>OX344807.1:11496250-12992500 GCA_947034925.1 Eudemis profundana | reverse complement strand
ACCGACCGACGACCGACGATCGACGATCGATCGGGGGAGCGACGATCTGCGCAAGGCGGCTATCAGCAACTGGATGAGTATAGCTGATGATCGAGCAAAATGGCGCGTCTTGGGAGAGGCTTACGTCCAGCAGTGGACTGCCGCAGGCTGATGATCATGATGAGTAGCTACCGATCGCTTAGGAAGAAAGGCATGCTGGGAGCTGGTGAAAAATGGCATGCACTGAGGAAGAAGGTACCTACTCGTGAAGGACCATTTCGAAAACCTTGGCCAATGCAGAGAGTATCGAGATTGGTCGGTAGTTTTCTATTTCAAGCTTGTTTGGAGCGTTTTTTCGGGATAAAAGTAACACGGGAGAGTTTCCATATACCTGGGTACTCACCGGTAACTACCTAGTTAATATTAAATTAAAAATAAAGACCAAGGGTGCAATGAGATAATCAATGCACCCTTTAATAATAAATGCCGGAATAGCATCAGGGCCGGCAGCGTTGTTTTGTTTCGTGCTTTCTGAGTAATGTTTCGAAAAAACATGCGCGGGAGACATTTACCTACTAAGTTGCATGTCGAGCCTTGCAGAGAAACCATAACACGACCGGTTTTATTCCCAACGCGTGTTAGTTTGCATTACAAGATTTTTTTTTAGCAACTGAGAAACTCGCAACCCATAAGGGCGTAGCGATTTCGGACCGGGTGGTCGGCCGTGGCGTTCCCTGGGGTCGAACCAGGTCGCTAGCCGGACCACCCTGAGTTGGGTCGGACTGGGGGCATTACAAGGTTATTATGATTCAAGTTAAATACTTAGTAGTACCTTAGTTACCTTATTCAGTTTCTCATGGACTGAGTCGTTTAGTTACATTATAGCCGTAGGCAAGGGAACGTGCACGAACTATAGGTGGCAGCACTAAACGACAAAAGAGACACGGGTGGACAATAAAGGAAACTATCACCTCTGTCAAATCAAGCAGCCAATGTCAATATCTAAGACATCTGAGTGTCAATGTCAAATATAGTAAGTAAGTCGTAGCTACACTAACGTTAATCGTCCTTCATCACGATAAATTAACGGCGTTTCTGTTAATGTGGCCCCAGCATGACAGGGTACTTGATTTAGATTGGCGGCACCAGTTGGCTGCACCTTCGTCCGTCGTGCACGTTCCCTAAGCATTCTCAGCCTGACCTTTAGAGATTGGTTTTCGTAACGTAGGTAGGGCTTGCAAATATTCGACTTGTTCAAATATTCGAATATGATTTTGTAGATATTCGAACACTACCAAAAACTATTAAAAAACGTTTTTCTTAGTAATTTTTGTGTAAAACATATTAAGCTGCGATTACCTTAAGACTATACTCCTCGCGCCGCATCATGATCCCTATGACAGTTCACTCTTTCCACTTGTATTTGTACACCTGATTCCGAAAATGATAAACTTATTTGTTTCATATTATAATAACTGAAATTTGATTTTATATGTAAATATGCTATACTTCCGAATAATGTCTACAAACCGTTTAAAAATGACAGCGACGCCATTACAAAAGTATGGAGAAAGCCGACTAGGTAGAAGAGGGGATTGCTTTGTTTGCAATATTTGCAAAGCAAGGGAGGAATGAAGAACTCTGTATCCGAAACCCCGGACGAATGCTATTCAAAAGATTTATGTCGAAAAAAAGCTAAAGAGATTGATTGGTTTTATTTATCCTCATGCCTATAGACTGAGAGATGGGTAGCACCCTAAAATATCTCATCACTAATAATACCATAAAAAGTATCTCACACACATATGTCCCATGACAAAAAGGACGGTCTTAAAAGTCACTTTGAAAATTCTAAAATATTAATTTTCGAATCAGATTTGGTAAACGTAAAAGGGTATCATTTAATCGATCAGCAAAATATTCATATTTTGGTCAGCAGAAATTTGTATTTGGTCAGCCAAAATAGCTAGTTGGTAAGCAACTTATGGTTAGCAAACATTTATAAATCAGGCTGCAATTAATGATATACTGAACTGCTCTAAATTATTTTGGTCAGCAAATTAAATATTTGAGCTGCATTAAGCGATCTACGGTTAATCAAATTTTGGTAAGCAATCAGTAGGTAAGCAAAATATTTCATTTTGTTCATCAAAAAAAAGGGGGCAATATAACCTAACTGGTCATTCACAAAATGGGCGCAACTATTCTGTCGCCAATCGTGTGCGTATTTTGTCATACGGTAATTGTCAGCTGTCAAGTAGCAGGTGTCACTGTAATATATACAGGGTGTCACTGTGATATATACTGGGTGTCACTGTGATATATACAGGGTGTCACTGTGTTATATACAGGGTGTAACTGTGATAGATACAGGATGTCACTGTGATATATACAGGGTGTCACTGTAATATATACAGGGTGTCACTGTGATATATACTGGGTGTCACTGTGATATATACAGGGTGTCACTGTGTTATATACAGGGTGTAACTGTGTTATATACAGGGTGTAACTGTGATAGATACAGGATGCCACTGTGATATATACAGGGTGTCACTGTGATAGATACAGGGTGTCACTGTGTTATATACAGGGTGTCACTGTGATATATACAGGGTGTCACTGTGATATACATATAATCAAAAAATATAACCCTAACCTACCTATTTTTGGGAGCCGTTTCGTTTTTAGGGTCATCAAAAAAAAATAACCCTAACCTACCTATTTTTGGGAGCCATTTCGTTTTTAGGGTCATCAAAAAAAAATAACCCTAACCTACCTATTTTTGGGAACCGTTTCGTTTTTAGGGTCATCAAAAAAAAAATAACCCTAACCTACCTATTTTTGGGTGCCGTTTCGTTTTTAGGGTCATCAAAAAAAAATAACCCTAACCTACCTATTTTTGGGAGTGACACTCTGTATATATCACAGTGATATCCTGTATCTATCACAGCGACACTCTGTATATAACACAGTGACACCCTGTATACATTACAGTGACACCCTGTATACAGGGTGTCCAGTAATTAATAGCCAGTAAAAATATTTTCATTTGTGACCTAGACGATCATTACAGTGAAACACGAGACCAAAAACTGAAAATTAAGAAAAGTGTGAAAATCTCGAAAACCAAGAGAATTTACTAAATCTAAAAGTCGATTTTCTGAACCAGCCTAAGGTGCCCTCTCAGTGGTTAGAAGATTGGCTATTAATTAGAGATGCAGCGAATAGTAATTTGGCCGAATACCGAATACCGAATATTCGGCGGAGTCGACGGCCGAATAGCCGAATATTCGGCGGCCGAATATTCGGCCAATGGTTTTACCTAAAATGAAGTAAATTCGAACGCCCGGGTGAGCGGCGCCGTGAATCTCTGTACAGGTTGCAACTTGTTACTCGTCGTAGGCAGCCTATGATAGAAAAATGCGCCATTGAAAAATTTAATTTCATTTGTAGTTTAATTTCTAATTCGTTGTTTATAATACTGTTCTATATATGTTTGAAATTGGTGTGAAAGATGATTAACCTAATATTTAATATTGATTACTGTTTATAATTTGTTATTAATAGTACATTACACAACTAGGGTGGTAATACAAAGAAACGCCGAGATCGCAGAAGTTTGCGGCCCGAGCTGCAAGCGAGGGACGTAAATATGCAATCGAGGGCTTTCTTTATTATCTCCCGTGTTGTGTACATCATTTTATGTCTACACTTGGCCAGAAAGCGGCTTTTTCCGTACGCGCAGCGTGCGGAAAAAGCCACTTTATGGCCAGTACCTCTAGCACAACTGTGACACGCGACTATTTCTCGCGCGAGATATGCTACCCATCTCTTTCCAATCAATATAGTGTGACAGTGACAGGTGATGCTCTGTCGCGCGAGAAACGAAGTCGCGGCTAGTTATGCTAGACGTACAGGTGTGGCATAAAATATTTATTCATCCTTCTTTTTCCTTCGACTTTGTGTTAATTTACTATTCGGTATTCGGCCGAATACTATGCCATTATTCGGCTTCGGCCGAATAGTCAAAATGTGGCCGAATAGGCCGAATACCGAATAGTGGCCGAATATTCGCTGCATCTCTACTATTAATTACTGGACACCCTGTATAACACAGTGACACTCTGTATATATCACAGTGACATCTTGAATCTATCACAGTGACACCCTGTATATAACACAGTGACACCCTGTATAGTGATATCATAGTGACACCCAGTATATATCACAGTGACACCCTGTATATCTCAATTAAATTGCTTACAGACATATTTTCTCTGCTGACAGTGACATCCTGTATCTATCACAGTGACACCCTGTATATAACACAATGGCACCCTTTATATATCACAATGACATTCTGTATATATCACAGTGACATCCTGTATACATTAAGTGGCACCCTGTATATAAATAACACAGTGACACCCTGTATTTATAACAGTGACACCTAGTATATATCACAGTGACACCCTGTATATCTCAATTAAACTCTCTGCTGACCAATTGTAAAATCTTGCTGCCCAAGTTATTATTTTGCAGCTCGACTGGTTATTAGGCAGCCAAATGATAAAAAAAGCAGATTAATATTGGTTAAAATGTTAACCGTTTTAAAATTGTTTGCTGAACAAGAGTTGCCGCCCGATTTTTATTTATTGCCAGCCAAAGCTTTGTATGCTGCCCAAATGATTTAACTGCTTATTTTTTTTTGCGGATCAATTTTAATAACTGCTGACCAAAAAATTACTTTTCAACGTAAAATTCGGACTAGGGACCTGGCAACATGGCTCGCTTGCAGCTCGGGCCGCAAACTTCTGCGATCTTGGCCTTTCTTTATTGCATAATTCAGGAAAAATATATTAATTTTAATCAAGGACCATTAAAACAAGAGGACTGTCATTCTCCATACAAACAGCTGTTCCCCGTTATTTCAACGCCATCTATGTAGAAGCTTGGTATAAGAATTATATTATTTAAAATTATTCAACTTTGCAAGCGTGACACAGTATTTAAATGTTAGAATTTATTTATTATTAGCTGTTTACGAACTAATTGTTACCGTACTATGTTTCATTGTTCAATTATAACATCGTTAAATGTTTAGTTTTTTAGCGCCATCTAGTTTTTGCCTGGATATCCCCTTGCGGTCGGGGTACGATCCAAAGTATGGAGAATGACAGTCCTCTTGTTTTAATGGTCCTTGATTTTAATTAAATCCGGGTAAATCGATTTCAGGAAAACAACACCGGGTAACTTGATAACCGTATACGTTGATATCAAACGTGCCACACGTACTGATACCATAAACGGCAATAATATTATAAGCATGATGTAATTGGAAAAAGAGTAAAACCTACTCGACGCATTGTTCCAAACTCTTGATAACTGTTCCATCCACGTCATGTGCCGAGGTAATGAGTTTGAAGATACTATATTTTTCGAAATGAAGGCATGTGAATAACCAAAATTTCTCGCCTGATTTGGGCTGCTAATGAACCAGGCTACACGTGGAAATATCAATTTTCATTATCGTATCACTTTAAGGGGGTCAAAACGTTCATGTTCCATATTCCAAGGTGTTCCGGGGTTTGGGGACCCAAAGCCCGTAGTCAGGTGAACACTATACTACTATTCTCTAATACTTAATAATAATAATGAACGCAGGGCAGCTTGTGGCGAGCTGTTGGGGAGTAGCGAACTAGCGACCCCACGTATCCGAGTGCTCCTGGGGGTCCTTAGGGAGGGTTCATGGGTAAGAATGTAAGGACCTCCGCCTCTGACTTGCCTTAACCAGCCGTCCAGAGTGGAGTCGCGAGAGCTATATGCTCCAGGCGTGGAAGTGTTAAAGGGCATAACGCCGCGAGTACCCTCGAAGAAAGCGCAGCACATCTCTCGACACCCTGCAGCCCTCGGCACCGGTGTTGCTCCTAGCTAGGCCATTTCTCATAATGTCGCTATTTATTTAACAGGGGCCCATCAGTGGAGGGCAAGTCACGGTCTGTTAGTGCCATGAAAGCCATGAGACACTTTTCCTGACAGGCGCCGTCATGTGTCAATCCATAACCCAGTATTTAGTCCATATTTCCACCGCCATAGCCAAGTAAAGTTAGATTCCATCAATCAACAATAGTCCTTGCATTTGGCGGGGGCTGTCTCTGCGTGCGTCCCATGACACGGGCAGGGACAGCATCCGCGGGGTGTACACTTTGCCTCTCATTAAATTGTCGAAAGGGACTCTACGCGTTGGCTTCGGCTCGCGCACGCCTCCCAAAGGTCTGGGACACCATTGTCTCGTGTACGGGAAAGAGATAGGTACATAATAAAATAATAATGATATGTCGGCGCGTTGCGCCCTTAAGTTCTCAATGTTTGGGGCCCGCGGGCGACGCGCATTCCTAAGCGCAATGTTTATACTAACAGCATTAACCGTGATTGTCACAGAGGATTTCTTTGTTCCCTGAAACGCGGCGGTTATTGTAAACACCGCCGAACGTAGCCGTGGGTCTGGGTAATGAATGAAATGAGTTGTTACCTAAGTCTTTGTTCTTTGCTTTGGATGCCGCGCGGGCATTACGATTTGGGCCGTGGTTGAGTCGCGTCGTGCGCTAACCCTTAACCGTGCCGTCTATTTCGTGTGAGTGAACGATAACTTAACTACTTACCACTTGACTCACGGATTCGTTTATTCCGTTTCTTTATAAAGTTTTAGTTCAAGAACTTTGATTTAACTTGGTGTGATTTCGTTAAGTTATTTGGAATTTATGTTGCCTGTTGTTGTGCTTTAGTGGCATTTTATTCATGCTTGTAATTTTAATTATTGTTTTATTATACAAACGATACAATGTTTGTACTGGACTTGTGTGCGTGATTTACCCACTACTTTACTGGTCAGATACCGAAGTCCTATACGGTACTCGAATAAATTAAATTTCGTGAGAATTAAAAAACAATGTCCATCCATATCACCTTTAAGTCTCAGCAAGTCCTGAAAGACCGAATTTTTCGAATTTCCAATGGCCTAGGGAAGTTAGAAGAAATAATGAGCAATAATGTTTTCGACTCGTTACATCTGCGTCAAACATAACAAAAATAAATATAAAGAAACAGTGTGATTTAACAACTATTCTCTATAACAATTTATTATGACTTAATTATACAAAATTTTAGCACTAACCTCGGTCTCGTCCTTTCAACGTTCACGTGTGGCGCTTTTCCTCTATCAGCTGCTGGTCCAGCTCTTGGACCTCTCGCGCCAGCCGCTCCCTCTCCAACAGTTCAGCTCTCGCTGAGTCAATCGACTCCGCCTCGAAAGGTGTAATGGCATTGCGTCGCCTCATCATTTTGTTAAGGTGGATTTAGACCAAACGAATTCTAACACATTCTAACCCCACTCTACCAAATTCTTTGTGTACACACAAAGAATTTGGTAGAGTAGGGTTAGAATGTGTTAGAATTCGTTTGGTCTAAATCCACCTTTACGATTTATAGAAACAATGTCGAATGTAGGTATTAACGCTGAGAGTATAATATCGAAAATGATTACGTGAACTCATTACCCATGGCTTTAAATATTATCCTGAGAGGAAAACGGTAAGAGCAAAATTAAGTAGTGGGTATTATAGCTTGACAACTTCGTTGGTGACACTCACCTGTATGCTTTTTATTATATACAGCCGTAACTACTTACACGAGTTACCGCCAACATGAACGGCGACCAACGGAGGCTGCCTCTGTCGGTCGCCGTTCATGTTGGCGGTAACTCGTGTAAGTAGTTACGGCTGCACATAACAAAAAGCACAAAGGTAAGTGTCACCAACGAAGTTGCCAAGCTATAGTTATCAAGCGAGGAAAAATTCAGGAACTATGCCGTGAATAGGTTAATCAGCTTCAATGGGTAAATGAAACGGAAAAAAATAAATTATCGAATTCAATTCTGTGTATTATAATTATTGCATTTAGCCAAACATTGATAGAACCGCGTCAATGAATCGATGCATGTGTATTACAGCTATGATAATATAACAAAGAAATGTAAACAATGATGAAATTAGGAAAACCAGTTGTTAATCATGGTAGTACGCCAATATCCCATCTCTAATATCCCATAAAAAATATCCCACACACACACACACACACACACGTGCGATTCCTCATTATCGAGAGAAAAAACCAGTCGTTTTGATTATAACATCGAAGGAAATTTGTAACGCATGCTATCACCATGAGGTAAACCGCAAGCGATTTGGTCATTGAGATACAGGACTACAACTCCTTATTTACTTAAGATTTTTTTTGATCCGTTGATATTTGTGTCGTGGTAAATTTTGGTCCGGACTCGAGAGATGTACCATTATGATGTGTCATAACACCAATGGTACAACTATCTATACATTCTCGATTTATCTACAAATTACACCACAAAACAGTTTTTATTACTTAATAGCTTAATCACAAAACTATTTATAAGATGATCAACGTGTAGCCGATATGACATGGCTTGTATTGGTTAAGCTATAATCCAGCATATTAAAAAGCCAGGAAAGCTTGGTATGACTCCTGCCCAGGAGTGAACGTTCCTTCACATATAATAAACAGAGTTTGGGACAGCCCGCTATATTTAATAGATACAAATACTTAAATACATAGAAAACATCCATGACTCAGGAACAAATATCCGTGCTCATCACAAAACTAAATGCCCTTACCGGGATTCGAACCCAGGACCTCTAGCTTCGTAGGCAGGGTCACTACCAACTAAGCTAAAGCGGTCGTCAATGTGGAAAGCATTACCCCGTGAGCAATAGGTACCATGCCCTTTCTCGGACCCTTAAAGGGATCCTTCAGGGGAGTTATGTCGGACTCACCCCCTCAGAGGAAGACATACCCACTGGTCCATGCTTCGAGGTCCCAGCGCTGGCGCATACTTCTCCCAAAAAATTGTTCTTGCGATTAAGAAAGTTAATGACGCCAGCATAAAGAAGACCATGCCACAGGCCGCAGCTCATTCTATTTTTTAATCATTGTTTTTTATGACGTAAAAAGTTACGCTGCGCTATTTTAGGTATATTTAGTTAGTAAAGTGTAATTATTGATCAGCATTTTAATTTAAATTCCATTTAATTTAAATAAGTAGTAAAATTATTCGAATACCGCACCAGGTATTATTCGAATAGCAAAATTAGCCGAATATTCGAATTGCAAGCCCTAAACGCACGTAAAGTGTTTCGCAGTTACATAGATCTGTGCCGCATGGACCCTTATTGCTTAGTTTTAAGTTTATTTTGAATTTTAATAAAAATAACCCTTTTTCGTGTTAGGTTAGGCAAATATTTGTAAACCAGTTTCGGGATCGCGCGCCAGTTTCCTACTTATCTAGAAGGCTAGTTAGAGTCTGTGCGGAAAGAGAATAGGCGTATGGCAAATACGGTAGAAAAGCATTACAGCGCCCTCAAATCTAAATCCCATTCTCTTTCCGCACAGACTCTATCTAAAGTCGCCGTCAATAGAATTTGCTAACTTTGTAAATAAACCGCCATATTGAAATTGTCTCTGAATGATGAATTTACTAGTGATGGGGAAGACTCTTACTTTACTCTTTTATGTCAAAACATATCCATGGACTATTAAAGTAGCGAACACAAGATACAGGTATTTTTAATTTGCTTAATCAGAAGACGAATCGTTACTTGAAAATGATGTATCCACCAGTATTTATCACAAAGGGTGCCGTTATTTCATCCGTAGCTCTATCGATGATGCCGTCTAAATATTTCATTTTATTTTCTTAGGTACAGAGCGTAAGTTAGGTAGTGTGTAGCAGCTTTACAATATCACCAACTTTAGTCACAACGCTATCATCATAGACAATTTTAGAATTTAAAAGAAACAAAAACGTCATTCCATTATGACATAATAACCTATGTATAAAACCATTTTAAAATTTTAATGAAATATCCAAGATTCAATTATTTATTGTATGGTTTTGTATTTTACGGCAACGACCGTTTAAATAGTGTATGGTTTCAGTGGTGTTTGATGAGGTGTTGTGCAAATTCAAGGAGAAACAGTGACAAAACAAAGTTACGCCTTTTGTTTACATAGTTAGCAAAATCTATTGACGGCGACTAGAAGTTTCGCAACACTCAACGGAGCCGGTCACTCCTCACCTCAACTATAGTAAGAATTATCTAAGGTATACGAATGTTCGTAGAGAGAATGAACAAATATTCGGATACCTTAGATAATTCTTACTATACATGGTGTTTTTCTTTCTCAGTCTACAATCTCTAGGCTATCGAAGGTGCAGGGGTCGGTCTACAGTCCACGCTCTGTACAACATCAAATGAAGGAAATTAGCTGGAAGAAGCTGCCATACAGCAGGCAAGATAGGAAGCTACTCCACCGACAAGAATGTAACTCTTAACTTAACTAGTTGTTCGCCTTGAATAATAATCTCGCAACTTTGATAACTCGAATACCGTATTTTTTCCTATCGACATTTTGTTGGCGGGTAGTTGAAAGCGTTATCGAGTATTCCTCGATGTTATCGTTGGGCAATATACTGTATGTATAGGTTCTCGTGCGGTGCGTGACTCATAGTCGCATCAGCTAACGATCGGAAACCGTCCAAGAAATATTTGAAAGTTTATAAATGTCCGTCAAGGATTGATGAAATAAAACGGCACAATAAAATTTAGTTTTTATTCACTTGAATATAAACTTTATAAAAAATCAACAATCACATAGAAGTTAAAAAAAAACTTTTATATTAATAAAGTAAGAAAAAAAAATGTTTACGATAATACTTTATTTAAAAACCTGTGTCGGGTCAGTAAGTTAACTTTCCGGTTTTATACATAGATACTTATATCTATGTAAGTCAGTAAACATTACAAATAAATCAAATAATCGTTACAAAAATAAAGGTATCAAAAATTTAAACATATTTAAAGTTTTCGGCACAACTTTTTTTTGGTAATTTCAAAACCCCGCTGTCATTACATGACATGTTGTTGTGTGTGTGACCTCAACTCTGCTGGAACTACCTATACCTTCACAATACGAGTAAGAGTCCAGTGACTAGCGAATTCGGAGTTACTGATGCCTATCATAGTCGTATTTTCGATATCATTTTACTTGGCGGATCAGTATCTAGCAAGTAAAATGATATAGAATTGTAGATAGTTGTGCTAACCTTAGTAATCGGTAAGGGTTGCAGTAAGTATTTAGCAGTGGCGTGGCGGAAAAAATATCCTTGGTCAAGCCGATGCAGATTTAAATAGTGAACATTTTTCTTAAGAGCTGTAGTATAAGGTGCTCAAATGCCTGATGTTAGGCAAACCGGTAGGAATCGAGTTCTTTGGACGCACGACTTCTTGTGCCCAAAATATCACATTCACCTCACCAGAATACCAGTGTTTTCAAAATACCTTATACTTATACCAAAATAGATTACTGATTTATCATATATCGTAGTTTACTCAAGAAACTAAATGATTTTGTAGAACGTGTAAATTTTGGAAATGTGGTATACGGGGAATCTGATAAATCGGGAATCTGTTTTTTTTTTATTAGGGGACAATCTTACACAAATCGAACTAGCCCCATAGTAAGCTCAATAAGGCTTGTGTTATGGATACTAGACGACGATATATTTAAAAGATACAAATACTTAAATACATAGAAAACATCCATGACTCAGGAACAAATATTCGTGCTCATCACACAAATAAATGCCCTTGCCGGGATTCGAACCCAGGACCTCTTGCTTCGTAGGCAGGGTCACTACCAACTAAGCTAAAGCAGTCGTCTGTAAATCTGTTATTTTGTCAAATCTGATATGCTATTCTGGGAATGCAGTATATTACAGTGAACTGTATTTTCTTGTGATAAAAATTAACTGTTGTCGCATCTTACTTTACTTATGCTGAACCGTGACCTTGATAAAAACCTACCCTTGGTGGGATCAAACCTCTCCAAATCAACATCCTGGATCCACCACTGCCACTAACAATCATTTGATTGAACCCTATTGACTAGCTTGTATTTTGACACGGGTAGCTCTTAATTAGTTACGGTAAGAATTACTTACATTTACACAATTTTAATGGAACTTTTCTAGCCCCCGTAGACGTTTTCGCTCGTGTCCAAAATACCGCTTTCCCGAAATACCAGATTAAAAAAAAAACAAATTTTCGATTTATGAGATTCCTGTCTTACCACATTCCCGTTACACTAAATTATAAAATCGTAAGTTACTCAAGGATCTAAATCACTTTGTTGGGTGTGTTATTTTTTGGGAATCTTGTATACGGAGAATCTGGTGTATCGGGAATCCGGTATTTTAAGAATCTGGTATTTAGGAATGCGGTATTTTGGGAATGAGCGGACGTTTTTATGCACTGATTAACGGTTATGGCTATTTGGGGCAATCCTATAAAACGTTTCAATCACTGTGACTAGTGCGGTTTTACCATGGCGGCATTATTTCCACATTCCGCGACATTTCCATTTTAGAGCCTTATCACACTTGCGATTTGCGGGCGTTTCCATACAAAACCAGTCGCAGCGAGTTCGCCGCGAGCGACATTTGTATGGAGCTTCGCTTCTAGCTCGCTCGCAAAAGCTTAAAAGGTATGACGCGTGGCAAGTCACCAGGACACGACGGACTAAGTATTGAGCACATTCTCCACGCGGGCCCGATGATAGCTACCAGGTTGTGCAAACTGTTTAATATGTGTGTACGGTATAATTTTATACCGGCTGCACTTATGAAAACGGTTGTTGTACCTATCATTAAAAATAAGACCGGGGACCTTGGGTCTGCTTCCAACTATCGACCAATCTCCCTAGGTACCGTGATTGGGAAGGTGTTCGAACGATTGCTGCAACCTATGATACAGGACGGTTGTAGAATAAATGATGCGCAGTTTGGTTTCCGTCCCGGAGTCTCAACGGATTCAGCCATACTGAGTCTGAAACACACGGTTAATTACTACACTAACCGGGAAACATCAGTATATGCATGTTTTCTAGATCTCAGTAAGGCTTTTGACCTGGTGAACTATGAACTACTGTGGAACAAACTTAGCAATACAACAGTGCCCACAGAAGTTGTTGATCTTTTGAGATTCTGGTACGGAAATCAAAGTAATAGTGTAAAATGGGGCGACTCGACCTCTAACGAATATACTTTAGAATGCGGTGTCCGCCAGGGAGGAATAACCTCTCCGGACCTTTTTAACTTATACGTTAATGACCTGATTGAGGGGCTAAGGAGCACCAGGATCGGATGTCACATAGGTGGCGTGTGCGTTAATAGCATTAGCTATGCGGATGATATGGTGCTCCTTAGCCCGTCAGCCGAGGGTCTCAGGAGGTTGCTTCAATTCTGTGAAAAATATGCAATTTCTCACGGAATGAAGTATAACGCATCGAAAACTGAAGTTCTCGTGTTTAAGGCAGGTAAGGGTCCGGATAGAATTCTCGATGTTTACCTTAACGGATTACCTGTTCGTAGGGTGCAGCAGTTCAAATACCTTGGACACATTCTTACAGAAAATCTGAAGGACGACAAAGATATCGAGCGGGAAAGAAGAGCTTTGGCAGTGAGATGCAACATGCTCGCGCGCAAGTTTGGAGGCTGCTCTGAAGAGGTCAAAGTGACTCTGTTTAGAGCTTACTGCCAGAGTTTCTACACCAGTCAACTCTGGACAAACTTCACCAGGAAAGCAATCAACACCTTAAGGGTTCAATATAACGATGCCTTCCGAATCCTGATGAAGTTACCCAGATGGTGTAGCGCGTCGAGCATGTTCGCAGAAGCACGTGTCCCTGATTTCTTTGCCGTCATCAGATCACGAGTAGCATCGTTCTGGAGCAGATTGCGCGATTCGGGAAACTCGATCCTTGCCGCAATCAGTCAGGATATTAATAGTCCAATGTGCAGATTCTGGCTGTCGTTGCACCGGAATGCGAACCGTAAATAGGTACAATTATTTTAGATTTTATTTTACTTTATTATTTTACTGTATTGTATTTTAATTTTTGTTTGATAATGTTTGATAATGTACTACTATAACTATGGGTGTCTACCTGAAATAAAAATATATTATTATTATTATTATTATTATTAAATCGCAATAGCTTGATAAAGCTCTTATTTTCAGTTATTTAGGTACTTGAAGTAGTGTACGTGATGGCGAAAGTCAGAGATCATGAAACGCTAGTAGTATGGAAAAGCCCTTGTCTGTGTCCAGGGATAAATGAAAAACTAAATTCTTAAATATTATTTTATCAGTGTACCTAATCTTACAATGGTAATATCGGATTTAGTTCCTGTAGTTAACTTAATCTTATCTTATGGCAGTCTTTTAGGAATAAACTTTAAAAACTATTTTGATTTTGTGCACCACTTTGATTCGTAGTTTGCTGTGTACAATACGACGCGTGCGTGACCCAATCTTGCGACTAAAATAAAAAAGAAAAACAAAATGATATGAGATTAAACCAAAAAAAATATATAAAATATATATACATATACATATGAATATTCAAACTAATTACTCGGTTTAGACAGAATTACGAAAATTTTAATAAAAAAATAATGGGTTCAAAAATAAGATTATAAAAACGCAGTAAAATTCCGTTTACTGCTACTATTATAGCTTCTATCTAACTGATAAAAAACATGCAAGTCAGAAAATGTATAACAGATGCTTACCTGGCACTGGTAATTACAGTAGTAAACTTTCATGCAACCCATACACATTTGCTTGGTGCTTTTCTTGCATACTATGCAATTGCCCAAATCTACGAATGAGACTTTATCATTCAGAGATGTGACATGGGTTATTACAGGGATAGTTGATTCTGGTTCTGGAGGTACTGTCGGTATCTGTGCAGATAGTTGAATGATGAGTGAAGTGGCATTTACACAAATCTTTATGTATGCACCAGTAGCGTGGCGTCCAAAGAACTCGATTCCTACCGGCTTGCCTAATATCAGGCATTTGAGCTCTTTATTCTACAGCTATTAAGTAAAATGTACGCCAAATCTGCACCGGCTTGCCCAAGGATATCTTTTACGCCACGCCACTGGTATGCACCCAACGAACAATTTTGTTCAGGGGTATAGACGGGACAATGATTAGATCTGTCGATAGATCAGGAAGTATATTTTCTGACAACGAACATACTAAAACATCCTAACGACTGAAGTATAAAAATCATAAAATTACCGTTTGCTCCGCAGACACGTTGAAATTTAGTGGGCTTATAAAACCGCTGTCCGTAGAAGCTGAGCGAGGAGAACCTTTCTGAGTCTGTTGTGCCTGTCCTTGGTAAAACCTCGCGTTTAACTCCTGATGCCATACTGTTTGTTGTTGAATCTGTTGTGGTTGCGCATTTTGTGATTTCCATTGTTCGCTCTGTGATTTGTATACATTTTGCCACGAATCTATTTTCTGACGTTCTACAGGTCGTGATTGATCATGTTGCGGAAATGATAGAAGCAGGGGAGAGTGGTTGGATTCCACATTGGGAAGCGATGCCATGGTAGGTCGGTGTTCTGTAGACCGCGGTTGCTGTTGTTGAGTTGGTAGTTGTGGGTGATGTCTATATTGCTGTAATAGTTTTACTTGAGCTTGTTTCGTATGTTTATATTGATGCGTTGGTTGCTGCGATTGACCCAACTGCGATTGTACATACATTGATCCACTGTGTTGCGGTGGCATTTGCTGTGTTTGTCCCAAAGGAAATGGGAACTGCTGCGATGGACCACTTTGTGCCGGTGATTGTTGCGGTTGTCTTAAATGTGTTTGGCTATACAGCGTTTGTATTTGCTGCTGTTGGAAAGCGGGCGTTTGGAAGTGCTGTGATTGATCATATTGGAAGATAGGTTGTGCTTTATTTGCCTTGGCTTGAAAATTGCGTGGATTTCCACATGTACCATACTGTGGAGGTGGTGGTCGCTGCGATTGTTGTTGTTGCAAATTTGGCGTTGGTCCACAAATCGGCGGCATGTTTAATTGCATCCGTAATACTGGCGTTGGAACACTCAGTTGCTGCGTTGGGATGTTATAGTTTGACGTGTTAGTCATCAAGCAGGATATGTTGTTTGATAATGACTCAGGATGTTGCTCAAGGAGAGTTGCTGTAGTTACATTAGATTCTTGTGATACTGTTGGTAGTATAGCTGGTGGATTTGTGGTTTTTGTGTTATTGTTTCGATATTTTGCGGCAAATTTTGCTAAATATTCAGTAGTTGTCTTAAAGTGGGCAGTATTATTATTATTTTTAGATTTTTGTATCTCATTTTCACTTATCACAGGTGAAGGATGAACAGCTTTAGACTGGATGACGCTATTTTGGGCAGGCGTTTCAAAATATTTACTTAAAACTGGGTCAATGTTGATACTAAACTCCATTCCAGGAGGACCTGATGAAAATATACAAACTTTATCCCCTTTTGTATTTATACTGTTAACCGCCAAGTTGGTATTCCCTGTTTCTTGTTCTGGGTGTTTATTAAGTTCTGTTTCGGATGATGCTGGATTTACAGGCTTTAAAAAGTTTGCTTTGTTTTGAGCCGCTTGAAACCTTTGTTTTTGTTTCGCCCAATGAAACATTTCATATAAGAGATTCGTATACTCTTCACATGTGCGATTATAATAAGGACCGGCCAATTTACGAGCACGTTGAAAAGTGTCGTTTATAAAAGTTTTAATAAATTCATTGTTTTTTTCTTCTGGCAGTAACATAGTTACAATAGTTTGATAAGATAAATCAAAATAATTATATTTTATATCTCTAAAAGATTCTGTAGAAGTCTGAAGTAGTTTGTGGCTACCATAAGCGTTTAAAATACGTCGCATATTTTCAGATACTTTTCCTAAACTCTTTGTTATGTAAGCATTAATTTTGTTTATCTCTGATTGATTTAGTCCGTTAACATCTAAGGTACGATCAAACAGACTAGCAGTAGGTTCTGCGTTTACTAGAGCAGGATTGTCTGAAGTAGTAGTTGTTGAATTTGTGATTTCACTGATAAAAATATTTGGAAGACGTTGATCGTCATTTTTATCGTTGACGTGATTTGTAAAATTCTGTGACGAGTTCTCTTTGTCACAGTTGTTTCTATCCTCTGTCTCAAGTTCATTCTTTCTTCCTCTTTTAATTTGATCAAGGTCTTGTAAATTTTCTGTTTTTCGTTTTTTTGATATATCACTTTTTGGTACTGTGTCCTGTAGATTTTTCACATGGGCAGTGACATCTTGTGTATCGTTATCAACATGTTTTTTCCTCTCTTCACTCAGATCAGGAGCAAACGTTTCCTCCTGAATTTCTTTATTTGGTTCCAAGATGGGGACAAACGCAGAGTTGTCTATTTCTGGGGTATTGTGTTGAGAATCAACCGTTTCGATTTCAGTTTTTACAGTTATATCATCAAATTCTTCTTCAAAGTATATCGTGGTTTTAACTGGAGCCTCAATATCAAAACCAACTATTTGTTGCAAAATTGAATCTGAAAAATAAAAAAGAAACCTTCATTTCGCTATAAGGAAAGCTAGATAGTCTAAAACGGCATTAGAGAACCGGCCGGTCTTTACGTCTAGCACATCTTTCATGCGCGACTCTTTGTCGCGTGATACATACTACCCCTTCCCACCCTTTCTACCTTTTAGTGTGAAAACTTGCTATATTGCGCGACAAGCGATGCCACGGCCAGTAATGCTAGCTCGGATGGACGGGATTCGCTGCAATGGACAAGAATCGGTACCTTTGAAAATACACGCAAGAGGAATATTTCTCTCTTGCAATCAATTGATAAACATATGCCGAGGATTTCTGTCGTGTAGCAAATTGAGACTTTAATTAAACAAAACCGTACTCCAACGTATTTGATTTGATCTTGATCACACCTAATAGAAAGTGGAGACAATAATACCAACACGCGGATACGGGGCACGCTTACCTAACAACTACAAGTGGATGACAGAAATCCCTTACGGCGTCTGGCTCTGAGTAACGTGGCATCTACCTATACATGCCAAGCTTTGTGAAGTTAACACAGCTCTTATGGATCGTGATGAATTGAGGATGATTAACGGGCTAGAATTGCTTTTAAATCGACATAGACAAACAATTTCAAAGTTGTTGGTTAATAGGGCCAGGCGGTATTTACCTCAACATTTTAGCCTTCAGACGTCCGCTGTTGAACATAGGTCTCTCCCAAAGACTTCCACAGTGAAATGTCGCACGCTTTTTGCCTCCATCGACTACCAGTTACCACCATTTAGGTATTTTTTTAGCAGTTAGATATTAAATAGGTACTTAATTAGATAATCGCGTATTATACAATAAATAATAATTTTATTACTTACTATTTTCCATCGCCGAACTGTCAAGACTTTTCATCATTATCTGTAACAGTAAAAGAAACATAATGTGAAGGAAGGTTCAATGACATATGCAAACCTATTTTTTTTAAATATGGCTTCTTGAAAGATTTTGCCAGTGTAATGTCGAATAGTATGTACAATAAGGATGCTTACGGAAAACGTCATTGGGCGTTTTTGACCCGCTTTCCGAACTTTCGCGTACAGAGACCAAACTAGTTTTAAAATAGAGAATTTAATCTCACTTTTCTAAATATGTATTTTTTTTATGTACCAACTGGCAGAAAAAAGTTCAACGGTATGTGTACGATTTTTTATCGTGGGCCAGCATCAAGAAGTGATTGACGCGCCTGTTTAGACGAATTAGCAATTGATTTTGATCAAGCAGAATAAAAAAATGGTTTTTAGAACTGCATTTTAGTTTTATTCCTCTTTATATTAAATAGTATAACTACAGCAACGCAATATAACAGCAGCTATTCAAAGTAATTTTGAAATAATTCCAATAGTTCTGACTTAATTCATTGCAAAAATGCTATAATGATAAGAAATGATTTTTATTTTTTTTTCTCAATTCTCCCATGGTTTACAAGAATGCGACTCATACTACAGAGTAACAGATACATTTACCTACATTATCTAGCCCTATTTCGTTTGTGTACGCCGTGGGTCATATGTCCGAACAAAATTTCCAATGACCTTTAGAGTGGGACAAAAAAAAAGTATGCAAATCTTCGTGAAGCAGTTTTTTTTATTTAAAACATGTTTTATACGGTTTAACATATTTGCACCGGCTACCAATAAGAATACAAAGCCCACAGAATACTAACCTAAATGACATAATACGATGCATGTCACAAACACTACGCTAAGCACACGCTAAGTTTGCAGATGCCGAAAAAAAGTTTTAAGTAAACCACAGTAAGAGGATTATTTGATCTTGATACTTGGCAATAATTCTTCCGTTTTTTATAATACGAGTATGTGCTTACATGCCTACTGAAATAAATATCCCGGTCAGTCTTGCACAAATCGATCAACTTCCACCAATATAAGCGATTTGTCCCAGGGTCTTGGATAATTTCTATGTATTTCAGTATTAAATTTATATATGTCATGTATACAAGCATTGTTTAGTTTGGTTGGAACTAGATCGATTGTGCAAGACTGTCCTGAATATTTATTTCAGTAGATATGTTGACACATTATACAAATATTATTTGCCAAGTATCAAGACTACTTAATCCTCTTGCTTGTCATGTTGCCATGTGTGTTTTTTTTTAATAAAACCTTTTATCGACCTCTGCAGACTTAGCGTAGTCGGACTCTAGGCACCGGTACAAACAGCAACACAGTTAACTATACACTTCAAAAATGGGAAATACTGCAAGAAAGAGAATCACACTTGAAGGCGTCGTGTTATGCATGTGTGCGTGTGTTTATGAGTATAAATTGGCTATGATTCAAAAGAGTTTTGAAACAATAATTTTTCTTTTATGGCTGATCCAACGTCATTATTGACATTAATGCCATATTATTGAATTCGTGGAAAATAATGAATGAATAATAAATATAAATTACATTATATTGGTGCATCATATCAAAAATATGAAGCACCAATAAAAGCATTAGCAATATAACTAGTTTATTTCATCCCAACGTTCGTCTGAAAGCTAGATCATAATTTTGACAAATTCACCTGTCTTGTTGAAATAAAACCTTTATTTACAGTATGGAAAAAAAAACTTTGCCCAAACAACTACAATGACAAAGCTCAAAGGCACATCACATTACACATACGCAAACGTTATTTGATTTGAAGTTGACATAATACAAATATATATATCTCTTTCAATCGTTATCATTTTCTCTCTGCTCTGTCTTTAATGGGCAGTTAAGTGTGTTGCTGTTTGTACCACTGACATACTGATACCAACTTAAAGGAAACTCAACACTAATTAATGAAACCATTATAAATTGACTCCTAATTAAGCGAAATAAGACTTCGGGAATGCGAAGGTTGAAAAACATTTTAATTAGGCGCTTGCGACATGCATTTGTCAATTATGAGAATTATGACACGGAAATAGAATTTTGTATTTCGCCGTTTTTCCTTAAATCAAACTTTTAGAAGCAGACTTTTTTTTATTTGAGCCATTAATAATGGTAATAATAAAAATAATATCGCCCCTTTACTTTCTCAACCTCGTATGTACCTACTCGAATAGTTTCATAGAAAAAGCACCTGTGTTACGAGTAGAAAAGTGCGATTTTCCTATGAAAGTATTCGCGTAGATACGAGGTTGAGAAAGTAAAATGACGATATGACATAAAGAAAAATAAAGGAAACTTTTTTACGGTTTTATCTCATAATGACACGAAATCCTAGATGCGCGACGCGAGTCTGTGTTGCGCTTAGGTGTTGGTTCTGTGGCATATTACGGAATTCTTCAAGCTCAAATAGTAGTTTATGCAACTGCTGCATAATAAGGTTCAGAATTTACACTTGTAACTTGAATTTTATTAATTGTGGAAAAGTAGCGCCGTGAAACGCTTGTAGTGACTTTTTTCACCCATGTTGCTAGTTTACACTTGTAAAATTGTAACTTGTAGCTTCGTGAAACGGGGCCCTAGTTTTCCTAAAATGATACTGTCAAATATATGTAACTAGCATTTTCCCGCGGCTTCGCCCGCGTTGTTCCCGTTATTGTCCCAAAGGAACTCTTTACCGGGATATAAAGTATCCTATGTTTCAATCCAGGAAATGGTCTACTTACATGCCAAATTTCAGCTTGATCCATCCAGTTGCTATACCGTTATTAGGTAACAAACATCCAAACATAATATAATAATATAATATAATAAATTAGGGGACAATCTTACACAAATCGAACTAGTCCCATAGTAAGCTCAATAAGGCTTGTGTTATGGTTATGTTGTGTAAACATCTTCACAAACTTTCACATTTATAATATTAGTGGGACTAGCATTTTCCCGCGGCTTCGCTCGCGATGTTCCCGTTGTTATCCCAAAGGAACTCTTTACCGGGATATAAAGTATCCTATGTTTCAGTCCAGGACTTGGTCTACTTACATGCCAAATTTCAGCTTGATCCATCCAATTATTACCCCGTTATACAAACATCTAAACATCCAAACATCTTCACAAACTTTCACATTTATAATATTAGTGGGAAGTGGTATAGTTATCTGTCTGCTAATTTAAAATAAGCGTTAGGACAACGATCAGCGGGCCTATGATGGTTGCGTTTTATCACGCGATAAAAAATTATAAAGCATCTGTCACTTTCGCACTCGCATACTAAGCATACTCGCATGCTAAGGTATTTTGCCGCGTAGACATTCCTTTTAGTAATTTTGCTTCGTAGACAAATTGCAAGTTAGACAAGCTGATCAGGAAGGATAACTATTACATATATTTGACAGTGTCATTTTAGGAAAACTAAATCCTTGCAGGTAACCAGTGGCGTGGGAGGAACCGTTTTTCTATAAATATCAGTTTACTATAAGGAAAATTTAATCCTTGCAGGTAGCCTGGGAGGAAAAAAAATCTTCACAGATCATTGGTTACCTAATCCCGGTTACCTAGACGGAACTAGGGTAAAATTCGCGCGAACTTACGATGATCGAGCATTCGCGTTTTATTAGGACGATGCCTGCTAGCTCAGCGGAAAGCATTAAACTGGAGACAATCCCAAACAAAGTCAACAATGACCCATTGGACAAACAAAGGGCAATGAACATCGCTCCTTGGACCACCAGGCGAGAGAAGTGGGGAAATTGATCGATAATCGATATAAAAGCCGCCACAACACCACACTCGTCGGTACCCCGGCCCGACAATCACAATGCTCGGATGTGGGTTGTGAGTTTGTCAGGTTTAAAAAAAAAAAAAAAAAACACTCGTCGGTTCACTCCGACCTCGCTCGGGCTCAGCTAAGTTTCTTGTCGGAGTCTTCTTAGCTGAGCTAGGTTTTAGCGAACCGGCAACTAAAACTCTCATTACTTCGATACACATATAATAAATAAATGCATTTTAGTTCTTTCTTTCTTTATTTTATCATAAATGTAAATGAAACTTCTGATGACTCTGAATAAATTTTGAAATAATTACATAATATCTATATTTGAAAATACTCTGTAATAAGTAATAACATTTCTTTCATAAATCAAAATGAATGATAGTTTAATTTTTACCCCAGTATGAATACGCCTTTACTCTGCAGTTGCACTGATGAGTCACTATTTTCTTAACGCGAATGCACTATAGTTCATAATAACTGGGATGCCGAAGCACCAAAGCAAAGGCCCTCGGACCCTCATAAAATTGACTGAGTTATGACATGCACGTGCACGTGTGACGATCATCTCAATGGGGCTCGAGTGATGGTATGGACCAGCCAGAGATGGCCAAAATTTATTCGAATAACGAATAAGAATAACCAAATTATTCGCAGATGACGAATAAAATTGGTGGATGATAATTCTTATTTTAATAAATTATTCGTGTAATAATTTATTCGCGAATAAATTGCCACGAATAATTATTTATTGCAACACTTAAACTTAACTCTAACTAACAACCAAAAAGTCTTAAGTTAACTTTTCTCGAAAAAATAATAACTAAACAGAACTGCAAGACTGTTGTCTGTAAGTAACGGAAGGGACTATTTTTTTTTCCTGATTATTATTTTTTATTATTTTATTTCAACATACTCGTAACAAGCAAGCATTACAGTTAAATACTAATTCACAGTGCATTACAAATCAGCTCAATACAGTACAAAAATTAATAAATCACAGAAGAAGACCTTCTATCCATCGCCTCACAGTACATTAGACATTCACGACATACCATTCGCCAACTACTCGCAAAAACATCCAAATCTGGTGCTGATGCGAGAAGGTCATTAATGTAGTGAAGAGCTCGAACGAGAGGAGAATATTTTCGCGATACAGTACGTGCTTCAGGAGCAGCAAGCAGAGACCGGGTGCGCGGACGCAGAGTGATCCTTGACAATGCGGGAACGAAGAGGCGCGCCACTTGACCAACCAGTTCGGGACAATCTGAATGTCCTCGCACGATTTTGCAAACGCTTGTTATTAACACATAATTACGCCTAACCTCAAAGGAATTAAAACCCAATACGCCTAAAAGAAATTTCGGTTGATATAAAAACGGATAATATCCAAATCTTTTTTTATAAAGAAAACGTAAAAATTCTTTTTGGATTTTCTCCAATAACAAAACGTAGGAAGCCTCATCCATTCCGTTGATATAAAACATACTTCTAATTTTTTTACTGGTTTAACTAAGACAAATGTTTTATGTAAAAATGCAAATCTTAGCGGTTTGGATAAAAGTAAGTGTTCTAAGAGACTCGAGTCTAGGTGGTGATGGTGATGATGATGATGGATCGACTGGGGGGGGGGGGGGGGAATTTTAAACATTATTCGTGTTGTACCTTAAATATTACGAATAATATGAATAAATCATCCGCGAATGAAAATATCGTGAATTATTTTTTATTCGATTGATCATTCAAATAAAAATTGATTCGAATAATGCCCATCTCTGGTAAGGACATACTCATTGGCGCCGTGGTTTTTAGATTTTTTGTGCATATTCTCAAACCATTTCTTTGAACAAGTTGAGTGAAATATTGCCTGTACAGTGTAAGTACCTGCGGGTCGCGGTTATCGGGGTCCCGTGTTTTTTGCTGTTGTTGGGCGCCAACGTTCTTTTGTATCGTGCGGTAACATTGTTCCTTATCTGATGTTTTACGTAGTCATCAGTGGCGTGGCGTAAAAGATATCCTTGAGCAAGCCGGTGCAGATTCGGCGTACATTTTCCTTAAGAGCTGTAGAATAAGGTGCTCAAATGACTGATATTAGGCAAGCCGGTAGGAATCGAGTGCTTTGGACGCCACGCTACTGGTAATTATATTATGTCTTGGAGCTTGTTACCACATTTAAGGTAAATAATTATCGTTAAAACTTATACCTAAGATGACGTAAGTAAAATTATGATGTGGTTGGCAAAGCCGTGCTAGCGATATATGCAGTAAGTATTTGCAGTTTAGAAATATAGGAAATGTCAACCTTATTTCATCGGAGTAAGTTTGACATTTCCTATACTTCTGAACAGTTATTCATCCAATCCTAGCCGATTCCGGCCACGGCGACTGGACATACTAGCTAGTCAGAGCGTCGTTCGTGTGCTCTCATGTGACTGACATAGCCAATTTTTGCTGCAAATGTACGGCCACAAATGCTGCAAGTCAGCACCCCACCGACGAAATTATAATTGATGACCACAGGTGGTCGGGTCTTCAACTCGTCGCGCTTAACGTCGAGTTCTTTTCGCCTTTTTTCTTCGAAGGCTTGCACTTTTACCTGCACTGTATGCCTCCAGTTAGGTCGATCTTGGGCTAAAGTCTCCCAGCGCGAAGGTTCGATGTCACATCTTCGCATGTGGCGCTTCAGCACATCTTTGTACCGCAGGAGTTGGCCGCCTTGTTTCCGCTTGCCTTCCTGCAACTCTGAGTAAAAGATGCGCTTAGCCACTCTTTCTTCTGACATCCGGGAGACATGGCCAGACCATCGCAGCTGCCGCCTCATTAAATAAGCTTCAATTCCGTTGACATTAGCACGTCGCAGAACTTCCGTGTTCCGAACACGGTCGGACCAGGAAATGTTCATAATGTCACGGAGGCATTTAAGATGAAACCTATCCAATGTGCGAATATGTCTGCGATAGAGGCACCATGTTTCCGAGGCATACAGGAGATTGGGCAGAACGATTGCCATGTACACAGAGACCTTAGTCGGGAGCAAGAGAACAGTTATTACTGCATATATCGCTAGCAATGCAGTGTTATAGCCTGGTACAGGGGTCGGGAAACTTTTTAGACCAAGAGCCGGATACCGGAAAAATATCGCTCACAGAGCCGCAGTTTCCTGTTTCAGGTTTATATCAAATTTTAGTAGGACCAAAAGACGAGACCTTGAAGAGCCACAACTGATCCTTCAAAGGGCCGCATGTCGATGTCGCTCGCGAGCCGCGGTTTGCCGACCCCTGGCCTGGTACCTATATGTCGCACATTGGCAGGTGTGACGTAACTAGAGTTACCTTATTTCAGGGTTTTTTTTAATTTTCAATAGACTTAGTAAACTTAATCCAAACAAAAACTTAATTAAAAGTAACTTAATCCATAATTAACTTTCATTAAGTCACTTGCACAAATTATCAATTATTTCATTAATGAAGGAGATAAAGTCTAAGATGCCACACCTAGCCTAGTGTCCGTATTTTGTCGTTTTTTAGGGTTCCGTACCAAAATGGTAAAAAAGGAACCCTTATGGTGCGACTCTGTCTGTCTGTCCGTCTGTCATAGCAATATATCTCAGGATCTACTGATGCTATCGACTTGAAATTTGGAATAGTGTTGAAAATCGCTAACCCGAGCCTATGGGACAGTAAAAAAATCTTATACCTTTTTTACTTTTTTTCTAAAGGTGTCCGTAATGAGACTTTGAAAAGTAGGGCTATTATATCGAGTGGGGTATCAAATGAAAGGGCTTGATTTGTAGATTAAAACACTATTTTTGTATTTATTTTTAAATAAGTAGTTTTTGATTTATGGCGAAAAACGTTAAAAAAAATACCATTCCCCCCTATTATCTCCGAAGTTACTGAACAGAAAAATCTGTAATAATTACCGATTATTAATATTATCCTAATTATTACAGGAAAAATAAAACGGTTTTCCTAACTTGCAGCGTTTTTTAGAAATTTGCAAAAATCGTAAAACCTTATTTGCTCCTACTAAACTAACCGCGGCATATGTCGATGTATGGGGACAACAGTTTTACAAGAGCAAAGTTAAGTTTGTCCCACCATACAGTTTTTCTGGAATTATTCACGTATCTACTGACGTGTTTGTACGGAACCCTCGGTGCGCGAGTCCGACTCGCTCTTGACCGGTTTTTTATTTCTTGCGCAATTCTTATTTTATCAAAAATTCAATTGTAAAATCATAAAATAGTTTTTTCCAATCTTCTAAACAAGCCTACTTTTTTGTGTAATCGAAAACTGCATATTAAATCCAATCAAATGAGCCCAAACACGGTGAGTTTTTAGGGTTCCGTAGCCAAAATGGCAAAAACGGAACCCTTACAGTTTTGTCATGTCCGTCCGTTCGTCTGTCCGTGTGTCACAGCACAGGCATTTTACTCAAAAACTACACTATGGATATTGACGAAATTTGGAATATAGGTGTGTTGTATGAGCCACTACTTATTTTGGTGGTAGTTAAAGAAATAAAATAAATATTTTTACGGGGCACTCCATAAGTCCATACATGTTACAGAAGCTGAAAAATTCTTTTTTCAGAAAATATCAACGTGTGGTACATAATTCGACAGCTCTTTCAAAAAAATTTTAAGGTGCTTAAGTAATGTTTTTGATTAAGTTTTTTTAAAATACCTTTGGAAATAATCGCTCCGAAAGTTGTGAAAATTGTGTCCCCCCCCCCCCTCTATCTTCTAAACCGTGTGTCCGAAAAAAATATAAAAAAAATTACAAAGATAACGCTTAATTTATATACTTTCAACGAAAATTATTTTCAACAAGAACGCATTACTACCTGTCTTTGACTTATTGCTGATAAACTGCGCTTCTCAACAAAAGGACGTAATTGCTATGCAGATATGCTCTTTTGTTGTTGTACTTTTTTTACATCGTGTTTTTTACCTTATAGTTACGGCTATGGAACCCTACACTGAGCATGGTCCGACATGCTCTTGGCCAGTTATTCTTATTTTATTTAGATGATCCCATGGCCCCCTTCAGACTCCATTATCAGACCAGCTCCATTGTACCATATTATTACATTCTAATTAAATGTACGCAAGCATACGAAATGTGAGCCCAATCGAACGTCAGAAAAACCTATTCCAGATTCGGCTTGCAAGATTTGTGCTAAACAAATAATAACATACAAATACTGCTTTTAACTAGCTACTAACTAAATTTTAACACGCTTTTAAAAATACACGTGTCTACCTTGATTACGACACTGTTAATGCGCAATAAAGCATAAAAATTCCATAGACATTTTAGATTACAATTACGCTTGGTAGAAAGCTAATCAGGATTTTATCAATAGGCTTGTTCCCTGGGTCAAGAAACCTCTCTCTCTCTCTAACAAAACTCCCGGTCGGATCCAACCACCGGACGGAACGCACCGGATTCGGCTGCCTCTCTCTATCGCATATTGCGTCCTTAGTCAGGATCTGATGAAGGCATCTTGGAGAAATCGAAAGAAATCTTCAATTACTATAGGCATACCTAGTAACGCTTATCACCCGGGTTATTTTTACGGAATTATCGCAAGGGTTTTTTTTTGGTTAAAGGGTTAGTGATAACTTGAGTCTAAGGAGGCTGATACAGAATGATTGTAAGGAGACACAGCTCCTCTTTTAAATGGTTCAAGAGTAGGGATAACACAATGTTGCATTAATAAGTGTTATCCCATTGTTTCCTTGTGAACTCACAGATTTCTCATAGAATTCATTAAATAGTCGTAAATATTGGAATTTTACGCTCTTGACATGGGATTAGCATGACCGATCAGTTGTCGCAACTTAGTAGAGTCTGAGAGTTTGAGGTCAGCTTTACTACAATGTATTTTATTAAGTGAATACGTGTGTGTCCTATAGCGGACTGTGTGTTTTTATAATAACTGGCAAATTTGTTATTGAATAACCTATTCGTTTGAAGTCAGTCATTTCTAAAAATGTATTAAGTTATACATATAATCGTTAAAAGTATGCACGAGTTATAATTATAAATGATTAATAAGTAACACGCACACACGTAGTCTAAGTCACGAAGTAAAATGTAACTTATGAATAAGAAAACATTACAACAATGTAAAATTATTGATTTACAGGACATAATAACTTTGACCTCGAGGCGTATAATCGCGAGTTCCACATTTTTACGTTACAACATTGTTATAAAAAATACACGTGGTTGACATGGTTTGTGTTGTTTAGCGTTTATAACAGACTTCAAAAGAAATTGATGTTCTCAGTTCGTTGGCTTTTTTTTATTAGGGATTTATGTATGTTAGGCGCGGTTCGATCTATTATATTTTGAGCAGTTAAGGGCCATGCCAAGACTGATAGTCAAAATCATTTATTTCTGGAAGTAGGCCTCAACTCAAGTGCTCTATTACATGTCTGATTCTATTATTTTCTTTTGGCGCTTCGGGAATTGCCATTCTGAGAAGCGCCGGATTTTTTTTAAGCAACTTGGGTGGCAAACATGCATACGGCCTGCCTGATGGTAGGTAAGCTGCAGCCTATGGACGCTTGCAACACCAGGGGTATTACGTGTGTGCTGCCGATCCTTTAAAACCCTATTCGCTCCCCTCTTGAACTATTAGCATTACTGTAGCCTTCCTGAAAAACATTGTAAATTTTTTTTGTAAAACACTCGTTTAAGGTTAAGGTTTAAGCATAAAATGTTTACGTAACGTAATAGATAGGATATCATAGGGTAGATCGTATATGTTGCAGGACTTGTAGGGTATAACCTACTGATATAGGATATATGATATAGGACGACCGAAGCAGGGATTCTGAATGAAACGACCACTTGCGAATCTGATTGATAACTAGTTTATAGATATGTCGGGAATTCGTAGAAGCACTCTCAAGTACTTCGGGCAGCGGGAGGAAGGGACCGGCAGAGATTCGGTGAGCCCTTGCCGTGCGCGGACGCACATGCGTGTTGACAAGTGATTGATTAGATAATTGGACCAATTACCTAGTGCTAGAGATTTGTCGAGGACAATGGACCTGTAATATTGTGTAAGCTAATTAAATCGTGAATTGGACTCATTTGACTGTTTTCATCATCTCGGGGGACCCATTGGCGATTTACCCATCAAAATGCCCACAGATGACGAAATATCTGATTTGCAGAACGAAACTGCGACTGATAAAATTTTTCCTACTTAAAAATCTATCCTACGTGTATTCTAACCGTTTCTGCCGTCATGCACGGAGATTAGATTAATACAATTAAACTCAGCATTTCTGGATCACGTACACGTATGCAATATCGCTGACCCATTAAATTACATGTAGGTACCTACGGCTTTTGACCTCCGGCATTGCCTGTACACTTACACTACACATATGAAATAATCAGAGATGTGATAAAGCTTATACAATGTGTCCCAGGCGCAAGTGACCAGCTAGTGATGGTTGAATTGAATATTCACGCAAAGTCATCGATAAAAAAAAATCGGAATTTTGGGCGAAACAATAAAAAAAAAATCTTTTTTTTATGTGTTTTCAAATTGGTTCCTTTCCTAAATGTGTAATTTATTTTGGTTATTTTTTGTAGCTTAATCGAATTAGTTACAAATGTTAAGTAAGATATTGGCTATGCAAAAACAAATACAGAATAGAAAATAAAGTCAAGACCAAGAAAATCTCGCAAAAGTAGTGCAACAAGTCAGCTGACTACACTAAAATAAAAGAAATAGCAATAAAAAAAACCAATTGTTGTATACCTCTGAAATATTTTTTTTTATCGATGACTTCGCGTGAATATTCAACCATCACTAGCTGGTCACTTGCACCTGGGACACATTGTATAATAAATAATGTTTAAGGTAATAGATAACGCGGATAGCTATGTAATCTACCTACTTTCCTTTGAAGTAGGTATAGTCAGACCAGATAATTGAGATAAGTAGGGTATCTAATTAAAACTGTGGTGGCTATCAAAGTAAACAAGTACCTATTAACTATGATGATGCTGTCCAGTCCAGATAGGTACCTGTACTGTACTGTACACATAGGTAGGTACTTCACTGCTCTTTCACTTACGAAGTGACCAACATATATGTTCTCTTTATCTAAGAGTAAACCTTATTTCGTTTGACTTAGACTAATTTAGTGTAAAAGCTATTTGAACTTATAATGCCTCACATTTCGAAGTCGCAGTTGTGGCCATAGATAACAGTGCAGATAATGACTACCTACCTATTTGTTCGTCAGGTACAAAGCCAAGTGGATTCGCTCAAAAATAAGAATTTTCACTTTACCTATCCTTTTTAAACTAAAGAACAGTTCCACGAATATTTACAACTTTCCGACTCCGACCCGACCTTTTAGGTAGATGAAATCATAAATATGTGATTTGAGTGAGCGTGCGACTACGGTTTAGTTAGGCGGGTGGATTCCACAGCGTTTCAAACGCCGTCATCACCAATCCTGAAATTTCGACGATTCACTTTAAGAATGCATCCCATTATTTTGATAAAATCCGAAAATAGTACCTACTATTTTCATGCTTTGATCAAATATTATGTAATTTTTAAAAATATGTCATCTATCGATACCTTAAGACTCAAAGGGCGTAAACGCCGTAGGTGCTAATGGCGTTTACGCCCTTTGAGTCTAAAGGTATCGATATTGGGATTGGTTATGTGGTATTGGTGATGACGGCGGTTGAAACGCTCTGAAATCCACCCAGGCAGATATTTCAGTATTGAGTTTTTAAGAAGTTTTTCCATGTAGGCATGGCAAGGGCCTTAAAGTAAATAGCCGGACGGAGCCTCTATAACAGAGAACTGAAGCCATTTTTTAATAAGCCTGCTGTTTGTAAATACGAGCCGCACACACACATCAACTAGTTTTTCCTATTGCGAGCAGCACCTATTTATTTTAAGGTCCTGCTTGCTGTATACTAAATTTCTTGAAAATCGGTCAGGTAGTTTTTATATGATGCTCGCACAAACATAGTATTGCTACGATTTACTATATATACCTACCAAACGAAACACTATGTATGACAAACAATGACATGAATTTAAATTTTAATTTATTAAACGAGCCGGTAAGGAATCAGAAAAGTCAGTTATAGGTGATTCTTGAAGGACATCATTCCTCAGGGCCATGCCATTCCAAGGAGGCGTGGCCTTCTGAATATTCGCCAATAAATATGCGTGCACAGGGAATAACAACTTTCAAAAATACGATAGCAACTTAGTAGAAAGTCGGCTTTATTTTGCCAATGAACTTACTAAACTGTATTGTATTACGCCAAATCCGAAAAATCCAATCATAGGTCACAACACTTGACACTCACACTGATATATGAAACTTGAGTTAATGCAATGTTACGTGGTAATTATGGAGTAATCGAAACAATAACAACATAACAAACAAATGCATTTCCACGTCTAACTATCGCCAATGCTAAGCACTGAATGAATGGAATGCCGGAATGGAATGAGTATTGTGTGAGTACGAACGAAGGAGCGCGCCCGCGCCCGTTGCAGCTACAGTCAGTGTTGCCAAAAACAATTTCCTAAAGTCTGCAGGGTGAACTTCAATAGTCTGTGCGTAAAGAGAATAGGCGTGGCGAAAAACGGAACTAACCTAACCAGTATGGCCACAGAATAGAAAATACGATACGCTAGAAAAGCATTACAGCGCCCCTCAAAATTAATCCTATTCTCTTTCCGCACAGTCTCTAGTAAATGGTAGAATTATTTATGTTGTCTTTTACTCAACATAACAAATCGGTTGCTTAACAAACTTTTCTCTTCTAAACTATCTTAATCATAAGGTACCTTGGTCAAAACCTGAAAATATCTTAAAATAAAGCAAAATTTGTAGTAGGTAAATCAAGAATTGTTATCTTATTGGGTCATAAATATTTTTCCCAAAATTTTTAAACCCTTTTTTATTTAAAATTACTATTTTGCCGCGACTTCGGCCGTGTTACACTGTTAATTATGTCAAGGCGACTCCTTTACCGGGATATAAAGTATCCTCTGATTCAATTCAGGATTTAGTTTACTTGTATGCCAAAGTTCGTCACACGCGAGTATTTTGAAGCGAAAACTCAATCAAATCCCAAAAACCATGTATATTTTAGTCAGTTTCCGTATAATGCCCAAAATTCGCGGATCTACAGATTTCTTTGTAGATTTGGCAACACTGTCTGACCAGCCTGGCCAGCCGGAGGTCGCGAGAGGAGAGACGAAACGAATGAATGAACGAAGAAAGAACCGTGGGTCGAGCGAGGCCATTAATTCCTAGTTCGATAAGGGCGAATACTCTTCCGTATTAACAAAAAAATTGGTTTAGCCTTATATCTAGCACAAAAAGGTACATATTGGCTAGTCTCTTTGTTCTTATCTTTATAAAATTATAATGCGACATAAGGTCGTTCACACAGTTCTCATGAAAAAAATGTTGTATAGTGATTCTAGAGGTCAGATAGCGAGGCCACAAATTCCAACGTTGCTTTTTTTAGCGTGTCGTCGAGTGCATTTTATAGAATTGCATAATGAGGGCTTTGACTCCATTTAGTTGTTAAAAACCTTGCATTTGGCTAATAAATAAATTCGTCTAAGATAAATTGTAACACTGAAGATATAAATAAGAATAAAACATATATTATTATTCTCATGTGCCCTTTAACTTAACTAGTGGTAGGTATTGGTGGGGAATGTTGCATTAATTCGAGTGTCTTAGTTCTGTGTCCAGAACGAGAGGTACAACGCAAGAAGTTACAATAATTCAGAAAAAAACATGCAATCGGCCGATTATGGTCGGCGCCATTTATTAGCGTCATTCGACACATATATACTAGGGTGTTTCATATTTTGTATGGGTTACAAAAAGTGTTTATTTTGTCAGCCTTTGCTTACCCCCTGGGTCTCTCCCATTCAAAAACAGTATATCTAAAATTTCAAGGTGATTGATACATTATGTATTTAAAGGTTGCACAAACTGATCAGAAAAAGAGTAAATGTACTGAAACGAATATATTATATTTTCAAAACAGTTGAATTAGTGTATACAGTAATTTAACTAAACATAATCACATTCAGAATATAACAACCTATGTTCGCCCATTTGACGGTAGGTATTAGATATGAGCGCCGACGGCCAATTTCACGGCGGCGGCGTGGACTGAAAATTTTCGCGGCGGCGGCGTCCTGGCGGCGGCGTCGTGGCGGCGTGGCCTTGGATCGATTTGTAAGAAAAAAATTAAGAAAGCCATATTTTGATACCAAATTAAGCTGTATTTTATTCTAATAAACGAACGGAGAACATAAACAACCGTAGTAATTGTAATTTTTTAAAGGACCATGGGCAGTTACTTCCCCACCCACCAACAGAGATGAGGTATGTGCCAGTTAATGGACCTTGGCAACACGATGGATTTTTACTATGGCGACGATCACCCCAATAATGGGGTTTTCTTGGAAAATCGTATTTTGTTTTCTATAGGAAGGGTCCAAAAACAGGCCCCTGTGGAACACCGCACTGCATTCACCCACCCTGTCTTGGTAGGCCTGCATTATAGACGCCGGAGATATCTCGGCACACCGTGAAATCGGAGGGCCTCCAGTATGGTCTCAAACGGAAAGCTATTAAATGTGTTCTTGACATCTAGTGCGATTACGAGGACTACCTTCTCCCTCTCGACTGCCTCGTTGCACCAAACCTTGAGTGCGGCCAGGGCATCAATCGTAGAACGACACGCCCTGAATCCAAACTGAGGAATGAGGCCAAGGCGGCCCTCCTTCCTTATGTTCGGAAAGCTTTCGACGCGGAGACATGTGTCGAACACTCTCCGAACCCAGTCCTCAAGTTCGCTCGCCGCGATAAGAAATACCCTTCCCGGCACTCCGTCAAGTTCTGGTGCGGTTTATCTCCCTCTTAAGCGAGCATGAGCCACTATAAGTTCCCCGCCTCTAATCAGTGGGATCTCCTCGGTCACCACCTTTGGTTGGGAGGGAGGGACTATACTGAGAGGATGGTGTCCCGTGGGTTCCGGGATTCATCCACTACTCTCTTAACGATGGCTGGCTCTATAGGCTTCCGTTGGTGGGGTGCATACAACACGTAGTTTTTTGCGCGCTACTCGGTACGGGCGTCCCCATGGAGCATTGTTAAGGTCCTCCAGGCCTCGTCGCTGCCTGCTGCTGATTAATATTGGAGGGCACAACAGCCAATGCCGATGTCCTGTGCAGCATGGCTCACTCACCGTTCAGAAAAAAGCCGCCGTAACAAGACCTCAGAGGAGTCACAGTCAGACGGCTATCGCAGTAAGATTAGTACGAACCTACCATCATGGACGACAACCGTGTGATCTCTATGTTTGAGTGAAATATGCGTACGGCCCAGGAAGAAAAACCAACACGAGGGGAACACGGAGAACGCGGCCATTCTTGGGGTGATCGTCGCCATAGTAAAATATCTCATTCATTTCTGTTGGTCTTGGGGACACTGCCTATACAATGCCCATGGTCCTTTCACACTTAAAATTGTGTGTTTTTGTGTTGTGAAAGATTTTTCATACTTGTTACGTGAATATCTCTTACTTGCGTTGTAAACATCAATTGGAGACGATTATAAACAAACATACGTTCATTCGACTAAATACTCGACGCGACTGAGTGTGCAAACGCGGGCGGGCTACGAGTGCGAGCGAGAAAGCAAGCCTCAATTTGCTGCGGCGACGCGCCGCGTGTTTTCCTCGGCGGCGGCGCGCCGCAAGAACTCACGGCGGCGGCGGCGCGCCGGCGCGGCGCTCATATCTAGTAGGTATATTTATAAGAATTTTCTTTAAGATGTGGAATAGGTTTGTTTCAAGTCATTATGTTAATTATTTCAAAACTTTTAGTTTTGTGTTACAAGCAGGATAAGAATAATTCGGTATTTTTGCCTTTTTATCGCAACTGGATACCCATAGGCAGTTGCAGAACAGCGCATTTTGTCCTACTTCTTTGCTTCAACCAATAGAATGACACCATGTCACGATTCGGAAACAAACGTCACGAAAACGGGATGTTGTGATGGCGAGCTCTGAACTTTGTTATCTGAGTCAATGTCACGAAATAAAAATTGAGACGGTATTTGAAAACTGATTGTAATAATAATATAATATGTTTATGAATTATTTTTTATTTTAACCGACTTAAGAAAAATGTAGTTTTCAGTAGGTCTGAATATTTTTTAGTGTTCCGTACCTCAAAAGGAAAATAACGGAACATTTATAGGATCGCTATGTCATCTTATCTCAACGCATAGGGGTATCGAGTTGAAAATAAAACCATCCCCTTCAAGTTCCACAGCAAACAGTCCCTTGAAGTTGTGAGAAAATCAAACTTCTAAGTTAACGAAAAAAAAGATAAAGCCATTTATGCCGCAAACTGCGTATATTTCGAAACTCTCAAGGAAACCAAAATTTCACCATTTCAAATTTCATCCTTTGACGGGCTAGCTTTCAAAATCAAAGGAATTATTATTAATTCCTGGTTTCATTATTAATCATACAGTTAGTATTTATTGTGATTGTAAATAACGCTTTTAAAGAAGAAAATTCCCTTGTACTAATTTAATATTTTTTGTAAGGCGATGTCATAAATACTGTAAACTTGTCATTGTGGCAGGTGATGTACATTGCTGTTAAGACGCTGTCAACAGCAAAATGCCCTTGAGGATTCAGAATTTTGGCCCATCCCCTAGCCCCGCCTAATTGCTCCCAGCGCTATTCACAAGTGAGCGGCGAGAAGCGGAACTGTTTGCATTCGGCTTGCGATCGCGATCGAAATAAACACGCCTGCCGGTAGATGGCGTTAAACTCCTGTAGGTTTCCCATAGAGCGCAGAATAAAATAGACAGGGCGTCGTTAAAATAATATAGTTGGTTTTTAATTTATTTTCATAATTAAAGCGTGAACAGATAGAATGAAATTTGGATATGTAATACGTAAATAAGTAATGAAAACTTTCAAACACATTTAATGAATTTTGGATATGTAATATAAGTAGTTAAGATTTATTAGAAAAAAATACAGTATTTTTGTAAGTAGTAATACGATTATATTGAATTAAAATATACAGCACTTCCTTTATGTTTTTCTTGATGACCTGCAATGTAAGGTCATCGAGAAAAACATAAAGGTAAGGTAAGGTTTACAAATAAATCAATCGATTTTCGATTTGACAGTATAAGGTATTTATACTTAGTATCCGTAACCTGGTATCCCATCAAAAACATTCTGTAAAAAACTAGCCAAGTCTCGATGGAGCTGCTTGTTTATCTCTAAAAAGTAATGAAATCTAGACAAAATCGTGTCAAGTTTAAGGTACATTATAGTAGGTACAAGTCAACAAAGAAACTTTGTTATCGCATGTATTTGTATAGGATTACAAACTTATGTGTGCAGTTGCAATATTTGGAGGTTTTTTAGGACTTGATAGGCTAAAAACTAACTATGTTTAAAATTTCAGCTCTCTGAAATTATGGGAAGTACTAGTTCTATTCTGATGATCATGAGTCAGTGAGTGTCTGTCGTAAATGCGAAACTTTGCTTTCGCTTAACTTCGGAACTAAATGACCTACAGACTTGAAATTTTGGATTTTAAGTATGTGATTATAGCTTACTGGATGACGAAAATTTCTGCGTTCTCGTCTTATCTAGAGGTTCTCAAATAGGGGCCTGAAAATGCGGCGAAATGGTTCCAGTAAAGGATGGTACGGCAGTGTTTGCTTCGCGCTCGACTTGGCGGGGCCACTGCCGTGCCCCCAGATATACACCATGCAACTCCGAGTACCTTTAGTAGCTAATGATAATGTATGTTACGTAGGTAATTAAATTAAATGAGATTGAATATAATATACAATATAATAAATATTTAGTACAAATACCTTATACTGTCAAATCGAAAATTGATTGGTTTATTTGTAAACCTTACTAACTGACGTGCCCGAAAAATTACCCTGGAGTGCGGTGTATGATAATACATACATACATATATCCATACATACATACATACATACATACATACATACGTACATACGTACATACATACATACGTACATACGTACATACGTACATACGTACATAGGTACATACATACATACATACACCTTAGGCCTTCATACACAGGGTTTTGCACACAGGCGCTGCCGGATATGGGCGCAGCCCTGAACTTGCCTAATGCATTAGGCAAGGAAGAATAATAATTACGTCAAAATAAAATCGCGGAGTGAGACATGCCTGCTTCGGCTCGTTTCCTAAAACCACACTCGTGTATTGATGCCTCCCATAATACATAACTATTACCGTCGACTCCAAAACTTTATAGATCTATGCATACAAAACGTTTCTCGATGGGCGTAGCCAAAACCGCATCTGAAGAAGCGTTGAAATGTGGACCTTATATCCAGTGACATAAGGTCCACATTTCAACGCTATGAAGGTGTAAAACTGAATGAGTATTCATTTGGAAAGGCCAGTGGCTATTGCGGTGATCATACATTTAACACACTTAACTAAATATTTACACTTCTTATATTATAACTTTGATTTATATAAGTACGTATACAGTATTTTAGATTTTTAACACAAGGTTAAACAAATTTTTGCGATGTTTTCGATGCGCAAACGAGAAGCATAGGTCCGTCTAGCACGGCGCGTCAGCGCACACTGTCTATTTGTATCGGAGTAAACGAGAGCCTACTGTCACTGTTTCTGGGCAGCCGGGTCTTAGAAGATAATAATAAATAAAAATTGAAATAAAAAAAAGTGTGGACTATTTGTGAAATGTGACTCGTTAGCGGTTTAGGTATGAATATGTTGACTTCATGTTTTTATTTGCAGACCCATACGTTAAAAAAATAAAGACATAGAACCGTTTAATGATGATTTTAAGACCAATCTTTGCAATTTTTTTCTATCGAGCCGATTTCTTGAAATTATGTATCGCGTCCGTCCACGGTCTTCGAAATATGATGAATATTAACACATGTTTTTTTTGATGTGCTAGAACAAATGGTTTTTCTTAAAAAACTGCTTAAATAACATCAATTTCAACAAAAGTAGGTCTTGTCAGCCTCTTAAGTGCACACTGTTCTTATGAATGTCCAATAAATCAAACTTTATTTTCTAGACACAATAAAAGTAAATTAGACAAAGAATACACTTACAGAATGAAATATTTTCAATTTCCTTTTCAAAAACTGTTTCAGTATACCTACATACATTTTACCGCGAATATTTAGATGAAATATTTTTTAAATGTGTATCTATTCTTGTAGTTAAGGTTGCAATTTAAAATTATTGGAAATTGTTTATGATGTGTTATTGTTATTTGTTATGTTCATGTCGATTTTATTTAAATAAAACTGCAAAATATAGTAAATATCGTTTATTGTTTTTTTAATGGCTGAACGCCGTGATGCTGTGTCATAAATAAACGTGGAATGAAAAAAAAACACATCGCAGGACTAGGCCGGCAATGTTGTATGAAATTCCATTAAATGTCAAGTGTCAAGCCGCAGCGGAAACGAGGTACTTTGCGGCCTATTATTATAAGGCACTTAATGTCAACATTTCATTGCATGTTTGAGAAAAAGCTTTTTCTGACCGGCTTAAGTGTCTGCCGCGTCAATAGATGGGAGGAGACCCTTAAGAACAACTTCGTGAAACTATGGAAGCTAAATATAGTATCGATTGTCGCACCATGTGACATTTTGTTTGCTTGTTTACGAGTTAACACGCGCTGTGCGTTAATGCAGCTAACCACCAGTTGAACCGCTAATGGTTTACACAAAGGGTACAGTGTGCTAAAGGTCCAGGTGTAGTAAAATATTACAGTTAACTAAGTTTTTTAACGGACTTCAAAAAGGTGATGATGATACTCGGAGATGGCTGGATTAATTTGGTTTTTTTTGTTTGGACGGGAATATTTCTCAGGTGACCCTATACTCACCAGGTCAAGAGAGAGAACTCTGCATATATGTATTTATAGACATAGGAATTTGGGAGTTTTTAAATAGCTAAGAGATGACTCTGCAAGATAGATTCAAGCCAAGGACGCTGATGCCAGCCGCTTTATTACTGCAAACAGAGAAAATATGCAACGAGCAATAACTCACTCTATTTTATTACTAAAATTCATTTATTGAACAGAAAGATAAAATATAGAAACAGTAACTAACCTAAAGATAAAACTAAATTAAAATTAAATATACTATATGGACCACTATAAACTACTAGAACTAAATACTTTTCTAAATTAAATCCCGGCCCGACACATGTTATAGTATAGACACTTCCTCTTTTCAGTCGCATGTGTCAATTATCGAAGGTGTTCATTATAACTTATATTTAATTTAGATCACGTTATCATGTAATCTTGGTTCGACTGAAGAGAGGTCTGGATATTTATATTAGTTCGTATGTGCAAGGATCTCTAACCTTGTGGGAGCTGTACCTTCCTCAACCGAATGGCAAATTGTACTCGTTCATATCGTAGTGATTAAAACATTGGAAGCAATGTTTATACGTTACCAATTCGGTTGCCGGAAGATTCACTCACATTAATTGCCGGAGAAGGGATTTATAGAATAACCAAGGAAACAAATAGTACGTACTCACTCTGTATAACATGCTCACACTTTGTTACAACTCACTTGCTTACTCACAGTTCACAATTCACCGCCAATCACCTTTATCCTTCGACAGCCAAAAGTGTTTCTTTTTTTTTTCTTTTTTTTTTTAGAAACTGACAAACTCGCAACCCGTACACGGGCGTAGCGATTGTCGGACCGGGTGGTCGGCCGTGGCGTTCCCTGGGGTCGAACCAGATCGCTAGCCGGACCACCCTGAGTTTGATCGGACTGATGGGTCAGTTGGCGCCATGATGAGTATTTATATCCATCACTACCCGCCAAGTAACGGCGCCAATCTGACCGGAAGTTCGTTCTTAGTCGTGAAGTTGACAACAATTTAATTAAAATATAAAATTAAATTATGCGTGATTATGCAGCTGCTAACACACACCTGGTCCAAAAGTGCCAAATATGCCAGCTGCATTGCCCCGCTGTATGGCCAATGATATTTGTTGGACCAGATAAAAGCCAGACCGGGGGTCACAGCCCCTGTCTCTATTTTATGAAGGTGCACTAAGGCTGCGGATATGCAAAAACTAGGAAGAATCTAGAAAACATCGTGGTTCCAAAACATTTGGACCCAATGAAGACAAACATCACAGTCATGCGCAAATCATAAGTCAGCCAACTAGATTAAGGTTCGTAAATGCTTGTAAGCATCACACACACATACATGCACATTACACGTCCTATCCTAGACCCCTCCTCCCCACTCAGCGTGATTGTGCATAATGCCAAAGAGTATTCCACACAAGAGCATGTACAAAAAAAATCAAGGCCACTAATAACTAAAAGGGAATCCGAGAGTGTGCCGTAACCTGCGTTGCCAGACGTCCCGCCGAGAGATTTTGGCGGGACGTCCCGATTTTTAAATCAAAATTAAATGTCCCGCGCGGGACAGTCTCAATCCCGCTTTTCGGGGATAAGATAACTCGACCGCGCGTGCAGCGTGCTGAAGAAGTGCGGGTGGGTAGCACAGACAAGTAATTTAAAACTCAGATAAGAAGATAAAGACAAACAAAAAGAGACAAAAAAAATAGGTACAACTAATCCTACTCGAATAGGTCGCCCCGCGCCATTCCAGGCGCAAAGGTGCCCATCACGCTCGCCGCGTTACCACGTTGGATCGCAATGGACAGCCTTTGAACCAGGACTGACCTGGAACGAGGGTCAAGACCCCTCTCCCTCAAGCGGCGCCCAATCTCCCCGATGAAGGTTTTGGCCTCAGACCCCCAACATCCGGTCGTCTCGACGGCGAACGGGACAAATATATAATTAGCGAGACCCGAATACTTGTCCCGCTTTTTAGATGCCGCCGCCTCAGCGGCTGCTCCTGCAGACCTGATGGTGCGACCAAGGTGCGAGGCAGCGAAAGTGCTGACGCACGTGGCGTCCCACAGCAGGCATCTGCCTCTCTGCCAGGGCACTAGGGTCAAACCATCAGGTCTCTTGCCATCCGTCCGGCTAAGACCCGGAGGCTCTAGCATGCATGGTACGTTTGCTGATATTAGACCTCTCCGGATGATGCCGTTGAGGGAGTGATAGCGAGGGAATCGTCTAGCACAACGATAACAACTTAAGGCGTGGTGGCCGTTACCCTCCACTATGGTGCCGCAGATGCATAAATGATGTTCACAAACATCGCAGCCCAGGCGCCACCCGCATCGAGTCGTTGTCGATGAGCGTGCCCACTCTGGTCTGGACACCGCATTGAGCCTAGCCCTGTCTACACCCGCTGCGCTCTCCAACAATGCGTCAAACAGTCGCTCTCCCGATGGAGACTGTCGGTGAATGTGGGCAAAACGCAGGCAATCATGACGAGCAAAAAGATACTGCCGCCCCCTCTGCGACTACAAGGCCAGGAAGTACCATGGAGTCACACGGTGAAATACCTGGGCGTCACCATAGACAGGGACCTATGCATGAAGTAGCACGTGGACAGCATCGTCCGCCAGGCAAAGGCGGCGCGAACCCTCCTGCGACCAGTCCTCGCCAGCAGCCTCCCGGTGCGAACCAAGCTCGGGATCAACAAACCGTACCTGCGCCCCCGCCTCTCGTACGCGGCGCCAGCTTGGTACGCCCTAACCTCGGAATCATCAAAGAAAAAAATATGTGCGCAGGAGAACCAGGCCCTGCGAACCATCGTCGCCGCCCCACGCTACATGCGCAATGTGATGCTGCACCGGGACCTTCAATGGGAGGGACTGGACGCTTTTATTCGCTGCCAAGCCAAGGCAATGTTCGACCGCGCGGACCAATCCGCGGTCCCAATGCTTCAGGGTATCGCGCCACTACACGCGGGCCCGCCCGACCCCACAGGCAGAGCTCTCCCACGAGAGCTGCTCATCCCCAGAACCCCCTGATACGCCCAGGTTTCCACAAAGCCACAGAAAGGCCACCTGCCGCAAAGCCGCAGAGAGGCCACCAGTTCCAGATGGCCTCTCTGAGGCCACCAGTTCCAGATGAGGGCAAAAGTTCCTTTAGTCTCTCCTTAGCCGACAGAAGGAGCTGTTTTCTGAGCTCTACTTTCATATAAGTAGCACAATAGTGCCGTGTTTTGTACCTGGCGCTGTTTTGTTCATTAATTTTATTACGCTTAGTTAGTGTATTTCGCAGAATTCCTAGTTATAAAATGCCACGTAGCGGGCCTTTGAAATGACCGTCGGGTAATAAAGATAATGTCGGCCTTGATGGAACTGTTTCGACCTGTCGATGTAGTGACGTCAGGGTGTTTACAGGGTGGGAAAAACGAACGCCACGAATTTTATAACCACCATGGCGTTGGTTTCATCGTGTATATTTTGTTTGCTACTGCTTTGCTTCGCTTGATCGCGTTGCATCTGGTCGCTGGTTGTTGCCTTAATGAATGGTGAGCCTTTTTACAAAGGAACATAAGTAATAGCGGTATTCTTTTTTCAGAAAAAAAGAAAGGAAGAATACAAAGCCATTTTTATTCCACAGTTTTGGGAATATCCGTCAACATGTGCTAACCAGGTTTAAACACCATCAAAAAGGGATAGTCATATAATACATTTGTTAGAAATAAACTTTTGCTGTCCTACGCTGTACCTATTGTTCCACCAAATGTTTCATATAGGATAATAATGCCGTGTTTTGTACCTGGCGCTCTGGCGCTAGCTAATGGCTCTCTGTTTTGGTCATTAATTTTATTACGCTTAGCTTAGGTAGTGTATTTCGCAGAATTCCTAGCTATAAAATCCACGTGGCGGCCCGCCAGGCCCGCCACTGGCGGGCCTTTGAAATAACCGTCGGGTAATAAAGATAATGTCGTCCTTGATGGAACTGTTTCGACCCGTCGATGTAGTGACGTCAGGAGTTTAAGGGGTGGGAAAAACGAACGCCACAAATTTTATAACCACCATAATAGTACATAACACAACTAGGGTGGTAATACAAAGAAAGGCCGAGATCGCAGAAGTTTGCGACCCGAGCTGCAAGCGAGGGACGTAAATATGCGATCGAGGGCTTTCTTTATTACCTCCCGTGTTGTGTACATCATTTTATGTCTACACTTGGCCAGAAAGCGACTTTTTCCGTACGCGCAGCGTGCGGAAAAAGTCACTTTATGGCCAGGTGTGGCATAAAATAAGTTTTTTTTTGTAATATTTGGCTTGTTTGATTTCCGATCAAGGTAGACGAATTCTCAAAAAACGATGCATACAGATATTTAGATGAAAGAAAGTTTATGTACTAGTAGAACACGAATATTAAAGGTGAAATAAAACTTATATTCAAAATTAAAATAAACCCGGCTATGCAATACCAAAACTGAAGGTCCCTCGACAGCAAAAAAAATCTTAAAAACATAGAGGTTATTTTTTGAAGCCTGGCAAACTTGCAAAAACTGGGAAACATAAAGGGCCAATAAGCAGGTACCTAAGTACTAGTAGGTACAGGTAGTATAGTTTTATACTTTTTAGAGCTTTTTTAGTCGACGGTTTTTAAAATTTTAAATTTAAGTCTCGTTTCATAGGAACTTTTTGAACGTTATTTTGGGCATTCGGTAAGCACCGCCAGACATATGATGGGCCGATTTCAGAGCGTTTCGACCGCGGCGGTTTTTTTCATTCGTATTACAGCAAATATAGCAGCAGGCGGTGGTGATCACAGTTAACTTTTATCATAAACGATAGACGGTATCGAGGCTACACATGATTTCATAGAAAGTTGTCGTCACTCGGTAGTCCTTCGCGGTAAAAATCAAGGGACACTAATGAAATAAATAAAACGCTGGAGATACGCCCGAAACCGATCCAAATGCGGTCCGCTGTGTCACCACTCAGTGTTTGCAGTAAGGGGGGGCCTTACGCCGCCACTGCCCTTGTTTTCTCTCCCGCTCGTCCGTTGCTCACTTTGAGCAATCAGCGAAAAGTCACTGTGGCCGGTGCTAGCTAACCTGCTTGTAGGTCTGTAAGCCCCCACCTGGTCAGGAACCCACCCACAAAAAAGAAAGAGTCAGTATAATAGGGCTCTTAGAAAAAAAACCCTCGTTTTGTATCGGGGGTTAAAATTAATTATTAAATTTAAAATACCTAAAACTAAACGGACCACTTATAGTCTGTACTTTTAGGTATTTAAAAAAAGGTAAACATAAAAACCACGTGACTCGGGTCGTTCAGCCAATCAAAGTAACGTTTTGTATCTGTGGCACAATACCACAGGCTGAACGACCCGTGTCACGTGGTTTTTTTGTTTACCTTTTTTTAAATACCTAAAAGTACAGAGTATAGAAACAAAGATTATTAATCGAACACCTCCTCAAGCAGTTCCGCTACGCTGTCGTTTGGGTCCGACCACCGGACGGAACGCACCGTTTCTCTCTGTCGCATAACGCGTGCTAACACGTGCTCTTTCTGGTCGCTAGCCAACCCACGCTGGCGGCACTACTTCTCTGAATAGCTAGGCCACACAGGCTGTATGTACCACGTGTTATTTTCATTGTTGGTATGTGCGTTGGTTGAGGTAATTGTTTAAAACTAGTTAAAAAACAAAAGCTATGTTCAGCGATGTTGATTATACCATCTATTGTCCACTGATTACTACTTTTATTCAACGTTAGAAAGTATTTAGGTACATTATTATTATTTATTAACATTTAAAATAAAACAATGCTATGAGAGATACCAATTATAATCCAGCTTCCATATTTCACAATATTCTCCGTTTTTCTTAATTAAATCCATACAATTCCATTTTTACCATCCACGATCGCGCGTACGCATCTGTCAATCTGACGTCCCTCTCGTTCGTTCCGAAATGGTATACCCAAACACCTTCCAGTCCGTATCGCACTTTCGGTGTAAAAAGACGAATATAATATTAAACAAAGTAAGTTATTTTGGAACGAACGTAGTGAAAGTTGCAAATGCTAACAGACGGCCGTCCTGATAGACGGAATGACCCTATTCCGGTTCGGCCATTCGCATGTATGTATGTCTCTATACTCTAGGTATCTATATTATGTTGCAATAATATAACAATACAATTATTAGTTACCCATTAAGTATGTAATTATTCAATAAATACAATCAATATCGTAACATTTGTGACCACACTGCAAATCCTTCATGTAACTGATCTAATTGGCTACTTGACAACTTTTTCTATGATACGTTACAGAAACACCTCTCAATAATACAAATATTAGTGAAAAACCCACTTCAATATCATAAAAAACTCACCGAGATACTACAATGTTAAAATCGCATTTTTAGACTCTCCCACTCAACTTTGGAGGCTCATAAAAAAAAAATACACGTTAGATATCAAACTCAAAACTTGAACAGATTTCCTTATTATGCTTATTTTAACAGGATCTTATATAATTTTTACAAATTTCAGTTACAGTCAAGTAGGTACCCAATTGATTGAGTGTTGACTGCTGTTTTATTTCTCATCACATACTGCTTAAGGATTAAGTAATATTCACGTGAGGTTAGATTAATCAGAACTATAATTAATTATTAACATTGAATACCCACCTACAACACTACTAAGCAAGCATACTATTACATTAGTGCCTCCAAATAATTTGTAGGTATGTATTTGAAGTATGTAATTACAGTGCACTTCCTATCTCTTGAACATATTCATCATAAATTATACCTAGTCCATACAGGCAAATTAGTAATAACTTCACAAATATGTTAAAAGTTTGATTAATTTATCACACGACTCTCTCTGCATACATGCATTTTATTATATTCTAAATATTCTATTGTACTTAGTAAACTATTGACTAACTATATATAGATTAACATTCTATTCAACAATTTTTATTTTGTTTAGTATATACATAAAGGAATGTACTTATATAAACGTGTGAAACTATCACAATCATAATTTATTGCATTATCTTTACAAGTGAAGGGTTCATGACACACCCTGTGATGGTACACAGTATAGAAACAAATCTCTTAACCTAGTTTACAAGTACTTATACCAATTATGTACATATTGTGTATATATTCATTAATATGTAAATATAGTACAAATAGAACTTACATTTTAGCGGTGTTAAATCACCAGTAAATCAATTTTGAATATATGTAATAATTATTATATTTATTTTCTTTACACCCAACAAACAGTTTTAGCAAAAATATTTCATCACGCCAATTTTTTATTCTACTTCAAAATATCCTGATAACTGGCAGTTCAAAGGTCGTCACAAAACTGTCGATTAGTGTCAATCCAACCATGTGACAAGTTAGACGCCATTTAAACATAGCATAAGTTTCGCTTAACCGTACAATTCAGAATAAGTGTCCATATATTAATTTCAATTTTATGTTCATTTATTAAAGTCGTAAACCAAATGAGGTGTTTCAAACCAAATCAACCCAATTATCTTGAAACAAGAGGTGACTCATTGTAGAGTCTTTGAGATGTGCATAATCTTAATTATTTTGGATACCCTGCTGAAAAATTTGTTAAAAAATTGAATGTCTCCTACTTGCGTGTTCTATGAAGCTAAAGAACATTTTTACTTCAGTGGTCATCAAGAGTTAACGTATAACTTAATTTCCCTCAGCAACGTTATGCAGAAACCGTAATGATGATAACAAATAACGATTCCTAAGACCCGACATGTCATTTAATTTCTGGACAACTCTTACCTCAATAAACAGATCTAATCAATAACTTTCAGCTAAGATTAGAACTAAATAATAGGTAACTACCGTTACAATTATGTTATAAATAGAATAGAATAGGTAGACTCCATTTGTAAAACATATGTACTTATGTATATTGGTCTAATTATCAGTTATTTGAACCACTATGCTTAAGGCATACAAACAGCTACAGCTATCACTAGCATTCACAGAAAGCAGATTTGTGAGCTTAACATAAATTAAATAAGGTCGGATACATTACTGCTTATTGCTAGATTTTGTTTAATTATTAGTAAAATATTCCGATACCTATGGATAATACACCTCGTTAGCTAAAACTTTAAACGGCGCCCCTTTGTAGAGCGCATGTCATACAATTCAAGGATGGCACTTGGAAACTTATTGTATGTTCCAGGCGCAATCCCAAATATGCTTTTCCCTAGTAGGGGTGTCTTTTGTACTCTATTATTTATTTTACTTTGCATACAAACTACTTTACTCGTGAACATTAACACGTTGCAATAAAGTTTACATTCGTTTCATATTATGTATATATTATTTTTTCGTTACCATACCAAGAATTCAGTCAGTGACATAATTTATTTTGAATCCTGGGCGGAGTCAACAAGAGATTTTGTTACACATTAGGTATATCTTGTTATACATAGTAGGTATACATAACATGTATTCATAAACCTATTGACATTTCGTATTCAATAGATACAATAAATCATTAACTGTCGATATTTATTAAACTAGCTAATTTCTTCTTGAGATTATAGGCCAGAAATCGCAAATTCCTACTGTAAGTTTTTTTTTACAAGTATTTTGTATGCCGAACGATATTCGAATGTATATAAGGTAAAGTACGTATAAAATGCAAATACAAAATATAAACACATAAAAATAAACCCAACCTAGGGTAGCCACGGTGGTAGGGCGGGCCCAAGCCACCGATGGTTAGGGCTTCAGAATGAGGAATCTCCTGGCTATGCGCGCCATTTCCAGAAGTACAGTACCTACCGTATTTGTATCTGACCCTTGATCCGCCGATTGAGACTCTTCGCTATTAGCCCGTTCGCCGAAATGACTATCAGAACAATGATCGTCGAATTGACATTCCACATGACGGTAAACTCATGAGCACTTACTGCGTTATTATTTATAATATTACTTTAATACTCGCCCTAAACCCTATTGGGCATTTCTGATTTACAAGCACAACATCCGATTTCATGAATCCGTCTTTGATCAGTTATGATGCTATCCTTAGAAATGGCTTATTAACACTGATAAGTACCAGTCACTTGGAAAACTATTTCAACAATGTCTATCTAAAGTAGTACTTAACTATGTAGTTTACAATTTGACTCTGTTGATCTGTTTGATTGTTTAGATCATTTCCAGTTTTATTCACATTTTGTTTATTTATTTATTTATTTATCTTTTTTGAAATAAAATAATTTAATTGGACTAGGTTTGGCCCCGGACTGAATTTCGTTGAGCATACCAAAGGAGCATGGAGAAAGTATTATTTTTTTTTTTTAAATAATCAAGGAGCACTACAGAGTAAGGCCAGGAGGCCTTTTTCTCTCTCCCAGGAGGGAGAGAAACGCCACAGGGAAACTCCCATATTATTATTTTTTTTAAAACCCTTAACACTAGAAAAAAGATCTCAAGTACTTTACTTTTAATTATATATTATGAGCTCCTTGTGTGACCTTTGCCACGTGACAACCCAGGGGTCGGGCAACAGCGGACGCTATGTAACGCATCTCGTCTTCGATAGCCAGCACCCGTCAAACGTAGCAAAACCGGTATATCGCTCTATCATGTCGTATGGCACAACTATTTGGGACCTTCACACATCACATTTAAGATTTTGCTATACCCTCACAGGGTTCATGAGAGTCTGGTATATAGGTACAATTTGGTAACATCTGCCATGTGTAGTTAAATCGTTTACGATAAGAAATTGATATTTTAACTTATTTTATTTATTCTCTTTAATTCTTTATAATATGTGATTTTAAATAATCTAATAAATTATCTGATCCACCCCGTCAACAAAACGTTTCCAAGGAAGAGGCCTATGTCCGCAGTGGATGTCTTGAATGATAATTATAATGATGCCCTTGAATTTGGTTTTGCTAGGTTCTATTTTAATCCTGCTGGCTTGTTCATTTTGGAACTTTCTTAATTTCATTTGAGTTCCATTAGTCCGTCTCTACAGTAACCAGACTTGTCCCCAACTTCGGCCAAAAATTCTACACTAAAGCAGGAATAACCAAATGGCGGACCGCGGTCCGGATCTGGGCCGTCGACCTACCTGTACATTAAGTAAACAGTAAACTTGTATTATTTACTAAATGCGTAATACAATGTTTTAATAAACTCAAGTAGAAACGGACCACGATGGTCGTTTTACAATAAAACTGTTGTCATAGTTCCTTTTTAGTTAATTTGTATCTAAGTTATTATTTTGTATTTATTATTTATTTTTATCTTATCCTTTTTGATCTCACTGCATTAAATTAAGACTGTAAATGTTATGTACACCGTAATAGGGATGATGACTGGGTTAAAAAATATGTAATTCTATTTAGTCATCTAGCCTATTGTCGTGTGTATCAGACGTCAATACGCATGTAACTCTAAGTCAAAGATGTAATATATACGATGTGATAGTACTTGAATAAACAAATAACCAAAAAAAAACTGGACTGCTGAAGAAACTAAATGAGTCCTTGTTATGAAATTTCGATTACGTGTATTTTTCTTGCAAAGAAAATAATAGAGTCTATTACTGGTTTAGATCTTCTTTGATCTGCAACTGATATCTCGTATCATATTATCATCTACATTTATTAAATTGTTTTTTTTTTTTTTGGTCAAGGAAACCTTGCTCTAACGTGGAACCGAAACAAACCTTTTGCATTTACACTTAGAATTGACCCCTGATACAATCGATAATTGTGTACACCTGATGACATTGATATTTAGGTACGATCCTCTATCATTCACTCAAAAGTTAGCTGGTAGAGAAGGGTTTCTAGTGATTAGTTTTCCTTTGTACATCTCGATTGCTGTGTTAACTTTATTTTTAGGTATTGGTGACTATTCATATGGTTCATATTCAACTAGGCCAGTATAGAATCATTGCCAATTAGGTGTTAATGAAATGTATGTATCATATGTATGCATGTATGTAAACTCTTTATTGCATAAAATAAGACAAGGTACAGGGTTACAAAATAAAGTTATACCTATGTACAAAGGCGAACTTATCCCTTTAAGGAAATGTAAATCTTAGTGTAAATTGAGTCTTGAAAAAGTAGAATGAAAGCATAATAGTACATTACACAACTAGGGTGGCAATACAAAGAAAGACCGCGATCGCAGAAGTTTGCGGCCCGAGCTGCAAGCGAGGGACGTAAATATGCGATCGAGGGCCTTCCCCATTACCTCCCGTGTTGTGTACATCATTTTATGTCTACACTTGGCTAGAAGGCGGCTCTTTCCGTACGCGTAGCGTGCGGAAAAAGCCACTTTATAGCCAGGTGTGGCATAAATTATTATTTATATTATATGTAAACCAGAATCAGCCTAAAAGCTCTCCAACTGTTCTTCGCTAAAATTTTAACTTAGTAGTTGTGGTGTAATTGTGTTATACTAGCTGACACTAACACTAGCCAACATCCAGTGTAAGTTCATTACTTACATCAATTTGTAATTGTTAGCACGAACCAGCAGTGCCCGTGTACTAGACATACAATTTTATATTTATGAGTATAAACCGCAGGAATATAATATAATATATGTATGTATATATATATGTATGTATATATATATATATATATATTTTTTTTTTAATTAGAATCTGTCTGTGTCATTAATTTTGTTTTAATTAGAAGATGTAATCCAATAACATTATGCAGTTCACTACTTTTAATTTTAATATCCGTCTTTAGATAAACTTACGACTTGAGTCATTTAGTCATTATCTCTTCACACTATGCAGTGTTTGATGATACAATAATAAAGTCGGATGCGTACAAACCATATTTTGTATGTGTGATTGAAGAAATGGTCTGTAATTGAACGTGTCTAGAGGTCTCAATATTACTCTGCAAAGTAAGTGCTCACTAGTATTTACTACTTACTTTACTTTTCAAAATAGATAAATGGATCATAATTATTCATTGTTTTTTTTTTTTTTATTTTTTTTTTTTTTAATACTGGTATTTCAATATGGAAACATATTGTTATACTTAACATCCTCTGTTTACATGTAGGCTATTAGAAAAACAGTAAACAAAATCTTTATAAATGTAATAGATATTTCTAGTATTTATATTATAGATGTTTGATGCTCATTCCTATGAAACGAATTACCATGGTTAATGAGTACGAATAAACTTACATTTACTGATCATCTCAGTACATGGTATATTCCTGTTGAATAATTTTTCACTTACTGGTCACCTCCATCCATATTAAGAGAGCTCAACATCATTACGCGGCTCTCCATGACAGACAGTCATTCAACGGTCAGTCTCCTCGAACACATTATGCGATCTCCAAAGCACAATCTGAAGAAACAAATAATTATAAGCCAAACAAATGGGAGGCATCAGGGAAGAGCAAGATGGTCTGACTACATTAAGGAGTTAATTGGTGGCAGCAGGCAGAACGCTGTTCATTGGCCTATAACTGCACGCTTTGGAGACTAAAAATATGTGGTTGTGAACCTCAGTAATGAAGAAGAAAAGACTTGTCACCACAGTACGTAGCATATTTTAGTTTTGATCATTTGTTTACTTACCAATCACTGTAGTACACAGCATATTTTAGTTTAATAGTTTGTTCACTTACTGATGACCGCATTGCACAACATATTTCAGTTTAAAAATTACCGATCACCACAATTCAGTGGAATATTTCTTTTTGATAATTAGTGATCACCACAATTCAGTGGCATATTTCTTTTTAATAATTTTAATTACTGATCACCACAATTCAGTGGCATATTTCTTTTTGATAATTAGTGATCACCACAATTCAGTGGCATATTTCTTTTTAATAATTTTAATTACTGATCACCACAATTCAGTGGCATATTTCAGTTTAATAATTACTGATCACCACAATTCAGTGGCATATTTCAGTTGCACCATCTGTAAGTTTACTGAGCACCACAATTTAGTGGCATATTTCAGTGTCAACATAAAAGAAAAGTATAATTATAAGTATGAACCAGGCTAGTAATAATATATTTGGTGGTAATACATTTAATGGTCAGAAGTAAATATCAGATGAAAACACCTTTACTTAGCCTTTTAAATTCTAATATTCGGTGTGCAAAACAATAAATAAATTTCATTGACCTTCTTTGACAAAAGCATGGTCTAAACTAAAAATATACACATATGTTACATCTTACGTCCCGAATATAAGTTTGGACACAAAACAAATATATCTTTAGGGGTTCATAAGGTACTACACTCTAAAAAATCAGAGCCCACCAAGAGAGATTTTCTCTTTGTTGGCGTTAACTTGAATAACACAAACAAGATATTAAACATATCAACGAAAGCCGATTAATTAAAACAGCAAGTTCATTGGTGATTAAAACAACAATCTAGAATCTTGATAATTTTAACAAACATATTCCTTGTTTCTATCATTATTTTCTTCTTTGTATGATTCGATCATGTTTAATTAGTTACCTACCATATATATCACCATATATATTAGTTATTAGTTATACACCAATGTTTGTTGAATCAAATCAGAACATGGTTAATTGAACTATGATAAACAATCAATATCATCTTAGTTGATGCATCTAACGTCTTGTTAGGCTCGTATGGAATCAAGATGCTTGATTATAACTATCACAATCTTGTTAGGAGCAACCAATTTATTTATTATTATTATTTTTTTTTGAGTGTAGGCCTTATGCAACCTTAACAAAACATAATTACGATGTTCGTAAATAAACACCCGCTTGTATCGAAACAGTACTACAATTATACTTCAATTGCATTAAATTAATAGTATTACAACATCCGTTATGGTGTTTTCATTAATTCATTAAGTGGAGAATATAAAATTCATTCAAATTCTTAGAATATAAGTAATTTGAACATGAAAATAATAGTAAAACGCGATATATACATACCAAAGTGAGCGCAACTCATATCCAGCACTTCTGATATTAACATTTAAAATAAAACAATGCTATGAGAGATACCAATTATAATCCAGCTTCCATATTTCACAATATTCTCCGTTTTTCTTAATTAAATCCATACAATTCCATTTTTACCATCCACGATCGCGCGTACGCATCTGTCAATCTGACGTCCCTCTCGTTCGTTCCGAAATGGTATACCCAAACACCTTCCAGTCCGTATCGCACTTTCGGTGTAAAAAGACGAATATAATATTAAACAAAGTAAGTTATTTTGGAACGAACGTAGTGAAAGTTGCAAATGCTAACATATTGTTGTAAGTTTTTGGCCTTTTATATGCCGCTTCGACCATTGCTGATCTATTGTGGCAACCCTTTTGTAATATTTAACTGAAGAGGCCCGTTGAGTCTAGGAAATTCCAGATTCTTTGGACAGTGAGTAGTTGTATTGTATCTCATCCGGAAGCTGTCGGGTCGTCTCACAACTCGTCCCTTCTGGACGGTTGGGGTAGCCGTTCGGGGCGTACGTGCCCCCTTCGGCGGGTGCTACCGCTGCCCGTGAATGCGGGCAGGTGGTTGGGGTGGGTCCTGGTGGATCCTACGATCTTCCTCTTCCTCTTCTTTCTTGGTGCCTCTAGCGAGGTCTGCCCTGCCGGGTGAGTCCCTTACGGGAGGCCCAGCGAGCGACTCTCAGCCAGAGGCGGGGTGGAGGAGGGTTCTTCGGCTTCTTTTGGTGTGTCGGGGGTCATGGGGGTGCTGCCTCGCGGATTAAGTCGCGCGGCAGCTTCCTTCTATCCGGAGGGCGGGCATGGTGGGGGGCCAGCTCTCTAATGTGGTGGTGGCTGGAGCTGTCTGCCCTCGCAAACATCTGTGTGGCCAGCCTCTCGACGAAGTCGTCCAATGTCTCCGTCCTGGTGTCGCGGTGGATTTTGTCGTTTCTTGCGTAGTATGGCGCCTTCACCACAGTGCGGAGGGCCAACGACTGTTGCGCTTGCATCTTCTTTCTTCCCGTGCGGCTCACTAGTGCATACCAAGCTGGGGCGGCATAGGTGAGCTGGGGTCGCACGTAGCTTTTGTAGATTCCCAGTTTATTTCTTGTGGTCAGCAGTGGAGAAGAAAGCAGCGGATAAAGTAGGGCACGCGCTGCTTTGGCCTTGTTTATCACACTGGTCACGTGCCTGGCCATAGTCATCTGGCGGTCGATAGTGACTCCTAGGTATTTAACTGCCGGGAGCCAGTCGATCGGTTGGTTCAGCAGAGTGAGCTTCTCCGGCATCAGCACTTTCCCACTCAGCGCTATTGCCTGGGTCTTCTGGACGTTTGCGGCGAGCCTCCAGTTCTCGAGCCATTCTGGAAGAACGTCCAGAGTTCTCTGTAGTTTCGCGGCAGCGTGGTTTAGGCGGATAGAGGTCGCCCAGTAGGCCGCATCGTCAGCGTACAGCGCAAGGGTTGCGCCTTCTGCCACCGGCATGTCGTCTGTGTACCACGCGTATAGAGCCGGTGATAGACAGCTTCCTTGCGGCACTCCTGCGGTGATTGGTCTTCTGGTTGATAGGGCGTTTTCGACCGAGACCTCGAAAGATCTGTTCTGGAGGAAGTTGGACACGATCCTGACTACTCGGCGGGGAGTAGTGGATGTGGCCAGCTTGTAGATCATTCCGGTGTGCCAGACTCGGTCGAAGGCCTTCTCCATATCTAGGAGGACCATTGCTGTGTGTTCTTTCTTGTTTCTTGCGACGGCCGCCTCGTGCAGGACTCTCGCTATCTGAAGCGTTGTAGAGTGCTCTGCTCTGAATCCAAACTGCTCCTTCCTGGGCTGGATGGTTGGGGCGAGACGTTGCAGCAGCATCTTTTCGAAGACCTTCGAAATGGTGTTCAGTAGCGTGATGGGTCTGTAACTGGCTGGGTCCAAGATGTTCTTTCCCTGTTTGGCGAGCAGTATTACTCTGCCTGTCTTCCACGCTTCAGGGAAGTGGGTGGTTCTCGCAATGCCGTTGAAAAGCCTAGTGAGGGCGGCTATGGCTTTGAACGGGAGTCTTCTGAGGGCTTCGTTGGGGATGCCGTCTGGGCCGGGGGCTTTCTTCAGGGGAGTCTTCCTCAGTTGTCTCTGTACCTGCCCTGGGGTGAAGACTATCGGGTCTGAGTTCGGTTCTTCGGCTTGGGTCAGATACGTCTCGACGAACCTCTCTAACTGCGCTATGTGGTCTCGCTTGTCTGAGGGGTTCGGAGAGAACTGGTCTTCCAGGTGGTCTGCGAAGATCGTGGCTCTCTCTTCCGCTCCGTACTTCAGCGCTCCGTCTCTTCCTCTGAGCGGGCGGATGGGAGCTGGCTTGTTCGCGAGTCTGCGACATAGGCGGTGTATGGAGGGCCAGTCTCCCTCCGCCGCCTCTATCTCCTCGCACCAGGCATCGTTTGCGTGTTGTTGTAGGCTTTTCTGAATTTCTTGGGCAAGTCTGTTCAGCTCTGCGCGCATCATGGGGCATCTCGTGAGGTGGTACTGGCGCCTAAGCTTCCTCTTCCTCTTGATTTTCTCCATGATGTCTTTCGGCAGGTCAGGAGTCCGTCTTCGGCCAGAGCCAGAGCATGGGGCTTCTGAAGATTTTAATGCTGCTGCTGTTTGTGTGGCGAAGTGAGCGGCGAGACTCTCTACCTCCTCTGGGGTGTTGGCTGGTGCCGAGCGTAGAGTTTCGCCGAGTTGGTTGGTAAATTTCTCCCAGTCCCTCTTGGGTCTTGGTGGTGGGCGTCTGGCTGCGATGGGGGAGCTCTCCATATTCACCAGGATTGGCTGATGGTCGGAACCCAGGTGATCCATTAGCACTTCCTGCTGTGGGTGCGCGCGCGCTTCCAAGCCGTGGGTCAGCACCAGGTCTATGACGTCTGGTGGCGCGGTTGACGTATATGGGAAGATGGTGGGTGCTTCTGGGCCTGCGATGTAGTATGTTTTCTTCGCTGCTTCGTCAAAGAGTGCTCGCCCGTTCGGGCAGATCCTTGAGGAGTTCCATGCAGTGTGCCGGCAATTGAAATCTCCAGCTGCGAAGGTGGGGTTTTCGGGGTCCATTAGTAATTGGAATTCTGACGGGTCGAGCGTGGTGTTGGGCGGCCTATATATGGCGAACACCCGAAGTGGCTTGTCCTGATGATAGACCTCTATCCCCAGGGCGTAGAAGGTTTTGGGTAGCGATGGAAGCGTTATGGGTTGTGAGACGATTCTTCTCTTCAGGAGAACCGCCAGCCCTCTGTACGGGTTTCCATGAGGCGACAGTTCTTCTTTTCGTAGCGCTATGTAGCCAGCCACTTTGAGTTTGTCGGTGACTCTGAGGTGCGTCTCGGAGATCAGCGCTATGTCCACTCGATGCTCGTGTAGCAGAGTCTGGAGCTGTTGCTGTTTCCCCGAGGTGAGTCCGTCGGCGTTCCAGTGCATTATCCTTAGCGTTGTATTAGCCATTTTGGTACAAGTCGGCGAGCCCTCTGAGGATAATGGGGACGGGATTTCTGTCCTCATTTATGGCCGTGAGCACGTTCTGCAAGATGGTCACGCACTCTGCTATGGCTTGCGCTCTCGCTGCAGCCACTGGGTTTGTTCCCTGTCCGCTGGGTCGTGTGGGGTAAGTCGGCCTGCTTTGGGTGGCGGCGACTGTATTCATCCATGTGCCCGATGCGACTTGGGTGGTTGCTGGAGCTGTCATGGGTTTTGGGGGCTTCATCTGGTTCAGCGAGCTCGTTGTTGCTGGCTGGGGTAAGAGTGGGGCAATGGGCCTTTGATGGGCTGGCCCTTGGTGGTCGGGCGCTAGCGGCAGCCTCTTCCTCCTGTTCTTCCCTCCTCTCTTCTTTTTCTGACGTGGCTTCCGGGTCCCGTCATTGGCTGCTGCCATCAGGGTAGTGGGCGCATGCTCTGCTTCCGAGATCATGTTCATCTGGGGTATCGTATATCCCTGGGTGCGTTGTGATGGTGGCGGTGCTGGTGCTCTTTGCCTGGCTGCGGCGGCCCCTCCTCTCCGGTTTCTAGTTTCGCGGCGGAACGCCGGGCAGGAGGTGTTGTTCGCAGCGTGGGGGCCGTCGCAGTTCGCGCACGAGGGTGGATCCGAGCGCGGGCGAGTGCACTCTCTGGCGGGGTGGGGGCCGGCGCATCTCACGCAGCGGATATTGCGGTGGCAGCCCACCGATGAGTGCCCGAACCCCTGGCACCTGTGGCATTGTGCGGGGCCTTTTTTGCCCCTCCAAGCTTCGATCACGGTCCCGGTCATCCCCAGGAAGTCCGTGATGTTGTAGATGGCAGGAATTGTGTCTGGAGTCTTCGTGAGCTGCGCGAAGAATACGCAGCCTGGTCTGTCTCCCCTGGCCGCTATGTGGCGGACATAGGTGGGAGTGAAGCCAAGTCTGGACAGTTCTTCAGAAATTTCCTCTGGATCCGTGTTGGCTGGTAACCCTCTTATACAAATCTTGAGGGGGCGTTCCTCTTCTGGTGTAAATTCCGTCCAGGGGAGGGTTAGGCGCTGACCATTGGGTAGCTGCTCTAGCTCAATCAAGTACCTCTGGACGGTACGGAATTCTGCGATATCCTTGGGCAGGAAGCGTATGCCTTGCTTGAATGGGCGGGCGCAGGGGTAGTGGCCCAGGATGTCTTTAATTTTTTTGAAGTGGCTGTTCCAATCTGGGAAGTTATCCACAGTGATTGGTGGGGGGCGGCGGCTTCTGTGGGGATGCGTTGCGGCGGCTTCTTCTTCGGCCTCCTCTTCACCTTCGTCCTCGAGACGTGGGTTTGGTGGAGCCTGCTCTACTTCCTCTTCGCTACCCGCTTGTGCCAAGTCCATTGGGGATAGCTCGAGACGCGGCATGGACATAGGCGGCTGGCTCGTGGGGGTGGGGGGCGAGCCGTCGTTGGTCCTCTTCGCTGCCTGGAATGGGGGAGGCGCGGAGGGCTGCGGCGACTTGGAGGCGGCTGCTACTTGTGCCCAACGTCTGCCGTCTTGGCTCGGCATGGGGGGTCTGGGCGTATCCGCGCGCGTCGTGGCGCGCGCTTGGGGCGCATTGGGGGGTCCTTCAGCGCTGCGCTCCCCGGCGCTTGTGGGCTGCCTGGGGATGCGGGGCGTGGGTGGGTTCCTCTCTTGCTGCGTCCTTATATTTGTGCTGCGCTGCGGCAGGGGAGCCTGTGCGCGCGGTTTCGGCGTCGGGTGTGCTTGGGTCGGTGGCTGGCGCGCAAAGCTCTGGGTTTGCTTCGCCGGCATGTTCTTGGGGGTGTATGGCAGGCGGGGGGCCGGTCCTGCTGGCGCCGTGCTGGTCGGGCGCGGCATGGTCTGCGCTCTGGGCGCGACCGGTGCAGCTCTCTCCGATGCTTGGGCGGCGGAAGGGCCGGGCCTGTCTTGCATTACTGCTTCTTGCGGCGTAGGTGTATTAGCCGGGAGTCGAGGGCTCTCGGCAGGCGTTTCGTTGGTGGTGTGCGCTGTTTTCAGCTTTTCTAGTATCCCCTGGAGAAGATCTGCCGGGGGTCTGCTCATGGCTTCACCGGCGCCCTCGCTTGTGGGGGTGCCGGGGGTGCTGGGGGTGGGGGGGGCCGTGCGTCTTCCCGCTGCGGCGGCTCCCACCACGTTCGCTGAGGCTAGGAGTATGTTGCGGAACGCGTTCTGGATGCGGGGGTCTCTGGACGCGCTGGCGACATCTTGCAGCTTCGTCCTCCTAAATGTGCGGGGACGTGTTGATTTCCGCTGCGTGGGGTCTCTGGGTGGTTGCTGGTTCGAAGGCATGATGCTTTTTCCTTGTTCGCTTTTTTCGGAAATCGGGTGGGTAGTTGGTCACCTTGGTTTTACCATCTACCCCCTACCTTGCTCGGGCAAGGCGGGGGTGAGGAGGGGGCTTCTTGATTAGTCCCTAGCAGCGTGAAGTTACTGGCGTACTCTGGGTCACGAAAAACGCGATCGCGGCGGCGTCCAGCCGCCTTTTCACCGCTCGTTGGGTCTCGCCCGGTGATTCCCGCTTGTGGGAGGCCGGGCTCAGTTCCAACTAATCGGTGTTCGGGCGGCGGCGCGGGGGCTGAGGTTGCGATCCGGGCGTTGTGGGTAGATGGTTTCGCGCTGATTCCTTGCTACCGCTCTCTTCGTGAGGCCGATCCGGAAGCAAAATGTGTCGTCCTAGATCAGCGGTCGGCAACCTTTTAGCAGCCAAGGGCCACATAGTAGCTAACGAAATTGACGCGGGCCGCACTTTGTTAATAATTTGTGACTTATTTCGATTCTGAATATAACGACCTTTACATACAAAATAGCAAGGGAGGCTCGCGGGCCGCAAATGACCTGTTCGCGGGCCGCATGCGGCCCGCGGGCCGCGGGTTGCCGACCGCTGCCCTAGATGGATACTGCGTTTGCGTATGAGTGGTCCGCAACATGAGCAAAGGATGTGCATGGCAGTCTTCTCTAACTCTTGGCAGAACGTGGACGCTGGATCTTGTTTCATACCCATTTGAAAATTTAGGTAGATAGGTCTAGGTTGGTAAAATCTAAAAATTAGATGCCTAAGACACTAACTTATTTCTGAAATAACGTAAGGGCACGTAACCTATTGTAATATAAGCATTGTCTACAGATCATCCAGGCTTTCTGAAACAATGGCGCTGTTAGCAACGAACACTGAATATATTTTCTTTTTAAGGATGTTTCATGGATTCAACACCATGTTCACGATAAGTAATATTAACTGAGCGACCGCGAAGCGTCACCGTTACAGCTTGGACAAAAATACTTTCGTATGTTTATCTGTCTGTCCCACAGAAATATATAGAGATAGAAGGAAATAGTTCGTAGGATTTGTATGGGAAGCGTGTAACGTTTTTCGGTTGGAGTTTGACGCCAAAAGTATAATTTAGTGATAGAAAACCTAAATTTTGGATTTTATGTGGTGGTATTTGAATCATTAATTATACCTTTATTTATTATCAATTTTCAAATCTGATAATAATATTATATGATATTCATAGACCTAAAAAAGGCTTTTGACACGGTCAGCCACACACTACTCCTGAACAAATTAGACAGATTGGGTATAAAAAAAGTGGCTTTTAAAATTTTTGAGTCGTATTTACTAAACAGGCAGCAAGTAGTTACAATAGGTGAATTCTCCAGTCAGCCACGGAATATAACCTACGGAATTCCGCAAGGATCTATCTTAGGGCCTTTGCTTTTCACAATTTATATTAATGATTTAACGAACTCTGGTTTAACTGGAGATATAACATTATATGCCGATGACACTTGCCTATTTTACTATGGGGATACTATTGACGATGTAATGCGACAAGCACAAACTGACTTAAATACTCTAAGTACCTGGTTCCGAAGTAACTTACTCACAATCAATACAAGCAAAACGTGTTACATGACCTTCTCTGCAAAAAATAAAAATATAGTACATACCCAGACTTTAACAATAGACGGACAAATTATACATGAAACCCGTCAGGAAAAGTACTTAGGATTAGTTTTAGATAATGGCTTAACATGGCAGGCTCACATCCAAAAAATTAAGACCAAAATGTCTTCTCTCACGGGAGCCCTGAGACAAATGGTTGGCTGTGTCCCACGACCTATCCGATATGTCATTTACAATTCACTGGTTAAGCCTCACTTAGATTACCTGATAGAAGTATGGGGGAATGCAGCAAAAACTCACTTAGATAAATTACAAAGAACCCAGAATAAAATAATTAAAATATTGTTTAACTACACTTACCTAACACCGACAACCAAAATTTATAAAGATACCAAACTATTTACATTAAAACAAAACTATATGTACAGTACGTGTATTCTAATTCATAAAATATTAAATAAAAAAATTCGTAGTCAGCTAACCTTTCAAACTAACTCGGAAAAAGGCCTACGGAACACCCGACGCGCGAACGATCTCTCTTTACCAAAGGTGCGAACAATCCAGTTCGGCAAGAAAAATATTACTTACGAGGGACCTAAACTGTATAACAGTTTACCTAAAGATGTTCGTAATGCTGTATCACTAAATGTTTTCAAAAAGAAACTCAAACTACACCTGTTTAACGATATCTAATTGTTTAAGCACTTATTTATTACTATCTGAATCTATTTCTACTAATAAAAAATAATAATAATACTCTCTATTATATACAGCATAATGTTCATAATGATTCGCACGGCCACTGTTGTGGATTTAGTATTACGACAATTTTGTGTGTGTCTGTAATTTTTTTTAGTAACCTATTCCTAACCTTGGGTTGCATAGGTACGTAAATATTGTATGTGCCTAACATATACCTACAATATTTGCAAATGAAACTTATTGTTAACCAAAAATTGTGTTGCACTGCGCTTAGGATAAAGAAAATAAAAAGAACAAAAGCTAACCATTGTATAGGTAATGTATCAAAATATGAATACATAAATATTAGAGCAACTTTTATGTAAACTTGTTTTTAAATCTCTCAGCGCTCATTCATTACTAGTGCTCGCCGGCCGCGGCAGTCCGCGTGAGCGATCTACCCGCGGAATCAGTATCGATTGATAACATACTCCATGTTTTTATGTAACTGCAACGCGACTGCGACGATCTGTGTGAGCATTGGTATGTTAGTTTAAGCATATATTTTTAGTTATAATTTCTCACATAAGTGAAGTTTGTAAATATCTTCTTTTTGAGAAATAAAGTTCTTTAAACCTATATTGACGGCAACTCAAGCTAATGGCGTGTAAAGTAGGTCGTTGCCGCTTCTTTTTAACACGCGAGGTACATACCTACTACTACACAGTTTTTTCTTCTACCTCGCTATATTTCTGTGGTCTGTCCATAAGACCGGCTGTTCTCCCTACAGGTCACATTTTTCAACAGATTCTCGCGATATTTTGTGAGCAGGTTCGATAATTTTTCTTGATTCTCTTCTTGGGATTTCGAATTAGCGAAGCCAGGAGAGTTTACAGACTCGCGAGGTCTACAGCTTACAGACAGAGTCACTAGGTAGTCATAATAATTCTATAATTGAATTGAATGAAAGAAAAAAAAAATTGAATAGATGAAAGATATTCGTGTTATTCTGTTCTTATTGCAGCTCACGATAGGTTTTAATCTCTATCTAATCACCCATAAAACGTAATTTCTGTTATGGTTATGGCACTTGTAAAATCAGCCGGGCGTGCCCCGTTTTTGGGTGTCCGTGCCATGCGTCTCTTCTGCATAGGTTATTATACCTACAAGTGGCACCACTCTAGCCGCGAACATAATTTCTAATTGCACGTTTGCGGTATTTAGTATACGTATTTCCAGTTAGGTTAGGGATTAGTCTGATACTTACTCTAGGTGGATTGACAAGCAATAATGTGACATATTTTGCTTGGGTATGCGCGTAATAGGTACTAACTACATTGCTCCATATCCTGACCTGTCAAATCTGGGACCATGGTCAAAAAGCGTACCTAGTCCGAAAATTTATAGAATAATACTAGGGTAACCGATTGACGATGATGATACTAAATGAACAAGACAATAAAAAAGTTTGCCATCTCTGCTGTTTAACTATTACTCGTACCTACCAGTGGCGTGGCGTTGAAGAATTCCTTGGGCAAGCCGGAGCAGCTTTGGCTTCGATTTTCTTTAAGAGCACTAGAATTAAGTGCTGAACTGCCTAATATTAGGCAAGCCGATGGGAATCGAGTTCTATGGACGCCACGCCACTGGTATCTACTAACAATGCAACATGCTTTGCCTGCGTGGAAAACGTACTTGGTTCCTTTGGAACCGTTAATCTTATGAGGTCAATTTAGGTTAGCTATTTTACATACCCGTCCTGTGCACAGTTTAACGCGTATCATCCGGCAGTGAGCTTCTGATGTCCGGCCGTGAGCTCCGGTTGGCCAGCCTTGAGCTCCTAAGGAGCTCCGGCTATATACGATGTATAGCAACGGGTTGCTATTGCAGGCCCTGATGCAGAGGTTTATGTAAAAAAAGCCAACGATGCATGTCCTCGGGTGTGTGGTTTCGAATCGAACTGCAGTTCAAAAAAAACATTATTAAATTATTAGTTATTTTTAACAAATTAAAAAAAAACAGTTTTCTCTGGCGTAGGTCAATGTTGTCCGTGGGTGACAATTCTAAATCAAACTACACTAACCTAATTGCTTTAAAGATTATAAGCTGCTAATACCTACACTCCCTCCCAACATGGAGGAGATATTCTCGGAATGTTAATTTGTTAAGTTTACTTTAGTTTACTGCTTGATTGATCTTTACTTGAGCGTTTATGAAATGCTTGAAAACGTTACTTAATTGGGTCACGGGTGAACAAAATTGCCGTTACATCACACACACCTTGCTTGCCTTTATTTTCGGGTCGAAGAAGCCGTACATAAGTACATATTGGGAATTCGATAAGTGAAAAGCAACACATATACAAGAATACAACTTTTATTGGTAAAAAAGATTTTATAAGTTAAAGCATTCACAAACACATTGTCAGTACTATACAGGGTGGGAGGGACTATACCGACACACTTTAGCCATGAATTCCTGGTGGTGTGACGAGTAAATAAAGTTATGTGATGTATAGTCGAAAAACGCTTACTTTCAGAGATATTCATAATTTTTTAAATGGAAACTCCCAAGTGTGTAACAAGCCCTAATAAATGTGACTAAGATAGTTTTACTAATTTTTTTAAATCCTTTAACTAAACAGCAATTAACCTTCGCAGTATTTGATGGTAAGCGACTACGAGGCCAAAAAATTGACCTTTCGTTTCCATATTAACGTTTCATTTTCTTTTTGATAACTTTTCCTCCAGGACATGTTTATAACGAGGGGCTGAATTTACTGATTTATTTTGTTCCATAAGACTACTAATGTAAAATGTTGATATAACATTATTTACTCGTCACACCACCAGGAATTCATGGCTAAAGTATGTTGGTATAGTCCCTCCCACCCTGTATATATATTAAATATTTTATTCTCTATTTAGATTATATTCCTAATTTATTTTATACATTTCATTAATCTTGGTAAGTCGTACATTTTCAAAAAAAATCTTTGAGGCTGTAGCATGTCATGTCTAGCAGCACTTTTTTAAAATTATTTTCAATAATTTTGTCGCTCGCTGCCTGTTTTACATCCAACGGTACAGCATTGTAAATTTTGGGGGCCAAGACATGAAGCGATTTTCGAACCTTAGCGAGTCGTCCCGGCGGCACGAGCAGCAGGTGCTAGCCGCGCGTGTTCCTGCCGTGCTGTTGCTCACGAGTCATGTACGAGTCAAGGTTACGCCTCACAAATTTACTAGCCTCCGAAAAGAGAACGGTACGGTAAGTATTCCGTATTCCTTAAACAGGTCTTGCATTTTTTTTTAAATTTTCCATTTTTAACAATTTTTGTATAGTACCCAACTGCAACGAATATTGTTGAGTCAGTGTCTGCTGCTAAGGCTCAAGACCCCTCAAAAAGATGAAATTCTCTGTTGCTTTAGTCCTTGAAAACTCATATACACAACAATGTTAAGACTCCGTCCTAATAAGACAAATAACGTCGAATCTTCATATACCTATAAATTGATAACTTCATCAACATAGCAAATTGCGCGATTACACTCGTCATCGTCAATCAATTTCCCGTGTCTAATCTAAGGCTTAACTATGTCAAAATGCCACTGAGAAACAACAGATTTTCTTCTGATAGATATCAGTTGGCAGTTCAGTTTTCGCCTACTAATCACGCGGCCGGCAGTACGGGCACGTAAATGTTTGCCGTTTTCATTTTCAGTTTTCAGGCTTCGTTTTCAGTAGAGATTTGGTCCTCGAGCGAGCCAGACGCCCCCGGCCCGGAAAGACGGGAAAACTTGTACGAGTTTTCGCGATGTTTCTAACTCGTTGCTTTTATGTTTTAAGAGTGTAATTTAGTGAAGGACATAGTGGGTATTTGGGGTATTGCAGGACTGTATACAAAAATGAATGGTGAGTTTTATGTTGCATAAGCTTTTGTACTTGAAGAAACTTTGTAACTTAGGTGATGTTGTATTAAATGTTTTGCTAGCTCTAATGTGAGTATAGACTCGCGGGGTTGATAGCAACCCCCATGGCGCCGGCATTTTGAACAAATTCTAAAAACTGAACCAACAAAAAAAAACTTAATTATCTAACTTGCTGCACTTCAAATGTGCAAATATCTGAAAATTTCATGTGCACGGATTGAGAAATGCGATCTGTAGAGCAACATCCGGGCAGATAGACATACGAAAGCATTTTTGCGTAAGCTGAAAAGGAGACGCTTCGCGACGCTCGGTCAGTTAGTTATATAAGATTAATTATATTATTATTATTTATTACGACAAAGTTATAAAAGCTCTATAACAAATAGATTAGGGATGTAACGATACATAATTTTACCGATACGATACCGATACCGATTATTGTAGTAAATAATCGGCGATACCGATATCTTAGCAAAATAATGAAGTATGAACTTCAGATATGTATTTGTATGTCCTTATTATACCTAAAACTTGGCTATGTATTTAACAGAGAGCCAACCTTGAAAGAGTAAAGTAAAAATAAATAAATTGTTAACTCAAAATTATTATTTTTTTAATTATGAACCAAAGATATAATTAACATAGTAATTATCATTGCACAAGGTAATATACCGATACATAAATTAAGTCAGTAATTGAAATTACTTTTTGCAATTTTGTTTCATACAGCATATTCTTTTCTCGCTCTTCAAATATCGGTTGTGTATCGGAATCGTTACATCCCTAAAATAGATCTACGTAAATGGTTTAAGTACTTACACCAAATTACTCTACTTAAATAAGCCTAATTAAGTTAGGGATGAAGACTATTCAATCAAAGAAACGTCGGTTTCAACTTCAATGTAATAAATATTAAAATTGAAATATAATTTTAAGCTGGGAATAGAGCATTGGTTTGAAAGGTTCGCTTCGTAATTTTTGAGCCACAAAATTCAGGACGATCTAAAATCTAGAACACCGAAACAGAACCGGCTTTGACGTTAGAAGAGCTAAGTAATTTATTCATCAGAACAATATTATGTAATCAAGATATAACAAAAAAGTTTTGAGATGTAATGTTTAAATCAAGTCAGTACCGGGGGGATGTCCACAGAACTCGATTCCCATGGAGGGAGTATTCTTTATTTGAGAAGTATAAAATGTTCCTCCACGGTTAAATAATAGGCAAGTCGGTGGAAATCGAGTTCTGTGGACATCCCCCCGGTACTGACTTGGTTTAAAAATTACATCTCAAAACTTTTTTGTTGTAAAAGAACTGCATTGCGAGACTTGCACCTTTTTACATGTAATGCTTTTGATGGGCTCTCATTTCTTTTTGTAAGTGTTCTTCCTTTATTTATTAACAGTGGTCGGATTAGGTAGTGCCATTTCGCGGAACTTCGGTGCGTAAGCTTAATATGGATTTACCTTTTAACCCCGGGATTTCATATGAAAAATTTAAAGTTTATTTTTGCGTCTTCTTTAAATTTTGCACAGTAAATATTATGTCAATAATATTTACTGTGAAAATTTTCGAGTCCCGGAATCCCAAGTCTTATCCATGTTATGTTAACCCGAAATGGCACTACCTAATCCGAGCTCTGTTTATTACGTTCCAATCCATTCTTTTCAATTTGAACTGCAAAATTAATTTTGTAATCGCATGAATTTTTGTATAGGATTTACAAACTTATGTGTGCAGTTGTGACTGAAATTGCAATATTTTTAGGTTTTGTAGGACTTGATAGGCTAAAAACTAACTATATTTATAATTTGGAGCTTGTGAGTCTGCTAGAAGTACCTTAGAATTATGATGATGATCAGTCAGTCAGTGAGTCAGTGACAAAACTAAGAAACTTTGATCTTTGACGTACAATAGTTCTTAAACTACACGTTCAAATGGAATTTTATTGAGAATATACTTAGTCTTATTGTGCCCGTGCCGTGCCTTTGTTTCGCTCGACTTGGTGGGGGCACTGCCGTGCCCCCAGATACCTAACTGGTAAGGTAAAAGTTCTTGTGTCACATTTATTGCTAATGACTCAACTTTCTAAGGGCCTTATACTGATTAGTGGTAGTCATAGAATTTTTATTTTTACTGAGAGTCCCAACTACTTTATACAAGGAAAACTATGGAGCAATTTCAAGATTAAATCCGTATGTTGGCCAATGCACCAGTTCCGATTTATATCGGCATTAAAAATATTAGATTAAGGTTCTAATCTATTGCCTACTTAGTTTGCGAGACCTCGACTCCAATAAATTCAGTTTATGCTTGATTTTTTCTGCCGTACTTCCAATCCAATATACCCTTGCTCCGACTCTTACAACCGCGGTGCTCCTACTGTTTTTTTTTCAGATTAGGTCAAATAATTGTGCGTCATCCGTTCGAAAACAGTGAAACGGTAAAATATGCGTCGTGGTATGTTTAGCCCTTAATATAAGTAAAATGAGTACAATATTATCAATATCAATATCCTCTGACGTCGGGTGGGCGAAAATAGTACATTGTGTATCTAGGGCGGTAAGTAATTCCTTTACCGCCCGTGGCACACACAATGTTTTTCATCACACTTGTGAGGAAATCTTAATAAAATGACCTTACTTTTCGACCCAGTATGACAAGAAAATATTAAAACAGACAGTGACATTTGTCACATATGTCCATAGACAATGCGAACGTCAAGTCACGTTCGGAAACCATAGCGGTAACGGCCATTTTAGTTGATTTTATATTTGCAAGATAAAGAAATACATTATTTAAAGGAAAGTAAATTTTTGTCCAGCCGTTATTAAAATTGATCCGCAAAAAAAAATAAGCAGTTAAATCATTTGGGCAGCATACAAAGATTTGGCTGGCAATAAATAAAATCGGGCGGCAACTCTTGTTCAGCAAACAGTTTAAAAACGGGTAACATTTTAACCAATATTAATCTGCTTTTTTTATCATTTGGCTGCCTAATAAACAGTCGAGCTGCAAAATAATTACTTGGGTAGCAAGATTTTACAATTGGTCAGCAGAGAGTTTAATTGAGATACACAGGGTGTCACTGTGATATATACTGGGTGTCACTGTAATGTATACAGGGTGTCACTGTGATAGATACAGGATGTCACTGTGATATATACAGGATGTCACTGTGTTATATACAACAGGGTGTCATTGTAATGTATACAGGATGTTACTGTGATATATACATAATGTCATTGTGATATATACCGGGTACCATTGTGTTATATAGAGGGTGTCACTGTGATAGATACAGGATGTCACTGTCAGTAGAGAAAACATGTCTGTAAGCAGTTTAATTGAGATATACAGGGTGTCACTGTATATGTACTGGGTGTCACTGTGATATATACAGGGTGTCACTGTGTTATATACAGAGTGTTACTGTGATAGATACAGGATGTAATTGTGATATATACAGGGTGTCACTGTGATAGATACAGAGTGATACTGTGATATATACAGGGTGTCACTCTAAAAACGAAACAGCTCCCAAAAATAGGTAGGTTAGGGTTATTTTTTTTAATGGCCTTAAAAACGAAACGGCTCCCAAAAATAGGTAGGTTAGGGTTATTTTTTTAATGGCCTTAAAAACGAAACGGCTCCCAAAAATAGGTAGGTTAGGGTTATTTTTTTTGATGACCCTAAAAACAAAACGGTTCCCAAAAATAGGTAGGTTAGGGTTATTTTTTTTGATGACCCTAAAAACGAAACGGCTCCCAATAATAGGTAGGTTAGGGTTATTTTTTTTGATGACCCTAAAAACGAAACGATACACGTTGTGAATAAATAATATAACTTTTAAACATTATGAGATGTATAAAAAATCGAAATACCTATTTTATATGAGCCCATCACAGTGACACCCTGTATATAACACAATGACACTATGTATATATCACAGTGACACCCTGTATATATCACAGTGACATCCTGTATCTATCACAGTGACACCCTGTATATATCACAGTATCACTCTGTATCTATCACAGTGACACCCTGTATATATCACAATTACATCCTGTATCTATCACAGTTACACTCTGTATATAACACAGTGACACCCTGTATATATCACAGTGACACCCTGTATATATCACAGTGACACCTGCTACTTGACAGCTGACAATTACCGAATGACAAAATGCGGACACGATTGGCGGCAGAATAGTTGCGCCCAGTTAGGTTTTATTGCCCCCTCTTTTTTGATGAACAAAATGAAATATTTTGCTTACCTACTGATTGCTTACCAAAATTTGATTAACCGTAGATCGCTTAATGCAGCTCAAATATTTAATTTGCTGACCAAAATAATTTAGAGCAGATCAGTATATCATTAATTGCAGCCTGATTTATAAATGTTTGCTAACCATAAGTTGCTTACCAACTAGCTATTTTGGATGACCAAATACATATTTCTGCTGACCAAAATATGAATATTTTGCTGATCGATTAAATGATACCCTTATTTAAACATTTAATTAATGTTACCGAAATATGTGTTCATATGTATTTGCAATAACAGTTATCTTTAAATAAATATTTCAGTGATAAAAGTTAAAAAGTAAGTTGGCGTTTTCTTTGAACATGACAAATAAGAGTAAAACAGAACCAGCGTTTCAAATTTAAAAAGAAAACCATTACGCCCTAGGGCGTAATAGGCCATTTACGGGCCGCAGAACCTACGTGTAATGACACCATTTTCGAGCAAGTGTGATGAAAAGATCGTTAAAATTGTAATCTAAAAAAAAAACGAGGTACTTCAACTCCAACCCCATGGTTCCGAAAATATTATCGTACAGTCAGCATCAAATAGTCCATAACATCCAATGATCCAAAGCACCATATACAGGGTGTATTCGTTAAGTGTAGCCAGCCGATTATTACGTAAATGTAACAGATATCAGAAAACGTTAAACTGATATCGAAAGTGCGTTACCCAATGAGTAAAATCCCATCAATAACTTTATTTTAATAAAACCAGCAATATTCCAATTACGGTAGGGAAATTACAGCCTCAAGGAACGTCGTACTAAATGTATGGGAGCGTTTAAACTTCATATTTTTAATATTACTACTATTGTTTAAGAAAAATTATTAATGTGATTTTACTCATTGGGTAACGTACTTTCGATATCAGTTTAAAGTTTTCTGATATCTTATATTTAACTTATATTAAGGTCGCCTTTTGTACGATAAGTTTTCTTTTGTGCAATAAAGTTTAAATAAATAAATAAATAAATATCTGTTATATTTACGTAATAATCGCCTGGCTACACTTAACGATTACACCCTGTATATCGCAACACGTCTTTATTACTATAGGTACAACGATGTGTGATATATCTCTGGCGCTTTGTACGTTAGAGACTATTTTGATGCTGACGTAGGTACTTACGATACTGGAGGCTACGCCCGTGCACCGGCTACAGAGCATTGATATTAAAACTAGATTCCGTTATCAGCAATATGATGCAATTTATCAGGTTTATCTTCAATTTCCTTTCTCCTGTATCTAATCTTTATACGCTCTATGTGAGGCCGAGTTAATCCTCGTTTTCATCATACTTTTCTTTCTTTTGTTTTCGTGCTCTGCACGGTTGTACTCTAATTTATTTTCATTTTGTATTAGACAAAGCAGCAGTAAATGAATCGTATAAATGATCTCATAAAATATCATTAAGGATATATTTGAATTAGATTAACAAATACTTAAACAACTACAAAACCAAGTGTACAAAATTGCGCTACTGTGGCATGGTCCTGAAGATACTGGAAGTGTTCGCTGAATCGCAATGCTGATGCGATTTCATAAATAGGTATCTACATGATTCCATTGAAAAACAAAAATCTGTTGCTTTGTGGGACTAATAAACATTTTCTGTACAATAACACTGCCTAACTAGAAACGTTAACTCGAGAAAAAAAAAACCGGTCAAGTGCGAGTCGGACTCGCGCACCGAGGGTTCCGTATAAACTCATAAGTAGATACATGAATAATTCAAGAAAAAATGTATGGCGATTAGTGTAGTAGGAGCAAATAAGTATGTGTTATGATTTTTGCAAATTTCTCAAAAACGGTGCAAGTTAGGAAAACCGTTATATTTTTCCTGTAATATTCAGATTGATATTGATAATTGGTAATTATGACACATTTTTCTGATCAGCAACTTCGGAGATAATAGGGGGGAATAGTATTTTTTTAAACGTTTTTCGTCATAAATCAAAAACCATTTATTTAAGAAAAATAAAAACGGTATTTTAATCTACAAATTAAGTCCTTTCCTTTGATATCCCACTCGATATATTAGCCCTACTTTCAATTTTCAAAATCCCATTACGGAGCCCTTTAAAAAAAAAAGTAAAAAAGGTATAAGATTTTTTTATGTCCAATAAGCTCGGGTTAGCTACTTTTAACACTATTCCAAATTTCAAATCGATAGCAGCAGTAGTTCCTGAGATATCTGGCTGTGACAGACGGACAGACAGACAGACAGACAGACAGGCAGACAGACAGAGTCGCACCATAAGGGTTCCTTATTTACCATTTTGGCACGGAACCCTAATGAAAAGGAAGGAAGGAATGAAAAGGGCTATACTTCACAACTCAAAACAAATTGTAACAATACCAACCCGTCTCCATATTATTGTTTTCAATGTACGTATGTATTGTACCGAGTGAATTTGCGGTTAAATGGATTTAATATAGTTTCGCAAACGGAACATTGAGTTATTTTTTATGTTCGGTTCGGTACCTAAAACAAAAACTTTGTGAAGTTTCTAACTTCCGTGTATATTTTGCTTTTATGGCGGAGTACAGAGCTTATTATATATTTTCGCATTGCTGTTGCTGTGTACCGAGATATTAAATTCGTATTCATTAATTTCAACTCGACTCGAATATTAAAAAGTCAAAGGGTGGCTGATAATATTCTTGTTGACTTTTCCCTATATTACTACCTAACTTATGTTATCTCACTGCCAGATTTTATTGAATTTAAGCCAGGAAGTAAATACCGGATTTTTTTCGGCTGTAAAGAATATTTCCTGTGTTCCCTAGGTACTTCGATCGGAAAACGGAACCCTTTTACAGATAACTTTGTTGTTCGTCTGGAGACTCCATGCACATACCTACTGTCTGTACGAGTAGTAGAAAACAGACGGACAACAAATATAGGTACGGAATCCTAAAAACTGTTCTTTTCTCAGGAACGAGTAAGGGTAGAGTTACGTATACGTAGTTACTAATTATATTGAATATATTGAGGGCAATTTGGGCCTATAAAAAAAGTCAATGTGATCAAAATACATAATTATATTTTGAAAAATACTACATTATGATACGAGTGGGCTACCTATGTTAGTCATTACAGTCGAGGCGGTGTTGCAATAAGCGACACTGCAATGACCAAGTGCCCACGAGTATCATACCTACGACGTTTTTCAATAAACTTGCAAGAAAAAATATATAAAAATTAAATTATTAGAAAAATTATTGAATTTTTTTTTGGTGTTAACCGTTATTTTTACCATGGAATAAATGTCTCACAACGAGCTCGGCTTATATTTATTTGCTAAAACATTATAGTACCTACCTATACGCCAAAAATATGTTCATATTTTCATATTCATTTATTCATTGCATTCACATGTTACATATTATCCTTACATACTAATTTACATAAGAAAAAATAGTAACATATAAAACACCCTGGAGGGCATTGCAAAGATTTGGATAGAGGCAGTCCGAGGTTTTTTTTTTTTTTTATTTATTTTTTTTTTATTTTATCATTAAGCATTCTGGTCATTTAAGAATTCTTGTAAGGTATAGTAGCTTTTGTTTTGAGGAAATTTTTTAACAAATTTTTAAATACTTTTTCCTTTTGTTCTGTTTTAATGTTTTCAGGAATTTGGTTGTAAATTTTTATTGACATTACATTTGGGCTTGTTCTATGCATCTTTAGTTTGGAAGTAGTATTTAATGCTAGATTATTTTTAAATCTCGTTTCATAGCGCCGTGGTTGGTCTACTAATTTTGTGAACAGATGTGGTTGTTTGCGTACAAATATGCATGTTTCATAGATGTAGATGGATGTAAGCGTCAATATTCCATATTGTATAAAATAAGGTTTGCAGCTATCAGGGCTTTTTGTGTTGGACAGTATTCGAATGCACTTTTTTTGTGAAATAAATAAATCGTTAGCATCTGTGCTGTTCCCCCAGTGAATTACACCGTATTTTAACCACGAATAGGCATATGAATAGTAGGCATTTAGGAATGTTTTTAGGTTTGTGCACTTTTTTAGTTCTCTTAGGGCGTATATGAATTTTGAAAGTTTATTTTTTACTTTTTCTACATGGGCTTTCCAGTTAATGTTTGAATCGATTTCTAAGCCGAGAAGTGTAAAGGTATCTACACACTCTAGTTCGGTGCCCTTCAATGTGAAGTTAATGTTTAAAGGGGCTTTTTGATAAGGTCTGAATTGCATTATTTTCGTTTTTTGTAAATTTATTTCTAAATTATGATCTGTTGTTGTGTTGTGTTGTTGTTTGTTTTGTTTTATAAGAACGGCTGGGTTTTTTGTTGTGTTCTTTTGAATGAAATTTTCATAGCCTTACTTAGGTACGCATTTTTCTTTTGATTTCGAATATTTCGATGGCAACAAACTATCACTATCATTTTATACCTCACAAATTATATCAAGCGCCGTCAAATTTAATTGTTGTTAGTCACATGTAGTCGTAATTTTTTGCAGCAATCACAAACTAGTCATGGTAAACAAACAGATATTAATACAAAATCTGTGGTTGAATTATGCGCGCGCAGGTTCACGTACTTAAAGGCAACGACGGAAACCTCGAACAGCCAGAAATATGCACAATATAATAAACAGAGTAATTATGTATTTCTATAGAGAGTTTTAAATAGTTAATGATTAAATATATTGTAATTTTGTACATACTTTGATGAAGTCTAATCTTTTATCATATTGCCTGAAACTAGTTTATTTATCTACAGAAATGATAACCTATTTTTTGGAAAGAAACCTCATTTTGGAGATTTAAAAAAAGTGTAGGTAATATTCAAAACAGTAGTGCGGTAACGTAAAGTAAATGCACTAGTGCGTAATAAACCGCATTTCGGGCATAATAATAAGGAAATTGTAGCCACTTTACGAGCAAGTGTGTTGAAATCGTACATTACGCAACTAGGGTGGTAAAACAAAGAAAGGCCGAGATTGCATACGTTTGCGGCCCGAGCTGCAAGCGAGGGACGTAAATATGCGATCAAGGGCTTTCTTTATTACCTCCCGTGTTGTGTACTTCATTTTATGTCTACACTTGACCAGAAAGCGGCTTTTTTCGTACGCGTAGCGTGCGATAAAAGCCACTTTATGGCCAGGTGTGGCATACAATACTTTATAGGTAATTTACCGTTGCGTCGGGTAGGTATGAATTATGGTTGGTACGGGTTTTGTAGCACAAGTAAAGGAAATAATATCAAAAATAGAACAGAACCCTCGTTCGTAGTATGCGATTCCGACTCGCACTTGACCAGTTTTTCTATCCATGGATTCAGAGTCTGTAAAAGTTCAAGTAAATTGAACTAGAAGTTTATTGGAACATGAGAAAAACTCTTTCCATCAGTTGGCGGTTCTGTGATAGCGAACGTTATGATTTTGAGTATAGTTTTGAACGCTTCCTTTATTTTTTCAAAATCAAATGTTGTCAGTTTACATACATGTGTACCTTACACAGTATAATAGAAAGATGGCAAATTGAAATTAATCCCTTTCTCCACTTTCCAGCAGGCGCGACCTAGGTCAAACGAACAGTAATTAGCCATACAAATCCTAAAAGAAACCGCACAAGTGCGAGTCGGACTCCCCTACCGAGGGTTCCGTACAAATACTTCAAATAAAGAGTATATTTTTTATGATTTAATTACAAATGTATATTTTGCAGATTTTTCCCTATACTTGTAGTATAAGACGGTATTACTTGTCAAATTTCATAGTTCTAGGTCAGTGGTTCCTAACCTTTATTATCATATCACCCACATTCTCATCGAGATTTGTATTATTACCCCTCCAATAAATAGGTATTATAAGCTTATAAGAAACCGCTGAAAGTAAAACGGCTTAACATTCATGCGTATTACACCTGAGAAAACTTCGTTTTACCCCTGGAGGGGTAATTACCCCCAGGTTCGGAACCACTGTTCTAGGTCAACGGAAAGTACCCTATAAATTTCCTTGATAGTCAAAATTAGGCATGTAACGATACATAGTTTTGCCGATACGTTACCGATACCGATATATTGTAGTAAATTATCGGCGATACTGATACCGATACCGATATTTTAGCTAAATAATTAAGTATCAACTTCAGATATTTGTATGTCCTTATTATACCTAAAACTAGGCTATACTTAAAGACAGTCAATCTTGAAAGTTTTAACTAACATAGTAATTATCATTGCACAAGGTAATAGACTAATAGATAAATTAAGTAAGAAATTGAAATTCATTTCGCGCTCTTCAAATATCGGTTGTATATAATCGGCGATACCGATATATCGGCGATACCGATATATCGGCCGTTATATCGGTATCGGTATCATTACATCCCTAGTCAAAATGTACGTTTATTGCGGCATAAACGGCCAAATCTTTTTTTACGTTAACTTAGAAGTTTGATTTTTTTACAGTTTCAAGAGAGCATAGACCTGAGTTATGGTTTTAGTTTCAACTCGATACCTCCACGCGTTCCCGAGATAAAGACGTCACGTCAGACGTCTTGACAGATGGACAGACTGACGGACGGACAGACGGACACCAAAGTGATCTTATAAGGGCTTCGTTTTTTCCTCTTGAGGTTCGGAACTCTAAAAAGGAATAATTGTACAGTTTTCATCTTGGTGTACGAGACCAAAGGTATTGTGTGCGTGGCTAAGGAGCGCAGTTTGGATGCGTGCCCTGGGCGCCGTTTTACGTCGCTACGCCACTGTTCGCATAGAATATAATAGAAAAGTGTTTAATACATATGAGGCAATACACAAAAAACAACGTGCAATGATCTTCCCTCAGCAATGCAGGGAGTTGGGGGATAGCTCTGCCAACGGCTCTGCACAGGACCGCACTCTGTGCCGATCTATGGGGTTCGCTACAGAGTGCAGGTCTATGTTCAGCAGCGGACATCCTTGGCTGATAGACAGATCTTTATGTTCACGGAATAAACTTTATGGCCAGGTGTGACGTAAAAACATTAGCTGCCCCAAGTAGGAAACCCTCAAGATTAACTGTTTGACGAAAACAACTCTTTCCCAAGACATAATTTTCATTATTCACCACTTGCTTCACAAGAAGCGCCGTTTTCGGTAAGAAATTGTGTATTTTGAAGGAAGAATCTTTGCCTACATAGGACAGCTTAGAGAAATAGAAACTGTAAACCTTATAATTTGTATTTTAGATGAATGCATGGAAGAATGGAAAAAATGTCAAGGTGATGAAGGCCTTTAATTTAACGGGCGTTTCTGCAAAAGGATATAAGATAAGTGTTTCAAGCTCATGACACAACGCATGACAAAAGTGTATAGTTAAAATTAGACCTGTTACGATGAATCGTTACACAAATCGCGTCCATTTTATTTATAGTTAGTTTATGTAAAGCAGTATTCTACAAATTTCAAAAGAGCTTAACTGGTACAGTTTTGCTATTGAACTATGTAGACAACCCGGTTGCAACACTTGCAACCTCTTTCGCGGAGGCGATATTTAAGTTAAATGTCCCTATTTTGCGCGCCCAAATAAACAGACACACAGAAAATAGTACTTTTTGATATAAGTGCGGAAAGTAATTTTTCACGAGTCCCGAGGTGTATTGGCCCGAGCCGCCAGACGAGGGTAAATATTATCAAACCGCGTTTAGAAAGGGATTGAGCTCATATGTCATTTTTGAACTAATGCATGATATGACATTGTCAGTGGTAGAGTATGCAGATAAATTAAATTGTTATTTTGGTACAATGAAGTTCTAAATCATGGAAATTATACAGCGTGTTTTTATTGATTTCCGATAGCATTAAGAGATAGTTCTTCAGATCAAATAGAGTTACTTTCTTAAACACCGTTTTTAAAGTATTTTAAGTATGATTTTATAATTTATGTACAATTGGTAAGTGCTGTCATTGATGTAAAGTCAAAACTGTCACAATTGCAATTTTACATTTACGCTAAAGGAGGTGAAAGTGAGAGGTCACATTTGTGATCAACACGATTCTGATTTAGTTTAGGTAACGGCGCCTATTACCGTGGTATTCAGGTAGTTTTCAAATGATTCCAATAAATGATGGGTATGAGAGCTCCTTAACGCCCGAGATAAATTTTTTTATTTTAGAGTGTCTATTAAACTTTCCGAATCGCTACTTTTTGAACTTGTTTTATTTTATTATGATTGACAAAATAATTATTGAAACCAGAAAAGGAGAATCTTCTATTACCGTGGTAATGGATAGGATGTATTTCTATTACCGCAAATTTAGCTTCTAATACCGAGGGTACAAAAAGCAGCATTTTTTACCATCGGTAATAGTAAACTGATACACAATTCGGCACCCAATACCGAGGGTTAAATAAGATTTATGGTTTTGGTTCCGTACATTATTATTATACCTACTTGTAAGTAAGTATATCAAGGTTTTTGGAAATCAAAACAAAATATTATGGTATGATTTATTTTAAGAGAAGATTGAAATGTCACTCGGTAATAGGTCCTCCTGTTATATCTATCACCGACCCAAACAAATATTGAATGGGTCGCTAAAAGATTCCCATACATTCTATTACCGAGTGTCATGTGATCGTACCGTCGGTAATAGACTTCGTTTGGTTTTTCGTAAAATCTAATTTCGACCCATAAGAACTTTTGGGTACAGTTGCAATTTCATTACAAATTAAACATAGTTTTTATAAGCTTGCTATAAAACCAAAATCAAAAAGCTGGTATGTAAATATAGGTAATTATTACAATATTTAAACGACATGACAAAATCAGGGTATCTATAGAAACTGCAGATTCAATACTGAAGTTTTGGTTAAAAATTAAGGGTTTCTTCATTATATTCCATACCACGGAAATAGTTCTTTAATAGCGTCAATAGATCAAAATTTAAATAACTGTAAGAGAGCATGTAACCGTCAACATATAGAGAAGAAAAAGCAAAAAGAATCAAATTACCATCTTACCTATTACCGTGGTATACCACGGTATTAGTTTTCTCAACCAAAAATGGCGTCTATCACCGCTGTATTTTATTTTCCAATTTAAACGCATTTCCAGGCCAAATAAAATATAAACTTCACGAACAAATTGTGCAGAAAACTATAAACAACCATTAAACAGTCGTAGCATTCGTTCAATAGTAGTAGCTATTACGTAAACTAATAAATAAGGTTCGGGTTAGACATGTGCGCCGATCAAAAAATTGTCGGCGGCGGCGTTTGACAAAAAATCGGCGGCGGCGGCGTATTTTCGGCGTGAAATCGGCGTGATTGAAACATGATTTCACACATCAAAAAACCGTAATTCAAGGACACAGTTATTTAAAATATCGCCGTACATCACCTTAAACTCTGATTTAATGCCATAAACATATATTTTTACAAAAAAATCGAAATAAAATGGTTAAAATTTGCGTTTTTTGCCTTTTTGGCACTAGCGATCATAACGTTACGATGCCAAAGCCATCCACTGAGGGAAGGTGACCCATGCTACATCTTGGTTCTACATGGTACATCTTCGGTCTATTCGAGAGGTTTTAGGCCTTATCAGACATTATTTATTCGAGCTATATGGTATGGCCACTTGGTTATTCGGAGCTACATCAATTAAATAGTGCTTCTACGGATTTCCTCATTTCTATGGAGATACTTAGGTTCACACAGGTCATCACTGCCTGTATGAGAGAAGTTCACTGGCCAAACGCCTATAGTTGCAGGATCTAAAGCGTCGCGAGGATGAACTTAAGTTTTTCCAACGTTACCCAAACGTGTTAGACTACGCAATAGACCAAAATTAGATTAGGTACCACAAAAAGGCTTGTTTTTTCGATCTCTGGGACTTAACTGTCATCTTTCGGAAGCTTCCATGTAATTCCATAAGAGCGCGTGGTCAAGGTACCTCAAGGCCGAATCTCTAATACGGTTCTGTACTGGAAAAACATATATAGGTAGCAGCAGACATAAGCAAACCACCGCTGTCACAAAAGTATAGTAAACCTGGTTAATAAACCAGCGAACAAAATGATTAAAAAGGGCAGAGTTCAAACTGGCTGGACTACTTACCAGCTACAAATAACTTGCCATTCACTTTGATGGACACTTTAGTTCCTCTGATGCCCAATATCTTCCTGGACTCAAATATTCCCAAAGGCTTAGAAATGGGCCGAACTAAGGCTACTGCTGTTATAACTCAAGTATTTGGTCCAGAATGTTTGGCAGAACTGATAGATTTATTAAAAACTATAAGGGTTCCGTTTTTGCTATTTTGGCTACGGAACCCTAAAAAAGAAAAAAACTACGTTTCTATGATATTAAATGAAACCACAGATACATCTTTATCAAAAAACAATGTGCATTCATTGTCATATATTGTGTTGAAGATTTCAATATCAAAACTTCGTTTCTTGATATGGTGGAGCCAGAGTCAATGCTCAGGGGTTAAATGCTCATGAAACCTACACAGCTGTGGTATATTGAACGCAGCTTAGGCGTTCACCTCTCTCTTTCCCGCCTTGATGATCTCTCTCTTTTATATTAGCCATTGTCACATGTGTTCAGCTCTGGTTCAAATAAATCCTAATTAATTAATTATAGGAGTTTAATTGAGATACCGCAATCTGTATTCATCTCATCATCATCTGTATTCTCTAATTTAAAAGATTATGAGTTTACAGAGAAAGAACATGAACCAAAGTATGAGATAAATTCTACTCCAAGAACCTGTAAGACGTCTTTTCTTAGAAACTGATTACCACAGCTTTGGTTTTTTTTTTTGGTTGGTTTGTGTCCCGTATGGTCAATATTGACCACTTTTGGTTGATCTGGAGTTGTGCCCCTCTCCGAAGGAAGGAGAGGGTTACAGGAGCACAGCTTTGGAGGATGTCTTGAAGCTTTTGAACTAGAACTGATTTAGAATCAACGTCGCTAACGACTACCTTCGATTAGCTAATGACATCGTCGTGATGGTATAGTCCCTACAGGGCGCGAAAAATATGCTCAACGACCGCTGTGTTTATAAGACGAAAGTTATGTCGAACTCCCTGATACCCCAGTCGCTCTTGGGGCAGTTAACCTTGAAGTTGTCTAGGACGAGAACTACGAATACACATATGTAGCTGAAACATACACTCCAGTTCTTCTCTGTCACCGTGTCTCAATGTCTCAAGAATAGTTTTTGACTAGTGACGAGATATCCAGTAGACGTATAGTCTTTCACCTTCATAAATAGGGTCGAGTCGCTCAACGTTCCATAGAGAGAGCTAGACCAAATTAGTAATTAGTAAATCCGTTTCGTTCCGTTTCCAAAGAACCTACTTAGGTGACATAACTCTAGCAAGATGAGGTGGTAATGGGCTGGGCATATAGCTCGAGCAACAAATACCGATGGGATAGAAAGGTTCCCAAATGAAGACCACGAATCTGAAGGAAGATGGAGCGTGGGTTGGCCTCCACAAAATGATCTGAGGACATGTTTAAGTTCGTCGGCATTCGATTAAGAGAAAACGTGTGCATTGCGACTGTTCGTTCGGAATTGTTTAGGGCAGACCTATGTTCATCAATGAATGTCTCCGGATTGAGATGATAATGATGATCTAGACCATTTTAACTAGCCTCTGCCGTCTTTTGAAATCCTACGAGAGGATAATAAGAAAAAACGTTATCCAAAAATGGGATGAACCTTGATTTCAACAGAGTATATGCTATGAACTGCTAGAACAAAGTGTTAAGTAAGGTTAGTTTTAATATATGGTACGAAAATCTGCTTTTGCAATAAGTTTTTTATTCACGCCGATTTCACGCCGATCAGAAATCGGCGGCGGCGGCGTGGCCAAAAAAGCCGGCGGCGGCGGCGCGCCGGCGCGGCGCACACCTCTAGTTCGGGTACACTCACATGTGACGTGACGCGTTTGTACTACACAATCACTTCCTACGCCGCCGTCGCGGGAACTGACGTATTGCGAGCTTGTTGTTACAATCACACACACTTGCATAAATTGTATCTTATGTATAAGTTGTATCTTAGTTTCACAGTGCTTTGGTTATACTGTTATGCTGTGAAATTTAATGAATAAAAAATAAATAAATAAAAATAAATAAATAAATAGGTCCGTTAGTCAACTAGATAAGGTTCACTTTTATATAAATTTGTTTTATTGTAAAACGAACGGTTTGCTTATAAAACGCATATTTTGTAATGCCGCGGTAATTAATGGGCGCCGATTTTGATACCCCCGGTAATAGGCGCCATTACCTTTGTATGAAAAAGTAAAAACAAGTCTCATTTTGAATTTAAAAGAAACCCATATACCAAGATGGCCATCAAAGTTTTCAAAAGAACCTTCTTCGTCTTATCGTTTTCTTTATTAAAATATGTTAGTACATTGTAGACAATTTCTCGGCATCGACCGTTTAATACTTTTACCGCGATTCATATTGTATACAAACGTATTTTTGAAAAGCTACGGCAATTTGATAAAGCGAAATAATGTGACTGGTGACAGATTTGTCAAATATGATAATACTATTTTTTATTAAACAAATGACAATATTTACCGAGAATAGAGTTTAAATATGCAAATCATATTTAGCTATTAATTCTATTATCTATAAGGGTCTGCACTTATGAAGATATCAAAGATTGGTTTATGATTATATTTAATCATTTATTAAGTACACTTGTGCTAACGGTACACTCGAATCCCTTTCTCAACGCGGTTTGATAATATCAAACGACGTTTTTTAATACACTTGCGAAAAAATGTCGGTGAAACCAAAACATGGCACCGGCTGTCACCATTTAGCCTAATCAAAAGAAGTTATTTTGAAAAGAAACACACAGAATTTAATTAGATTTAAACATGAAAAAGCAAGAAATATATGTATCGTGGATTACCAAAGCAATATTTTTGTTTTAATTAACATAGTTTTCCACAAAGTAACGCCTGATTCTATCACTTTTTATTACTTATTTTGAACACTCCTCAGTTACTTTTTGGAAAATTCTTTCATGTACAGTCTTTCTACTATTTTGTTATTTGTATATACCTAGATAGATAGATTATGTCATTCTGCGCTAGTAGGTAATTGCTACACTACCAACACCAAAACGTGTCTTGTTAGTCTCATAAAAATAAGGATGCTTTAGTCACTAAAGCAAACAAACACTAAAGTTTAGTGTTTATTACTTTGCCACTTTAAGGTAATCACCGAATCCGTTACAAATAAAACTTTCTTCATACAAATAAAAAGTCGGTTAAAAATTAAATGCATACATTTTGGTGGAAATGTGTTTTATTTCATTGCTTGATACATATTGTATGCGCAAAAAAGTACATTATGAGAAGTATTAAAAGGTTAAAAAAAACCGGTCAAGTGCGAGTGGGACTCGCGCACCGAGGGTTCCGTACAAACTCATAAGTAGATACGCGAATAGTACAAGAAAAACTGTATGTCGATTTGTTTAGTAGAAGCAAATAAGTATATGTTATGATTTTTGCAAATTTCTAAAAAACAGTGCAAGTTAGGAAAACAGTTATATTTTCCCTGTAATATTTAGAACCTGACGTGTAATGATTCTATTTAATAGCCACCATTAAATCAAGAGGACTGTCATTCTCCATACAAAAAGCTGTTCCCCGAATTTACAACGCCATCTATGTATAAGCTTGGTAAAATAATTATAATATTATTTACAATTATTTAACTTTGGAAACGTGACACAGTATTTAAATGTATTTAAATTTATTTATTATTAGCTGTTTACGAACTAATTGTTACTATACTATGTTTCTTTGTTCAATTATAACATCGTTAAATGTTTAGTGTTTTAGCGCCATCTAGTTTTGCCCGGAAATCCCCTAGCGTGAAACATGCCATCGCTTAGTTTTGCTACTCGCCGCTAGGGATTTCAAGTTTTGTAAATTTCTAAAAAGGTATTAAAGTTAGCAAGACCGTTCTATTTTTCCTGTAATATTCAGGTTGATATTTATAATTAGTAATTATGACACATTTTTCTGATCAGTAACTTCGGAGATAATAGGGGGGGAATGGTACATAAAAATGTATAAATCAAAAACTACTTATTTAAGAAAAAAAATAAAAATGGTGTTTTAATCTACAAATTAAGCCCTTTCATTTGATACCCCACTCAATATAATAGCCCTACTTTCAATGTTCAAAGTCCCATTACGGAGCCTTTTAAAAAAAAAGTAAAAAAGGTACAATATATTTTTTATGTCCAATAAGCTCGGGTTAGCTACTTTTAACACTATTCCAAATTTCAAATCGATAGCATCAGTAGTTCCTGAGATATCTGGCTGTGACAGACGGACAGACAGACAGACAGACAGACAGACAGACAGACAGACAGACAGACAGAGTCGCACCATAAGGGTTCCTTTTTTACCATTTTGGTACGGAACCCTAAAAATCGTGTAGGTACATAACATACCTAGTTAAATTTTTAGTGCATTACACAACTAGGGTGGTAAAATAAAGAAAGGCCGAGATCGTAGATGTTTGCGGCCCGAGCTGCAAGCGAGGGACGTAAATATGCGATCGTGGGCTTTCTTTATTACCTCCCGTGTTGTGTACATTATTTTATGTCTACACTTGTCCAGAAAGCGGCTTTTTCCGTACGTGCGGCGCAGCGTGCGGAAAAAGCCACTTTATGGCCAGGTGTGGCATATAAGTAGTTTCAAATGATGCATATTAGCATTAATGGCCGCCTGCATATTTTGGGTTTTTTTGGGAATTCTTGTTTTTTGCGTAAACAAAATTTATCTAGCTGTGGGATGAAACTAACCTTGATGCCGTTAATGATTGATAGCTCTTGTTTTAGTTTGGATGGAGTACTGGGCGACTCGAATCACTTTAAGATGATTCGAGTAGGTCGGTTTTCCATACAAACACATTTTAAACATAATTCGGATGTGGACTAATGTTGAATTTTATTGGATTGGAAAATACTAAATTATCATAACACAAAAGAAATAAACAAAAAATGTATAAAAAATATAAAGTTATGAGACCACAAAGTTTAAAAAAAAAACGATATTTTTTTTATCGTCTTAAAGAAAAATTAAAGTCAATTTCGGAATGCTTAAATAACACTGAAATAACTGGCCAAGAGCATGTCGGACCATGCTCAGTGTAGGGTTCCATAGCCGTAACTATAAGGTAAAAAATACGATGTAAAAAAAGTACAACAACAAAAGAGCGTATCTTCATAGCAATTACGTTCTTTTGTTGAGAAGCGCAGGTTATCGGCAATAACTCAAAAACGGTTAATTCGATCTTGTTGAAAATAATTTTCGTTGAAAGTATTAATTAAGCGTTACCTTCGTGATTTTTTTCATATTTTTCGGACGCACGGTTAAGAAAATAGAGGGGGGGGGACACAATTTACACAACTTTCGGAGCGATTATTTCCAAATACAATCACTTAATCAAAAAAATTACTTAGGAACCTTATAGTGTTTTTTAAAGAGCTGTCGTACTATGTACCACACGTTGAAATTTGCTGAAAAAAAAATTTTTTACTGTCTTTAACATGTATGGAGTGCCCCCCCTAAAAATATTTATTTTAATTATTTATATACCAAACTAAGTAGCGGCTCATAAAACACACCTATATTCCAAATTTCATCAATATCCATCAAGTAGTTTCTGAGTAAAATGCCTGTGACATACGGACAGACAGACAGACGGACGGACATGACGAAACTATAAGGGTTCCGTTTTTGCCATTTTGGCTACGGAACCCTAAAAATGGGTGCCAACTATGTGCTTAAACGCACTTTTTCGTGCTCAAAATGGCAAAATGCTATTTTTTTCATACATACTTAGTACAGCGATGGAACGGATGACGTCATAAGTTCCTGCCGTTTTGAATAGAGCGTTTTCAATGCTCAGTGCGATCTGCTACTTTTTATTACAATTTGTGGCTGTTATACTTATACAAATGTATTAGGTGTCATATAGATATTTGTTCCTCACAAATAGTAGAATCGATTTACGACAGAAAAAAAATCGAGTCAACAGGCGACGTGGAGGCCAACGATGACCCTCTTTACGTTTGTATAGAAAACCGTCCGACTCGAATCACCTTAATTACAGATGAGTAGCCACTATACAAAATAGTCAAAGGAGTTTCAGACAATATTAAAGTGTGTAGATGTTTATGAGGTTTAGTATTTACTTTGTCGGTTGTATCCTTATGTAAAATGGGTGCTTATTAGTACCGTTTAGCGGCTGTACGTTAACGTGAATATTGGTATATGAAGGTCGGTATGATTTCTCGTAAATTGCTCTGTCACGTACGATACCTTTGAGACATTCGTATTGCTTATGTTTAGTGTAAGACGTTTCCTTATTTTTGTTGATTTATGATCAATATCAAAGATGTACCCAATTGTACGCGAAGAGGAAATAATTCGGTAAATTTTGAAATTAGAACCTTTTGTCCCAATAGTAGGACATTGTGTATCAAACAATCGCGGTAAAGATCTAAAACGGTTGATTTTATATTTACAAAATACTGAAATACACTATTTAAACATTTAATCAATGTTACAGAAATATGTGTTTACATGTATTTGCAATAACAGTTCTCTTTAAATATTTTAGTGATAAATGTTAAAAAATTAAGTTTTCGTTTCCTTTGAAGATGACAAATAAGAGTAAAACAGAACTAACGTATTCAAATTAAAAAAAAAAGCATTACGCCCTAGGGCGTAATAGGTCATTTACGGCCCGCAAAACCTACGTGTAACAACACCATTTTTTGAGCAAGTTTGATGAAAAACATATTGAATACCTACCAGTGGCGTGGCGCAGAAGTTATCCTTGGACAAGCCGGTGCAGATTTGGCGTACATTATCCTTAAGAGATGTAGAATAAGGTTTTCATTCAAATGCCTGATATTAGGCAAGCCAGTAGGAATCGAGTTCTTTAGACGCCACGCTACTGATACCTACCTATAATTCAATGGCGTAGTTTCTGACGTTATTTTTTACCCGACTGCGGCGAAGCCCAAAGGAGGGTAATGTGTTTGACCTGTATGTATGTATGTATGTCCGTTCCTGTGTCCGCTGGTAACTACTCAACGGCACAACCGATTTTGATAAATGATACATCATTGGATTCGTCTTGATGGGTATGAAGTTCGTTAAAATAGACAAAATGGCGGATTTTATGCACTTTTAAAGTGTACCGCGGTCGGGTTTTTTTTAGTAAAAATATTTATTGAAAACTTAACACACATTTCATTCATTTCTTTAGGTCTATCTATAGCAGTGTTTTTCAAAGTGTGGGTCGCGACCCCCTGGGGGGTCGCAGAGCCTCTTAAAGGGGCCGCGGGGGTCGAGAAACCTTAAACAAAAAGCTCAAAAGTGAAACGGAATAAAATTCAGGTCAGAAATCATTCATGCATGGATTCTATCAAAAGTTTAGCAAAGGAGAAAATGAGTACAATAACTCAGGAAGAATGGCATAATGTACATACGATAAAGGAGGAGCAAAAGTAACAATGTCAAGAGGGCTAAATGGATGTCATATCGGAGGAGGGTTTTGTTATAGTGCCTTTTCTTTTAAGATAGTGACAGTGGTGTTACAGGAGCGGTTATAAAGTACCTGAACTGTATTAGTTTTCAGAACTTTTCTGTTGAAACTGTTTATCATTTATTACAGTATTACTTAATGTAGTATGGGAAATTAAGGACATTCCTATTATTCGAACAACAGCTACTTTTCCCTATCAAAAATCGCTTTCAGCATTTTCAAAGATTTAAATTTTCATGGCTAAAGCTATCTATGGCTATATCAAAAATAAAAAAAAATATATAAAAAAAAAATTTAAAACATGAATATTCATTTCCCTTAATTATAGTATGCGCCATGTAACCCCGGCTTTAGAATTTTGGGCCTGTCAGTTTTGTGACTGTCCCACTTACTCAGTTGCGTAATTTTGTGTCTATTTTGTTTTTTTTTTTTATACTTTTAACTAAATTTATCATAAAAGGGTTTGACTAGGTACATAAGAATCAATACAATTACTATTAATAGTAAAGATTTTAAAATAAAATACAAAATAAAAATACTATTTATTCAGGTATGGGCCCATCCGTACAACATTAAAAATAAAATAATTAATTTACAGACATTAGGAAGCATTATTCATTATTATTATTAAATTATATTATATATCACAATAAATGGAATTAAATTACAATAAATTAAATTGAATCAATTAGAATTAAAATGAAACCACATTACATTTAATAACATTAATAAAAGCGAATAATTTACAAAGTTTTTTTTAATACAGAGTTCCTGTAAATAAAGAAAATAAAGAGTACTGTACCACCCGTTACAAAATTGAAGTTCAAAGATCCTTTTAAGTATATTTATGAGTTACTGAAATAAATTATATTTTTCTCGTAAATATTTAAAATATTTTTTCTACTCCTGTACTGTTATCTGTCTTTTACTTGGTCACGAACACTAATATAAGAACATACATAATATGAGTTCAGAGAAGTCTATACTCTATTCCCCATAACAGCACTAGTGTCGTTATAGTCACTTTACGTTATTGCTAGCATCCACAGACTTCTAAATCTAGGTTAAACTTAGGTCAAGGATTAAGCGCTCAATTCTAACTTCACGATAAAAATTCACAACTACCAACTTAACAAACAATTAAATTCCTACGATTCATAAGAAAAACAAAACTTTCCGAATTAAATTAATTGATGCCAACATAAAAAAAAAGTATTTTAATTGTCGTCACATCGTGTCACCAGCCATATCAAAAAAAAGTTTACCATAGACACAACTGTCATGCCGGCTGTACACACTCGGAGAGACCGGACGAGACACGCGTGACGTCCATGTATTTAATATTTTAACCTAGTCGTAGAAAAAGTATTGTATGCAACGTTGTATAATTAAGTCAAAAAACGCTCATTGCGTCTCTATTTGCGATACTCGCCGCATTCGCGGCTCGTATCGCAACTCACGCAATTCGCATTTTTTGAACCTTCTTATACAACTGTTGCATAAAATACTATAAATATATTTTATGGTACAAACGCAAAATATTGTTGAATAGTCTCGCTAAAGCTATTTTCTCAATAACAACATGTCTACATAAACATAATTATGATCGAAATTGTGTGTTGTTACGTCAGCTAACTTTACTAACACACACCCCAGGGGTTTCTTAGAATCCGTGGCATAACAAGCCGAGTTACCTAGACAACGATATGAGGTAATTCGGTTTAATAAGATGAACTTAGAAATATTAAACATTGTACCAGAAAACAAGGTATACTCATTTATCTTTTTAAACAATTTAAATGGATTAAATCACGTATGTTACTTAGTTTTACATCCCGACGTTTCGTAACCCTTTACAGTGTTTGTGGTCGCAGATAGGCTAAGGAGAAAAAAAATTCTCCGATAAACTTACATTTGAGCGTACTACACTACCCTACCCACTTCAAAAATCTTAATTAAATAGGTGTTTAAATGCATGCCGAGGGGACCTTATGCGAGAAGACGGCACATATTATGCCAGAAGGGCTTAATTCCCTAACTATACAAGATGAAATTTTAATGGTTGTTTTCCCTTTAAAGGCATGTTCAGTATCGTGTTCTGATTAGGAAAAAGTAGAAGAATTTTTTTTTAACGCAAAAAAAAATATTTTCTATGGAGCAGATCGTTCAAATTAGCCGACCCTCCATCCATACAAAAGACAATTTTTTTTACGGCAAAAACATTTTTTTCTTTTTTTCCTAATCAAAACACGATACTGAACATGCCTAAACGGAAAACAACCATTAATATTTCACCTTGTAGAAACTATGCATAGGTACATAATGAAATAAATTACTGGCTAGCGTAGTTATTCGTTTTTCCGAATACTTACTAAACTAACCCAACATAGCATTTTTAGAAGCAAATAAACGGGGAAATGTTGCTCGAAGAGTTTACATTTTTTAGCTGTACTAATAATAATATTTTCATCACTCTTGCTCGTAAAGGATGTTATAACACGCGGGCTTATAGATCAGCTCGAGCCGATTTACCTCCCGTGGGTTATAAAAATCTATAACTCCCACGGGAGGAAAAACTGTATGAAAATCTATAACTCCCGTGGGAGTTATGAGTTTAGTTTTAAAATATAGGACCTACCCGTACGTCATTTCAGACTAAGGAGGTTTCAAATCAGCCAAGGCTTATTTCACATCTTCAAAACTTGGCTAAAAAACCAATGTTAGTGTATATAAAAATTATGTGGTATATTTTACTATTATTTCAGTAATTTTTGCAATTATTTTAATGCAATTAAATTAATTTACTTTAAAATTTTATTATGAAAATCGGTACAATCTGGCGGCATTGCCTGTCAAGTTTAAAAACTAAACGCAGTTCTTAGCATTATCTGTGGAAGACTACATATATTGAAAAAGTTGACAGTTGCAGTTGTCTCTTAGCCGGTGCGTTTAGTTTATTTGATTTTTATGTTTTATTTTTTTTCCTCGCAAATGTGATGAAAAACATTGTGTGTATCACGGGCAGTAAGGGGATTACCAACTCGAGTCATTAAAAGCCCTCCGCCTACGGCGTCGGGCTCCTAACAGACTCTCGTTAGTAATTCCCTTCTTACTACCCTCGGTGCACAATGTACTATTCCACCCTCGCAAGTTGTGGACCAATTCTAGTGAAATATAGTGCATCTGCATGTATGATAATTGGTAACGTTCACAATTTTGGCATTTGTGTATAAATGTGCTGCATGTGTTGTCTATAAATGATGGTGTTGCAAGCATCCATAGGCTGCGGTGACTACTTACCATGGGGCAGGCCGTACGAATGCTTGTTTACCACCCTAGTTGTATAAAAAAGGGACAAAGAAAAATCGGTGAGCGTAAACAATTGCACCTCAAAGCTTCAAAGCATACGCTTTCATGCCGTGTTACGAGGTTTTTTATTTAATTACGATGTTTGTGGGTTCTTTTTAGCCTTGTCCACAATTGCAATGGTACATTATACAACTAGGGTGGTAATACAAAGAAAGGCCCAGATCGCAGAAGTTTGCGGCCCGAGCTTCCATCGAGGTACGTAAATATGCGATCGAGGACTTTCTTTATTACCTCCCGTGTTGTGTACATCATTTTATGTCTACACTTGGCCAGAAAGCGGCTTTTTCCGTACGCGCAGCGGATTACCACCCTAGTTGTGTAATGTACTACAACGAAAAATACAAAATAATAATAATAATAACGCTCAGTTACAGACAGCCAGCTTTTGTAGTTTATCAGGAGACAAAAAGGTATAACCAGTACGTCTAGCATAACTGGCCGCGACTTCGTTTCTCGCGCGACAGAGCGTCACCTGTCACTGTCACACTATATGTATTGAGTGGATAATGATAGGTAGCATTTGTCGCGCGACAAAGAGTCGCGTGTCACAGTTGTGCTAGAGGTACAGTAGGCATATTCATACTAATTACACTAAATACATTTTTGCGTTACCATGGAACAAAAACTCTTTCTCATTCTGTCATAGGTATAACCTGATATTCCAGGCTGAGGTATCTGTCCAATACTATGATATGTAAATGACACGTACGTACTTATACAGATGGGAACTGCATCACAACACAACTGCACGCCGACGGCGCGTCGGCGTGCAATTGTGATACAGTTCCCATACAAATCGTAGGGAGTTGCAGCTGGGTTGCAGTCCGTCTGTATCGGCCCTCACTCCGCGATTCCTTTACGTGTACGCGCTGTTCCTGTACGCGCTATGCGATAGAGAGAGACGGTCGGATACGGGTCAGCTCTGTCCGGCAATCCGACGCGAACGGCAGTTTTGTTAGGGAGAGAAGCTGCTGTACGTACTACTAATTCTATTCTGTGCTATAAAGTAGGAAATAGACTGAAACGTGCATTGTGTCTCGATTAAGGGAGGTCACGTCATGTATGTTAAACCAGTCACGCCTCGCTTTGAATAAGATAAGAATAAGTGCACTTTACCACCGTCCAAGAGGGTACTTATGTCAGAAGTTTTTTTTTTTAGAATCTGACAAACTCGCAACCCATGCATAGGCGTAGCGATTTTCTGCCGTGGCGTTCCCTGGGGTCGAACCAGGTCGTTAGCCGGACCACCCTGTGTTTGGTCGGACTGGGTGGGTGCCGGGGGTGCCTGGGGTCGAACCAGGTCACCTTGACCGGTCCACCTCGATATGATCGGGCTAGGTGGGGGCTGAACGCCTGGAGTCGAACCAGGTCGTTTGGCCAGGGCCACCTTGACTTTGCGCTGATTGCTCAGAGTGAGCAGCGGACCAGCGGGAAGGATGACTCGGGTCATCCTGTCCTTATGTGAACTCTCTTTGAACCTGACTAGGGCTATTAGCTCGGCGAGCTATTTTATACTTCTTAAGTGGGAGGCTTACAATTCTGCAAGCAGGTTTTCCAGCCCTAGCCATTAGCGGCTTTTCGCTGACCGCTCAAAATGAGAGTACGGACCAACGGCGTCTCGAACGCCTCAAGATACCGAGGTCTGCGATAGTACTACTGTGACTGCCAGTCAATTCGCCACCTGAACGGTCTATTTTTAACCGGCTTTCAAAAGAAGGACGGTTCTCTATTCGTCTGTATGTTTTTTTGTGTGTTTGTTCACCGATTACTCGAAGACGGCTGAACCGATTTTGAAAATTCTTTTTTGTTTGAAAGGGTGTATTTCAGAGGTGGTCCCATTGCAACCAAATCAGGATCTGATGATGGGATCTTGGAGAAATCGAGGGAACTCTTCAAATATTATAGGCACACATATAGCGATTTAGGTAATTTTTCATAGTTTCTCGAGCATTTCTTATTAGAAATGAGTTTCTAGTGTTAACCGACTTCAAAAAAACGAGGAAATTTTATGTAGGTTTGTTCCCCGATTACTTGAAGACGGCTGAACCGATTTTGAAATTACTTTCATAATTGGTGAGTGAATCACAGTATCCCACTAATATTATAAATGCGAAAGTTTGTGAAGATGTTTGGATGTTTGTTACTCAATAACTCACTAACTATTAGATAGATTTAATTGAAATTTGGCATGCAGAAAGACCAAACCCTGGATTGAAACATAAGATACTTTTTATCCCGGAAATTGGTTCCCTTGGGATAAAGTTTGACTTTAAAGACATTTTCTAAACTATTTTGAGGATTTGATATATTTACAGGGGTAATGGATAGGTACATCCATATACATTTTGTTAAATACATATACAGAATGTCACTGTGATATATACAGATTATCACTGATGTATACAGGGTGTCACTGTGATATATACAGGGGTACTATATTAGTTGTCGCATGGTGCGCGGGGCGCAGGCGCCCCGCGTGCAGTAAGCGAGGTTGTACTTTACATCATAGAAGGGGTAGCGGTAGGGGAATGCGTGGGAGGGTGGAGCGAGTGAGGTGCTCAAGTTGCAAAATTTGCTGTGGGAAGGGAAAGGAAGAAAGGCGTGGGTGAACGATTTGTATGCAAAGAATTTTGCTTGCGAAGGAAAGCCTCGGCCTTCGGGCTCGCAGAATTTTTCTTGCGAAGGAAAGCCAGAGTGATTGTCTAGGTGGGCTCGCCGGACGGTCCTGCGGCGGCATTGTGACTTTGGCGCTACGCGGAGCTCAGCCTTCGGCCTCGCCTCAGATACTTGGGGATGGGGGGGGATGAACGGGGATGGGGGGATGGTGGGATGGGGGATGATGGGATGGGGGGTAGGGGAGATGGGGGGATGGGGGGAGATGACGCGTCGGGCCTGCGGCCCTCCGCGGGGGCTCGGCCTTCGGCCTCGCGCCCAAAAGCTCGCCCTTCGGGCTCGTAGAAGTTTGCTTGCGAAGGAAAGCCAGAGTGATTGTCTGGATGGCCTCGCCGGACGGTCCTGCGGCCCAGGGGCCGCAGGCCCGCAGACTCGCGTACGTGGAAGCGGCATTGTGACGCTCCGCACCTTCGGCGCTACGCGGAAGCTCCCCCGAGTGCCTGCGGCCCTCGGGTGAGCTGAAAGACACATAAAGAATAGTGGGGATCTGGGTGGATTCGCCCTTCGGGCCTGCGCCCCTTGGGCTCGCGTAAGTGGGAGCGGCACTGTGACGCCTTGAGCCTCGCGTCGCTGACGCTCCCCCGAGTGCCTGCGGCCCTCGGGTGAGCTGAAAGACACTTAAAGAATAATGGGGATCTAGGTGGGCTCGCGTAAGTGAGCTGTAAGATACTCAGGGGATAGTAAAGATCTGGATGGGCTCGCCCTTCGGCCCTGCGGCCCTTGGGATCGCGTAAATGGGAGCAGCACTGTGACGCTCCACACCTTCGGTGCTACGCGGAAGCCCGGCCTCCGGTCTCGCGTCGCTAGCGCTCCCCCGAGGGACTGTGGCCCACGGGTGAGCTAAAAGATACTCAGGGGGTAGTAAAGTAAGGATCTGGGTGGGCTCGCCCTTCAGGCCTAAGGCCCTTGGAGCCGCGTAAATGCGGCCCTCGGGTTTGCTTAAAGATACTTAGGGGGTAGTAAGGATCTAGGTGAGGGAAGCCTGAATGACGCGTAGGGTCGCAAAAGCTCGCCCTTCGGGCTCCCAGTTTACTTTTGTTAGTTGTATGGAAAAAAATATTTTTTGTATGTACGAAAAATTTCTGATTTCAGATTAGGACTTGAAGGCCCAAAAACCCCCTAATACCGAATTTTGGCCTCCTCGGATCAATTTGAAAAAATCTCCATACTTTTTTTGAGTTTTACATACATCATTCTCCGCCCTTGTGACACAATTACTATTGCCACGCGGGCGAAGCCGCGGGTAAAAGCTAGTAATATTATAAATGTGAAAGTTTGTGAAGATGTTTGGATGTTTGTTACTAAATAAAACGGTAACAACTGGATGGCTTGAGCTGAAGTTCGGCATGCAAGTAGACCAAGTCCTGGATTGAAACATAGGATACTTTACATCCTGGTAAAAAGTTCCCCTGCAGTAATAACGGGAACAACGCGGGTGAAGTCGCGGGTAAATGCTAGTACTGAATAATACCACAAATGAATTTGATTCAATTCATGATACCCGCAACGAACACGAATAGGGTACATATTTAAAAAAAATTAATACATAAACACACATACTGACACACTTAATACAAGAATTATAATGAAGTTAAATTAGAGCTAGCGAGCTAGAGAGATTTGAGCTCGAAATACCTCCTAGGCCTAGGCAGAAGTTTCTAAAAAAATTAAGGGGTGACCTAGTAAAAGTCGGCTTAAACGAATGCAATATTCTGCAAAAATATTTTCGTCTAGATAAACTTCGAAATGCCAAACGGTATTAATACAAAAATGAATTAGGTGTCTTTTCTAAAGACAGCGTAGGCATAGCAAATAAATTTTCTTAGCAAAGGTTAATATTTACTCAACAGTCTTTGAAAATAACGCAATGAAACACGTAGGTGTTGTACGTTATATATTTAAGGCTCGTCATCGAAAATTTGAGCTATTTTTACCCGACTACGGCGAAGCAAAAAGGAGGGTTATGATTTTAGCACCGTATGTATATATGTATGTATGTTTGTATGTTTGTATGTTTGTATGTTTGTATGTTTGTATGTTTGTATGTTCGTTTGTTCCCTCATAACTCAAAAACTACTAAACCGATTCAAACATGTGGGGTATCGTTAGATTCGTCTTGATTCTGCGCGGGTTATAGGCTAGTTAGTTGAAACTGAAATTTAATATAAAGGCCGTGATTCTCAAAAAACTCAAGGATTAAAAAATAAAAGTCATCGAGTAGCATCGAGTTACATATCAAATTAAAGAGCTTTTAAAACCTATTGCAAAAATGTATCACACATGCTGATACAAGTATATTATGCAACAATATTTTCATTTTAATAACAACAAGAACGATATTCAACAGCTTGATCTCCGACGATTCGTTACAGAAGGGCTAGCATAATGTGCAGTTATGGCAGTCGTGGCACGAAACGTCATCACCCGTTACTTTCATAATATATTTGAAAGAAAAAGAAAAAACATATATTGATATTTTGACACCTGCTAAATATCCTAATGGCCTGCTATGCTAGACCTTTACATGTGTCATTCGTATTGAGAGATATCGGGTAACTTCGTATTTGCGAACATTGCCGAATACATGTCATTTTCATGCCGCCAACTGACGCGTGTGTTGTGTCACATCAAAAATGTTGAAATAAAAGCGTTGTAATGCCGTAAATATGCTGCCTCACTGCGAGCAGATTTAAAAATATGTCTGAGGAGGCATATATTATCACCGGTACGTATTATTGTATTAATATTGAAATAGTTGTACATGTCGATTTTCTCTATCCGCAATGACAGTTTGCTAAGCTACTCAACTAGAGGTGTGGCTAAGATGAAGTCGATATTTTGTATCGATATTGGTTACGTATGAATTGAATAACTCAGTGCACCTAAAATACAAAATTAACCCTTTCAGATTTCCGAAAGATCCGCTTCTAGAAAAAGAGTGCATGAATACTACCGGCCGGGATAGTTTAGTTTCCGCAGCCCTGTAGCAGTAGCACAGTATGCGGTAGCCAAGATATTTTTCATAATTTCATACAAACAGAGAAACATACTTATCTAATTAAAAACTTCTTTTAATGTAGCAACATATTTGAAAAAGTAAGTCTTGGACTCAGGCAAACAGCAGACATACGTATTAAATGCACTCAAAAATATCTACTCTTTAATTGCAATAAACTTCAAGGAAAGATGTTTCTAAATACGATAAACATGTATTATCTTTTTACAGCTGACTGTAAGAGCCTTATCACTCTGGCGATTTGCGAGCGAGCCGCGGGCGAGTTTCCATACAAATGTCACTCGCGGTGAACTCAAAAAATAGTACCCAAATAGTACCCTAGGGCCCTAAAATTTCATTTCTCTAGCTATCGTAGAAGCCGAGATATAGTGAGCTCTTTCTATAAGAAATTCCCGGGTACGCCAGCTTGACGGTGTGAAATTTTGTACACCGTTATGGAATTAAGTCATGGAATATCTCGGCTTCTACGATAGCTACAGAAATCAAATTTTAGGGCCCTAGGGTACTATTTGGGTACTATTTTTTGAGATATAAAGCGTTTCCAAAAACAAAGCCGTTCCAGAGATACAAACGGTGTACGCCTGCTTGACACCCAGTAGCGTACACCGTGAACAGGCCTTATATTTCGAAAAGTTTAAGGGTACTATTTTTTTCACCAAGGTATTTCGTCGGTACTATTTGGGTACTATTTATTGGCTGCATCAGATTCTGAATATCTTTACGGTGTACGCTATCTTGACGGACACGTATGAAAACTCGCCCGCAAATCGCCAGTGTGATAAGGCCCTAAATCGATATCTATAAATCACTCTAGTCACACTTAGTCGCAGCCCTATAATAATTATTTCTTTCTACTCAATAACAGATGACACTGTGTTGTAAACTGCTTTAATCCATCTGTTGGCGAGGAGTGGAATCATATATGACAACATTTAGTTACTTTGAATCACGATATTCAAATAGGTGTAGTGAAAGATATCTTTTCTTTGTACCTATTTTGCAGTATAAGTAAAACACGTTAGAATTGATTTTGATAATTCTAAAGTTGTTCCAATTAAAAGCATTTTATAAAAGTGTGGCATGTATATATGTTTTGGTACGGTTGTATGTCACCAGTTTTCATACTTTTTGACTAATTAACATATCAATTCATGTTGTTTCTCCTCCGCAAGCAGTACCGCACAGAGCCAAAGGCATGAAGCGCTCCTGGTTTCTTCGCGCAAACTGTATATAAATGTCTAAATTTTGCGAGCCCGAAGGCCGAGCTTCAGGCTTCGAGGCCAAAGGCCGAACTCCTCAGCAAACACCCAATAATCCAGTATCCCGCAATAATTTTAAGCGGGCAAAGACCGAATACCGCGTTGGACCAAAGGCACCGAGCGCCCCTAGTTCTTACGTATACCTATTAGTCTAATTTTTGCAAGTCCGAAGGCCGAGTTTCGGGCTGCGAGGCCGAAAACCTAGCTCTTCCGCAAACACCCCGTCTCGTAGTAATTTTAAGCGGGACAAAAGCAAAGCATAAAGCGTCTTATATCGTTGTAAGCAAACCATGTATCTAAGTGTTACTGTTGTAATTCTTGTCATTAAATACTATTAAATGTAGGGTGCTCATGAAAGAGCTCGGTCGTTGGCCTCACACCCTGATATGGTTCTTAGGAAGGAAAAGGCGCTTAAAACCGTAACTGAATAATAACTAAAAATACGTAAATAAAATAAAGTTAAAAACTAAAACCCGACTACGAAAAAGTCTAAAACAAGAATCTTAGGTTTTAGTTCGCCAGGTACAGATAAATTGCAATTTTTTTAATTTAGAGAACGTTTCGAGTATGCCGTCAATCGTTCGTAGTCGGAGGCCCCTTTTTTGTTTGTCTTCTTGCCGGGGCCTCCGACTACGAACGATTGACGGCATACTCGAAACGTTCTCTAAATTAAAAAAATTGACATTTATCTGTACCTGGCGAACTAAAACCTAAGATTCTTGTTTTAGACTTTTTCGTAGTCGGGTTTTAGTTTTTAACTTTATTTTATTTAGTGAGATTTTTGTAAAATCTACATTATGAAATGGGCTGCTTTTCAGATATGTGTTTTTTGACTATATAACCTATTCAGAGATTAAGGTGGAAACATGTTTGCTTAAAATTTCTTCGATAGATAAGAGATCCGAAAATGCGTCTTCAAATTCCGTTTTTTGTTTAGTATGAACAAACAACCGATTAATAAACGGTAAAATTATGTAAAAATGTCATTCATGCCTTTATCTTTTAAGTGATTAAAAAAAATGTTAGTAAAACATAATAATATCTTTGATTTAATCGTATTTTTATATCTGGCGCTTACGCCAAAAAACCCAGGCACGTACTGTATATGGCGTTCTCTTTCTGTGATGCGCGTGAACTATAAATGCGTCCCTTAATACAAGTAACGCCCATTCGCCGGTGAGGCTTTACAGAGGTCGGACCTGTGTTCGTTTGTCCCAGCGGCCGCGTCGCGACTAGTGGGCCATTCTGAAGGTGTAGAAAGAACTTCCTATTTTCGAGCGCGGGCACACTGTTTTTATAGCCGAGCGGGCGCGTAATGCACCTCGGCCAAAGTATTAGTCTATAGTTCGAATCCTCGAGATGGTCACTTTTTTTTACTTATTAATAATATGAAAACATGTTTATTATTTATGTTTTGGCATTTTTGCATTCCCTCGCTTGCAGTTCGGGCCGCAAATATCTGCGATCTCGGCCTTTCTTTGTATTACCACCCTAGTTGTGTAATGTACTATTATTTATCCATATACCTAAATATTAAAATTATAATATGTAGGTACCTACCAAACTACGTGGCGCATAACTTCGTGCGTTGCGATAAAATACCTACCTACCCACAGCCGGCGGTGTACGAAAAGAATGGTCGCGTGACCTTGGTTAGAGATACCTCTACTGATTTTCCATCAGCGCATAATATGCTTATTTCTTTATGCTTCGAATTGATCTTCTCAATTATTAGGACATATTTTGTACCTACTTATTTTCTTAGATTGCTACAAGTACCTACTTAGTAAATGATCGCCGAAAACTAAACCTAAATCGTAATTCCATAATCTAATCAAAAGTCATATGCTGATACTGATGCTCTAATTCAACAGCATCTTCAATACTCGAGATAGCGTAGTCGGCAGTGACGAGATTTATACCCGGTGCGGCGCGTTATTGAATCGAGTTCGAGACTAGGTCATGTCACAATTTTATTAGATTTATTTCAGCAATATTTTTTTTTATTTTTTTTTATTATTTTTAGTTACGTTTATTAAAATTATTTTCTAAAGAAAAAAATTAACACTTCACCCCGCACCTCAGTAGATCGGCAAACTTCGGAGATGATACATATCGCGAGATTCGAGTAGTAAGCTTTTCATTTTGATTCTCCAAAGTTTGTCATCATTATCGTCTTTCACATTTTTCACCGTATCTTCATAATTTTATTTACAGTGGAGTATTATTGTATAACCATATCAAAGTACACATGGGACTAACACTATTTAGTGCATTCTTGTCTTGTTAATATACCTAATTGTTTTGTAAAGCCGCATTTTCTAGAATTTGTCATTATTGGCAACATCATTTTCGGCAAGATTGTCAGAGACACCAATGACGCGTGTTGCTAAAATGACAATGTGTTAGGAGTATAATGACGATTGTTACTAATAATGATTTTAGTATATGAATTCCTAGATAATAGACGTGTATTTTATAGTTTCGAACATGTGAGTGAGTGACTGAGAGTGATTGCATGTATGAGTGAAAGTTAGTGAGAGTGTTTGAGCGTGTGTGGGTGAGTGAGTGTGTGTGAATGTGAGTGAGTGATTGTGCGGGAGTGAGTGTGTAAGTGACCGGGTGTGTGTGAATGTGAGTCAGTAACCTAGTGTGAGAGTAATTGAATGGGTGAGTATATGAACGTGAGTGAGTGTGTGAGAGTGCGTTAATGAATGTGAGTGAGTGAGTGACAGTGAGTTAGTGTGTGTGTGTGTGTGTGTGTGTGTGTGAGAGTAAATGAATGTTTGTGAGTGAATGAATGTGTGTGAGTGAGAGTGAGTGAGTGTGAGTGAGAGTAAAGAGCAACTGATGTTTCACTGAATTTGATGCACACTCGACAAATTTCACCTTCGTCCTCTAAAAAGAAAATCAAACATGTTTTTATAAACGACACAGATTTCATCGCGTATCTTTCGATTTTTATATATAAAGGGCTAGGTATTACCTTAATTATTCACGCAATGATAAATATTTAAGCCCTCTTTTCTGCATATTTCAATTTAATTTAAACCATCGTTTCAGCATTCATCATTTATCAATTACCTAAACATCCGGACTATAGAAAAAACAAACTAAAACTTGAGGTAATTTAAGCACAATTACCACGTGCTAAATTCGTGGGTAGGCTAAAAATTAGTAAACAAAACGGAAATTTATCTGCAATAAATTCCGAGTCGGAAAGAAAAAAATTATGTCGTCTCAGTTACAGAGGTACCTATAAAATTCAAAGAAATCCCAATTATAGAGGTAAATAAGACGATAAAATCGAAAGAACTAGGTAATCCCAGGTCCCAGATATAGAGGTCTGTTGTGTCCCACTAACAGAGGTCATTTTTATGTCGTCTCACTTACGGAGGCAAATAAGATGATAAAATCGAAAGAACTAATCACAGACATAGAGGTCTGTTGTGTCCCACTAACAAAGGTACCTAATTCAGTGCTTTAAGTGCAGAGACCTCAGCATGAGTTCCAGCTATGGAGGTTTCTCATTTACCCAGCTCCTAGTTATCCTGATTTCACTGTAATACATTTAGAACGTATTTCTTGGTAAATGCTGTGTGTGTGTGTTTTATAAAAAAATATTATAGTCGACAGTATTTGACAAATCTCTCATTATACAATTCTGACCGAACGTAATTATTTACATTACAACGTACATACTTAACACTATTTAGCACACTAATCGTCTATGTTATTTTCTTTGTGCCAGGTGATGATACAGATAGCACTGAAGACGATAATGTTATGAGGGAATAATTTTCGAAGTTCAATTATTACATTATTTTATTTAAGTAGGTGATCTAATTAATGATTTTTTCCCAAGTAGAACTTTTTTGTACTGAAATAAGTATTTTCATTTATATGTACACCACCATTGACAATGTCAAATTCAAATTCAAAATAATTTATTTGTCCAACATAGATAATAAAGATGTTACAAATAATTACTTAGTATCACTATGTGGTACCTTGCGGCATACAAATTTAGTCGATGACATACATGCTGTTCATTTCAAACATAGAATATAGAATACAATTACTTTATTTATAATACAATTATTTTATTACGTTAGTTACAAGGTATGTCATTGTGTGGTGTTAGTTACTAAACTATTCTATATACTATCACTTAAGTATTCTTGCACAGTATAATATGCCTTTTGCGCGAGAAAGTCATGTAAGGTATTCTTGAAATCAGTTACATTGTCATGTCATTTCAAGTATTATTTCAAAAACGACATATGTGCTCAATCGTATTATAAGCGCGGTTTAATAATAGTAAACAATTAGCTTTGTCTTTTATTTTTTGACTGAAACAGGTATGTAAAGTTTCCTGGGGCTAGTTGGAATACCGAAGCCTAGTTGTGGTGTAATATATTCAAAACTCGGCTACTTGCACATAATAGTATATTACACAACTAGGATGGTAATACAAAGAAAGGCCGATATCGCAGAAGTTTGCGGCCCGAGCTGCAAGCGAGGGACGTAAATCTGCAATCGAGGGCTTTTTTTACTACCTCCCGTGTTATGTACGTCATTTTATGTCTACACTTGGCCAGAAAGCGGCTTTTTCCGTACGCTACGCTTACAGAAAAAGCCACTTTATGGCCAGGTGTGGCATAAAAATTATAATTCTTAGATAACCATACCTAATCAGTATTGTCGTAACTGTTTAAGAAAAGAATAAGTTTATAATATTGTCTTCGCTTTCCGCGATAATCACTCATTGTAATAAAACAACTTAAACGGATTACAACGCGTATATTACTACATTGCAGTGGCGTGGCGTCAAATATATTCTTAGAAAAGCCGAAGCAGATTTGGATTACTTTTTCTTCGGGAGTAGTAGATACTCCGGTCATATGCTTTGCAAAAATAGGCAAGCCGATGGGAATCGGGTTCTATGGAAGCCACACCACTGCTACATTGTTAAAATCCCCTTTAGGACTTAAAAATGTAGCACATAAGTGATTAACCATAAAATGTATGAAAATATAAATTCGTATGCTAAATTGACCCCTTTAACAAAGTGACCGTATGGGCACTATGTTGTATGATACAACTTTAAATTTTAGGAAGTTACGACAAATTTTTATCATCTCATAATTTTTTTATTTGAAGTGTTATCAAAATTTCAATAGAACAGATAGAAAAGAAATACCTACTGATTCCAATGGTGTATTTAGTGTGCTTACGATAAACTGTCCCTTACGAAATTTGAAATTTCCAGTGTCGATGTATTCGAATTTTATTTTTGTCGTCCATATCATAAACCATAACAAAAAAAAAACACTTAAATCAATATACATCAGACCTGATTCTCAGGTGAAAATCATTGTTGGCAACGAGCCGTCATTATTTTCTACAAAAACGTCATTATTATCATAAGGAGTCATTATCAGAAACACCATTTTAAACAAAAAAGTAAATATAATGAAAATTAATGGGTTTTGTTCCGTGCCTTTATGATAAAACGTTATGTTTTTCATGTATGTATACATCTGGCTTAATAAAGATGCTCTGTCGCGGGGTTTGTAAAATAGACATTTTTTTGGTCAAGAATAATGTTTTGAGGAGAACCGCCCACACGTTGATTTCAAATAAAACATATAACTTATAATCATTATGAGCAAAATATTTATATGTAATAGCTTTATTAATTAAGTAATTCTTGGCAATAACATTATAGGTACATATAACATCTAAGTAATAACATTACGTGTACAAAAATTCGATTTTTTTATTATTATAGGCAATGTAGGTAGTAGTACTAATAAATATTCAAAAAAATTATGAGCAAAATTTTTCGGAGAAATTATGAGTATAGTCACAAATCGTTATTTGTATAAAAAATCGAAATACCAATTTTATATGAGCCCATATGGACCCCTACTCAGAGCATGGTTCGAAAAGTTCATAGTAAACACAAGTGGTTAAAAGATATTCTACTAGGTGGCGCTACGCTGTTCACGGATTTAAAAGTTCATAATATTATAAACAGATGGCGACATTGGCGAATCCCCTTAAGGGGAGCAGCCCCGGTAGCGGGGTAATGGGAGGTGCTTAAATGAGAAATTTCTTTCAATGCCGGCCCTTAATAGATCGTAAAGGGCGTAAACAAAAGTAGACCGGCCTAATGTAATTGCGGGCCGGTAAACAGTATCTGTTCCGGTCCCAGTGTTAATAGGGGGACAGGCGAGGGGCGAGTCGATGGTGACAGCGACTTGGATGCAGAGATGGACAAAAATGTATTCGAATAACGAATAAGAATAGCCAAATTGTTCGCGAATTATGATTAAAATTAGCGGATGATTATCCTTATTCGAAGAAATTATTCATGGAATAATTTATTCGCGGATGATTTATTCGCGAATGAATTGCCACGAATTTATTAGAATACCTTATTAAATTTTCTCAAAATAATAATTACTAAACAGAACTGAAAGACTGTTGTTTGTACTGACGGAACGGACTAAGATTTTAGCTTTATTTATATAAAACATACTTGTATTTTTTTACTGGTTTGACTAAGACAAATAAGTATTTTATGTTAAGCTGCAAATCTTAGCAGTTTGGATAAAAGTTAGTGTTAGACTTGAGTCTAGGTGGTGGTGGTGATGGTAATGGTAATGATGATGATAATGATGATGATGATGATCATGAAGAAGAAGAAGAAGATGATGATGATGATCACGAAGAACGAGATGATGGTAATGATAATGGTGATGAAGATGTTAATGATGATGATAATGATGACGGTGATGATGATGAATTGATGATGATAATGAAGAAGAAGAAGATGATAATGATGATGATAGGGGGGCGTTGAGTTAAGGGATGATTCCCGGGATAAAAAACTACGCTATTCTGGGACCTCAAATTATCGGCATACCAAATTTCTTAAAATCGTCACAATCGGTCTTCGCGGTTTAAGCGTGAAAAGGTAACAGACAGACAGAGTTACTTTGGCATTTATGTATGGATTAATTAATAAAATAACTATTTGGTAAAGATTCGTATACAATTAGGCGTCGACCCCAGACTGCGACTGCATTCACAAATGTTAAGAATTTCAATAATGCTTAGGTCTTAAAAACGGCTGACTTTAGAAAAAGGCTTGAGCCTTACCATTACTCGAGCCTTATTAAAATCACTAATGGCCAGTTAGCAATGATTTATTCGTGAATAAATCATCCGCGAATAAAAATATCGTGAATATTTTTTATTCGAATGATCATTCAGATAAAAATCGGTTGTCTGTAACATGTCTGTAAAGTCGGTTTACTGACGATAGTCGAACGTGATAACGTTGACCCTGACTTTGACTTTGACTGAAATTGACATTGACTTTGACTTTGACTGACTTTGACTTTGACTGACTTTGACTTTGACTTTGACTTTGACTTTGACTTGGACTTGGACTTGGACTTGGACTTGGACTTCGACTTTTTTCCCAATAAGCTGCTACAATGACATTGACACGCTAAAATGATGGCTAAGTGGCCAGTGTAAATATCTGCCGTTCCACGAATATAATGTCAAAGATTTGTTTTAATAATTTTTAAACTACGATTAAAGCAGGCGTAAAACGGAACTGCCAAAGCAGCATCCACTATTTAAATTTAAAGATTTTTGCCAAACTCAGCAGTGTCTCTTGTCATTCAATAGAGATTTTGACAGCCGTATCTTAGGGAATAAGGGCTAATTTATTAACAATTTGTAAGAAACTATCGTCTTAACGACTTTAGTGCTGGAATAATATAAAGTACCTATTTGACAGGTAACGGCCCTGCAAGGTAACGGCCCCGCAAGGTAACGGCAAATGACGTCACACTTTTTCGTGCGTGCAGCCGGCTTCATCGAATTATAAGACGTTATCACGTCAAAAAATATTCGAATAATTCCCATCTCTGCTTGGAAGTCGTCCGAACAGCGGATACTATCTAAGTCCTACAAAGGTTCCTAAAACAGCGCATTGTGAGTAAAAGCCACGTCACAGATTTAGTAGTAACAATGCCGGGCTATAACCAGACATAGAAGTTTTTGTGGCACGAATAAAATTGTCATAGGGACTTCCCAAGTTTCCCGACGATATTAATTTATCGATAAATGTACTTTCTTCTGACAGTTATGACTATGTTATAACTTATAATATGAATACGCAATGTGCATATCTATTATACAGTATAAAGTACTATTATGCTGCGCAATACCAAAATTAGCCTTTGTTGCAAGGCACTTTTTGTTCCTGTTTACTTTGTATGGAAATCGATTTAATAGTATTAATAGTATTTTATGCAACAGTTGTATAAGTGGGTTCAAAAAATGCGAATTGAGCAAAAAACATAGAGACGCAATAAGCGTTTTTTGACTTAATTATACAACTTTGCATACAATACTTTTTTTACGACTAGGTTTTAAAATATAAAATACAAAATTAATCATAACCTGGAAACAAAGCAAATATGACGTATGACTAACAGTAAGTGTCTATGGTAAACTTTTTATTTTTTTATTTAAAATATACTTAAATTAAAAATACTTTTTTTAAGTTGGCATCAATGAATTTAGTTCGGAAAGTTTTGTTTTTCTTAAAACCCGTAGGAATTTTAACTCGTCTGTATCGCCTCTCTCTAGATACTGAAGCAGTTCCCTCGTCTTGGAAGCTTGCTAATGTGCAGCCTGTGCCTAAAAAGGGCAGCCGAGCAGACCCAGCCAACTACCGACCGATCTCTGTCACCTCCATACTCTGCAAGACTATGGAGCGTGTACTGAACAAACGACTCCTAACATACCTAGAAGATAATGACTTGCTCAGCGATCACCAGTTTGGTTTCCGCCCGGGGCGATCGACTGGGGATCTTCTAGTGTATGCCACTCATTTTTGGAGCGAGGCTATTGAAAAACATGGTGAGGTTCTCGCCGTGTCTTTAGACATTTCAAAAGCCTTCGACAGGGTCTGGCACACAAGTCTAGTAAGTAAGCTTCCTGCGTACGGCATACCGATTGGCCTTTGCAACTGGATCACAGACTTCCTGAGGAACCGATCGATTCGTGTAGTTCTCGATGGCTACACCTCCGATCAAAGGGCTACTGATGCCGGTGTTCCTCAGGGATCTGTTCTGTCTGCAACTCTATTCTTGCTGCACATCAATGACATGCTAATGCCTGGAACCTTTGGTTATGCTGATGACAGCACAGTTGTAGATAGATATCTATCCAGTGCAAAGGCTAAACGTGACGAAATACAGTCTAGTCGGGAGGCGATGGTGGATCGCTTGAATTTGACTCTTAAGGCAGTATCCGATTGGGGTGAAGCCAACTTAGTCAAGTTCAACGCCACCAAGACACAGGCGTGTTTGTTCTCTACAAAACGGAGTCATTTTGACCTGACTCCGACTTTCCGTGGTGTACCCGTGCCGATATCGGATCGTCTGGAACTTCTTGGCATGAACTTATCGTCCAATCTGAACTTCGGGTTGTATATTGAATCTTTGGCCAAAACTGCAGCCAAGAAGCTTGGGATCCTCTCCAAGGTTAGGCGGTACTTCACACCAGGACAACTCCTCCAGTTATACCAAGCACAGGTCCGGTCGTGTATGGAGTACTGCTGCCACCTTTGGGATGGGTCCGCCAAGTACCAGCTAGCCGCCTTAGATTCAGTCGATAAGCGTGCCAGGAAGCTCATAGGTGATCCTGATCTGGTGAAGCAAAAACTGCAAAGCCTTGAACACCGCAGAAAGGTCGCCAGTTTATCGGTATTTTACAGGGTACATTTCGGCGAGTGTGCGTTGGGATTGCATGAACTGATTCCGCCATCTCCATTTCGTCATTATGGGACAAGGCGTGGACTTGGGTTTCACCCTTACGTTGTCGATATACCAACGACTCGCACAAAGCGCTTTGCTTCCACTTTCCTTATTAGGACAGCTAAGGAGTGGAACTCTCTTCCAGCAGACCTCTTCCCGGAAAAATATAACTTGGATCTCTTCAAGTCGAGAGTGAATAGGCACTATCTAGGTAAGCATGCTCCATCATCGACTTTATCTTCACTTACCAACAGGTGAGATCAAAGTCAAATGCTTACCTATCGTGAATAAAAAAAAAAAAAAAAAAAAAAAAAAAAATTTAATTGTTTGTTAAGTTGGTAGTTGTGCATTTTTACCGTAAAGTTAAAATTGAGCGCTTAATCCTTGACCTAAGATTAACCTAGAATTAGAAGTCTGTGGCTGCTAGCAATTGCTGTTATGGGGAATAGAGTAAAGACTTCTCTGAACTCATATTATGTATTTATTATATTTATTTATATATTAAATACATATTAATTCTTAATTCTAAGGCAGTTCTTATATTAGTGTTCATGACCAAGTTAAAGACAGAGGAGTAGAAAAAAGAAGTTTATGTGCAAGAAACACGTTAATGATAAAAAAAAATGTTGTTAAAATTTATGTTTATTTGAATTTTAAAATCCCTAAAAAGTATACTTAAATTTAATATCATTATTTTTAAACCTCGATAGGTAGTGATCAGCATTTTAGTTAATTTCTATATTATCCGGTGAACTTAATATCTACAATGAAAATGTCCCTTCAAAATAAGTATCGATAAATTTAAAATCGGAAGGAAGTCCCTAGTTAATTGACGTTTTTGCTGTGATGTGGAGAGTAAAAGATGTAGTTTAGGTTGAGTATAAGGTTTATTATGGATCCTGTTACATTGGATTACATCGTTTATATAAAGGAGGAGAGTTGCAAGTGTGTGCGTATTACGCTACTTATAGTTTGGGGGCAGCTGGAGGTTGGAGAGGAATGATGTGAGTCCGTTTTAAGCACACACGATTTAATTAATTAATTACAAAAAATAAAATATTCTAATTATAAACGAGTGAAACCGGTCGATGTAAGATCCGAATTAAGTAATTGTCGTCCCTCGTACTGGTAGCGCGGAGCGTCGACCTCACACGTCGTTGGGAACGGGCCACAGGTGTATCGCGGTGATTCATCCTCTTCGCTGTAGCGGGCATTCGATACTTTGGCGATACAAGTATGAAAAGGCGGGTTTGCTCGGGTATTTAGTGTAAACCCATAACACGCTACACACTACACTGCCACCAAAACTTCTATGCCTGGTTTATAACTAACTGCGACTTCGCTTGTTGTGTGCGATTTTCGCACTATATTGAATAGCGGCCACCTCCCAGCATGGTGAAATAAAACTGGGCATACATATATCTCACCAATATCTCACATGATCTTTTTTTAGGAATCGATCGGTGTCAGGTACATTTGCAAGACCCGTATCATCATAAACTATTGCCGGTGACTCTGTCCACAGAACTCGATTTCCACCGACTTGCCTATTATTTAACCATGGAGTAACACTTTTTAAAATTAAATAATAGCCAAGTCGTTTTGACTAAAATAAGCAACTTGGTTTAACATTACATTTCAAAACTTTTTTTGTTGTAGAAAAACTGTGTTGCGACACTTGCATTTTTTTACATGTGATTAACTTATTAACAACTAGCTGATGCCCGCGACTTCGTCTGCGGTGTAAATTATAATTAGGCAATTAATCTTAATAGGCAATTAATAGTTTCTGATATTTGTTCATAAACTTTGTTGTAATTAAACAAAACCCTCAAATATTGGGCCCAAAACTGCACAATGCACATTTACCGCGAAAATCAATTCTTAAGTCCATTTAAGGATTATTACCAAAAAATGAAATGCACTTAATAAACCACTTGTTACTTACACAAAAAAACAATCTACTAATTGCTATATGCTATGCATGGAGTTAAAAACCTTTTACTTTAAAAATTGTACGGTCCCTAAACAAACTTTCAACCCCTACTTACTCAACCCGTCTTCGAGATAAATTTTAATGAACCGTGAAATCATTTGAGTTCTATTCAGTTTAATCAGTTTTAGATACCATACTTTAAAAATCATTTGGTCCCTTTATAAAGTTTTGGTCCCCATTAATAACCCTTTTTGGAGATGAATTTCAAAAAATGGTTTAACATTTTTTCTGTACCCTTATTGAAGGATCTATGTACGAAGTGTCAGATTTCCTACTTCAAAAATCCTTTGGACCCTATACAGAGTTTCAACCCCCATTTAAACCCCTTTGGGGATAAATTTCAAAAAACTGCAATCACTTTTCTTTTCTCTTTTAGATGAGTTCAAGATCTACTACAAAAATCGTTTGGTCCCTTTACAAAGTTTCAACCCCCTTTTGATCCCTTTTTAGGGATGAGAAAACGGTAAAACCACATTTCTTTTTTCTTATTAAGGAGTCTATGTACGATGTCCCAGATCGCCAACTTCAAAAATCTTTTGGTCCGTATACAAAGTTTCGACCCCCATTTAAACCCCTTTGGGGATGAATTTCAAAAAAACAGCAATCACTTTTCTTTACTCTCATGGATGAGTTTATGTAAGAAGTTTAAGATCTACTATAAATACCGTTTGGTCTCCATACAAAGTTTTGACCCCCGTTTGACCCCTTCTTAGGGATGAATTTTGAAAAACGAAAAATCACTTTTTCTACTCTTATTGAGGAGTTTATGTACGATGTCTTAGAGCTCCAACTTCAAAAATCGTTTGTACCCTACACAAAGTTTCAACCCCCATTTTAACCCCTTTGGGGATGAATTCCAAAAAACAGCAATCACTTTTCTTTACTCTTATGGATGAGTCTATGAACGAAGTTCAAGATTTAGTACAAAAATCGTTTGGTCCCCATACAAAGTTTCAACCCCCGTTTGACCCCTTTTTAGGAATGAATTTCGAAAAAGGGTAAAACTACTTTTCTTTATTCTTATTGAGGAGTTTATGTACGATTTCTCAGAGCTCCAACTTCAAAGTTCAAATTTTCAACCCCCATTTAACCCCTTTTGGGGATGAATTTCAAAAAACCGTGAAATGACTTTCCTGTACTCATATTGTGGAGACTATGTACGATATCTCAGAGCTCCAACTTCAAAAATCGTTTCAAGCCCCATTTAACCCCCGTTGGGGATGAATTTTGAAAAACGGTGAAATTACTTTTTGCAACTAATCTCCTAGTTTAAAAATCGTGTGGTCCCCATTTAAACTTTCAACCCCCGTTTTACCCCTTTTAGGGATGAATTTCGAAAAAGGGTGAAATTACTTTTCTCTACTTATATTGAAGGATCTATGTGCGAACTCTCAGATCTCCAACTTCAAAAATCGTTGGTGCTATACAAAGTTTCAACCCCCATTTAACCCCTTTTGGGGATGAATTTCGAAAAACCGTGAAATTACTTTCCTACACTCATATTGTGGAGCCTATGTACAATGTCTCAGAGCTCCAACTTCAAAAATCGTTTTAACCCCCATTTAACCCCTGTTGGGGATGAATTTTGAAAACCGGTAAAACTACTTTCTTAGACCTTTATTGAGGAGTCTATATACGAAGTCTCAGATCTGTAACTTAAAAATAATTTGGTCCCTAAACAATATTTCAACCCCCGTTTTACCCCTTTTAGGGATGAATTTCGAAAAAGGGTTAAATTACTTTTCTTATCTCATATTAAAGGATCTATGTGCGAACTCTCAGATCTCTAACTTCAAAAATCGTTTGGTGCCTATACAAAGTTTCAAACCCCCATTTAACCCCTTTTGGGGATGAATTTAGAAAAACCGTGAAATTACATTCCTGTACTCATATTGATGGGTCTATGTGCAAAGTCTCAGATCTCTGTCTTTAAAAATCGTTTGGTCCCCATTTAAACTTTCAACCCCCGTTTAACCCCTTTTAGGGATGAATTTCGAAAAACCGTGAAATTATTTTCGTGTACTCATATTGAGGAGACCATGTACGATGTCTCAGAGCTGCAACTTCAAAAATCGTTTCAACCCCCATTTAGGATGTTCCCCATTGGGGATGAATTTTGAAAAACGGTAAAATTACTTTCTTCGACCTTTATTGAGGAGTCTATATACGAATTCTCAGATCTGTAACTTCAAAATAATTTGGTCCCTATACAACATTTCAACCCCCGTTTAACCCCTTTTAGGGATGAATCTCAAAAAAGGGTGGAATTACTTTTCTCATGTCATATTGAAGGATCTATGTGCAAACTCTCAGATCTCTAACGTCAAAAACCGTTTGGTGCCTATACAAAGTTTCAACCCCCATTTAACCCCTTTTGGGGATGAATTTCAAAAAACCGTGAAATTACTTTCCTGTACTCATCTTGATGGGTCTATATGCGAAGTCTCAGATCTCCTACTTTAAAAATCGTGTGGTCTTCATATAAACTTTCAACCCCCATTTAACCCTCTTTGGGGATGAATTTCCAAAAACGGTGAAATTACTTTTTTTAAATTGTATTAAAGAGTCTATGTTCGAAGTCTCAGATCTCCTACTTTAAAAATCGTATGGTCCCCATATAAACTTTCAACCCCCATTTAACCCCCTTTGGGGATGAATTTCAAAAAATCCCTTCTTATCCCTTACTTACGTTATATAACCACCCTACTGTGAAAATTTCAAGTTCCTAACTTCAGTAGTTTCGGCTGTGCGTTGATCAGTAAGTCAGTCAGTCAGTCAGGACTTCTTCTTTTATATATTTAGATAACTGTTACATTAATTCTCTAAACGGGTAAATGGAGGATAAAATATTAAATGTCAATTGTCATGTCTTATTTCCAGAAATAAGGGGTAATTCTACCATAGTACCATATAAATGCTCTTTATTGTACCCCAACAATAATATAAAAAACTAGAAGTGTGTTATAAAATGCATAAAAGCAAATAGTTTAACATAATTTAAATATAGTTCGATTCCTCAATAAAACAGCATGGAAATGTTTCGATTATTGCGAAATTCACTGCACTTTGCCAAGTCGAACAGAACATATGCCCATCCAATGTTTTTGTAATCACGGATGAACCGATGTACAAACATCCGTGTTATTTTAGTACTGCAAAGCAATTAACATATTCCGCGCAAACTGTATGATAATAAGCGTTATTTCCAATTTTACAAATAGAACTTCGGTACTCGTAGCTTTTATAAACATAGGGCTTATTTGCAAAGTTGTCAAATGTTTGAAACAAGCCCTTTAAATACTCATGATATGAAACACGAACAGAACCAAAATAAATTAGATATTCCGTGTGAGGTTTGTTACTTGGCACCCTTGGCGAATATATTCCTTAAGAAAGAACACATCAGCACAATTATTTTAAGCTTCGTTTTGGTTGTGGTCGTATCACCAAAAACAGATAATAAAAACATCACGGCGAAATAACATGTTGATCCACTTATCTTGGTCTACGGACCAATACACATTACACGTGATGTAATTAGGTGCCAATGTGTCCACTGTTATATAGAGTCTGTGCGGAAAGAGAATAGGATTTAGATGGGGGGAGGGGGGGGCTGTAATGCTTTTCTACCGTATTTGCAAAAAAAAATGCCATACTGGTTAGGTTAGTTCCGTTTTTCGCCACGCCTATTCTCTTTCCGCACAGACTCTACACTGTATAAAGGGGCGTGGCCGAATTAAGTAGTTCTCACTGTAAATGGTTAATCAATATTTTAATGTCCGCATGTTTGGTTGTTAAAAGTCAATTTCAATCAAACGGTAAAGCGTAATGGAAAATGTTTTAAAAATGTAAGAGCGGGCAATTTCGTGTCTTGAATGGTGTTAGTTGTGAGCACCAGACACACCGGTGTGCTAGTTTTCGAGTTTTCCGCCATCTTCACACCCAAAACAGTCACAATGGCCAAGACCTGCCGGCCAAAATATTGACCCCATATATATATAAATATATAAGTGTGCGTGTGTTACTTTTGCCTATAGGACGCACGCAACATGCTCTTTACCTATACTCGTACCTAGTGGTGTAATTAATAAACTACATTTTGTACGAAGAGTCGAGCTTAAAAGCTTCCCTTAGGTATATTGTTGCTTAATTACTTTTACGGACCAAATATGCAATATTAGCGTATATTATACAAATTTTAGTTATAAATATAGGACGTATGTATACAGTATGAGAGTAGAATAAAGTGTTCGCGCAGGGCAGTATACAGGCTACGACAATCGGCTTACTGCACAAAGCACAATGGAAAGTTTCCATTAAAATCTAGTCTTTCTTTACACAAAACCTTGCTAAAAGCATTATCCTTTTGTAGAATAAGAATTGTTCCAAGTTGCACATAGACTACGAGTTTTCATCGCATAAAAAAAGCTTCACATGACCATTGTCAAAGTCAAATTCTTTAATTTAGGCATATTAAAATGTACCTATGAATGTCAAGATTTACCACCGTTTTTCACCGTTTGTCGTAAATATTGTTTACGTCACACCTGTACATAAAGTGGCAATAACAGCTCGCTACGCGTGCGGAAAATCTCACTTCATGGCCTGGGGAGTTGAAAATTTTGAACTTACCACGGACGGTAATAAAGAAAGCCTCACATCGCATATTTATCGTCCTTGCCTTCGGCTCGGGCGTCAAGTACCTGCGATCTGAGACATTCTTTGTTTTACAAGAAATGTACTATTAAGAATTTGATACTTAAAGGAGCATATTTAGTGGATGGACGCCAAAAAATCGTTCTTTGTAGAAGTTTTTTGGGGACGACTTATGTTTAGTAGTTGGTGCTCCAGGTTGAAATGATGAATGAATGAAGCGCGCCGGTGTAGATACGTCGTAAATCGTCCTCGAAAGACAGTAGGTGCGTCAATACGCTCATTCCTAAAATACCACATTCCTAAATAACCAGATTTTTAAAATACCAGATTCTCGATATAATATCAGGTTCTCCGTATACAGATTCCCAAAATAAAACATCCCACAAAATCATTTAGATCCATGACTCACTTACAATTTTATAATCAAATGTAACAGGAATGTGGCAAGACAGGAATCTGATAAATCGAAAAGCTGGAACATTTAAAAAGGACTGGGGGACTGAGGATGTCGGACTTGTCGCTTTTCTTGCCTCTTCCTACGGATCATCGGATCTTGTCACTAGCATGTTATATATTGACGGTGACAGCATACCTATCCCTTTTACTTCGGAGGCACTTGTGAAGTGGACAGCGATTTTTCCGGGGGGTGAGCGGCCTGAAAACCTCATCGTTCAGAGACAGTGGGATGATCTGTTAAGCAAACGGACGTACAACTCACTGTTGGAGGGCGCCTCGGGAACAGACTTGGCCCGGCTCAAAGCCCTTGCACAGTCAGAGTCCGGGGCATGGCTACACGCTCTACCATCGCCCCAATTGGGCACTTCCCTAGACAACGACTCCCTCAGAATAGCGGCAGCATTGAGGTTAGGTGCTAGGGTATGTGAAGCCCACCGTTGCCGCTGTGGGGCTATGGTAGAGGAAAATGGCCATCACGGTCTCAGCTGCCAAAGATGCGCTGGCCGATTCCCGAGGCACCACTCAATCAATGAGATCATCCGGCGGGCTATGGTGTCCATGAATGTGCCATCTGTTTTGGAGTCGCCAGGGTTGAGTCGGACGGACGGTAAACGGCCCGACGGCCTGACGCTGGTTCCTTGGCGGAGAGGGAGTTGTCTCTTATGGGATGCAACGTGTGTCAGCACATTTGCTGCATCCCATTTGAGGCAGACCTCGCGGTGTGCAGGCTCAGCAGCAGAAAATGCCGCGAAATTGAAGCACACCAAATATTCCGCCTTGGAGTCAGCTTACGATTTTGTGCCAGTCGCGGTCGAAACAGCGGGACCCTGGGGCTCGGAGGCCCACGCCCTCTTTATAGAGTTAGGGCGTCGTTAGCGACAGAGGGGCTGTGATCCTCGCTCTGGATCATACTTGGTTCAACAGGTCTCTATAGCCATTCAGCGAGGGAATGCTGATGGCATTATGGGGACCTTTGAGCCAGGTACGATACGGGGCGGGGTGTTTTAATTATTTTTTCTTTTTTGCCGAGGTTAAGTTTAGTCTTATACGTAGTTTAATTATTTTATTTTAGTTTAGGATCCATTTTAGGTATCGTATGGTTTAGTAATTATAAATACAAATTAAATTATTCCAATTTAAAAATCTGGTATTTTGGGAATGCGGTATTTTGGGCATGAGCGCGTCGATACACTATGATGCGCGTCCCCATAGAACTATTATGGAATTCGTCTGGAAGGGTAAAACACTGCCAAGCGTCACAACTACTCTGGGGTATTAACGTAAGGTACACAAAACCATGAAGGTGTCGTATATTATGTACGTAAGAATTTTTACACTTGGTAACAAAATTTTACCTAGGTATGTTGTCACACGGACTTCATTTATATTTTTTACTTCGATCTATTAGCGAAACAATTGTATAGACTATTATTACCGTTTATTTGCATTTGTAGTTGTACTTATCTTATATTTATATTATATTAACAAAACTTCGAAACCTAAAGTGTAACTTGTTTCATGAGCCTTCAAAGTTAAGTGGGAAATTCCATTTTAAAAGCATGAAAATATTAATACTGCTGAATAGTTCATTGACGATTGACGCAAGTTTTAATACAACTGTATAGCTGCATGAGTTGCATGACAAATTCTTGATTTCCCCTTACAAAGTATAACTGTGTGACGTCACAACGCTAATTCTTTAGTACGACCACGACATCTTATTTAATGTAATAAGTGACATATAAAATGAATTAAATTTTACCAATCAATTGAATTGCATTCAATATGAAGCGTTTTTTGGGAAAGTCTAAAAATGGTTAATTCCTATTAAAACAGAAAGATGCAGAAGTCAAGGTAGATAGCAGAATTGAGGGCGTTTTCTGAGTGTACGGTGGACGAATGGTTGAGTCACTGGGCCGGAAATCCAGAGGTACCGGGTTCGATTCTCGGTGTGTACACAGGCGAGTACCATTTAGTTTTTCTGTGTACTTTGATTTCCTGTATATCTAAAAATGTGATTTTAGCATTGTTGTATCTCGGTGAGTTTTTTATGATATTGAAGTAGATTTTTTTCTAATATTTCGTTCCAGTTTTGCTTTGAAAATGGATACAGAGACTATACTGCGACTTAACGACATTGCTTTAAGTAGGTTGACCATGCCAGAATACTCGGAATAAAATTATGTTGTGAATTTTGACACCAAGGATTGTAACCATCCTCCTAATGAAACTATAGCACCAAGCAATTTCCGCCATACCAGCAGAATTCCAAGAATAGCCCACGAAGTCGAGTCTGATTGTTATTGCATGTAGCTTTACGGTAGTAAGAGTGCAGTCTTATTACACTACACTCTATTCAGTAAAGTGGATAGGTTGTTAATAAATAAGCCAGACTTTCTTCGGCCCTTTCACTCACTACGTAGTCATTCGGGTACTTTACGTACGAGGGTAATTCTTGAGAACATCATTCCCCTGGCCCCAAATATTTAGAAGATTCCGCTTCATTAGAATGGCAATTTTGGTTAGTTTACATTACAGAGCTTCACCGGAACTACATAATATCCAGAAATGCCATTGTAAAGAGACGGGATCTTCTGAATATTCGCCAATATGTGTGCACAGGACAATCATAATTTTCAAGAACGAACCACGAGCTATTTTTAGAAGACATCATTCCCCTGGTCACCAGTAATTAAGAAGATTCCTCTTCGTTAAATGGGATTTTTTAAGTAGTCGCCAATGTAAGATATAGACGTAGACGAGGTCAAAATTGTAGGTCTCAGGTACTAAACATATGAAAAATGGTTGGCTTACACGTGTTATCTGTAAATACTCTATTTCTTCATTCTTTACGTGTAACTAGTCTGAGACACAAAAGTCAACGTCTGGCACTCAGCCGCGAGACCTACAACTTTAACCTCGTCTGGGAGCTAAAAGCAACGTCCCAATGTTCTGTCATTTTGTATATGGTATATTTTGGGGAGTGTACAACAACATATATAAGAATCAGCCTTGAGGCTATCAGGTAAATTTGGACCCTAATTTTGCAACTTCACGATCTTCTGGCAGGTATTTTGCAACGCCATACTGTTCTGGCAATGTTACCTCAAGATTACTAATATAAAAAACTATAGATTAAACCCAAAACTACCCTTGAGGCGATCCGATATTTTCCCAGGATTTTTTGCATGTTTACGGTCCTCCCCTGGGCAAACTCAACCAATTCGAGGTGCCAGACGTTGAAATTTGTGACTGGAAGTAGACCGAAATAAGGGAGAAACAGAGCATTTTCATAAGAAAATCAGATCATTATTTCGCCCGTGCCTCCCATACTACAGGTATGTATAACGGGAATCTTATTTATTCCCTTGCCGTATCTCAATACCTAATTAACGTCAAAGGCATTAGGTACAGTTTGTGAATGAATCTGGAAGAAGGTAAATATTATTGACAGACATATTATATTTTCGTATTTGGGCAAAGTAATTTAGTAACTTGTTAAACAAAACATATAATATCAAGAATTTGATAAGAAGTACTATCGATATTGGCCTAGTTGTACATTCAAAATTAATCATGATTGACCGGGTTATTTTATTACACCAAAGTCAAAATGAACCCAAAATCTTGGAAAATTGACCTTGAAGACTCTAAAAGCTTCGACGGTAAGAGGTAACGCGAGTCACGATTTCATGGCGTGTTGCATCATCATAATGTAAAGGGTCTAGCCGCAATCCTATAGTGAAACTGCCCCTGGCTGAAATGTATAGGTTTCTTATAGGCTTTAAATTGTCTTATTATAAGATATCATTTTAACAGCTTTCAAGCCTGGAATCCTCTTGGTCTGGACAAAAATAAAAAAAAATAAAAAATCGTTTTTATTTATTTTTAGCTAAACCAATAGTTCGATTTCTTTGAAATTTGGATGTCACATGTACCTAATAATAACTCATTTTCAAAAAAAAATCCAAGGTTCTAACTTATTTATAAAGCCTTAAAAATCGATATTCTTATTTTTAAGATTTTTTTAAAAATACTCATGAGAAGGACAACCTCAATTTTTAGTTATATAACGTATAATATATTATTGCATAAAATATATTTTTTCTGAAAAAATCCATTTAGGGCAACAGGGCAAAAATGTTTCACTAATGCATAGAGGCCGCCCGCCGCCCTACGACTACTTATACCGGGAACACCCAAAAACTCGGAAATATTTTATTCTGAATTTCATAATTCCTAAGATTCATTATGTTTTTATTATAATAATTGACACCAACTTACGGATATCATCGGGTATTCCTAAGAGAATGTAAACCGTAAAAAAAATCACCAATAAGTTACGAGTACACTTGACAGATAAAAGTAATTAATTCATCAGGAATTCGTGGTGAAACTGATAAAAAACTTTTTCAACACACTTGCTCATAAAGTCGCTCTTATTTCGTGCTTTTTACTTTACATTACCGCACAAGTGCTGTAATTACCGCCAATTGGCTAATGAGAGCACGCCATGTGGCTCGGCGCGCGGATATTATACCCGCGCAGCGCCGCCACCGTGTGCGTGTTCATGAGCGCGCCCGCACTACGCCGACACCACACGACGATGTAACGATAGACGAGGTTAGATAAACCACTAAATACCTAAATATGTACAAAAACAGAAATTCTAAATGATAAGTATTATTTTTTATTCGCAAGTGTGTTGAAAAACGTCGTATGACACTCGTGGGCATTGGTCATTACAGTCTCGGCTATACAGCCCTTGCCTGAGGGCTCGGGCTACGCAACACAGCCTCGACTGCAATGAACAACTTCGCCCACTCGTATCATAATGTACTATTACGGATCCCGCCAGTTTGTACTTTTAATATTTCAGCACCAAACACAAATGTGCAACCATAGACAAAATGTGCAAACATCGCTGAGGTAAGGCCCATAAATTAAAAGGTTTGATTGGTTTGCGTATTCCAAATTCAATTTCCAAACATAATTATGACCGAAATTCGAACGCGTTTTCAAAAAATATTTTTTTTTTTATTTTGTGAAGTAAATAGTTCGTAGACCTTTTTTTCGACCTCTGCAAAACTTTAGCGTAGTCCGACTATAAACCCTTTGTTATTAAGAAATAATTTTAAATTCTGGATCAAAGTAAACATCGTGATTGTAAATAATCAGAATTTTATTTCCTAGGAATTATGAAATTCGGAGTTTTGAAATTCGGAATAAAATATTTCGGAGTTTTTAAGGTGTTCCCGGTGCGGTATAAGTAGTCGTAGGGCAGGCGGCCTCTATGCATTAGTAAGACATTTTTGCCCTGTTGCCCTAAATGGATTTTTTCAGAAAAAATATATTTTATGCAATAATATATTCTACGTTATATAATTAAAACTTGAGGTTGTCCCTATCTCATAAGTATTTTTAAAAAAATCTTAAAAATAAAAATATCGATTTTTAAGGCTTTATAAATAAGTTAGAACCTTGGATTTTTTTTTGAAAATGGGTTATTATTAGGTACATGTGACATCCAAATTTCAAAGAAATCGAACTATTGGTTTAGCTAAAAATAAATAAAAACGATTTTTTATTTTTTTAAATTTTTGTCCAAACCAAGAGGATTCCAGGCTTGAATTCTGGTAAAATGATATCTTATAATGAGACAAATAAAAGCTCCTAAGAAACCTATACATTTCAGCCAGGGGCAGTTTCACTATAGGATTGCGGCTAGACCCTTTAAGTGTTAATTTATTTCTAAAGAAGTGTTAGTTATCATCCCTAGATATATTGACGCTTACATTTGTATATTTTCTTCTTTCTTAGAATTCTTAGTAAGAATCCTAATACTATCCTTTCTTAGTAAGTACGATGACTTGTACTTGTTGGTACCCGTTTGCATTATTACGTCTAGGGATGTAACGAACGATACACAGTTTTGCCGATACGATACTGATACCGATATATAGTAGTTAATATCGGCGATACCGATACCGATGTCTTAGCTAAATAATGAAGTATGAACTTCAGATATTTGTATGCTCTTATTATAACTAATGGCAACGACTACTGGCTATATTTACCAGAGAGTCAACCTTGAAAGTGTAAAGTAAAAATAAATAAATTGTCTACTCAAAATTCATTTTTTTTTTATTAAGAACCTAAGATTTATTTAACTAGTAATTATCATTGCACAAGGTAATAGACCAATACATAAATTAAGTCAGAAATTTAAATTACTTTTTGCAGATTTTTTTCCATACAGCAAATTCTTTTCGCGCTCTTCAAATATCGGTTGTATAATATCGTTGATACTGATATATCGGTATCGGTATCGTTACATCCCTAATTACGTCCAATCTCTTCAGATTTAAAAAAATATGATTATTTAAAAACTGGTATCTTTTGGGAATTGGGAGCTTCAGTCGTAGTTTTCTATTGATCTAGACTACTGGTTTTCGACATAAGCAGAAAATTGCACTAATACATAAGATAAAAGAAACCGGCGGCGAGGGTTCCGTACCGTAGCCGTCGAACAAAAACAGCAAAGAAAAAACCGGCCAAGTGCGAGTCGGACTCGCGCACGAAGGGTTCCGTATCATTATCTATAACAAAATTGCTATTAATTCTCGAAGGGAGGCTTTTGCTCGTAAATCTTCGAAAGGCGCTAGATGTAAATACAATAAATTGATGATTAAGTTAATACTTTCAGAAATAATCGCTCCGAAAGTTGCAATAATTGTGTCCCCCCCCTTCTATCTTTTAAACCGTATGTCCAAAAAATATAGAAAAAATCAAGAAGGTAACGCTTAATTAATAATTTCTACGAAAATTGTTTTCAACAAGATCGAATTAACCGTTTTTGAGTCATTGCCGATAAACTGCGCTTCTCAACAAAAGGACGTAATTGCTATGAAGATACGCTCTTTTGTTGTTGTACTTTTTTACATCGTATTTTTTACCTTATAGTTAAGGCTATGGAACCCTACACTGAGCATGGTCCGACATGCTCTTGGCCAGTTTTTATTATTTGTTTTTTATTATTATTATTATATTATTTAATCAGGCAGGCAGTTGGTACAACTGATAATGCCTGTATCCAGTGAGCTAATAACTTATTGACGTGCTTGAGTTTTAACGGCAATAAAAATATATATTCTGTGAAAATTTCACAGACAGACGAACAAAGGAGTCTTAGTAATAAGGTCCTCCCACCCTGGTACGGACAAAGATACGGAATCCGAAAATGGGGGTTCTTGTCATACTGTGAGTTGCGGCTTGAGTCGTGAGACTCAAATTTCAAAATCATAACACCACTGGATTCTGTGTGGGGTTAGATCAAAAATCTTCTCAGTACGCTCTCCGAAATATATCTAGACACTACCTAGATCTTAACGGGTGTCACATTAGATGAGGTAGGTATCAGTTCTATACGGTAAGCCTGTACTGAAATAATGAGATTGCGTGGTCTCATATTTCGATTAAACGTTTCATGTAACCCATTAGAAACATAATATTATGTAAGTATTCTAGAGAAACAAATAGCATAGCGATAGGTATATACTCGCGGTCAAATCTCAATTTGTATTTTGACGTTTGTAGATCCTTTACACCTCCAAAACATAATATTTTGACAACGGAGACTCTTTACATCTCCATTAATTTTAGTATCAATTTATTTTCTATTTTTTATTTGTCTTGTTTGGACGTATAGAGGGACCCTTTACATCTCTATAAATGTAGTTTTTAAGTTAATGTAATGTTGTATTAATGAAATTTCATGTATATTAAAGGATGAAAAGAGAAACTGGTGAGTTTCTTCCGGCGCTTCTTCTCGCCAGAAGGTCGTTACCCGAAGCGCCAAAAGAAAAGAAAGGAAGACAAAATAATGTAAGACATGTAAAAGAGCCCTTGAGGCCTACTTACAGAAATGAATTATTTTATGTTATTTTTTATTTTTATTTTATTTATAAATAATACGGGTCATTCTTTGTATTCTGCAAATGAATAGTGGTATGTACTTGCATAAAACTAACTCTTTATTAAAGATAATTTAGTATCGTATTAAATGCAACCTTCAATGTTTTACACGATTACTGGAAAAAGTTTAGATTAAAAAAAATCGAATTAGGCACTAAATACAAAATCCACTTATTTTATTTTTATTTTTTTTCTCACTTTTGTTTTCAATCTGTCAAAGCATAATGATTAAAGGCAGTAGGTAATTATTGTCTTTCATGGTCATTACTGTATTACTATCATGTCGCTAACACGAGATGAATGTACACGTATTGTCACTATGTTAGAAGAAGGCAGAAGTCAGAGAAGTACAGCGAGAATAACAGGTCTGTCACTTTCTACGGTGCAAAGAGTCGTCCAACGTTTCCGAGAAACTGGGCAGAACATTAGAAGACCACGAACTCAAGAAGATCGATTTATTGTTATTACCATGCTCCGAAATCGGCACCTCGCGGCAATTGAAGTCAAAAATCAACTTCGAGAGACCCGAAGAGATGATGTAAGCGAGCGGACTGTAAGGCAGCGGCTCCACGATTCCACAAAGCTAATTTGACCCCACATAGACAACGGGACAAAGGACAAAGGGGACATCGAACAGCAAGAAGATTTTACGCCCGCGAACACAAACGATGGGGAGAATGGGCAAGAATTCTAATGAATCCAGATTTATGCTCTGTGCATTCTTGTATGAACTGGCCCTCGAGATGCCCGGACTTAAATCTGATTGAGCATATATGGGACGACCTTGGGAGGAGTGTAAGAAATTGAAACACCGCCCTAGCTACACTTAGAGACCTGAAACATGCATTAGTGGAAGAATGTACTAATATCCCGCAACATCGCATAAAAGACTTAATAAACAGCATGCCCAATCATCTGGAAGCTGTAAGAAGAGTCCGTGGAGGCAATACGAAGTATTAATTTGGTTTAAAGTTTTTTTTCATGTTGTATGTGAAGTACCAACTGTTAATTTATCTATGTAAAATTTGTTGATATTTTGTTTCCTTTGTGATTTTAATAAACAAATGAATAACATTTAAAATTTTTGGTGTTGTTTTATTAACGATAGAATGATCTACAATATACAGTTTCATTCATGTCATGCTCTATTGATTCAGGAGATATTCTAGTTTTTCGCACTGACCCGTATTCTTTGTCCCCGAGTGTATATATAACATAACAGAATTAATAATGAGCACTGATTTAGTTACTAAATAGCGAATCAAACATGATAATATAGGTATCAGGGATTTGGTATCTTCGGCTGTTGTATATGTACGTTTGTATGTATCTACTTACTTTAAACTTACTTTTGTACATGCTTTCTTTTTGAATTCGGTAAGAGCGCAGGATAACTGTCATCGAGGGACAGGAGCTATTCGAGACATTTTTTAAACTACTTTGAACTGCGAAGCATTGGTACAATAGGTACTCCGCATTGCTGCATAGTATTCCATGATGGTGTATGAGTAAAATCTATAGTAACAGCTACAAAACTTTACTCGCTAGCGTCAAACTATCTATTTATTTCCTTTGACTACGATGCTGGTATTCTTAGTCGCCCCCTCTCTCCCCTAATCTATATCCTGATTGCACGGATCCTACACTATCCCGTATTTATTTTGGCTCACTGGTGTCTCTGTTATATACTAGGTTATATTGTTATATACTAGATGTACTAGGTACCTACATATGCTCTACTCCATTCCTTTGTCCCTTTGTTAAACTTACTTTTGTTAATATTGTGTACTTTTCCCAAACGTATTGTCATCGCCTTCTAAACAGTTAATTAGATAAGTTATTGTTTACCTTTCTCAAATGTATAATCGTCGCGTTCCTAAAATAGTTAATCGCCTTCTAAACAGTTAATTAGATAAGTTATTGTTTACCTTCTCAAATGTATTGTCGTCGCCTTCCTAAAATAGTTAATTTACAATTCCCAATAGGCTAATCACTGCATCTGTTTAGTTAAGTATCCTGTTTGTCGTTCCCATATCGTAATTAGTTGTTGTACTCCTATATAAGTTAATGCTCTCTTCATTAAAGTCAGTTCATTCCGAAACTTCAAGCCGTGTTTTACTCCCGCCACATAACACGGATAGGAGGGACGGTTGATCATGCCGGAGCGGCAGACAACGGCGAGGGATACACGGGAGTGCTCGCCTATGGATTTCAGATGCTAACCCATGGATTTCAGAGCGTTTCAACCGCCGTCATCACCAAACCCGATATTATGAATATGATGACATCTTTTTAAAAATTACATAAGTTTTGGTCAAATCATGAAAATAGTGGGTACTTTTTTCGGATTTTATCAAAATAATAGGATACATTCTTAAAGTGAATCGTCGAAATTTCGGGATTGGTGATGACGGCGTTTGAAATGCTGTGAAATCCACCCAGATGCACGCCGACTGTAAGCGGACTGCGCAGTTGGTTTACAATGTAGTTATTTCACTTGGAAAAGTACTGCCTTCCAACTGTACTTTTGCAGTCAGAAAGCAATTTTTAATATAGGTATGTATAAACATTATGTATAATTTATTTGGCTACACTTCCAATAACTTTGCCAATCAGCAGACACATCTCTGCATAGTTATTTCGTGTGCTTTTTGTAAGTGCAGCCTTGTTTATGTACACAAGTCACGCCAACACGACCGGCGGCCGACTGAGGCTTTAGTCACACGGCCCCTGCCGCGGGCGTACTTCATACTGCCCCGTTGTACTTCGTCCCCCGTCGCCCGCGGGCCATGGGAGTGTCACCAATGAATTTGCCAAGCTATAACAAACTGTAAGCTTATCGAAGAATTAAAGTATTATCCAACCCCATAATGTTACCACTGGATCATTTGGATCAATGGATGCCACGATTAAGTATATGATGAACGCCAACGGTTGAAATGCCGCTTTTATAAAAATAAAACATAGGTAATTCACTATAATACCCTGTTGAGGCATACTTGCTTGAGAATGCTTTTAAATAAAATAACCTATGGGTATACCCATACATTTTACACATAATATGACAAAAAAGTAATGAAGGTAACTTAAGTTGTTAACATATTATCGTACAGTGACTAGCCGTAACATATTATGATGAAACGGGTCATGCAAAAATTTTTCACCTTGTTTTGGCATAATTTTATTTGTCCGAATCAAGGATCATTAAAACCAGAGGACTGTCATTCTCCATACATTGGATCGTGCCCCGACCGCAAGGGGATATCCAGGCAAAAACTAGATAGCGCTAAAAAACTAAACATTTAACGATGTTATAATTAAACAACGAAACATAGTACAGTAACAGTTAGTTCGTAAACAGCTAATAATAAATAAATTGTAACATTTAAATACTGTGTCACGCTTGCAAAGTTGAATAATTGTAAATAATATAATTCTTATACCAAGCTTATACATAGATGGCGTTGTAAATATCGGGGAACCGCTTTTTGTATGGAGAATGACAGTTCTCATGTTTTAATGGTCCTTGGTCCGAATGATCTATTTGCCCGAATACTATTTACCTACGCATAATTGTTATTTTACAGATAATATTGACTTTTCAGAATAATTATAAAATAAACCTAACTTAACCTAATATGTTCTAAGTGGCTGATGTAAAAGATTTCGCAAAATATTTTCCGTTAAAGCTAGAGGAAAATAATGCCAAATAAAATTCGGGCTAACAATACGTCCGGACAAATAAAACATACCTATGCAAAATAAAAGGAACCCTGCAAAAATATCTGACACCGCTCTATTACTCTCAATAAGGTGTCAGATGGCACGGGGCACGCCTAAGCGAAACGGGGTACCGACCGTTTCGCTTAGGCGTGGCGTGCCCCGTTTCGTCATATGTATACCTTTAGTGTGACAAAGCCCTAAATGTCTTCCATTAGTTAGCGTAGTGAGTGATATACATAAAGAACACATCAATTATGTGTCTTCCCCTTAATGAAGGCAATTGGAAAAGTATTAATGGATACACTTTAAGCTTAGTAGATTTTAAAAGTAGAAGTGAAATTTAAAACACTTAATTCAATCCATTTATTTCGGACCCAACAAATCCATTGAGTTATAAGTAACAAGTATCATAGATCCCAGGTTACAGTAGCGTGGCTTCCAAAGAACTCGATTCCTACCGGCTTGCCTAATATCAGGCGTTTGAGCACCTTATTCAACAACTCTTAAGGAAAACGTACGTCAAATCTGTACCGGCTTGCCCAAGGATATCTTTTACGCCACGCCACTGCCAGGTTACTAATTAAGGTAATGGAACTAAAACATAAATTGAGCCGGGCCCTTTATTTACCATATCCAATATTTTTGTATGTGCTGTGATTACCTGATAGTCATTCAACCTTAACTATTAGCTATATCCCTTATTTTTTACATTCAAAAAAAGTTTGCTTTAAAAAATCCAGTTAATGAATAATGACCAAGCGAAAAGGACTTTTCAACGTTGAATATTATAAAAACGGTCATAGAAATAAGTTTCTTGAAGAAATTAACTTAATTAGGCCTGAAGAATGTTTTCTGGAAGCTAACGAAAATCACACTAATATTATAAATGTGAAAGTTTGTGAAGATGTTTGGATGTTTGTTACTAAATAACGGGGTAACAACTGGACGGATTGAGCTGAAATTTGTCATACAAGTAGACCAAGTCCTGGATTGAAACATAGGACTCTTTATATCCCGGTAAAGAGTTCCTTTGGGACAGTAACCGGAACAACGCGGGTGAAGCCGCGGGTAAATGCTAGTAAAAAATAAAACACGGTTTAACTGCGGCAAGAGCTAATTACACAAAATAATCTCGCTGGCTCGAAGTATGACTAAAAGATCTTCTATTACGAAACAAAAGAAGGCAAGATACGTAAGATAGGTAATTTCAGTAAGATTACTTTATTTCTATTAGAATATAAATTGCTTTCTTTATTATTAATCAAATGCTCCAGCTATCGAAGCTACTAAATATAGGGGAAAATAGTAACGAATTTTTTTATCAGTTTCGTTACTACCTATTTCCCCTATATTTAGTTTGGGCCGCCTTACACAGTCTGAATCCGAATCTGAATTCATACTCTGAATACAGAGTCTGAATTCAGAACGCACGGAATTGCATACAATTTAACTATTATCCACACACATTCTGATTTTTTCAGATTATTCAGATTCGGATTCAGACTGTGTAACAGTCTCACGCCGGTTCTGCTGTAGTCTGAATCCGAATCTGAATAATCTGAAAAAATCAGAATGTGTGTGGATAATAGTTAAATTGTATGCAATTCCGTGCGTTCTGAATTCAGACTCTGTATTCAGAGTATGAATTCAGATTCGGATTCAGACTGTGTAAGGCCGGCCTAACGGACGTGGCCAGCACCGGCATGTCCTTCAACCGAGACTAGCGACCTGGTTCGACCCCAGGCGCCCCCGGCCCCCACCTAGTCCGATCCACTCAAGGTGCGGCCAGCGACCTGGTCCGACCCCAGGGAACGCCACGGCCCCCACCGGTCCGATTTTTGCAACAGCCAGTAAGGCTTGCAAGTTTGTCAGGCTTCAAAAAAAACCGGCATGTCCTATGATAACGAACTTCACGCGGCAAATCATTTTGGGGTAGAATTGACGGCCAAGTTATAAATCAGCCTACTTTAAACCGTTTATTTGGGTTCTATAAGGCCGGCCTTATAGTCGATGCGAAGCCGAGCCGAAAGCGACAAGCGGACCGATTTATAACCGGTATTACTAGTTCATGTGTGAAATTATATTAGGGATTAGTGGACCCGGTCGAAACTTTATTCGCGGACGTGAAAAAAGTTCAATAGCTCTCATTTGCTTCGGCTTAGTCGGGCAAAGACATGCATGGGACATAAGCTAGCAGAGAAACATATTATTCTTGGATCTGTGCAGGGCAAACGCACCAGAGGAAGAGTTCCAGCGTGTTGGTGCAATCTCTATCAGGTGCTCTATATAATCAAGAACCGGACTGACCTACACGACTGACACGCACGAACTGCATGGAGGGCAGTTGCATATGGTCACGATCCTCAGCCATGAGGGACCGATTAAGAAGAAGAAGAGTCGGGTAACAAGTATTCTATGTGTTAACTAGGGTCATAATCTACACGTACACCAAGGTTCATAGAAATCGGTCTGGTAGTTTGTAAGTGATGCGCGCATAAATTCGTAGTCTTGCTACGATTTTATTATATCATCACTAGTTACTTTAAAAAAACTCGTAGATTTTATTATATCGTCACTACTTTGAAAAAAAAACTCGTAGACAAAAACGTCAGAAGTTACATACGAACATCATATACACTTACTGCGTTTTTACTTGCAGTCAGTGCTGATACTGACCTAATCACGTATCTGAATTCTGAATACGTGTTTTTTGTAAAGTAATGATGATTTGTATAAACGATATAGACGGCTAAGTCGTGAATTGCATTCAGATACAATTTAGGTAGTATGTTTCCTCCTCTGTACGTGAAGGATTTTGTCAAAGATGTAATTTTATTTTTTGCATGATTTATTGCATTTTGCCTGTAAAAGTGTTTAATGTATTCTTAGATAGGCGTGCGTATGTGTGCTTATTAAGATGAATAGACTAAAAAAAGATGCTGAGCCATAAGAACCCAACATTTTCATACTTTAAGGGGAAAACACTAAGTTTCCTTTTTTACAAGCTTTTATTTAACTCGCAATGTATTGTATGCATGTATTTATGTAACTAGTGTGTGCGGGTGGAATGTTGCAACTCAATTTTGAAGCAGATATTTTCAACCGATTGAGCTTTGCAAGAATATGTAAATCAGATGACAGATATAAATGACCGAATGATGATAGAAATTCACCGCGTTTGGGTTCATTTGATTAATCGTGACGCGCAGTTTGCGATTCTACAAAAGAATTACAGTCGGCAATAAAAGCTTGTCTTAAAAAAACATTTTTGGACAGAAACTTATTACACTTCCCAGAGATAAATAATTATAAATATTATGATTAGTAACTAGGTATTACTCGTAACGTTCTGCGTTTTCTTCTTGACAAGAGTTGAAACCTAACTTTAACGTTACGAAATATTCGCCTAGTAAGTTGTTAGAATTTAGTTAGGTAGTAGGTATATAACCTCCTACAAGTGCAGCTGGAAGTGGATCCTTTGTGAACCTTACAAGTACTGCTATCGAGGCAGAAAACAATTACCTAGGTTGCTTGGATACGAGCTACAAGTACGTAATGAATTTCCTGCATTATTATCAGAGATCGGACAAATTTGCGTCATCGCTCGGAAATAATGATTATTTTCTTTAATAGATATACATTGTAACAAACCTGTGCATTTTTTGACCGTCAATATTAAATCTCAGGTAAGAAAATAATTAAATGTTAATTATTTGATTGTGTTGTTGTAACTGAAATTGCTATATTTTTACTTTTTGTATGACTGGATAGGCTAAAAACTATGTTTAATATAATAAACTATGTTTATTATAATTTGGAGCTTGTAGGTCTGCTAAAAGTACCTTAGAATTATGATCATCATCACTCAGTGAATCAGTCAGCAAGTGACAAAACTAAGGAACTTTGACGTGCAACCAATAGCCGGTCAGCCGAACTAACCGGCCAACAAAAACGCTAGTAGTAGTAAAGTACTATGATGGTACTAGTTTTTTAGAATAGGATATATTTATTTCTTTCGAAATTTTAACGGTTAAAACGGTGTGTTGTGGTGGTGTTATAAATTGGATATCTGTAAACCTCGTAACTTCTGGGAAATAGGCGCAAGTTATAAATTAAACTAAAATCAAGAAAACCTAATCAAGCATGAATCAAGCTTAAATATACAATTATGTTTCAGTATCGAAGTTTTATCAGATACAGATTTAATTAATTTGAATTTATTTGCGATACCTAGTAGTATTTTGATTAAAATTGGTACTTTGATCTTTTGCCTGAGCTTACCTACTTGATTTGGAGCTCTTTTCTTTAATTTTCTACGAAAATCTAGGAGGGTTTAGGCAAGTAGAACTCGAAAATAATAAAACTACGTTATACCTACATATAGGTATAATCGGTTGAGACTACGGTGTTCTCTGTTGTTGGGGTCAAAACTACTAGATCCCAGGTTGCGTATTTTTTTTTTTTATGAAATAGTGGGCAAACGAGCAGACGGGTCGCCTGATGGTAAGCAATCACCGTCGCCAATAGACACGTGCAACACCAAAAGAGTCACAAGTGCGTTGCCGGCCTTTCAGGTGGGAGTACGCTCTTTTCTTGAAGGTTTGAAGGTTGAATCGGTCCGGAAACACTGCAGGCGACAATTTATTCCACAGTTCAGTTTCCACAGTTCTTTATCCCTTGTTACTTACTGACTTTGGACAAGTTTTGACTTGGAGTAAGATGCTGTTACTATATTGGGCTATTACTAAAATATGAAGACCGACAAGGTAGTTGCTCAGCCCTAGGGCGTAATGTTTTTTTTCAATTTTGGTTCTGATTTACTCTTATATGTCATGTCCAAAGGAAATGCCAGCTTACTTTTTTAAATTTTATCACTGAAATATTTATTTAAAGAGAACTGTTTGCAAATACATGTAAACACGTATTTCGGTAACATTAATTTAAATGTTTAAATAGTGTATTTCAGTATATTGCAAATATAAAATCAACTAAAATGGCCGTTTTAGGTCTTTACTAGGGCTTGCATTCCGGAATTCCGGAATTCGGAAATTCCGGAATTCCGGCCGATTTTTCCGATGTTACAGTTCCGGAATTCATGTACTTAAAATTCCGGAATTAAAACCAGTGTAATAGAGACAATTAAGACGGTTATTTTACAAAATTACGTCGTTATAAAATAGACGAACGCTAATTATCTTCTTGCCCAGTCTTCGTATCATATGCGTTATGCGTCCGACACAATAAAGTATTGTTTTAAGTATTGAATAATGGCTTAATATTTATAAAAAAATCCTTGGCACTGGAGAAGGTCCCAATAACATTTCCAGCAACGCCGGCCTGATAAAACCTTAAGAGAGTTTTTTCCAAACTTTCCTTAAGAACTCTCTAAAACTTAAATAAAAACAGGAATGTTTTATAATTTAGTAGTACACCACGAAAGGATGTCCTACAACCGGATAAGTCCGAGTCGGACTCGCCCATCGAGGGTTCCGTACAAATATTTTAAATAAAAAGATTATATTTTGTTAATAATTTAATTGCAAGTGTAGTTTTCAAATTTTTCCCTATACTTGTAGCATAAGACTATAATACTTGCTATCATACATAGCTTCATAGTTCTAGATCAACGGAAAGAACCCATCAATTTTATTTCCCTTGAGAGTGTCATTTGTGGCATAAACGGCCTTATCTTTTTTTTCGTTAACTTAGAAGTTTGTATTTTCACAGATTTAAAGGACTATAGATCTGAGTATATGGTTTTATTGTCAACTCGATACCTTCACGCGTTCCTGAGATAAAGGGTCTTGACAGACAGACGGACGGCAAAGTGATTCTATAAGGGTTCTGTATTTTCCTTTTGAGTTACGTAACCCTAAAAACGACGAAATAAGGGCCACCCTAATTACTTGATGTCGAATTACAGGATTTGTGATAGTTAATAATACGGTGATAAATTAATTGCTATTTTCTTGCATTTATTTGAAATTTTTTAAACAATTATGACTCAAATGTTGTACTTGGAATACTATATACGTATTTGTTGATTGTATTCTGAGCGCTGATTCTTATTTAAATATATTTTAATCCAATTTCTCATACTGGAAAACTAAACTAATAAATTCCGGAACCAGTTCCGGAATTCCGGAATTGAAGGTAAAAATCGAACCCAATTCCGGAATTGGAAATTCGACCGATTTTGCAAGCCCTAGTCTTTACCGCTATGGTTTCCGAACGTGACTTGACATTCGCATTGTCTATGGATATATGTCACTAATTTCACTTTCTGTTTTAAAATTTTCTTCTGATAGCGGCTTCGTCTCGGACTTGTAAAAAACACTCGTTTGTAATTCCTTACTTACCGCCCTTGATACACAATGTACTATTATGCCACACCTGGTCATAAAGTGGCTTTTTCCGCAACGCGTACGGAAAAAGCCGCTTTCTGGCCTAGTGTAGACATAAAATGATGTACACTACACGGAAGGGAACAAAGAAAGCCCTCGATCGCATATTTACGTCCCTCGCTTGCAGCTCGGGCCGCAAACTTCTGCGATCTCAGCCTTTCTTTGTAGTACCACCCTAGTTAGGGTATAATGTACTATATCGAATCCTATAACGAACCCTATCGTTTATTCGCCACTGAAGATAATATTCGTTTGTTGCAGTTCTATCGCAGACAGTAATCCTCCTCGGACTGTCAACGTCAGTGACGCCGGGCTTGTACCGACGGAACGACACCGATTGGAACATGAACAGGCCGTGTTCGCTGATCGAGTACACAACGCGGGCTGCGTGCGAACAGACACAATACCAGCTGCGGTGTAAGGGCGGCATCTCCAATCAGTGGATGAAAGGGATACAGTAAGTGAGATAGACCTATATTATTCTAACAACTGGCGACGGCAATCCTCGGACAGTCGACGTCAGTGACGCTGGGCCAGTGCCGACGGAACGACGCTGATTGGATCATGAACCGGCCGTGTTTGCTGATCGAGTACACAACGCGGGCTGCGTGCGAGCAGACACAATACCAGCTGCGGTGTAAGGGCGGCATCTCCAATCAGTGGATGAAAGGGATACAGTACCTAAGTGAGATAGGCCTCTAAATTATTCTAATAGCTGGCGACGGTAATCCTCGGACAGTCGACGTCAGTGACGCCGGGTTGGTACCGACGGAACGACACCGATTGAAACATGAACCGGCCGTGTTCGCTGATCGAGTACACGACGCGGGCTGCGTGCGAACAGACACAATACCAGCTGCGGTGTAAGGGCGGCATCTCCAATCAGTGGATGAAAGGGATACAGTAAGTGAGATAGACCTATATTATTCTAACAACTGGCGACGGCAATCCTCGGACAGTCGACGTCAGTGACGCCGGGCCTGTGCCGACGGAACGACGCTGATTGGATCAAGAACAGGCCGTGTTTGCTGATCGAGTACACCACGCGGGCTGCGTGCGAGCAGACACAATACCAGCTGCGGTGTAAGGGCGGCATCTCCAATCAGTGGATGAAAGGGATACAGTAAGTGAGATAGGCCTCTAAATTATTCTAATAGCTGGCGACGGTAATCCTCGGGCAGTCGACGTCAGTGACGCCGGGCTTGTACCGACGGAACGACACCGATTGGAACATGAACAGGCCGTGTTCGCTGATTGAGTACACGATGCGGGCTGCGCGCGAGCAAACACAATACCAGCTGCGGTGTAAGGGCGGCATCTCCAATCAGTGGATGAAAGGGATACAGTAAGTGAGATAGGCCTCTAAATTATTCTAATAGCTGGCGACGGTAATCCTCGGACAGTCGACGTCAGTGACGCCGGGCTTGTACCGACGGAACGACACCGATTGGAACATAAACAGGCCGTGTTCGCTGATTGAGTACACGACGCGGGCTGCGTGCGAGCAAACACAATACCAGCTGCGGTGTAAGGGCGGCATCTCCAATCAGTGGATGAAAGGGATACAGTAAGTGAGATAGACCTAAATTATTCTAACAATTGGCGACGGTAATCCTCGGACAGTCGACGTCAGTGACACCGGGCCTGTGCCGACTGGACGGACGGACGCTGATTGGATCATGAAATGTATGTTACAACTTTCCTGAAAAAATACTGGGGCGTTGGATGGTTTTTTTTAAAGGTAATTTGACCGAGAGTGTTTTCTATATTTCACCAAAATCGGTTTAGCTGTTTGAGATATTCTAATTGGAAATTAAAATGGCGGAGATTTTTATATAATAATATTGTACATACGTCGCTTGTTTCGGTTTTAATATAATTGATTGATTCACGGTACATTATATGTTGTATATGATTGAAACTGGATTAGGTGAGTGTAGAACGTACTTACACCTTTTTTTAAAAGTGGCACTAGTGCCACTTTAGGTCAGTGACATGTATGTCTGAGTAAGTGGGACAAATCCTCAGATACAGCTACCTAAGCTATTCAAGGTATAGAAACCTGTGAGGCATAGGGTACAAATCAAAGGCAAGATCAAAGTTGATCCATTTTATGGGAATTAATTGTCAAGTTGCTGTTCCAAATTCAACTTTATTCACTTATTATACATATTTATACGAGCCATGTGCCTGATGCACCTTTGATAAATCTTCATTCCTTATCTATGCTCCATACTGCTCCATAGGGGACGTTGTTTCAGAAAATTATTTTTGCTGCTTGCTCCGTTACGTAACCTTTTAAAAATTAGAAAACAGGTGGCAATATCTTTAAAAGCAAATTCATCAGACAACTTTTATAGATCATTGCATTTTGCTAAAGGAAATAAAGTGCTTTTTCAATTACTTCTACTAAACCGATTTTTATGAACCTTTGCACATTGCAATTAAACATTAAGATACATTAAGGTGCCACCACGGGTACAGGTTTCTTAATATAGGCCATTAGCATATCGTTTCTGAACATATTGTAGGGAAGTTATGATACGGATGTAGGTAACAGTTTTTTTATTTGTTAACAGACATAAAGTCACATCGTTAATACTTTCGGAATGGCCGGGCGACTGTCTCAACATCGGGCGGTTGCAGCAACATTTCCCGGAACTAAGGGTGCTACACCTCTTGAACTGTACACGGCTACACACATTTAAAGGGCACTTCGATGTAAATAGTAGCATAGAGGTAAGTGGTTCTAAGCTGTTATCCTATCCTAATTATAAATGTGAAGGTTTGTGAAGATGTTCGGATAATATTGTCTTTGGTTTCCGCGTTTATCACTCATTGTAATAAAACAATTTAAACCAGCGGTCGGCAATATTTTAGCAGCCAAGGGCCACGTAGTAGCTAACGAGTTTAACCCGGGCCGCACTTTGTTTATAATTTGTGACTTTATACGATTTTGAAATTGCCAGGGAGGCTCGCGGGCCCCAAATGAGCTGTCAAATCTCAACACGGGAGGTAATAAAGAAAGCCCTCGATCCCACATAGACGTCCCTCGCTTGCAGCTCGGGCCGCAAACATCTGCTATCTTGGCTTTTCTTTGTTTTACCACCCTAGTTGTGTAATCTACTATTTCCTCTTATGAGTCCTACCATTTGATTCCGCGGTATAAATTATGTTTGAAATATGTTTTATTTTACAGTTTGATACACTTTATTTGTGTGGATTGACATGAGATTGATAATATAATTGATATCATGGAACCAAACGATGACCCTCTTTATGTTTGTATGAAAAACTCACCGACTCGAACCACCTTTAATTCTAAATGACCGTTCAAAACGAGAAGGGTTTTGAAACAGCGCCAAATTGAGACTGCGAAAGTTTCTTGCTAAAATTATCTGTGGTGAGGTGAGATTGCTTATTACTTAGTTTAATTGTTTTTTATTTGCATTTGAAATAACTTTTGAAAGTGTATTGGGTTTAAAGAGGATCAAAATGAGTTATAATTACACAAAAGTACTTAGTTATAAATTTTAAAGAGTTCATTTTTCTTTCGAAATCGGTCCAGCCATCTTCGAGGAATCAGGAAACAATACAAAAAAACATTTTGACAAACTGATAACCTCCTCATTTTTTGAAGTCGGTTAAAATATGCCTTATATTTATGTGACATTTAACGTTTTGAAATAAAGAAAATATTTTCAAGGCTGTTTATCTTTCTGAAGTCTGTCAAGTAAGGTCCATGAATCAAGATAAGGAATGTAAAGGGCACTTGACTCCGGGGAGTGTAATGTTCAAAATCTGGAATTACTTAGAAGATTGAGATGACAAGGTAGGTACTTACCTTTATTGCTAGCAAAATAAATAATAAATTGAGTACCTTTCAAAACGTAGAATTATACGCTCTATAAACGGCGCGGCGGTAAAAACAACCCCACATCATAATTATTATCTTCCTTATCTTTGATCTTGCCTTTATATTGGAAGGAAAAACTATTACATATAAAATTCAAATTCAAATTACTTTATTTGTGAAACATAGGTGTTAAGAAAGAGGTTGTCTAAGCGATAATCAAGTATGAGCCTTATCTGATATCAATATAAGTTATTTGAACACAGCCAGGGTGATCCGTGGAGCCTATAATGCATGGCTTAAGTTGTGAGGATGAGGTTATCGGTTAGTACGATAAACCTTTTCTACCTAGATAGCACACCTGCTTTATAAGAGTTTATATGTATACTCGTACCTCCAGTTTAAGCACTATACAGGTTGAAGCACACTTAACGGCTCGGCGCCGGCACGGCGGCGGCTCAGCTCGAGCCGCTCAGTATTCTTTGTAAGAAACTTCATACTCGTACTGTAGCGCACACTTTACGTGCATCGAAACCTCAACTTCCCGGCTCGGCACAGGCTAGCGGCGCGTGGGCGATTCGCGGCCACCGTCGTGTTTGCAGCTCTCCGTTTACTGGCTTGTACCAACGCGAGCTGCCGGCCAGCCCCAGTCCGACCTGTGTGTCGACATACAGTCGACACCCGTGGGTGGTCCGGCTAGCGACCTGGTTCGACCCCAGGGAACGCCACGGCCGACCACCCGGTCCGACAATCGCTATGCCCGGGAATGGGTTGCGAGTTTGTCAGTTTCTAAAAAAAAGATAAGGCCCTTACGGCTGCTGGCCAGCCGTAAGGGCCTTATCACACTTGCGATTTGCGGGCGAGCTGCGGGAGAGTTTCCATACAGAACCAGTCGCAGCGAATTCGCAGCGTGTTCGCTGCGGGCGACATTTGTATGGAACTTCGCTTCTAACTCGCCCGCAGCTCGCTCGCAAATCGCAAGTGTGATAAGGCTCTAAGCGTGATGACAGCTCGGACGTGCCGATTCGCTTCCGTTACGTGCTTGCGTATAGTTGACGGCGAAACGATGAGGTGAGTGAGGCGGTGCCGTGCCGGCGTCTTTTCGTTGCTGAGTTGTATGTGAGCTTTAACCTTAAGAGGAAACAGGAGGGCAGTTTTTCCATACAAACGTAGTCCCCTGTTTCCTCCCTGGTTAATGCCAGTAGAGCAATAATTTTTTGTCCAAATATCTATGGCTACTATTGATATGTTCCTATGTTTTCCTTTTTACGATAAATTGATTCTCAAAAGAGATATTAACCTCCAAAAACCTAAAAAATGCCAGATTTTCCGCTGTGTTCACACATCCAGAAAACAAATTTGACTAGATTATTAATAAAAAGGAAAACATAGGAACACGGCCAAAGCCTTTCTTTAATGTTTAATGAAAAAATTAGTTAAATAGGTTAAGTTTTGGGGAAGAAATCAGGGGACTACGAAACGTTGTTTTCATGAAATTTTAAAAGGTATTTTCGGTCCAAGCTGCAGTTGTCTCTATCGCGCTCTGCGGGAGAGAGGCGGGCAGTGCGGGACAGCGACACATTTTACAAATACCTAATTTTCAATTCTCTCGGCCTTACTGTTTCCTCTTAAGGATTGTACACATAAGCTCTTATACAGCTTGTGTGCTCCTCGGTTAGTTATTGTTACTCTCTTCCCGCGCCTCACGCGTGGGATACGCGTGAGGCGCGGGGAGGGTCTATCAATTAACTGGTACGCTTAAATATAACCTTTTACATCAGAACGTCGCGAGCGACACGTTTGTTGCGATTCTTTTACTAATAGCGCTTTATGAGAAATTCACCAACCATTGTCCACAGATAATAGAGATGCACGGACTGACGTCACTTTGGGAAGTGCCGCCAGAAGTGTTAGCTCAGATGCCGGCTCTAAGGAGACTGGATCTCCGAAAGAACGTGCTGAGACATATGAAGGCACGTCTCTTAAAAGGGCCGCCGCTGCTGGAGCAAGTTTATCTTAGCGGTGAGTACTTAATATAATTATGGTAATGTTTTTGTGATTGTCCACAATGCAATCAATACCAAGAAGAAGTTAAGGTGATACAAACATAATAATGCGAGATTGTACAATGAAATTTAAATTACTCAATCTTTGGGTTAGTCATTGCGTAGGTACTCCTCAATATTAATTAGGTAGGTACTCCGCGCATCAATTATATTGTAGGCGGGCCTTGGGACGTTAAATTAAAGACACAATATCGATAAGTTCAGTGATATCATAACCCTAAAACCGAACTGAACTGGCTTGAACTCATGCGAACTAACATGGGCATAAAATTGGTTTTAGACCAAAGTTTAATTATAGTTATCATTATCAAATGATGCAATCATGAATGCTAGATTAAAATTTGTACGTACCTGAGTGATTTTCAATTAGCGATGGGCGAGGCGAGTTGTCTGATTCGAATAACTCGAATCAACTCGCATACCTAACTCTAGCTAGAATTGACACGGACCGGATAACGAATGCGAGTTATGCGAGTGCACGCGAGTCAGCGTTTCGCCAACTCGAAACTCAACTCGACGAATATTCATTTTGTTACGAATACGATGAATCGACTCTACTCGCCGATCCGTTTGGCTGCTGCCACGAAGCGGATCCCATCCGGTTGATGCGAGTCGAATCAACTCGAGTCTCGATTCGAGTTAGCGGCCGAGTCAAATCGAGTTATCCGAGTTGGAATAAAATCAACTCGTAACATCGCTATTTTCAATACACAACCGATCGACCAATCCAATTCCAATGTCTAAATTAAGGCACGACAAATTATATTCTCACTTAACAAACAAAAATGTACCTTAGGTAAATAGAAATAAAGTAAAAATTGCCAGACGACTCAAAAATCATAGCAATATCAAAGGAGCCGGACTTTCGTATTTATAATAATAAAATAGAGGATTTATACGACATATTAATAAAGGGATACGAGCTAATATGGCCTATATGCTAATCATTTTAAGGTTCATTTTCATATGTGGTTTCTTTGAATGCCGCCGTTTCTGGCTATTAGTTGACTTGTTTATTGGAAATTGATACGTTACACTGTTGCAAGTTTTAATTATTGTTTTTATAATGACATTCCTTTGCTTTTTCTTTACTTTTGAGGAATATACACGATTCTTAATCGCTAGGTAGTCTCATATGAATGCCCCTATGTCTGCGCTCGATGCATCGATTTGAAACATAAGTGACATAAGCAAATGTTTCAGATTCATCACAAAATAAAAGCATCGATTGCTTACAGAAACATCATATTTTACAAAACTCTTGTATAAGTAGGTACTGTAAGGTCGGGGTTCTTTCGCCCTGGGCCACTTTGGCCATAGGGCTACTCGATTCAAGTTTTATTACGACACATTGGCATGTGGTTGGTTTTAGCTGACTGTTCATGTTTGTATTATCAGATTTGAGAAATCTGATTTACAAGGTGGGAAAAGTTACCCTACATTAGGCCAACCGACCCGGACCTTACCGTACAGTACATACAATATATGTTATTACGTTGCAATATATTTTTTCAATCACACTCTGTAGCTTTTCTCATTCTATTAGCTTACTTATCAGCTACCTTCCCTTTTTCCTTTTCTTCTCCTTAACCTCTATGTACTCCGGTCTTTAATTTATCTCTGCCAGCATCGCGCCGCCTTAATTCATACTGATATTCAATTCAACAGATAATAAGATCGTAATATTTCTCGTATTGGCAAATTTTCATTGATAAGAATGAATTTGTTTCCAAATTATAAATGTTGGGCAAATTTTCCTATACACTAAAGACTCTTTTCAAACCTTTTAAGATACTTTAAAAGATTAACGTATATATAAAATATAGCGTGGGTTAAGGGTTCGCTTTTAATACAATTACTCGCGGTCAAAGGAAAATCTTGGAAGCGAAGTTTGGAAAACAATCGTCGGATTCAATAGCTACCCTCGCAGTATTCTAATAAGCAGATATTTGGTCGATGTTGGACTTTCTAGTTCTCCTGCTAGTACTTATATTTTATGTAAGTATGTCGGCCATTATATAAGGTCCTAATTTATTAGTTGCAGATATTTTTACAGCTGATAGTACTCGGTCTCTGGAGTATATTAAAGCATGAAATATTATAGCTTTTACGATGTTTTTTTGGAGAAAAAGGAAAAACAAATTTGCTACGTAATAACACCCTGTTAATGTGATTACTAAATGAAAACTCATTTAACAGATTCTAGTAGCTCTTTTACGTACCACTTAACTGTAACTGGCCACTTCAAGTCGATAAATTAAATGACATTTGCAGTTTTCCCGCCGAACCGTTACGACATTTACGACAAACAATTGATGACATGACGTGACATGTGATAATGCACATGGTGATTTTTTTTAGACGAAATTATAATAATTTTTTTTGTTAGGTAAATGAAATCAAAAAATTTATATGAAAAGATTTCTTAATTTCTATTTAAAGGTAATTATTTTAATGTAAAGTATAATGTGTTAAAATATCTGCAACTAATAAATTAGGACCTTATATATGACGGCATGAAGCCTTGGAGCGCATGGTCGCTGCCTGAACTGCGAATTTAATATAATATAAGGGTACTTATTTGAGCAAATCGTTAATTTTAATCGTTTTTCCTTGGTTAAGTGTTTGTAAATTAGTTAAGATAGGAGAGAAGAGTAATGTATTTCGATCTTTCAAGGTACCCACTTGTGAGTAGGGCTTGCAAAATCGGTCGTTTTCAATTCCGGAATTGGGTTCGATTTTTACCTTCAATTCCGGAATTCCGGAACTGGTTCCGGAATTTATTAGTTTAGTTTTCCAATATGAGACATTGGATTAAAATATATTTAAATAAGAATCAGCGCTCAGAATATAATCAACAAATACGTATATAGTATTCCAAGTAGGTACAACAATTGAGACATAATTGCTTAAAGAATCTCAAATACATGCAAGAAAGTATCAATTAATTTATCACCGTATTGTAACTGTCACAAATCCTGTGATTCGACATCAAGTTATATTAGGGTGGCCCTTATTTCGTCGTTTTTAGGGTTACGTAACTCAAAAGGAGAAAACGGTACCCTTATAGGATCACTTTGTGCTCCGTCTGTCTGTCAAGACCCTTTATCTCGGGAACGCGTGAAGGTATCGAGTTGAAAATAAAGCCATGGTCTACACAGTCCCTTAAATCTGTGAAAAATACAAACTTCCAAGTTAACGCAAAAAAAAGATACGGCCGTTTATGCCACAAACGACACATTCAAGGGAATTAAAATGTATGGGTTCTTTCCGTTGATCTAGAACTATAAAATATAGCAAGTATTATCGTCTTATACAACAAGTATAGGGATTTTTTTTAAAACTACACTTAATTATCATTAAAAAAATATAATCATTTTATTTAAAATATTTGTACGGAACCCTCGGTGGCCGAGTCCGACTCGCACTTATCCGGTTGTAGGACATCCTTTCATTTTGTACTACTAAAGCATGAAATATTCCTGTATTTGTTTAAGTTTTAGAGAGTTCTTAAGAAAAGTTCGGAAAAAACCTCTTAAGGTTTTATCAGGCCGGCGTTGCTGGAAATGTTGCTTTTACAGTGGCTTTTACGGTTTTACCGCACGCTACGCGTACGGAAAAAGCCGCTTTCTGGCCAAATGTAGACATATAAAATTATGTAGGATGTGTCCTACATAAACGGTACGGTAATAAAGAAAGCCCGTACCACCGTACTCATTGAATTATGTAAAACCGAATTTGTCGTAAGTCGTAACTATACTTAGTTATTATTTTGTTGATTTTTAGGTGTTTGCAACAATTAAGGCCGAGCCACACCGGCTGCGTACACGTCTGCGTGCGCGTGGCGTACGCGTTCTATAGTATGAATGTTTTTCAAAATGGCGGCTAGTCACGCTCAAGGTCAAGGAGCGTACAGTGCGTGCACACGCAGCCGGTGTGGCTCGGCCTTTAGATGAAGGCGCCGTTAAAAAAATACATTCATTTTGCAACACTGTCCAGTTTTTTCTAAGCGTCGTAGAGGCATGGGACCCAGACTATTCCATGCAGAAAATTCACAGATTTCGAATATCCAAAAAAAAATTATAAAGTGGCGGTTACCATGTTTTCGCGTTTTGCCATCGATATGCTTTTTTTTTACATATTTCTAGCTATATTTATCTCTAAAAAATCTAAATAAATGAAAGGCCAATGAATATACAAATTAGGAAACACAAAAATTGGTTAGCAATATTGCTCTTAGGAACGTTTCTAGATAAAATATCAAATCTCGGAAAATATATTGTGAATCGTATGTATAGAAAAGTAATTTCTAAGTCAGCGAACTGTCTGGTTATTCACATGGAGGTATAAGTGACCAAGCTCTGGTGGAGTAAAATCCAATCGAAATATTTATGAAGGCTAGCAACACAGGCTTATCGAGTTGTTAATGTAATCTACGTAAGCTAAAGCACAGAATATAAATAGAGCAGTATGGAAACTACGCTTACTTTTTGAAATAAATACCTACGCTCCATTAGAGCGTTAGGGTTGTTTAAAATGAAAAGATCGCGGGCCGTCTGGGCGCGCGCACGTAACAAACGCAAAGCGCAACCAGTCGTCGCAACGCGGCACTCGCGACCAAGGAACATAATACTCAAGAGAAGAACGAAAACACTATATAAAAAAATAGTAACTTCCGGTTCTTGCGTTTATACTACTAGCGACATTGTCGTATCACTCTGAACTAATTGATGGCGGGTTTTTTAAATGCCACAGCTTGTCAAAATATGGCGGGGTTTTTAAATGCCACATTGAAATTTATTTTATATAAGAAACTATGTTTATTTTTATTTGATACCAAATATCGACCGATATTCAGTATTAAATAAAAATAAACATAGTTTCTCATCCTCCATAAATTTCCATACTCGTCTCATTTCACTTTGTATACTTTTGATGAAAGGTGAAGTTGATGATTGATATGATGAAGTTTAGTATTTTGAACTCTAGTGTGTGCTGGGAAATTCAGTTTATAAAAAAAACCGGTCAAGTGCGAGTCGGACTCGCGCACCGAGGGTTCCGTACAAACTCATAAGTAGATACATAGATAGTTCAAGAAAAACTGTATGGCGATTAGTTTAGTAGGAGCAAATAAGTATGTGTTACGATTTTTGCAAATTTCTAAAAAATGGTGCCACTTAGGAAAACCGTTATATTTTTCCTGTAATATTTAGGATGACATTAACAATTGGTAATTATAACAGATTTTTCTGTTCAGTAACTTCGAGGATAATAGGGGGGGAATGGTATTTTTTTTAACGTTTTTCATCATAAATCAAAAACTCCTTATTTAAGAAAAAAAATAAAAACAGTGTTTTAATCTACAAATCAAGCCCTTTCATTTGATACCCCACTCAATATAATAGCCCCACTTTCAATTTTCAAAGTCCCATTTCGGTCCTCTTTAAAAAAAAAGTAAAAAAGGTATAACATTTTTTTACTGACCAATAGGCTCGCGTTAGCGATTTTCAACACTATTCCAAATTTCAAGTCGATAGCATCAATAGATCCTGAGATATCTTGCTGTGACAGACGGACAGACAGACAGACAGACAGACGGAGTCGCACCATAAGGGTTCCTTTTTTACCATTTTGGTACGGAACCCTAAAAACAACGATAAAGTATCTTGAACATATTTATTCATTTTGTAAAATATTTATTTGTCTTTGTAATGCGTTTCCACTCGCCTCCTCGGAAAAATGGATGCTAATATGGCGATCACAACACAACCTTGAACACAACACATAAACCAAGTATAATCGCTCGTCACACTTGCACAGTCGTTATCCTCGTTTTTGACGTGATAACGTCTTATAATTCGATGGAGCCGGCTGCACGCACGAAAAAGTGTGACGTCATTTGCCGTTACCTTGCGGGGCCGTTACCTTGCAGGGCCGTTACCTGTCAAATAGGTACTTTAAATTATTCCAGCACTTAAGTCGTTAAGACGATAGTTTCTTACAAATTGTTAATAAATTAGCCCTTATTCCCTAAGATACGGCTGTCAAAATCTCTATTGAATGACAAGAGACACTGCTGAGTTTGGCAAAAATCTTTAAATTTAAATAGTGGATGCTGCTTTGGCAGTTCCGTTTTACGCCTGCTTTAATCGTAGTTTAAAAATTATTAAAACAAATCTTTGACATTATATTCGTGGAACGGCAGATATTTACACTGGCCACTTAGCGATCATTTTAGCGTGTCAATGTCATTGTAGCAGCTTATTGAAAAAAAAGTCGAAGTCGAAGTCGAAGTCAAAGTCAAAGTCAAAGTCAAAGTCAAAGTCAAAGTCAAAGTCAAGGTCAACGTTATCACGTTCGACTATCGTCAGTAAACCGACTTTACAGACAACCGATTTTTCACGGTGGAATAGATGCCTGAGGGCAAATATTAATATTTTTGTAAAGAACACAAGAATTTGTTCTTGAGTCATGGATTTTCTGTCTATTCAAATATGTCACGTGGTCCTGTACCACAGCCAAGTCAAAGTGTAGGGTAGATATTTTCGACGACACCATTTTCTTAAGTATTAAACATAGCCGATTTTGTCACACAATTACATTTTTAAACGTTTATCACACCAAAATATTTTAGACAAGATATTATTAGACTTTGATTTGACGTGACGCCATCTTCAATTGGCAGTGTTGCCAGGTCTAGATTGAAAAAATCAGATTAAAGATGTCCTAAACAACAAAAGATTTGAATGATTACATGAATCTTAAAAGGCGAAGGTTATTTTTTCCTTTAGGAGTTTGACGTTTAGCTCTCACAATGTCTACATCCTAATATGATCGTTCTCTAAAATGTTAATTTAACTAAAACTTCAAAACCCTAAAGAAGTTATAATTACATAAATTAGGTAAAAAGATCCAATATGGTAACACTAATACAGACTAGTGTTGCTTAACCCGCGCAAGAGTCAGTGTGGTACTGCAGAACCGGTCGGTTCTGGTCTGCGGGTCGCCACACCGGGCAAGGCGCTATATGTATCGCGCCTACATTACACCGCCACGGCTGATGAGGTGGCGGAGTACGTTCGTCAGAAGACCGGCTTCTCGCTGAGGGTGTTCCAGCTGCGTTCGCGCCACTATGTGCACTTCAGCTCGTTTGTGGTGCGCGTGCCGCGGCCGCTGCAGGAAACCATCGCAAGTGCTGACTTCTGGCCGAAGGGTGTCGTGTTTCGACGGTTTCGGGGCAACCTGCCGAATCCTACACCAGAGACGACGATGCAACGGGGCCACGCCGTTTCGTCGCCTAAATAGTTATTTTATTTCTACGTTTCATGACGCATTGGTTTTTTTACTGTAATGTCATGTTAACATGTATTAATAAATAAATAAAATAAATTAAGTAAAATATTGTACAAGTTTTATTTTCACATTTAGCAATAGTCAAATATCGCACGACGCACACGTACAAAAGTACAAGTTGCCAATATTTGTTCTAGAGTTGAGAGACCCTGGCTCGCGACTGACGGCATCGGCACCGCGAGATTCGCTTAGGGGCCGTGTAAAAGCGCAGCGTCTATGTGTGCTTTCGTTTCGATCGTTTTGTTTGTAGTTTCCTTACTGCTTTAGCTTATATATATTCTGTGGCTAAAGTCACAACTTCGCTGGAAATCTTGGGTTCAATATAATTTGACCCGTGAATTAATTACAACAGTTCGTAATCGGAGGTCACGCTGCTGTGGTCCGTTAAAATCGAAGCGACCGTGTCAGAATATGCTCATAAAATTTCACGATAATACAGAATAAGTAATAATATTACGTACAGAAGGCCCTCTCTTTAAAAAACTGTTCTTCGGGTCCAACCACCGGACGGAACGCACCGGATCCGACTATCTCTCTCTATCGCTTAAGGCGTGCACTTTCTGGTCTATGGCTAAGGCTCCCTCGTGGGGCCTCAAGGCCGCGTGGTTAAATCGTGGAGTGAGCCACCTGACGATAGAGTCTGTGCGGAAAGGGAATAGGCGTGGCGAAAAACGGAACTAACCTAACCAGTATTATGGCCACAGAACAGAAAATATGGCACATACGGTACAAAAGCATTACAGCGCCCCCCAAAATTAATCCTATTCTCTTTCCGCACAAACTCTACTCGGTTGAGGAATGCGACCTGCAGAGGAGAACAACCGGACAGACATACGAAAGCATTTATGCCCAAGCTGAAACGGAGGAAGCGTCTCCGCTTCGCGCTCGTAGACGAAAACGACACAATACGGCCATTTAGAAAAATAAATTTAATGATGATAAAACTTGGCACTATTCTCAACGGGTATAATACAGGCGGGTGACAACTCACAGATACACAGGGGGCAAAAAACCCAATACCGGTCACAAGTGCATAGCCTTAAGCAATCGTTCAGCAATAGTTTATGCAACGTCGACAAAAAACTTACGGTTTAATTCGAAAACAGCCTAAGTCACTATGAAACCAATAAAGACATTGGTTCTTTTTCGAATTAGCCGATTCAATTAGAACAATGTCTAAACAAATGCAGTGTCAGGCCACGTGCAGTTCTGCGTAGTCTCATGTTTCACTGCAGAGGTTTCTAAAAACCCTTGGCGTTGCTTTTTTGTTATGAAGTAGGTAGTAACTAAGTCTCAAGTATCGTCAGTCGGCTCTCAGCGTTACAAAGGTGGAATGTAGAGCACCTACAACTTATTTGATGTCGATATAAGCTATATTATATTTGCTTGGCGGGCGGAATATGAGATTTTAAGTATAAATCATTTCTAAGAATCGTATTAACTTTGTTACATTATATTTCGGAGATTGACTATCTTTTGCTGAAATCGAGCTAGTCTATACAGCACCATAGGGATTAGTGCGGTTTTAGACAACACTTTATCTGCGAAAAACAACAAGTAATCAAAATGAAGATATTTTGATTACTTTGGAATGATGATAATAAATGGCGCTAGCTCATAAGTAGCCTATTCAGGGGTTCGTCCAGAAATCATGTGATCGTCTATGGGGTGGGGGGGGGGGGTGTCTAAAATAGGCCATATTTGATCACATGATTTCTGGACGAGCCCTTGCATGTTTTTGGGCATTTTCAAAAATCGTTGTTAATTTAACTTTTTTTTATATTTCAAAAATTTTAAGTTTTTTCGAATCAGGATCATGAGCACTATCGACCCTGATAGAAGAAAAAAAGTTTCCCAAAATTTTCATACACATTTCGTTCTTGCGTTACGTTACCGCCATACAAGTGTATATAGAAAAGTAACGGAATCGGAATTAAAAAAAATAGGACACTTTTTTTCTTCTATAAAGTTAAATACTGAACAAATAAATTCGATTACCCTGCCACCTCAACAGTTACTATGTGACCGAGAAATCTACAATATAATATTGATAGATTTGCTATAGCCTAGTCTAGATATAATTTCGCTTATCTGATATTTAATGCCTAGTTACTATTATTATTATTGTGAATGGAATTTGAATAAAATGCTATACTTACATGTAAAATATTAAATTAAATTAAAATTAGCAATGTATTATAAATGTCAAAAATAGTTTCAAATTATCTAGATAAGATCGTATTTTAAGTTAAGTTATTGTAATACCCCTACGGGGCATCATGTACCCTCCCAAGATATGCTGTAACACCTAGCGAAGTATAAAATTGTACATGAAAACAATGAATAAACAAATAAATTAACAACGATTTTTGAAAATACCCTTTTGCTTTTTTTGCATATTTCTAGGGCACATCGCATTATTTATATACAGTGGAACCTCGATAAGTCGAAACTCAAGGGAAACGCTAAAAAAATCGTGCTGACGAGGTTTCGACTTATAGAGGACTTCGACTTACAGAGCTTCTGTACTCTTTGACTTCCAGTTACAGAGGTAAAATAAAAAATCAAGTTATAGAGGTAAAAATTCCTATAAATTAGATAGGCAACCTGCCATAATTTTTCTTCGAGTTACAGAGGTATACCGGGTGTGGCCCGTAATAATACGAGCAAAAAATTAAACCGTAGATTCTATTCCTCAAATAATAAAACATTTGTTCAACCACTTTTTAAAAATATGTATAGTCCTTAGATTGTCTCTCTTTCATACAAAGTAATTAGTATTTTCAATCTTGTCACCCTACAGACGTAATCAATTTCGCAATACATTGCGTGTTCGGATAACCTTTAAAGTGTGCTAAAAATCAAACCACAAGTTATTTTTAAAAGTCGCTGAATAAAAGTTGTCTAGTTTGAGGAGGAGAACCTACGGTTTAATTTTTTGCTCGTATTACAGCCCACACCCGGTATAAAAAAAAAAAAAAATAAAAAATAAAAAAATTGTTTATTTTGCCGAAAGTGTACATAAAATAATGTTTACCTGTGACCGCCACACTAGGCTAGGCCTGTCTCGTGGGGTCAATTTAAAAAAAAAACCGGTCAAGTGCGAGTCGGACTCGCGCACCGAGGGTTCCGTACAAAATCGTCAGTAGATACGTGAATAATTCAAGAAAAATTGTATGGTGGGACAAACTTAACTTTGCTCTTGTAAAACTGTTGTCCCCATACATCGACATATTCCGCGGTTAGTTTAGTAGGAGCAAATAAGGTTGTCTTACGATTTTTGCGAATTTCTGAAAAACGCTGCAAGTTAGAAAAACCGTTTTATTTTTCCTGTAATATTTAGGATAATATTAATAATCGGTAATTATTTCAGATTTTTCTGTTCAGTAAATTCGGAGATAATAGGGGGGGAATGGTATTATTTTAAACGTTTTTGGTCTTAAATCAAAAACTACACGTTTACTGAAAAAAATAAAAACAGTTTTGAAATCTTCATATTAAGCCCTTTCATTTGATATCCCACTCGATATATTAGCTCAACTTTTGATTTTAGACATCCCATTTCGGTCCCCTTTAAAAAAAAAGTAAAAAAGGTATAGGTTTTTTTTTCTGTTCCATAGGCTCAAATTAGCGGTTTTTAACACTATTCCAAATTTCAAGTCGATAGCATCAGTAGATCCTGAGATATCTTGCTGTGACAGACGGACAGACAGACAGACAGACAGACAGACAGACAGACAGACAGACAGACAGACAGACAGAGTCGCACCATAAGGGTTCCTTTTTTACCATTTTGGTTCGGAACCCTAATTACCATTGACTAAATTTGCTGATTTCTACGCTGAAGTATTGAATTTGTAACTACAATTAATTTTCAAAAACCTAGAGTATACATTGTTAGAAATAAACTTAACATAGAAAGACAATAACAATACTACTTGACAACTTTTCCTGTGATATGTTATAGAAACACCTCTCAATAATAGAAATATTAGTGAAAAAAACCACTGCAATATCATAAAAACTCACCGAGATACTAGGTATAATGTTAAAATCATATTTTTAGACTTTCCCATATATATTCACAAACTTCGAGATACAGAGGTTATAAAACGAAAGAACGGTTTCTTCGAGATATAAAGTTCATCTATTCCGACTTATAGAGGTAAAAAATGTACTGAAACGTCTTGTTACGTCATTGGTAATTTTGACTTATGGAGGTATATTATTTCGAGTTATGGACGTTTTGGGGCTTGAAGGGAACGGGATTTTATTTCGTGGTATAAAAAAGTGGGTTATATAGTGGATTTCGTCTTATCGAGCTCCACTCCGTAGTACATCGCTTCTGCATTCTGTGCATATCTTACACGACGCGATGTGTAACAACCAATGCTAGCTTCGGAAACCCGGTATTATTAGATGATCAAACGAACTTACCTGAAGTGAATTCGATCTTAATTGTCATGTCTTCGACGAAAGATTTAGGTATATATTTAAACAAATGTAGTTGCCCTGCAACGTTCGGACCTATTCGCACCCAGTTCATCGGTAACGTAGAAGGAGAAATCAATATATCCCTTCTACGGTACCGGCCGCTGTACGAATAAATCTTGAGGCGAAGACATGACAATTTCACTACTCCTGCAGCTCGTATTTATCTTGTCTCATATTGTATACGACCCAGTTGTTGCAGGTCACGAAGTTTAATTATGTCTTAAACTTCAATCGTCTCATTCATGATCTGCATGACTGCACATTTTGCACTTTGATCGTCAATGCGATAAATTCGTACATACCCTACATACTTCGTGTTTGGAATGCTTGATATAAATAGCTTATAATTGTTCTACCTACTAGGTGTTAACGTGGGCCAGTTTCCCGCAACTCGACGACAGATATGCGCCTATTTTGCGTTATGGGTCGAAGTAGTAGGTCTATTCTCCTACGCTAAAAAGAAGGATTGAAAGACGTAGCTTTGCAGGCAATTTGCACAGTTGGACTCTATCTAGTGGGAAATTATCTAAGACGCTGGAACAAATAGCTTGTTTGGTTGAAACTAGATCGCTACACTGCCCAAGAACTCACCGTTTTGCTGCCTAAATTCTGACCATCTATTGCTAGCTTTCCGAGCAGTGGCCTGAAAATAATACATTACACAGCTAGGGTGGTTAAACAAAGAAAGCGAGGGACGTAAATATGCGATCGAGGGCTTTCTACACATTTTGTGTCATCATTCTGTGGTGTGGCATAAATGTTTTTTAATTTAGTAGTTATCATTACCGCGACCAATATCGTTTCACTGATAATTCAGACTAAGTATGTTTAATATTCTCACAGTACGTTTAAGATTAGAGCGGTCTTTGTTTGTGCACGCGGTAAAATTGTCTTATAACGATATAAAATGACGTATATTAATAAAACATCATTGTTTGTTAAGCCCTTATATATGTTTAGGTTGCCGGCTATCCTTCGGCCGTTTTGATTGCAAAGTTTGCGTCTTTAGGAGTTGGACCCAACTAAATGTGACGATAATAGCGAGGTACCTAAACTTACACTAAAAGGCATCACACACGGTGAAGATAGGTAGTAATTATAATATTTTATGTAAAGATATAATATCGCTTACTATATAGTTTGTATGAGCTATCACAAACGGCTACAAGATACTTTTCATCACACTTGCTCGAAAATGGTGCATTACACGTAGGTTTTGCGGGCAGTAAATGACCTATTACGCCCTAGGGCGTAATGGTTTTCTTTTTAAATTTGAAACGCTTGTTCTGTTTTACTCTTATTTGTCATGGTCAAAGGAAACGCCAACTTACTTTTTTAACTTTTATCACTGAAATATTTATTTAAAGATAACTGTTATTGCAAATACATGTAAACACATATTTCGGTAACATTAATTAAATGTTTAAATAGTGTATTTCAGTATTTTGCAAATATAAAATCAACCATTTTATGTCTTTACCGCTATGGTTTCCGAACGTGACTTGACTTTCGCATTGTCTATGACATATGTCACTAATGTCACTTTGATGTTTTAATATTTTCTTGTCATCCTGGGACGATTAGTAAGGTTATATTATTAAGATTTCCTCACAAGTGTGATGAAAAACATTGTGTGTGCCACGGGCGGTAAAGGAATTACAAACTCGTGTTATTAAAGCCCTCGGTTTCACCTCGGGCTTATAACAAACACTCGTTAGTAATTCCTTACTTACCGCCCTAGATACACAATGTACTATTATGTATGTATAAAAACTATACAAAAGTCAATACAACTTCATATTTTCATATTACACTGTCTTAAGATATCAAGCGATATGTAAAGTTTATGTTAAGATACAGAGCGATGCCAAGATGTCATCTTAAGATGCGAAAAAATGATTCGAGCGAATATATTATCGTAACTTAACCGTCTGTGATACCTTAAGATAACATATTATAGTACCTATCTTCGCCGTGTGTAACAACCCTTAACACAATTTGCGTCATTAATAAATGTTCCTGGGAATTAAACGTACATTTACCCAGAATCGAGATTATTTCTATTGTGTTGGAATTTCAATTTCCATTGTACCTTAAACAACATTTTATTTGTTAATCTATAATAAACCCACATAGCTGTTTTGGCCTAGTTATAAAACTGCTGTACTTAATTATTACTAGGTATTTAGTTTTAGTTATTTTACACAGATGGGTGCGCACATCGGAAACTTCATTCACGGATGTGAAATTAGTTAATTGTCTCCTCTTTGCTCCGGCTTAGTCTGGTAAAAAGTGTCTTATGTGTTGAACCGGCGTCATGTTCTACCTATACAGGGTGTCCCTAAAACCAACTTTTATACGATCAGGGCTGATAGACCAGCTCATAAGAACCTAGATTAAGCAAATTTGACCTCAGTAAAAATCTCTTAGTTTTCGAGATATTGACGTTTTTGTAAAACTCGTGCTAAGTGATACCCTGACTCGGTGTTTTGAGTGTCTTGCTAAAATATCAAGTATTTTACAAATCTGTTTTTGGGGTAGGGGTCGGGTTGCATAAAGTTTAAGGTCATATTTTTGATACGCATACGAGGATTCGTCATACTCATCATTATGCATAACTGTAAATAGTCATACATTTATGCGCATAACGACTTTAATCATAATGTTTATGGACATACTGTGTAATGGGCATATAGTTGATATGCATACATTTATTCAAGCATACTTTATAATGGGCATACATGGATTGCTCATACAACACTTTAACCATACTAAGTAAATGCATAAAATGCTAAACGCATAAATAGGTTGCTCATACGACACTTTAACCATACTAAGTAAAAGCATAAATTGCTAAACGCATAAGCCTAATTTTAAAAGTTTTTTTAAAAGTTCTCTTTTATGTTGCGTCACAGTTCTAACCTAATATACTTTTCTGGCAGCGATGCGGTTCTGTGTGAGGTCACAGTTCTAACCTAACCTAACCTACTTTTCTGGCAGCGATTTGGTCCTGGGTGAGGTCACAGTTCTAACCTAACCTAACCTACTTTTCTGGCAGCGATTTGGTTTTGTGTGAGGTCACAGTTCTAACCTAACCTAACCTAACCTACTTTTCTGGCAGCGATTCGGTTATGTGTGAGATAACAGTTCTAACCTAACCTAACCTACTTTTCTGGCAGCGATTCGGTTATGTGTGAGATAACAGTTCTAACCTAACCTATTCTACTTTTCTGTCAGCGATTCGGTTATGTGTGAGATAACAGTTCTAACCTAACCTAACCTACTTTACTGGTAGTGATTCGGTTATGTGTGAGATAACAGTTCTAACCTAACCTACTTTTCTGGCAGCGATTCGGTTATGTGTGAGATAACAGTTCTAACCTAACCTAACCTACTTTTCTGGCAGCGATTTGGTTCTGTGTGAGGTCACTAATATTGAGTAATGAGTAGAAATTAAAAATACTTCAATAATATAAATCGTTTCTTTTTTGAAGAACCATCGCAAGTCCATTATCAAAATTTATGCAATACGATTGTTATAATCATCAATATTATGGCTTGATAAATGTATGAAATTTACAATTATTACTAAAACCACTTATAATCATCAATGTTATGGCTTAATAAATGTATGAAATTTACAATTATTGCAAAAACGACTTATAATCATCAATATTATGACTAAATAAATGTATGACAATTTACATTATGGTTAAACCAATTATGACTCCGTATAATTATGACACGGAACAATTATGCCATAGGACAATTTATGCCAAAAAAAAAAATATGAGCATCAACGTTATGCTTAAACTGTTATGACAATGAATAATATGACAATAGTTGTTATGCAACCAGACGGCCCCCCCTGTTTTTGCTATGTGTGGCCAAATAACTATGCTATTGAACGTATTTTCTATTTTTGCTAATTTATTCATGCTGTGGACACAGTACAATAACAAAAAAAAATTATTCGATTTTTTTCAAATTTCACCTCTGACTTCGAACTAGCGTGGTGAAAAAAAAATGTACCAACATAACCAGGCACTCAACGTAAAAAAATTGCGCATTTATTGTAGTTTCTAAAATGGTATAAAATTTACTAAACACTGTAATAATTTTTGAAATAATGATATTTTGTTACAAAATTAACTGTCTGCCGCCTTCATCTCATACGATCCGGTTGAACTAAGTTTGCACCTGGCGTGCTTGACATCACATACAAATTAGGTGCAAACTTCACGTAATCGTCAATATCTCGAAAACTAAGAAATTTTTATGAGGTCAATTTTACTCAGTCTCGTTTTTTATGAGCTGGTTTATCAGCCCTGTTCGCCATTTTGTAAAAGTCGCGAATTTTGATAGCCTGGATCAGTCTTTCGAAAGTCATGACTTCAAATTTCAGTATTTTCTGTCCACAGCATGAATAAATTAGCAAAAATAGAAAATACGTTCAATAGCATAGTTATTTGGCCACTCATAGCAAAACACAGATTTGTAAAATACTTGATATTTTAGCAATGACACTCAAAACACCGAGTGAGGGTATCACTTAGCACGAGTTTTACAAAAACGTCAATATCTCGAAAACTAAGAGATTTTTAGTAAGGTCAAATTTGCTTAATCTAGGTTTTTATGAGCTGGTCTATCAGCCCTGATCGTATAAAAGTTGGTTTTAGGGACACCCTGTATACATACAACATTTCATGAAAATGAAATGGGTTTATAATTTTCGCGTAATGCCCATACAAACATACTATTTTATTTACCGAATTTTCTTATACATTATTACCGAAAATCAGCCTCACGGCTTGCCGTGGAAATATGGTGAGTAAGGTCCTTTTTAGCGCGTACCTGCACTGTGCATATTGTTTTTATTTATTGTGTTATGTTTTTGTGCTAAAATTTAGCAAATGAAATTATTTATTTAGCACCTAAATGAATAAATAATTATTTCTTTCTAGTTATTTTAGATTTTAATGACATGATATGCATCTCACATGACAATGTAGGTATGGAATTTCTACGTTTATCTATGGGTTTCTAAATATAGACAAGATTTGTATCGACTGGACTGTTATGCACGTGGAAATTAACATTAAAATCCCAAAGCATGATGTAGTTCTGATTTTTTGGTATGTTGTTTGGACCAGTTACGGTTGTGTGACTCCAAATTTGCACCTTCTAAAAAGTTGTGCTATCTGAGAAACACGCGAAAAACTATACAATTTTTGAAATTTTTGGATTACTGTTTTAACTATGCCTTTTTTGACAGTATAAATTTATCTTTGGCACAAATTAACTACATTAAATTTGCTATAAATAAGGTTCTATTCATTTTTAATGTATGTGTGAGTTACCGAAAATTAAGGTTTTTGAATTTGATGAGACTCCAAAAGGGAGGGGAGCTCTTTCAAGCTTTGAAAGGATTCAACATTTTCTAAAAGCCATCGCAGTTATTCTTTAGGTATTAATTCAAAACCGAGATACCTACGTTGAATGAAAAAATGTGCTTTAAAAAAAAAAGGTGAATAGTGTAAAATATTGTGGTACCTACTAATATAAAAGAAAATAGTGACAACAAGCGAAACTGTAATAAATATGAAAAGAAACTAAATATGCCAAGCGAAAAAAGAGTAAATCCTGCCTACCTCCAAATACTATCCATCAATCTAGTCACATGTTCGGGATACGACGAAGATTTGAATAGGTACATAATATTCCTTTAGCGTAATATACCTAACAATGTCAACGCTTTCATGAAGGGACGTCTATTCAACAAAATTCTAGTAATATTCTACGATAGTTACTATAACATTATTAAGTCTAACCTATTTTCCATTTTCCAACCTCACATATTACAGAAATATCCAACATAAGATAAAAGTAAAACATAAGATAACGGACAATTTGTTCGCAACCATGCTATTCCTCCCAAAGCCAGCCTGGGACTAGAATTCTGTAGTACGAGGGCTGATTGAAAAGTTCGCGGCCTGACCATTAAAAAAAAACTTTTTAATTTTTTTCTACCGCCATTTTGAACTGTCATTATTCAGTTCTCATCCTGCGAAATTTCAATTGTAAGACATTGTAAAAATAAATTATACGTCTGATTTAAAAATAAGAGTCAACAGATTTTTCATTATGGACAATTTGGAGCAACGTGCTGTAATTAAATATCTTCATAAAAAAGGATTGACTCCAAAACAAATTTTTGACGATATGCAGTGTACATTGGGGCAATCCTCTCCATCATATACGACAGTAAAAAAGTGGGCAGCTGAATTCAAGCGGGGACGAGTCAATATCAAAGATAACCCTCGCCCCGGGAGACCAACCACTGCGACCAATCCACATAATGTGGCAATTATATGCGAGATGATAATTGTTGTCGCCGAGTTTATTCAAGTGGCAGCACTGTCACTTGTGGCGCTGGCGACAGAGTTCGCGCCAAGGCAGTCTTCCGGTGACGTCACACCGAAGCTAATAAAACCCCGGGTTTCTTCTACGGAGCCCTCTTTCGCCAAGCAGTCATCGAGGACTTAGGATCTCGCCAATTATAGTACATATTGTATCGGTCCAAGTATTCATATATATATAAATATTCATCTTATTAGCTAAATAGTTACCTTACAAGTTCTTACTTCTTGCAAGTTGAATGTTAACTATGTAGATTGTCCCTAGCTCGCTAAAGTTCATATAAATGTTAATAATCACTTGGACAGCTTTATATTTAGTGCATACTTGTTTGTAAATAAATCATGTAGTAATAGCAGTTGATCCTTAGTCATTAGTGCAGTCCATAACTACTTATAGTGTGTGATAGGGGTGTTGCTGGATAAATAAAGAGTTCTATTGTATGTTAACTGTGTGTTTATTTTATCAGAAGTGCTCGAAGACACGCTCACAATATGCCACGTGGACGCAGGCGCAAGAGATCGAAGCGAAGTCAACCAGCTCCAGTTAAGTTCAACGAGCTCATCGGCCGCAGTAGAACTAGCCGTAGCTGCAGTCTAAGCTACAGCCGGAAACGGAAAAAGCATCAAAATCATAGCCAGAGAACGTCAGAAACCGTGAGTGCAGTGTTATCGTCAGTGATTCCTGAATTTGATTTCCTTGTTGACAAAATCGATATGCGGCTTAACGTGGTCGAAGCAAATGCTAGGTCTTTTGGTTGGTCCGATAACATGACAAAGTATCAGGACTTGCAAAAATTACGAAAAACCGCCAAAACGTGATTAGATTCTTTGCAGAAAAATGAGACTAGATGGACCACGTGGACGTGGAAGCAGTGGCGTGATACTAGGTCTGATACGTTAGAAATTAAACGGAATATGTACGTATTAATAAAACGGTTAATCGAAGCAAAACCGTTACCGAATCATTCCTTAGACGAGGTCTTTTCGAAGAAAAAGGTAGAATCGATAAACTCCAGTTTGCTTTTAAGGACCGAGATATTATATCGATTATTGTTGGTACCATCGGTGACCCCAACATTAGCGCGCATTACCGCGGCAGATGCAGGGAACTTTAGGTATTGTGACGAGCTAGCGTGTTCTTGCACAGTAAGGTTAATACAATCGTAGATAGACTCGAGTTTTCTGCAAATACTACTGTTGCACAAACTTCAAACGCTTCTCGTTTCCGTTGCGGGGAGGTAGGTCACAAAAGAAACGCTTGTACTGCGAAAGATAACGTCCGTTGCGGTTCTTGTAGCAAAATTGGACACTTTGAAGCAGCTAGTAAATCAAAAGCTAAGCATAAACTTCATGGGCAAGGGTTTTTTTTTTGATATTGGAAGCGAATAACGAGCCAACTTGTTAAACAGCAACAACTGCCAACGTTCAAATTACATAATCCTATTAATTTGGTAGGGTTTACAAGCGACTTCTCTGTTCAAGTAAGTGAGGCGATAGCAACCACCCGAAAAGTTGATACTGTTACATTGTTTATAACATTATGTCGTAATAAATTGTCTGGATGCGATATCCTCATAGGTCGAAATTTTACTAAGGACAGAAGTATAATGTATACGCGAGTAGCATATTTCATTTTTAACGTTCGAACACGTCCAAGCTATAAATGTAAACAAAATTGTTTCGCTCAAGCTGAATCAGGTACCTCATGAACACCAAATGTTATTAAACAACATTTTAGCTAGGTACCCTCAATGTTTTTCTGAAAAGTTAGCTACCCTCGGCCAAACATCTTGCGTCGAGTTAGAAATAGAATTGACATCAAGTAAACCGGTTTGCTTACGACTACGACCTTATAAGCCAAAAGAATCAGACATGTGAAAGAGCCTTTGAGGCCTACTTGCATAAATAAATTATTTAATTTCATTTCATATAGAATGTCGGAATGTGAGAAACAATAACACGTCACATGACTGACGAACTATTAAATAATGAGATTATTCGTCATAGCTCGTCTGCATACGCTAGCCTCGCCCTTCTTGTTGATAAAGCTTCCGGACGCTAGTGAAAATGTCATTGGGTGTATTTTGATGCAGCTAACCGATAGTGGTCAGAAACCCATACAATCTTTACAGCCGTCAAACTAAAAAAAAAATATCACTCATTCGAGATAGAGTTTTTGGCTATAGTTACAGGCTTACAAATATTTAGGCATTATTAGTCTCGAGATTCCATTCAAAATTATTACCAATTGTAACGCCGTTAGACATGCTTTGAGTAAGCAAGAGATAGTACACCGTATTAGCAGATGGGTGTTATATACACAAGAGTTCAGATATGAGGTAGCTCACAGAGCAGGCATTCAAATGCAGCACGTAGACGCCCTGATAAGGAATCCTATTTCCGACAACAATGTAAAAATTGACTCTGTTATGTACATAACTGAGGGTGATTGGTTGCTATAGGTTCAATTACAAGACCCTAGTATTTGTAGCATTCGGGGAATCTTAATGTCAGGCGAGGCCGATGCAAACAAACGGATATTTCATGATTATGAGTTATTGGGTAACTAGGTATATCGACGGACGGAGTTTGGTAGACGTTGGTTAGTTAGTACCTAAGCTCTGTATTTGGAATGTGATACAAATCATGATGACGTGGGTCATTTTCCTGTCGATAAAACTGTCGAAAGAATTTGCTCGGAATATTGGTTTCCACGCCTAAAGAAAACGGTTTCAAAATACCTACATGAAAAACTGTTTAAATTATTTATACTATAAAAATATTCACGGTATAAAAAAAAAACAGGAAGACTGTATCCCATTCCAAAATACGCAAGACCGTTCTATTCCCTCCATATGGACCAGGACCACCTACGGTCATTCATAAAAACCACGAAACAAAATAGCTATCTGTTGGTTAGTGTTGATTCGTTCACAAAGTTTTTCAGCCGTGAAAAAATACTAAAAGTCAGGTCGTAATAAATGAGTTACAGAAATTATTTAAGCAATTTGGGAACGCAAACCTTTAATATGTGATGCTGGGAGTGCGTTCACTTCGAATCTTTTTACACAGTTTTGCAATGATCGAAATATTAGGCGTCATATAATCGCGACAACAGTGCCCAGGTTCCGGTGCCCGTTAAGGCAGGTTGAGCGTTACAATTTAACTATTCTAGAAGCTTTACGTAGTATGGGGGCAGACACTGAAAACAACAAATGGGACCAACACGTGACTAGTATTCAGCAAGGTATTAATAGTACAATAAATAAAACAACAGCAACAGTACCGAGTGAAGTCTTTTTGGGTATAGAATTCGAATGAACAACTATATTTACTTGCTATATTTTATACATTTCCCAATTATATTGTAAAACATATGTTTGCATTTACACGAAAAGTAAGATTTAACTGATTTCTGAATTAAACTTTGACTGACTATATAATCACTGACGATGATAGCACTAATACTGAGCACCCGGTTGACGCTACCTCCTTGAGAAGTATGGTAGATGCCAACATATAAAAAAAAAAGTTATAGTAATGACATCAACAGTATGAAGTGCCGCTATTCAAGGGTCCGTTCCGAGTAACAAAAGTATTGGGGCATGACCGATACAGAGTTGCAGACCTAAGAGGCGCCGAGAGAAGCTCAAAACGCTACGTTGGCACTGCCTGCGCAGAAATTAGGAAGTCCTGGTATCGCCTAGCAGAATAACATGGTAATGCTCCGGATGTTGTCAAGAGCAATTAAGGTAAATTATGCATATTCTTGATTATTATTTCATGATCTCAAGTTTACCCGTTTTTATTCATACACAGTCTTCTTTTAAAAACATTATCAATCATTGCATGTTTCCTTAATGGCCTAATGTTTACGCTTCGAACATTTATTGCATGTGAAGGGAAGAAAAACATGTAGCAGATATCCAAGGTGAACACTGTTACATGGGGTATACACGGCATGATACACAACGACGTGATCCTGAACATCACAGAGTTTAAATGCCAATACACGCCCGGATCCCTTTATATGCAATTCTGTTTTGATGTTTGGCGACTTGACAGTCGCAGGCATGATGTTTGGCGACTTGTGACAGTCGCAGGCACAGGTGACAATACGAGCGAGTATTTAGCTAATGTTAGCGTTGTTATGTTCTCAGCTTCATCATCAGCCCAGAACGGTGGCCGAGGACGACCCCGTTAGCAGGACGGCCGGATGTTGTCGCCGAGTTTATTCAAGTGGCAGCACTGTCACTTGTGGCGCTGGCGACAGAGTTCGCGCCAAGGCAGTCTTCCGGTGACGTCACACCGAAGCTAATAAAACCCCGGGTTTCTTCTACGGAGCCCTCTTTCGCCAAGCAGTCATCGAGGACTTAGGATCTCGCCAATTATAGTACATATTGTATCGGTCCAAGTATTCATATATATATAAATATTCATCTTATTAGCTAAATAGTTACCTTACAAGTTCTTACTTCTTGCAAGTTGAATGTTAACTATGTAGATTGTCCCTAGCTCGCTAAAGTTCATATAAATGTTAATAATCACTTGGACAGCTTTATATTTAGTGCATACTTGTTTGTAAATAAATCATGTAGTAATAGCAGTTGATCCTTAGTCATTAGTGCAGTCCATAACTACTTATAGTGTGTGATAGGGGTGTTGCTGGATAAATAAAGAGTTCTATTGTATGTTAACTGTGTGTTTATTTTATAATGCAAGACCGACGATTAAAAGTAAGAGAAATAGCTGACATCGTAGGCATCTCCTATGAAAGAACCCAAAACATTATAGTCAACGAATTAGGTTTTTCGAAGGTGTGGGCGAGATGGGTTCCGAAGCTCCTTTCAGTGGAACAAAAAATCACTCGTCTAACAATTTCACGCGACTGTCTCGACTTGTTTGAAGCTGATCCTCAAGACTTTTTGGACAGATATGTTACTATGGATGAGACATGGGTCCATCACTACACGCCCGATACTAAACAGCAATCAAAGCAGTGGGTTCGTGCTGGATCTCCGCCTCCCAAAAAGGCAAAGGCCATTTTGTCGGCGAATAAAGTCATGGCATCAGTCTTCTCAGTCTTCTGGGACGCAAAGGGAGTAATAATGGTTGACTATCTCCAGTAAGGTACCACTATAAACTCGGACTACTATTGCAACCTTTTACGCCGATTACGAGAAAATCTGAAAGTAAAAAGACCTGGATTGTTGACAAAAAAAAGTTCTCTTTCACCAGGACAATGCACGTGTGCACACGTCAATAAAATCGATGGCAGAAATTCACAACTGTGGGTTTGAATTATTGCCCCACCCACCCTATTCGCCTGATTAGGCACCATCGGACTTCCATCTATTTCCAAACTTAAAAAAACACATGGGCGGTAAGAATTTTTTCATCACACTTGCTCGAAAATGGTGTCATTACACGTAGGTTTTGCGGGCCGTAAATGACCTATTACGCCCTAGGGCGTAATGGTTTTCTTTTTAAATTTGAAACGCTGGTTCTGTTTTACTCTTGTTTGTCATGTTCAAAGGAAACGCCAACGTACTTTTTTAACTTTCATTACTGAAATATTTATTTAAAGAGAACTGTTATTGCAAATACATGTAAACACATATTTCTGTAACATTAATTAAATGTTTAAATAGTGCATTTCAGTATTTTGCAAAAATAAAATCAACCATTTTAAGTCTTTACCGCTATGGTTTCCGAACGTGACGTGAATTCGCATTGTCTATGGATAATGTCACTGTCAGTTTTACAATTTTATTTAGGTTAAGTAAGGTTATTTTAATCAGATTTCCTCACAAGTGTGATGAAAAACATTGTGTGTGTCACGGGCGGTAAAGGAATTACAAACTCGTGTTATTAAAGCCCTCGGCTTCGCCTCGGCCTTGTAACAAACACTCGTTTGTAATTCCTTACTTACCGCCCTTGATACACAATGTACTATTTTACCAACGACGAGGTCCAAGCCGAAGTGGCCATTTTGAAGGCCTGGAGGAAAGTTTCTTCAAAAGTGGTATAATGGCTTTGAAATCCAGATGGAACAAGTGCAAAGAGCTCGACGGGGACTACGTAGAGAAATAAAAATATAAAATAAAATCTTTGGATTTGATTTCATACTTAGGCCGTGAACTTTCCAATCACCCCTCGTATGTACAAAAGAAAATATCTTTGAAAAGGGGGAAATCAATTTTTAACCGACTTTCAAAAGCAGGACGGTTCTCAATTCGTTTGTATGTTTTTTATTACTCGAAGAGGGCTGTGATTTTTTTTGTTTGAAAGGGTACACCTCCGAGGTTATCTTATTGTAACGAAATCAAGATCTTTGAAGGTTCTTTCTCTCTCTCTAAATATTATAGCCATTTTTATCAAAATAGATTAATTGAAAGTCGGTTATTTAACAAAAATAATTTTGTGGGTACATTGTTCCATTTGATCATAGAACAATTCCCTCAAAAGTCAAAAATTAATTTTGCAGAAAAAATTGTATTGTATTATAGATTTACTCGAACGATCGACGTTACATGCTGGCATTTTAAGTGAATTGTATTAACATATTCGTACCTATGTATTGGGGGTTTGTGATTTGGTTTATCTTTCATTTTAGATAACAAATGGGACTGCAGCGACGGCGGACTGGATTGGCTGGCGATGGAAAGAGACAACAGCACTGTGAAGAGAAAGATAGTAGATTATTACAAACTCGTGTGCCACCAGCAACTGTATAGAGGCAAACCGTTGCATAAAGTTATGGACATTATCAGGGTAAGTGATTAAGGTTGACCTGTAGGCTTATGATGCTACGTTTTGTCACGCGATAAATAAATCATAAAGCATCCGTCACTCTCACACACTATTTGTCAGAACGTGATGGATGCTTTATCGTTTATTTATCGCGAGACAACGCGTAGCGTAGCATCATAAGCCTACTGGACAAGTTGGATGTATCTCTTATCGACTGGCCAGAGATTACTCGCCAGGACGATTGGAAACCAAGGAGTTGCGACGTTGCGACACTATTATAGGTTGATAAACACATTTTTTATGTCTTGGTGTGGGGATAGAAGAATGCACAAGCAAAAGTCAATGGTTACTAAAATCAAAACGATGAACATTATAACGTGTGGCGATTCGCAGACTTCACAGTTGTTGTTTTTAATGTACGATATTAAGAAGAACGAATAGATAAAACGACCTTCAATAACTACATTTTTAAAAACCCGACCGCGGTGCACTTTGAAACTGCATAAAATCCGCCATTTTGTTTATTTTAACGAACTTACCCAACGAAAATACCTAGTGACACTCGCACCGTCAAGACAAATCTAATGATGTATCATTTATCAAAATCGGATGTGCCATTGAGTAGTTACGAGAGGACACAGGAACGGACATACATACATACATACAGGTCAAACACATAACCCTCCTTTGGGCTTCGCCGCAGTCGGGTAAAAATATAATACTAGAAAGTTATATCCTGAAAGTTTATTTCAGGCATTTTAGAGATAAAAATAATACACACTTAAGTTAGCGAACCGTACATTACAAAGTCTAGTGTTCTCTTGGCTTGAGAGCACTCTGTGCTCAAAGAACTTATATTATTTGAAATCTGATAAAGTTATAGTAATAAAACAACTTAAACGGATTAAATCGCGTATATTACTACATTTTAAGTCCCGACGTTTCGTAACCCTTTTCAGCGTTCGTGGTCGCGGGTAGATTTAATCCGTTTAATTTGTTTTATTACTATGAGTGATAATCGCGGAAACCGAAGACAATATTATCTGATAAAGTTACCTTTAAGTACTGTAAACCCTTGAGAATGATTTTATTTATTGTGAACTCTTGTGGAGTGTAATAAATTCTCATCATTTTTGGTCTGCCAACTGCTTTACTGACTATTTCCACTGAATTAATTATGTTCACGTATTTATTTGTATTTTACTAGAGGCACGTCGCAACTTCGTGATCGTGAAATACGATAAATATCTCTTTAGGGTTCCGTACCTCAAAAGGAAAAAACGGAACCCTATAAGGGTTCCGACCCTTATAAGATCACTTTGTTGTCCGTCTGTCTGTCTGTCTGTCCGTCTGTCAAGACCCTTTATTTTGGAAACGCGTGGAGGTATCTAGTTGAAACTATATACTCAAGTCAATAGTACCTTGAAGCTGTGAAAAAATCAAGCTTCTCAGTTAACGTGAAAAAAAAAGATACGGCCGTTAATGCCGCAAAAAACGTAAATTTCGACACTCTGAAGGAAATTAAAATTCAAAGGGTTACCTTCCGTTGTGTGCGTGTGGATTGAGTGAGCACCCTTCTGAAAAATAAAACAAAATGCTGTTCATTTAGTAAAAGTTCTAAAACAATTGTAAAACTAATCTCTTTATTTGAAAAAAGATAAATCAACAGATACAACTTTTAACATGCGCTCACTCAGTTCTCACAAACTACCAACGAAATCAGGGAATGTATTCATTTAACATATAATATTTATATACGAATCTTTAGTAAAACCTATGCTAACTTACCTTTATAATTTGTAGATCACCTAGTAACGTATTTAAGATTTTACAAATAATTTCTTATGCTCACTCAATCCGCACACTTTCGAAAACCCGATTTCTGATGAAAAAACTGTATTTCGACGACCACTTTAGCTTAGTTGGTAGTGACCCTGCCTACGAAGCACGAGGTCCTGGGTTCGAATCCCGGTAAGGGCATTTATTTGTGTGATGAGCACGAATATTTGTTCCTGAGTCATGGATGTTTTCTATGTATTTAAGTATTTCTATCTATTAAATATATCGTCGTTTAGTATCCATAACACAAGCCTTATTGAGCTTATTATGGGGCTAGTTCGATTTGTGTAAGATTGTCCCCTAATATTTATTATTATTTATTTATTACATGTTAAATGAATACATTCCCTGATTTCGTCGGTAGTTTGTGAGAACTGAGTGAGCGCACGTTAAAGGTTGTATAAAATTAATAAAGATTAGTTTTACAATTGTTTTAGAACTTTTACTAAATGAACAGCATATTGTTTTATTTTTCAGAAAGGTGCTCACTCAATCCACACACACGCCCTTCCGTTGACCTAGAACTATAAAATTTGGCAAGTAATACCGTCTTATACTACAACAGGTATAGGGAAAGATCTGAAAACTATACATTTTTGATTAAATCATTAAAAAAATCGACTTTACTAAGGGAATCAAAATTTATAGGGTACTTTATTATATTTACCTATAAATTTGTATGGAACCCTCGGTGGGCGAGTCCGACTCGCACTTGTCCGGTTTTTTGCTTCACCGTAGCCGAGTCGTGGTCCTTATCTACGTGTAAACCAAATTTCGGAAATCGGTCCGGTGGTTTTTACGTGATGCGTGACCACTCAATCACACAGACAAACAGAAAAAAAAAATCAAAACTGTCTATTACTTATTTTTAACACACGTCAGTTACTTTTTGAAAAAAACTATAAAGACAGTCATGCTACAATTTTATTATATGTAATAGAACAGATTTTATGTAAAACTTTCTAACAACCTTGTTCACGGAGGCAAAATAAGGCCGATCTTATCGTATGTGTTAATAACCTAATTAATCTGTGTACGAATCATCACGGCCATCGGTCAGTTTGTGGGTGATGCGCGAACAAACATGAAATTTGTTCGATTTTATTATATGTATTATTAAAGGTCGCTGATATCGTATTTACCAACCCAATTACAGTACCCAATTATAATGTATTCCGTCAGCTTGTTGGAAGCTCGTTAAACTGGGACGTCGCTTAATGTCATCTCTGGCATTATTTTCAGAATATATGGTAGGGAATATCCGAGAATAAAATATCTATTTAAAAATGGCGGACTTAAATGGCGAAATTGTGTTTCTGTTTCGCTCTTCGGTTGAATGGTAGAGAATGCCTTAAGGCATTAAGTCCACCATTTATACCTTTCTTCTATGTGCAATAAAGGTTAAATTAATAATAAATTGTGGTATAGATCCGCCGTTGAGATTAACGATAAAAAGTAATTTTCAGTCACTTTGAAAAAGGACCTTCCTTGTAACTCCATTTTTTAGGGTTCCGTAGCCAAAATGGCAAAAACGGAACCCTTATAGTTTCGTCATGTCCGTCCGTCCGTCCGTCCGTCCGTCCGTCCGTCCGTCCGTCCGTCCGTCCGTCCGTCCGTCCGTCCGTCCGTCCGTCCGTCCGTCCGTCCGTCCGTCCGTCCGTCCGTCCGTCTGTCCGTCTGTCCGTCTGTCCGTCTGTCCGTCTGTCCGTCTGTCCGTCTGTCCGTCTTCCGTATGTCACAGGCATTTTACTCAAAAACTGCACGATGGATATTGATGAAATTTGGAATAAAGATGTCTTGGTCGAGCCGCTACTTAGTTTGGCAGTTAAATAATTAAAATAAACATTTTTAGGGGGGCATGTTACAGAAGCTAAAAAAATGTTTTTTCAGAAAATATCAGCGTGTGGTACATAGCTCTTTCAAAAACATTTTAAGGTTCTTAAGTAATGTTTTTGATTAAGTGAATACCTTTGGAATAACCGCTCCGAAAGTTGTAAAAATTGTGTCCCCTCCCCCTATCTTCTAAACCGTGTGTCCGGAAAATATAAAAAAAAAATTACAAAGATTACGCTTACGATAACGCTTAATTAATACTTTACGAAAATTATTTTCAACAAGGTCGGATAAACTGTTTGGTTTTTATTACTTTTTAATAAATTTGTAATGCTTTAATGCACTTTTTCAAGGTCGGATAAACCGTTTTTTGAGTTATTGCCGATAAACTGCGCTTCTCAACAAAAGGACGTAATTGTTATGAAGATACGCTCTTTTGTTGTTGTACTTTTTTTTAAATCTTATTTTTTACCTTATAGTTACGGCTATGAAACCCTACACTGAGCATGGTCCGACATGCTCTTGGCCAGTTATTTGTGCCTACATAAACCTATTTGTTACAAGGTAATTTCGTCATTGATAACTGATTAATTGTTTTTAAAAGAAATTGTACCTTGTGTAGCATTATCGCTACAGGTTTTGTGTCGCTAGTTCGTTTGTTCGCTAGTGTTGGCTAACTTGTAAGTTGGTCGGCCACGTGGTCATAAATGGCGGTGACTGTATAGCCTTGCGTAATCTGTCAAATACGTGCTCTATAAAATCGGTTGTACTCTCGCCGAGATTGGATTACGTCCTTACTTCACTTCAAGTTTTTTTGGCGTGCTGGTGGGTTTCGGTTTTGCTTTTTCAAATTGTGGATTCCAGATTCGTCGAGTTTGAAATTTGGGTGTGAGAACAAACGCTGGGGCTTTTTTCATTCTCAATCTGGCTTTCATTTGAAAAGCACGTTACGTGGTCTAGCATATTTTTGCAGTTTTGCTTGTTTTTCTAGCCCGTTGGTGGGCTTAGATTATTGCTATTTAAAGTTTCTAAACAACTGTGTTTCATTGTAATTGTGATCGTGTCAAGTTTGCGTTTCATGTGCGTAGCGCGGTTCAGTGCTGTTCCGAATTCTAGAGGTCGAGACGCATAGCCTTGTGGGTTGTGTGTGAACCTCCTACGGCGCTTTAGCGACCCGGTGTGGTCTGTTTAACTGAAGCTGGTCATCTCTCAAATGTTCCGGCTCCAACCCGAGGCTCCAATCTGACCTGGAGAACGACGTATCGCTGGCGGTATTCGCGAGCGGCTTTCACGGCTGGTGTTGACGGTCCGGTGTTGGACGCTACTGCGGAACCAAATGAACGAGCGCTGCAGCATGCGAATCTAAAGGACGACGGCGACAAAGTTTTAATAACGACAAGGAGTAATAGTGTTAGCGTTTAGCCAGGTACCTGGTAGTATTTAGTGACATTCGCGTGCTTGTGATCGCCTTTGGACGCTCTGTTATACGTCCGGCGCGGCCAGGCAATTTATTTCTCTTTGCGACTTCTCAAAATTCAGAAAGGCTCTTACCCGCCAATGTAGTATTCAATTTTTCGGTCATTTTAATTTCTCTTTGCGACACCCTAGGGTTTTCATCAAAATCATCCATCCTCTCATTACTTCACCACTTTCAGCCCTAGGTACCGTCAGTATTCCACGCGTACGTTCGATCTTGGGTTCGCTCGGACGACTTGTTCCCGAAGCTTTGTCCCAACGCCGATCGTACCCGCTACGCCTTTATTTTTAGACCACTTGACTTGGTATTTGCCTTTTGCTAATATTACTACTACTAATCGTCCTACCGCGTTCCAGTTAAATAAAACGAAAGTGTTCGTGTTTCTAGTAATTTAATGGTTTATGGTTATATGACAATTTTATCAATAATACTTGCATGAAGTTGGTCTTGTGCCTTAATAACGCTCTCTGTAACTTGTTTACTTATTCTTTAGGTAAATAACTGTGCCATTACGAACTCTGTACTCCTACTAGATTATTTTCAGGAAAATAAACAAAATTATACGTGTTGTTGTGTGTGATTTATTTTTAGTTATTCACCACACTTGATGAAGAAAACTACTCATTACAAGAAGTAGCCTAGCAGCAGCAGTAGTCTAGCTTACAGGCCTTTCATAATTCAATGTATCTTTCCACTTGTCAATTTATTCCGTTTCCTAAAAATTTGGATCTATCGCTAATCAGAAATAATCTAGGCGCACGGCAGTGCCTGCCCCCGCCAAGTCGAAAAGGCACGGCCGTTCCATCCTTTTCTGGAAGCCATTCAGGCCATTTTCAACCTCCTGTAATTTTGTACTGGCTAAAGCTAGAACCCTGAATTTCAAGGATATATAGGGCACAATAAGACTTAAGTATATTTTCAATAACATTCAATTTGAACGTGTAGTTTAAGAACTACGTCAAAGTTCCTTAGTTTTGTCACTGACTGACTCACTGACTGATCATCATAATTATAAGGTACTTCTAGCAGACCCACAAGCTACAAATTTTAAACATAGTGAGTTTTTAGCCTACGAAGTGCTACAAAACCTAAAAATATTGCAATTTCAGTCACAACTGCACACGTAAGTTTGTAATCCTATAGAAATACATGCGATTACTAAGCTAGTTTTGCAGTTAAAATGGAAAAGAATGGTTTGGAATGTAATAAATAAAGGAAGACCATTTACAAAAAGAAATGAGATCCCGAATTTTTACATGTAATGTTTTTGATGGGATTCGTATTTCTCTAGTATTCGTATTGTAAACATGTAGGTAGCATGCTTTTTAATCGTTTTTTATTGTAAAGAATGCATAAAGGAATTTTATAATTTATAATTAACTTTACACATCTTTACACTTTTTGTTCTGCAAAGATTGCAAAATTCTTCAAAGAAATATCTTTACAACAATTACCAAGTAGACTGAATTGGAGCAAGAATTTATATTATTGCAGCAAAGGAAACTTACAAGCATCCTACCTATTTAATAAGTTGGAAATTAAAATCCGAGACTAGGATTGTTATGTACACATCAGTGGCGTGGCGTAAAATATATCCTTGGGCAAGCCGATGCAGATTTGGCGTACATTTTCCTTAACAGCTGTATGTAGAATAAGGTGCTCAAATGCCTGACATTAGGCAAGCCGGTAGGAATCTAGTTCTTTGGACGCCACGCTGCTGGTACACATACAACTTGTCCCAAAATTCAACGATAAGCTGGCACCAGAAGATGGACCTGCTCATTACTACTCGAAGAAAAAATGGAAAAAAATGTATCTCAATTTATTATGGAATTTTTACCAAAAAAAAATTAAAATCGAGTATAAATAAAGTAATATAATAGTATTTTTAAATTTCTGATTTTTCTTTTGTATCGACAACCTAAGTTGTACTGCTATCCACCACAATCCTTAAAAATACCAGAATACATGAAGTTTTTACACAAAAATTAATCAAAATTAGTTTTTCCCTAAAATTTTAACGTTCAGTCCAATTTCACTCACTCATCGTGGTGTACAAAAAAAGTACTGGCACTACTATGGCAAGTGTTTTGGAAAGTTGACGCAACTAACCAAGATTCCAAAATGGCATACTACTCTAGGAAAACTAGACACAAAATAAAAAAATAATAATGTTGAAGTAATCACTTTTAAAAGGGGTTTTTGTAACAAGTTCTTAGAATTTCAATTGGAGATGTGGGTTTTTAAAGGTTTTTAAAAACTGAGTAACTTCCGAAAAGGCAAATTAAGAGATGGGGCGAATGATTGACTAAACAACTGATAAAACACTCCCTTGTGTTGGCCCGGACAGCCGTGGAAGTGCGGATTCGAGTCTCGTTCGAGAAGTTTGTTGATTTTTCAGTTTTCGCTTCGATAAAAACATTACAACTCGACAGGTCGTATGCCACAGGACTGTTCCTTTCGATAACTATAAAAAGCAACGCACAATGTATATGTCGTGAACGCTCACATTTAGTATTTAACTTAGTCAATTCATGACGTTGCTATGGAAGATAATAAATACAGGGTGAATCCTAAGTCGTTAACAGAAATATGTGTTTCTTACTTTGTACCTTTAGTGTAAACATGTGTACGTGACAACATGGACAAATATGTAAACGATTTTTGTGAATTAATAAATAAAAAAAATGTTTTAAATTTACTGTGTCTCATGATCACTCTATTCCCTACGTTGAACTGTCATAGACCCATAGTATGTTACTAAGATTAATCATTCAACCATTTGATCTGATAAGATCGAGTGATTGATAAGATAAATTAATTCTACATAATAATAATTAAAAGAACTTTAGGCTACAGAACAAGTCTCGTCGAATAGGGTGACCACTGACCACTGACCATAAGTTTTAATATTTAAAATAATTATCAAGAAAGTTTATTTGTTTGCTTCTAGAGTTACTGCAATAAATTTGCCTCGAAATACTGCGTTAGAAACAATAATTTCTGCCCACGACTTAGGATTCATCCTGTATCCTAGTGTATATTCTATTTAATATAATAAAACTCTGACACTGACTGATATACCTAGAAGAGCTAGCCTAAAGGCATGTAGGTACTAGAGTTTATTAAACACGTTTCGTGCAATATTCGAAATTGTAAGGTGGTCCGTGGCAACAGCCACATACAACCTACTTTAATATCGTAAATGTGCCGCCATATAGTTGGTATTGTTAAAAGACGTATTGTGGTAAAATACTAGACTATACGACGAAGCTACCTGTATTTTTTTACTTTGAACACATGTCCTCTTACTTGACCTTGACCAACCACTTGTATTGTAATTACACATACAGTTGATACAGTACACATACTGTAGTAAAGCGGCGACATTAAAATTCCTTTTCTAAAAGCCATTATGTTAGCTGGTCATATTTCTAAATGACTGCAACGAGCTCTAAATGGCTGTGATCTCCATAACTCAGTGTACATACTAAAGCGGTTAAGTCGTTTTTTCCTATGTCTCATAGGTAATTTTGGCTTTGTACTTTCGCTTTGCTTACTATAGTGCACACATATTTAAACATTATCCGTTTCTGATAAAACGGATTAAACGTGATACACATTGGCACACAATGGGTATAGGTGCGATAGAAGTGATGAGAATTATAGTATTTTTTAAATATCTACGTAGATAAAAAAAACTGGCTCGTGGTATTTTAACTATTGGGATAGATTCTGCATAAGAAAAATGAAAAACTTAATCAAAAAATTGTACATGACAACAACGCGAGTTTTTTACTATGTCAATCAAACGAAATGCATTTGGTCTTTGTATAGTTTCACGAGAGTTGAGGCCACGCACACAACAACACTGTCATGTAATGCCAGCGAGATTTTGAAATTGCTGTTCTGTTTTCGTACCGATAGCAAGTTCAACAGTGAATTGCAAGATAGACCAAAAAGTTTCGTTAAACTATAGCCTTGTGTTTATTTACTCACTCATTCATTTCATTCATTCACTTTTTGCAATGAGTACTTCATGTAGCTGTGTGTGTAATCTAATCATTCACCTCAACTCTCGTGAAACTACCTATACCTAGGTTAATAAAAAATAATAATTAATAAATAATAGTAATAATATATGTAGTGAATTAACTATAAATAAATCACACACAATAACACGTATAATTTTATTTTATTTAACCTGGACAGAAACAAGTAAGAATACAGAGTTCGTAATTATGTTAAAAAAGCTAACAAGTTACAGAGCACGTTAGTAAGGCACAAGACCAACTTCACACTAGTTATATTGATAACGTTGTCTTAAAACCGGAAACCATTAAATAACTAGCAACACGAACACTTTAGTTTTTATTTGACTCACGAGCTGAGACGCGGAAGGACGATCAGTAGTAGTAATATTAGCAAAAGGCAAATACCAAGTCAAAGTAGTCAATAAAGAAGGCCTAGCGAGTACGATCGGTGTTGGGACAAAGCTTCGGAAACAGATTGTCCGGGCAATCCCAAGATCGAACGTACGCGTGGAGTACCGACGGTACCTAGGGCTGAAAGTGGTGAAGTAATGGGAGGATGGATGATTTTAATGGACCCTAGGATGTCGCATAGTGAAAAAAGACCGAAAAATAAATACTACGCTGGCGAGTAGAAGCCTTTCTGAATTTAGGGAAAAATTTGAGGTATTTGACTGGCCGCGCATGAACAATAGAAATAAGCCCTGCGCCGGGCGTATATTAAAGCGTCCTAAGACGATCACAAACACGCGAATGTCTCTAAAACTACAGGGTACCTTGGCTAACACTAATAACTCTTATAGTTGTTGATCCTCCGACGCGACCGACTTTAAATACGCCTTAGGCTTGCTCGTGTAGTTGTCTTGCCGAGGCACTTTAGAGCGGCGTCAACCACCGAATCGTAGCCAACCGCCGAGATGGCCGCTCGCGAGGGCCGCCAGCGTACATCGTTCTCCAGGTCAGTTCGGAGCCTTGAGTTGGAGCTAAAAAACAACGAGACACAATAAACACACCATTCCCCACGACTATTCGAAATGCTACACAACGGACACCGCCACTAGTATACGTACCCGGAACATTTGAGAGATGACCGGCTTTTCTTTAAATAGACCACACCGGGTCACAAAACCGTGAAAGGTTCACACACCATGCACCAGGCTGTGCGTCACGTCCTCTGCGCTCATGTAACGCGAACTCGTAGAAAAGGTATTGTTCACGGTTATTTAGAAAGTAAAACACTACGATGATATTTGCACTTCAACGGGCAAGGAAAACGATCAAATCTGCAAAAATATGCAAGGCTAGGTAACGTGCTTTTCAAACGAAAGCCAGATTGAGAATGAAAAAAGGCTCTGGCGTTTGTTCGCAAACCCAAATTTCAAACCCTGCGAATTTAGAAATCACAATTCAAAAAAAACAGCCAGCGCGGTGAAAACCTCATACATAAACCAGTTGAACACGCTCGAGCAGAACATCAAGTCAACTAATTCCACATTAACTCCACTGCCACCTATACCCAAATGGCGGAACTAGAAAGAACGCTTCTAATGCTAGCAAAAACGGGTCCCACTCTAATGCTTATTGCAGCCAACAGATGTCCCAAAAAAATAAACTAACCTGTAGCGTTTATGCTACATATAGTAGTAGTATTATTAAATAATAGTAATTGTGATAAAAATGTGGTGTTTCCACGTTAAACATTCTTACTACATTGAAGTCCAGTTTGTGTGACTAATTCTCCCTTCGTTTCGGAGTTATTTCCGTTCCGAGAGAGGATTAGAACACAAACTGCATGCAAAATACGAACTGCATCTGTATTTCGTAGTTATCTGAACCTACGCTTACGTATTCGTTTTGCTATTTTAGACTTGTCAATAAAATCCACATCTGTTTCTCTGGCACAACTGTGACACGCGACTCTTTGTCGTGCGACAATTACTACCATTTTTTTTCCATACATAGTGTGACATTGACTGATGGCAAACGGAGTCGCGGTTAATTGTGCTAGACAGCCTTCATATACATACTATTGGTTTTTGGCTTTTTTAAATAATCATGATCCGTTTTAGAAATATCCATACACAGCAATACGTTAAGCAAGCTTATTTAGAGCTGTTACCGCCTTAATTGGCAACTAAGTAGGTAATAAAAACGGCTCAGGTATCAATATAGTCTAAGATACGGCCTAATATCCACCTTCCCTCATTTTTGTCCGAATGAAACCTATTTTTTATATAACATGAGGGAAAAATAAATATAATACGCTAGGGTTGTCACCCCATATTCTGGCAAGGCTATATTTACCTAATTGACAATTATTTACTTCAAATGAAACTAACGATTTTTAAGAAAAAAAGGTAATCGATAGTACAAAACATAAATAAAACAACAAAGTGTGTTTGCTAACTTTTTTCCAGGTCGCAATACAGTAAATTAGGTTTAAAATTTTAACATAAAGGTCTCGGAAACCCTAAATCTGGCAACTTTAGAACAGGGGACACTACAACCGTGGTAAGCATAAAATTACCTGTCTTTCTATACACGTTGGGATAGGAAAAATCCTAGAAATAGAATTGGAGAAAATCGAAAAAATTACATTGTGCATGGGGGAATGCCTATGCTTTTTTACCTTACTGTTTACAAAATTTAGTACCCAAAAAAAAAGATGAGGGAAGGTCGTCATGAGGCAGTCGCTTCTACCTCTTTTCATCATCTACCACTTTATTTACCTCTTTTCAACTACCTATTTACAATTGGCTCCATTTATAATTCTGAGAAGATACGAGTATAATTCAAACTTAAAAGAAAATTATATTAGCGAATTCTTGATTGAGAAACTAGTATTTGAAAAAAACAGATTACTTACATTTTTAATAAAAGAACTGACGGTCTTTTAATATTACACGTATATCTTTTTTGGGCAACAACTTTCCAAGAACAGCGAAATTAATTTTCTCAGCTTTTTGTAAAAATGTACGAAATTTCAGTTTTCTAGTTTCTCAAATTAAATGTTTGTCGTGCAAACGATCAACCTTTAGTAAATCCTTTTAGTGGATGAATTATAAAAAAGAAAAATCTTTTTCTTGCTAATAAAGTTCTTATACATGTGAGCATTTTTACACGATTGCCCAAAAAAAGGAGTATTATGTTTTCAGGGTCTATGTATGAATGTGAGTTTCTTTATTCCAAAATAATTTCTCAACCCCATAACCGATGTTGGATATCGTTAGAATCCTTACGTTATCCCAGGTGACATAGGCTATTAATGACGAAGCAATAAACACAACGTGGGTAAGATATGTAGGTACATTGTTATGTAGGTAGTACCTTACTTAACAATGTATTACGTCTAGTGTGATGAAAAGAATAAGATATTTCTTTATCTTATCTTATCTTAATGTCATAATTACATTGAATTCGATGTTATTATGAAGCAATAACAACATTTTCAGAAATCTGATCTAACAAAACAGTTTATCTTTTTGCTGGTTGTAATTTGCAGTTTATGAATGGTAATGCGTTCCTTGAGTAGAGGGTTTATGATATGTAGTGGTAGAGGGTGTGTAGATAAAAGAATATAATGTTAATTTCAGAGGAATCTCTAGTCGTTTCTAGTTGTTTTGTGCGTGATTTAATCGTACCGTTCTATATTTAGTCACAGCGACTCGAAGACTAACAAAGATTACTTCATTTACACAGGCTTTAAAGGTATTTCCGAAGTTGTTTCCATTGAAGATAAAATTGAAACTTTATTGTCTCGTGCCGGACTCCGGACGGCTAGATATTAAGGTACTTTATACAAGCTTTTATTTAGTTCCATCTGTCCCTGTGTCTGTAATTAAATCTTGCAAGTTAAAGGTCATTGGGCATTTTGTTCGGACATATGACCCACGGCGTACACAAACGAAATAGGGCTAGGTATGTAGGTAAGTGTATCTGCTACTCAGTGGTATGAGTCGCATTCTTGTAAATCATGGGAAAATTGAGAAAAAAATAAAAATCATTTCTTATCATTATAGCATTTTTGCAATTAATTAAGTCAGAACTCGCCTAGTGATTGCAATTTTTTTTGAGATGTGACCGTCTCAAAAAAAAAATTGTTGAGATTTTTGTTGATTACTGCCACGTACTTAATACGTGACAGAAATCAACAATAATCTCAAAAAAAAAAAAAATTTGGGATGTGGCCGTATTGCAGTCCCTAGGCGAACTATCACTACATCGTACACAATACTGTTGAATAACTTTTTTCTGCCGGTTGATACATAAAAGAATATATATATTTAGAAAAGTGAGATTAAATTCTCTATTTTAAAACTAATTTGGGTTCTGTACGCGAAATTTCGGAAAGCGGGTCAAAAACGCCCAATGACCTTTGACTCACTTCCCGGATGCCGATTAATTTTTATTTTTTAATTTTTTTTATTTATTCAGATTATTCAGTTTAAGCTGAAAATTTGCTCGGATATAACCGGATGACAATGCAATATTATTATATTATGACATGAAGCTGATCTGATGATGGATTTGTATGCTAGTCAAAGGATAGGATCATCTAAATACATAAGATAAATCCACCGTGTTTGGGCTCATTTAATCAGTTTCGACATGCAGTTTGCGAATTATCCAAAAAAAGTTCAGTTGGCAATAAAAACTTGTCTCAAAAATACAAAAATGAGGTTTTATCACTTTATCAACTGCGCGGACGATGACGCGAGCATCTTCTAGTAAAACGATAAAACATTATCTAATATGCTCTGGATGAAGTTGCGTTGTAACTGACAACGACGACTTATTATATTCTACTCGCGTGGAAACTAGAGTAAACATAATTTTACTATCTAATAAATCCATATATTAAGGGTGTCTAATTTCCTATGTTGGGTTGATGCCGAATTTTAAATTTAAGTAGGTACGGAACATTTCCCAGAATAAAGTGAAAATCCCCAAATATTACTTAGTATTTGTGGACTTTCACGCTAAGCAAATATACGGGTATATTGTTATTCTATAGAAAATAGTTTGCAGTTTAGGTAAGCCCATAAATAAATCTGTTTACAAATGTACGAAGTTAGTAATTTCAAACAGTTTAAAGAAAATTAATTTTAGGTTGTATTGCCTTTTCGTTTCCCAAAATCCACTAATGTAGGTTTAACATCCTCGTTAGGTAATGCCTAGTTACTAATTAATTACCATATCATCAAGCAGGGATTGATTTTAGCTGTGCAAAAAACGAAACTGGTGTATAATATATTTTTTTGTTATATAACAAACTAGCATTTTCCCGCGGCTTCGCCCGCGTTGTTCCCGTTATTGTCCCAAAGGAACTCTTTACCGGGATATAAAGTATCTTATGTTTCAATCCAGGACTTGGTCTACTTGCATGCCAAATTTCAGCTTGATCCATCCAGTTGTTATCCCGTTGTTAGGTAACAAACATACAAACATCCAAACATCTTCACAAACTTTCGCATTTATAATATTAGTGGGATATACAACGCGTTATCATATCATACATAAAATAACTGTGTTTCATTTAGTATCAAAATAATACGAGTGCCGTATTGCTTCGGGGCGGTCTATCGACCTACAATACCAAAACATAATATCTAGAATATCAGTGACATTAAATTTGAACCTTAATACTATGACGATACCGTTTGTTTTTCAATATGAATGTTGTACTGCCACGTGCTATCTCGCTAGCTAGCGGCTTTGCCATAATAGAGACAATGGCCTTTGTTTGAAAGATTAGGGCTCGAAGCGAAAAATCCACCTGGGAAGAGTCGGACTTATACTTTGCCTCGGCGTAACACGCTTTGATCATTCTCCAGCGCAAAAACTGTATTATTTATGTATCAAACATTTTTCTAGATGGTGCGACACACCTGCCCTGAACCATGCTCGTGCGTCATGACATATGTGACGGAGGACAAGCAGGGTGGGCTGATCCCGATGATCACCGCCAACTGCACAGGGAGAGGCTTGTTTGAGGCGCCAGATACCCTCCCACCCGGCACGACCACCGTCAGGCTTGAAGGGAACAAGGTAACACGGTATGACATTTTTGATGTTGGATTAGTATTAACACCCGAGTCGTGTGATTCTGATGATCACCGCTAACTGCACCGGGAGGGACCCGATACCCTCCTAGCACGACCACCGTCCGGTTTGAAGGGAACAGGGTAGCCCGATAAGACATTTTTGATGATGGATTAGAATTAACACCCGAGTCGTGTGATTCCGATGATCACCGCCAACTGCATCGGGAGGGACCCGATACCCTCCTAGGACGACCACCGTCAGGTTTGAAGGGAACAGGGTAGCCCGATAGGACATTTTTGATGTTGTATTAGAATTAACACCCGAGTCGTGTGATTCTGATGATCACCGCCTATTGCACCGGGAGGGACCTGATACCCTCCTGCCTCGACCACCGTCAGGCTTGAAGAGAACCGGGAGGCGCAGTTAGAGGCACCCGATACTCTTCCGCCCGGCATGAATACCGACTAGGTAGAGCCACGAGGTAACACGTTACGATATTTATGATGTTGGTAGTAAACACCCGAGTCATGTAATCCCGATGATCACCGCCATCTGCATCGGGATGGGATAGCTCGTGACACCCGATACTCTTTACCTGGTACGACTACTGTTACCGTGAGGGGAGCAAGGTAACACGGCACGACATTTTTGGACTATTGTTTAACACGTTAGCGGTGTAATCTTGATAATCACCGCCAACTGTACAGACGAAGCAATTGCTTTAACTGACCACCCATAGACTTGAACACTTTGCAATAAAGTTGACATTCGTTTACAAATGTACCGTTAACAGTGTGTTCGATCCGTCCCATTGCTGGGCACAGGCCTACTCACATAGATGAGAGTGATTGAACTGTACTCCCCACGCTAGCCCACTGAGGATTGGGGACTTCACATACTCCTTTGAATTTATAATAAACTAGCGACCCGCCCCGGCTTCGCACGGTGTCAAATCCGTTGCGTAGTTTTAAAGATTTAAGCTTACATAGGGTCATAGGGACAGAGAAAGCGACTTTGTTTTATACTATGTAGTGATTATCATATTTTACGATTTTATTAATTTGGTTAACACCTAGTTTTGCCTCGATTGCGAAAAGTCAAAACCCTTATGCTATCATGAATTTACTTATACATAATGATATAGATGGTTAATAATAATATTATAGCATTTTTAAAAGATTAATAAGTGTAATTACTCTTGTAAGTCATTACTTAAATCCACGGTAGTGACGTACACGTTTGGGACCATTCATTTATTACGTAAGACGATTTTTGACAGTTTTTGACCCCCTCTACACCTACCTATGTAAAAAAAAGAATCAGCTGACCCCCTCCCCCCTATTTAATATTTATTACGTAAAGGAAAGATGATTTTACATTTGGCCTGTATTATTTTTACTTTTCAAAGAAACATTTTTGTAGGGACGTTTGTTTGGACGTTTATTAAATAATCGTTTATCAAATAGTTTTTTGGTAAAATACCTATACGCAACCGTTTTAATTTTTGGTTAAATACCTATACGCAACCGTTACGTAAGAACTATCAGAACTCCCTCCCACCCCCTTGTAAGAAATAATAAGGCAATCGTCGACCCCCAATTAGTCTTAAGTAATAAATGAATGACCCCTTTACGGAAGTGACTGTGTGCACAAATTGGCAATGGCCCATTTACTTAGAAACATTTTTCAATTTATTTAGCAACTAGTGCACCCAACTTTGTTCACGGAGGTCAAATAAGTCGGATAAAAAAATATCCTATGTGTTAACCGGGGTCATAATCTACCTGTTTCTGCGTGACGCTCGAACAAATATGAAATTTATGCGATTATTTATTGAAGACGTAATTTATTCTAAAGAGTCTTCATTTCTGTATGCTCTAAGTTTACGGCAGAATGGAGAAATGGTTCTCCGGTGAATAAGTAATGATCTAACAAGGCATTTCCGATGTGTTATTATAAGGCTCGGTACAAGGCCACGGGTACTCCTCTCTTCTCATGAGTATATGCCTATACGAGTATCTCTAAGTCTTAAAGGTTTACTTATGTAATATGTATGATTTGCTTTTATTGCCGTTTATAGGTAAATCAACTGGTATGACGTAGGTTGCAAAGAGTTAAGCACATACAGGTACTGACGGATTTTTATACAATTGTTGACTGCCATTAAAGCGTCTGTCTGTCTGTCTGACTGTTAACTTTTCCCGCTTAAGCCGGGGGACCGATTATGATAAAATTTGGTATGTAGAGTATTTGAGTGTGAAATGAGAGTGAAAGTTTCTATGGGAGCTCGATAAAACTAACTGGTTTTCTTAGTCGTATCCATCATGACTGGTGATCGTGGTTGGTGGTCACCGATCTGGTACGAATGCATTCCCGCCATCGACTCCGGTCTATCGCATTCCTTACGACATCGCAGAATTCATCAGTCACGTGATGTTTTGCTTTTCGTATCTCCAACAATGGTTAACCTTTGTGACCTTTCCAAACTTTTGTCTCTCCTTCTCATTATATGGCCAAAGTAACTCAGTATGTTCGTATATTATTAACTATTGTAAGTTAATTTTAAGCTCCGACAGTATCGATTGGTGCGAGCGCCTAGCTGTCAATGGTATTCTCAGCATACGCCTCCAACACCATATCTCGAAGGCATCGATCCGTTGTTTCTCCAAAAAAATACACTTAAGGAAATCTAATAGCAAATATCCTTTAAGGTGATAAGGCGTCTGCCTATTTGCCAGACTAAAAAAAAACTACGTCAACGAAGTCGTGTGCAAACCCTGGTGTATGCCAATATTCTGTATATTTATCCCACACTGCTTATATTGTTTATTATACCTACTTGTACCTTATACATGAACATACATGTTGAGATAACATTGTACACTCAGCGTCAAATAATCTATAGCAACCAAAGCGCCATATATATATCATAACACGTCTTGCGACGTGCTACAGACTATTTGTCGCTGACTGTAACTGTAACAGCGAAGATACGGGCGTGGGCGTCCCAAGACTATGCGACAAGAAGGGAAAGTTCCTCAAATATTGTACATAGGATATTTTGCTGAAAGGAGACTTTCTTTTATTTCTAAAAGTAAGTAATTTAATACTCCATTCAAAGATTATCTAAAAAATTGGTTGCTACGTCTGGGAATAGAACCGACTCAAATGTGAAAAAAACCATAACAATCGAATGAATGTGTGACGTAGCGGGATAGCTACTGGTACATTCCCTTGTTCCTGATGGGAACTGAAGGGTTTCCTGGACTAACTCAGATATGGGAATCGGGTATAGGCGATAATGAAAACGAACGTTTTATATTACAATACGAATACGGGGGTCTTTTATGCCCGTTTATTTAAGTATAAGCGTTCACGGATTCTACTTGCGGTCTAGACGGGATCTAGGTGCCCTAGAAGAGGGCGACCTAGGGTTTTTTATTGTAACGAACGCGTAGGCCTGTCGGGATAAATCGCTCCCGGATTACGAACGGTATAGTTAGCGGCGCAGGGGTTCGTTCTAGGTATCTACGGTCTAACCCTTCCTGTGCTGACGCGGTACGCCCACACCGCTCAGAAAAAGGGTTAGGGACTCTCCCCCGAGATCCAGACGCGGTAAGCCCACACCGCTCGGGGAGAAAGCCTTATTCAGGTAGGAAGCCCCACTTGCCTCCCGAGTGCCAGACGCGGTAAGCCCACACCGCTCGGGAATAGGCAATTAGGTCTTGTCCCCGAATCTAGACTCTAGATAGAACCACGTACGGATTCGCGGACGAACGGGAAGACCTTTCCTGAGCCGACGCGGTATGCCCACACCGCTCTGAGGAAAAGCCCTACGGTTCGATAGCGGAGGATTGCGATTGCTCGTGAAACTAAGCCGCGTATACGACCAGCCTCACTAGGAGCAATGACAAGACACCGCTGCATTAGCAAGAGCGCGGGGCCTTATATAACGGCGCGGGTGTGAGGTGCGGTGCGGCGCGGCGCTCGCCGCTATACTGGACGGCCGCTTGGCTCCGATGACGTCAGGCGATGACGTCGCGCTGTGTCGTTGCACCCACTGCTGTGGCTGGCCGCTGTGGCTTGATGCAGGTCGTTATAAATGAATAAAAAAATCCTCAGTAACATATTATCTCAAAAGAAAGTAATAGCGTAAAATGTTAGCGGAAATTCAAATTTCAAGAAATATATTTACTGACGACGATGACGTTCGTACTTCTAATAACCACATTTTTACTAAAAAAAATCCAACCGCGGTGTACTTTGAAACTGCATAAAATCCGCCATTTTGTTTATTTTAACAAACTTCATACACAGTGACACTCGCATAGGGTTTCTGCTCGAGACTTCTCGAACTCGAGACAACTCGAGAGTTTCATCTCCATTCGAGACGAGAAATAAATAGCTGACTCTCGAGACTCTCGAGTTCCGGCACAAACGAAATAAGGGCTAAAGTCAAGCTCGCCATTTTTTGGCTTTTAACAATGATAAACATTTGAAACGTTACACCCTGTATATAACACAGTGACGCCGTGTATATATCACTAATTGACAGCTAACAATTACCGAATGACAAAATACGCACACGATTGGCGGCAGAATAGTTGCGCCCATTTTGTGAATGACCAGTTAGGTTTTACTGCCCCCTTTTTTTTATGGATAAAATGAAATATTTTGCTTACCTACTGATTGCTTACCAAAATTTGATTAATTGTAGGTCGCTTAATGCAGCTCAAATACTCAATTTGCTGACCAAAATAATTTAGAGCAGTTCAGTATATCATTAATTGCAGACAGATTTATAAATGTTTGCTAACCATAAGTTGCTTACCAACTAGCTATTTTGGCTGACCAAATACATATTTCTGCTCACGCTCATATGAATATTTTGGTGATCGATTAAATGATACCCTTTTCATTTGTTTTTTATTTTATTTTCAACAATAATTTACAATTTCTTACTAAAGACTCGAGAGTCGAGACAACTCGAGAAATTGGAGTCGAGATTTCTCGAAACTCGAGAAAAAAAATGAGGCGAGAAACCAGAAACCCCGCACCATCAAGACGAGTCTAATGATGTATCATTTTATCAAAATTGGATGTGCCGTTGAGTAGTTACGAGCGGACATGGGAACGGACATACATACATACATACACACATAACCCTCCTTTGGGCTTCGCCGCAGTCGGGTAAAAATATACATACATACACACATAACCCTCCTTTGGGCTTCGCCGCAGTCGGGTAAAAATAGCGTAAATCTTTGAATGCAGTACTACAAATGCAAATGCAGTGCTTTGTACTTACTTTAAAAAAACTAAAATAAACTCTCCTTGTTCTAGACGGGACCCAGGTGTCTCGACTAGAATTTAACCCCGTTTCAGGGTGCAAAAAACTTATACTAATTTCGGTATTTCTGACTGTACTCACCTATGCGACCGCTGATGTCGGCTTCGTCCGTCACGTTAAAGTCGGGCAGTCAAGTCTATACCAGTCAAGAGTCAAGTTTTCTTCGGAGCCCGGCGTCGTAGTCCAGGAAACGAGGAGATTCTTTGTATGGAGACCTCGGAATAATTCCTCTGTCGCTGAAACTTTGCAGTGTGATAAAGTAGGGTATAAAGCATACGTTTGACAAATTATCTAGGATTTTTGATATTTCGAAGTTAGGTATTTCTGCCAAAACATGAAAATCGCTTATAACTGCTTGTGGAAAATTCCTCCGTCCGAAATTCCATCGGTATATGATATTATATATTAATAAGAGTATATATTATCATTATCTAGGAAAATTTCGATTTCGAATAGGTAGAAATTTTAAAATACCTATTTTGCATCATAACTTCTTCAGGAAAATTGCTCCGTCAATATTTATTTTTTTATATGCCCTAAATCCTTTAAATATATCTATTTTCACAATTATCTAGGAAATTTTCCTCATCGATCACACCTTTACAGATTTTCGGCAATAACTCATGGGGAAAAATTGCTCCGTCAATTTTTATTTTTTTATATGCCCTAAATCCTTTAAATATATCGCTTTTCACAATTATCTAGGAAATTCTCCTTATCGATCACATCTTACAGATTTTCCGCAATAACTCACTGGGAAAAACTCCTCCGTCCATTTGTATGAAATTAACTTATTAGACACAGAACATAAAAATATAATATAATTGTGTATTATCCAGTAAATTTTCGCCCTTAAACATTAACTTTCGAATATCGCAATATAATGAACAATATTTAAAAAGCGCGCTTTCAAACAACACCGAGCGCGTAGTGCGGGAGTGGGGTAACCCCGCCCGCACCGTAAAGTTTTCCGTGCCCATTGAGTTATTATGTATACTAGAGTGGGCACCTCAACTTGATTTCTTGTAAAACCTGTTTGAGCCGATCGGCACAAACACGCTTAGTCTGTGCCGGACGGCTGCGGTAGCTGGACGCATTGGAGTGAAAAATAATTACGTCTAAATATGCCGTCATGTGTAGTGAGGTACTGTACAAACTGCTCAGGAAAATCAAATAAAAGCCAAGGAGTGACTTTTCACACGTAAGTTTACTGCATTTTCGTTTAATCACGCTTAATTTAATAATTTTTGAATCAGTTTAAACTCGGCAGTCGCGCCATGTGGTGGCGGCCATGTTTTGTTGAAATCAAAGAGTAAAAAAAAAAGGTTTACACAGACGTGACAATATCGAGGTGTTATGTTAATATAGATAATGAAATTATTTTGAAGTTCCCTATCGGATATTAAATTTTATATTATTCGATTTTTTTTTATATTATATTATGGGACAATCTTACACAAATCGACCTAGTCTCACAGTAAGCTCAATAAGGCTTCTGTTGTTGGTCCTAGGCGACGACATATACAGGGTGTCCCTAAACTATGAAGGGAAAGTACCTCAAATATTGGAGATAGGATGTTTTACTGAAAGGACACTTTATTTTATTTTTAAAAGTAAGTAATACTGCATTCAAAGATTTTTTTAAAAATTACTTGTTTTGTATGGGAAATAATTTTCTTAACCCTTAAATGGACACATGTGTTTCCCCTGCTGTTTTTTTTTTGAAATCCTGATTATAGTTTTGTATTTGGGGAGGAAAAGAATTTTTTTTTCGTAATTGTCAATAATTTATAATTTTTTTATGATTTTCAGCATGTCACTTAAAAAGGACATTGCCCGTTTATGTGTTAACTATGCGTACTCGAGATCTGTCACACAGGACGGACATTGCCCATTTAACCTAATGAAATATTCTTAGGACACAAACAATGAAATTAATAAAAATTATATGTAATCACAGCTTTTGAGATCACGACTCATGTTTATTATATAGGAAACATTTACCTTCCACATATAGATACGTTCTTATTATTAAACTTGCAAAACAATGAAATCATTATCATGCTTCTCAAAAAAAATCTAAACATAAACTAGTCTTTTCCCTTTCGGAATATAAGAAAACAAATAAATTTAAAATAAGCTTATATTACCGCCTGTACTTTTTTGTACAATCGCAAACTGTATGTGTACGTCAGAACTAATGAAATGAACCCAAACACGGTGAATTTATCTTATGTGAATTTAGATCATCATACCGTCTGGTTCCACCAAATTCATGCAAAATTTCAGTTCCATCGGTTGAAGATATCTGCTACAAAATTGAGTTGCAAGATTCGATCTGAACAAACATAGTTACATACATACATACATACTTACATGCTTACATACATAGATTGCGCCAGTGGCATGGCAGATGCGATCGGCTCAAATCTGAGGTCGTTGCTCTAGTAATGTTCAATAGCCAGCTTCCTTACAATACCCATGAGCATCTCTATCATCATTATTTCAGGCATAGGACGTCCACTGCTGGACACAGGCTTCCTCAATAGATTTCCAGATGGACCGGATATTATATGGGCATATATGATGGGCATCCAGCGAGTCCCTGCAATCCTAACCAGGTCATCCGAGCACCTGGCAGGTGGCCGTCCCACGCTGCGCTTACCAGTACGTGGTCTTCACTCGAGAACCTTTCTGCCCCAACGGCCATCGGTTCTTCGATCTATGTGCCCTGTCCATATCCATATCAGTATGCTTACCCGGTTTGCTATATCGGTGACCTTAGTTCGTCTACAAATCTCCTCATTTCTGATTGGATCACGCAGAGATCCCGAGCACAGCCCTTTCCATCGCTCGCTGAGTAACTCTGAGCTTCCTTAAGTGGCCCATAGTTATAGACCACGTCTCGGCTCTGTAGGTCATCACCGGTAATACGCACAGGTTGAAGACTTTCATCTTCAAGCACTGAGGTATCTCGGACGAGAAGATACTTTGCCGTTTCCCAAACGCTGCCCATCCGAGTTCGATCCGTCGATCCGTCGGTATGTGATCTCTTTCTCGCAGTTGGACCTACCTAGCTTGATTGTTTGTCCTAGATAGACGTATTCGTCGACAACTTCGAGGACCGAGATACAATGCAATACTGTGGTGGGCGCTACATGGACATTCGACACGATCTTCATCTTGTCCATGTTCATCTTAAGGCCCACCTGTTAGAATACTCTGTTGAGATCTTCGAGCATTGTATTGTGTCTCTGCCACGATATCGTCGGTAAACTGAAGGTGCGTGATGTAATCGCCATTAATTCTGGTGCCAAGTCCTTGCAATTCCAAGAGCTTGAAGGCGTCTTCCATTGCTTTGGTGAAGAGCTTTGGAGATATCATATCTCCTTGTCTCACACCCCTCTGCAACAGAATCGCCTCCATACACTGGTATAGTACTTGGACCGACATAATGGCCTTGTTGTGCACATCTCTCAGTTAATTCGGTATTGCTGGAGCGACTATAGTACTGCCCATGTCTCGACAGAATAGTAAGTAAGCAGTGGACTTTGTCCGTTATATATAAGTGACAAATAACTTTTAAGGGATCACAGGCAAAGTCCGTTATAAATGACATATGTTCAAATCACTACTTTTAGGGAACGTGGGCAATGTCCGTTATAAAGGACAAACATTAAAATCACAACTTTAAGGTATTACGGGCAATGTCCGTTTTAAGTGACACTCTGATTATTTCAAGCATCATGAAGAAATTACAGATCATTTTAGCAAAATAACTACTTTATACTGTTATTACAACTTATTTACACAATAAAATAACATAAATCCTAGTAATACTTACGAAAAAAATGTTTTGACGATGAGCCTACACCGTTTCGGTCGTTATACTTTTAGGAATGCTTGCTCCTTGTCACGCGTCGCGTGCGCACGGCTTCTCGATACGCAAGGAGGAAAGGGGATAGCCTAACGAACGTCACGTGACACTTGAACCGCGCGGAAGTTCGTACAAATTTGAATTGTGTGCGTTTTATTGGTATGTCCTTTAAAACGGACAAAATCCGTTTAAGGGTTAACATTTAAATCAAATATTTTACGCTATTCCTCTCTTTTGGGATACTATGTTACTTAAGAGGAATTATTTGTTTTTAACCACTCTTTTGATTGTCATCTTAAAAATATGGGGTGTTGTTTTTTCACATTTGAGTCGGTTCGATTCTCCGACGAAGCAAGTAATTTTTAGAAAATCTTTGAATGCAGTATGTCTTACTTTGAAAAATAAAATAATGTTCCCTTTCAGCAAAACATCCTATCTACAATATTTGAGATACTTTTCCTTGATGTGCCATAATCTTGGACACCCAGTATAATAAATAGATATATATAAATGCTTAAATACATAGAAAACATCCATAACTCAGGTACAAATATCTGTGATAAGCACACAAATAAATGGCCTGACCAGGATTTGAACCCGGGACCTCCTGCTTCGTAGGCTGGGTCACTACCGACTGGGCTAGAAAGCCGTTATTAAATGAAATATTTATTTTTGCCCGACTACGGAAAAAAGGTTATTTTTATTAACACAACATTTATTCAAGGTTTCCTCGGCCGGACCATGAAAAAAAGAGAGGCATGGATTAATATTTATTTTGTTATATTATATCTACACCCATGTCCCTTCTATTCTACGGCTTCTATTTTAATCTATACAGGGATCAACATCGCGACAAAAACGTCATAAGCGCCGTGTAAATCATCTATCCGTCCGTCCGTCGGTTACACGCAGATATCTCCAGATGTACTGAATAATATAGAAAAAAGTTTAAAAAAAGCTTTTATTTATCAAATTGCCTACAAATTACAATTCAAATGACTTTGTTAATCATAATTTCATAAAAGTTTAGTTGTATTATATGTACAGGTATATTTTTTTCTAAATGAACTAAGAAGAAGAGAATCAACTTTAAATTAAATCAAATCACAAGATTTACATGATATAAAAAGCTTGTCGCGAGATTCCTTAGAATTACTCATATCGAGCTCATGATCATATCGATAGGTACATATTGTATTCATGCATAAAGCTTCTATATCATATAAATCATGTGATTTGATTTAATTTAAAGTTTATTTTCTTCTATTTAGGTCATTTAAATAAAAAAAAATCAAGGGGGGCGGGAGGGTCGTGTCGTCGTCGTCGGTACGAAGAACGATGATGAGCTGCGAGCGGGTATGCGGGCGGGGCGACGCGGCGTCGGCGGTGCGGCGGCGGTGGCCTTGTAGGCTTGTAGTTCTTCTCCACTCCCCGCAGTCCTCCCGCACCCCGCGCTCGGTGCTGTTCGAAAGCGCGCTTTTTAAAAATAGTTTATTATATCTGTACTGATAATACACAATTATTTTGATGTTCTGTGTCTAATAAGTTAATAAAAATGGACGGAGGAATTTTTGTTATTGCCGTGAGTTATTGCCGAAAATCTGTAAGGTGTGATCGATAAGGAGAATTTCCTAGATAATTGTGAAAAGCGATATCTTTAAATAATTTAGGGCATATAAAAAATTAAAAATTGACGGAGCAATTTTTCCCAGTGAGTTATTGCGGAAAATCTGTAAGGTGTGATCGATAAGGAGAATTTCCTAGATAATTGTGAAAAGCGATTTATTTAAAGGATTTAGGGCATATAAAAAAATAAAAATTGACGGAGCAATTTTTCCCCATGAGTTATTGCCGAAAATCTGTAAAGGTGTGATCGATGAGGAAAATTTCCTAGATAATTGTGAAAATGGATATATTTAAAGGATTTAGGGCATATAAAAAAATAAATATTGACGGAGCAATTTTCCTGAAGAAGTTATGATGCAAAATAGGTATTTTAAAATTTCTACCTATTCGAAATCGAAATTTTCCTAGATAATGATAATATATACTCTTATTAATATATAATATCATATACCGATGGAATTTCGGACGGAGGAATTTTCCACAAGCAGTTATAAGCGATTTTCATGTTTTGGCAGAAATACCTAACTTCGAAATATCAAAAATCCTAGATAATTTGTCAAACGTATGCTTTATACCCTACTTTATCACACTGCAAAGTTTCAGCGACAGAGGAATTATTCCGAGGTGAAATGCTTCATTAATCGGACTAGTCGCTTCCACTGCGAACCAAAACTGCTCAGGCGAGTCCAAAAATATGTGCGGTTCGCGTCGCGAATATAGTCTCGCACTTAATTTTATTGTTCACACAAATCGTTCTACTGCACACAAAACTCACAAAACAACCAATTACAGCGTACAAAAGGGAATCAAAAAACCGAACAAGGGTCCCCCGCTGTGGTACCGAGACGAATGTCAGAAAACCACGTCTTTTCGAGGTTACAATATTTGACGTTGACAGACGTCATCTCATGAGATACGTTCCGTTTAACGTCGGGACGTAGGTAACACTCCTTTCAGCAAAATTTGAGGTGCTTTCCCTTCATGTTGCGTAGTCATGGGACGCCCTGTATGCCTGATTAACACGGAATTCATTACACGGGTAACTGATGTTAAAATTCGTTTACAGGCTCACAACTAATTGCTCCAAAATTCATTATTCAAAACCCAACTAAATAATTAGAGTAGGTATAATGAAATTCCTCCCGTAACTTTGTAATACTGCCTGCCGCCATAACGCAAAAGGGCAAATCTAACATTTTTTTTGACACTGAGTTCTATACATATTCGGTATCAGTAAATTTCACTGATTCCGAATATGTATACAACTCGGTGTCGAAAAAAAATGTTAGTTGTGCCCTTTTGCGTTATGGCGGCAGAATTCTTCGAACCACTCATATAATTAATTGAAATTTACTTCATGAAACGGAAACGTATTAAAATGAGACTTTATCAAAATATACAATGTAACTAAATCTCGACCCGTGACTTCGTCCGCGTAAATGTTCGACTTTATCATACAATTTTTTCTTCCCCCATTTAATCCCTTTAGGGGCTGAAATTCGAAAAATCGTTTCTTAGTTCACCTTTAAGTATCTTAAATAATATAACAAAAATCCGGCCAAGAGCGAGTCGGATTTAATTTAAACACGAAGGGTTCCGTACCGCCATCGAGCAAAAAACACGTTACTTGTGGGGCTCCCGACGCAAAAAGAGGAGGGGTTATAAGATAGAAAACCTGACTTTTAGTCACTTAGACATGCTATATTATAGGCGCCCAACTCGAATGAGAGCCGGGGTATGCGTTAGGTGCAGAGGGAGGGTAACGGTGACTAGTCGAGCTTTATCTAAGATTTTTTAGTACTAATTTATCTATACAATATGTCTAGATAGCTTTATCTTAGATAATTACCCCACCCTTGCACGTCGTGTATACCCTGCCCTGGCCAAAGTATAAATACAGACAAGTGGTCACTTTTCGGCCATTTAGGAACGCGCAATAGGTACCTATTCAAGGCCGAGGCGCAGACTCTGGCCGCCAGAGTCTGGCGCATTCTTACGCATTCGAAAAACTTTACTTGTGGTGCGTTCCTTCACGGCGCGCCAGGGCCCCGCCGACCCCCGGCAGCGCCTGTGTACGAAACCTATGAAGCACCTCTTTTATTGTCGTCGTGTTTCGATTTCCGGCGCCCCTATTGCCTTGGCGCCTGTGTGCGCTGCTCACTTCGCACACAGGGACGGCGCGGCCCTGCGGCGCGCACACATACAAGCCACGCGATGTACCTTTTGTTGGAAGAAAAATGACTGCTATTATACTGTGCCCTGGCTCTTTATAATGGTGCACCTACGCTCTCATTCATTTAGTGTTTTTGTTAAATACAATTCTGTAGAATAGGTACTCTTGTAAATAATTATTCGTCGAGGAATTTCTTAATAATATTAGCGTTTAATTGTTTGGATAACCTTTCATTAAACAATCTTAAAAGGTTTTCTAGCGAATCTTGATTACCAAGAATCAGTTTTATCAGGAGTGGCTCACTCCGCGATTTGGCTGCGCGGCTGTGAGGTCAACGTGAGGGCAAAGTATACCTATAAAGGCAACCAAGTCACCGAGTAGTACGACTCCGGCCGTTTAGAAGCGTGCGATACGTATTTACAATGACGCACAACGCGCGTCTGTGTGAGTGAACGCCATACTGTGGCAGGCCCGCGCAGGTCCAAATGCTTGCCTGTGGTGCGTCCGTACACGGCGCGCACACATGTGCGCTCCCGATGTTTTTGTTGGAAGAAAAACTACAGTATACCGTGGTGAGGGGGCCTAAGCCAGCAACCAGAAAGAGCACACGTTAGCACGTGTAATGTGGTAGAGAGAGAGGGTCGGATGTGGTGCCTTCTATCCGGGTGGTCGGACCCGAACGACAGTTTTGCTGGAGAGAGGGAAACTTCTGCACGTAGTACTAATTACTTATTCTGTGGTGTTATTTATACTTAACTGTACGCTTATTTATTTTACACTAATATAAATTACTTTGACTTGAGATTGTGTAAGAAATATGAAGTAATTAACATATTCTTGTATCAAAATAAAAGTCGTCCCTCCACAAACTCTAACTTGACATGTGGCATGTGGCATTAAAATTTTGTCTTTGGGCGTTTTCCAAAAAAACGTGTCCGAAAATTTGTATGGATTTTTTTTTCCACAACGTCACGTTCATACAAGTTTGTATGAACGTGACGTGTAATTTTCGGACACGTTTTTTTGGAAAACGCCCCTTTCTCGCAAGCCATTATACTCGAATTCCAACCGTATTAGTGTTGGGGCAGAGTTGATTTTTGGTTGTATTCTACTTTTGATTGAACTTTCCTATGCCTTGTATATTTATGCTGTGTTTTGGTTTGCAGATTGACTCTATAGGGCTGCTCCTACAGAATCCTTACTACAAGAAAATCGCTGATCTCTACTTGGACAATAACAGCATTTCCACAGTAAAGGAGCTGGAAGGTTCCGAGTGGTTCTACACATTTCGCCTTCTGAGTTTAAAAGGGAATTTGCTTAAACAGGTAATTATAGTTTAGAGTGATCGTTACTATAGGTGCAAAACTTTAACAAAACTTATAAAGCTGACATAAAGGAGAACTTACAACCGAGGAAATTAGAATAATTGGCAGATCAGTGTTAAATTTAACTCTATATCGAAATCTCGGATTTCCAATACTTGTTGTCCTAATTAATATTTTCATAGCTGTAAGCATTCTACTATGTCCGCGTGGCAAGTTTTGTTGCAATTTTGCACCGAGAGTGCCGAGCACTGATAATTAACTATATCTACATACTTATATATGAAACTTCATAAAAGTGGCACAAAACACCATTGTCCAATGTTTCGTAACGCTGAAGACCGTAATAAATTGAGGCAAATCGCGGTAACGGCATCATCCACAACGTCGTCATAAAATCACTACACGTGTCGGAGTGAATGACTAAGGAGTAGGACTATAGTAATAATATCGTGGAATCAAATCAAATCAATGTCCTTTACGCCGATTGAACCTACAGTCGACGATAGATATTTCAACTTTCTCGATTATCGCTCACTATTATAACAAAGGGGCATTGACTCATTTCGCCCGTCCTAAGTCCAGCCCGAGTCAACCAAATTCAGAGATGAGCATTATTCGAATAAATTTTTATTTAAATGATCATTTGATTAAAAAATAATTCACGATATTTTTATTCGGGGATGATTTTATTCGTGACTAAATCATACGCGAATAAATTATCCGCGAATAAATCATTCGACAACTTTTTAAATAACGGATGATTTACCTATTCGTTATTTTATTCGAATAAATCCAAGAAAAATATTTAAGGTACAACACGAATAATGTTTAAAATGACTTGTTTGTATTATATATTGGTTCTAACACATAATGTGCTCCTAAAGGCTTGAGCCTTTTAGCCCAAAATGTTTAGCTCCTGATAGAAAAGGCTTAGTAGAGCTAGTAATTTCAATAAGGCTCGATCCTTAAAAAAGCTAAAAGCCTTTTGTGAATGCTACTACCTTTTGTAGCCTTTTGGTTATGGACCGTTAATGAAATTTGGTATGCACACAATTGCACGCAGTTTAGGGAAAAGGATCCAACACACTTCATCACCATCACCACCTAGACTCGAGTCTCTTGGAACACAAACTTTTATCCAAACCGCTAAGATTTGCAGTCTAACATTAAACATTTGTCTTAGTCAAACCAGTAAAAAAATTGAAGTATTTGTTTTATATAAAGCAAAAATGTTAGTCCGTTCCCTTAGTACAAACAACACTCTTGCAGTTTTGTTTCGTTATTATTTTTTCGAGAAAAGTTAATAAGGTGTTCCAATAAATAATTATTCGTGGCAATTTATTCGCGAATAAATCATCCGCGAGTAAATTATTCCACGAATAATTTATTCTAATACGAATAATCATCCGCCAAATTTATTCGTCATCCGCGAATAATTTGGTTATTCTTATTCGTTATTCGTCATTCGAATAAATTTTGCCCATCTCTGAAAGTTATAATATGTATGTATAATTTATTGCTTTATTGTTGGACGCAGTTACAATTTCAACAAATTACCACTCAATTAAGTAAATAAAATATGTTAAAGTTTCATGTACTAATTACAATCATCGTGTATGCAATTTGTTAAAACAACTCATTTATTTCCCGAAGTGGGTCACAACTTCATAGATTGTGCGATATTTTTAATGTAAGCTCATGCATAAAATTGTTCAATTTAAACCTTTTTCAAAGTGAACTCTCCCACGAGAATACGATTTCAGAACTAATTAGTTCTGAAATCGTACTACCAATTGGTAGTTTACATTAATTGGAATGTTGAGAGCTGCGCTATCGTTTTCTATGTACCTTGAGTGCTTTTAGTTCAGTTCGAGCTAAAAGCCTCTATTAGTACCTATGAGTCTAGGGTACGGTGTCTCCGTCAAGATGAACCAATGACGACATGAGATGAGGAAGGCCTACTACACACCTTTCCTCGAAGAGTTTCTTTATATTTTAGAAACCTCAAATACTTTCCTGGCATATCTTTAAGAAATTATTACGTGTAGATACCAACTAACCAATGTACCTTTTCCAATTTAGTTAACAACAAGCACTTCAAGTATTTTCTGGAGAAATAACTAGTAGGTATAATTTATTTTCATCAGATTGTTACTTTTTCAGTACGTGTTTTCATATCATAGCAAAATATAATAAGTAATACAGTGCGACATAAAATAGCTAGAAAAGTAACTAGACATCATCTATTTCACTTTCTTGCGAATAGTTTTCCGATACGTCCTGCTGTAGTGTATCTGATACTAAGGGTTGTATTATCGATAATACTTATTGGATCTCAAACGAATATCAAAAGCTCAGAAGAAGCTTGACAACTTAATTCCGGAATGTTGTATTAAAGAGTCCAGTTACTTTTGAGATTGATTCAACCTTAGGTGCATCAAAATTGTGGGAAAAAAATTTAACCTTTTGATTCAAATACCGTTTGTCCGTAAAGCCTAATATGATTCCATTAGCAAATCGCTCTCATAAAGTGCTTTAGGGACTGAGAGTTCCGCTACCCACTCTGATCCATTTACTTTGTGTAAATAGGTTAAATATTTGATTTATTTTCTGCCTGCAAGGTCAATGAGAGACCAACATGTTCTTAAATAGCTGAAATAATAAAAAAATAAAACAACCGACTTCAAATGAACGTATTCAATAAAAAATGCACGAGTCACTCGAGAAATAGAGATATCTTTTCAAATATTATAGGCACACGTATAGCGACATGGATACTGTTTATAGTTACTTTTATAAAAAAAGGTTCGTTTAAATTCGGTTATTCTCAAATTTGTATTAATTTTGTTCTAGATTCCCGTATACGCGTTTGACAAAGCGTTCCAGAGCAACAACAACATAATGCACGTATTCTTGGGCGGCAACCCTTGGCGCTGCGACTGCCACTTCATCCCGCGATTCAAAACATTGCTACTAAAGTACAAGCGAGTGATACAAGATCTGCCGGACATTCGGTGCTCGCAGTCGGACGACAAGAGCTTGTCGCTTGTGCAGGTATAGTACATTGTCTCCCGGTGGTCCGTTGCTCACTTTGAGCAACCAGCGAAATCTCTTGGTGATCTGGTGCTAGCTGCCTGGTTCGATCCCAGGGACCGCTTCAGCCCCCACTCGGTTAGATTCCTACCCATGAGTCAATAGGACTCGTAGTCAATGTCAGGTTTAAAAAATAAGTACATTGCTGTACGGATCGCGGAGTAAGCAATAGATGGACTAGTGAGTTCAAACAACACGAGTCCATCTATTCCACTTTCGGTCTAGACTTAACACAGTGTTTTTACACGCTTACTGCGAGGAAAAAAAATGTAGCTTAAAAACTAAAAAAGAGATATAACGATACCGATACCAATATATCGGTATCGCTGATTATATACAACCGATATTTGAAGAGCGCGAAAAGAATTTGCTGTAGGTATGAAAAAAAAACTGCAAAAAGTAATTTCAATTACTGACTTAATTTATGTATTGTTCTATCACCTTGTGCAATGATAATTACTATATTCATTATATCTTTGGTTCATAATAATATTTTTTTAAATTTTGAGTTGACAATTTATTTATTTTTACATCACACTTTCAAGGTTGACTCTCTGTTATATACCCCAGCCCAGCTAGCCCAGTTTTAGGTAAAATAAGGACGTACAAATATCTGAAGTTACATACTTCATTATTTAGCTAAGATATCGCCGATATCAGTATCGGTATCGCCGATTATTTACTACAATAATCGGTATCGGCAAAATTAATGTATCGTTACATCCCTAAAAAAACCTCTCGAGTGATCTAAAAGAGTTGATCACATCAGAAACATTATATGTAGGTAAAAAGATGCAAATCTCGCAACGCAGTTCTTCTACAACAAAAAAAGAGATGTAATGTTAAACTAAGTCAGTGCCGGGGCCCCACACACACACAGAACTCGACTTTCACCGACTTGCCTATTATTTACCAGTGGAAGATTCTTTATTTGAGAACTACCTCTATAATTTTAAAATTGTGTAAGAGCTATAGCCAGCTTAAAATGATCGCCAGCTAGCTACTTCTTCGTTGGCGGAATAGCCGGTAGATGGCAATTTTCCGAAGAAAAAAATCCTCCAAGCGTAGGTAGAGTGCGACTAGTGCGCTAAGTTTGCAGAGGTCAAAAGGTTTTATTTCAAAAAATGCATATGGCAACATCACAAGAAAGAGGATTGATTAGTCTTGATATACTTGGCAAATATCTTTCCATTTAATAAGTACCTATACAGTGTGTAAGTCTAATACGGGCGAATCTCTTAACGGTGGTTAGTATAGGACAATGTGAAGGTAATTAGATAACATTTACTTAAAGTTGCAACAATAATTTTGTCCATACAAAATAATTCAGCCCGCAATGTAATGCAAACACACTCACGTTAAACGCTCGTTGACAGTTACGTTGACATTTCGGTACCGCCGTACCGCAACCATGTTTACAGTACATTGCTGCTGAGAAATTTAAAAAAAAATAATTATGGAGTCGTAATGAACTGCAACTTAAAAAAACCTTTTACTTCATGATTACACTAATGAATACTATATCCGATTTAATTTATCGCCCGTATTAGACTTACACGCTGTATAATGTGTCTACAGACCTACTGAAATAAATATTCAGGACAGTCTTGCATAAATCGATCTAGTCCCAACCAAACTAAGCAATGCCTGTTTGTATACATGTACATATTTAAATACAATACTTAAATACAAAGAAATTATCCAAGACCCTGGAACAAATCGCTTAGTTTGGTTGGACCTAGATGGATGTGTGCAAGACTGATCCAGATATCTATTTCAGTAGGTATGTAGCAGTGGCGTGGCGTAAAAGATATCCTTGGGCAAGCCGGTGCAGATTTGACGTACATTTTCCTTAAGAGCTGTAGAATAAGGTGCTCAAATGCCTGATATTAGGCAAGCCGGTAGGAATCGAGTTCTTTGGATGCCACGCTACTGGTATGTAGACACATTTTGTAATAAAGGGAAAAATATTACCAAGTACCAAGATTAAATAATCTTCTTGCTGTAGTTTCTTCATGTTGCCATTTGTATTTTTTTTTAACTTTTTCGACCTCTGCAAACTTAGCGTAGTCCGACTATATCGCATTTTTAATTACGTATAAGTAAACGATGATATGCTAAGATTATAATAGGGGCGTGATATCGATAATCGATAATACCAGCGATGAGTACCGTTAGCTGCAGACTTAACTTTAATTCCTAGGAATCATCTAGGAATAAAGTGTACCTAAAAGCGAAGTCTAGTCTACAGTGGGTGGCTACATCCATTAAATAATTGAACAAACAAAACAAGGCTCGGACGCCAGAGGATATCGGGACGTCATCGGATTACATAGTAGAATTCAGTTAATTGATTCGTGCTCATGTGCTCACACTAATAAAGGTGGGAACGCACTAGGCGTTAACTATAACTACGCGGCAGCCAAGCGTGGCGGGACGATGAGACATAATATTCTGTGTATGACATTATCTATATTAATAATTTAGCCGGGCCCTACGGTAGACCTGAACGAAAAGCGTCTTAAAAAATAGAGTGTAAAAAAATAATACTTTCGAATCGATAACTTATATCCGCAAAATTCGTATATTGGAGAAATAAGCGTATAAAGATGTAAAATAATTCGAATAATACCAAAAACAGTCGGCCATGTTTGCTTGCGTCAATTCGAGTTCGTTCGGAAATTGTCACAGTTTAGTGCAGGGGTAAGTAGTATGCGACTATAACTGCGAGCGCGGCTGTAGATACATGCTTGGCATGGGTAAGAAAACCGTTATTTATTTTAATTAGAAAAATCATACGTTTCCATAATTTTATTTCAAAGAAAACGATCTTTAAACGGGAAAATATTAATAAGTTACTGACATATCTGAAAAATAATATAATGATATCGACAATAATATTGTACAATATTATTGACACATAACCCAAGAAAAAGTAACAAACGTGGGCGAAGTTGTCAGATAAATTTCTAAACGAAAAAAAGGAATAGGCACATTTGTTTTTTTTAAACACTCTGAAGGTGAAGTGGTAAATTAGGGCGTAACTCTGTAGATAGCGTTTTTAAGTTTTCTTAAATTTAGTCTGACTTAAAAAAACTAATTAATTTATACCCGTTTTTGGTACAAAGAAGGAAGTGAAAATAAATGTTTATCATTTAGGTGAAAACAAAAAATTAACCAGGCGTTTGAAATATTCGACCATAATAAAGATAAACTTGAGGATGCAGGTCTGAATGTTTTTACGGTTCCGTATAAAAATGGTAAAAAAGGAACCCTTATAGTGCGACTCTGTCCGTCTGTCCGTCTCTCACAGTCAGATATCTCAAACTATTGCTGCAATTGATTTAAAATTTGGAATAGTTTTGAAAGTCACTAACCTGAGCTACTGGAGGTAAAAAGTCTCTTATACCTTTTTTACTTTTTTTAGGGGGCCGAAATGGGAGGTTGAACATTTCAAGTTGTGCTATTGTATTAAGTGGGGTATCAAACGAATGGAGTTTATTTGTAGATTCCAATACCATTTTAAGTTTTTTTCTTACGCATATACTTTTTGATTTGATACGAAAAAAAGTTCAAAAGAATACCATTCCCCTTCTTCCATTATTAATACATATCTTCGAAGTTACTGAACAGAAGAATCTGTAATAATTGTCAATTATTAATGTCATTCTAAATATTATAGGAAAAAATAACGGTTTTCCTAACTTACAGTTTTTTAGAAATTTGGAAAAATCGTAACACATACTTATTTGCTCCTACTAAACTAACCGCCGTACAGTTTTTCTTGAACTATTCACGTATCTACTTACGAGTTTGTACGGAACCCTCGGTGCGCGAGTCCGACTCGCACTTGACCGGTTTTTTTTTTCATATTTGAGGTAGGAATGGGAACGTTCAAATATGGTTTTCGAAAATTTATTTTCTACCTGCGGTGAGGAACATAGAAGATGCCGGTTAATTTTACCTCCATAAGATGATTCCGTAGTTTTTGAAGAACATGGTAAAATTAATAAGACAAAATTTAAGGTTTGTCAAATCACGCACGCAGTAATCAAACCCAATCAGGAACGTAGTTAGCTGGGAGTGAAAATAACTGACAAGAGTTCGGAACGCCACGCTGCGCACCACAGTCTGCATTGATGATGTAGGTAGATGCTAACCTCTTAGATTGAACTAAGACTAGGCCGGCCACGTCTGTCGTATGTATCCACATAGGCGGGCTAAACTGGCTTCGAAGTGGGAGCGATATGTTGAATGGATAGGGCGGGATTGGGCTCCCTGACTGACACGAGTCCGGGGCCCAATAACAACAACCACAAGCCGGGGGCCAGGCCCGTGGGGGCCCCGCGGCGGCTAGGAAAACTGGAAAACACCACCTTAACTATATGACCAGTCCGACGACGCTAGAACAGGCCGCGCCGAAGATAGTGGGACGACCTGAATGTATTTCTTAACGGCTGTCCAGAGTTAGCTCGGGACCGGGACGGCTGTCGTATTTTGTAATTCAAGGACGAGAGCTTAAATTAAAAATTTAAACTGTGTTGGGGTGGGGTGAGCCGTGGGTGAGCCCGAGGTACAGGCTGGGTGGCGAGGACGTAGCATGCTGGTGAAAATGGCAGGACAACCTAGACGTATTCTTTAACGGCTGGCCAGGGTGGTCCTTCGGACCAGAACCATTGCAAGCGGGATAGATTTGTCCTTCAGTGGGACATTAATAATTAGACTAAAAATTGGAATTTGGCTCCAAAAGGGGAAAAATTATGAATAGGAATCTGTTATTTCAGATATTTGAAAATAAAACTTGGTATGTAAATACAATACCTAATACATTAAATATTTGTGAAGTTCCCTTAATTTTAACAAAACATAACTTCATAGAGAACCCACTTTTTTTAGACGTGGGTTAAAAATAAAAGGCTTTGAAAGATATATAACAAAATGTACCTAATTAAAGAGATTCTTGGAAATGCTATTTCTAAGGAGGTGAAAGGGTTAAATGGGGTTTGTAATTTTTTACTTTTTACCCGGGCGAAGCCGGGTTTTCAGCTAGTATAAGATATAATATAACGCACTACGCGGCAGCGGAACTACGCGCTAGTTAGATAGATATCGACAACGCCTTTAAGTGTGTAATTATTTATTAGTGGAATTATAAACTAGAGTACAGTACAGTCTTAACTCTACGTTATTTCTAATGAAAATGAGAATTTTAGTACTCTTACCCTTGTTTAAATACCTAGGGATTTAGATAGTGTAGCAAAAAGATAGGTAAGGGTGGTTTTTGTAAACATACATTTTAATCATAATTGGGGCGAAGGAAAATAAAGTTAAAAATAAAAGGGGTTTCCCCTTCCCCATACAAGAAACATTGTTTCTTTGGCGACTTTTTTCTCGACGGTGGTACGGTCTTGCACTTGACCGGTTTTTTTAAATGTTAGTTATCTTATAACTCCGTCGTTTATGAACATGTTTGAAAAAATATTTTTTTAATTGAAGGGGTAACATTTGCTTTAAGAAAAAAATTGGCTTCTTGAACCATCATTGGTCAGTAGAGACTCAGTAGCCGCACGCAAAAGTGACCCTTTAGGTGGTCATGCGAAAACTTCCCTGACTGTACATATTCTTCGAGATTGGTCTCCTTTTTTCACAATCCAGTGCTTGAATATAGATTCCATGTCTGATTTTTTTTTAAAGTCATTACTTTCCGTCCTAATTCAAAATTACCTTAACTGCCTGGGGTGATTTGGCCTGAAGGTTACCTCTGCGCAATTCTGCTTATAAACTGTGCTACGGCAGAAACCTTTTAATTTTTAATTAAAGTTTAGAAAACTAGATTGCCTCTGAGGAGTATTTCTGCACCGCACTTAATAAAAAGGGTAAATGCGATACGGGAAACAGTACTTACCTTGAATGATATTGATTTCAAACGACACCCAATTACGCTTCTGTTGACTCAGATGTTTGATTCGTAGAAATTAATTGGAATTCTGTGAAACTCGGTTTTGTCCGGAAATTGTGAGTGTCAGGATGGCGGGTGTACATCAACAAATGGAGCTGTGGCATACCTCAGGAGTTAGTGCTAGCAATGTGCCGAATGTGCGCCAAAATTGAAAGAAAGAAAGAAAGAAAATACATTTATTCATAACAGCACAAGATAAAACAACAAAAAATTATTATAAATTAAACTTAAGAAACGCTGCCACCAAACGGTCCCACCTCAGCAAAATGCCGACCTTAGAGCCAGCGCTGGTCTTCCGGTGGAACCAAATTGGAGCAATATGCTCTTTAAACTCCAGAGATATTTAAGAAATAAATGAGCCCGCCATTCTGACGTCAGGTTGGCGGGTGCATTTCCAGTTCTAGCTAATGGCTGCCTACTCAAGGATGAAAGTAGTGCCTAAGGTTAGTGCTCGCAATGTGCTTCCACATGTATGAAGCACAATCAAATTCAGAGAGCGGTTAAAGAGTAATATGATGAATAAATATAATAATATCGAAGCGCTGAAGTGTCTGTACGAAAACGCCACCATGTCAGTCCGCCTATAGGATCAGAACTCGAAACCTATCCAGCTGCAGCGAGGAGTGAGACAGGGAGATGTTATATCTCCGAAACTGTTCACCGCTGCACTGGAAGACATTTTCAAGCTTCTGGACTGGAAAGGACATGGCATCAACATCAATGGCGAGTACCTCACTCACCTCCGATTTGCCGATGATATTGTAGTAATGGCTGAGACCCTGGAGGACCTTGGCACAATGCTCGAAGACCTCAGTAGAGTTTCCCAAGAAGTGGGTCTTAAAATGAACATGGACAAGACGAAAATTATGTCAAACGTCCATGTCGCACCCACTCCTCTTAAAGTTGGGAACTCGAATCTCGAAGTTGTCGACGAATATGTCTACCTGGGACAAACAATCCAACTAGGCAGGTCCAACTTCCAGAAAGAGGTTAATCGTCGAATTCAACTCGGCTGGGCAGCGTTCGGTAAGCTACGCAACATCTTTTCGTCCCAAATTCCGCAGTGTCTCAAGACGAAAGTCTTTGACCAGTGTGTGTTGCCAGTGATGACTTATGGAACAGAGACGTGGTCGTTTACAATGGGCCTCATAAGAAGGCTCAAGGTTGCTCAAAGGGCAATGGAAAGAGCTATGCTCGGGGTTTCTCTTCGAGATCGAATCAGGAACGAGGAGATCCGTAGAAGAACTATGGTTACCGATATAGCTCAACGCATTGCAAACCTTAAGTGGCAATGGGCAGGACACATTGCTCGCAGAACTGATGGCCGTTGGGGTGGTAAGGTTCTTGAGTGGCGACCACGTACCGGAAGACGAAGTGTTGGCAGGCCTCCCACAAGGTGGACCGACGATCTGGTGAAAACCGCGGGAAGCCGCTGGATAATAGCAGCACAAAGCCGACAATCGTGGAGATCCTTGGGGTAGGCCTATGTCCAGCAGTGGACGTCTTTTGGCTGAAATGATGATGATGATGATGATGAATAGGGTCAAATGCAGAAAATATGTATGTACGTTTTACTTTTTAGGGTTCCGTACCAAAATGGTAAAAAAGGAACCCTTATGGTGCGACTCTGTCTGTCTGTCTGTCTGTCTGTCTGTCTGTCTGTCTGTCTGTCTGTCTGTCTGTCTGTCTGTCTGTCTGTCTGTCTGTCTGTCTGTCTGTCTGTCCGTCTGTCACAGCCAGATATCTCAGGAACTACTGATGCTATCGATTTGAAATTTGGAATAATGCTAAAAGTAGCTAACGCGAGCTTATTGGACATAAAAAATATCTTGTACCTTTTTTACTTTTTTTTTAAAAGGCTCCGTAATGGGATTTTTAAAATTGAAAGTAGGGCTATTATATTGAGTGGGGTATCAAATGAAAGGGCTTAATTTGTAAATTAAAACACCATTTTAATTTTTTTTCTTAAATAAGTAGTTTTTGATTTATACATTTTTATGTACTATTCCCCCCCTATTATCTCCGAAGTTACTGATCAGAAAAATGTGTCATAATTACAAATTATCAATATCAACCTGAACATTACAGGAAAAATAGAACGGTCTTCCTAACTTTAATACTTTTTTAGAAATTTACAAAAACTTAATCCATCCATTAATCTATCTAGCGGAGAGTAGCAAAACTAAGCGATGGCCTGTTTCACGCTAGGGGATTTCCGGGCAAAAACTAGATGGCGCTAAAACACTAAACATTTAACGATGTTATAATTGAACAAAGAAACATAGTATAGGAACAATTAGTTCGTAAACAGCAAATAATAAATAAATTCTAACATTTAAATACCGTGTCACGTTTGCAAAGTTGAATAATTGTAAATAATATTATAATTATTTTACCAAGCTTATATATAGATGGCGTTGTAAATTCGGGGAACAGCTTTTTGTATGGAGAATGACAGTCCTCTTGATTTAATGGTCCTTGCTATTAAATAGAATCATTACACGTCAGGTTCTAAATATTACAGGAAAAATATAACTGTTTTCCTAACTTGCACAGTAAACCATATCAATTTCCGGTGAGTGTCAGGATGGCGGGTGTATGGAAAAGTTAGGACATTTGGGACAACTTTCTTTTATTTATTTCATAAATGAAAAGTGCTCGTGATTCTGAGTAAAATGGTATAAGGTATAAGACACCATGATCAGACAAAAAAAATCGGTCAAGTGCGAGTCGGACTCGCGCACCGAGGGTTCCGTACAAACTCATAAGTAGATACGCGAATAGTTCAAGAAAAACTGTATGTCGATTTGTTTAGTAGAAGCAAATAAGTATATGTTATGATTTTTGCAAATTTCTAAAAAACAGTGCAAGTTAGGAAAAACCGTTATATATATTTAGAACTTAGTGAGCAATGATTGTATTTAATAGATATTTTTTCTGTAATCTGAAACAGGCCATCGCTTAGTTTTGCTACTCTCCGCTAGATGGATTTTAAGTATTTGTAAATAAAAAAAAATATATTAAAGTCAGGAAGACCGTTATATTTTTCCTGTAATATTCAGGTCGATATTAATAATTGGTAATTATGACAGATTTTTCTGTTCAGTAACTTCGAAGATAATAGGGGGGAATGGTATTTTTTTGAAAGTTTTTGGTCATAAATCAAAAAGTACATGATTGACAAAAAAAATGGCTTTGGAATCTACAGATCAAGCCCTTTACTTTGATGCTCCATTTGATACAATAGCACAACATTAAATTTTGAAACTCCCATTAAGGCACCCTTTAAAAAAAAAAGTAAAAAAGATACAATTTTTTTTTATGTCAAATAGGGTCGGGTTAGCGACTTTTAAAACTATTCCAAATTTTATATCGATAGCAGCAGTAGTTCCTGATATATCTGGCTGTGACAGATGGACAGACAGACAGACAGATAGAGTTGCACCATAAGGGTTCCTTTTTTACAATTTTGGTACGGAACCCTAATAAAAGGGGGACCCCATACAAGAAACATGTTTCTTGGCGTCTTTTTGCTCAAATCCGACTCGCACTTGGCCGGCGTTTTTAAATATTTTGTGTGTCAGAAGTAAAATGGGAATTCTCAAATAGCAAATATTTATAATACTCGTATTTTGTTACTGACCATAAACGGCCGATTGTCTACGTTTTATGTAATGTGAAAAATTAACCCTAATGAATCCTGTGAAAATGAGTAATACATTAGTATACTTTTTATAAGTTTTATTCCCTATTACGTGATTTAGATTCTACGGTGGTACTAGATCATGTAGGATTACTGACGACCGAATCTTGATTTATACTACACAACATTGGATATTTACTGAAACTATCGGTGTTTAGGAAGGGAACAGTAGGTTATTGTCCGAACGATATTGATTTCGATTTGTGCTGTCTAATGTCGATGTGCGCTGAACATAATCCTCTTAGTTCTACCGAACCAACAGATAACGTACATGTATACACATGTACTTCTCATACTATTTACGCAGAAAGTGACTTAAGTTATTGAGTGGTTAAGATGGTTTCGCCTGATACAAAAGTTGGTACATATTTTCTGGTTAAAATCAGCGTTTTCAAAAGAACTAATTTGACATTTGGCTCACAACAAGGATTTTTCGGAATTTTTCAGTCAGTTGTACATAAGTGAAATTGGAACTTGGTTTACTGAAGTCTATACACTTATATTTGGATTGAGCAGAGGCTATAAAAATCAAATAAAAAAAGACCTTTGCTTAAATTCTAATTGTAATAATAAGTCGAATTGGGTTTATTAAAATTAAGTCTTTCTATTAAAATTATGTTAATGCTTGAATTTCAAACACAAACATCTCTTTCTAATCCGTTATATTTTATCTTTTTCATTTGCTTACTATATCTTCAATACGGCAGACAAATCAGACATATCAAACTCTTTTGATCACAATGACGTAAAGATCGTGTCAAATTAAATATCTTCATTGACTCAATATAATGCCTCGTAATAGAGCGACACTGAATTAATTTTGACGTAGGGATTCAAGTAGGTACAATAGAGGTTCAGGAGCTCAACTGAATCAACCCCGCTGACCTAGTTTGATTGAAAATTTATACCTCTGAATAATGATTTTCGATAGGGCAATTTTATTTACGTAATAGTAAATTGTGTAGGGTGGTAAGAAAGGAATTACAAACGAGTGTTTGTTATAGGCCCGAGGTGAAGCCAAAGGGCTTTAATAACACGAGTTTGTAATTCATTTACCGCCCGTGGCACACACAATGTTTTTCATCATACTTGTGAGGAAATCTAAATAATATAACCTTACTAATCCACCCAGTATGACAAGAAAATATTAAAACAGAAAGGGACATTATATATCCATAGATAATGCGAATGTCAAGTCACGTTCGGAAACCATAGCGGTAAAGACTTAAAACGGCCATTTTCGTTGATTTTATATTTTCAAATTTAAACATTTAATTAATGTTACTGATATATGTGTTTACATGTATTTGCAATAACAGTTCTCTTTAAATAAATATTTCAGTAATAAAAGTTAAATAAGTAAGTTGGCGTTTCCTTTGAACATGACAAATAAGAGTAAAACAGAACCAGCGTTTCAAATAAAAAAAAAAACCATGGTCATTTACGGCCCGCAGAACCTACGTGTAATGACACCATTTTCGAGCAAGTGTGATGAAAATTCTAAACTTTTGTCGTCACGTTTTTGATTGATTGATGGTACGATGAGCACAGTAAATATCAGTGATATCATGGAACGGAGGAAACATCGGAAAATCCAATACGATACTTTATATCCAGGACTTGGTCTACTAAAATAAAAACATCTAAACATCCAAAATCTAAACATCTTTGCAAACTTTTACATTTATAATATCAGTGTGATATTGTGATGGGATGTGATGATGTGATATTACGATGGTCGCGCGTAAGAGTAGGAGTAAATGACCTGTCAATTTCACACTATATTGAATGGGATAGGTATTATTTGTCGCGTGACAAGGCGTCACGTGTCACAGTTATGCTAGAGGTACTGTAGAGGAGAACAGCCGAACATACGAAGGCGATATAACACATAAGAGAAATGTGAAATTTAATATCTACGTAACATAATATCGTCTCAGACACCAGAGGTGCGCATGAAATGGGACAGAGTATAACTTATACCTAAACATTACCGTGGCTCATAGTTTTACCACAGTTTAAAAACGTGCAGTTTCCCAATGTCTACCAGTGTTGGACAAACCTTTTTCGTAGGGGCCAATAAAAAGTAAAATTCAAGAAGTTTCAGAAGAGGGCCAGAATTATGGCAAAAGTTAGACTAGTCTAGCTGGCTGCTTTACCTACGCATTTGTTTCTATTATCTTGGGCCATAATACTACTTATTATTATATACGACAGCACAAAAGGTAGACAGTAAGTAAGTAGAAAAGAAAAAGAAAACACAAAGAAATCTCGCTGCCACAAAAAGATCCCACCTCAGGATAATGCCAACTCTAGAGCCGGCTCTGGTCTTCCGGTGGAACCAGGACCTGTATGGGAGTTGAGTACGCAGGTTACGATTTCATCTGATAGTAAAATTTAATGCCTACGGACAAACGAGTTTATTGCCAATGCCAATTAATGTACTGTCAACGCCGAGGACTAAAATATAATGCTAATGTACAAGTACACTCGTCGTGGCGAGCAAAAAATCGGGGTGAGGTTGCAAATAATCGCACAACGCTGAAATTTTGAGATGTTGTTAGGATAGGTATTAGTAGTGTTAACCCGAATTTCAGCTTCAAAAACTTGTGCTAATTGTATCGTGCTAGAAAAACACCGAAATTTTCGGCCATTTTTCAGGTTTTGGTCTATACCTTCTAAAAAATGGATTTTACGGAAAAGTTGTCTATGACATTATTAAAATATCCCAAAAGATCCTTAGTATTCGTATTCAGTTGACACTTTGCTCTTCGGAAATTGTTTGCCAGGAATACTGGTAAACAATTTCCGAATCCGTCTTTTGTTAATTTCGTTTATTTCCGTGTTCTTAGAAATTCCGTGCCTTTCCGTATACTGGAGATGCTCCAATTAACATTTATTGTACTGAAAACCTTTATGTAGATCAATGCGGTCTATACAGTCCGGTTTTCTGTAGCCGTCCTAAGACGTAAACAATTTAACCTCATAATACAAAATTAAGAATTTAAAATTAATTAATCTACCTAAATAAAAGAGTTACCATAAAAAGAGTATCGATGACTTCAAAGGGAGTCTTAGCCAGATCCCGTCTTCAAAGCAACCGTTAAACGACCTCACCAAAACGGTCAGATCAAGGACCTTTAAATAAATAGCCGGACGGAGCGTCGCCAACAGAGAACTGAAGCATTTTTAGTCGGCCGGCTGCTTGTACTTACGAGCCCGCACGCACACATCAACTAGTTTTTTCCTACTACCCGCAGCGCGCACACATTGACCTGACCAATCAGCGTTAAGTTAGCCGGCAGACTATTCATGCTTCAGTTCTTTGTTAGCGACGCTCTGTCCGGCTATTTATTTTAAGGTCCTTGGGTCAGATTATCTTTGCGGTACTGAAACAATCAGTGTGATGTTTCATTGGGTAAAGTAGTGGCAGACGATGATGATTTGATGAATGCTGCTTGAATCGTACCGCGAGGCCGATGTGTATTCGCAGATAGTTGGGGCTCAATTGCCAAGTTTGATGTTACTTGACAGTAACTTTGATAACGATAAGCCTAAGCTTTCCGCGAAATTCAAAGTTGTATGAGGAATCCTTAACTCAACGGACTTCATTCTCATCTATGAGAGTAGGCCTGTGTCCACCAGTGGGACGTAGGTATATAAGCTGATGACGATGAAATATGATAAGTCATATGATTTAATCAAATGATGCAAAAGTATCAGAATACGTAGAATTTACTACGTATCTCCAAACCTACTATGTTATAAGTATACCTAGCAGTGGCGTGGCGTAAAAGATATACTTGGGCAAGCCGGTGCAGATTTGGCGTACATTTTCCTTAAGAGCTGTAAAATAAGGTGGTCAAATGCCTGATATTAGGCAAGACGGTAGGAACCGAGTTCTTTGGACGCCACGCCACTGATACCTAGTACTATTAACAAATAATTGATATACTTTTACCGAAAAGTTTTATATCCATAAATGGGATCATATTGTTTTATCGAAATATCTCATTATTATTCACGTCCCGTAACTTTAGTAACATTGATATGAAACCAGTTCGGTGGGGATCTCGATCAATCAAAATTTATGTCCAAAAGCCAAATCAAAACTTTTTAGGCCGCATAATTACAGATAACTGAAAAGTTCCTACAAAGTGGGTATTATAATGGTAGACTGGAATAAATGTACATAAAAAGGAAAGGGTTGCTTCGTGATTTAAAATAGGTATAACATGAAATATTGATTTAAACTTTAACGATTTATTTTATACATATAATGGCTTTCACTCCTTACTGATTGAGCAAAGGGTATTTTGCCAATGTCGACGTGTAGATGTCGCAGTACGATAGATAAAGCCGCTATATAGTTATAACCCTAGGGATATAATTATATGTCGTAATCGTAACATAGTTATACGAAAGCGATTCATTACTATCTTACTAGGAATATAACTATAATACTTCTTTAGTTTAGTGATATAGTTATGTTACTGGATTAAGTTTAGTGAAATAATTGTAGGTAGGAGTGCGGCGGTGCGGCGGAGGTATATTTATATCCCTAGGGATATAGTTGTATGCCGTATAATACGTATTATAATCATATTCCTAGTAATTTAGTTATATTATATAAATACATATCAGTAACTATTGTGGGAAATTTTTACACAAAAATCGGCCAAGCCCCAAAGCGAGTAAATTTAGTGCAATATTACTCTCTGATATAAGGAAAGCGAAAAAACATGACAAGCTGGAAAAAAGGCAAATTCAAAAAACCTTCGTAGTAGTTTATTATACGGGCCTTATATGAAGGTTTATTGAATTTTCTGGTTCAGCTTTCATTAAATAGACTCTATACACAAAACACAGCCAAAACTCAGAACAAAATACTCGAACTCATCACACAAATATGGATTAACAAGAGCGGCTTATTAATCAAATCTTTCTTTTCAGATCAGCACACTACCTCTGGGAAGAGTCTGCCGGAGCGGAGCAGAAATGCCTATCAGCACCATCAACATTGTCAACGTTACCTTAGCTACCCTCCTATTCCTCGTCATAGGAAGGTTTCTGTACGACTGGCACAGTTTTAAGAATACGGGGAAGCTGCCTTGGATCTCTTCCATTTTACCATGAAAAATAAAGAGAGATAAATAAAATAAGGATCGGGCAAAGAGGTAGCAGTAGGCTACTTTCCTAACAGATCAAATCAGCTTATTTTTTATGAAGAGTCAAAACGTTCAGATAGTATGCAGCTTCATAGAAAATTCCAATCTCATCAAAAACATTGCATTTAAAAAGATGCAAATCTCGCAACGCGGTTCTTCTTCGACAAAAAAAGTTTTGAGATGTAATGTTATCAAGTCAGTACCGGGGAGGTGTCCACAGAACTCGATTTCCACCGACTTGCCTATTATTTAACCGTGGAAGAACACAATTTATAGTTCTCAAATAAAAAATCCTCTACGGGTAAATAAAAGACAAAGTCGGTGGAAATCGAGTTCTGTGGACATCTCAAAACTTTTTTGTTGTAGAAGAACTGCTTTGAGAGACTTGCATCTTTTTACATGTAATGTAATTAATGATTTTGATGGGATCTCATTTCTTTTTGTAAGTGGTCTTCCTTTATTTATTACATTCCAATCCATTCTATTTCCCATTTGAACTACGAAAATAATCGCATATATTTGTATAGGATTACAAATTTTACTTATGCATTTCGTATATCTTGACTGAAATTGCAATATTAATTATCATTGAATATTTCATTTATTTTTCCTACAAGAAACTACCCTATTGTCTCTAGGTTAAAATATTCGTGAAAAAGATGAAGCGAGCAAATTCGGAAGAGACTGAAAGATATAAGAAAATCTGGATGTGTTTCATGCAGTTGTATTATATTAATTAAGAATTGTAATATAAGGTCACAATTTTAAACACCAACGATGGATGCTGAATACTTTCGAAAGGATGTGACAGAGAGATGGACGGTCATGATCATGACCTATACTTCAGATACGTGGTGATAAAGAGGTGAATCGTATATATTTAGCTATTCTAAGTACTATGTCGTTTATCTTTTATATTTTCATTTCTTATTTAAGACTAACATATTTAGCAATAAATAAATGACAGATCATCCGTCAGTGCGTCACTCTCACGCTTACATGCTTGTCAGGACGTGATGGGTGCTTTATCATTTTATTTATCGCTCGCCGAAGCCTTCATAAGCCTGCAGAGAAATGAAATGCCTACCATGTCGCCCGGGTCTCCATAAAAACAAGATAAAGGGATATCAATTTTGGTTGAAATAGGTTTTATTTCATAGCTGGTATATCTTGTGTGCGCTAAACAACACGAGAAGTTTTAAAAACCATAAAGTTTTGTTTCAAATGACGCAATAGATGGCACTGAGGCGTCATTCGGACGGACCAACAAATTGAAGCAACTACCAACCGTGTTCGAAAACTGATATAGCTTTTTAAATACATTAGACTTCGCGCAGACAAGGAATTAATAATTTATATTTACAAAACTCTGGTTCAATCAATTATAGTTTATTGTCTGCCTATCTGGGGTGGTGTGTGGACTCACAAATATAAGCTTATACTTAGTTCTTGAACGCGCGCAAAGCTACATTCTTAAGGTATAATTATTATAGCAGAAAATCGTAATATTTTAGGAGCCTGTGCTTTGGCAAAATGAGGAATTAACGTTTTGTTAATTCCCTTGACATAAAAGACTTATTAATTACGTTAACGAAGTTATTTCGTTAGTTATTTATGTAAAAGTAGATATTTTATTATTAACACTGTACAACTTGGATGAAGGAGCAAATTTTTCTAACAGAAGTTTTGACTTAAAAGGAAAATTCGACACTGACGTTAACCCAGTTGAAAATAAATATGATTTTTTATTTTTATTTTGTTCATACAATCGGCTGATTGCCTTGTTGTGGTTTTTGGGATTTCTCATGTTGTTTTGCACAGGCAAAATATATCAAGCTGCAAAATGAAACATATTTCAACCAAATATCGCCACTACTTAAAAAAACTCGTTTCTGATACTGACTTCAGGTAAAAACACAGTAAGTGTATATGAAGTTTGTACGGAGCTTTGACGTTTTTCTCTAAGACGTTTATAGATACGAGTTTTTTGCAAAGTAGTGACGATAATGATGTCGTTAAAATGATATTTAATATGATAAGTTGATAACCCTTGTTTCGTTAAAGTATGAAGAACCGGGTGACTCGAATCACCTAATCCCACTTCCCACTAATATTATAAATGCGAAAGTTTGTGAAGATGTTTGGATGTTTGGATATTTGGATGTTTGGATGTTTGTTACCTTATAACGGGGTAACAACTGGATGGACCAAGCTGAAATTTGGCATGCAACTAGATCAAGTCCTGGATTGAAACATAGGATACATTATATCCCGGTAAAGAGTTCCTTTGGGACAATAAAGGGAACAACGCGGGCGAAGCCGCGGGAAAATGCTAGTATAATATAAAATACTAACTATAAAATTGAATGGAAATGTTAATGTACTTTTCAATTCTTATGAAAAGGGCTAAAGGCGTTCCAAATATCTGTAAACGTTTTTCGTGGGCCGTCCACGTTGTTGTGTAATAAAATATTCCTTTTCTTTGGATTTTTTCTTTTTTTTGGATTTTTTCCTTTTAAGCGCCCCAAATACGTCCCTTGTCATGTGCTGGGCAGCATGTGGTTCTGAAAGGTGTTAAAATCATAAATGACGTTTCTTTTGATGGGTAAAATTAGAAGTGACATAACTTCTCGAAGGTTGACTTCTTTACGTGAAAAGTTACTTTGGTACTGACATATTTTTGGTGGATGGAAGTCGATATTTGAACCTTTGTACATATTCTGCCGTCCTATATCTAAAACTAGACTAACCTCTATGGAGTTGTATAGGGGTTAGTCCAGTTTTAGATATCGGACGGCAGTATTATGATTTAATAAAATTAAGAGCAATATTAAGTCCTTTTATTGTACAGGTCAACGGTTTATAATTCGTTCGCAGTCGTTTATTAGGAGCTGAAATAACACGGGTGAGTGATTTCGTTATCAGTTTAAGATCTGTATAACGTTTGTTCGTCAATCTGTTTGTTTGCATCGCAATTGGTATCTTCTGACAATTCTTATTGTCTTAACGACTCGCGTACTATTGGTAACTAGAGTTTAAAAATGTGCACATCCTTCAATTGCTGTTGGGAACTGCAGGTACCATGAGAAAAGTTTTGAACATTTTTGATGAAATTTCTATTCTATTTCAAGTACAAGGTGTTACATTGAACGTAATACAACTCATGTTTTTAGGGTTCCGTACCAAAATGTTAAAAAAGGAACCCTTATGGTGGGACTCTGTCTGTCTGTCTGTCCGTCTGTCACAGCCAGTTATCTCAGGAACTACTGCTGCTATCGATATGAAATTTAGAATAGTTTTAAAAGTCGCTAACCCGACCCTATTTGACAAAAAAAAAATGTTGCACCTTTTTATTTACTTTTTTTCAACACACTTGCTCGTAAAGTGGCTATAATTTCCGTCTTCTTATGCCCAGAATGCGGTTTATTACGCACTAGTGTTTTTTTACTTTACATTACCGCACTAGTGTTTTGTATATTACACTTTTAAATCTCCGAGAAGAGGTTTTTGTCCAAAAAAAGGTTATCATTTTTATAGATAAATAAGCTAATTTCAGTCAAAATATGATAAAAGATTATACTTCATCAAAGTATCTACAAAATCACAATACATTTAATCATTAATTATTTAGAATTCTCTTTAGAAAAACATAATTACTCTGTTTATTATATTGTGCATATTTCTGGCTGTTTGAGGGTTGGGTCGTTGCCTCTGCGCGCGCATATGTAATTCAATCACAGATCGGGGCGCGAAAAAATAAATGTTGTTGTATTAATATTTGTTTGTTTACCAGAAGGTTAGTTTGTAATTCACTATTTTAAGGAATCATCATATTTATTTACTAGAAATATTTTGAATCCTCATAGTTTGTAATTGTTGCAACAAATATTACGACTTCAAGTGACTAAAATAAATTAAATTTGTCGCTGCTTGATATAATTAGTGAAGTTTAAATGCTAGTGATACTTTGTTGACATCGAAATCAAAAGAAAAATGCGTAAGTATGCTTATGTCTTTTTTGCAAAAGTAACAACAACAAAACCCAGCCGTTCTTATAAAACTTATTTTTAGCGCCTATAATAAGTTCGCCAATAAATAGAAGCCGAGCTCGCTGTGATACATTTATTCCATGGTAAATGTAAAGTTTTAGACCATTTTTTTTTTCAATAATTGTTCTAATAATTTAATGTTTTATATTTTTTATGTCACACCTGGCCATAAAGTGACTTTTTCCGCACGCTGCGCGTACGGAAAAAGCCGCTTTCAGGTCAAGTGTAGACATAAAATGATGTACACAACATGGGAGGTAATAAAGAAAGCCCTCGATCGCATATTTACTCGCTTGCAGCTCGGGCCGCAAACTCCTGCGATCTCGGCCTTTCTTTGTATTACCACCCTAGTTGTGTAATGTACTATTTTCTTCGCAAATGTGTTGGAAAACGTCGTATGATACTCGTGGGCTTTGGTCATTACAGTCTCGGCAATACAGCCTCAACTGTAATGACCAACATAGCCCACTCGTATACTACTACACACTCACACATATACTATTACTCATATACTATTTAAAGCGGGTCGCAATGGGAGGGCAAAAATTTTAAGTTGTGCTAATCTATGTGATATTGTATCAAGTGGGTATGTGCTTGTCAACTAGGCAATGATAAGGACCCCAGGCAAAGTTACAGAAGACGACGGTATCTATCTAAAATGACGTCAAAACAAACTATCAAGTCATTCATAAACTCTCAAACAACAACAAAACTTCGATTGTTACTGCCAAAGCATTGTCAAAATAATGATTAAAGCCCAAACCAAGCTTAATGTACAGTAATACAATTAATTTGACAGTACATTGACTTCACGGGTCTGAAACACAGTGCAAACATTTTTGTTAATCGCCCAGTGGTACTTAGGTAGGTAGTTCTCTAGAAATATGCAGCAGGTGGACATTCATAAATAGTACATTAAAAATCTAGGGTGGTAAAACAAAGATGACCACACAAATGCAATGGCTTAGAAACCTTCGAAAAATAATTGGAAGGAAGACACGATTACGGCTTTGGGTAAGAATTACTAATGCTAGTCGCTAACCTCCGGTAAGAGGTTATATAGTGAATAACATTCCATGAGAAGAAATCTGAATAAAATGCTGGAATAATTGACTTTATCACTCTTCGAGCACGGTTGACTTCCTTTGAGATTTTTTTGTAATGAACGGGTTTTGGCTTTTCGACGATTTAAACGACGTAATTGTCTTTGTGGATTTTATTGCCGCAAAGGTCACCTGGTAATGGCAAAGGGAGTTATGGTTATGGCAGAGGCGGTTATTAAACTACTGAAACCCTTATGGTGCGACTCTGTCAGTCTGTCCGTCTGTCACAGTCAGATATCTCAGAAACTACTGCTGCTATCGATTTGAAATTTGGAATAGTATTAAAAGTAGCTAATTCAAGCCTATTGGATGTAATAAAAATCTTGTAACTGTTTTGCTTTTTTTTAAAGGGGTCCGTAATGGGACTCTGAAAATTTAAAGTAAGGCTATTATATCGAATGGGATATCGAATGAAAGAACTTGCTTTGTAGATTAAAACGCTGTTTTTATTTTTTTCTTAAATAAGTAGTTTTTGATATATGATGAAAAACGTTAAAAAAATAACATTCCCCCTATTATCTTCGACGATACTGAATACAAAATTCTGTAATAATTACCAATTATTAATGTCATCCTAAATATTACAAGAAAAATACAACGCTTTTCCTAACTTGCACCGTTTTTGAGAAATTTGCAAAAATCGTAACACATACTTATTTGCTCCTACTAAACTAATCGCCGTACAGTTTTTCTTGAACTATTGATGTATCTACTTATGAGTTTGTACGGAACCCTCGGTGCGCGAGTCCGACTCGCACTTGACCGGTATTTTAATATATTCGTTTGAAGTAGGTTATTCAAAAAATAACGTTGTAAAGTTAATAGTCATAGGTAAATTCTTCGCTAAGTACGAACTACGAAGTAGGTAGTTTTATACCAACGAACGATAATTATTTTTCCAGTTTCACTTAAATTCTAGGACAAGCAAGAAGGACGAGGCAGAATATAATAGAATTCAGCAGGAATACGTGTTGAGTCGCGCGTCTAAGCTGCTTAAGGCGCTTAACACGCTTTAAGATGGAGTATATACGTAGGTAAGTATGTGCCTACATATTCGTTCAATATTAAATTAAAGGGATGTTTACATCTCGAGTACGATTATTAGGACTTTGACACTCGGCAATTCTCGACTTTTTTCGGGAGAGATCGGAAATGCAAATGACACGAGACACATTGCTGCATATTCATAACATCATAGTGTGCGCACTTAACAATATTAAACAGCAATGTACGTCACCTGTCACAATGACATTTTATACAGTAAAACTATGAATAACACAGATGTGGCTTGATTTTATAATTACATCGCCTTACAAAAAAAAATAGTACTAAGGAATTTACTTCTTTAAAAGCGTTTTTTACAATAAATACTAATTGATTAATAATGAAACCAGGTATTAATAATACTAGGCTTGTATCCTAAATTTTTTTCCCGATGTAAATAGATTCTACTATTTATGAGGAATCGACGATTTTTGCAAATTTCTAAAAAAACGGTGCAAGTTAGGAAAACCTTTATATTTTTCCTGTAATATTTAGGACAGTATAAATCATTGCTAATTATTACAGATTTTTCTGTTCACCAGTAAATATAAATGAAAAACTACTTATTTAAGAAAAAAATAAAAACGGTGTTTTAATCTACAAATCAAGCCCTTTCATTCGATACCCCACTCAATATAATAGCCCTACTTTCAATTTTCAAAGTCCCATTACGGAGCCCTTTAAAAGAAAAGAGATAGCAGCAGTAGTTTCTGAGATATCTGGCTGTGACAGACGGACAGACAGACGGACACACAGACGGACAGACAGACAGACAGACAGAGTCACACCGTAAGGGTTCCTTTTTTACCATTTTGGTACGGAACCCTAAAAATAGGGTCGAGAAATCTAAAACCCACTCGTGTTTCTATTAAAAATTTAACTCTTAAACTTCTTTCTTATGATCTTACGGTCAATGATCATTTTACAAGTGATTTATCAAGCATGAACTTCGCCCCCGTAAAAATAGAAAGAAAGTCAAGGAGTCGGAAGCTAGCAAATTAAATTTTGAGAGCATAATTAACTTTATTTCAAGCGTACTCCAAGTGAGAGGTGATACTTTTCAATTGTTTTCAGTATTTCGTGATTAATTACGTAGGAAAATGAACTCAATTTAGTTTTCAAAGAACCATGTAATTAATTTATTTGTTACCGAGCCAGTTATTAGGAAAATACTGTCTGAATGTATTGAAGATTTTATTCAATTTGAGTGAAGGCCGGAGTGGTTGACACCTCGACTTCGCCCGCGGCTACTAAATATTACCCAACATTGCCCATTAGTCAGCGACCAGAAACAGCACGTGTTAATGCGATAGAGAAAGACGGCCGGATCCAGTGCGTTCCGTCGCAACTGAACGTCAGTTTTGCTAGAAAGAGTAACTTTTGTACGTACTTTGCCACCTCCCTTGGTGATTGCAACCATTTCTTTCCATCGTGAGCGACCACGTTTTAGTGCCGTACCTATGTCCTCACTGGTCAAAGGAGTTCGCGTGAAGAACAAGAAGAAAAAGAAAAAACTTGTGACAATGGGGAGGGCACGTTGCTTATAGAACAGACGGCCGCTGGGGCCGTTGAGTTCTTGAGTAGTGACTGCACCGAAAGACGCAGCATGGCATGGTTAGGCCCTCAACATGTTGGACTGATAACCTGGTGAAGATCGCTAAAGTCTAAATGTATGCGGGTGGCACAGAATTGGTCACAGTGCCGCTCTTGGCGGGACGCTAACCTAACTTAAGTAATACCTTGTTATATGATCTTTTATTATAGCATTAAAGTCTGCCTACGAATTCTAAATATTTTATTCGAAGAGTGAAAATTCAAAATTATTTGCCTCGGCCTAACATTACAATCGCCTCCCGGGATAGCGTAAAAATGAAGAGACAGGTTGAGAAACTGGATGACTTTAGTATTGTTTCGGTGGCACAATTGGTAGTGCACCTGTGTTGGCCCGGAGAGCCGTTGGAAACGCAGGTTCGAATCCTGCCCGAGGCAAATAATTTTTAAATTTTCTCTTGTAGATAATAAAAAAAATTAATGGTTAGTATACCTTTTCTAAAATGATAAGACGATGATGAAGGAAATGAAAATTCGATGAAAAATTTGTGGATAAAACAGCAGCTAGGTACCCGTATCGAATATCGTTTTTAAGCACTAGAAATTTGCGGTGAACTCATTTTATAACCAGAGCTCGGAATAGGTAGTGCCTATTTACCTAAACTTCGCGGGAGGACGTAACTAACAGTGGTTACAACCACCAAAAATAATTAATTATTTTTATTGAACCCGGGATTTCCCTGGTATAATAATAATACATTATCCATATAAATTCACGCTCAGGGTTAGACTATTAATGAAATACAATTGTCTAATGCAGAAATTTTGTATGAAGTGGATTTTTGAGTTGTCAATATATCTTGTATTTCATTAATAATTTAACCCACAGTATGAATTTATGTACATTATGTATTCTTATTAATCCCAGGAAATCCCGCGTTCAATAAAAATTAATAATTATTTTCGGTGGTTGTAACCACTCTTAGTTACGTCCTCCCGCGAAGTTTAGGTAAATAGGCGCTATCTATTCCGAGCTCTGTTTATAACTGATTAATTCCTTGTAATCCCTTATACGCTGAGCATTTGAAATTGAAATCCGTTTTTAAATTCGAGGTCAAAATTTCACAAACAAATTTCTGACATAGCACAGGACGGGAGGGATTATTAACCTGTGATTGGGTCTCGCAACGTAATATTTTGCGTGATAAAATTTGACCGTAGGTTAAATTGAGGTAAGGGGAAATAATGTTTCTTATGCCAATTGAACCTACGATCGCCAATATGAAACTATAAGAAATGCCCCATTTAAAAAAAGAAGGTTAATCGCACTGGCGATTTGCGAACGTGTTTTCATACAAAACTTGTCGCGGAGAGCTTGCGGCGAGTTTGCCGCGATCGAAATCTGTATGGAAACACGCTCGCAATTTGCTCGCACATCGCCAGTGTGATAAGGCCCTAAGAAATGAAATTTGAAGGTTCCCTTTTAACAGAGTTCAGATAAAACGAGGATATAAATTCGACCCGCATATACAGTGTGTTACCGGTATGCGGGCTTTTATTAAAACTGGTAATAATATGCTTCATTAGCAATCGTTTGCAAGTATTAGCAAATCCTAATTATGCGAATTAACTGCACAATTCAATTTCCTAAATCCGCACTTTAAATGTAGTAGGTGTACTACGTAATTATCGTTATTCATATCGCTGATGCACTTGGTACAAGCCATGTCGTGGTACGGAGGTGAAAAGTTGAGAAAAACAATCCCACAATTAATGCCGTCCTTATCATTACGTTTATGTATGGAGTTTTTTACACAGCTTAAAGAGTTTTTTCTAAAATTTGACATGACTATTACAAAAGTATTGACATTGGCTTGTCAAATTACAAAACAAACATTTATTTGCAAAACTGATATTTTTTTGCGTTAAAATGGCTAAAGACACATGTGAATTATCTGACATGATTTGTGCGACACGTGGAAATGTTCCTCAAGCCTTGAGACTTTATCGTGAGTGGTTTCGAAATCAGCGGCATCCACATAATCTTCGTTTGATAACAATGGCTGTCCAGCGAGGTCCAGAGAATGCATGGTCCTATCTGGTTAGTCTGAAAGGCCTATAAACGGAATTGTGCACGTACAACTTGAAGAAAGAATTCTCGATCACTTCAAACAGGTCCAAATGTCTAGTACTTGTATTGCTTTTTAAGTTTTATTTTATTAGTGTTGTTTTTCCGTAGTTTTCTTAAGTGTAGCAATCCTGGTATCTCTAATTGTTGAAATAGGTAGATGCAGGCATTTATCTTTATGTCTTCGTTATAAACATAGAATGAAGGGCTGGCATTTACATCTAATTGTCAATTTAGTACTTTGTTGTACATTGCTTGCAATTAAAATGTTGTTAGAAAATTTATGAAATCGGAATTTTAGTCGATGAATTAAATGAAGGTCATGGTTAGGTTAAGAAACAACGTTACTTTACCCTACTTTAAAAAAAGCCTGCTTGCTGGTAACGCACTGTATATACATATTTTTTTTTTCATTTTATAAAATTCGGTTGCTTAGAAACATTGGAATTAAATGATGTAATTTCCCAAAATACCTAGCTTCAACCATTCAAGGGCTGAATCATGGAATATATTCACTGGTATGTTGGCTCCGTGCTTGCCTGAGCGAGGGTAAACTTCTAAAGTCGAATCGCCTGAACTGTAAAGGGATTCCCAATAAAACTTTTACGGTGAGCTTAATATGTTTATAATGTAAAATGCGCAGCTTTATCAACAATTATGAACTGGTTGGTTCTAGGAAAAGAGTTACACTTTCTGAGACACTGAGATTTGATGGCGCTGCCAGGTAAATACCGAATTTAGCCATAATAATGTAAATTAGGTACCTATTTATTTGCCAGCGACCATCTTACATTACAAATGATTAGGTATAAAATAAAGATACTTCAGCAGAACCACACTAAAGAATCGTATATGGCAACAACGCACACCCAATCAATGAACTTCACCATAGTCAAGGCATAGGCATTTTATTAAATATATTATATTCGAATATGATATAAAACCCAGCAAAATTACAATTTGTTTGAACGACGAAGTGCAGTAGTAATAAATAGTCAGTGTGTTGTTCTATTCGTTATGTGTTAGTATCTTTAGGTAGGCCACACCTGGCCATAAAGTGACTTTTTCCGCACCGTGAGCGTACGGAAAAAGCCGCTTTCTGGCCAAGTGTAGACATAAAATGATGTACACAACACGGGAGGTAATAAAGAAAGACCTCGATTGCATATTTATGTCCCTCGCTTGCAGCTCGGGCCGCAAACTTATGCGATCTCGGCCTTTCTTTGTATTACCACCCTAGTTATGTAATGTACTATATCTTAGAGGCAAACGATTTTTTTATGTGAGCGTGTGTAAGTGTTTGTTGCGCAGATTTCCTTCGCAAAAATGGCAAATTGTTTTGTATTGGCAAAATGTAATAACTTAAAAAGCTTCTGTCTGTACATTTTATTATTTCTAGGGTTTCATTTGGGGCAACTGAGTAACTGTATCTTACGCTTACATGCTATTATTGTATGATCGTGTTTTGTAATAGGATGATTACTATATTATACCTAAGCTATATAGGTAACCTCGTTTTACAGTACGTAACATAGGGATCTAAGTTGAAGAAAGACTTCAATGAAATCGCTCCACTTTGACATGTTCTTAGCTGATACTGTCGCACGCGTTTTTCACGCACAATCTCACGGCAATGAGCTTATTTACCTTATTCGTTTGATGTCAATGATATTTTATAAGAAGATACGTTATACGCATACTCGCCAGCTGAGAAATATGCTTCCAAGAAAGCAGCAGCACACATTGGTACCTCACTGTACGGTGTACATACTCACACATATTAACAGATTGCATAAAAGAGATGGCATAGTTACAATAATGCAAAAAAAAGAGACAGCTAGCTTTTTGTTACTTGCGTGATTAATTTTTAAACGTAACCGAGTGAACCCATCGGCTAGATTCGGATTGACTCGGAGCCTGCTCGGCGCTCGCAGATTAAGCACGCAGAAGGTTGGTTATCCTTGTCACTCTCATTGTCAAAGACGTAAGTTTGTCTCTTTCATTCAAATGACCTCTATGGTAGTAAGATGGCGTCGTATTTGAAAAATAAAATAATAAAAATGATAAAATTAAATTATTTCAGCGTACTTACAGGTGATATGTGATCCCTTGCGCTTTGTTGCACTTTTTGCTATGATTGGTGCACTTTCTGATCACACACGACGGCATTTTTTTTGTGAATCTTGTAAATATTCACCCTTGACATCGTCGTGCGTTTCGTTGACCGACCCGCGAGTGACTACCCACTACAAAAAGGGCACCAATACATTTATCGTGGTTTCAGTGCTTCACTTTTGGAGTGCTTGTAACCTATCTACTTATAAAATATCATTGTTTGATGTCAGCACAATTTCCTTACAGACATTCTAGGCGTATGCATAAAAGGCAGAAATGGGCCGACTACAGAAGTGGCAGACTAGCCTGCTAGCCGACTAATCGGCGTTTAAATGGCCGATCATTCGACGATTATAGCACAGTATAATAGCAGTAGGGTATTTCTCCAGAAATATGTCTGCGGTCACCTAATTCATTTGGCCCTTTTTCATACTAAATGTATGGAGACAGATGAATGAGTCGCAGACATATTTCTGGAGAAATGCCCAGTAATTTTTCTTCCTGCAAAAGGTACATCGCGCGGCTTATATGTGTACGCGCCATGAACGATCACACTACAAGAATGCACCAGTACAGATCTCACCGTCTGCGCTTCGTCCTTGCGCGGTGTTACGCGTCAGCTCATATCCTAGTACACATGTACTGCGATATGAGCTGACTGTACTAAACTGTTCCTACAGGTTGTACGAATACTTTTTTTTAGATCTGATAAGCTTTACATATCTTCTACTCAGAATTGCGAGTACTATCAACTCTGATAGGTAAAAAAATGTGTCATAATGTTTTTTATTCCGCTTCCGTTACTCTTCCAAATAAGTACATACACTTGTATTGCGGTAACGGAACGGAAAAACGATTTTTGTATGAAAAATTTGGGATTTTTTTTTTCTTCTATCAAAAACGATAGATAGTACAATCGAACCAACTGAATCATGACCCACTTTGCTGACAATTCGTTTGAAACTTTCCAACTTGTAAGGTCTATCGACACACTTAGGACGTTTTAGATCCTAGCAAAATTACGTCAATATAGGTCGGACACAATTTTAACCTTTGTTATCATTGCAATAGAAACACATTTTACAGTCAATGTTTGAATCTCGAGCTAGCTCTCGCTTAGATAACCTTAACTTTTTGATGATTTAAAAATAATATTTCATAAATACAATGTTCTAAATGTGCGTCAAATGTCAAGTTATCAGTTGTCAGTCAATGTGAAAGAATAGAAACTAAATTGTAAAATGCTTAATCATTTTAAATTATGGCCAATTTAAAAGAACAGAGAGCTCGGATTATAGTCTCAAGTCAGGAAGGCTATGGCATACGAAAAAAATCACGCGAATAGAATATATCTCGGAATACAGTGACAGTGCACTCCATAAATGTCAGTGTCTAATAAAATGATAACAAGTTCCTCACCATGGAAATCTATCTTTAAGCAATTTTCGACCTACTTGCATTTAGGAGTTTTAGCAAAATGAGCTTATGGTGGGTCATGATTCAGTTGGTTCGATTGTACCTACGCGCGATTCTGACTATAAATGATGTAAAAAATTACATATCTAAAAAAAGTTTATGTACAACTTTCTATAAAATGGCCCAAAAACTACCGAAACGGTTTTCATGAAATTTGGTGCACTTGTCGAATATGATTTGGGTGTAAATGGGCTATACAATTTCATAACTAGTAATTAATCAAAAACTAAAACCTTGAAGCAAAAAAACAATTAAACACATAAACTACTTTATATGAAAGAAAATTGTTTCTTCATTGGTTTTTTAATGCGGGTAGATTACGCCACATTTTATGTTAAATATATAGATACAAGAAATTAAAATACATAGAAAAATTAAATGTATATAAATCACCTGTATACAGACCGGGAATCGAACCCTAGGTAAAATCCTATTAAAAAAGAATAATACGGATGTCAAAGTAGGTGGCAAAATTGAGGGCGTTTACTGGGTGCTACGGTGGACGAGTGGTTGAGTCGCTGGACCGGAAATCCAGAGGTACCAGGTTCGATTCCCGGTCTGTACACAGGTGAGTGCCATTTAATTTTTCTATGTACTTTGATTTCTTGTATCTATATATATAATTAAACTACTATTAAAATCTATTTCTAAAATGGGCCCCTGTGGCGTTATGGCGAAAATGTTGGCAGCATTTCATCGCTGAATCGCGATACTTATATGCTGAGCGAGGATGCTGCCAGCTGATTTAGGTTAAAATATAGGATATGTACTTCAAAAAACATTTAATTTTTATACCTCCCAGAACAACCTTCTTGTAGATAACTACTTAGAATCTAGTTTATAATACGAGATCCGAGCCGTTGTATTTCGTTGTGTCTCATTTTAGGCACCGAACTCATGCTGTGCAGATGACAGTGCCGTCTATTGACAAGTTTGCATAGGATACATTGTAATAGAGGACACATCCTCCTATTTTCATCCGATAAATTTGAGCCTTGTAACCTTTCATGAATTTATTGGATATTACCATCGAAATATAATGTCTAGGGAACGTGCACGAACTATAGGTGGCAGCACGACAAAAGAGACACGGGTGGACAATAAATGAAAATATCACCTCTGTCAAATCAAGCTGTCAATGTCAATGACAATATCTAAGTGTCAATGTCAAATATAGTAAGTCGTGGCTACACTAACGTTAATCGTCCTTCATCGCGAAATTAACGGCGTTTCCGTCAATGTGGCCCCAGCATGACAGGGTACTTGATTTAGATAGGCGGCACCAGTTGGCAGCACCTTCAGCGTGCATATTCCCTATAGTACGATAACGCCGAATAAAATTGACGTGCAAACTTACCCCTTAACGCCCACTTTTTAAAATCAATACGTCCTATGTACCAAGGGGAGTTGATAATCAACTTAATGATTACTATGTTTGAGTCTAAAGTCATTTATAACAAAAATTAGAAGCCTGCAAATTCGAATAGGTTGCATATCGTTTAAAAGACAAAAATCTGGTTGGTTACAAACCTACTGATGACGAGAGAAATTCATTTGAAGCTATAGTTCTTCTCAAGGCTTACACTTAAACCTGGCCAAATATTTTTAATCTTGACGTGGATGATGATATAATACAAGAGCGTAGTCATTGAAAATTTAATTAAATTCATATATTTTTTTGTAAAATTCTGACATTAAGTTAATCATCTTATTTTATACCTTTTGACATTAAGTTAATCATCTTATTTTATACTGTAATAAAGTTGAAGAAACGACATGGGTTCCCATATATAAAAGATCATAAAAACTAGGAAATATACTGCTGCTGGAACTTCATGTTTTTTCTATATTTACTGCTGTTTGGGCCAATTTAATCCATATTTGGTAAAAGTTGAGCAGGACATTCGACCATAGTTAGGTATCTAGATTATGTACCTGTTTTTACTTCATCATCATCATCATCATTTCAGCCATAGGACGTCCACTGCTGGACATAGGCCTCCCCCATAGATTTCCACTTAATTCGGTTGGAAGCAACCTGCATCCACCGTGTGTTTTTACTTGCCTATAGCAAAACAAGCGACCTAAAAGTGAAAGTAGATCCACGTCCGATTACATAGATAGATAGATCATCTATTTCATGAGAAAATAGCAATATAAATTTGCAGTACAAAGTTACAAGCATTCACATCACGATTGTTTTCGTATTTGGTGTACTTGGTGACAATGCAATGTTACCATGGAGCTAGTCTGACCAGGGGCGTATTTTGAAATTTGGCGCCCCGGGCCAATAATGTTTCGCCGCCCCAGAAGTCAAGGAAAAAAAATATTTAAATAAAAAAACACTCTACGTCTACTTATTTTTTTTTTGCGGTGTACTAATTTGTTTACAAAGCCATTAATGATGATTTAATTACTTATAATCCAGTAACTTTATACATCAGAGCTTGGGACAAATCTGGTAGTACTGATTTTTTGCAGACTTATAATAATCCAGTTGGTACAGTAGGTATAATATAATAAGCAAAGAAATACGAATGCTCTAGTATGGATCGCACTTACACAGACGAGCTATCGCGCGTCTTTGTGAATAAGTGTCGCGCGCTCCAAAACGGCCGAAGTTAGACAACTTGTTCGTCTTTATACTTGGCCTCGAGAGCGGAACTTAACTGTCAAAAATCGAAAAAACCGTAAAAAATTGGGAAGGTACCTTTTCATGACGTTTTTCAGGTAGACTAAATTTACAATACCCATGAGACTAGAATTGTCTCTGTAGACCCAATAGTTTCCGAGATAAAGCCTTTCAAAGTTAATAATTTTTCCGAACTTCGCATTTTTTTGCAATATTCTGTCGTTCTGAATGAATTTTAACCCTGATTCTTTGTAACCCCTGTTATACTATCGAAGCCTTGTACGTTATGGGATGTTAACAAAGAAAATGAGAAGTGTGAACGATGATGTTTAATGACAAGCTAAGCTACGAATAATGAAATAAAAAAAGGTAAGGACAAATAACTGGCCAAGAGCATGTCGGACCATGCTCAGTGTAGGGTTCCATAGCCGTAACTATAAGGTAAAAAATACGATGTAAAAAAAGTACAATAACAAAAGAGCGTATCTTCATAGCAATTACGTCCTTTTGTTGAGAAGCGCAGTTTATAACTCAAAAACGGTACATTCGATCTTGTTGAAAATAATTTTCGTTGAAAGTATTAATTAAGCGTTCCCTTCGTGATTTATTTCATATTTTTCGGACGCACGGTTTAGAAAATAGAAGGGGGGGGGGACACAATTTACACAACTTTCGGAGCGATTATTTCCAAATACATTCACTTAATCAAAAACATTACTTAGAAACCTTATAGTGTTTTTAAAGAGCTGTCGAACTATGTACCACACGTTGATATTTGCTGAAAAAAAATATTTTTACCGTCTTTAACATGTATGGAGTGCCCCCCCTAAAAATATTTATTTTAATTATTTATATACCAAACTAAGTAGCGGCTCTCAAAAGGCACCTATATTCCAAATTTCATCAATATCCATCATGTAGTTTTTGAGTAAAATGCCTGTGACATACGGACAGACAGACAGGCAGACAGACAGACAGACGGACGGACATAACGAAACTATAAGGGTTCCGTTTTTGCCATTTTGGCTACGGAACCCTAAAAAAGTTAATACGTTTATTAGTTAGTAAATTGAGTTGTTCAAAATCAATAAATTTAGTTATTTTAGCCCTCTTGGAAGGGCGGCACCGATCGCAGTGACGATGATCAGCAAGTCAATGTCCTCACCAAAATTGCAAAGTTCGAAAAAATTACGAATTTTGAAAACCTTTATCTCGGAACCTATTGGGTCTACAGAGATAATTTTATTATTTCATATTGTAGAAAATTTAGTGTACTTTAAAAATGTCTTGAGAAGGTACTATCAAAAATTAGTTCTTTAGGGTTACAATCACCAAATTCTGAAAACCGAAATTTTCGCGATTTTTTAGATTTTTGATAAAGTTGCGTTTGGCGCTCGAGGTCACAAACTTAGATTATTCATTCAACATCATAAACAAGTCTGCAAAAAATCAGAACTACTAGATTTTCGCAAAGTACCCGTACTTTCAGGTGACAAGGTTACTGGATACTTGCGTTGTTTTGCAAAGGCTTCAATATTGAGAAACCGCCCTCTCTTCACTCTGCGCCCCGCCCGACCGCGCACTTATTTGGAGCATATCTATAGGTACTGTACTTACCACGCTGTATGTTTTTAATAATGGACGACCGTATTTTCGATAAAATAAAAAAGGTGAGAAGTAAAAGTCAGTTGAATGGTGCCAACACCAGAATTAAAGGCAACCGGCTCGTGGCCGATTGGCGCCCCTAGCCGATTGGCACCCCGGGCCATGGCCCGGATGGCCCTAGGGTAAATACGCCCCTGAGTCTGACGATGGGCCGCTAAAAGGAGGCTATAAGAACTCTTTAGAAAACTTTCGGTAAGTAGTTTCTCACTTTTCAAATGTACAGTCGGCAGTAAAAGCTTGTCTAAAACTAAAGCTTGATTATAAAATTTTACCCTGCGCCACGCCACAAGGACCGAACACTAGGCCGAGCCGTTTACCGGCTCATTTTATACGGCTATGTCAGTCATTTTTCCACAATGAATACAAGAAAACAGATTAAGACAATTATATTCAATTAAGTTATAAACAATTCATATATAGACGTACGTAGGGCTTGCAAATATTCGACTTTTTCAAATATTCGAATATTCGAATATGATTTTGTAGATATTCGAATAATTCGAATATTATTCGAATACTACCAAAAACTATAAAAAAAATCGTTTTTCTTAGTATTTTTTGTGAAAAACATGTTAGAAGAGATATTTTTTACGCTGTGATTACCTTAAGACTAATCAAACTTAATTAGTCTTACTCAAAACCTATTACATTAAAAAAAGGCGACCGCTCAAACCCATCCAACTACAGGCCGATACCCATAACCTCTCTGTTCTCGAAGATAATGGGAGTCCATTATCAACTGCCAGCTCCTTCGGTATCTAGAGGACCACCAGTTGCTTTGCTTAGTGACCCCCAATACGGTTTCCGTAAAGGCCGCTCAGCTGGTGATCTTCTGGTCTACCTAACACATCGTTGGGCACAGGCGATCGAGACTAAGGGTGAAGCATTGGCCGTTAGTTTGGACATGGCGAAGGCTTTTGATTGGGTTTGGCACAAAGCACTTCTTTCGAAGTTTCCATCTTATGGGTTTTCCGAGAAATTATGCGAATGGGTCAGTAGCTTTCTAGCAGCCAGATGCATAAAGGTCGTAGTTGACGGTGAGTGCTCTGAATCCATGTCTGTGAATGCTGGTGTCCCGCAAGGCTATGTGCTATCGCCTACGTTGTTCCTTCTGCATATCAACGACATGCTGCAAATCTGTGGCATTCACTGTTATGCAGATGACAGCACGGGTGATGCCTCCTACACCGGCCGCGCCAATATTTCTCGGGATAACGTCATCGAGAGCCGTCACCACAGACTTGTGTCTGAAATTGAAACTTCCCTAAAAGAAGTTTCAGATTGGGGTCTACTTAATCTAGTCCGTTTTAACCCTACGAAGACACAGGTTTGCGCTTTCACCGCTAAAAAGCTTACGTTTGTTGCATCACCTCGTTTTGAGAAAACCCCCACCTAACTGCCACAGCCACTATTGCAATCCTTATGTCGACATATCGAGTGAAGTCTAGTTCCGCGGCCATTTAGAGGGTAAGGCTAAATTAGCCTCTAAGAAGAAGAGAAGTGCTCAACAGATCGAGACAGTATTTCACTCCGGCCCACCGCCTACAGCTTTATAAGGCGCAGGTCCGTCCACACTGTTCTCATCTGTGGGCTGGGGCTCCCCAGTACCAGCTTCTCCCTCTAGACTGCATTCAGATCGGCTCGACTCCTTGGCACTGCGTAGAGATGTAGCCTCGCTCTGCATCTTCTATCGTCTGTATAACGGGGAGTGCTCCGAGGAATAGTTCGGATTGATCCCTGCCGCATCTTTCTACTATTTCCATCCTCACCACTTAGAAGGTTGGCAGTCCACAACTGTGCGTTTTGCTAGAAACTTCCTGCCTCGCATGACTCAACTGTGGAATAAATTGTCGCCTGCAGTGTTTCCGGACCGTTTTCTCGTTTGCCCCCTATTTCATAAAAAAATCTTTGGGGGAGTTATGTCGGACACACCCCCTCAGAAGGAGAAGACATACCCACTAAAACCACCTGGACCCGAGTTACCTGAGAATAGCAATCTGTCTAAAGAGTTCCCCACACATGCTCTGAAGGCCATGCTCTGGTGGCATGGACGTTAATCAGGTGGGGCGACACGGCCTTTCATGCAACAGAAGCGCCGGCCACATGGAAGCTCCGTAGAGCCCTGGTGCACATGCTGGTGCAACGTGTCCACAAGCCCTGGTGGGTAGTTAGTTGGCTGCATTCCGCATTCAGGCAACCTTTAACAGGCCGGTTCAGCGTATAACCAGTCCCAAATCATAAAGCTGTCCCGCCACCGCTTTTTTGTACTTTAACTAAATTGGTAGGTTTATCCTCGTAAAACCCGTTTCCTAAATTTAAGATATTTTGCTGAAGTAATTTTCGAGTTTATTAAGGTGAGAATAGAATTCTAATTTCATAAATGCTCCCCTGTTCCTCAACCCCTCATGGGCCTCACGAGGATATTAGTTTTAGAAATTTTAACTAACTGGTCCATGCTTCGAGAGATCCCAGAGCTGGCGCATACTTCTCTCAAAAAGTTGTCCTTGCGATTAATAAAGTTAATGACGCATGCAAAAAGAACACCATACCACAGGCTGCAGCTCAGCCTAGAGAGGATATTCTATTTTTTAATTTAATCATTGTTTTTTATAGTGTAAAAAGTTACGCTGCGCTATTTTAGGTATATTTAGTATGAAAAAATGTAATTGATTACTTTATCCTTCTTTATTATGTTCTTTGTTAGCATTTTAATTTAAATTCCATTTAATTTAAATAGGTAGTAAAATTATTCGAATATTCGAATACCTGACCAGGTATTATTCGAATAGCAAAATTAGCCGAATATTCGAAGAATTCGAATATTCGAATATTCGAATTGCAAGCCCTAGACGTACGATAACCTAGGCAATTCCTGATATGAAACCCTAACCCATGAAAAATAATGACGTTAACGGAGTGAAATATCGCAAAAATCACAATTATTGGGATAATAATATTTTTATGATGGGTTCGCGGATATTGCTAATACAGCCAGGTATTATGATGAATGTAAATGAAACATATTATGTAAATTAAACAAGTGTCAAATATTGAAAAACACCCATTTCTATTATTTAAATTACGGTGACCCGAATTCTTTGACTGCGAGTGTATTATAAATGCGAAAGTATGTGAAAACGTTTGGATGTTTAAAATGTTTGGATATTTGGATGTTTAGATATTTGGATGTTTGGATTTTTGTTACTAAATAACGGGGTAGCGACTGGATAAATTGAGCTGAAATTTTGCATGCAAGCAAATCAAGTCCTGGATTGAAGTAAGGGATACTTTATATCCCGGTAAATAGTTCCTTTGGGACAGTAACGTGAACAACGCGGGCAATGCCGCGGGTAAATGCTAGTAATCATTTGATCAATAATCTAACTATAACAGTTAGCTAACTACGCTCACGGACAAATGAATTCGGGTCGTTCTCTATAGAATTATTCATAGAAAGTAACCCGAATTCAGCGTCCTCCGTGAGTGTTAAGTAGTTATGAATAGTGAGCAACTATCTACACGATAGTGCATAATAGTTTGAATTATAGTTGGGTCCAGATCATAGAAACCTGAGTTACAGTACAGTCGAGTTCATTTACATCTACTCACTTACGGGAACAAAAATATCTGAACACGCTTTGAACAAAAATATCTGAACACGTGTCAATTTTTTTTAGTTATTTTAATCGTAAATTTTGCAATATGTACCTCATCAAACTAGTTGTTATTATAGCGTAAAATATACAACAACAAATACATAATTACAAAAACCGATCACGTACGGGTCGCGCTCGTGCTGGGGATCCCGAACTGAATGAAGGAAAACACAATTTTTTGGTAAATCCACAACGAAATAACAGTATTGAACCACGAGCAACGAATATCGTAAAAATCTAAAAGTTATTTTTCAGGATGAACTAAAAGTATCCCACGAAACGGAAGACGCCTGGTTAAGGTCTCCTTAATGAAGGCAGAAGGCATACTACCGGTAGTTGCGGTAGTCTTTGAGTGAGGGTGACCATTTCCTTTGTTCCACCTAGAAAACCAAACTTGATAACTAGTTATCTAGAGGGAACATATTTTCCGCGTAGAAAACCAGTTATGTGAGTGGAATTATCCTTCCATGTTCGTAACCGAGTTTGATAACTAGTTGTCCAGGAGGAATGGATCCTCCGCGTAGAAAACTGGTTAACAACGTGGACTAAGATTTCCATTTACAACAAACTAAGAACTGAAGCGTTACCTACACTTTAGTGTTTGGTAAAGAGACATGTAGCATTGTAAGGACATAATGATATCTCAAGAGAAGGTAAGTACCTACTGAATTTGAAACTGGTTAACTTTTTTTTATTACTGAATTTGGATGTAGTAGAAGAAAATAAAGATTTTTGTTAACCATTGTCGACCTCTTATTATTCAGTAAGTACTTACCTTCTCTTGAGATATCACATGTCCCTACTATGCTACATGTCTCTTTACTAAATACTGAAGCGTACCTAACGCTTCAGTTCTTAATTAGTTGTTAGTTATGTACATGGAAATCTTTGTTCATGTTGTTAACCAGTTTTCTACGCGGAAGTTTCGTTCCCCCTGGACAACTAGTTATCAAACTCGGTTAAGAACATGGAAGGACAATTCCACCCACATAACTGGTTTTCTACGCGGCATTATATGTTCCGCCTAGATAATTAGTTATCAAGTTTAGTTTTCTAGGTGGAACAAAGGGACCGACCATTTCAACCTTGTGACGTCCACTACTTACTAATAAAACGTCGCGTTTACATTTTAACGCATAATTTCTTACTTCTAAAATAGTATCCAAAAATCATTATTTTGTAATTCAGAATAGCATACGCTCACCCTGAATGATATCTTTTTTGTCGAAATATGTGGGCTATGAATGTAAAAAGTGATCCTATAAGGGTTCGGTTTTTTCCTTGTCAGGTATGGAACCCTAAAAAAAATTTTCTGGTAACACAGTGGACACTGAATTGGAGGTGAAACGGGGACTGAAATGAGACTTTTTTGCTATAAAAAGCACAAAATATCGAAATAGTTTATAATAAATATTGAGATCTAGTTGAGAACTAACGTAAAACTACACTAAAAATATTACGAGACATCTGCAAGTTTGTAACAGTATCTATAAAGTTTCATCGTAATTTTAGGCATTAAATAGTACATTACTGCAGAGGCCGGGAAGTAAGGAATTGCCGGCCGAGTACATATAGCTGGCCGAGCGAAGCGAGGCCAGATAGTTACGAGGCCGGCAACCTCATTTCCCGCCGAGGTATGTATAGTGCTTTTCTCAAACATGCAATGAAATAAATAAACTTACTTAATATTTTATAACACAAACAAACTGGCTGTCAGAAAGTGACATTAGTGACATAATATCCATAGACAATGCAAGTTTGGCCAAAAGCTGTTTCAGTTCACATTTTTACCGCGAATATTTAGATGAAATATTTTAAATGTGTATTCTTGTGGTTTAGTGTGCAATTTATAATAATTGGAAATTGTTTATAATGTGTTATTTGTTATGTTCATGTCAATTTTAAATAAATAAAACTGCAAAATATAGCAAAAATCGTTTTTTGTTTTTTTAATGGCTGAATGTCGTGATGCTGGGGCCCAAATAAATGTGGAATGGAAATAAAAAAAAAATACATTGCCGGCCTAGCTATTATTTTATGGCCGCTGTGACAACCAACCCGCGAGACAACCATACCCGGTCTCCCCTAGTGCAAACCGCATCAACGTAGTCCAGCAGTTTTCATGTTTATACGGACAGACAAACAGATGCGGGCGGATATATTGTTTCATAATATGTAGAGATATAGATATATGCAAATACAATGCGCCCCACGTTTTTATTTAGTATGTTAAGTCCCAGATTATTAGTTATTCCGCTTATTGGACGAGTTTCCACCTAACAGATGTCAAAATCTCGAAAAGATCCAGTTTTGTGTCCTAAATTTATTTTTTACTTTTGGTACATTTTTTAACATAAGATAAAACCGTTTAACTTAAAAAGTTTTATTACCTATTTTTATTTGTTTGTCAAACAAAAGAAAATATATGTGTACAATATTTTTTAATAAACTAACTGACGGACTAAACTGTTTTCTTAGTCGTCTAGCCCATTGAAGGGATGTTTACAAAAACAACTTTAACTAAGCTACTTGACACCTAGGTACTGTCACTAAAAATGTTTCTCTATAAGTATCAACCAATATAAGCAGTTATGTTGTTTTTGTAAAAATCCCTTCAATTATTCTCACTTTTAAAATATCTCAATAAATTGTAGCATAATTCGGTAGATTTTGAGTATATTTTCCTTATGTATTTATAAATAAAAAAAAAATAACGAAGCCTTAATATAATGAAAAAGTGTTAAAATCACACAAGTCGTACCCTTGTTCAAATAACGACGCATCTGCAAAATGACAACTTTTCAGGATCTGTGTGTATCATGTAGTTCATATGATTTGTATGACTTTTGAGCAATAAAAAAACTTTGGACGTAAAGTCACATGCGTCGTTATTTGACCAAGGAAGGAGAAAATTAAATACAAATGTGGCACCGTATCTGTCACCGTTTTCAAGTTATAGCTTGTTAAATTTTCATGCAAAAAACCGCGTGTTTCAAGCCTATTTAGAGACAACTAGAAAGGGTTAATACTTTTTTTGTAAACGAACTTATCTATCACTAAGATCATACGTAAGTGTACAAATGTTAAAATATATTAATTTGATAGTTTTGTTTTTCTTTATAATTACAAGCATTTAACTATTGCAGATCGATTTTACATCAAATATATGACACTATATGTATTTTCAGGAAAGTGCCTGGTTTCATTCCACCCGATATAAAACAAATGCCAAGCCAAGCACGAAAATGTGTAGTGCCAACGCCAAATAATTAAGATTATTAACTAAAAGGGTGTTCAAAATAGTTCCCAGTGTGGATAACCGGTCGGATCACGTTACAATCAACCCCGATATAATCGATATGACCACACAGTTAATGAGTTTCAAAGTTTTAATGATGGGAGTTGTAATACAAAGGAGGTGGTTTATGGAGGTTGTATCTTCGTTACATTGGTGTTTATTGTGTGTTTACTTCTTTTCCCGACAGCGACAGTGAACATTTTGAATAATAAAATAAAAAAAGCCAATTAAAAAAAATCTAAAAAATAAAATAAGTATTACTACAACTTATCTTAAAAACATAGAGCGCCAATGAAAAGGTATAAATATTATTTTTTACTTTTAAGTGTTTTATTTAGTCGGGTTTTTTTTACTTTTTAATTTAAGTTTTATTTCTTTTTTTAAATGTTAATTTTGTACTAAGTGCCCTTTTGTACAATTATTATGCAGAAAGCTGATATGTAGAGTCTCTGCGGAAAGTGAATAGGATTTAGATTTGGGGGCGCTGTAATGCTTTTCTACCGTCCAAGTATCTACTCCAATAGTTTCATAGGAAAATCGCACTTTTCTACTCGTAACACAAGTGCGTTTTCTATCAAACTATTCGAGTAGATACGTGGTTGAGTAAGTATAGCGACGATTTGCCGTATTTGCCATACTGGTTAGGTTAGTTCCGTTTTTCGCCACGCCTATTCTCTTTCCGCACAGACTCTACCAGGTAAGTACATATATGTCAATAGCAATAGGTAAGGTAAGTATGTCGTACTAACGTTTTGAAGGAAATTGTTGTAATTAGTAAGTTACTGCACAAGTCTCTAAGGCAGAAATTTCAAAGGCAAAATAATTGTTATTAGTACAAGGTATCAACTAGGGTATCGATGTATAAAGCCTACCTACATTATTTCATAGAATTTTTTTTTCTCAACTGGTTCTCGTGAAGTTTTGTGAGCCGAATCGATAATTAATTATTTAAGTATAGATGCTTTTTAGCCGATTCAGTTTTAGGAATGTTTTTAAAATGGTGGAGCCATAGGGGTTGACAGACTGGCCAGGTCTACAGCCTATAGAGCCACTAGTTTTTAAACAACTTGGTATCTCAGCTATCTGTTTATATTCAGATGGTATCAACGGTCGACCCTATTACTGAGCTTCGGCTGTCCATTCGTTCGACCAAGGACCATTAAAACAAGAGGACTGTCATTCTCCATACAAAAAGTTGTTCCCCGAATTTACAACGCCATCTATGTATAAGCTTGGTAAAAGCATTATATTATTTACAATTATTCAACTTTGCAAACGTGACACAGTATTTAAATGTTAGAATTTATTTATTATTAACTGTTTACGAACTAATTGTTACTATACTGTATATACTATATGTTTATTTTTTCAATTATAACATCGTTAAATGTTTAGTTTTTTAGCGCCATCTAGTTTTTGCCCGGAAATCCCCTAGCGGTCGGGTTCTTAGAGCATTTTGCTCTAAGGTCGGGTTACAATCCAAAGTATGGAGAATCACAGTCCTCTTGTTTTAATGGTCCTTGGTTCGACCATCCGTTCGTTTATCACAGGTAAGGGCAGTACCTACTTTTAAACTGTAGACAGTAGCCACCTGTTTTTTTTTCAGGGTTTATTTATAAGTATACTATGAGTGCTGTAACAAGAAACAGTGTTTTTTGAAAATTGTACGGTGGTACGGAACCTTTCGTGGGTAAGTCCGATACGCGTTTACATTTAATTAAAGTTATTTTTAAACTTTCTTGCTTACCTATATGGGCTTTTTTATTTTTATTTAAGAGGAAACAGGAGGGCAGTTTTTTCATACAAACGTAGTCCCCTGTTTCCTCCCTGGATAATGCCAGTAGAGCAATCATTTTTTGTCCAAAAATCTATGGCTACTATTGATATGTTCCTATGTTTTCCTTTGTACGATAAATTGATTATCAAAAGAGATATTAACCTTCAAAAACCTAAAAAAAATGCCAGATTTTCCGCTGCGTTCACACATCTAGAAAACAAATTTGACTAGATTATTAAAAAAAAGGAAAACATAGGAACACGGCCAAAGCCTTTCTTTAATGTTTAATGAATAGTAGAAATAGTTAAATAGGTTAAGTTTTGGGGAAGAAATCAGGGGACTACGAAACGTTGTTTTCATGAAATTTTAAAAGGTATTTTCGGTCCAAGCTGCAGTTGTCTCTATCGCGCTCTGCGGGTGAGAGGCGTGCAGTGCGGGATAGCGAGACATTTTACAAATACCTAATTTTCAATTCTCTCGACCTTACTATTTCCTCTTAAAGTGCGTTCTTAACTGCAGAACTGACGATTAGTGTCAAACTCCATACATTTCGTCACGGACTGACAGGTTAGACGGTATTTGAATATAGCTTAAATTTCGCCTAACCGTAGATTTTAAAATAGAAATGCCCATATATTAATCACAGAGAAGTGCTACCCTTTATGAACATGTTTGGAGGTCCTTTACACCTCCAAAACTTAATATTTTGACAACGGAGACTCTTTACATCTCCATGAATTTTTTATAATCAATTTATTTTCTATTATTTTAATTGTCTTGTTTTGACGCCTAGAGACCTTTTACATCTCTGAAAATGTAGTTATAAGTTTATTATAACGTATTAATGAAATCGAATGTAATAATGTCATACCTGTTGTTAAAAAAGAGAAACTGGTGAGTTTCTTCCGGCGCTTACATATTTAGACTCAGACTTGTAAAAGAGCCCTTGAGGGCCTACTTGCAAAAATAAACTATTTTATTTTTATTTATTTTCATGCTTGTAAAATTAAAAGGTTAACGCCATCTATGCATCCATGTGTAAACCATTTAGTTCGCACGTAGCTAGAATCCCGGACCCCTCGACTCTCCTGCCTCAACTGGAAAGTGGACTACACCTTTTAATTCCTTACAGAATGTGTAGATGGCGCTAAATACAATATTGTAAATTTGCATTTAAGTTTTAACCGAATTTCAAAATAATAAAATATAAACTTCACAGAAATCTTTGTATTATAAAGGCATCAACTTTGATTACGGCGATGTACTTATACATTTTTGAACATGAATTCAATTGAACGCTTTATCGTGTCAGATATATATGTCGACGTCAGGGGGTAGGGGTCGTAAGGATGTCCATCAGATTGCCAATAATCCGCAGTTGAGTGTAGGTTTCCATCGGTTGGAGCTCGATAGTAACACTAACTAGTCATAATAAACGAAGAAATGCCGTGAGGTTGGTTGCGGGATGTGTCTCTTCGCCCCAAAGGCTCAGGTCAACCATCACTGACTCCAATTCCTTGTCTAGCACAATTCATTTTTCCGACATGCAAAACGATAACAGAACTAAGTCAAAGGTCATTGGGCGTTTTTGACCCGCTTTCCGAAATTTCGCGTACAGAGACCAAATTAGTTTTAAAATAGAGAATTTAATCTCACTTTTCTAAATATGTTATTTTTGATGTATCAACCGGCAGAAAAAAAGTTATTCAACAGTATGTGTACGATGTAGTGATAGTTTTGACTTAATTCATTGCAAAAATGCTATAATGATAAGAAATGATTTTTATTTTTTTCTCAATTTTCCCATGGTTTACAAGAATGCGACTCATACCACTGAGTAGCAGATACATTTTCCTACATACCTACCCTATTTCGTTTGTGTACGCCGTGGGTCATATTTCCGAACAAAATGCCCAATGACCTTTGAATAAACATTATTGTATCGCAACCAAAAACACTCAAGCATAGACAAACTTGACATTCCTTGGTGGGGAGAACTCCGACACTGCAACATATATATTGATCCCCTTTGTTTGCCACCTACATGCAATAACATCTGCGTGTATTTATAAAATTATTCTATTTTTAATTTTCAAGAAAAACATTGTTTTTTATGTATGGTTAAAAAAACTTCCTGTATAAATGTAGGTAAGTTTTTGTGGACAAAAGGTTTAGCCTGAAATAATGCAGGAAGAAGGATCTGCGCTGAAAGTATGTACATTTAATTAAATAATCACTATGGAAGAAAATTGGTACCATGCTCGCTGAATTTGAACGAGCAACGATAAGCGGTGAAATTCTCGCAGTAAAGTCGGTGGAGAGAGCCCTAGAGATTACGTCCACCGACCAATTCGTAGACGAAGTTCTGTGGATCAGTGGTGAAATGTTTCAACATCTACACTAGGTAGCTATTTCCTCTCTTCTCAAAGTAGTCCAATTTTCTTAGCTGACTGGCTTGTCCTTCTGTCACACAAAATTGGAGCAATAAGTGTTTTTTTTTGCTATAGAACCTGTAGTTCTATTATATTTGAGTCTAGATAGGCTACTTTTTATTCTGAAAAAGAAATCGTGATTCAGAAAGGTTTTATAATAACGTTTTAAAAAAATAACTCTGATAAAATGTAAAAGTATCGTCCTACAGGCACTCGTTAAAACGCATTTGGCCTATAGCTTGGCAACATCGTTGATGACACTCACATGTGTGCTTTTTGTTATGTGCATCCGTAACTACTCACACAAGTTACCGCCAACACGAATGGGGGCCTCCAGAGGCTGCCTCCGTCGGTCGTCGTTCGTGTTGGCAGTAACTTGTGTGAGTAGTTACGGCTACACATAACAAAAAGCACACATGTGAGTGTCACCAACAAAGTTGCCAAGCTATAGTCATGGTTATCGAATACCAAAATAGCGTGCGTACAGTCAGCGCCAAATCGTCTGTAGCATCCAAACGCCCCATATATATCGTAACACGTCTTTGTTCCTTTCCTATAGTAATAAAGACGTGTTACGATACGATATACAGGATGGAAAAAATGCCCTGAAGGGCACCAAAACTGCATTCAAAGATTTTCTAAAATTCTCTTGACCATTATTTGAAAAATAATGACAAATGTTACGGTCTTTCTTATTGGTAAGACCAAATGTTTATTAGAGAGATGTCATCCTGTAAAATAGTCCTATCGATTAGTAGAATAAAATAGTGAGAGCATATTTTCTTGAATTTTAGTTGGTTCTATTCCTGGGTGAGACAAGCGAATTTTAGAAGATCTTTGAATGCAGTTTTGTTTCTTTTTAAAAATAAAGGAATGTTTCCTTTCCGTAAAATAAGCTAACTAAAGGATTTAAGTTAGTTCCCCTCCAGATTTTTTCCACCCTGTATATGACGCTATCGATTCTACAGTCTATTTGACTGTACCTTAATTCGCCGATCGAACAATTATATGGATCGATAAATCTCCAATTGCAAAAGGCTGTAGATGCAGAATTTCAGGAGACACACAAATCGGTCTAGTCCCTGTATTTAATAAAAAATAGTAGTATAGCCGAGCTTTATTGCACCCCACACATGCCCTGACTTTCAATTGGTAATATTACTATATTTTCTTACTTTATTCAATTTATTATAGTAAAGGTTGTACACAAAACTGTTTCCATCTATATTATCTCTATAAACATAAAACAAAGTCGTGTTAGTAACACCATTTATAACTCGAGAACGGGTGGACCGATTTTTATGATCTTTGATTTTTTGGGTTTGTCTCTGCCTCGAATAACAGAATAACTATTAAAACATCTAAAAAATGAGGCGTAACGAACTTAATCGGAAAAGCTACATTCAAATAAAATAAAATAAAAAATGCTCATGTATAGTTTGTATTTGGTTGGAAGAAACCTAGTATGTTGTGTATTCGTTATCTGTGTAGCGTGGCGTTCAAAGAACTCGATTCCTACCGGCTTGCCTAATATCAGGCATTTGAGCACCTTATTCTACAGCTCTTAAGGAAAATGTACGCAAAATCTGCACCGGCTTGCCCAAGGATATCTTTTACGCCACGCTACTGTTCCTATAATCTTTAGAAAAACCTTTAGATATGTCGGAATACTCGTTTCCAACCGAAATTGAATGACAACATACACCACTGAAAATAAATTTTCAAGTGTAGTCCGCTGCGGAAATCTCTAAAGAGTATCCGGACCGGGCACAAAATAAGCTGAACTTGTTTCCGTCATTTGAGTCCAGTCATTTCCTACATCCGAATGATACGCCGAATTTATGTGGCCGAGGCACATTGTACACTTCGTGCCTACTTCTGTGAGGTATCAAATTATTACTTCAGTTATGAGTCGTAGTTCTTTTCATTTTTTATGTGTGGATTATACAATCTGGGCCCCGTTTCATGAAGCTACAAGTTACGATTTTACAAGTGTAAACTGCGACCGCGGGTAGACCCTCACCCTCCCGCCCCCGCCCACGCCCGCCCGCCGCTACCCGCGACCACGAACGCTGAAAAGGGTTACGAAACGTCGGGACTTAAAATGTAGGTAGTAATATACGCGATTTAATCCGATTAAGTTGTTTTATTATTATGAGTGATAATCGCGGAAACCGAAGACAATATTAACAGTTTTATTGATATCATTATAAGCCTTATATTAGTGTTATATACCAGTACCAGTCCGACCTAACTCAGGGTGGTCCGGCTAGCGATCTGGCTCGACCCCAGGGAACGCCACGGCCGACCACCCGGTCCGACAATCGCTACGCCCGTGAATGGGTTGCGAGTTTGTCAGTTTATAAAAAAAAAAATGTATATACCGATGCTTTATTTCTGAGTTAAATTTGAAGCTTTAATATATCTTTTGGTATTCAGAATTGCATATTTGCAATATCTCTCTAAGAACACTTTTTTATTGCTTGTAGCCGTCTGTGAGGCAGGATTTACTTTATTAGAGTTCTAACAGTTTATTTAAAAAAACAATGTGCAAAATTTCTCTATTCTATTACCACTAAGCAATTGTTTTTCAACCACTGTAGTTTTGTTAAGGTTGAACGTTTTAGAGAATTTTCATACAAATTTCAGTCCCGTTTTTCTCCAGCCGTGATCATTTTCTGTACTTGAAACATTATTAGTTCGATAGTACTTTTCCTTCTGATTCCGCCAATAAGAAAAAAATACCGAAAAAATGAGAAATATTCTAAATAAATCCATTTGAAAACTAATAATTTTTTTATCAAACCGTTGTTTGTGTGAGTGTAGAGTATCGTGTCGGTGTAAACAAAAGGGCGGCATTTATCAACAACAGCTGATTCTGGGTGTCAAAAGAATGCCTAGATTGTTTAAAACCTACTCCTAAAACTTCTGGCCGCTAAGCTAATAAAAATTAAAAAATAAAGTGCTGTCAGCCGGTGTCGAAGTTTATCTCCATCAACAAATTTCATTTCCTAAACTGAGTTCAAGAAGGAGGTGGTATTGCATTGTAACTGTTTTTATCGTAAAGATAAAAATTGTACAAATACTTGAGTACGGATATAAATACGAGCTCTTATTCTTAGTAAAAAATATTGGATTTTTCGATGCAGTCCATTAGTTTTAAAAGCTAAAAGAGTTTGCTATCATTGACCATAAATGTATCGTTTGAAAAAAACCTTTTTCATTACTGCACTCCCATGCTCGATTAAAAATAGTAGATTGTGTCACAAGGGAGCAAAATGATGTATTTACGGCGAGGGCGTACATTGAATCCTGAACGAAGCGAAGGATTCTACAATTGAATCCCGAGCGTAGCGAGGGATTCTAAAGTAGAATCCGGAGCGTAGTGAGGGATTCAAGTGTTAACGCCCGTGGTGTAAATAATTTTGCTACCTTGTGACACATACTGCTTTTCACACCGACTATGAGGAAAATTTAAATACAAACGCTACCTACCAAAATAACGAAAACGAAATATATAGTTAGTCAAAGAGCATCACACATTTTTAATAAAATGAAATGTGAAATTGTTAAATTTACAGTTCCTTATTATTTATAAAACGTTTATTACTTTTTACGGACGGGACGAATTTACCACTTCCATATTATATTTATGGCCCTCGCCTGCGGCTCGGACCCCAAACACCTGTGGTCTGGGCCATTCCTTATTATCGACTTTATGTAGAGTCGATATGTAGAGTCAATGTAGAGTCGATAATGTAGAGTCGATATGGAGAGTCGATATGTAGAGTCGATACGTAGAGTTGATACGTAGAGTCGATATGTAGAGCAATAATGTAGAGTCGATATGTCGAGTCGATATGTAGAGTGGATATGTAGAGTCGATATGTAGAATCGATATGTAGAGTCGATATGTAGAGTCAATAATGTAGAGTCGATAATGTAGAGTCGATATGGAGAGTCGATATGTAGAGTCGATATGTAGAGTTGATATTTAGAGTCGATATGTAGAGTCAATAATGTAGAGTCGATAATGTAGAGTCGATATGGAGAGTCGATATGTAGAGTCGATATGTAGAGTTGATATGTAGAGTCGATATGTAGAATCGATATGTAGAGTCAATAATGTAGAGTCGATATGTAGAGTTGATATATGTAGAGTCAATATGTAGAGTCTATAATGTATGGTATGGCAATGGCATATTCTAAGCAGGTTCAAACTAAAAATACCCTGTAGGTAGTCCTTGAACAGAAAAGTATCACTTTGATCCCTCTTATGAGGGATCAAAATACTTTTTTCTGAATAGGAGGTGTGAAAAATATGTTGCCTACAACAGTCACATTTACATTTGAAGTTGTCAACATTTTTCATACAATAGCAAAGATATTCCTTGTTATTAATTTTATTTTATTATTTGAATAGAAAACAGTTAGTTAAATATTTCCTTGAGCAACATTTTGCATACTACTTGGGTGGTAAGCCTGCCTGATGTGAAGTAGTCACCGGAGCGTACTGCCATTTTACTAAAAATAATGAAAACAAACGTACGCACACTCGAGACCAGATGGATTACCCAAGTAAATCCTAATTTGCGTCATCATCAGAAGTTCGTTGCCGTCACCCCTGCTATGAAAAGCTATAGCTCTGCATGGAGATGTTCGGCTGGAATCAGCCAGACTGGAGATCGCCTACCTAGCGCGTTCAAGAATTAAGAAGCGATATGAGGCAGCTGAAAGGCATGGCTTTGTATTCTACCGAAGTCTATGAATAATATTCTATCGAACCCGTGAATCAAACTTTTTTACAGCGCAATAATAACAGATCCTAAATGTATGACAGAGTAGCAAGATATTCACAAAAGTTGCTTGTAAGTAGTGGAATTTTAGCATTTTGGAGTAAGTAAGTTTGACGCGACAATTCTCAATGAAAATAAATAAATAATATACGATATAAAATATGTTTTTTTCTTGGCTTGGCTAATAAGTAAGTATACTATAAAAGTATACTAACTTAGGTCAGTAAGTATACTAGTTACATGTAAGTTACATGCACAACTAACTATTCATATGTGAGAGGTCAATTTGCAAAGAAAGAAGTAACAAACATGTGCAGATAATCAAAAAATCTGAAATATAAAAATATATTGGATACCTAACAATATATCGATACCTTTGGGTTCAATTGGCGTAAAGGACAAAACGCTGGTTTTGAGGAGAAGCAAAAAACCATTTTATTTTACAAAAAATGGCTATAGTTTTTTTGTTTCTCGACCTATACTTTCGACATGTAAATGAAAAATATTTGAAATGCCCGTATCTTTAACCTGTGATGGTAGTTCTAGCTGTAAACAATGTATTATGGAAGTTAGATGTCCTTTACAACTGGTAAAAATGTTATCAATGTCATTTACACCCGTGACTTTTTTGGGCATTTGGAAATGATGGGGTTGTAAATGACAATCTCAGATGACTTTGTTCCAATTTTGGGGCGTAAAGTTAACAGCTATGTAATAAAAATTGACAGTTTTCAACTTAGTTTACCTTAAAGAGACTTGAAAAATGTATAAAAAGATGATGAATTCAGCTAGGCATAATAACTACTATTAACGACGGGATATTTACCATGTATGTTTGTTTTTGTGAGTTCCCGATATTTCGGCACTGTTGCAAGCGCCATTATCACGGAGTAACTGACATGCAGCGAGTTTTTAGTTGTAGTCTACCCACACACCATAGCGATCTACCCTCTTTCGGGTTCGCTTCGCGTTATTCATTCTACTACCGTCCGCATTCTCACTTGGAACTCGATCACGTTCACGACACACAACACTTACAGTTTCTCTTCTTTCTATTTACTCCTGAACATGTCTTTTTTCCCTTGGAGAACTTACGGATCACTGGATACCAGATGCTCGACAGTTGAAACCCGTCTTCCCGGTTGAAATTTTTATACTTGAGGATTTTGATAGCTTCCTTAACCATTCTGGGTATATAGTGTTTTTCTGTCGAGCGAGAGGATCTATGGGTTGTGCAACTCAATCCAATCGTTTCCGCGTTCAGAAGATGTTCAGCGATTGCCGATTTCCGAGATTCGTTGTTTTTAAACATTCGGATGTGCTCCTTTATACGGCATGAGATAGTGCGCTTATTCTGACCTATGTAAGAGCTACCGCAGCTGCAGTCAATTTTGTAAATACCTGGGCATTCAAGCGGAAAACGGTCCCTTGGCGTACGTAGATATTGTGCCAGTTTTCTGTGGGGAGTGAAGACAGTCTTCACCAAGAACTTCTTTAAAATATTGGCAACTTTATCTGTCACTCCCTTTACATTTATGGTAGGTACGCCGGTTGTCGTTCAACTTTATAGTCCAGGTGCTTAGGCAAAACGGTGCGTCTAGGTGGTATAATCCGCCCATTATAACCATTTCTCTGTAGAACGTTCTTTAAATGTGTCAATTCACTACCCAAATGATCCTCGTCACATAAATTGTATGCGCGGTCAGTAAGTGACGCTACTACAGAGTACAGTTGGCGAAGGTGGTGGGATCATTTGGGTAGTGAATTGACATTTTAACGCAGGGCAGCTTGTGGCGAGCTGTTGGGGAGTAGCGACCCCACTTACCCGAGTGCTCCTGGGGGTCCTTAGGGAGGGTTCATGGGTAAGAGTGTAAGGACCTCCGCCTCTGGCTTGCCTTAACCGGCCGTCCAGAGTGGAGTCGCGAGAGCTATATGCTCCAGGCGTGGAAGTGTTAAAGGGAATAACGCCGCGAGTACCCTCGGAGAAAGCGCAGCACACCTCTCGACACCCTGCAGTCCTCGGCACCGATGTTGCCCCTAGCTAGGCCATTGCTCATATGTCGCTATTTATTTAACAGGGGCCCATCAGCGGAGGGCAAGTCACGGTCTGTCAGTGCCACGAAAGCCACGAGACACTTTTCCTGACAGGCGCCGTCATGTCTCAATCCATAACCCAGTATTTAGTCCATATTTCCACTGCCATAGCCCAGTAGAGTTAGATTCCATCAATCAACAATAGTCCTTGCATCTGGCGGGGGCTGTCTCTGCGTGCGTCCCATGACACGGGCAGGGACAGCATCCGCTGGGTGTATACTTTGCCTTTCATTAAATTGTCGAAAAGGCCTCTACGCGTTAGCTCCGGCTCCGCGCACGCCTCCCAAAGGGCCGGGACACCATTGTCTCGTGTACGGGAAAGACATACAAATAATTATTTATTTATTTCAGGCATCAAAGGCCCATAGATAAATACCTTACAAACTAACATACATATCACATTACAATATAAACTTAACAACTTAATAATGTCCTACTAGTGTTTTACTCTCTTCCAATAGCACTAAATCATAATAATGGAAGTGACATAGTGGCTAATGATTATCGACATTAGGATGTCAATCATAAGGACGAGTACGTAGTGAGTAAAACACTGTTAATGTAAACAATAAGTATAATAGTATGAAAAATAATGAATTCATCACCTTTTTCTACATTTTTCAAGTCTCTTTAAGGTAAATTAAGTTGAACACTGTCAATTTTTATTACATAGCTGTTAACTTTACGCCCCGAAATTGGAACAAAGTCATCTGAGACCGTCATTTACAACCCCATCATTTCCAAATGTCTAAAAAAGTCACGGGTGTAAATGACATTGATAGCATTTTTACCAGTTGTAAAGGACATCTAACTTCCATAATACATTGTTTACAGCTAGAAATGCCATCACAGGTTAAAGATACGGGCATTTCAAATATTTTTCATATACATGTCGAAAGTATAGGTCGAGAAACCAAAATACTGTAGCCATTTTTTGTAAAATAAAACTGTTTTTTGCTTCTCCTCAAAACCAGCGTTTTGTCCTTTACGCCAATTGAACCCAATTAAAGGTATCGATAGTTTAGACCTTTACGATTACGTAAATTGCTTTTATTTCAGAATTTAGACACATATTTGTGGCAATAAATGCCAAAAATAAAGGCTTATCCCTATAAAACCCTGCTCTTCTTTAAAAAATGTGCTATAATTAGATTTAAGGCAGGTCTTAAAGGACAAATAAAAGACTTCTTGCCCTTTACAGCCCTGTTCGATTTATCAAATTACGGTATGTAAACAAGTATAATAATTTGAAGGCAGGTCGTAAAGGACGTGTAAAAGAATACATGCCCTTTACAACCTCCTTAATTCTATCAAATAATGGTGTAATCATTTTTTAAGCAGGTCGTAAAGGACGTGTAAAATAATACCTGGCCTTTACAACCTTATTCGGTTTATCAAATTACAGTATTATAATTTAAAAGCAGGTCGTAAAGGACAAGTAAAAGAAAACATGTCCTTAACGCCCACCTCGACTATGCGCTTATGGAAAGTAATCATGAGAAATGAAGGGCTTAAAGGACAACAAGAAAAAAATAGGTCATATACGACAGTATTCATATTTACCGGCGTACTTTACGATACACCTTTTAATTCGTATTTTATAACTTGACACTTACGTCCCTTAACCTGAGCTAGTTTTGCGAATACGATGAATAAAAACTGGGTCGTAAAGGCACTTTTTTTAAAGATATCGAAATTTTAACAACACAGAACGGTAGAGCTTGAAATTCTGAACAAAACTGTATATATAACTCATTTTCGCCAAAATGTCCTTTACGCCAATTGAACCCAAAGGTATCGATATGTAGTATGAAACTAAAACTTCTTATTTCAACATCACCTGAACGTCTAAATCTTTATCAAATAGATTAAAATGGCGCCAAAATAATATGTAAACAAACATGACCTGTCATACTGTCATAATAATAATTATTGACAGTCACTGACACTAATGACTGTCAACGGGTACGCGTGTGTGCGAGAATGTGGAAAATTGCGATTATTTTTAAAAAACCTGTTTTATTGTCCACAAGAAGACTGTAGAGCTGAAATTGGTTGCGATTTAAGCTCATCATTTTTTACTGGTTCCGCCAAGACATAGAAATAGTAAATATTTGGTTGGGTTTAGCTAAAAATAATAAAAACACTACGCAAACGACGTACAACGCCATCTGAGCGGCTAAAATTGGTAACTTTCTCTAACGTTCCTCCTTAAGTAAATAGTTTACAATTTTAAAGCGAACACATATTAAACAACAGTGATATAAGCTTAGTTTTGATAACTGATTAGCTATCTGGAGGTGAGTCGGGTTGAAATAGATTAACTCAATTAAGTGTAGATGTGAGCGGTAATAAATCCCAGGACCGCGACGGCACGACGAGTGCTGACTCCGCGGTTACTGAATAAAGCCATATATCTCGAGATATTCTTGTACGGCACATTTGTTTTAATAGTAAATGTAAATATAGATGCTTTATATGTCATTTATACACTCACTAGCTCATGCTTGCCTGGTATTTTTCTTTTACTCGTATAGCCACGTCGTATAAGCCGTTCTAGACAACAGCTTAGATGTAGGTATATGTATTACTAGCTTATGCCCGCGACTTCGTCTGCGGTGTAAATTATAATTAGGCAATTAATCTTAATAGGCAATAAATAGTTTCTGATATTTGTTCATAAACTTTGTTGTAATTAAACAAAACCCTCAAATATTGGGCCCAAAACTGCACAATGCATGCACATTTACCGCGAAAATCAATTCTTTAGTTCATTTAAGGATTATTATCAAAAAATTAAATGCACTTAATAAACCACTCGTTACTTACACAAAAAAACAATCTACTAATACTAATTGCTATATGCTATGCATGGAGTTAGAAACTCCATGCTTACTTATACTTATACTTTAAAAATTGTACGGTCCCTAAACAAACTTTCAACCCCTACCTACTTAACCCGTTTTCGAGATAAATTTTAATGAACGATGAAATCATTTGAGTTCTATTCAGTTTAATCAGTTTTAGATACCCTACTTCAAAAATCGTTTGGTCCGATACAAAGTTTCAACCCCCATTTAAACCCCTTTGGGGAAAAAATTCAAAAAACAGCAATCACTTTTCTTTTCTCTTATGGACGAGTCTATGTAAGAAATTTAAGATCTACTACAAATACCGTGTGGTCTCCATACAAAATTTCAACCCCCTTTGACCCCTTCTTAGGGATGAATTTTGAAAAACGAAAAATCACTTTTTTATTCTTATTGAGGAGTCTATGTACGATGTCTTAGAGCTCCAACTTCAAAAATCGTTTGGACCCTACACAAAGTTTCAACCCCCATTTTAACCCCTTTGGGGATGAACTCCAAAAAACAGCAATCACTTTTCTTTACTCTTATGTATGAGTCTATGTACGAAGTTCAAGATCTACTACAAAAATCGTTTGGTCCCTTTAGAAAATTTCAACCCCCGTTTGACCCCTTTTTAGGGATGAATTTTGAAAAACGGAAAGCTACTTTTTTTTCCTCTTATTGAGGAGTCTATGTACGATGTCTTAAAGCTCCAACTTCAAAAATCGTTTGGACCCTATACGAAGTTTCAACCCCAATTTAAATCCCTTCCCATTTCAGCCCTTTTGGGGATGAATTTCAAAAAACCATGAAATTACTTTCCTGTACTCATATTGTGGAGACTATGTACAATGTCTCAAGAGCTCCAACTTCAAAAATCGTTTCAACCCCCATTGAATCCCCGTTGGGGATGAATTTTGAAAAACGGTAAAACTAATTTCTTCGACCTTTATTGAATGACCTTTATGGGTAAGGTCGTAAAAAAATGTACTATTTGAAAACTTTCAAATGAACCCATGTTTTCATCCAAATAAAATGTGACCGTTCATTAAATTGTCACTATTGTTTTATTATAAGGTGGTAATTACATCTTAAACTTAACGCAGCAATAACCAGATTTAGTCAATTGTCTTTAATTAGAAAAAAAAACTTAATTGTTTCATCAATAAAATACAACCTCCATACATTTTTTTTCTGTCTCCTTGCTTCCCAAGGGTAGAATAATTTGCATAGTTAAAATAAAATTTGTAGTGGTTTTAAAATTCTAGTTCACTTATATAAAGCGATAAAAGCGACGTTTAATAATATATACATTGTTTAAATTAAGCAATCTTAGAGTACAAAAATCATAATCTAGAAACTTGTCTCCAATTTTTTCTTGTGTGTTATTCTAATTTGAAATTTAGGTAGATTTTTTGTTTACACGAGTTGGCAACATATCGGGACAATTTAGTGTGCGGCAACACCTTACGGTAACTGTCAAATGTCAGTTTTCACATCACTACTCAGTCTGTGGTCGCGACAGTTATCGGCTGTGAATTAGTTGTTTTGGTGCGCATGTTTTGGCCATTCAATCTGAGATTTTTACAAGGTAAGTTCGAAAATATTGTTTATTACGTCCTAAATTCAGAAAATACAGGCAATCAACAAAGCAAAATCATGTTATAAACTGAAATCGAACTAAATTTGTAGCCGGTATTCGTTTTTGAAGTTAGAATTTTCGAGTGTGTTTGTTCCAGTTCGTTATGTGTGTTATGATAGTATGTTATGCACACACTGGAAATCTGTAAAGGTAGTTGTACACAACAGTTAACCGACTGTGGCGAAGTCAAAAGGAGGGTAATGTTATTGACGTATGTAAGTGAAGTGAAACATCATACAGTGCAGATATATATCATTATTATGGGCGATTTTTAGCAGACGGTGATCAGTGTATAAGTACACTGATCACCGTCTGCTACCCTACTTAAAAAACAATTTTAAAGGTAAGCCTTTAAAATTGTTTTTTAAGTAGGCTTTTTTTACCTAAATAATGTTATCGCGTGAACCGTGATAGCTAGACAGTTGATATTTTCATTTTTCACAAATGATGTATTTTTGTTGCCGCTATAACAACAAATACTAAAAACTGAATAAAATAAATATTTAAGGATACCCTCTCCCATACAATAAAAGTGATTTTTTTGCCATTTTTTGTTCGATATTAATAACGGAGTAGGTAGATTTTTGAAATACTTACAGAATATTTAGTTGAATATTCACTTTAAAAGTAAATAATTATATTAAAATAAAACAAATATTTGAGGGGGGCTCCCATACAACAAACTTGATTTTTTTGCCGTTTTTGTTCTATATTAATAACGGTAACAGGTAGACGCTTGAAATATTCACTGAATATTTAGTTATATATATATATTTTTTAAAGAAATAATTAAATTAAAATAAAACAATATTCAAGGGGGGTCCCATACAACAAACGTGATTTTAATGCCGTTTTTTTTAGTTTAGTTTCAGCTTATTAACGAGTATTTTTGAAATACAGACTTAAGTACGGAACCCTCCATGCGCGAGTCCCACTCGCACTTTGCCGGTTTTTTTAATTTATTTAATTTTATTTCAGATGCCTACTCCGGCCGAAAGGCAAAAACAGTACAGGGAACGGCTCAAACAGCAAAACCCTGAAAAATATGAAGCTTCTAAAAAAAAGAACGCGGAAAGAACAAACAGGAATAGAAAAAGGATCAAAGATTGTCAATCTATAAAAGAACAAGAAGAAATGCGAAAAAAATGGAGGGAGGATAAAAAAAAAATAAAAGAAAAACAGTCTATTGAGGTTGAAGACGCAAGAAAAAAGATGCAAAAACGAATTAATAAGTTTAATTATGGCATTAAAAAAGAAAATGTTGAATTAAAGGCTAAAATCGCATCAATGACTAAAGTGATTAAAAAGTTAAGAAAAAAAATTAGCAGAATTCAGCGAAAAAATAACGAATTAATTGAATTAACTAAGCAATTTAAAAAACAATATGACGACACAGATAATTCACAAGATACAGAGTATACAGTAATTCAAGAAAATAACGAAATGACCCCTTGTGCAAAAGCAGATAGCTTCATTGATGAAAATTTACCGACTATTTCCATTGAAGAAAAGAAAAAAGTTAAAAAACGACTTGTGGAACACAATGTTTTAGTAGATTCTCTGAAACAATGTTATGAAAGTACTCAAAATAGAGAGGCTAAACGCGTTATCAAAAGTGTCGTAGATGGTTCGACCGTCACAAAATATAAAATGAAAGGGAAGATGGCAACTTATTTAGGATTGAAAAAAATACGTCGTATACAAATAAAAAATAGAAATTATTTGTTACTAAATGAACTTAAACAGTTTTTTGAACGGGATGACATCAGCCGGGCTACAGCCGGAAAAAAAGAATACAAAACGTTAAAAAAAGACAAAAGACAGAGGAGATACTTACTGGACACCTTAGAGAATTTATTTAAGAAATATAAATCTGAAGGAGGTAAAGGCAAATTGACGACATTCAAAAAATACAGACCGTTTTATATCTTGCCACCTAAAGTATCTAGTCGAGAAACGTGCGCGTGTATAAAACATGAGAATATACTTATGAAGGCTAAAGTATTAAAATCCTTGGGTTTGATTAATAGTCATTCTCTTGATGATATACTCTCTTCGATTTTATGTAACCCGAAATCGAAAGAATGCTCCTATGAAGAATGTGCTATATGCGAAAAGAAGTCATTGGAATTCAACTTCAACTGTGAGACAAGTCTAGAAGATACGGTAAACTGGAAAGAATGGACGTTACAATCACATGAATACATAGCAAATAATAAGGAAAAAAAAACTACAAAAAAAATGATGAAAACCGAAAAAACGGGAGCACTCAAAGAGCTTATCGAAGTTTTTTTGCAAGAATTGTCAAAATTCAAAAAACACTCGTACAACATTACTCATCAGTATAAAGAACATCAGCGGTGTATCAAAAATTTAGATGAAAATACAGTAGTCATACACATAGACTTTTCGGAAAACTATGCCACCAAACTGAACACTGAAATCCAGGCAATGCATTTTGGGGCATCCCGGAATCAGATTACACTGCACACCGGTTTAATATATAGCAAGAAACGGGACCCTCTTTCATTCTGCTCAATCTCTCCGGATAATAACCATGGTCCGGAGGCAATATGGGAACATTTGAAGCCGGTTTTAGATTATATTAAAAATGAGTTTCCTACTGTCGATACCGTACACTTTTTTTCAGATGGGCCTACAAGCCAATATAGGCAGAAGAAAAACTTTTATTTTTTCGCTAATTATGCAAAAAAATATGGGTACAGGGCCACCTGGAATTTTTTTGAGGCCTCTCATGGCAAGGGAGCTGCCGACGGGATAGGCGGAACTCTTAAAAGAAAAATGGATTCCTTAGTAGCTTACGGAACAGATATTACGGACGCAAAAACAGCATACGAGCTGCTAAAGAAATCTGGAATTAAAATAAAACTTTTCTACATCCCTGAAGATACCATTCATACGCAATCATTAGAATTAATACCTGTACCTGGCACCATGACATTACATCAAGTAATTACGACGAATTCTGAAAACACTATATTATATCGCAGCCTAAGTTGTTTTTGTCCAGAATCAGAAAATAAACCAGGTTTTTGCAATTGCTTAGATGTGCAGCAAGCAACATTGATGAAACAAGTGACGCAAAAAAAGCATGATACTCCAAAATCAGGGAAAAAAACAATAACCATTCTAGCTGACATCAAAAATACGTCGGAAAATAAAGCATATTTTGACTTGCGTAAATTTGGCCCATTATCACTTAAAAGTATTAAACCTGACGTTAAACTATCAAGTGCAAATAAAACTCGGGGCAAGCCTTTAGATGTTGACGAGAAAATGGACCATGAAGATATTCACACAAATCCCATTGCATCGTGCTCCAATATACGAATACAGAATGTTACAAAGAAAAGAAAACTTCAAGCAAAGGCAAAAAAATCAAAAATTAACTACGATAGTAGCACAGATACGGAAATTGACGAACAATATTCTTTGCACAACTCTTCAGAAGATGAGTGTTTTATCTCTGATAATACAGTAGAAGAAATTGATGAAAACAACATTATGGATTTAGAAAAAATAGAACTTGGTGATGATATAAATATGACACAAGAAGAAAAAAATGTGAATGACATGGATTTGAATATTGTAAGGAGCGAGTTGAAGGAGTTATTAGATGTAAGCATGGAAAGAAACGAGATTGATAGAGCTAAGAAGGAAGAAGAAGAGAGGAGTAATATAAATAGCAATTTAAACAAAGAGCGTGACCAAATAACTAATGAAAGAGAGAATATTACTAAAGGAAATGTTGGAAAAGACATTAATATAGAATCGGAATTGATGACACCACCAGAGAAACAAAATGAAATAAACCTACATGTAAATGACAGTATTCTAGCAAGGTATTACGAAAGGAAATCCTGGAAATACTATATTGGGTTTGTAGAAAAAATAAATATTACAGAACAGGGAACTTACTATACAGTACTATTTTTAAAAACAATAAAAAAACCGCAATTAAGGTTTGTTGTTACCAAAAAAATTGATCGAGACATTATCACAGCTCAATCAATCGTGAAAAAACTTGCATTGACACAAAACACGGAAAAATCCAAAGAGTATTTTATTATGGACGCCGATTATGTCTATTTTGATGTTTAGAAAACATAAAATCTATAATGTTTAGATTTGTTTTGAGTTACTTATTCTATTTTTGTTATAAAACGAATTTGTTGTTAATTTGGAATATTATTCATTGTGATTTATAAATTTTATAATGCCGATCTCGAACAAAGATTATTCTAGAAATCTTTTCAAATACATATTTTATTTGTTATTTACTTTGCAAACGTGAAATTTGATTCAAGTTCAAATAAATATAATAAATAATCTGAGCATTTTTTTTAACCTCAAATATTCAATATTTTTAATACTCAAATGAACACTAGGCTTAACAATATTCCAGTGTGTTATTGTGTTATTGTGTGTTATATCTTCCAGTCTGTTATGGTACAGTTATTTACGATCTTACCCTTATACGAAGTCTCAAATCTGTTACTTAAAAATAATTTGTTCCCTATAAAATATTTCAACCCCCGTTTAACCCCTTTTAGGGGTGAATTTCGAAAAACGGTGAAATTACTTTTTGCAACTTATATTGAAGAGTCTATGTTCGAAGTGTCAGATCTCCTACTTTAAAAATCGTGTGGTCTCCATTTAAACTTTTAACCCCCGTTTTACCCCTTTTAGGGATGAATTTCGAAAAAGAGTGAAACTACTTTTCTGTACTCATATTTAAGGATCTATGTGCAAACTCTCAGATCTCCAACTTCAAAAATCGTTTGGTGGCTATACGAAGTTTCAACCCCCATTTAACCCGTTTTGGGGATGAATTTCGAAAAACTGTGAAATTAGTTACCTGTACTCATATTGTGGAGATTATATACGATGTCTCAGAGCTCTAACTTCAAAAATTGTTTCAACCCCCATTTAACCCCCGTTGGGATGAATTTTGAAAAACGGTAAAACTGCTTTCTTCGACCTTTATTGAAGAGTCTATATACGAAGTCTCAGATCTGCACTTAAAAATAATTTGTCCCTATACAATATTTCAACCCCTGTTTTACCTTTTTTAGGGATGAATTTCGAAAAAGGGGTGATTTTAGTTTTCTCTACTCATATTAAAGTATCTATGTACGAACTCTCAGATCTCTAACTTCAAAAATAGTTTGGTGCCTATACAAAGTTTCAACCCCCATTTAACCCCTTTTGGTGATGAATTTCGAAAAACCGCACTGTGGCAGCGGCCTATACAAGTGTCCGGACATTTGAGTCATAATCAAAGTATGATTTAGGGGTTAAAAGTTACATAATATGAAAGTTCAATAATTGGTTCACAGGAATCAAGCGATATTTTTTCAAATTTTGGACTCACTGCGATGTAAGAGACCTTTAAACTTGCTCGATTCACAACTGGGTAAAAATCGTGTGTCTGTTATAGTCATTATCTCAGATGAATGGCTCAGTATCAAGCCATTGTATTTATTTTTTCTTAAAGAAGGTATACTACAGTATTAGTTTTCATAGTTTTGAATGTAATTAATCAATTCCTAAGTCTTATACTCATCTCTTTTTAAACGCATGTATTGAAATGACTATACTTTGAGTTTTGATTAAGTTCTAGAGCTGGCTTTAAGTCGGCACCGGAATAATTATTAAGTTCGCGGATAAAACAAAATGTTTTGCAAAATATTGGCTTAGCCTAACCGAGCTCTTTCGAATAAAATGATTTTTTTGACATAAAACCGATACGCCTGGAAATAATTTCAAAGCAATAAATCGCACCACGAGTAATTTGTAGATACAATTCTGAGAAAAAACTGTAAGTAACATATATATAACTTATACTATATTTTTTGGACATGTTAAAAAAAACAATGTCAATGGATTGTAATGACTGTTTTGGTGAAAATGCATCGAGCAAAGACTTCGTCGAATAGTTACATCTATCCACCTCGGAAAGCCATAGATAATTTCAGCAAATGTCTTGTGTCCTATTTAAATAATGTAATAGGAATAGGAAAGGACGCTACTCGTATGTATCATCCATTTAAAAAATGTTTCTTTTACGGTTATTAATAGGTACTAAAATCGTACGTACATACGTAGAAAATACACCCAAGAAACAGGTTACTTGTACGTTACATTATATAGGTGGTACTACATACCCGTTACAGTGCATAACATTTTAATGGGCATAATTAGTCATAATTTTATTTTACGAATTGGTCACCTGTCAGAAGATGCACAGGAAGCGAGCCACAAAATTTTTCGTTACGTTAGACTACACCATACCCGTAAATGCAGTCGAGTTGCGTGAAATACGATGATTTTGTTATCAGATCCCGTAATATCAACCAATATTGTAAGAAAAACAAAAAAATCTTTAAACGTTGATGCGAAAATATTGATTGATGAGATGGAAAATGTTGAAGTTTTTTATACCGATTAAATATTAAAAGACAAGTGCAATATCTTTTATTAATTTTACAGCATATGAAAATTGACAACGCATTGTTTATTTATTTGTTTGTTTAATGGCCGCCGTGATGTGTGAGTGCGCCAGCATAAATAAAATAGCAATCAATGTACAACTTAAAAGAAACATTGCTTCAGGCGTTACATTTGGTGTAGATAAAAATCACGATGTTTCCATATATTTTTTAACAATAATTAGTTTATTTTGTCCAACACCTCATAAACATTGCGTAATTTCGATATCATTGATTTAACGAATTTTTTATTTTTATTTTTTTTTTGTATGCAGAAAATGTGTTACCATTTATATTTTAAGCAATAAATCGCAAGGACAATGGTTTTTTAAATATCCGTTAAAAATATCAAAGCTATACGGCTTGTAGTTTTGAAATTATAGCAAAAATACTAAGCGCCAAAACGCATGTCACGCCGTTTGTATAGGCCGCTGCCACTGTGAACCGTGAAATCACTTTCCTGTACTAATATTGAAGGGTCTATGTGCGAACTCTCAGATCTCCAACTTTAAAAATCGTTTGGTCCCTTTACAAAGTTTCAACCCCCATTTAACCCCTTTCGGGGATGAATTTCGAAAAACCGTGAAATTACTTTCCTGTTCTCATATTGAAGGGTCTATGTCCGAAGTCTCAGATCTCCAACTTTAAAAATTGTTTGGTGCCTATACAATGTTTCAACCCCCGTTTAACCCCTTTTAGGGATGAATTTCGAAAAACGGTGAAATTACTTTTCTTTACTCATATTGAAGGGTCTATGTACAAAGTCTCAGATCTCCAACTTTAAAAATCGTGTGGTCCCCATATAAACTTTCAACCCCTATTTAACCCCCTTTGGGGATGAATTTCGAAAAATCCCTTCTTATCCCTTACTTACGTTATATAACCACCCTACTGTGAAAATTTCAAGTTCCTAGCTTCAGTAGTTTAGGCTGTGCGTTGATGAGCCAGTAAGTCAGTCAGTCAGTCAGTCAGGACATCTTCTTTTATATATATAGATTTACAATAATTAGGAATAAGCCTTAGGTACGAAATTTAGCCCTTCTTCGTTGCTTCTACACTACTAGAAAATGGAATCGAAGATATTTAATTTTTATTCAAGATTTAAGTAATATAGGTTTTTATAACCCGGTTAAGTTTGTACCGGGTTCGTATGCGACGTCATAGGGACAAGATTCAAGCTAATCGCAATAAAGCGGTGTAGAGAGATAAGTTGCGACGCAGTATTTGGATCTCTTAACAGTTTATGTTGATATACCAACTTCAAAATCGAATTGTTAGCGTTAAAATTAGAAAAAAAAGATAAGTGAGCATACAAAAACCCGCATAGGCAAGTAAGTTCAAAAATAAGTTTACACAATACATTGACTAAATAGTCAGTATTACAAGGTGGTCACCATGGTGGACACCATAAAAATACTTGTGGTACCATGTAGAGGGCAGCCCATATGGCCCTTGACCGCGCTATGTGGAGGGACATTACAGTTGGTCACGATCCTCAGTAATGATGGAACGACAAGAAAGAAGGTGCGACGGTGCGGTGTGGTGCGATGTGATGACGATGCTGTGGGGGGGGGGGGGGGGGGGTCATACCGCGGTTTCAATTTCTGTAAGTGTTGTAAGTTGAAAAACACGAATTGTTTCCCCTATTTGGCAATTTTTGGTTTTCGTTTGGTGGCTAAGTGCCAGCGTTTGGTGGTTTATTTGCAAAATAGATGAGATTTGAATGTGGCATCACATTTGTTACAATCCTTAATAACAAAAACGACGGAAAAGAAGAAAAAAAATATCCAGTTCTGTATTATAAAAAAAGAAAGTCCGCTGTATCACCTTTATTCTAAGCAAATGATCAATCACTTCCGAAAAGTTTAACAGACGATTAATCAATAAAAGGAGAAAGTACTTAAATCACCATTATACCCTGCTGTAATTGAATTTGCTAGCAATCCTATAAATTGTGCTACACTTGATTTACGTCGTCCGCCAACGCCTCAGCATGTGAGATACGAGAACGAATACTACCTCTGGCATGAATTATTTCAAAAAAACAAAATTGAATTATACTTGTGAACAGTCTTCTTTTATTGTCAGATTAACATAAAATAACACAATAAAAGAGGAAAAACAAGATATAATTTAAAATACCTAAAACTAAATAATCCTAAAAATTAAATTCAACTACTTAAAATCAATTGAATTATACTACTTTACTAAAATCATAATTTTCACCTTGGCTTCGCTGTTGTCCGGTAAAAAAATAAACACAAAGGTGAAGCTTGAACTTTACTTAAATACAAAAAAAAGGTATAGGTAGGAGCTTCACAATAAACATTCGTTATGTCCTTATTTTTAAGAGTTACTAAATGTTTGCGTTCGTTTTTATGGAAAAGCTTTCGCAAGATAAACAACAGGTACGTACCTGTTGTTTATCTTGCGAAAGAGATTTGCCAATACCAATTCCCGAATTGATTCTAATAGCATGACTCGCACAAAACAAAACAAGAGCAACACGGCCTCCACACGTTTTCTATTAACCTTATTTTCGGCCATCTTTAATCCTGATAACTGAAAACCGGCACATTTCTTTCATATCCGCACTGACTAATCGAAATTTAAGTCGATGCGATTACAATCGGGCACGCAGAGCCAATAAATCGGGTTCTCTAAGCGATATATCAGCGAGCAAGCGACGGCATGGCAGCTGAGTCGGCGAGAGGTTGCAGATAATGACGTCAATCTGAGCCCGGCGGTACGGAGGAACAGTAGGTTTGCCAACACATGGCTGTTTACACGTATACTGAACACAGTGAATTACATTTGCGGAGACTCGGTGTTCACGTTACACTGATGATAGAAAGTGGAAAGCTGACAATCTATGCTTAGTACGTACTCTTTTGAAAAAGGTTTTGGATATAAGGAGTAGATGGTTGCATAAAAATAATCATAAAGAATAAAAGAGGTGAGCTGATAGGTCATCTTTTGTAATGCAGGTTTTAAATTCAGAATGACAGAATTGAGGGAAGGATATAAAGAGGACGTCTCGAAAAAATATTACAAAAACACAGTCACCCCCTGTGAAATGCTTATAGATCCAGCTTTTTCGTGTAAAGTAAACTGTTTATAATGAGAATTTGGAAACGATTAAAAGAATAACGGCTGTAGAAAACATGAACACACACACATAAAAAAAGCAAAGATGTTTAGAGGAATCTTGAAGAAAGTCACAAACTCGCATGTGACACCAAAAGGTTTCTATTTGAGACGAATTCAGTTAAAAATAAAATGGCTGAAAAAATATCTTGATTACTGACAAACTTTATGAAAAAAGCAAGTAAACAGGGCTCTCAAAGATCGGCAACGTATATACAGCTCTTATGGGTGGCCATGACTACATGCTACTTATAACATAAAAAGGTATTTTGCAGAAAACCCCAGGTTCTAATCAGGTCTGCTGTAGTCCCCTATCCCTCATGCGGCAGTACAATGCCTTCATTATGCCGGTGCCCTAACAGCTTGCTTACCATTGTGCGGCCTGTCTGCCTGCTAATGGAAATAGGGAGGATGGCAGCGACTGGCGACGGCTGCTTTTTCCAATTGCGTGCTGCCAGAAATGAACTTTGTTGGAATTGAGCATCAATTCTATTAGGTGTTTATTTAATCAACTAGCCGTGTGTTCGATGAGATTTTAGATCGGTCATATCTGAATTTTCGTCTCCCTAACCGTATTTCTAAATAATTAGTTGCTTTTTGAGCTGTAAACCTTGTGAGTCTGTCTACCCCCATGGCTCCACCATTTAAAAAATATCCAAGAACTGAATCGACAAAAATAAATCTACATAACTATCGAACCTTTTTGCTTTTTCTTTGTATTTCCAACCATGTTTATGGCCTTTTCTAAAATGCATGAACACTCACTTTACACGCGTAGATTATCGTTCACTTACGCGAGGCGAGTATTTTTCATCATCACAACACCTTAAATCGGGCTCAAGCAGCACAATTTTATTTATTGTTTGTACAAAGCCGCTTTTAAAGCACTTATCTGGAAAATAGGGTCGTATAAAAGGGTGTAATTTTTCTTAGTGAACAGACAAGGGGGTACCTGAACAAAAGGAAGACATCTCAGAGGATAATAATCTGGGATCGACCCCGGTAATGGAGAAGTTAAATTTAATTATTCGCACAAGTTATCTGCAAAAATTTATTAGTCAGTTTGTGAGAAAATATCGTCTTGACAAACGTAACTAGAATATTTAAACTTTGGAATTTTGTTTATTCTTTACCTACCTATGAATTTAATTATATATTTTCTTTAATTTATTAGTGATTTCAGAGAAAAATGTGAAGTTGAGATTGCTTTATTCATGACAAAATACAAATTTTTGACAAAATATTGCATTTTAAGTATAGACTGTGCTTCTCAATATGTTTAAAAAAATATTATGTACGAGTAAACATTTATTTAAACAAAGGCATACCTAAACTATTTACTAAATATGCCACATGGGGATGGATGAATTTGTCACAAAACTGAGTAACATACGTATTCAAACTGACGCTACGTTGTATTGGGCCCGAATAACCCGACCAATTTTAACCACGTATTCCTGATGGTATTACAAGTAAATTACGTTATATCAACATAGGTCGAATTTTGTCATTTTACATTAATAGTCTTATGGAACAAAATAAATCAGTAAATTCAGCCCCTCCTTATAAACAATATCTACTAAGTCTTATCATAAAAAATCGACGTATAAAAGAGCACAAAAAGTTTTATAAACACCGTTGAGCAGCCTGCAACTGGGGCGTTTTTTACAGCCATGAAAAAAGTGTTTAAAAACATACAAACATACAAACATACAAACATACATACATATATACATACGGTGCTAAAATCATAACCCTCTTTTTTGCTTCGCCGTAGTCGGGTAAAAAGCTGCTAACAGACTGAGGCTTGGCAGGCTCAAGGACTTTCATAACAGTTCGGCAAACGCCACAATAATACGCTAATTACAAATTTGAAAAATAAATATCTCCATGCAAACTGCGCTTTTGGTTCAAGAACCAAAAGTATTAGTTTGATGATCCAAAAGTCAAGATTTTTGGAACGTCATACTAATACTGACCAGTTTTAACGTGACTAATATGCAGAGTAAATTTTAAAACGAAATATTTTTGCAAAGTCTATACACGACTAACAATTACTTGAACCGATATAGAACTTAAATTACTACTGCTACCGTTTTTTATTTCTACTTTAATTTGATTTATCTTGATTTGCCTCAAGTGTTCGTTTTTTTTCGATTAAGAAGTTAAAAAAATATATACATATATGTATATAACGTCCGTATATTATTGACGGTGAATTAAACGATGTGTTGCTCTGTAAACAAAGTTTTATTTGCATGAGTTATGTTTAAAGATACAACACCTAAACTTTTACACTCCAAGTACTAAGTATAACACTCTTAACTAAAGAAAACCTACCTGTAAACAAAGAAACGACATTTAACGTTTATTATTCACAGTGTCTGTCCTTATTCTCTTCTATATTATTTAATTATTTTAACTCCATAACACATTACATCAATCTATTTTTTCATAACCTCTAAGAGCATGACCTCAGCATGACAGTGACAGTTCTACTTTACCGACGGAGCAGATTACATTCCTTGCAACGCCATCTGCCGACCCAGGCTGCTTTACCGACGGAGCGAGTCGAGGCATTATTCAAAGTAAAGGAATATAACTATTTCTTTATATCTCCCCTACAAGGTATGAAAATTTTCATGAAAATTTTCATAATTCATCATTCTTCATTTCCTTTATATTCTATTGTGGAGACTGGTATCAATTTCGTGACGTGGAAAAGGTTTGATTCAATCTTTTTATGACCTGTATCTATACTGTATATCGAATTTGAGATTTTCTTTATAATCTTATATGGTCCTATTTTTAGTTCGTCTAATTTTTTCCTGTTTAACTTATTGCCGTTTTCCACAAATACCATGTCTCCTATATTAAATTCGTTGCACTTCCGGTGTTTGTCAAACTGTGTTTTGTTGTAATAATGTGATTTTATTGTATTTTTTAGGGCAATTTTCCTGTCTCTGAACCAGTCATAGTGGGACTTTTTATGCTTTAACTCTGTTGGTAAAATCGTGACATCTGTTCCGTATAAGAGATAGGTAGGTGAAAAACCGGTAACCGAATGACACGTTTCATTATATTTCTTAACGCAATCATGAGCTATGGTTGTCCAGGACTTTCTATTACTGTCTTCATTCATTTTACATCTCATTTTATTTACCAATGTTTGATTTAAGCGTTCATTCAAACCGTTTGAGAATGGAGCGTTGACTGCTGTAAATACCAGATTTATCTGCTTCTCCTTTAGAAATGTCTTAAATTCTTTCGAATTTATTCCCGGGTATTGGTCAGTTAGTAGCAAACCAATGTCTTCAACGTCTGGGACACCTTTGACAAGTCTGATAAAGTCATTTGCACTTTGAGTTTTTGATGTCGAAATGAATGCATATCGGGTAAAGTGATCTACTAAAAGATGCATATATTTCTTTGTAGACCGTGAACCTCCCAGGCCTCCAATAGTGTCTATAGACATTATTTCAAACGGCTTTGTGGCAGGACCTAGGTGTGACATATATCCGAATTTGTCCTGTCCTCTTGATTTATTTTTTATACATATGTCACAGCTCCTACAGATTTGTCTAATATTTTTTGTTAAGTTTTTTGCTGTAAAGAGTGGGCTCATTGTCTTTTGCATCTGGCCAATTCCAATGTGACATAAGTTTCTATGTACCAAGTTTAAAAGTTTAACACTAAATTCTTCTGATATGATTATTTTTTCTTTCTCCTTAACCTTCTTGAAGTAGATTTTGTCTTTTTCAATAAATTTGTTTTTATTTTTTCGTATTTCATCGTTTTCATATTGATCTGTTATAATATCTTCCATTTTCATAAAATTTACAACTTTGAGTTGCTCATCTGTGTTTTCTGTTGCTTCTAATACAGGATTTCTACTAAGACAGTCTGCTTCCAAATTTTGTTTACCGGGTGCATATTTTATCTGAAATTCATATTGTGACAGATAATATGTTAGGTCGCCAAGTTCTTCATCAGTTCTCGACTTCAAGTTCATGTTTTCTAGTGGTTTATGATCTGAATAAACCGTAAATGATTTTCCAATCAGCCAGTATTGCCAGTACTTGACAGCTTCTTTTATCGCTAAACATTCTAAATATATTGCTTTTTTCTTCTTTTGTGCCACATTTAGTTTTTTTGAAAAGTATGCAACTGGTTTTTCCTTTCCATCATGTTGCACTTGTTTTAAAATAGCTCCAACACCCTCTAAGGAAGCATCAGTGTAAATATTGATAGGTAGTTCTTGGTCGAAAATCTCCAGTACTGGTTGAGAACATAGCAAATCCTTTATTACGTCAAATGCTTTTTGACACTGTTCTGACCAAACGAATCTTTGATTTTTCCGCAATAAGTTATGTAGTGGGTCTAGTATTATTGCACTATTAGGGATGTACTCATGGTAAAAATTTATTTTCCCCAAGAATTGTCTTATATTCTTTGGAGTTCTTGGTACAGGGAAATTCTTTATTGAAATCAAGTTGTCCTTTACTGGTTTAACTGCATTTTCCTGTATGATATGACCTAGGTATTTCACCGAGTCTGAGGCAAAGGTACACTTCGTAAATTTTAACCTGAACCCTTCATTCTTTATGGCTTTCATTAACTGTGTGAGGTGATTCATATGCTCATCAAATGTCTTCGAAAATATAAGGATGTCATCAATATAGTTGACAGCGAAATCTGTAAGCTTGTACTTTCTGAGTATATTACTTAAAATCCTTTGAAAAATCGCAGGAGACGTCTTGAGCCCAAAAGGGAGGCAAGTCCACTGGAAATGTCCCTCCTGTGTTACAAATCCTGTCTTCTTTCTGTCCTCGATTCGCAAAGGTATAGACCAGAACGCTGAGTTTATGTCTAAGGTTGTAAAGAAGTTACAATTTCTTGTCTTCATCATTAACTCTTCTATTAACGGAAATGGTTGGGCTTGAGGTGTTATTATTTTATTTAAATCCCTAAAGTCAATGCACAGTCTAGATTTTCTATTGTCTTCTTTTTTAAATGCTAAAGTGACTGGTGCAGCAAATGGACTATATGATTCCTCTATTAGTCCATTATCCAATAACTTTGCGATTTGCTGTTCTATCTCTTTCTTATCTTCAAAGGTGCATCTGTAGGGTCTCTTGCTGCAATATTTGTCTATTTGTAGGTCTATTCTAGCTTCATATCCGTTGACAGTGCCTACATCATATTTATTTTTAGCAAAAACTGTTTGATATGATGTAACTAAATCGTTTATTTTAGTTTTTTGATTTTCATCTAAATGGTTTATTTTCATTTCGAAGTCATTTTCTCTAACATGTTCATTGAAGTTAATTGTGTAGTTATCTGATTTTATTTTATTTTCTTCACTCCCATTTTCTATTAGAGAGTCCATCTTATCTTCGGTAGTACTCCCTTCCACTATGTTCGTATTTTCATACTTCACTTGTGGTTTCTGGGTTATTTTCAAGTCTTCATTTTGTCTCAATCCGAATGTTTGTATTAAGTCAAGTCCTATTAAAAAATCATATTTGAAGTTGTGTTCATCAATGATATACACATCTACATTTTCCTCTAAATCCAGAATTTTTATCTTTAAATTTGTCAAACCGCTTGCCTTTTGAACACCATTAATTGTTACTAGGTCAGCTTCATTTAATTTGTTTCCTCTTCCTTTTATTTTTAATAGTTTAGAATTGATTAAGGAAACATTTGACCCTGAATCATAAACTCCATTTATCTCTAATGTATCATTTAATCGTAGTTTGACTTTTATTAATGGTGTTACTGCTCGTTTTTTTGACTGGTTTCATTTAACTCTGTCTCAATCACGGAGTTGTTGACATGTCTAATAAAATTTTTCTTCGTTTTATCCTCTTCTTTCGTTCTAAACCAGCATGTAGCTTCCGGGTGATAACGAGTTCCTTTATTTAATTTCTCACAAATTTTGCATGGAGACTTTTCCTCATTTTTATCATATGTCTTTGTTACATTACCATCTCCATATTTTCTTTTAGGCAATACATTCTTCTTATTCACCATATGTTCATATTTGCTTACCTCGTTAAACAAATCCACTGTATCTCGTAGTGTCTCTCGATCAATTCTATTCAGAATAAATTCTGGTAAGCCGGCTGCAATGAGGTCTATCAAAGTACCTGCATCAATAGATCTTCTCATATCCAACAGCAATTTTTCTTTTCGTATGGCATAGTCCAGAAGTGACCCATCTTTGTACTTAAACCAGAGTGCATATGTTACCGGGCTCCATCCTTTGTTTGCAAACGACTCACAAAATTTGTTTCTCCATGTTGACCATTCCGAGTTTATAGTTAGTTTTATAATCATAGAACAGTACCAATCCGTACAAGTTTTGTCCATGAACAACCGTAGAATTTCAATTTTTTTCTCATCCGATGCAACGTCGAAGCGCATACACTCTTTTTCAAAAATATCAATCCACTGTTTTGCGTTTGGGTTCTTACTTGTGAACTTTTCAATAACAAACTTTTCTGCAATATTCTTCAAGTTCTGTTGTTTTGTTTCTTGAGAGTTTCCCAATAATTTCTCAAATAATTTTTCCAATGAATCGGTTTCTTTTGCACCCACAGTATCAGGTTGTTTTGGATTCAGTTCTTCTAAATACTGATCCCCAAATTGCAAATTACCATCTTGATCAATGTAAATTTTTTTCTGTTCTTCTGTCAATGAAATCCAGACTCTTCGAACTTGATATCTTTTTGCTAAGCTGTTTTTTACTTTAGTATAGGCTGCTGTTTTTATTATTTCCTTGTGATGACCAACAGCTTGTAGTGTTTCTGGTATAGCATATACCTTATCATCACTGGTTGCAATTGAGGTTATCGCCAGTACATTAGATTTTCCATCACCTCCCGGCAACACCGTAAATTCGAAACGCAGCTTTTCCATTTTTTATTGACAACAACAAACAAAAATGTCGTTTTATAACGTCCGTATATTATTGACGGTGAATTAAACGATGTGTTGCTCTGTAAACAAAGTTTTATTTGCATGAGTTATGTTTAAAGATACAACACCTAAACTTTTACACTCCAAGTACTAAGTATAACACTCTTAACTAAAGAAAACCTACCTGTAAACAAAGAAACGACATTTAACGTTTATTATTCACAGTGTCTGTCCTTATTCTCTTCTATATTATTTAATTATTTTAACTCCATAACACATTACATCAATCTATTTTTTCATAACCTCTAAGAGCATGACCTCAGCATGACAGTGACAGTTCTACTTTACCGACGGAGCAGATTACATTCCTTGCAACGCCATCTGCCGACCCAGGCTGCTTTACCGACGGAGCGAGTCGAGGCATTATTCAAAGTAAAGGAATATAACTATTTCTTTATATGTATATAAAATAATGGCTTGATATGGTGTATTTTTTCGCTCAGAATGTGCAGCACCGCTCAAACACCGGAACTTTTTTATTCATAATTAATTAAGGAGCCCACTAGTGCTCCATGGTTATTTTAGACAGATTTATAAGAAAACTTGGTTTCCATTTAAAATTAAATCTGTAATTAATACTGACCATAATATAATGACACTAAAATTTTTGTTCTCCAATAAGGTAGACGATCGAGTGCTTGATACTGTCCCATTCTGTTGCTATGTTGAACGTTAACGTCATTAGCGTTAGAGGTTGCAAGGTGTCAACTATTGGTCGTTAGAGTGTCAAACACTAGGACGTTTGTTTAAAATTGTGGGGTGAATTTAAAAGCTTAGCTTTATAGTTTGCGCGTACCTACGTAAACCAGAATATTGCAGTAACTATGGAAATAAAAGCACAAAGCGGTTATTTAATATGCATGGAAATGTTCTGAGAAACATGCTAAGTAAATGAATAAAACGTACTTTTAAATCAATATTTATTTTTCATAGGACTCGTGTCGGATTGTGTACAATAGATATTTAAGCGCTGGTATTTACGAATATATTCAATATTTATTTTTAGGATATTCAAACGCAATTTCTTATTCAGAGCCAGAATTTCAAAGAAATAAAAAACTTGAACATTCCCTTCACCTTTGTTTGTGGTGAATTTGTTTTCATTAAATTTGTTCTTTTAAATATTTATAGAGGTGTTTAAAGAGATTGGAAAGCTTTCAGCTTGTCTCAATTTAAGCCCTCACTTCAGACGCGCAGGTAGAAGTTATAATGCACTTTCAGTTAACTTTAGAAATATGGAGAAGTTTCCAGAGAGTTCTTTGTTCCGACACCTATTCTACGTGATGGTAATAAGTTTTTCGATGTTCGTTTCGGTGCCGAACGTGCTAGAATAACGAAGTCCCATGATGAGACCTGTTCTATCTAGTTTGTGATGTCAAAAATTTTGATTGAATTAAGAATGAGATTTATATCTTTCTTTGTTACTGATCCGTTTTGCATTAGAACATCCATCGGTCTGGAGTCTCCGTCTCTGGAGTTACATAAATAAAATAAAGTAGGTACATGACGCTTTCCCTCTGCAAGTTACACTTGGAAAGTATCTTCAAATTTTAAGATCTGTCGTGTGGTAAAGTAATTGAAACATGAAATCAACTCTGGAACGACTACGTTTAGCAGAGAAATGTTTATTTACCTTTTTTAAATGCCACTCAGTGCTTTCAAATACACATCTCTTTAAAGTAAAGCTGGATGTATGTTTAGTATGATTGGCAAAAACATCTGTTAAATGCCAGTAACAACAAAGTGAATTGTCAACTTAAGTAAGTATTGCGAAAAGTTAATAGTAGCAAAATTCATCCTGGTACCTACTGAGAAATAAAGACACTAGAGTCCGACCGAACTTTTGGCATTGTTTGGATGTTTGTTGTTAAATAATGCAGTAAAAATTAAATGGATTGAAATGAAATTTGGCGTACAAATAGATCACGTTCTGGATTGAAACATAAATTAGGCACTTTATATCCCGGTAGAAAGTTCTCTTATGGTGCTCCCACATTGACTGTTATAAATGTTATATAACGTTATAAAACACGATAACATTTACTAACATTTCATAAAACTCATAGTAATTAGGTTATATAACATTTATAACAAATGTTTTATGCCTAATGGTGCTCCCACACTGGCTAGTAGTGGTTAGGCTGGTAACGGGAATAAAGCCGGCGAAGCTCCGGTAAACACTAGTTATAAATAATATTATCCTACTTCTCCTGTTAGTCGTGCACTCTTGGCAGAGTGGTCGTGGTCATGTCTTGGTCGAGTCTTGCGCCATCGCTTCTCTTGTGATGCGGCGCCTGTATCTCTAGTGAGAGTTAACGTATATGCTGGAATGTGTCACAGATTATCCTACTATCCTGCTAAAATTATAAATGTGAAAGTTTGTGAAGATGTGTGGATATTTATCTAAATATCCACACATATATCCGAACGTCCAAATATCTATAAGATATTTGGACGTTCGGATGTTTGTTACTAAACGCAGTAACAAATGAATGATGAATTTTGGCATACAAGTAGATCAAGTCCTGGATTGAAACATAGGATGGATACTTTATATCCCGGTAGAGAGTTCCCTTGGGATATAGCGGGAACAACGCAGGCGAAGCCAGGGGCAAATTTTATTCTAGTTATTAATAAAACACCTTGGCAATATTCCGAATAAGGACATTAAACTCTGAACATTAAACCGAACCACACCGAATAGCCAGAACGCCGTAAGTAATATTATAAACAGTTTGACCGCAGTATTATTTTCTTATTTCCAGTATATTTTTCTTATTTTCTGGAGATATCGGATGATTGATAGCGGGACACAGGTAATGTCGTATCAGTCATCAATCAGGATTGTCCTTGGCCACGACAGATTTATGGTCGTCGGACGGGCTAATATTTTGTTTAATATTGTGACGTCTTGCAAGCTTTTAATAAGATTTGGACACTATCCAATCCATATCCAAACGAATATTATAAATGTGAAAGTACTTAACTCTGACTGTCTTTTACCTTTTAACGCTAAAACCGCTGAACCGACTTAGATGAAATTTTGTATGAATAATGAAGAAGTATGAAGATATTTTGAAACCACAAGACAGACAAGATGACAGTTTTTAACCCGGAAACCTCTTAATGGGGTGAAAAGGGCTATAAAAGGTATGGGAAATCTATAATTTCTTAAGTAAGGGTTACATTCGAATTCTTTGGAGATGAAATCGCGGGCAAGTTAGTATAGTTATCCATGGCTAGGTTGAACCGCGTCAACTAATGCGGATTTTCCGTACAGTTTATTAGTATGGGATAATGAAAAATTATTGATTTCAACATATACGATTTTCACTCATTAATGTAAAAAAAAAACAGGACTTAATCACGTTAAAACACAGAACAGGCAGGGACTCCATCCGTTTATGGCCTCTTTGCAACCATGGACGTTACGATACATTCGAAACGCCTTAAAAGTGTTGCACTAAATTTCATAGTTAACAATGCATAAAACCTTTGTCATGAGTAAATTCATAACATAACGATTCATTTAAACATTTAATTTAAAATGCGGGCTGTCTGCATTGCGTGATTTGTCTGCGTTTCGCAATTACCTATTGCAGTGTTTTTCAACCTTTTTCATGGCACGACCCCCTTTGTATATCAACATATTTCGTGACCTCCTGCCCTTTACTATTTTTAACTGGATTTTTTACGTTATGTTTTTGGTCGCATTTTTAGGGTTCCGTAGCCAAAATGGCTAAAAAGGAACCCTTATAGTTTCGTCATGTCCGTCCGTCCGTCCGTCCGTCCGTATGTCACAGGCATTTTACTCAAAAACTACAAGACCTATACTGATGAAATTTGGAATATAGATGTCTTGTATATGCCGCAACTAAGTTTGGTAGTTAAATAATAAAAATAAAAAAATCTAGGGGGGGGCACTCCATACATGTAACAGAAGCTAAAAATGTCAACGTGTGGTACATAGTTCTACAGCTCTTTTGAAAACATTTTAAGGTTCTTAAGTAATATTTTTGATTAAGTGAATACTTTTGGAAATAATCGCTCCGAAAGTTGTGAAAATTGTGTCCCCCCTCTCTATCTTCTAAGCCGTGTGTCCGAAAAATATAAAAAAAAATATAAAGATAACGCTCAATTTATACTTTCAACGAAAATTATTTTCAACAAGATCAAGATGAGTTATTGCCGATAAACTGCGCTTCTCAACAAAATGACGTAATTGTTATGAAGATACGCTCTTTTGTTGTTGTACTTTTTTTACATCGTATTTTTTACCTTATAGTTACGGCTATGGAACCCTAAACTGAGCATGGTCCGACATGCTCTTGGCCAGTTACTTTAGTTTTTGCCCGTGGATTCGCAAAAAAACAATGAACTATTGTAGGTACCTCGACGTAAATCACTAGAGACCGGATTTGAAGTAGCGATCTCAATATTATATTTCGTATCCCAACCGAAGACGATTACTATAGTTTACATGCAGCAGTACATGAGATGGTGCTGTCCTTGTCACACATTTAGAGCTATAATATCTTAAAAAGCAAAACCATACTTCCATCTCTCTCCCGCGGCGCATCGGCACACCCGCGCCCGCGCTTACCTGACCTCATTATATTTTTTGGTGTTGTCCGAGTCGCACGAAATTTAACGTTAAAAAATAGTGTAGTGAAGTGAAAACGAAAGCGATCAAGGGATCGAAATTACAACCAGGATTATGAAGGTAAATTTGTAATCATTTTAACAAAAGTACTAGTTACTATAAAGTGTTTTTAGATAATACGGCACTGCCAATAACGGTACTTTCAAATTTCCTTTACGCATCTTACCTACAAAATCATTAAACCTGGTTACTTACATATTTACGAATAAAAAGTAAAGATACGTGTATAAAGTTATATAATTAGGAAAGATGTATAACGGATTTGCTGAGTTTTTTATGTAACTAACTTCATATCACTGTGTATGCCATGTGAAGGACAATTTGTCTCACCTATTTTCACAGTACCTAAACCTAACGGAACTCATCGTTTCATACTAATTGTAAGTTTAAAATAATTAAACAAATTCACTACGGTTCATCACTTTAAGTTGGAGGACTGCGGTAGCACTACCGTAACGTACCGATTACTTTATTTCATTTCATTTATTAATTGCTTACATGTAGGTACATTTTATGTAAGGTATTGCAAGATATGGCAACAATAGATCTACATGATGCCTATTTTCTGATATCTGTTGATGAAAATGATCGCAAACGATTGCGTTTTAAGTGGCGACCACAATTGTTTGATTCGAATGTCTTGCTAAACGACAAGAATTTGTACGGCTCCATTTGTTTATATAAAATTATTAAAAGAAATATCTACGTACTTCGGGCCTATTGTCATTTAACTACTTAGACGATTTTTTATATATAGTAAGATCATAGATTTAATTACTTAACAAACGTAAAAACTACAAGACTTTTTTAAGTCGTTGGGGTTCGTCATCAATAGTGATAAAAGTGTTATGACGCCAAGTAAAATTGGCAAATTTTAGGGTTTGTGTTATGACTATCACCTTGCCTGGCGAAAAGAAACAAACATGTAGATGTATTTACACGTGTATAGCTCCACGAAAATCGTGTTGAAGATTTCAAGTGTGATCATATTGATCATCCACGTTACAAAATGTTGACATTTGTATACCTACTCCATGCGAGCCGTGTAGAGGACTATTATATACGAATGTTTACGTCTACCTACTCCATTTTAACAGTGTCGAGGATTTCATACTCCACGTAAATCGTGTAGAGAATACATACGTTTCATTCAGAACATCTGCTCCACTTTAATAGTGTCGAGGATTTCATACTCCACGTAAATCGTGTAGAGAATACACACGTTCTATTCAGAACATCTGCTCCACTTTAACAGTGTCGAGGATTTCATACTCCACGTAAATCGTGTAGAGGATACACACGTTCTATTCAGAACATCTGCTCCACTTTAACAGTGTCGAGGATTTCATACTCCACGTAAATCGTGTAGAGGATACACACGTTCTATTCAGAACATCTGCTCCACTTTAACAGTGTCGAGGATTTCATACTCCACGTAAATCGTGTAGAGGATACACACGTTCTATTCAGAACATCTGCTCCACTTTAACAGTGTCGAGGATTTCATACTCCACGTAAATCGTGTAGAGGATACACACGTTCTATCCAGAACATCAGTTCCATTTTAACGGTGTCGAGGACTTCATACTCCACATGAACCGTGTAGAGGATACATTCATATTTACGGGGACACGGAGGCCTCGGACCCTGAGTTGGCCGAGCCGGGCGAAGCAACAACTACCTACTACTGCCGAGTACGTCGCCCGCGCCGATCGCGCCGGCCGAGCCCGTAACGATCGAAGCGCCCACGCCGCCTGGCGGCACTTGCCGTGCCCATAGATAGAGTGGCGAGACTATACCGTCATTGGAACCGAAAATATTAGAACTACTGGGCGAGGTCCCAACTAATAACAAAAAATACGGCAAAAACCTACATAAGGATATTGCACCCAAGTCGGCACCCATTTTGGCAAATGGATTAGCTAAGGACTTTCACCTGGAACTAATCAGACGTTACTTGCCTCCTGAAAATTGCCCCAATATGAGGTTTCCGATGCTAAATCTTGAGATCAAAGCAGCCCTTTTGGAAATCAATGTATAAAAGGACTTCTACGGCCAAAGTAAGCAGAGCCAGCTGTTCGGTAGTCTCGGTGCAATAGGACAAGTGTTAAATTAGGCACTGTCATCTAAGAATACAGTATCTCAAGACATAATAAAGCTATTATAGAGAAGCTACAACAGCTACTATAGAGAATCTCAGTCTCGTCGGTTCGCAGCCCTAAATACTTTTAATTAAAATATTAGAGATACCGTCAAAAATACCAAAAATGGATGAACATCTCTTCCGTTCAGCCTTAACAGAGCATATCAAGTTTTCAAAGGCGATCATTGAAACCGGTTCAGAAATGAAATCGACAGTTGTGAGTCCTGCTTACAAACCATCAGTAGAAAGAAGCACAGCAACAACGGGGTGCTTTAAACTCGAGGGGGATGCCGCCACGAGTAGCAACAGCGGCCGAGCCGCGGCCGCCCCCTGCACCTCACCGGCCGCCGCGGGACCGTCGCACAGACGCGCCGCGCGGCCGCCGCCCGACCAGCTACACGCGGCATTACGCGACCACGTGGTGGAGGCGATACTAGATGAACCGCACATATGTTACAATTTGATATTTAGCTGAATTCATCAGATTTTTGCCCTCCGTATGTCCAGCCGTCAACTACGGATGGATGTAGGTATACTAAATTCTTCGAACGAGAAATATTTTAGCTCTGAATCATTTGGAAAATTACAACAAACAAATGAAACTAGAAAAATATTTAAGTCCACATTTTTCATGGCGGATTAATAATATAATGATACATTCTCCTCGATCCGCAAGAATAACTACTTGTTAGAAATGTATAGTAATGCATCTATCTATAACTGGTTGGGGCGCGACATGTGGTGCCCAAACGCTTCTGGCAACTGGACAGTCAGTGAACTGACACTTCATTCATATAAACACGCTGGAACTTATAGCCGCATTTTATGGACTGAAGATATTTACAGCAAAGCTAAAAGATTGCAACGTTTTACTGAGAATAGACAACACACCTGCCATGTTATATTAACATAATGGGGAAGTACAATATCCCCATTTAAATAAGTATGCAAGAAACATTTGGCAGTTGTGCGAGTCAAAAAACGTCTATGTATTTACATCATACATACAGTCTTGCGATAATGTAGTAGCAGATCGGGAGTCTAGGACTCCAGCCAAATGAATATAGACACTGAATGGGAAATTTCTGGTCATATATTTTCACAGATTGTTCATATGTTAGGCTGTACACCTGCATTTGACCTTTTTGACAGCCCTCAGAACTACAGCCTACTGCAGTAGATATGCGTCTTCGAAATTAGATCCTTATTCAGAAATAGTCGATGCCTTTACTTTTAGTTGGGAAAATATTATTTTTTATCTCTTTCCCCCATTCAGCCTAGTGAGCAAAGTATTAGAAAAATCATTTCAGATAAAGCTAAAGGTATCGTTGTAGTACCCTACTGGCCATCACAAGCATGGTACTCCTTGTGGTCTAGTCTTGTCGTACCTGAAAAAACGTTTATTGATTCCGACGGATCTTTATTAGTCTCTCCGTTCAGAACGCGCCTCCCGCTTCATGCCAGCCTTATCCTGGTGGCAGCTAAATTATCAGGGATATGATAATAAAGCGTGGCCTACCACATGAATCACTAAATATAGTGATGGCCTCTTTAGCAAAAATACTTTTAAAGCAATAATTTAAAACTTTATTAATTCAAATCCTGGGAGCTTCTCTGTAAAAAACGAGAAATCTTGATGTTTATGACGCTAATGACGACGATCTTTTTGATGATGTCTTTTTGACCATAAAATTTTAAGCTATAGCTGTTTGATCATACACAGATCAGCCTTATCGCAATACGAATGTTACGTCAAATGATTGAGTTAATAGATTTCTTAAAGGCTTACAAACTTAAACCTCCGAACCCAAAATATAAATCCACGTACAAATATAGTTCTAAATCATTTCTTAAATATTTATCGAAATGAAGATGTCTCATGAACTGATTTATCACATAAAACTTGTACTTTTATCGCCATTGCTTCGGCACAATGGATGCACACGATCAGGCTACTGATAAAATTAGATAATATGCCAATAAGTAATGATGTAATTATGGCTTCACCTTCATTAGCACTGGTACTGGACAGTATAGCTAATGAGATGATACTCCTCCAGTAGGAGTCATCTGAATGTTAAATATAATCAAGGTTACAAATTTAATTAATACTTCGCGGCCTGGAGCTTGTTAACCAATCAACAGATTACCCTATATCCGCGAAAGTCCTTATTTGCCCAGCACTCGCAGTTCAAACGTATGTTAGTAGGACAAATGAATTGAGACGCCATCATACTAAAGGATACCTCTTTGTACGAAGGCCTTATAAAAACTTTGGATCTCAGACCTTAGCACACTGGGTTAAAAAGGTATCACGAGACAATGCCATTGACATAAGCATTTTCAGCGCTCACAGTACACGGGTAGCATGAAAATCTGCCGCGCACCGTGCCGGGTTTAATCTGGAGACTGTTTGCAAGGCTGCAGATTGCAGTGATCGTTCCAATGTCTATCTTAATAAGTAATATTATAGAGACAACCTGGAATCAAATGAAAATAATTTTACGTATGCTATATCTGACATTCGCTAAATAGGATTAATTGCATTTATGCCATTAAAATTAAACAGTTAAGAATCTGATAAATGTAAATTGAACTTTAAATTAAGTCATCAGAATATTGTTCTCAATTTCGTAGCTAATCAGCATTATAATGATTGGAATTACCAGTTTTTTACTTTTCATTTTTCACATATTGAACATAACAATGCTCTGAACATCTGCATGTAAACTATAGTAATCGTCTTCGGTTGGGATACGAAATATAATTAAGAATCAAACGAACTTACCTTACGTGATGTTTGATTCCAATTATGTGAGTATCCCAACCGAAGACGATTACATCGCCCCATCCCACCCTAGCCCAAGGGATAAAAAAAAAAAAAAAAAAAAAAAATAAAAAACTTGTCTACAACACAAAATATCTAACTCTGAAAAAATGAGGTCAGGTAAGCGCGGGCGCGGGTGTGCCGATGCGCCGCGGGAGAGAGATGGAAGTATGGTTTTGCTTTTTAAGATATTATAGCTCTAAATGTGTGACAAGGACAGCACCATCTCATGTACTGCTGCATGTAAACTATAGTAATCGTCTTCGGTTGGGATACTCACATAATTGGAATCAAACATCACGTAAGGTAAGTTCGTTTGATTCTTAATTAATATGGATATGACTAGTGCAATTTGTTAAATACATGTCATGTTAGTTATATAAGATAAGACACCATAACTTTATTGTGCATTCTGCAGAAGAAATATTAAAGAAGTAGAACTTAAAAAATAAACTAGTATTTCAAAAATTTAAAAACGATGTTTTTATTTATTAGCACCATAATTTTTGCCCAATATTTACAAAAGCTTCCAAAAAGGTTTTTACTTTTTTGTTCCGATAAGTTACATTATTTTTGTGGGTAGAAAAAATAATAAATTATACCAGTCATATCTATATTAATATCGACACTGGAAATTTCAAATGTCGTAAGGGACATTTTGTCGTAAGTACACTAAATAGATTAGATTAGATTAGATTAGATTCATTTATTTCTTGTTGGAAATTACATAGTGTTTTAGATATTAAAACTAAAATGAATTCACAAAAAGATCGTCAAAGTAAAATGAAATAATTACAAAATAAATTACAATAAAAAAATAAAATCAAAATGTCAATTGGAAAAATAACTAATATCTAATCTAAGTATATGTTGTATATTATAATCTAGGTCATCCTAGGTAATACAATGTCAAAGCTTAATTCAGTAGGTATTGTGATATATGTGGGTACTTTATAAGACCATATACATGTAAGAGGGTAGTTTTATATTCCTTTGTCTCGGATTAAATATTGGAGCGAACGGACGTGTGTTATTCCTGCAACCCTTAACCTACGGAGGCACCCTGTCTCATATTTCTCAGTGGCGACGATTTAATTGAACTTTTACGCGTGATTAGTATCCAGTGTTTGTGCGCGTTAGCGATAACAAGGACAATGTCAATAGGCAAAATAGGCGAGTTCAACATCGAGTCGGACAATTGGCAGTTATACGTGGAGCGACTTGAACAGTATTTCGTGTGTAATAGTATTAAAGCGGAGTTACAAGTGCCTACGTTAGTGACTGTGATTGGGGCCGAGTGTTATGAGCTGTTAGTAAACCTGTGTACGCCAGATAAACCTACCGCAAAGACATTCGCGCAATTAACGGACATTTTAAAAAAACACTTACAACCGAAACCGAGTATTCTGGCCGAGCGGTACAAGTTTAGGCATAGGAAACAGGGAGACGACGAGTCAATCTCTAATTATGTGGCGGTTTTAAAAAAAAATGTCCAAGACTTGTGATTTTGGGGCAGGGCTCGGAGAGAGCCTAAGGGACCAGTTTGTGTGTGGAATACGCAGCGAGACAGTTCGACAAAGACTTTTTGCGGAGGATGAATTGGATTTTGTGAAGGCATTTAATCTCGCGGTCAGTATGGAGGCGGCGGAGAAGGACGCGGCGATAGTCGAGGGGCGGCGGAAGCCGGTCAGTGATGAACCGGTGTCCTGTCAGGCTATAGCGGCAGGGGCAGCGCGGCGGCCGAGCGCGGCGGGCCGATTTCGGGAGCAGGGCGCCGAGCGCGGCGAGAGCGCCGGGGGCGGCGGGCGCAGCGCTCGCGCCGATGTCCGGCGGCCGGCGGCGGCGGCACCGTGGGCAGGTCGGCGGAGCTCGGACTGCAGCGCCTGTGGCGGCGCGCACGACGCGGCCGCCTGCCGGTTCGCGCGCTATGTTTGCAGGATTTGCAATAAGCGGGGGCACTTGAAGCGAGTGTGCCCATGCTTGACGGATAACCATAATGCGGAGATTTGGAACCAGTGTGATCAGCAGCGGTCGTGTAGTGATGATAGTAACCTGAGTGACGAGGTAATTATAACAGTTAACCAGTTATCAGTAACGGCGTACAAGCCGATTGTAATTAAAATTAATGTGCAGGGCGATGACCTAAACATGGAGTGTGACACGGGTAGCGCCATATCGTGTATTAGTGAGGAGGTGTACGATAAATTGTTTTCGCATATGAAGATGGATAATTGTAATCTGAGATTGCGTTATTATACAGGGGAACTGGTAAAACCTTTAGGTTTAGTAAAACCATTAGTAAGATATAAGGATCGACAGAAATATTTAGAGTTGTATGTAATCAAAAATGGTAAAACCATGTTGATAGGCCGACAGTGGTTGGTCGAGTTAGGGATTCAAGTACCTATACCCCACGGAACTCATTGTAGTGTCAATAGCGCGAGTGTAACCCAAGAGGAGTTTAATTTGTCGGAATTCAGTTCCAGATTTTGTAACGTGTTTGCGGACGGTTTGGGGCGGTTCACCGGCGGTCGCGTGAGCATACACTTGCGACCCGAGGCGCGGCCGGTGTTCCTGCGCGCGCGCCCGCTGGCGTATGCGCTGCGCGCGCCGGTGGAGCGCGCGCTGGACCAGCTGGTGCGCGACGGCGTGCTCACCCCCGTCGACCGCTCCGACTGGGCGACACCAATTGTTCCGGTGATGAAAAAGGACGGTACCGTAAGAATTTGTGCTGATTATAAGCTAACTTTAAATAAAATGCTGGAGGTCGATCGATATCCGTTACCTAGGGTGGAGGACTTATTGGCACGGCTGTATGGGGGGCAGCGATTTAGTAAAATCGATTTGTCGCAGGCGTACGCGCAATTTGAGCTCGATGACTCTAGGAAATACACCGTAATTAACACTCATAAAGGGTTGTTCCGATATAATCGTCTCGTTTACGGGCTCGCGTCGAGCCCGGGGTTATTTCAGAGACGATTAGAGCAAATGTTTGCGGATTTGCCCCACGTAGGTGTATTTCTTGACGACGTCATAATTACGGGCAGCGACACCAAATCACATGCGGATAATTTAATTAAAGTGTTTGAGCGCTTACAGGCATACGGTTTACGGGTAAAGAAAGAAAAGTGTGCGTTCTTTGCGAAATCAATTAATTATTTAGGTCATGTGATTAGTGAGGACGGTGTGCACACGTGTCCTGAAAAAGTAAAAGCCATAGAGAGCGCGCCAGCGCCGCGAAATGTGTCCGAATTGAGAGCCTTTATAGGAATGGTGATGTATTATGCAAAGTTTGTAAGTAATGTGAGTAGCATTTTGGCACCATTATATAATCTATTAAAAACCGGGGTAAAGTTCGTTTGGTGCGGAAAGTGCCAATTCGCGTTCGAGGCGATTAAAAAGGCTCTCGGTTCGAGTGAGGTACTAACACACTACTCGGAAGACCTGCCGCTGGTGTTGACAGTGGACGCGTCCGCGGTGGGCGTGGGGGCGGTGATCTCTCACGTGACGGGGCGCGGGGAGAGGCCCGTGGCGTATGCGTCGCGTACGCTGACGGCAGCTGAACGCGCGTATGCTCAAATAGACAGGGAGGCGCTGGCGATTGTGTATGGAGTACGAAAATTCCACCAGTATTTATATGGTCGCAAGTTTACACTACGGACGGATCATAAGCCCTTGACGCATATTTTGGGGGATAAAGTAGGAATCCCAGTAATGGCTGCGTCGCGAATTCAGCGTTGGGCGGTTCTATTGTCGGGGTACGAGTACCAAATAGAATATGTAGCATCGAAAAACAATTGTGCGGATGCATTATCGAGGCTACCGCAGGGTAGGAGCGCGGCAGGCTGTCAAAACGAATTAACGTATCTGAATTTTGTAGAAAGCTTCCTACCGGTAACAAATCACGAGGTACAGGTTGCGACTACTAAAGACAAGGTTTTAAGTAGGGTGATAACTTACGTACAGTCAGGGTGGCCAGCTTCCTGTCCAGATGACGAAATCAGTCCGTTTTTCACGAGGAGACACGAGTTATATGTGGATCGCGGGTGTTTGATGTGGGGATATCGGATGTCAATACCCAGCTCCTTGCGCGAGACCATACTTAAGCAGTTGCATGTTGGCCACATGGGTATAGTCAAGACGAAGTCCTTGGCACGCAGTTACGTGTGGTGGCCCAATGTGGACGCAGATGTGGAGGCGTTGTGTAGGGAATGCGAGACCTGCGCGGCGGAGGCGCCCGCTCCTCCACGGGCTACACCTAGTCCTTGGCCCTATTCTACTCAGCCCTGGACTAGGGTTCATGTAGATTTTTTGCAGTACCGAGGTAAAACGTATTTGATTATCGTAGACTCGAGTTCGAAGTGGATCGAAGCGTGTGAAATGGCGCGGACGACTGCGGCTGCGGTTATAAAGGAGTTGAGGGCGACCTTCGCCCGTTTTGGGCTGCCTGTCGTCTTGGTGTCGGATCAAGGGCCACCTTTTACGAGTAAGGAGTTTAAGCAATTTTTAACACATAACGGTATAGAACAATCATTTTCCCCGGCGTACCATCCGGCGTCTAACGGAGCCGCAGAACAAGCGGTCAAGTTATGTAAACGAGCGATTAAAAAGGCGGCTAGGGACGGGGTAGATTTCGAAACGGCGTTGCAAGCGTATCTTTTAGCATATAGGAATTCCGTACATAGTACCACGGGTGAGACTCCGGCAATGCTTCTGCAAAAACGGAATTTACGTTCGAGGTTAGATTTATTACGCAGCGATCGAGCGTTGGAGGGCAGGGTGCGCGATGCCCAGCGCCGTCAGGTGGAGGCCGCGCATGGCCCCACGCGCCACCTGGCCGCGGGGGATACAGTGTGGTCGCGAGATTACACGGGTGTGGATAAATGGGTAAAGGGCACCATTGTAGGCAAGGAGGGTTCACGGCGCTACACGCTAGATAACGGAGACGGTCGACTTCTAGTGAGGCATTTAGATCAAATAAGGCGCAGATCAGTTCTGTCAAGCGTACCATGTCCTAGGAGCCGGGGGGTCGACGGGGGTGAGCAGGCGGAACAATCGCGGGAATCAGTGGTACAACCGGGTGGTGCGGTGGATATGGGTAAGGAACTACCGGAAGCGGTCATAGAAGAGGAAGTACCGGGGGTACTACCGAGCGTAGGTCCGGGTGAAGACGCGATAGCCGTTCGTTCTCCATGTCCCCAGCCACCCACGCGATCGCCGGTGGTGTTGAGACCGTTACCTGGTCGTAGTCGTAAACCTATGTTGGAGATAGATTAAGTAATAATATTTTAGGCTTATATAAACCTTTAGTTAAGATGAACATTTTAGTACTATGTGATTTAGTGGGGAGGTGTGATATATGTGGGTACTTTATAAGACCATATACATGTAAGAGGGTAGTTTTATATTCCTTTGTCTCGGATTAAATATTGGAGCGAACGGACGTGTGTTATTCCTGCAACCCTTAACCTACGGAGGCACCCTGTCTCATATTTCTCAGGTATGTCGAATATTTTTACAATGCAATGTCAAAAGCAAATAAAATACCAATAAAAATTATGTCAGGTTTAAAACAATAAAAATAAATAAATAAAACATTAAATACGCAATAAGAGGACACCAAAAAATTTTAAATATCAGTCATAGTGAAATTTGTCACAATTATATAATTATCTACTTTCGCTGTACTCTTTTACAGAGTACAACGATTTGGATAAAAAAAGTTCTTTGAGTCGGCGACCAAATAATTCATCCGAAGTCTCGTTTTTGAGGCTGGCGGGTAGTTGTTCGTAAAACTTCGGGCCTATTACGCGCGGGTTCTTGTCGAGGAGCGCCAGTCTCCGCGGCACGAGCAGTAGTTGCCCCGTCTGACGGGTTATTCTGCCCGGAATATTGGCACGTTTAAACATATGCATATTTCGCCGTGTGAACATTATAATTTCATATATGTAAAGTGAATAGTGCGTCATTATACTAAATTGCTTGAAGAGCTCTCTGCACGAGTACCTCGGATTTACACCTGCAATTGTACGTAAGGCTCTTTTTTGAAGTTTAAATACCCTATCCGAGTCGGTCGAGTTCCCCCACAGAATTATACCATACGACATGATGGAAAAAAAATATGCATAGTATATTTGGAGCAATGCGTCGCTGGAGACAATTGGCTTCAGTTTGCGCAGCGCAAATATCGCACTGCCCAACCTGTCGCACATATTGTCGACATGTACTTTCCAGTTAAGCTTGGTGTCAATGGTAAATCCGAGGAACTTACATGTGTCACAACGCGGAATCGGACTCTGTATCAGTGGGATGTTTGTGTTATTTCCTGCTGAGAACAACATTACATTAGATTTCGTGGTGTTTAAGATGAGGCCGTTCGCTAAGAACCACGCATGGAGTTGGTTGTACGTGTGTGTTATTTTTTGCTCCAGTTGAGCGTACGAGGGTGCATTTACTACCACGGTGGTATCATCAGCAAACAACACAATCAGGCCTTCAGCAACAGAGGTAGGGAGGTCATTGATAAACATTAAGAACAGGGTATTTCCTAGTGCCGAGCCCTGAGGGATTCCAAGCTCTATAAGGCCACCTGTGGATTTCATGTTTTTACCCTCAATTTTGACCTCAACCGTCTGCTTCCTATCTTTTAGAAATGATGTAAATAGTCTATGAACGTTATTTTTGACTCCATAGTGCCCTATTTTTTCAAGTAACAAGTCATGACTAATCACATCAAACGCTTTTGATAAGTCGCAGAATACCCCTGCTACCTTGTCCCTTTCATCCAATGCTGTTGTTATATGTGACGTTCCACGGGAAAAGGTACCTTATGGTTGGTATTGAGTTAAGCACAGATCCTAAATCTGTGTTAAATAAGCTATCTAATACAAAAAGAATCACGACCCTAAGTCCCATACTTTTTTTTTAAAAAAACATCAAACCTGCACATGCTAAAATTGCACTTTTGAGAAATCGTCAAAAGAAGTTTGAAACTAATTTTAAGTATGTTCCCGTTGGAAGTTATGGAGATGATGATTGATTATGTATCTCAAGGTATTTTTCTTTGGAAATCAGTAATGGTTTTTTTAATGTGACTTCCAGGTCGTGAAAAATCAGCCTTTGATTAGAGCAAGTCGCTTCTGAGAACGAAATTAAAAAAAAAAAAAATTCGGCCTGTTCTTTAACATATTGTAATCTGAACCATTGTATATAGTTAGAGATATTAGACTGCATATTTTGGGATAGAAATAAAATCACATTGTTAACGAAATATTTTTATTTTAATTAAAATGTCATTTTTATTATATGTTTCATCATTCCTATAATATTCACAATTTTCGTATAATGAGTTCTAAATTATATTTAATCAGTCTACACAAGTATCTCAAAAGTGTCATTATTATTCTACAAGTCGTATTTTTTTATTTATAAACGATTGAAGTTACGTAAAAATCACAAATTATTCCCATACATTTGAGAAAAGGTACCTTATGGCGGGCCATAAGCAAAAAATATTGATAATTACAGTATGGCACGATATTTACATTATTTATTGACAAATCTTGTATTAAGACAGAAAACTGAAGAAAAAAGGTTATTAGAAATTTACTTCAAATCTTGACCAATTAAGAGTAATTCTCAAATGTGACGTCTTACGTGAAAAGGTACCTTATGAGGGTTTCTAGTAACGGAGATATTCAATGTTGTGTAAAAATTGTGTTTTTTTTATTATGTATTTCCATTTAGTAAATTTATGTTACGACACGTCTTTGCCTATCTTTATTTTTGTTATAGGCGAATTAAAGGCTGAATAATATGCTTCTACAGTTTAGTACAAAAGGTACTTCATGGCGGTGTAATTTAAAAATGTTAGAAATACTTGTCGTAACTTGCTCAGTTTTTGTCCTTCATACCGCCGTGCCGTGGTATTATTTTGGCTACACCGCCAGTACCGCCACGCATCTGTCCTACTCTCACCAACACTTTACGTATCGTTCTCTCTCGGTCTTTCTGGCCGCTCGGAGTCTCAGCCGGCCGGCATGAGCAGTATTTGCTTACCTTTTCGTTCGAATAGTTGTGAGAAGTGTTCGTCGTGGATTTTAGCGTGTTTTAAATTAAAAAGATTATTTTTCTTAAGTGGTCAAAAATTATAGAAACCGCCAAAAAATGTCTTTTTTCGTAAAATAAAAAAATGAATAAAAACCTTTTTCTAAAATGGTCAAAAATGATAGGCATTCGCCAAAAAGTGTTTTTTTATTTTTGTAATTTTTTTCAGAAAAAAACAAGGTTTTTCTATAATGGTCAAAAAGTTTCACGATTCGCCAAAAACACGTTTTTATGTTTAAAAACAAATGTTTTTAAGACTTTTTCTAAAAAGGTTGAAAGGGAAACATGACAAAGTGGTAAAAAAATATAGAAACCGCAAAAAAAGTCTATTTTTGTAAGTTTTTTTGAAAAAAAAAATTAAAAAACTTTTTCTAAAATGGTCAAAAATGATGGGCAATCGCCAGTGTTTTTTTTTTATTTTTGTCAATTTTTTAAAAAAAAACAAGGTCTTTCTAAAAATGGTCAAAAAGTTATACGATTCGTCAAAAACACTTTTTTATCTGTTTTAAAAAAATGTTTCATAATTAAAAATTTAAAAAAAACGACATATAAATGTATTTATTTTTATTTTTTTTTCAATTCCGAATCTGTGGCACCCAGTGCCAGTTTCCTTCCAAATTTTCAGCTTTCTAGGATCATTTCGAAAATTTTTGCTTACCATTATGCAGGCCGCATGCTTGTTTGCCACCGTCGTGGTATAAAAAAGAAATAAGCAAAAGTTGCTAGTAAATTTTATTAATTAATTTTATCAACAGCTTTATCATTTTTGTATGTGATCCGCCATAAGGTACCTTTTCTACTAAACTTTGAACCCAATTTTTATATAGAAAAAATTAACGTACAGCAGTGAAACCAAGCTACAAATACACATCTATTCCTATATTTTTCAATTTTGCATAAAAGAAAAAAATGATGATTTTGAAGGATTTCACAAAACCGTTCATATCTCCGTTACTAGAAACCCTCATAAGGTACCTTTTCACGTAGGACGTCACATATAATCATATATTTTGTATGCCGCTGTTGTGGTGGATCTATTCTGTCGGTAAGCAAATTGTCTGTCTGTCAGTAGGTTATTCGTCTCGAGATGTCGCATTAGGCACTTAGATAAAATCGATTCAATAATTTTTGAGATATTCGGTACAATGGTAATCGGCCTATAATTGTCTACAGCAGTTTTTTCACCCTTTCCCTTGTACACTGGACACACCCGTGTGCTCTTCAGTACATCAGGGTACACTCCTTGTGAGAACATGATGTTAATAAGCTCGACAAGTAATCCCGCGATCACCGGCCAGATGCACACGAGTATGTTGACGGATATATCATAAATGTCTAATGTCCTGCGTGTTTTCAAGGTGGCCTTGAGTGTACGGTTTAGGTCCGAAAGTGTGACAGTGGGCAGGACAAGCTCAGGTATGTTTGCATTTTGTAAACAATTTACTAAGTACTGTACAGAGTCCGATTTGTTTATGCTTACATCATATTTAGAAGCTACAGTGAGAAAGTGTTGATTGAGATGTTCCGGAACTTTACGGGGAGGCACGACTTTTCCACTGGCATCTTTTATCGAGATAGCGTGCGACACGGGTTTCGTGGACGCTTCCTCGTTGACTACGCGCCACATTTCTTTCGAGGGATTTTTGCTGTTTGTTATCCGCTTTTCATAATATTCGCGGCGGGCAGTCAAAGATTCAGACTTAATACGGTCAGCGTGATAACGAATATTTTCTGCAAGTGTCTCTAGTTCTGGGTATTGTCGTTTCATTTCAGTCAGGTCATTATAATTTATAATAAGATTCGAAAGGGTGTCGGTAAGCCATGGAATTTGTTTGTCTTTTTTTACCAACATCTTTTTTATGGGGAAATGAATGTCTATATAATATCGCAACACATTAAATAATTTTGTAAATTTGTCATCAATAGAAATTATGTCATTAAATATAAAATTCCAATTATAATTTTCTATGTCAATATAAAATGCAGATAACGATTCATCCTTAAATAGTCTTTTCTCGATAAAAGATTTTTTTGTGTGCGCAGGAGGGGAAATTGTGGGCAAAATGAACACCTGTGCGTTGTGGTCGCTCACAGCAGTGTCGAGCGGCGTCGCGACCACGCGGGCACCGCGCGGCACCAGTCCGCAGTCGATGCTGCTCGAGCTGTGTGCGGACACACGGGTCGGAAACTCAACACAATTTCTGCACATGTAGCTTCTTAAGACTTCGTCCAGCCGCCGCCTCAAAACATTATCAGACGAGTAATCAATATTCTGGTCACCGACTAAAATGAACGTTTTGTCTTCGTCTGTAATTCTACTTAATAATAATTCCAAGTTATTTAAATAAATTTCAAAATCACCATTCCCGGTTCGGTATAAAACTATTACAATTAAATTAAATTTACAAATTTCAACTACAGTGAACTCAAAGTGAAACTCAACGGCGAGGCTTTGCAAGTCGTTCCGCTGGCGATAAGAAATATCAGACCGTGTGTATAGTGCCACACCGCCGTGAGCGATGCGCCGGCGGCAGTAGCTATTCGCCAGCTGATACCTACATAACCTCACTCGCGCGATCTCATTTTGTTTGCACCAAGTTTCACTGCAGGCTAATATATCGGGATTTTCAGATTCTAGTACTAAATCTAATAATGCAGTTTTGCCACATATCGAACGTACGTTTTGGTGGATTATCTTAAAATGTGCATCGGGAACTAGTGTGGTTTTAACATTGTACTCGGACCTTGCCCGTTTTTTGGAGTAACAAAATTGAATCGCCTAATTGATGCGTTTTCGGGCCAGTGTTGCATATTCTTTACCAGGCCCGCTTTATCAGCGGGCACGTCGAGCTTGAATGACGAGTACTGGCCTCTGGAAACCACGAGACGCTCGCATTTCACGTTATCAACGTTAAACACGGACCGGACATGTTGAAGAACATCCTCTACGGTGGTGTCTTCGCTCAGGTTGAAGACGTGCAGGCTGGTGAGGCGCGGTGCGGCCGCTCGAAGACCCGGGGATCGACCCAGGGTTCGAATCGCCGGCAGCACAGCGGCGGGCTGGTTGACAGGAACAGGCAGAACGGGTACATCGGCACACCGACGGGCCGTGGCAGGTTGTGGATTGGCAATGGCTGCACTCCGATGTTCAGTCCCAGAGTCTCCGCGGGCAGCCACAGGCGCGGTACGGCGCGGGCGGCCTCGGCGAGACCTGGGTGCAGGCTCAGCTGCCTCCTGTGGCACTGATGGAGGTTTTGAAGCACTGGTTATAGATGGCGAAGCGCCCTGTGTGCCCATTCCAGGAGAAACAGTGTTTTGTGTGGCAGTTTGTTCGACATTTTCGTCAATCGGTGTGTCGGCATCTATGCATTGCAGGCCTTGGGGTCCGGACTCGTTCAGTGAGACGTTATTGTTGGTGAAGTGAAATCTATAAGGAATATTTTGTGCAATTTCGACCGATGGTTGGGATGGATGTTGCGTGCTAGGTAAGGCTCTGACAATTTTTATCAGCTCATCTATTTGGGTTTTCTGTGCGGCCAAGTCTCGCTGTTGTTGCACTATTATATCATAGCAACTATTAAATTGCACTCTCATTCCCTTTAGCTCTCCCTCAAGATTTAAAATAACGTCCACTAACCTTTTGTCCTGCTCGTCCTTTCCACTTAACCTCGGTTTTATCGGTGCCATATTCAATATTAACTTTTCACAGTATCAATTTTATCAAAATGTAAGTATTTGATTCAGTTTTTAACTGTTTAACTCATTTAAATTTAATAAATAAATAATTCAAATACGGAGCAGTTTAAATTTGCCCTGTACGCGACAGTGGCGCCACTAATACAACATTATATAAATATACCATTGGAATCAGTATTTTTTTCTCTATCGATCTGTTCGATTGAAATTTTGATAACCCGTCAAATAAAAAAGTTATGAGAAGATTAAATTTTGTCGTAACTTCCTAAAATTTAAAGTTGACCCATACAACATAGTGCCATATAAATTTAGTATACAAATTTATATTTTCATACATTTTATGGTTACTTACTTCATTAACCTGGAAACCATAAATATAACTTACAACAGAAATTCGCAATGTACAAATACGCTTTTGGTAGTTACGACAATATGATAATATTTTTAAGAAAAAAACGGGTTATTTCAGATTCGTAACGGACATTTTCGTCTTAAATTCACTGCGTAAGGGACACTATTTCCTAAACTATTAAGGTTATAGATTTCCAATAATTAGTTCGGTGTAGATAAAGTTATTTGAAAATTATAAATCTGAGAATCATCCTAATCGGTTAAGAAACGAACGAGTTACGATTTTTTTTAAATTGAATTTTGTTTTTTGGCTCTCCTGAAAAGTCGACCTTTGTCCCTTACGACATTTGAAATTTCCAGTGTCGATATTGAGATCGCTACTTCAAATCCGGTCTCTATAAATCATCTATTCTGCCGTCCGATATCTAAAACTAGACTCACCTGTAAACAACTCCATAGAGGTTAGTCCAGTTTTAGTCATAGGACGGCAGTATTTTAAAAATGATATTGTTTGTCCACTATAATCAAGAGCTCATATTTTTGTCCAAAAACATTTTCGTATTACAGATACAAAATAACAACCCAATAAATCCTAACAATTATCAGCCATTAGAGAGATTAAACAGAACTAGCATGGCACGCACACATAAAATTAATTTCCACATTCGTAGCCAATACCCAATGTCAGACAGATCCCAATATAGTAGTCAAATTGCTGACCTCTGCTTCACAAATGAGTCCAACTTTACCCTCTGATCAGACTGAATTAACCAATGCCAATTAGTGCTCGATCGAACATTCCAATTGGCGAAGTTACCTTTGATATGTTCAAAGAACTTCAATATAGAATTTTCGTCATGCTTTACAATAATGAATACGTCGCGTCTAATGTTTCAGAGACATTAATTAAGGGAGGCTGCCAGCGCAAGAAGGCGTTTCTACGAGATCAGACAAGCAAACACGTGGCCAACCTAAGAAGATCTACACTTGCTTCTCCGGCGGAGCTTGTTATGAGCATACATGTGGATACTGAGAGGTCGGGTTATGTTGGGAGATCTTGGTACACACGTCCGATAGATTAGTTTAATTATAACGCGCTTAATAGATGAAAACTGTAGCTATATTAAATGTTTACGACGGATCAGCTGACTGCTATAAGCCTTACAATTGCACCGATGGAATTGAAGTTTCAGCTAAGACTTGGACAAAGCTGCACGTTAGACTATTAGAAATTACTCGGACGTGCAATTTGGCTTGTAAGCTATATAGGTATTTGTTGATTTGGGTGGCACCAACTGAAGATACCAATCATATCGAGGTGCCACTGGACAACGTTTCGCCATTACAAATAATCTTCTTCTTGTGATTAGGCTCCTAACTGATGAGGATCGTGGCTCTGCTGATTTTATACTTGATTTTTCGTAGATTTTTCAGACTTCGTTCGTTTAGTCAAAATGTATGGATTTCACTCTCAACCCTCATTGTTTGGTTTTGAAAGCGTAAATGTAAAATATTTAAATTAAACGAAATCAATAAAACCTTCGTTATTACGTTACAAGATATTGAAAACAGCAAATATGCAGAGCGAATAATTTGATTGAAATACCACACCACACTATTGCCACACTTCATTATTTCATCGCATGCAAACAGTAAAATACTTACCGTAGGTATTTTACTTGTCGTGCAACTGACAAATATCAGGGTGTGTCATCGATCACGGGCAGAGAACGGGGAAATTGATGAAGCATTTTTCGAATCCGCACGCTACGTGATATGTCGATATTCGAGTATGCAGCACGTAATAATGCGTCCATTAAGCATGTTTGCCTTTGCGACTGATATGCCTCGTATAAAGTCCTTTTGTATTAAATAGTTAAGTTTGGTGATCGCTGATTTATGACTGAGAATAACGCCTACTCTAAACTGCTCCGAATATTGAGATGAACTTTGGACTACTTGTTTCTGAAAATCAACTCCTAAAATGATAAAAGTTTATATATGTTATCTCCCAATGGATTGAAGATAAGTAGATTTATTAGTATATTCGATTGTTAGTATCACTCGTGTAACCTTAATTTTATCTTGAATGTCATCAATAGGGATGTAACGATACACAGTTTTGCCGATACGATACCGATACCGATATATAGTAGTTAATATCGGCAATACCGATACCGATACCGATATCTTAGCTTAATAATGAAGTATGAACTTCAGATATTTTTATGTCCTTATTATAACTAATGGCAATGACTACTGGCTATATTTACCAGAGAGTCAACCTTGAAAGTGTAAAGTAAAAATAATTAATTTTCAACTCAAAATTATTTATTTTTTATTAAGAACCAAAGATTCAATTAACATAGTAATTATCATTGCACAAGGTAATAGAATAGACCAGTACATAAATTAAGCCAGAAATTGAAATAATTTTTTGCAGATTTTTTTTCATACAGCAAATTCTTCAAATATCGGTTGTATAATATCGGCGATACCGATATATCGGCGATACCGATATATCGGTATCGGTATCGGTATCGTTACATCCCTAATCTAACCTAAATACTATAAGACCTGTATAATCTACCTGTAGTACACAATAAATGATTTGATTGATTGATTGATTGAAAATCATCAAACTTTAGCTGTCGAATCACAGATATCGAAGTAGTCGAATCAAAAATATATGATGAAATCAAGATCTATAGTGATGGTTAAAAAATCTAATAAACGAATAAAACCCTCAATGTTGTTTTTTTACATAACAATCTCGTCTAGAACAGTTTTAAAAACTTTTTTTTTCCTATAAAACATACTTTTCTTTCTTTCTTTTTCCTATAAAACATACTTATATTACGATGTTGCAACCTCGACATTTAATTAACTATGTAGTCCTTATCTTTATGATACCGGGCACATACAGTATTTTTTAGAGATATTAAGAAATCTCACGAAAAAAAAGTCACTCAGTTGGATTTAGCGTCCATCCCTACCACGGAGGAGGCCGTCTGTCAGAATCTTCATTCTTTTCTTTACTGTGACGGGCATCATACACTTTATTCTCAGTGGCAAATTCCTTTGCTTTTTATATATATATTTTTTTCCTATTAAATATTTAATCATAATATAGTTGTTGAAAAAGTGATTGAAGAACACGACGTTAAAGGAAAAATCACCACTACACACAATCGAACGGCGATCTTGCGGCTGTTTAAGGTTAGTCATGTGATAATTACTAAAATCACGCTACGCAATACAACCTTGATCATTTATAAAATATGTACCTCCCGCACACATTCACTTATTAGGTAGATTACCTAGTTTAATCTTCATAAACATACTAAAAGTGGAAATGCGATGACAAAGACTTTGAACCGCAACCTAAACGTACTAAACGGTGAATAATGATTATTCATATATGAGTTCCATACCCATGTTCTTATATTATCTGTAGGTACTGCCATTTCACTTTAATTTACGACTTTTGTTTCAAAAATGATAAAAAATGGTTTGAAACGCAGGTTACTAATTGGTAACCCAAATATGTGACTGTATAAGTGCACTCTCAATGTACTAGGCATCAGGCAGGCCGTACGCTTGTTTGCCATCCTAGTTGTATAAAAAAAAAAAAAAATACTAGGCATTGCACACTAGTTTAATGCTATAAAGAAAGAAAAAAGTCGTGAAAAAAGACTTCCGGTTTCCCCACTCCTGCCCCGCTGCCTACTCGAGCCCTTGCGCCCCACGCGTACCTCATTATAGCTACTATTTGCTACCAAACCAATACATACCTACCAGTGGCGTTGAAGAAATCCTTGGGCAAGCCGGAGCAGCTTTAGCTTCAATTTCCTATAAGAGCACTAGAATTAAGTGCTGAACTGCCTAATATTAGGCAAGCCGATGGTAATCAAGTTCTATGGACGCCACGCCACTGATACCTACATTACTAGTAAACGGATACGTAAACAAATATAAAGGCTCGCTCACACCGCGTCCCGCAGGCGCGTGGACGTGCAGGTTGCACACTTCGTTGATGGTGTCAAATAGATTACTTCGCTGATCGGGAACCGGTACTCACGCGCGCAGCTGCGCGTTCAGATTCGTGTCTAAAAGTTTAGACCTATCAGTCTAGCAACGTAACGTGCGTACGTTCTAGGACTATAAACATTCAAACATTGGTTAGACGTCGTGGCGTGCACACGAATAATACCAATTAGTCCAGCGGTATAACGTGCGTATACCCCGTGACTTTAAACATTATTCCATCGTCTTATAGAATACGATGATTATGATGAGCGGTACTATCACAGGACGAACAGAGATTCGCATAAGTACACGCCGGATCCCAGGCCTTTCTAGTCTCGCGCCATGACGTGCGCATGTCCAATGACTTTAAAATCAGCGATTCACCGAGACTGCATAAGTGCACACCGGATCAATGGCCTAAATAGTCTCGCGGCATAACGCGTGGATGTCCAACGACTTTAAAATCAACAACGATTCACCGACATTGTACAACCTACATATTGGAAATGAAAACACGTACAACAATTTTCTGAGATCGAACAACGGCACAGCAGATCCCAGAAGGACGAGGCGTATCTATAGCATAATGTCGTAATATTTCGTCAAGTAACGTAATGCGCATATGTACGACGATCTCAAACTTTCAGAGCTCTACGCTTTAGATTAGCACAACTCAAAAATTGTTGAGCAGGAATCGCTGAATGACAGGGCAGGAACGGAACAGCAACGTTAAAAATAATATGCAGATGAAAAAAATGTATGTAACATAGAAAAGAAAGGATGTCCTAATAAGTATATCACAACGACGGACAAATCTTTTTGGTATAATCTTTCGACAAGAAAACCGAATACACTACTATTCCTCTGATTTCTCACGCATAACAAGTACTTTTATTTAGACTTCGGATCCTACATTAAATCCGATCGCGATGCATACAAGGAGACCGAAAAATTATCTAATACTTAAGAAATGGCAAAAGAGATGAAAATTTCTCGAAGATTTCTCTAAACAAAGGGAAAATATCCAGGGTGTAAACCAGGACCCAGTATGAGGAATAAAAGGCACCAACCACAAAGCTTAGGGCTTATTTTCTTGATAATCATTCATACACATTCGTCATTAACCAAGAAAGGTGATTATTACCCATGGCGAAACGAATAAGTAATAATATAGTTATATAACTACACGTTCATATGCATTATACGTACACCTAAAGACATAGCTGACATATACATAATTTATTTCGCTACAGGAATTCTTCTCATTCAGAATATTTGTGAAAATGAAAGCTGTGTCTATCAAGGTCCCCCTGCAAAGTAATATTCGGACCACATGACACGACTCTTTTAGTGATATCTCATTAGTTTATTGGGATATATTTTTTTATGCCAATAACATTCCTTAACTAAGGTCTTATACAACCAATTTCTGAAAAATAATGGCAGTCTAACCTACGTAATTACAATTTATAATCCTTTCAGGCAAGTTTTTTTTTCTAAAGCTCACGATAACAACAATTTATGTAATTATCGAGTTTAACAATAGGCGACACAAATGTTTGTGAGAACTTTCCACGTTAAATTTCAAGAGCTACATAATGTAACTATCTTGCATATTATTCAAAAAAAAAAAAAAAAAAAGCGTAATGTGTTGACCCCAACACGAACACAGGTCCTAGAAAAAAGATCGGCTAGAGATAGTAGCCGAATAAAATACGGGAATAGATAATTAAGGCATTTATTACGTCACCCATAACCACCAGACACAAGCTGTTGCAAGGAGTCATACTCCCATTAGAAACGGACCATACTTAATAGACTAGCACGTTTCTTCATTTCAGTGGTTTCGAAGCGACGATCATATTTGTATCTCAATAGTCTTAATTGAACGGTTTCGTCTACCGTCTCCTGATCTTCCCGTTGCTCGCACTCTAGTGCAAGAAGTCTCTATCACACCAATTAATCAATTCCAACTGAAAAAGAAGATTTCTATAAATAGAATGACCCATGAAGTAAAAACATATAATACGGTCTAGTATATGCAAAGTAGTAATGAAATCTAAAAATAGCAAGGACCTAAGTATTAAATAACATCGAAGGTAAGGCTATGTGATGGAAACTAAGAACAATTTATGATATGTATAAACATACATCATACTTTTGGAGCGTAAGTACATACGTACAGTTCCGACAGCGGAGAAACTAGGTAACTCCAGGCTCCATTAGCATCAACGGACCAACACCAACGTACGTTGGGTGAAATTCATCAGGCCGGAAAGGGCCTCTCCGCGTCCGCGTGCGCCTCCCGGGGGTCCGGGGCGTCATTGTCCCGTGAACGGGTAAGACATACAAAAATGATAATAATAACCCTTCTATGCAGATTCACATACAAAGGTAGGCGCCTACATAAACAATAGTTTTAACCGTGGTACCATCCTATACACTTATCGCATATAAGAATTGCGCGAATATTTGTACCTGCCCTTGAATTTTTTGTTTCTAGTTCTTTCACCATGTAACTTAAATAAACTAAAGTAATAACGTGTCAACAAGGATACCAATAAAATGGCTTCATAACACTAGACGATATCACAATCGTAGCAGGAGCTTGATGGGCATACAAAATAAATTCGATGCTACCACCTATACACAAGTAGCAAAAACACCTAAGTGTTTTAAAGTAAGCGAACTATACATTTATACTTCTTTTTTTTTTTCAACTAAATATTTTTTGGCGCGTAGATGCGCGTGTGGGTAGATCCCTAAAGTTAAGTAGTCGAACCAATGCATCATTCACTATCTAGGCAGTACATGTCATTTCCTCTTAGATATTGAAATAAGAGCTTCTCTTACATCTAATCTAAATATAAACCTCCTCACTGGAGGGATAATTGTACCTGTATATAGTATTAGTCATAGCCATTTAATGGTTTTTTTCACAGGAAAACTGACTCTGTCATTTTAACACAACAGAAAGTTCCCAAGACGTATAATATTGCCTATAGAGGAATTTGATAAATAACGCACAAACGTACGACTCCTAGAAGAAATACACTAGATCTGCGATACGCAACCTTTGTGATTTCCGTAGGGGCCACAAGTATACGTTTTAGGAGTGATGCCACGGGCCAAATATTAAATAGTTAACAATAATTACCGCCAAACATAATGGCTTGGCGGGCGCATCCGACCCGAGGGCCGCAGGCTGAGTTTAGCCGCACTAAAAGTATACAATACAATATTCTTTATTGTGCACCAAAACAAAAGATAACAAAAATAAAGTAAATTAAAAGTATAGTTCATTGGCTTCTATTCTGGAATCTTACGGTTAGTTTAGTCTAACCCGTAAACAATCAATACTATTTGATAATTAAAATTCAGAAGATACTTGAATAACCGTTTTCTTTCTGGCAATAATATGGTAACATAACATTATCCGACTAAATACCAAATAAGAACGAAAAATCGTAATTGAACACTACCAAAATATTTATTCCCAATCATTTGACTTCCTGACAAAAATCCAATGAAATAAATAATTAATGATTTGGATAAGGATATCCCATTTAGCCAACGGTAACGTTACGCAAGGGTATTACATTTTCTACCCTCATGCTGCCTATTATCGACACTCTGTCTACCTTCTTTTTTTTTTTTTTGTTTCTCTGTATCTAAATTTAGATATATGTACCACTGATTATATATAGCGTTCTTTTTCGTTCCTTTCCTGGACAACATCCCGCTATACTCACAACTTCACAAGCTAAATATGTACTAATTCGTATACGCGTAGCTTTGAAGAGTTTTTTTTAGTAACCCTTTCCGAAATTAGAACTCTAAACATCTACATAGTTAATTAAATGTCGAGGTTGCAACATCGTAATATAATTGAAGGTTAAACAAACTTACCTTAAGTGAAGTTTGACCATAATTATATGAGATGTTGCAACCGAAGACATTTAATCTCCCACCCAAACCCACCCACTTCTTGATTTCGGAAAAGGGTACTCGCATCTCATCCCTGTCTCTAAAATAAATGAAGATTCTGACAGACGGCCTCCTCCGTGGTAGGGATGGACGCTAAATCCAACTGAGTGACTTTTTTTTCGTGAGATTTCTTAATATCTCTAAAAAATACTGTATGTGCCCGGTATCATAAAGATAAGGACTACATAGTTAATTAAATGTCTTCGGTTGCAACATCTCATATAATTATGGTCAAACTTCACTTAAGGTAAGTTTGTTTAACCTTCAATTATACCTCACTTTAAAGACAATATATGGCTAAAGCCAGCCAGCCAAAGAAGGGCTAAACAGCCGACTATTAGGCCCCATTTAGACGGGGTGAGAACTCGTATGCGAGTTTGATTACATTGCGGGCTATCTAGGTATGATACTCATCATACCTAGATAGCCCGCAGATTAATTGCCGCATTGAAATGAAAATCGCGTTCTCTCCCCATCTAAATGGGGACTTATGACAGTAAATGCCGTCCCATTTCAGCCCTGAAAGTTATGTCCCAAGTTACTAAGGTCGGTGATGTATGCAACATAGCTCCTGCCGCAGCACGATTGTTCTGTCTAATCGTCTTCGTTGGCCAGCTGCTCGGTTTGTCCTTGTACAACGTTGTAAAATGTGTCAAAAGACTAAAGTGTGCGTTATTAAATGTTAAGTACAAACTTTTTTATAAAACTGTATCTACGTATCATATGTATGCATAAGGCTTAAGGGCAAGCACGAGTGCACAAGCGGTCGGTCGTATCGGATCGCCTGCATCGGCTTACACGTATGCAGTTAGTCCTGAGTGCCTGTGTGGATACTTGCCTTGGGCGCGCTGAAACTCAGGTCGTCGGATTATACGCGTTATTATTTTCTGTTACGGAGTATAGCGTTGCTCAGTATTCAGTAAGAATGATCGCGTTCGCATTCAAAATCTAAAGTTTAATAGTAGTTTATGCATCAGTAACACAATTAGAGGCCTTAAACACGATGTGGTTTTATGAAACGTCCCGAAGGCAAGCTTCATACGAGTGTTACACGAGTACCACACGGATATCACATGAGTTTTTTAAGGCTTAATTATGTACAGTTGCATACATTTTATCTACACACACATTAATAATTAATCCTCAGTGATGTGTTCCAGAACCGGGAAGAATGGCTCCCATTGCACCGCCATGGCCGTTTAGATTTCAAATAGTGTTCAACTAGATTTTCATAATTTAATCGATTTCCGCTCATACCCAAAATACCGCACTTCCAAAATACCAGATTTTATAAAATAAATACCAGAATTTCGATTTATCAGATTCCTGTCTTACCACATTCACTACAGTAGATTATTGAATCGTAAGTTACTTAAGGATCTAAATGATTTTGTTGGATGTATTATTTTGGGAATCTGGTATACGGAGAATCTGATATATCGAGAATCTGGTATTTTAGGAATGCGGTACTGAGCGTCGATTTCGATATTATTATAATTTTTCATATATTATAATAACATTGGGACAGATAACACGCTGATATTGCATTACTGCTTGCAATAATGGTGGTCATTATATACGGTTTCCGAACTCATAATAGAGGATTTATGATATCGGTGTAGATAAAAGATTTTACAAAATCAGTTCTCTCTCACTTACCTAAAGTTCTAGCACTTTTGTCATGTTTTAAGCCAGCAGATGTATCTAGTTAGATATTTAAATTGCTACTAATACAATGTACGGTAAACATCCTAGTGTTTGACACATTAATGCCCAATAGTTGACAACCTACTGTCACATCTATTGCTAATGATATATACAACGACAGGGATGGTATCATTTTATGTATTGTTAGCAATATAATGCGTTTTGTGGTGCTAGCACAGACCACCTCCACTAGACGGAGTATGCCATACGACACGAGCTCACCACGCATATGCGCGATTAAATATCGGTAGATATTACTAGTACAACGCGTGTTTCACGTCTTTTTTATCATTTTATGTTTTGAGATTGTCGTCGGATTGAACAGAAATATTTATTTCACGTTTGGTGCACACACAAGTCAGAAACATGGTCGCAACTGAAAGAGCGGCTGGTCGCGTAATGTCGTAATGCTATACGATTGACCATATCTGATGTGAGCGCGCGCCGCCCAACATGCTCCGTCTAGTGGAGGTAGTCTGTGGGTGCTAGGGAACCCTATATTCTTCAGTTTACCTTTTGTCTTTATGATTAGTAATATGAAAATAAGATTTTTTATGTATGTTTGTAAGTTTTTGAGTTGATATAAATTGTATTTACAAATATCTTTTGTTAAAGTAGTCAATTCAGTTTGATCAGATTTCGTATACCTACTTAAATCAGTTCCTCCTTCAAATTGTTGTCACAACCAAGTTATGTACTTTCTTTTCAAACCTAAGCACTGGACCTTATGATTCAAATTACAACCCATCCCTTTCTAACGTATTGCTTTTTAGCGTTAGTTCCATTTTTCTGGGGCCGGTTATCGTGAGCGTTCAGAAAGACGAAGGTACTTAACGCTAAACTAGCGCCGACAGGCTGCCATATCGGTCTGGGCAGCCCGATGAGTTTACGAGTAATCCCCGAATACTGCCGAATACTACCGAATGCCGGGCGTGTGACATGTACAGATAACTGGTAAGCCAGATAGTAAAAGCTTTGCACGCTTTTTCGACTTTTTTGCTTTCGTTAGAATGTACTATGTGACCAGACAATTACGTAACGCAATATCGCGTAAATTATTTAGGTAAGCGTATAATAGAGCCTAGGAGACAATTTTCAACGAAGTTTTGATTAAAAAGATCTCTTATCACGAAGGTTCAATTTATGATCATCAACTTATACACCGTGCCCCCGAATAACCCGAAATTTTTTAACCACGTATTCCTGATGGTATTACAAATAAATAACGTTATATCAACATAGGTCGAATTTTGTCATTTTACATTAATAGTCTTATGGAACAAAATAAATCAGTAAATTGAGCCCCTCCTTATAAACATGTCCTTAACTCCTTAGGTGCTTGAGGAAAAGATATCAAAAAGGAAAAAAAAGCTAAAATGGAAACAAAAGGTAAATTTTTTGGACTCGTAGTCACTTACCATCAAATACTGCGAAGGTTAATTGCTGTTTCGTTAAAAGATTTAACAAAAAATGTAAACGTATCTTAGTCACATTTATTAGGGCTTGTTACACACTTGGGAGTATTCATTTAAAAAATAATGAATATCTCGGAAAGTAACCGTTTTTCGACTATACATCATATAACTTTTTTTACTCCTAATAGTTGTTAGAATCTATAGTTACAGTTTTTCGGGTTACTCGGGGGCACGGTGTATATCAGTCCGCTTTTCTTCTTGCAATACTCTAGTAATACCAGTATTGCATGCCCTATGTGCAACGAATATTCGGATTCAATAGAACGGTGATAGAACACGATCTTTGGGTTTTTTTCCTTCAGTTATTATAAACTTCTGCAGGCAGGTATCCTCCCTCCACCTAGTAACAAGTTGGTTTATATAATACTAGCATTTTCCCGCGGCTTCGCCCGCGTTGTTCCCGTTATTGTCCCAAAGGAACTCTTTACCGGGATATAAAGTATCCTATGTTTCAATCCAGGACTTGGACTACTTACATGCCAAATTTCAGCTTGATCCATCCAGTTGTTATCCCGTTATCAGGTAACAAACTTCCAAACATCTAAACATCCAAACATCCTCACAAACTTTTGCATTTATAATATAAGTGGGATTAGGCCTACAGTGGCGGAGGACTCCATTCTAGGATTCTATACCCCCGCAGATTTTGACTCTCAATATGTAGCTGTGATCAGCCCACTACCATTACAGTTTAGCATCATCATATCACGAATTAGCAAAGCAATATTTTTGTTTTAATTTTCACTACAGTTTGCTAATCCGTAGAGTTACCGTACGTCGGTTACTATGGATCCAAAGTTAAATGAAAATGAGGCACGGTAAGCAAGAGTTTTCATAATATTTCTGCTTTGTGAGATGCTAACAGTTATATAACTAGGTCCGGAACGCTCTAATTAGAGAATAAACAGTAATAAAGCTGAAACAAAGGTCTAATAATAAAAACTTTCAGAGAATGTGAAGCCGGGCTTAGCAATGAAAGTCAAACGTTGGTGTTATTAAAATCTTCAAGGAAAACGAAAAATGGAAAAAGGTTTAATTACTCGTACCTAGTTTAAACACTTTCTGGGAAAAAGGTGGATTTTTATTAATTGATGAAGTAATTCGCGCAATTTTTCAGGATTCTTGTGAAAATGGATTAATTAAATCTTCATAAACCTTTTTTTGTGAAACCATCCTTAGGTATACTTTTAAAAGTCTCTAAAATCACTATAGATACATTTTATAATAACTTTCTATGGGTAGAATATTATTAAGTTATTTTTTATTAAATTGGCCTTTACCTTCAACTAAAGTAATTTATCATTAATTAATGTGTATGGAACAATGTTTTCACGTCAAAAAAGCCAGTCATATCAGATTCGATCCTGAGATCAAATATTCCCGAATTGAAATTGTGCATGTTATATCAACTAGCATACCTATCGCTAGGTAGGTTAGGTTTAGGTTGCATAGCGTTTGGTGCAGATCTTGTGTAGTTTTCATTAGAATTACAAGTGAAATGTCTTATCTTATCCCGCTGAAATCTCGCGCAGTTTGCACAGCGCTGACGAGAAACGCTCGAAAGCAAAGGTTTACCTAGTGATGTCACGAATATTACTCAAAAGTGCAAATTATTGTAACATGCAACCCTTTTTACGGGGAGTAGCAACAAAATATTTAGGCCACCTAATGCAATAGACACTGAGGTAATGGACACATCTCGTCCAGAAATAAATAAATCGATCCTCATAAAATACTCACATCATTAATTATCTGAATTTTCTTTTGCTGAGCAGTTGCTGTATTTAAACCTCCCCGCCACGCAATTATACGTGTTGACAGTCCGCGGACAAAAAGCATTTTTTTTAAGGGATAACTTAAAATTGTTTATATACATTACGGATGACAGTAAATACTTCAGGTTCCATGTAGTAGGTATCTCAAGCGTAGTGAACGTTTGGTACCTATTTATAACATAATATTGAAATATTTGCCGAGGGTGAGCAAAACATTTTCAGCTCACCATTAGCTTCTATCACTTTATTTACCACTTTATATTTCTGCACTATCAAACATTTTGCGAAATCCCATCAGCTCAAAACATCAATATATCATATGTATCAGTGATCTCCAGTCCTATGTAGCGATATTTAAATACAAATGTCACTACTTATAAAAAAAATATAAGTAGTGACATTTATACTGTAAGTTACATTTCAAAGCATCTGCATACACATATCCATCCTCACATCTCCCATCCCTACTCAATCCCAGTACAGTGGGCAAAACAATAGCAGTTTATTTATATTTGCACGGCTAAGTCCTGCCGTGAAAGCTCATTAAGCGGACAAAGCTTTTGATTATTAGCTCTCACCTCGCCCTTTGTTATTATTTATAAACCGTGGCTTTAAAAAACCTGTAATGTGTTTTTAACGATTTCTTTTCCAACGGCAAAGTTTTGCGGGTCCGGAGCTCGGTCGGGATTATTACTTTCAGGTGTTGGTATTGTGTGGAGGTAAATATAATAAGTTTTTTAAACACATTAAATGTATTTAGAATTAAATTAATGACGTAAAGTCGTGGTTTTATTATTGCTATTATTTATCATGTCAAATCCGAAAGAGGATATTATTCATTTACAAGCATTCACCCGCGGGTTTGCGTGTGCTATCCCCGTTATTATCCCAAGGATACTGGAACTTCAAATATCTTCACAAACTTTCACATTTATAATACTAGCATTTTCCCGCAGCTTCGCCCGCGTTGTTCCCGTTATTGTCCCAAAGGAGCTCTTTACCGGGATATAAAGTATCCTATGTTTCAATCCAGGACTTGGTCTACTTATATGCCAAATTTCAGCTTGATCCATCTAGCTGCTACCCCGTTAAGAGGTAACAAACATCCAAACATCCAAATATCAAAACATCTTCACAAACTTTCGCATTTATAATATTAATGGGATTGGTAGAATAGGATAATCCTATCCTATTCCTGTAGTCCAGGATAACTAGTAGTCGATAGAAGTTAGTAAGTTGGATAGAATTGGCTGTGGCCTGGTCACATTATGTCGAAGAACCTGATGATAGTTGTATCAGGTCAGTTGTAGAACGGAGACTATGAATGGAAAAACGTAGCTCTGGTATTTACGATGATCTACTGTAGGTATTATTAGATAAATTAGGCCATCCATAAATCAATAAGGATCGGGCCAGTACGACATTTGACTTAGTTTGCATCTGTACGTATAAGTGATGCCTGCTTTCGCTCTATGTTATACATGTTTGTATAACAGGGTGCATACATTTCTTTTAGGCCAGCTGTACATTATGTGCATAAGTGAAGTAAAGCCGAGGTCGTAAACCTTACCCTAAAGCTACCCACATTTTGCCCAGGCGTGCCCTGCGAACAGGTGGCAGTTATTTCGGACTATTTATCATAATACCGAGCTACCAGTAAGTAGGTCCTGTAGATGTAGGTACAGTAAAGCTTATAAATATTCCACGTCACCAAGAGAAAACATATTACTGAGCATCCTCATGCCTCATCACCTTGACCCTGTACTAATCTAGGAAACATTTGTGTAGTAATCAATAGCGTAGCTATCGAAAGGTTAGATGGTGCATTGCAGCAGGATCCAAAGCTCAGGAGGCCCCTTGAACCCTGACGGCCGCCTGAGCTAGGGCTCTTGTTCATTTTGCATCAGGGCCTTTGGTAATCTTGGCACACGATTGGTAGCAGTAGGCGACTGCTATGAAAATGCAATTAAAATCGTCCTTATTGGCCAGCGATGTAGTAATCTTTTACCTAAAGGGCATTTAACTTTTAGGTGTCATTGTCTAAATATAAGAGGTCAATCAAAAAACATTTTCATCACACTTGCTTGTAAAGGGTGTTATAAGAGCCGATTTACCTCCCGTGGCTTATAAAAATCTATAACTCCCACGGGAGGAAAAACTGTATGGCTCGGGATGGATGTATCCCTCGGGAGTTATGAGTTTAGTTTTAAAAATATCTATTTAACGTGGAGAAACATTGAATACTTCTTAAATAAAGAATCCTCTCTCCACGGGTAAATAATAGGCGAGTCGGTGGGAATCGAATTCTGTGGACACCCCTCCTCCCCCCGGTACTGACTTGGTTTAACATTACCTATATCTCAAAACTTTTTTGTTGCGTTGCGAGACTTGCATCTTTTTACATGTATTGTTTTTGATGGGATAGAACCTACTCTTACGTCATTTCAGACTAAGGAGGTTTTAAATCAGCCAAGGCTTATTTCCTATCTTCAGAACATGGCTACATTTTTGCAATTATTTTAATGCAATTAAATTCATTTAGTTTAAAATTTTATTTTGAAAATCGGTACAATCGGTGGCGGTTTTGCCTGTCAAGTTTCAAAACTATACGCAGTTCTTAGCATTATCTGTGGAAGACTATATTGAAAAAGTTTGACTGTAAATAATTTGATTTTTGTGTGTATAACGGGCAGTAAGGGGATTACAAACTCGAGCCATTAAAAGCCCTCCGCGTACGGCGTCGGGCTCCTAATAGACTCTCGTTAGAATCCCCGTCTTACTACCCTCAGTGCACAATGTACTACTGTATATTGTAATTTGTAGTGTGTAAGTTTCTGTGGCAATAAATGTTTTTCTGATTATGATTCTGAACAAGTTAAATTATTGATGTATTTTTTGTCACATTTTTAATGCATAACATGTTAGGTGCATTATTTTTTACTTGAAAAATCTGGTAAAAAACTAGCACTGGCTAGTTACGTGTAGTTACTTGTAACCTACAATAACTAGCAATATCTGATATTTACTAGCGTGCAGCCCTAACGCCATGAAAACCATAGGCACATGCAGTGTGGTCGTTGTGGCGCAAACTTTTGTACTTAGACCAACTACTTCTTGCACGACACGCAAACTGCAAATATAACCGTTCTTAATAACTAATTAATGGTAACTGGTGGTGGCTAAGGCATTGGCGTTGAAAGTAAAATTCAGCTTAAGATTCGTTCAAAATAAATCACAACATAAAGCAAATGTACCCTCGCACAACTGAATGCCGTTTTATTAAGCTAAGTCAATTACTGACGGCAAAACATATGGTGGCCCATATTTCACCTCAAATAACGCTCATTTTGCCCCACAGCTGAAGGCGCAAATGGGAAAAATTTCATTAATGCCCAAAATGGAAAATGGCGCCATGATTGTGCCATAAATATCCCTTAATTTTTAACTTTTATTAAATGTTTTGTCTTTGCAGGAACTCGTTATTTTTATGAGATGGTAATTTTACGACCGGGCGTTAAGTAGCTATACTTGTTTTTCGTAAATTGTTGACATAGGCATCTTTCTTCAATTTCGCTTTAATGGATAAAGTAGCAAGCAGTTTAGTTTTGTAATGAGTTTACTTTATTAATGCAAGCTAAAACTCGTATCATTAACCTAACAGTAACCTTTAAAGCACAATAGATCGTGACACCGATATCGTAACAATTCATTTTCCAAAATGTCACATGACGCAACTATAACACACATTAGGGTTTTTTGTGCCCATATCACCTTTAAGCAGAATGTCATTTTGCACAGAAAGATTAAAATTCCGACTGCCGTATGAAAGTCAATTAAGTACCTTCTAAACCGTACGATATTGTTAATGTTTTAGAACAACAAGATTTAGGATATTTATATTGTCACTCTTATGAGTGTCGATATAAATACATTATAAAATACAATTTATGTAATGTAAAAACAAACTAGCCTAGCCAATATCATGTAAATAATCTACAACATGATTTTTTTTGTTCATTTTTGTAACATCAAGTACCTACATATTTAATTACTAATTTATAATATTCATTGTACCTCCAGTTTGAGAGTTATAAGAGCTGTGTAAGCCCTTATAGATTTTGTGTGGAACTTAGATTTTATTTAGCCTATAAATAGATACTATACTATGGTACGAGCAAATCTGGTGTGAACTAGTGTACAATATCTCCCCGTTATCGGCTGTCGTCGGCATTTGTCGTTAAGTCAAGGGTCATCAATCAAGTGTCTCCAGCGAGGCCAGCGGCGACGGATTTCAGTTCCTGGCTGTGACGTCACCGGTATTGACGGCGATGAAAAGTTGTACACTACGCTGAAGCAAAAAGTTAAATATTTGATACAAACATTTAGCCGCGACATCGTTTGCGGTACCTATTCATATTATTACCTATAACACTTAATTACGATATAAAGAATCCTATGTTTCGAAATGAAATGAAATAATTTATTTCTGTAAGTCAAGGATTTGGTCTATTATGCGAATTTTATTCTCAATCCAATTAATTGGTATCGCATACTTAGTAACAAGCATCATTCAGGCATTAACACAGAATTTTACTACACGATTTCCAGTGCCACCATGAGACATGTATGATTTCCTTAAACCTGCATTTGGCATCAGAAATAATGTACTAACACAGCGGTCGGCAACCTTTTAGCAGCCAAGGGCCACATAGTAGCTAACGAAATTGACGCGGGCCGCACTTTGTCAATAATTGGTGATTTTATACAATTCTGAATATAGCGACCTTTACATACAAAATAACCAGAGAGGCTCGCGGGCCGCAAGTGAGCGGCTTACGGGCCGCATGCGGCCCGCGGGCCGCTAGTTGCCGACCGCTGTGCTAACAAATTAGGTATCAATATTTTAAGAGATGTTTACTTACATCAACACAATTAACTTTTTATATACATTTAGAATACTTTTTATATGATATTTTTGCACTAAATATATTGGTACCTAATTTAATAGCACCTTATTATAATTGGTCAAAATCTAACAAGCCTGTGACGGCAACAGCTTGACATTCTGCCATGTGCTACGTTTTATTCAGTTTGCAAAATGCGAGATTATATCTTGGCAACTTCGTTGGTGACACTCACATGTGTGCTTTTTGTTATGTGCAGCCGTAACTACTCACACAAATTACCGCGAACACGAACGACGACCGACGGAGGTGGCCTCCGGAGGCCCCCGTTCGTGTTGGCGGTAACTTTTGTGAGCAGTTACGGCTGCACATAACAAAAAGCACACATGTGAGTGTCACCAACGAAGTTGCCAAGCTATAGACTAAAATTTAGGTTCTTTTAGCAATTACTCGAGTCGTCAGTGCAAATATTGTACTCCGTTGCTGCCGCGAGTGTTATGAATTAATTTGCGAGGAAATAATGTTTGAATTGCGCCATTTTACCTGAACCTATGCGGGCGGTCCTCAGTTCCAATTTTTTGCAAAGACCAAAGACCGGCTAGGTAGGTCCGCCGTTTTACCAAACAACATCGTCAGGTTCACAAATCCTTCAAAATACAAAACATCCCACTAACCCTTCTAACTTCACTCCATCTATGTTCACTCCATCCACTCTGTACAGAGTGGATGGAGAAAAACTTAGATTTAGACGTCGATTATAATTTATACCTGCATTTTCCCATTTCCGCATGAATATATAATGTAAAATAGAAATTAATTACGACCGGTTTTAAGAATAAGCCAGCTCCGATTCCATTAGGGAGCCAATTAATAACCATTCAAATTAAGAGTGAGCGGTGGGGGAACTTTTCACCGTCATTTGCGGTGATTCATTTCACTAAACCAATTAATATAAACATCAAAGCGATCTCAGCTTTAAAGGATCCGGAATATTAACGAGCCGATCGGTAATTTCATGGTACCCAACGCAGTTTTTTTCATTTATTTTTTAGGAACGTGTAAGTTACATAACTAAATGTTTACAATTAACTGGACAAATTGCTAAGACAGTATGATGGGGAGATCACGGTCATACCTCATAGTTCTTCGCTATATTCACCTAGTTCACATTTCTAACAATCTCTCTATTTTGGCTTGGTAATTATAGAGCAATATTAGTGGTATATTGGGTCACAAGGAAGTAAAATCAAGTATTTGCGGAGAGGGCGTATATTGTATCCAGCGCGAAGCGACAGGATTCTAGTGTTAACATCCAAGACGAAAATTATTTTTATGCTACACCTGGCCATAAAGTGACTTTTTCACGGAAAAAGCCGCTTTCTGAACAAGTGTAGACATAAAATGATGTACACAACACGGGAGGTAATAAAGAAAGCCCTCGATCGTATATTTACGTCCCTCGCTTGCAGCTCGGGCCGCAAACATCTGCGATCTCGGCCTTTCTTTGTATTACCACCATAGTTGTGTAATTTATTATTTCTACCGTGCGACACGTACTGCTTTTCAGTTGGTCTGAATATATTGGTATTAGGTATTTAGCAAATGTACATACACCGCACATCGTAAATATAGTACGCGAGCTATCTGCGGTACAAAGATTTTAACTAAAAAGTAAAAATTTATACTAAATTCCTTGAATATTAAAATCCTACGACGAAAAATTAAGCATATTGACACTAATAAAAATAATAATCCAGATTGCAGACATCTGTGGCCCGAGCCGAGGTAACAGGCGACCTTATCGCTGAAGAAGCTATCTCTTTCAGTCAAGTAGCTTTAGCAGAGAACAATAACAAATATAGACTCTCCATGGAAACGACAGTTTCGAATGTATACTTCCCAGAATCTTGCAATCGTATAATAAAGTCCCAGAAATAGCGTAGTCTATTAGTTTTATCGCTTCGCCACTGGCGCCGTATTATTTCCGGGCCTTTTTTCTTTTTCCTCTGCTAGTCAGAGGAGGGGAGGAGCCTACCCACTAAAAACCCACCGGCGTTTCTCTGCACTGCCGTATTGGGGGCACAATGAGCTCGTTGCACTTCTACCATGTGTGCCCCCCGGCTGCCCTGGCTTTTACGCCGCCAGGGCTCCCGCGCCAAGGGAGGGAAGGATCGGAAACCGCCACGATCCTTCCCCCAGACGGGTGGAGTCTATATGTGGGCCCCTAACCCACACTCAACTAGGGGTTGAGGCGAGCGCTGAATTGCGCCCGCCTCCTCCCCCTCCGCCTACGCCGGAGCGGGAGAGCCTGTCGCCTATCTTCGCGCTCCCGCTCCGCGGCCTCCTTCTGCGAGATCACAGTGTCGCAGAAGGAGGCCACCGCCTCCCAGGACCTCTCGCTGTGCAGCATGGCCGCCACAATGCTGTGCAGCGAGAGGTTACCCACTCCTAGAACCGCCACCATGGTGCGGCGCTCCTCGGCTCAGTAATTGCACACCTCTAGATTATTTCCGGGCCTGGTCATAGGCGGTATTCCCGCCATTTTAGGGTTCCATTGTAAAGATTCATCTCCGATCCACCACCGTAGTAGATGGGTCATATACGTTCAGAAAAACGGGCGTCTTTTCTGTGTACAATACAAAAGTAAACGACTTGGGTACATTTTACTTATCCTTCTATCATACAGGTTTTAAGAAAAAGACGGTTTGTATAAGTCTATGAGGATCCAGTAAGAAAATTAGGCTTTAAAGCCTAACAATTTTATAATGTCCACAGGAAAGACGTATAACCTTAACTCATACTAAAAATATTTTTGACCCAGATAATAGAAAGAAAGAAAGAAAGAAATACGTTTATTTAGCACAAACTTATTAAAACAATTACAAAATTAATAAAATATAGAATTATGCTAAAAAGGTCGCCACTCAGCTTAATGCCACAAAGTAAATTACTTACTTCGCGACGCTGATTTTCAGTGACGCCTGTAGGTCTCTCATTAGCAAATATTATATAAGAACAGTATACATACAGTGTTTTTTAACTAAACAAATCAATCAGATATCTTTACCTAAACAAACAAACAAACAATTACATTTACGTTTATTAAAATACATTATAATGATGGCGTTAAAGAGTGTGTGTGAGTGCGTGACTGTGTGTGTGTGTGTGTGTGTGTGTGTGTGCGCGAATGTGTGTACGTATGAGTGCGCGCGCGCTGCTAGTGTTGGGACTTAATACACTCACGGACAGTGAATTCTGGTCGTTTTCTATTAACAATTACATATAAAGAGACCCGAATTCATTGTGTGAGTGTATTACGTCATTTTATGTTTCTGAAACATCAACTCTGAAGCCTTGATATCCAAGGGAGCCACATCGCACATTGCGTAGGTATGCTATTGAGCCACGCAAATTTCCAGAAAAAACAAATTTATAAAGATAATCTGGCCAACCGCGGAAAAGATAGCGGGATGTGTTGTATGCTCTCATTAAAGACTGGCCAGATACAGTGCAGAATAGGAAAACGTAGAGAAAAAGGGGGGGGGGGGGGGTGGCGGCCTTTTGTCAGCAGGGGTACAATTTAGGTTGAACAAAAGACACTATCAGTGTAAGAGGCATCTAAGTGCGTCGGCTATGTACGTAGGTATCTCGACAAGTAGGTTTTAAGGACATTAGACAATAGAGTTTATTTTATTATTAGTACCTACAGGCTGGAACAAAACAAATGAAACTTAAAACCTCCCTTTTACATTTATTAATTCCGGTTTAGTTAATTAAGCTAGGTCGAAAACCGTTTTAATATTAACCGAAGAAGTCAGTAATAATAACAGTACCTACTTACACATTTAAGGCCAACGCACACCGGCTGCGTGTGCGTTGCGTGCACGCAGCAGCTCCTTGACTTTGTGCGTAGGTAACGCGTACAAAATGGCGGCTCAAAGTCAAGGAGCTGCAACGCGTACGCCACGCGCACGCATCCGGTGTGACCCGGCCTTTATTGTTAGCCTCAACTGAGGCCAGTGGATATAACCTGGACTGTAAGTGATAGCTTTCCTGGCAGCCACTTTTCATTATACTCCTACGATCCGTTTATGACTTCACTGTCTGAGTATATTGAACGAGCAATGGGCAGATTGAGGGTAGTACGGTTAAATTTATACAGGCGACTATAAAAGCTTTGTCATATTTCGATTTAACTTTAACCCACTGTCTTTTAAAACGGTGCAATTTATATGGCATAATTGACACTGCAAGTAGATAGAGGAGCGGAACATTTTGATTAATCAGAATAAAGTGTCGTCAATGTTGCCTACAACGAAAAAATATTACGTTATTTAAATACGAAACGAAAAAAGTTTCTGTTGCTAACTTTTGATTGCCGGTTGTACTTTTTAGAGTTCCGTACCAAAATGGTTAAAAAGGAACCCTTATGGTGTGACTCTGTCTGTCTGTCTGTCTGTCCGTCTACCCGTCCGTGCGTCGACAGCCAGATATTTTTGTACGAGCATAGTAGCAAACTATAAGTAATTTTAATACCTTCTGACCTCATTATCAAACCATTTCCAATAGTGCCATATTATTACATTGTCACCAAAGATACGTATGTTTATCAAATTTGAGCCCAATCGAACGTCGAGAAGTATTTCTAATTAGCTTCCAAGATTTGACACTCTTACAAACGTACCTATATTATTATACTAAGTAACACGTTAAGTTAAATAAAAACTCGTAAAGACTATACAAATACAGGTATATTGGGTCAGTATTTTTTGCAATGATTGCCCAGATTGTTATTCGACTGAAGCTTGAAAGAATCTAGGAATAAATGCAAACGAGTTGAAGTGTGTATATAAAAGCTAATTCAGTAACTAAGCCATTATTTTCTGTAAAGTTTTTACGCCTCAAGTGTTCGCTTGACATGAACAGGTTCGTTAATTAGCCATATCGTGACGAGGGCGTTCATGTCGTGACAGGAAATTCTACTTTATATATTTTTATTACTTAGTATTTATATTAACTTTCGCATGTGAAGTTTTAAGTCCCAAGGATTACTTTTTCCGTTGACTTGGGAAGAGTTTTAAAGTGTATAAGGTTTCAAAAAGGAGTTGATTTATTTGTTTTCAATAAAAAGGTATACTTATTACACTAATAAATGGAATACTTACAGCTAATTTAGAATGTTACATGTGTTGCTTATGTAAGATATTTTCGAGAAAAAAATATTTTTTTTTCGAAAGATTTACTACGGCATGTAGTAGAGGGTTAACATAATGTACGGGTGATTTTATTACAATTAGTTTGTGTCAAAAACATATTTTTGAGATAACCGTTTACTATAGACTTTTTATAAGTATAATCGCAAACTTCACTTCAAAATTAATCAAAAGAGCCGGTGGGGACGGTGGATGTATCTAGTGTAATTTAGATGATCCTATGAATACCTTTCCTTTTTCCATGATCAGATCAGCTTCATGTCATAATAATTTTGCATTGTATCCTTGCAAAATTCCAGCTTAATCGGAGACCAAGAAGTGGGCCAAATTTAACTTGCAAGATTTGCAAGTCAGACACACAAATACACAGACACCGGGACCGGTGAAACTAAATAAAAGCTAGTAAAATATAATGTGCAATTAAGGCGAAATAGTGTTAACAAAGCGAAAACCCGAAACCGTAGTTGTGAAAACTATAAACTATTACATCGGATGCTGCCAGCATATCAGCAAGTAGCTCGATAATAAATCGCCGAGTAACTCGCCGCCGCTGACCTCGGCAGAACAGCGAGCCGCAGAGGAGGACATGTCTGTTAACAATGCTAATAACTAATAATTTATCGATTATTGTAATAAAACATCTATGTATGTACAAAGCTCAATGCCATAGCTCAAAATACATGCGGTAAAAAGTCGTGAAATAAATAATATGTGCACCAAGACGCACTTATCCCTTTCAGGGACCTTTCTCAGATATAATTGAAAAGGATTAATTCATTTAAACACAATTAAAACGAATATAACTATTAATTAATTTTACATCACCATGTCTTGCATTCCTTTATAATTTACAGCGTGTAAGTCTAATACGGGCGATAAATTAAATCGGACATTGTATTCATTAGTGTAATCATGAAGTAAAAGGTTTTTTTAAGTTACAGTTCATTACGACCCCATAATTACATTTTTTTAAATTTCTCAGAAATGTCAACGTAACTGTCAACGAGCGTTTAACGTGAGTGTGTTTGCATTACATTGCGGGCTGAATTATTTTGTATGGACAAAATTATTGTTGCAACTTTAAGTAAATGTTATCTTATTACCTTCACTTTGTCCTATACTAACCACCGTTAAGAGATTCGCCCGTATTAGACTTACACACTGTATAGGGCTTTTCTCCAGAAATATGTCTGCGACTCATTCAGCTGTCTCCATACATTTAGTATGAAAAAGGGCCAGATGAATGAGGTGACCGCAGACATATTTCTGGAGAAATGCCCTATAGCAGCGTTCGTAGTTGCGGACAGAATAAACCTCATTTTTCTCCGTCAAAATTACAATTGCGACTAACCCCATTTTCAAAAATTGAAAATTAAAATTAAGGTGCCTAAGAAAAAAACAACATCTACATATTAATGAATTAAACTATATTTAAAATGTGTCGCCTCTGTATTTTGATAGTCAGCGCTCCGCGCGGGGGCGCTAGCATGTCGCCCACGTCCGGAGCGCCCGCTTCCGTCGGATGTGACACGTCTTCAGCGCCGCCAGCTTCCCCTGCGCTCACACTCAAAATACGATCAATATCGTTTCTTTAACAGAAAAAATAGTGTTTTATTTAAAAATGTATGAATAAAACTAAATATAAAAGGTGTCCCGTCTGTATGTGATACTCAGTGCACCACGCGGGTGCTAGCACGTCGCCCGCGTCCGGAGCGCCCGCTTCCGTCGGATGTGACGCGTCTTCAGCGCCGCCGGCTTCCTGCGCTCACACTCAAAATACGATCAATATTGTTTCTTTATCATATAAATGGTATTTTATCAAAAAATTTCAGAATGAAACTAGATATACACGGTACCGCCTCTGTATGTGATAGTTAGCGCACCGCGCGGGCGCTTGCTCGTCGGCCATGTCCGGAGCGCCCGCTTCCGTCAGATGTGACGCATCTTCAGCACCGTCGGCTTCCCTTGCGCCCACACTAATTATAATAAATAATAATACCTATAATAATTTATTTCGTTCAAACTTAGGTTGCGACTTCCTATTAGGTATCATGTATCTGTATCAGGAGGCCTCGCTCTACCAGATTACATAATAATTAAACTAATGTTAGAATGAAAATTAAGCATTGTAAAACTTAGTCTAGTTGTGCTAACTAAATGCATCAAAATACGATCAATATTTTATTATATGCTTGGGTAGTTCTCTGCGACTAAACAGTCGCATCAATCAAATCATTACCATCGCCATATTATTATTATGGATGAGCTCCCTATAAACTATGGAGTCGTTTTCGGTTATCTTGTAGAAGTCGCGTGCCTCTGCTATTTTTATCATAATGATCCCGATTGCTTTTATAAAACGGCCAATAATAGTGGCGATGGTAATGAAGCAAGCAAAACGGTATAAAATCGCAGAGAACTACCCACTTACGTGTATACTTTGTACAGTTTATATTTTATGTTCATAATTGCTACGCGATATCTAAATATCGTGTACCTATAATAATATTTCCTCAATGGAACATAATTTGTACGAGTATCGTTGTCGTCGAGGTCTCGTGTAATGTACCCAGTTATGTTCATATCGTATCGCCATCGCTACGCATTTGACTAAGATTGCATCGCGCCGGTAATAACTTTCATACACAACGTTTAATACGAGAACCAAAAAGTTGGAAGTAAATCCACTTTCCGTGTATTTGCCAGGGAAATTGCTTTCTCACGGTCCATTATGAAAAATAAATAAAGCGTGAAGCCGAAATTATTTCAACTCTTAAACGTAGGTACCTAGCCATCGTGATTGGGCAACTTTGTTTGAACAATAGTTTGAGACAGCTAGAGTCTATCGATAGTAGATTTTCTTACATTACACGTTTTGAATATTGGTTACATTAGGTAGTTCTAGAGTTTCACACGCTAATACCCAATAGTTGACACCCTGCTGTCAACTCTATTGCTGATGACTGAATGTTCAAGATGGCAGATGGCAACTGCTGGGGCTGTGTCTAGCACTCGGACTACCTTATTTAATGGTTTTAAAAAATACACATTTTTAAATAAACTTCTGTCCCGTGACTGAAATACCGATTGACAGACAACGAACTGGAGGTAGCAAAAAGCACGTGTTTCTTAGAAATATGCGAAAAGAAATTACTTTCCGAAAATCATTTCCTAAGGAGCTGAACTACGAGTATATGGTATGGAAAAGTTCATTTACTACGGAACAGAAAAATTCCAAGAAAATAGAAACAAAGAAGACGCGGGGCGAAATCTAGTATGATATATGTTTAGAATACCTAGTGAGGAAGAAGCATGCGAACCATTAATGGAAAATTTAACCAAGTATATTGCGTGGTTACCTCGAGGGAATTTCAAAGAATTTGAAACATGTGAAATATATTAATTCCATACATGTAAAGGTTACAAATGATATACTTCTCTGCCATAATATTCAATTATTGCAAGTAAAATCATATTAAATGAAACGTTTGTAAAATTGTTAGAACCATTGACGTCCCCAGAAACGAATTCAATTTGTATTCCATTTCCGTTACCTCTGAAAATTAATTACACACTTAGCTTTAAAACCCTCTTATTAAAATCCAGACGCAAAAAAGAAGGGTACCAAAGAGTTGAGCAAAAAAGGTCGACAATTTATTCGGGGTCGAGTTGGGCATCACTAATCGGCGTCATCAATCAGAGCTTCCCGGCGATCCGATCAACTGACGGACTCCCACCTCCTCTTTTACCCACACTTTAGGTGACCCATTGCTGAGTACACGAGCCAACATCGCTTATGAACTGAATTTAGAGTGCCTATGAGAGAATGAACACGCATCAGCTACGGCGTGGGTTGACAGTTCATTGGAAAAAGTCTTCGGTCGAAAGATCACTGCTGATGGTAAGCCTCCAACAAACGACATTATCTTTGAAAGAATATGCCATAATCGCCACGCTTCGCAGGCGGGTTGGACTTGGTTCGACTGAACGCGGCTACTCAAAAATTATCTTTATCTTCTAAGTAGGTGGTCAGCTCATTGATACCAAATTAAGATCAGATGATGAGATCTTGGAGAAATCGAGTGAACTCTTCAAATGTTATAACGATGTAAGTGTTTTTTTATATTAACTCGTGCAGTTGTTAAGTTAAATTAAATAAATAGGTTCGTTTGATGTTGGTTATTTTTAAAAATTGTAATTTCGTTTTAATTATTATAGGAAGTGTATGGATTGCCAACCTTTCTACCCGTGTGTGCGACGCTTTAAATCCTGACCGTGCTTTGGCATGCCAGTAGAAGCGGTGTTCAAGTGTATTTAGGTTGTTTTACACGCGCCCACCTACTGCGCTGGAAATGAGCGTTCTAATGTAAATTGACACTATTTATGACTTTTGACGAAAACAAAAATTTACTTCTGACGCTTAACACTTAAATTTGATTTATTTAAATTTTAATTAAGACACGTCATAGATATTATAGATACAGGAATACAAAGTACATGGAAAATATAAATAGTCCACACCAGGAATCGAACACGATACCTCTGGATTTCCGGTCCAGCGTTCTTCTTTGACCAGTGGAGCAGTTAGCAAGCGCCTTCAATTTTGCCATCTAATTCGAATTCTGTATCATTTTGGTTTAGTAGGTTTTTAACCTAAACACCATCTATGAGCATGTTTCTTTCATGTAGTCAAATATTTTAGGCGTCTCAGAGTATTTTCTGTGCTTACGCGTATTATTTAAAGAACTAGGTTACTACTTTAATACTCTAGGTTCTATAAGATACTGTATTACAATTCAGTTACCATCTCTGTTACAAATAGATTGTATGTAGGTACTTAAGTATTTTGTTTGTGTAGGTCTGTGGAGATGACAACAACAGACAGTGCAGTCTCTAAGCGGATGTTATGCCTGGGGACCGAAGTCCAATGAAACTTGGTTCAAACTTGTATTTATGCCACCAACATAAGGAGACTCGCATCAAAAAGTTTGAGTTACGAGTACTAAGTAAATCAGGTCAGATTCATGAAAGAACACTGTCAATGTAGTGTTTTAAACTAGGTTGAACCACAGAATAGTTTTACTACGTAAAGAAGTTTCTCTTTATAACAAAACTGACGGTCAAGTCCTAGCACTGGCTGGAACGTACCGCATCCGACCGTCTCTCTGCATCGTATAACTCGTGGTCTCTCTGATCGCTGGCTAAGCCACTCCGGAGTGGCAACATTTGTGACGTTCCGCAGGAAAAGGTACCTTATGGAGGGTCGGCACTTACGTCGTGTAGCATCAAATTAATATAGGAGTGCCGTTAATAACAGCGTAAGCGCCTACCCGCCATAAGGTACCTTTACCTGCGGAACGTCACATTTGGTAGGGACTAGTAGCTGCGCGGGGAAATCACGGAGTGAGCCACTGTTGGTTGAGTTTTTTAGAGCTAATTACCTAGGATAGGATGGAAAATGTAAGTGTGTTGTGGGACTGGGACAGGTGACCTGGTTCGACTCCAGGCACCCCCCGGCACTTACCCAGCCCGATGTGCGTGCCGACTGTGCGTACGGCACACGGTCGGACGCCCTTGGGTGGTCTGGCCAGCGACCTGGTTCGAGCCCAGGGACCGCAACGGCCAACCACCCGGCCCGACAATCACCATGCTCGGTTATGGGTTGTGAGTTTGTCAGGTTTAAAAAAAAAAAAAAAAAAAGTGTGTTGTAGTTTAGGTACTTTTGTGTAGTCAGCATCACCAGCATAAATAATCTGTAAAATTGTAAGTCTCAGGTATATCGTCACACATTTTGTGCCTAGTAACAAAAGTCTTGAGGCATTAAGTCCACCTGTGTGGAATAAAGTTGAAATAAATAAATATAGGGGTGTGCACTATTTTTCCACAGCTGACTGTCCGAAACTCATTCTAAAAATATTCAATTTTTCTGTCCAACCCATTCACATAGATATTGGTATTCCCGTTCCATTATATATTTATCCTTTGATCACCTAGAAAGAAAACTAAACCGACGCGATGGAATAAATAAAAAAATACTTGAAATTTCATCCGTAAAATATTTGACAAAGCTATGTTTACCTTAGTCGCCGGGTCGGCGTGTTTCCTCTGAAAACACTCGGCCCGCGGGACCATGGTCGGTGAACGGTGAAATATTGTCATCCCCCTGAAATTTTTGACGTTTAGACGGCGTAAAAATCAATTTTTAGCGAAACAATCGGCTAACGTATGGACGTCGTCGCGGTTTGACGAAGGTATTGGGGATTTCAAAGGGGTAGGGTAAATGTTATCCACATTTCAAATAAATTTGTGACACAATGTTGTTCTATAAAAATAAAATGGATTGGTGTTTTGTTGTTGTTGTTCTCTGCTGCTTATTTGCAATTTTGCAGCCAAAAATTGGTATTTACACTATACAAAACACACAACTGAGACCATATTTGTGTAATTAGTACATTTAGTTGGCAAACACATAGAAAGTAGGTAACCAGTTTGTCTTCAATAAATTCGCGACCACGCGGAGTTCAAATAAAATTATGCAAATTTTAGGTTGACCCTAATTTGTTCTTAATGTCCTTATGTTGGCAATATCACTGGACCCTTTTACTACCAACGCGAGGGCCAAACTCCTGATAACTAAGTTTGAGTCAACTCGGGATCAATGTTTCACTTTTCATAAATATTTTACTTCAACGCTGTTAAATTATCAAATTTGGTAAATGGCTAGATAATTTTAAAACAATTTGTTGGTCCATTAATCAAATTTCTACTTTCCGATGCGGAAATACCGATTTTCTGCGCCGTAATATCGTTTGCCTGGATTTTCTATATTTTATCTACTCATAATTTTCATAAAGCTCCTTCTTAATCGTGGCCTTGAGAAAACTTTCCGACATATACGTATTATACGTTTATTTTCTAAGATTGAGGCTGTATGTTGTCTGTCAGAAGTCACGGAATCGGTCACGGAACTGTTTTACGTTCGGTCAGCCTTAAAACTAGAAGGCCATTTTAGTACCGTGTCACATTTACTACTTTCACAATTCAAACGGCAGTACGTCTAGCATAACTGACCGTGACTTCGTTTCTCGCGCGACAGAGCATCACCTGTCACTTTCACACAATATTGAGTGGAAAGAGATAGGTAGCATTTGTTGCGCGAAAAAGAGTCGCGTGTCACACTTGTGCTAGAGTTACTGCAGTATTATTACATTACTGCGACAAACTATTCCATGAGCTACTTTTGAGACTGGATGTATATTCAGTTGAAAATGTTGAAATATTATATTTCAATGCAAGTGAGACTGGATGTATAGTCAGTTGAAAATGTTGAAATATTATATTTCAAGGACACAAGGAAATGTTGAACCAGCTCGTTTTGTCCGTCTGTTGACTGTCAATATAGGAATGAAGTCGCTCCCGTTCCCCATGTCTGCCTGTCCGTGGGCGAACCGTCCTGCCCTAAGGGACTATTTCCACCAAACGGCCCGCATCGGCTCGGAACGGAAAGAATTTTATGGCCTTTAAACGATACTGAATCATATGTGTACTGTTTTTAAGTCTACATTACCAAGCTGCGCACAACAACTTGACCGCGGGCGTCTTCCGTGACACGTGATCGTAACCGAAAGTATGCTGCGACACACGATCGGCTCCGTTCGCTACCGATCGGCCCCGTTCGGTTGTCGACGTGTGCGATCTGAACCTTGCGGCTGTCGATGCCGCCGTCGCGAAACTATTTGAAAGACTGGGTGCGGATACGTTCCCAACCCAAGCAACCGTACGGTGCCGATCGTGAGCGTCGACATTCTGTCGGCCGCGAACGGCTGTTACCGGCCGATTGTATGCGTCGACACGCTGCCGGACGCGATCGGTTGTCGCCGCATCCGTTCGTATTCTTTCCGTTCCGATCCCATGCGGGCCGTTTGGTGGAAATAGTCCTTAAAGCTGCAGATACTCCTGCATAGTTGATAAGTTCATTCATTTGGTAAAGAGTGAAGACTTATATTATGGCATGAGCATTACTGGCATGAAATACCATTTTAGTAACTACCATGTTAGACATGTATGAAACCTCTGACAGTTTTGGATCGTCGGACCTGGTCTTCATATTAAACGTAGCTAAGAGCTACTACAAAGAACCCATCCATTTAATAAAAAAATGGCATTCAAATCGGTTCATGCGTTAGAACATCTATAATACTATACAGCTAAATAAACATAGTGTAGGCGTCGAATTTATAAACACCCTTTCTCTTGCGTGGAGAATTAAAAATACTCCAAGTCAAAGAATTCTACTGCTGACAAATAAAAAATATTATGCTGGTAAATATATAAATATTACGGTAAAATCTTGCGGAAATCAACACTGGACTAGAGTCCCAATCTAAGTAATGCTTGTACTATATTGAGTATTAGACGACGATATATCTGTGTGTCGTCTTTCTTTTATCTTTAACGCGATAATAGATATATTTCGTAATCTGTATCTATATATCTGTTCTATATCTATCTATATACATAAAACAAAGTCGTGTTAGTTACACCATTTATAACTCGAGAACGGGTGGACCGATTTTTATGATCTTTGATTTTTTTTGGGTTTGTCTTTGCCCCGAATAACAGAATAACTGTTGAATAAATAATTAAAAACTCTGAGGCGAAACGAAGTTCGCCGGAACAGCTAGTACTTAAATAAATAGATAAAAAATATCCAATACCCAGGGCCAAAACTCATGCTCACCACAAAAACATTTGCCCTCAAATACCCACTGATTTGAACCCGGGATTTCTAGCTTCGTAGGCTAGCCTAAATGTGTCGTCAAACAAGGCCCTTTATTATTGTTGCCGGTGGGTCTTTGATATTAAGCTTTTCGTCTTTGTATACGTATATACAGTAGACGCTGAATATATACGTATTCAGCGCTGACTGTTTATACATAGGGATGAAATGCGCTAGCAATATCGAAATAATGCGGATGTAAAGTTTATAATCCGCTGCTATTCAGCGCGGTCGAATTCGCAGAATGCTCGAAAGGAAATGATAAGGCCGAAATAGGGCGTCATTTGACGGCTGTCTCGGATATTTTGGCTCATCGATTAGTACAATATATTTGACTGATCAGGTTAATGAGGCATGCCGATGCCTCGGCACGAGTCTGGGTATTTTGCGTCATTGAATATTGATGGATCATTATAATGATCTGGGCACCACGTTGTAATTTACGACGGTTGAAGCTTAAGGCGAGGTGAGACCAGAATCGGGCACGGAAGCCTAGTTTCCAAATCATTTTTAGAGCACTTATTTGACTCTTAGGTCACTGTAAAACATATATAATAATATTCAGAACTGTATCTAGGGCTTCCTCTCACTTAGAACACGATAGCGAACACTTCGCTCGATAGAAAAGTAGCGCGAAAACACTATAAAATAAAGTATTTTTTTCATTTTTTTTCATTTTGTTTATCACCAGTTACCTTTTCTGACAAAATTAATACCTGACAATCATGATTTCACAGTCATGCAGGGCATCCTCTCATGTTTGGGTTGATAACGTATACTTTTATGTTAGAAATCGAAGATAATCTGCAATAATCTGCATTCCGCCCGACCCTAGTTTGTATGTGAAATGCGAGCCAGGTCCTACCGCGCCTTAAGCCAAAGTGATTTTTGGGGACAATAATATACTTATGTTGTTTCCTAGCGATAATACGGCCTGTTGGCTACCGTTATCTTTTTATATTTTGTTTATTTAAGGACTGTAGGTACTGTATTGTATCCTACGTCGGTTTATGAAAAAAAGCTCGATGTTTGTTTGTTCTGATATGAGGGCGATTCTCCCGAACGTTTTAACCGCGCGGTTTGACAATCATTATTGTCCGACGATTATTTACTATAACGAAAGGACAAATCGTGACAATTTTGATGAAACTAGACTTAACCTCGGGACAGTTTTTCGGTTTCATAAAAAGTTAACTCTAGGCATCGTTATTTTGAACAGTATTTACTGAGACAATAATGAGGCATTTTCAAAAAAATTGTACATAGTTAAGGGCCTAATAAAAACAAAATCACGATCGCTTCCTCTGTGTTACGAAAGTTAGGCATACAAACTATAGGGGTAACTTTCGTAACACAGAGGAATAAATTAAGTTTTGTTTTAATTAAATCTCTTAATTATGTACAATTTTTTTGAAAATGACTCTAATGACGAAAATAAAACGCCGCTTAAACGCTGAATATTGGCCCATGATACTAAATAACTAACATGAAGACATATCTAAGTAATGAAAATAATCCTTTACAGGATGGAAAAAATATATAGGCCCTGGAGGGAAACTACCTTAAATCCTTTAGTTAGCAGTGTCATATATTTGATGTAGAATCGAATTGTAATAGTTAAATGCTTGAAATAATAAAGAAAAATAAAACTATCAAAATAGTACATTTTAATGTTTGTACAACCCTACTGCTACGCCACCATGCTGCCCGTGTCAAACACGCATTTTTTGCATGAAAGTTTAACAAGCTGTGATTTGAAAACTGTGATAGATATTAACTTAGTTTATTTGGAGGATGTACTAAGGCTAAACAATGCCACATTTGCAGGAAAGTCCCTCCTTCCGTTCCACCGAGTGTATAGATATGACTCTGATGTACAACTGCCTGAATACAATAAAATGAACAAGAAAATAATAGCACATTATTGCTTACAGCCATCCATCTGGCAATTAATCTGGAAATGACAATCTTTTTCAAAGAAATCTGTAATTGCCTTCACCTCAGAGGTCAGGTGGGTATTTGTCGGACTTGAAAGGGTCTCGCCCTTTATTCTGACGCTCTTTGATTTTCCGCTGAGAACAAAGGGCTATGCTCCGAATGAGACCGCCAGAATCCATTCTTGTTCGTGAAAGGTAGATTATACTATACGTATGCAATTGTTTAATATTTAACTATTTAGGCATTGATGAATAAATTCTATATTGATTTACTTGTGAAAGTTGTGAATAATACCGTACGCAGAACATTAATAATCAGTCTTTACTCAAGCGAATGTATATAGTATTATCGGTTCATACTAAGCCAACCTGCGATATGAGATGTGATATCTTAATACAGTTTCTAGTATTAACTGTATTTGGTATCGACATAGGTACTTGTTTTTCTTATTAAAGTAATGGATGAGCCCAGTTAATCATAAATCTGGAAAATACTCATAAATTAAATAATCACATCTCATGTTGATTCTTTGTATTTGAAAGTTTCTTAAAACAACTTAAAGTTTTACAAAATGTCTACTTAATTACAATAAATGCAAAATGCATCAACTAACGCTTTATGTAAAAACATGTTGGTTAAAGATAAACATAATTCATATACATAATACTTGACCCAAAATAAGCCAAACATCTTCCAAAGGTAGATAAAACTGGGCCGAACTCCTATATTATCCCAACTTTGAAGAACTGCCGGCCAAGTGAAGAAAAGCGCACTCAACTGTTTCTTTACGATATAACTTTCCAGAACATTTGAAATATTGATCCGAGTTTTATGTATTCCCACCAAGTTTAGGGTTTCACACTTGGAGCTGGGCCTATACTCCGATTGTCTTCTTTCGAAGCTCGTATCGTAACGTCCCTCTCTCTTGTATTCTATAAATGCTTTATTCAAGGTGCATGGGAACATACTAAGTACTAACTACTTCTATTACTAAATATTAACCTAACCTAAACCTAAGACCAATAAACGGGCTCGCCGAGGTCGGTGCCCTGAAGAATTAAGAAGTCTCAAAAGAAACAATCGTACTGTCACTCAACCTGCTATGGGGAGAGCTATGAGCGGAGTCTTTTTACGTGATCGAATCAGAAATTAAATCCATACAAGAAGTAGTGACGTACATAGCTGCCAGAGTTAGTAGATTTTGGAATCTTACTATACCTTGGCAAATTCGTTGGTAACACTCCCATGGTCCGCGCGGAAGCACCGCTACACACGATGCAAATTACGTACGGATATACAATACGATACAATCCTCTTTATTGCAGACTAAAAATAACAGAGATCCTTAAATAAACACGATACTAAAAACGAATGGTAGACAACAGGCGGTCTTATCGCTAGGAAGCGATCTCTTCCAGACAACCTTTGGGTAGTGGAGATGACGCAAGAAACAGCAGGAAAGTAAGTAGGTGGTGCAAAATTGTTATAATACTACATATCAGTAGCGTGGCGTCCAAAGAACTCAATTCCTACCGGCTTGCCCAAGGATATCTTTTACGCCTAGCCACTGCTACAGATTTTTTGCAGTTCAGGCGGGGATGTTCGAAGACGAGAAGCATTTCGAGCTCCTCGCCGCTCATAGACACAAGCCGCGCGATCGCGTTAATCTTCGAACTGAATTGAACTCACAAATGTCAAATGTGCCATATACGGCCTGGTTAAGTTTGTATCTGGTATCAGTGACGTCGAATGTTAAACAAAGAGTAAACTTAGTGCAGTTTTAGGCAAAAATATAATCGCGATTAACAATTAACGATTATGCATTTAATTTTAATTGATAATTAACAATTAACGAAGTTAATTATTAATTGAAATTAACGATTAAGCAATTGTAAATCGTTAATTATTAATTGAGATGCTCAATTGATTTAGCTACGTATAAGTAGGTAAGGCATTTTTGGTTAAAAGTACCATCTGTCATCCTAAAGTTCAAAATGGATGTAGTTTTTTAAATCTGCACCCCCGAAATCCATGTAATCTACAACTATGACGCTATTTTTGTTAAAAGTGACATCTGTTATCTTAGAATTATAAACGCATGTAAATTTTGAAATCTACACCCCCGAAAACCTATAAAAATCCATACCCATGAAGCAATTGATCTCTATCGTGATTTTTTAAATCATTTTTCCTTTAGTTTCTTACGTAATAAATATTAAATAGGGGGGGAGGGGGTCGACCAATTCTTATTTTTTCTTACATAGAGGGAGGAGGGGGTTAAAAACAGGCAAAAATCATCTTACGTAATAAATGAATGGCCCCGTACCGCCCCGCTGTACTTCCTCCCTCATCGCCCGCAGACCATGGGAGTGTCACCAAAGAATTTGCCAAGCTATAGTCAGTTTATTTGTTCGCGCATCTCGCAAAGATTGGGCGTCCGATATTCATGAAATTTGGCGTACAGGTGACGTCGGTCAAAATATATATCTCTCTCTCTCCGACCGGTTTCGCCTATGAAAAAAATATAGGATATCTTTAGCCGAATACGGTGAAGCAAAAAAGAGACATTAAACTTATTTCTTTCGAGCGAAAGAACGTACGGGCATCCTATAGTTTAGAATATTTGAAGAGTAAGATAAGATGATACGAACTTCAAGCGTCGACATTCGCAGTGAAGGCCCTGATATTAAGGCATATTACGGCCTGTAGCTTGCTTTATTTAGCCCGTAAGGCAACTTTAGTAATTAGACTGTCTCCGTCCTAAAGTCGTTAAAGGCTTCTTAACTTTGTACTTTATTTTGAAGGTGAATTTTAAGTGTTTTGTCGCCGTAAAGTAAATTAAATTTAAAAATTAACTCTGTTTTGTGTACTCGCTTTCAGCTAAAAATAAACAATTTTTCGTAATTAGTTTTGAAGGGTGGGGTAATTGAAAACTTTTGTAGGATTTTAATAAAAAGTCTAGCTTTCAAATGATAATGTGGAAAGTTTTAGTCCCTAATTAGGGCGTATTTTATGGTTTATCCCTAGAAGTTTAGGCCGTATAATTTAAGTCCTAAATAATTTCCAACATAACCAGTCTGTAAATCCTCTACTTGGGTTTGAAATTTGATAATGTTACATGAAAATTTTCAAGTAAAACAAGATGTTTGTTTTATTATAAAATGATACGCGCACAACGAAAGTGCTGCCAACTGTTACAGTCAATCCGAATCTTGTACTCTATCATGCTGGAGCCTCATTAAGAGGAAACAGTAAGGTGGAGAGAATTGAAAATTAGGTATTTGTAAAATGTGTCGCTGTCCCGCACTGCCCGCCTCTCCCGCGCAGAGCGCGATAGAGACAACTGCAGCTTGGACCGAAAATACCTTTTAAAATTTCATGATAACAACGTTTTGTAGTCCACCTGATTTCTTCCCCAAAACTTAACCTATTTAACAATTTTTTTCATTAAACATTAAAGAAAGGCTTTGGCCGTGTTCCTATGTTTTCCTTTTTTTTAATAATCTAGTCAAATTTGTTTTCTGGATGTGTGAACACAGCGGAAAATCTGGCATTTTTTTAGGTTTTTGAAGGTTAATATCTCTTTTGAGAATCAATTTATCGTAAAAAGGAAAACATAGGAACATATCAATAGTAGCCATAGATTTTTGGACAAAAAATTATTGCTCTACTGGCATTATCCAGGGAGGAAACAGGGGACTACGTTTGTATGGAAAAACTGCCCTCCTGTTTCCTCTTAACGGGAAACGCCGATAATATCCCGATGATGGACGATTAACGTAAGTGTGGCTTACTACACTCGTACGTAACATTGAAATTTATAACTAGTATTTTTTTCAGACCTAATAATAGTAATAAGTGTCTTTAACTGTCCACATATTAGTATCTCTTTTGTAGATTTAGTGCTGCCGCCTAGTTCCTGCACGTTTCCTATAATATGATGTTTTATGCTTTGACAGATAACTACGGTCTTTAGCGATAAGACAGCCTATTGTTTACCACTGATTTTATAAAGTTCGTATTGTAATTTTCTTTTGGTGTGCAATAAAGTACGATTGTAGGTATCGTACTGTATTGTACGGTAAATGAAAGCAAGCGAGTGGTTAAGTTCGATCCTAGTGCTCGACACTGTCCCAGTAGTATATTGAATGTTAAATTATTAGCAATAGAGGTGAAAGCAGAGTGTCAACTATTGGGCACTAGCGTGTCAAATACTGGAACTTTTACCTTAATATCTGTTAACTAAAATGAGTTTGATTGTGATTAGCAAATCAAAATCAAACTCATGTTAACACTTCATTCAGTAATTAATATTTTAGTTTATTTTTCTATGTATATATTGTATCAAGAACTCTATTTATTGGCATTTTTATTTTTTAATCATAACTCGTTAAGTATAAAATTGTCCACATAATTGATCAATTATGTTATTGTTTAGACGCCAGTAGACAGGTAGGTATTTGGTGATCAATCAATGTACGTTATCCATCTTCAATCCTTCGAGGTTTTGTCCCTGTAGCAGTAGGTAGTTTGAAATTATGTCACAAGTAATCAGTTCATATGATTAATGATATAATTTGTAAATTAAATAATATATGTTGCTGTTGATGATTGTACCACATTTAACTACCTACCTAGCCTAGGATACCGTGTAAAGTACAGCGTATATTACAAACAGGTAGGGTAGGGCTAGTTTTAAAGAGTTCGTACTTAATGGAATCTTTATAAGACGCATTTGCCCTCATAGGCGCAATGGGCTAGACGACAAAAACAAACTGCTTAGTCCGTTAGTTACATTATTCAAAAATATTGTACACGTATTTTTTCTTTTGTTTGACAAACAAAAAATGACGAAGATGACGAAAAAATGGTGTGATACTACCCAGCACGACCACGGACGATTTTGTTATTTCTTTTGCGGTACATATTCACGAAAAAAAATGTACTTTTTTGTACTATTCATTAAAAAATTTGTACTCGTACGGTTTCGGAGTTGTGAGATAGACGTTGTGGTCGTGCTAGGTAGATGCTACCTGGCACGACCACACTCAGATCGAGGTTAGCTTGATAGTCGAAATAATTGTACTGAAATTGTACTATTTTGTACCGAGTATAAAAAAATTGTACCGCTTCCCAATTTAAAAAAAAATAACTTTTTGTTTCGCGGAGTACAGCCGACGGAAAAGAAAGCGGTACAAATTCACGAAAAAAAATGTACTTTTATGTACTCTTCATTAAAATGTAATAACTCATACGGTTTCGGCAGTGTGACACAAAAGGTGGGGGTCGTGCTAGGTAGATGCTACCTGGCACGACCACACTGACATTGAGGTTAGTTTGATAGTCAATATAAATGTACTGAAATTGTACTATTTTGTACCGTACATAAAATAATTGTACCTCTTCTCAGTTAAAAAAAAAAGTCCCTCGATGGTTCGTGGAGTACAGCCGACGCAAAAGAATGAGGTACAAATTCATGAAAAAAAATGTACTTTTAGGTACTTGTAATCAAAAAGTAATTACTCATACAGTTTCGGCAGTCTGACACTAAAGGTTGGTTAAGGTTGGGTCGTGCTAGGTAGATAGATGGTTCCTGGCACGAATACGCTGATATCAAGGTGAGTTTGATGGTCAAAATAAATGTATTCTATTTGTACTATTTTGTACTTCGCAAAAAATAATAGTACTTCTTCGCAGTTTAAAAAAAAGAACTTCAAGGTTCGCGGAATACAGCCGACGCAAAAGAAAGAGGTACAGATTCATGAAAAAAAAGTACTTTTATGTACAGTCAGCTGCAGAAATAAGTAGCCCCCCTAGTCATACATCTTAGTATAGGGCGCTACTTATCTCTGCAGCTGACTGAAATTTTCATAAAAAAAAAACAAATATTCATACAGTTTCGGTATTGTGATACAGGTTGTGGTCCCTTGTTCCTGGCACGGCCACGGTACAATACAAAATAAATGTGCTCAAATTGTGTCTACAGTCTACAGCATATCAAATGTGATAGGGTTATAGCAAAAACCGCTGCCGTTACAGAAGAGGAAAGTAGGGGAAATTTGAAGCCAATTGTTAGCCTAAGGTCAGGCCTAAAAATATGGTAACGAATTTTATTCTAATGCCTCGGCCGGACAATTCTGAAATTTATACTTTCAATATTTATTAGACGCGACTGTAAATGGAAAACAAAACAAGTAGATACAAATCTATCTATTAGCCTTGCATATCCACTGCTGGACAAATAACCGGTCTATATCCCCCACTGGAAACACAAATAGTGATTTTTTTTCAACATTTTATGATGAACAACGCATGATCAGAATCATTAGCTATTGTAAAACATTTTGCAATGCAACTAAACCTACTTTTTTACGGATTTCACTTGCAATAAAACCCAAAGCTGTTTTCATAAATCAAATCTTAAGTCTTATGAAGTTATCAATGATAATTATATAGAATGAGTATAAGTTAAAAATGACCTTCGCGTATACCTTTGGATAGGAGATATTTATAGCCCGACTAAATAAAATATCATACATAGATAGAGCACTTCAGCATTATTATATCCTATCTAATTTGGTTGGGTTTCTTTATTTGCTGCCAGTTTGCCCAAATTTACCAGTCACAAGCCGGTGGCAGGCTTCAAAAACGCATACGCGGGTAAGGGACAACAAACGTAACAGTATTTCTCACTTCCACGCGTGGAATTCTGTATAAGTTGCATCATTTCTTTGCTTATCATTCCAATGCCAGGGGGTTGCAATGGTATGACGTTTGTCAAAAACAATTAAGGTGGTCGCACACATAACAGCTCGGCACCGGGACGTATCCTTTGTAAGAAGCTCTAACGCTCATTTGTTGGTGTCGGACAGTCGGAGTGGCATAGTCTCGCCTCGGCATAAGCTAGTGAACCGCACCGCAAGCATAGCGTCACGGTATACGGACTACCGTACGGTAACATAAACTATTATGTTCCGATAAAAGGTACATCGGGAGTGCGCATGTGTGCGCGCCGTGTACGGACGCACCACAGGCAAGCATTGCCGCGTCGTGGGCGCGTGCTTAGTCAGGGCTGAGTTAAGTGTATAAATTAATTTTATTAACAGTTAAATGAAGTTTTATTTTTTACTACCTAGTATAATCGACGTTTTTCTAAGTAATTGATTATCCAAAACAAAAACTTTTAGGTACTAATAATTCCGACTATACAAACCTTTTACAAATGATGTACCTATACTTTATCTACTTACTAGAATTTACTTTCAAAATGTCGAGACGCAACTATTTACCATTATTTCATATAATCACATACTTACTTACTAAAATTGTATTATAAATAATAGCATTGAATTTGCACTGAGCTCCTGGTCTATGGAGTTCTTTTTAAGTTGCCGACTGAGACACATGCCGCGTCACGTGGCAAGCACAAAGGATGCCGCCGTCCGTCGCCTTTCATAAAGAACGCGTGCGCAGCGGTGGCGATCAATCGAAGTATACCAATTAAATAGAGTACCTAGATAATTATTTTGTTTGACAGTGATGAGTAAAATTAACAGATTTTTTTAAACGTGTACCTACTAATTAAATAGTAGTTGATTCTATTGATACATAAAATGCCTTAAACACGAGAGTGGTTTTATGAAACGAGCCGAAATATCGTTGCGTTACTTACATGTACACGTACCAATACTAATTTATTTAAACTATTATACTTAATAACATTAACATCAGATGTGTGCGATCAGATAGTTTCATTTCATATTGAAATAAGTAACTTTTTCTAGGTTGACCTCGAACGATTGTTCGTTCGATCGAGGTCAACCTAATAAAAGTTACGTTCGTAGTAAGTAGTATTTTACAGAACCGACGAGCGGCAGCCCTGTGCCTTAGGCCGACTCCGGTGTCGCGCGCTCCTAAACGGCGAAGACGAACTACTTGGTTGTCTTTATACTTTGATAGCGTGTGCAATCCGCGGTCACCGCGCTTACATCGCGTCACCTCCGGGTGGATTTCAGAGCGTGTCAACCGCCGTCATCACCATTCCCGAAATTTCGACGATTCTTTTTAAGAATGTGTCCCATTATTTTGATAAAATCCGAAAATGGTACTCACTTTTTTCATGTTTTGTACAAAAAATATACCTACAATTTTTAAAAAGATGTCATCATAATATCGAGGTTGGTGATGACGGTGGTTGAAACGCTGTGAAATCCACCCCCCGCGCTTACGCCTCGCCCTCGGCGACGACTATCGCCCGCCCATGGTACCTACATGAAAAACGGGTATTTACTTCCCAATTCTGTCAATTTTGTCCTTCCACATGTTGCCATTTAGTGCAAATAAATTATCTAACCGTTTCTTCAATTATTTGCTGGTAAAAAAGGGAATGCTCTGTTATTAAAATTAAATAGTATTCCTTTTACCGAAATAAACGGGTCATTTTTCTTTTAAAGTTGTACACTAACTTTTTTTTTAGATCTGAGAAATTTTACATCTTTTCTACTCAGAACAGAATCACGCGTCTCTGATAAAAGAAAAAAGTGTCCCAAATTTTTATGGGTATTTTTTAATTGATTATGGGTACTTACTAATACATTTTCTTACATTATTAAAGTTCTTAAACTTAATCGTGACTCATTAATTTCTGAGCTCGGAAAGAACACACAGATATGTTTTCTTGCACCATGCTGCCGCTTATTTGCTTGCGTATGGTCGTCGTCTCGTTGATGGCGAAACGATGAGCTGAGGCCGTTCCGTTCCGGTGCCGAGCTGTTATGTGTGCGGTAACCTTTATAGTTGTCTTCTGCTTCTGATATTTCCTGCCAGTTTTACTACGTTTAAAAATAATCTTCGTAAAACTGGCATATAAAGATTCTGAGTTTAAAAATAATTATTTTTGGTATCATTCTAATAATTGTCATATATTGCAAACCTTTGGACCAATACTATATTTATTATATTATGTACATATTATTACTGTTGTAAAATTGTAGGTACTTACATAATATAATCAATTAGGATTGCAGATTTCTTACATAATTAATTATATAGCACAGTGCCATAGTAGTAGTAAATGTGTTAGGTAAATATAAGTAAATATATCAAAATGATGATTATTGCTACTACGGTTCATGAGTTTTATGATCTAGGGACAAACCATCTTCCTATTTTCATTTCATTCGCTAACATGTCGTCCGTCCTTTTCTCACTTACGAGAAGAACGACACGTTGAGAGAGACGGCAACAATAACAAACATTCTGATAGGAAATTCCTCTTTTATTTTAAAATCGACATAAATTCAAGATAATCATCGCCAGATCTCTAAGTAAGTTTTTATGAATAAGACCTAGACTTAAGATTTTCTAGCTAGACTTATCTGGGGGCACGGTAGTGCCCCCGCCAAGCCGAGCCAAACAAAGGCACGGCCGTACCATCCTTTTCTCGAAGCCATTCAGGCCATTTTCAGCCTTCCGTAATTTTGTACTGGCTAAAGCTAGAACACTGAAATTTCAGGGATATACAGGGTGTCTGGGCAACGATGTCGGACCTTTTAAGGGCGTATAGTACTATCGATCGTATCGATAAATCTCCAAGCGGAAATCCGCGCGATTTTTGAGTAGATGGTAATTAAATAGCGGCAATTTAAACATTTCAAATAACTGAGCACGGGCGCACGTGGTAATTTTGCCATTATGTGTCCATTATCCGTCCTACAAATGCAAAAAGAGTTTATTGGATAGCTAAATGGGTTACTATGGGGAATCAGATGCGGATGCGGGTGAGGGTGAGAATGAAGATGAAGATTTGCTTTGCTCTCGTGAGGGAGGCTTTTTAGGATAAAAACTATCCTATGTCCATTCTCGGATCTCAAACTTACTTTATACGAAATTTCATCACAATCGATCAACGGTTTATACATGAAAAGGTAACAGATAAACAAGAGTTACTTTAGCATTTATAATATGACTAATATAAGTATAGATTTCCTTTTGCTATGTACAATCAGCGGAGCAATACAACTTCAAATGGGGACATTCTTACCTTTTTTGTAATGGCAGCGGTTTTTGCCATACCACTGTCACATTTGATGTGCTATAGAAGTGTAGACTGTAGCCAAAATTTGAGCATATTTATTTTGCACTATTCTGGTCATTTGATTAAGCTCGATGTAAGTGTGGTTGTGCCAAGAACCATCTACCTAGCACAGTGACCACAACCTTTTGTCACTTTGCCGAAATCGTATGAATATTTCTTTTTTAATGAATAGTGCATAAAAATACGTTTTTTTCATAAATGTGTACATCTTTCTTTAGCGTCGGTCGATTCCGCGAACCATTGAAGTACTTTTTTCTTAACTGCAAAGAATTACTATTACTTCATGCAAAGTAAAAAATAGTACAAATAGAATACATTTATTTTGACCATCAAACTCACCTCGATATCAGCGTATTCGTGCCAGGAACCATCTATCTACCTAGCACGACCCAACCTTAACCAACCTTTAGTGTCACACTGCCGAAACTGTATGAGTAATTACTTTTTGATTACAAGTACCTAAAAGTACATTTTTTTTCATGAATTTGTACCTCATTCTTTTGCGTCGGCTGTACTCCGCGAACCATTGAAGGACTTTTTTTTTTAACTGAGAAGAGGTACAATTATTTTATGTACGGTACAAAATAGTACAATTTCAGTACATTTATATTGACTATCAAACTAACCTCAATGTCAGTGTGGTCGTGCCAGGTAGCATCTACCTAGCACGACCCCCACCTTTTGTGTCACACTGCCGAAACCGTATGAGTTATTACATTTTAATGAAGAGTACATAAAAGTACATTTTTTTTCGTGAATTTGTACCGCTTTCTTTTCCGTCGGCTGTACTCCGCGAAACAAAAAGTTATTTTTTTTTAAATTGGGAAGCGGTACAATTTTTTTATACTCGGTACAAAATAGTACAATTTCAGTACAATTATTTCGACTATCAAGCTAACCTCGATCTGAGTGTGGTCGTGCCAGGTAGCATCTACCTAGCACGACCACAACGTCTATCTCACAACTCCGAAACCGTACGAGTACAAATTTTTTAATGAATAGTACAAAAAAGTACATTTTTTTTCGTGAATATGTACCGCAAAAGAAATAACAAAATCGTCCGTGGTCGTGCTGGGTAGTATCACACAAAAAATGACGAAGATGGTTAGAAGTTTCGAGGGACGTCACTCCTAGGTACAATTTTGACCTAGGAGTGACGTCACAAGCCCCCACTTCAGAAGTTTGATGATCTATAACTTTGTCGAGATTTAATATTTTGATAAACCAAAAAATACGTGTCCCATATTTTTCCATAATCTAACTGACGGACTAAATAGAATTATATATTTTGCAGTTGGAATGATCCAAAGAATGTCAGCCGGTTCAGGCTGAGTAAAACTAAGGAACTTTGACGTGCTTATAGTTCTTAAACTACACGTGCAATTTGAATGTTATTGAGAACGTGCCCCCGCCAAGTCGAGCAAAACAAAGGCACGGCCGTACCATCCTTTTCTCGAAGCCATTCAGGCCATTTTCAGCCTCCCGTAATTTTGTAATGCTAGAACCCTGAAATTTCAGGAATATAAAGGGCACAATAAGACTTATATATATTCTCAATATCATTCAATTTGAACGTGTAGTTTAAGAACTATTGCATGTCAAAGTTCCTTAGTTTTGTCACTGATTCACTGACTGATTCACTGACTCACTGATCATCATAATTCTAAGGTACTTCTAGCAGACCTACAAGCTCCAAATTTTAAACATAGTTAGTTTTTAGGCTATAAAGTTCTTAAAAACCTAAATATGTTGTAATTTCAGTCACAACTGCACACATAAGTTTGTAATCCTATACAAATACATGCGATCACAAAGTTAGTTTTGCAGTTTAAATTGAAAAGAATGGATTGGAATGTAATAATTAAAGGAGGACCACTTACAAAAAGAAATGAGATCCCATCAAAAACATTACATGTAAAAACATGCAAGTCTCGCAACGCAGTTCTCCTACAACAAAAAAGTTTTGAGATGTAAAGTTAAACTGAGTCTGTAATCGAGTTCTGTGGACGCCCCCCCGGGGGCGTCCACAGAACTCGATTCCCATCGACTTGCCTATTATTTAACCGTGGAGGAACACATTTTATAGATCTAATAATAGGCAAGTCAGTGGGAATCGAGTTCTGTGGACACCCCCCCGGTACAGACTTGGTTTAACATTACATCTTAAAACTTTTTTGTTGTAGGAGAACTGCGTTGCGAGACTTGCATGTTTTTGATGGGATTATTATTTCTGTATATCTTTATTTTCTTAAGTTAGGAATTTTATAATACATATATAAAAAGTAAAATACAACATGAAATTACAAAATATAAACACGTTATAAAAAACCTAACCTAGGGTGCCGCCGGCAGCGGGGCGGGGCCCAAGCTACCGGTGCAGAGAGAGGAACCTCCTGACGATGCGCGCCGTGTCTAGAAGTACCGCCTTCTGTATCTGACCCTGATCCAGCCATCTAGTGAGAGTCTCTTGAAATGGTGATCGAAACTCTTCGCTATAAACCCGTTCGCCGAAACGACTATCGGAACAATGATCGTCGAATCAACCACGAATCAACATCCCACATGGTGGTAACCTCGTGAGCCAAGTCAAGGTACTTGCTGAGCTTGTCCTTCTCGGCCTTCACGAGGTTCTGGTCATGGGGAATGGTGATGTCGACAAGCACTGCACGACGCTTGGATCGATCTATTAGCACGATATTAGGCTTATTGTGTATAATAGTCCTGTCCGTGATGATAGATCGATCCCATGGCGTTATTATTATTAATATACTTAAGTCTTATATGTGCCCTATATATCCCAGCAAATTCAGGGTTCTAGCTTTAGCCAGCACAAAATTACAGGAGGTTGAAATTGGCCTGAATGGCTTCGAGAAAAGGATGGTACTGCCGGGCCTTTGTTTTGCTCGACTTGGCGGGGGCACTGCCATAGCCCCAGATTTTCTATGTAGGTATTTTAAAGTAGGCTTATTATTCACTGGTCAAAAATTTGGCATGGCCCGGGCAGGTCTTGTTTTTTCCTGTTATCGCCAGTCGATGGCAACTAACGACCGATGTCGCCGTCGCTCGCTGAAATGTCACCATGATTTATCACCTACACCAAATATCGACGACTTACCTATTCGACCTCATACGTCTACCCCGCCGCACAAAGAAAAATTAACCTTACTGTATACAGGTTAAGGTTAATTGTTCTATGACATATTTGAGCGAGATATTAGGTGCGGTAAGTAAGGAAGCGATATTCGCTTAAAGCGTCGAACGAGATAGTAGGTACGTACTTACAAAGGGATAAAAATCTTAGCGACAGTAGAGTGATGGTGTATGATTTCGTGGCGCTTTTAAAAAGCTTAGTCTTCTCTCATACACACCATTGCACTAGGTTCAATGTTATTTTCGAGGTGGAACAGTATTCACGTTGTCTTTGTATTAATATTTGACGACCGCTTTAGCTTAGTTGGTAGTGACCCTGCCTACGAAGCAAGAGGTCCTGGGTTCGAATCCCGGTAAGGGCATTTATGAGCACGAATATTTGTTCCTGAGTCATGGATGTTTTCTATGTATTTAAGTATTTGTATCTATTAAATATATCGTCGTCTAGTATTCATAACACAAGCCTTATTGAGCTTACTATGGGGCTAGTTCGATTTGTGTAAGATTGTCCTCTAATATTTATTTATTATTATTATTAATATGAGCAATATGCTTATATAACAGTTCTGTACCAGCGACGTATAAGCTGTCACGGTAAGAACATATCTCGATCTTCCTACAGTGAGTTAGGCCTTAGGGCAAAATTGCAATTGTTCTGCTTTTAGTATAGCTATGCGTCGGAAAGTCGGTTGAGGGACAGGCAAATTTGGCACCTCATCCTAAGCCTCGTCATGATGTGGACAACGTAGGTTATAATATATAGTCACATACCACACTTTATTGCGTATTCAAACTTCCCCCTCATCACACTTCCGGTGTCGAAACCCAGAGCATTGGTTAGTTTGGTGTCAGGATGGTTGGATGGCATATATTGAAGTTTTTTCTTTATGAATGAATGAATGAATTTATTGCGTATTGATAATTGGGTTACATTACAGATGGATAAATAACAACTTAGTTTCACCAACATCTACCTTTGCAGGCGTACACGCATTTGTCATAATATTAGAATAACCAAAATAATTATTACATTTATTATATTATACTAAAATCTATTTCGGCGACCAAAATAGCTGTACCTCGGTATTAAAATGCGACATAAAAATTTTAATAAACGAAACACAATAATTAACATTTTTACAATATCATAAATCAAAATTAAGTAGTTGTCAAAATTGCTACAGTAAAACGGAAAAAATAAAAAACAAACAATAGTCATAAATAACACATTCACATTATTCTAAAAACTCCTTAATACTATAAAACCCCTTTTCAATTAGCCACTTCTTGGTCAAATTTTTGAAATCCTTAATATTATTATTTGCTTTGAAATTGTCAGGTAATTTATTATAGATTTTTAGGCACATCATAAATGAATTTTTATTCGATACTGCTAATTTCACTGGAGGTTTATATAATTTGTGTAAATATTGACATCTGACTTTCCTAGACGAAAGTTCCTGTGTATGTTGGAAAAACATATTTCTGTATTTAAACACAAATAAACATACCTCTAGGATGTACAGACTTGGCACTGTCAAAATATTATATTTTCTGAAAAATGGACGACAGGAATCGGATTGTTTAAGTCCAAAAATAGCCCTAATGCAACGCTTTTGGATCAGAAATACACTATCGTTTATAGTAGAATATCCCCAGATAACTATACCATATTGCAATGCGGATTTAACATACCCATCATATGCCATCAGAGCTGCTTGTAGAGTCACTGTTTGACGTATTTTTCTCAAAGCAAACACAAATCTATTTATTTTTGAGCATAAACTATTTACATGTGCCTTCCATCTGCAATGGCAATCAATATTTATACCTAAAAACTGTATTTCGTCAACTTCTTCAATTGGCTCTTTATCCACACTAACACTTAACTGTTGTGGACGACCGCGAAGTGTTCGAAATTGCATATATTTAGTTTTTCCTAAATTAACCTTTAAATTATTCTTGGTGAGCCAGTCCACTGTTAAATCTAACGTTTTATTTATTTCCTCATTATAAGTTCCTAGGTCTTTACCGTCTATTATTATTGTAATATCATCGGCAAAAAGAACACATTCATGCTTCATAATATCCGGGAAATCATTAATATACGCCAAGAACAACAAAGGCCCCAAAATGCTACCTTGGGGCACACCATAGTTGTTTTCGGCATATTCTGACTGGTACTTTTGTAAAATTTTAGAATCTCTAGAAAAACCTTGTGTTTCTACACATTGCGTTCTACCTCTTAAGTATGATCGTATCCAGTTAAGCACTGGGCCTCTGATGCCATATCTATACAACTTGACCAGTAGTCTTTTATGACACACAAAGTCAAACGCTTTGCTCATGTCCATGAACAATGCTGTAACTGGCACATTTTTGTCGACACAATCCATTACATGTTTTACCAACTTAAACATTGCAAGAGAAGTATTCCTATCCTTTCGAAAACCATTTTGCTCTTCCTTAATTATATTGCCAGCTTCTAAAAACTTCAAGAGTCTGTTATACATTGCCTTTTCAAAGATTTTCGAAAAGATAGGTATAAGGGTGATTGGTCTGTAATTTTTTATGTCACATTTATCACCCTTTTTGAATAATGGCTTAACCACAGATTTCTTTAGAATATTATTCGATATTGTAGTTTGACTATCGGAAAGATCACAGTAGTTTATTTTCAAAGTATGTTCAAGTATGTCCTCATGCTACATTTATTTATAGTAGGTAATTGCAAGTAGCGAGTTCCATAATCCTAATTTTCCATATGTGGATAAGTAACATCCCTATCTGGCTGAAAATATTCGATAACCGCACAGGACACTTATTTGAGGCGAATTTGTGTAGCGACGTGTGTAAAATTGGCGTGGCAAAATTGGAACACAGAAATTCTCAGTTTATTTCCAGAAACCCGGTACGGTCCCGGCGAAAATGCCTTTTATACAAATATGCAAAAGAAAAATGTAAATACGGCAAATATTCGATCAAAAATTGAGGGTTACTCTTTGCCGAACATATTTGTATTCATATTTTAGGTTGAAGCCTTTTTTAATATATCTTTTAAAGGAATGGATTAACTATAATATGTATTAATATTGAGTACCTACCTACATGTATTTTCCAATTGCCGTAGTCTTTCGACCAAAATTAATTATATTTGCATGATAAGTGTTACAAGGGTTTGTTCATGCTACTAATATCATCAACCCCACTTTTTGTCATCAGTAGTGGAATTAATTCTCGTTATCGTTGTCGTAATTATGGTTATAAAACATATTTTTTTATTTGATCCATATAAATTAGGCTATCTTTGTGAAAGACGGCAATTACAATTCACAGAAAGATCATGTAAAGCTGTGAATTATAAAGTAATAACATCCTACGGATAAAACAGACGCTATATATAAATAAAAGTTAATTGTAAACCATAGCAGAGCACTGTCCCTAAGCTAATACAGATTTGCACTTTATGACCAATTTCCCCGTACAGAGCACCACAAATTGTTTGCATAAATCTCATACGCTAAAATCGCATCTAATACCAATGCATAAGGTTTATGTAATATCTGTGGGGGCATGACTAAATTGCTCGGTGTATGTAATTGCACAATGATATTGCGGTTTACACACCTAACGGTTATGTTTGTAATTAAAGATTGCAATTTGGTATTTTGTTCTAATTTCGGGAACATTATGTTTCAGTGAACTATTGTTAGCGTTTTAATGATAAATTTATTGCACAACGCTCAGTTCAGCTCATAGTACCTATATGAACTGGGTGTTATTAAAATGCCTAAAGGGGTTCGATATCTCGTCTATCTCTACACTACACGTAACCAAACTAGTTTACAACCGAACTTAATCACTTTATTTATCGTAATATTGTATTACCCGTTCACGGGACAGTAGTGTCCCGGACCTTTGGGAGGCGTGCGCGGAGCGGAAGCTTACACGTAGAGGCCCTTTCAGGGCCGGATTTGGAGGTGTCAAGGCCCTGGGGCAACGAAGGAGCGGAGGCCCCTAACGGAGTAGTGGAGGCCCCTACTTATTAGGGAAGTGTTGTGGAGGCCCGGGGCAGTAGCCCCGCCTGCCCTCCCCCAAATCCGGCCCTGGGCCCTTTCGACAATTTAATGAAAGACAAAGTGTACACCTAGCGGTTGTTATCTCTATCCGTGTCATGGGATGCATACAGAGACAACCCCCACTATTGTGCATTAATGGGATCTTAATCTACTGGGAGACAAGAGACAAAGATCTGTCGCAAACTTCTCTTGTCAGGCCTGTGGTAGGACATGTCGCTCTCGCATCGGTTTATTTAGCCACCAAAACGGATGTCTCTCTAACATTGCACCATGAATCGTCTGTAATAGACGCAAAGGCCTATGATGATGATGAATCTACTGGGCTATGGTAGTGGAAATATTGGACACGAACTGGGCTATTGATTGAGACATGACGGCGTTTATCAGGAAAGAGGGTCTAATTACTAAGATGGTACTGACAGACGGTAACTTGCCCTCCGCTAGATAGGCCCCTGTTAAATAGGGACGTATAAAATGGCCTAGGAGCAACAGCGGTGCGGAGGGCTGCAGGATATCGAGAGGTGTGCTGCGAAGGCAAGCCGGAGCTGTGAGTCCTACGAGTTCCGTTGTGTGTCTACTGACTGGAGACGAGGGCCTTGGCCAACTCTATGTATCTCGGGTCCGTGGGGTCGTCATTCTCCAATAGTTCGCCACAAGCTGCCCTGCGGTATGCTTGTAATTATTAGTCTCAACATCAATTTATATTGTGTACTCGTAACTTTCTATCTTAAGTTAAGTAGTTTATGAAATATTCGTATGTAAGCTTAAAAGAATAAGCTTGTTTAAATAAGTATGGATTAAACTTTAAATCAAAAACCCTGCGTTAGTAACGGCTTAAAATTACAATTTACTTGTAATTGTTTAGTTTCCTACAATATATTAAACACATTGTAGTTTTTGGAATTTCGTTTTAAACCCTCTGATAATATTTTAAAATTCCACGAATCAGATTCATACCTTTTGAATTATGTTTTTCAACCCGGTTTGTCCTGACCCATTAACCACTGAAATGATGATTCTTTTGAACTTATTTATTTTTGGTTACTGCATAATCCGTGGCTTATCCGGGATTTACTGTAGCTCAATTAAAATGTAACCCGTCATAAAGGAAATTAAAATTTTGATAGGCGCTTTCTTGAAAGCTATGCCAAAATTTGGTGCGTTAATCAATTAAGATAAACGATAAGGGGTGATTCTCACTTTACGGCCTACGCTACGGCTACACTACGCTAATCTTTCAAACCGGCTTTTGAAATGCTTAGGGTCCGTGCGTATTTAAAGCACCGGTTTGGAAGGCACCTATAAAAAACGTGCCTTTACGGTATGTCTCCGTCTTTTGAGTAGCGGTTAGACCGCACCTCAATTTGACCAGGAAAGTGAGAGCGGTTGAATCGTTGTTAGAACTACCCAAATCGCTTCAAACTTCAAGCTAGAGCGTGACTGAGATCGCTAGGACACTATTGTTACGAAAGTTAAGAGCACTTTCACATATAGACATTCGCGCGACTCTAAGTCGCGTCGCTGTAGCGCGGCTGAGTATTCAATTTAGGGTGTCTCAGAAAGCAAATCTCCATACAAACTTTGAAGCCAAGTCGGCAGCGTTCCCATCATCACAGAGAGCTGAAATTTTATATATCGGACTCGCGGGCGCGAGCTCGCCGCGTCAAGTTTTGTATGAAATTACGCTCGCAACTCGCTCGTAAATCGCCAGTGTATTAAGGCTCTTAAACCAGTGTTCACTCCACACCAGACGCGCTTCTGCAGCGCGACCGAGCCGTGCTGTCGGTAGCGACGCGCGTTGCAGCCGTTGTAGGGCATTTCTCCAGAAATGTGTCTGCGGTCACCTCATTCATCTGGCCCTTTTTCATACTAAATGTATGGAGACAGATGAATGAGTCGCAGACATATTTCTGGAGAATTGCCCTGTAATGTAATATGAAGGGATTTGCTGTGCTGTGGCGCGACTAAAACGCCCATATGTGAAAGCGCTCTAATGCTAATAGGAATGTATATTACGTGAACTTCAGCAATCCGAAGTCGATACTCGCATACTTTCATATTAGTTGGATGGGCCGTCACTCAAGGGTAGCAAGTGCCATAAATGTTCCGAAGCTTGAGTGACATATGTGGCGCAATTAGTTGGCTCCCGTATTACGTTCCAGGAATTCTACGGAATCTGAGTTGAGGTGTACAAATAGGAATCCTGGGATCGTATAACTTGAGCTAGATCTCGTTTTTGTGCTATTGGACTTTTTATTTTGCCATGTTGGTCTTGTTCCAATTTTGCTAGCAGCAAATAATTATTATTTGAAAATCAGTGAAAAACCGTTGGTTGTACAAGGCATTCTTTTTCAGATACCTAACTTTTATATACATAGCAGGAGCATTCCACCAAAATGTCTCGCACAAGACGCCACTTTTCTCATACTTCTAACAAAGTTAGGAAGTAAATTTTAGGCATGTTAATATTTTATAACTTGGTATCTAAATTGATAATGTAATTTAGGACTTTCTATATATTTTTAAGGTAGCTGCCATAGTAGTCTCGTGCGGAACAAAGTAGACGATTTCGTGGAAATCTCCAGCAAAGCTGAAGCACCAAATAGGGCAAACAAAAGTTACATGTTTTTGCGCTACCTATTATATTCTAATTTTGGAATACTTGTTTGAAGTAAAAAAATCTACCAAACAGACAAAACCGGTCAAGTGCGAGTCGGATTCACACACGAAGGGTTCCGTACCTCCGTCGAGTAAAAAACCCGAAAAAATACGTTTCTTATACCTTTTATGCCACACCTGGCCATAACACAACTAGGGTGGTAAAACAAATAAAGGCCGAGATCGCAGAAGTTTGCGGCCCGAGCTGCAAGAGAGGGACGTAAATATGAGATCGAGGGTTTTCTTTATTACCTCCCGTGTTGTGTACATCATTGTATGTCTACACTTGGCCAGAAAGCGTATTTTGTCACAGTAAGGTAAGTATTGTTAACTTACTGTGACACAGTGCTTGAGCAGAACCACTGTCTACTGCCATTTATTACAGCGACCACAAACTACGATAGAAATAACGAGGGACACACCTTTGCGTATTCAAATGTTTTGTGCCATGGCGGAAATCGAATCTGCGACCCTACTCCCCGCGACGGATATTCAGAGTTGCAAATGAAAATGGTGTAAACCTGAATTCAGTGGTTGTAAATCATTTGTTTTGAATTCTGTGCTTTATACGGACAAGTCTAAATAAGGTCACTTGGTTACTGTTAATTCTAACAGAGAAGCATGAAATATGGCTATGACGGTAGGTAAGGATTATATAGGATAGCATACACAAGAATTTTCCATTTTAGGGTTCCGTACACAAAGGGTGCCAACGGGACCCTACTACTACTCCGCTGTCTGTCTGTACGTCTGTTACAGAAATAATAAAATTTTTAAAAAATATAGTGCGAGTGAACCTGCTCTGTTTTATTATTTATATTATTATCTAGATATCATAATCACATAACATATACTGTAATTGTGTAATATAGTGTGTAATATGAACAAAATAAACTTAAATATTTTACAATCGGTCGCGATAAGAACGTCCTTCTTTTTTGGAGTTGGTAATAAAACGCTCAGAATGTAGAAACTGTAGTAATTATTTTTTCTCAAACATGCAATGAAATGTTGACATTACGTGCCGTATAATAGGCCGCAAAGTACCTAGTTTCCGGTGCGGCTTGACACTTGGCATATAATAGAATTTCATACAACATTGCCGGCCTAGGTCGGCAATAAACGATTTTTGCTATGTTTTGCAGTTTTATTTATATAAAATCGTCATGAACGTAACAAATAACACATTATAAACACATTCCAATAATTTTAAATTGCAAACTTAACTACAAGAATACCCATTTAAAATATTTCATCTAAATATTCGCGGTAATAATGTATACCGAAACAGTTATTGGAAAGGAAATTGAAAATTTATTCATTACTATTTACTACTTTATTTTTAGTGTCTTTAGAAAATAAAGTTTGATTTTTTGGAGTATTTTTGATTTATTTCATTGCATATTTGAGAAAAGCACCGTATGTATAGTTCTTTTCTCAAATATGCAAACTCTCAAACTCGGCGTGAAATGGGGTTGCCAGCCTCGTAATTATCTGGCCTCGCGTTCGCTCGGCCATCTATAAGTATTCAGCCGGCAACCCCTCTCTTCCCGGCTTCTGTGGTAATGTACTATTCCTCTTTAAAAGTGACACACTAACATTCATCGACATTAAACATGATCACGTTCGTGTAGTTTCTCTGCCGCCAGGAGTAACAGAATGCAGGGGCACTTGAAGTAAACATTTAATCAAAATTAACCTGACTTGCCCAATTTTGGGACCATGGTCAAAAACATTCATTTGCAATCCCATCCTAATAATATTATAAATGCGAAAGTTTGTGAAAATGTTTGGAGGTTTGGATGTTTGTTACTAAATGACGGGATAATAACGGGATGGATTGCAATGAAATTTGTCACACAAGTTGACCCAGTCCTGGATTTAAACATAGGATACTTTATATCCCGGTAAAAAGTTCTCTTGGGACAATAATGGGTAGAACGCGGGCGAAGCTGCAGGCAAATGCTAGTACCGACATAAATTCCTTTAAGAAATGTACCTACCTACTTATGAGCACAGGCAAAGATTTCTCTTTCATACTAACTGGCTGCACATTCACACTTCTTACTGTCTACAGGCATTAGCTCTGTAATGGAAAGTTTTTATTTACAGTGTATTTTATCCAGTGGCACCTTAGCTCTAGTCACGTCCCCTCCGTTTATCGTGAACACGTTCGGTGACTGCAATAAAAACTTCTCTAAAATCAAATATTTAATGCCACCCTGAGTGCTGCGCCCCTGGTCCAGTAGTAAACTACGTTGTTTACGATTTACTCTCGAATAAACTAAATAAGTACCTTCGCTGTTGTAAAGCTATCGTTTTACTATACTTACTGCTGGTTGTGAAATATGTGCCGTCTACTAGCATGTAGCTAATATGATGTAATAGTCAACTTCGACGGTCGGGGCACTGAAAGCTGTTGGAGTGATATCATTTCTCATTGTTGCGTAGAACTTTATTACAGCTGCAGTTTCTTTTTAATTCGTTAGGATAAGAAATAACAGCTTGCAATTTATAGCAATACTACTCACAAAATTTTACGGAGAGCTCTTAATATAAATATGGTGTTCTCTCCACAACAGCTACACTATGTTAAGAATGTTACCATAATGAAGCAGTAAGCTAATTGCACCCATTACTTATATCCTTTGCAGAATCATAATGCAGATTTTATCTTGTGAGGTTCTAATCGTGGGTTTACCATAAACTTTTACCAAATCCCAAACATGAGTAAAAGTAGTAATTTACGAATGAGTTGTTTAGCCTCCACGACACGAGTTCCGTTGCAGTCCACAATTAATCATTTCCAGCACAGCACAGAGACTGTTAATTCCCAAAATTAGACTTCATACAAAATTACCCAACATAAAGCCCCCGCAGCCAAATGAAGGCAAGTTCAGCTCAAACACGCCGGTCAAATATTAATTCAGGTCACATTTGCTACGAATGTCCATGTTTGCTGAGATACAACTTTCCGGCCATCGAATTTAGAATGGTTTACTTTGGGGCTTGTATTTGACTGTTTATGCAAATTAATCTGACTTGCAAACAAGCAGGCATGAGAGGGTCACATGCGTAATCTAATACCCACTTTTTACGCTTGTAAAAGTTCCGAATAACTATTTGATATTTTCTACGCGCTGAATTCGGCATTCTGATCGCTAGTTTGAACACTGAACATCGAATTCTGTACTTATTTATACGTTTTCTGCGTTTGAAAGGGAGACTTTGAAGGGGAAGGGGAAGTTTTGAAGGGGTATGGTTGTCACAGAGGTTGGTTGTCACAGCGGCCATAAAATAATACTAAACGAAGGAATAAATGCATCCATCGGTGTTAAAAATCACAAGAGCTAACCTCCTTCCGTCCTTCACCAATTGCTGCATTTATTCCTTCGTTTAGTGTTCTTTTATAGCCGCTGTGACAACCGAGCCCGGTCTCCCCTACCGTGGTATTTATTGTCGTTACCGTTCAGAAAGCAAAAAACTTTGCAAGGAATGGTGATACGTGTTGAGTTTTCAAAGGAACGAAAGCGGTATCGAGGCAGAAACTGATTTTTTATCAATAATTCTTGCCACTCGCCATTTCCTTGCACCAGTAAATTTCAGTGCCTCCAGTGAATAAGGGAATAACTCGAAAACGGCACTATTTAAGAGAACCCAAAAAATATATATTTTGTATAATGAACTTTTTAGGCGTTTTTATACAAGTTGTGATGTTAGCTTTCGTTTACTTAATGTATGACAAATATTTAACCCTACAAATATTATATTTCTTTCAGTTTTATTTAGTAATTATAATTATATCCTTAATCACGAGTACTTAAAGGCACCTTTGCTACGAATTTTAGCAATAAAACGAATTATACAATTATTATGCACAACGTGCAACACGTACATACATGAATAAGGACTATACAATAAATTAGCCAATAGCCATACTTATAATTTAAAAGACTAAAATAAACAGCTCTGCATAAATAGAATGAGTACTCTTTTATGCTCACGTTAGAATAAAGGCATAAGTGTTAAAATAAGGTTGGGATAATGGTTAGGAGACAGCTAGATATATAGATAGAGAGAGCCCTTTTGATATGCTGTGTAGTTCGACGGTCTGAATCCAATGTTGCAATAAACACCAAAGGGAACTCGTGTTATTCCGTTCTTTACTTCTAGTGACTCTAGCACTGATTTATCATGGCAATTACATTTTACTGAGCGGCTAAAACGCTCAAAATTCACCCGACTACAGAAACTCTACGTATGTTGCAATTGGTTCTATCTACCAACTTAATCTTATGGCAGTGTAATAAAAAAAATACTTCCTTACGCTTAGATATAACGAACATTATATTCGTTCCTTTTCATAAACCCGTACTAACGCTTATAAATTTCTCATGATTTATTAGTTTTCTTACCAAAACGAACACGGTATCGGCGCACAAGCCGCCATCATTCGTCAAGCTCGCCGCCGACAGCGATCAAATTGAGGATCCCGGCTTATTGCCGTCTGATGATGCCTGGCTTAGCCCTGCACGCCGGTAGGTACGGATAGGGAATTGACCTGTACAGCGCCTCGCTTCAGCAACACGGAATCTAAGTTTTGATCATGATTAATGTTAGTGGAATAATAATAGCAAAGGACATGTGTTTACATTTTTACGTCACACCTGGCAATAAAGTGGCAATAATCGCCCGCTACGCGTGCGGAAAATCCTACTTCATGGCCTGGGGGAGACGTAAACGTTTGTACCTACCGCGGGCGGTAACAAAGAAAGCCTCGCATCGCATATTTATCGCCCTTGCCTTTGCCTCGGGCGTCAAATACCTTCGATCTGAGACATTCTTTGTTTTACCGCCCTAGGTACATGTAATGTACTATTACACATCTTTGACGACCGCTTTAGCTTAGTTGGTAGTGACCCTGCCTACGAAGCAAGAGGTCCTGGGTTCGAATCCCGGTAAGGGCATTTATTTGTGTAATGAGCACGAATATTTGTTCCTGAGTCATGGATATTTTCTATGTATTTAAGTATTTGTATCTATTAAATATATCGTCGTCTAGTATCCATAACACAAGCCTTATTGAGCTTACTATGGGGCTAGTTCGATTTGTGTAAGATTGTCCCCTAATATTTATTTATTTATTTATTAAACTCTAGTTCTCTCAGATCTCAGGTAAATGGTACCAAAAAGGGATGAAAAGGTGCCAAGGACCTAGCGATAGACCACGGTTATGAAGATGCAATAAAACCTTCCTTATTGACAAGCCGCTAACTATCTTTTGCTTGAAAAGTTCACAAATATAACTATTAAGTAGTTTTTGCCCGCGACTTCGTCAATCACCTTCACGGCTTAACACTTTTAACACCGGAAATCAAAGTATAAAGACAGAGAAGTAGTCAAACGTCGGCTGTTTAGGAGCGCGCGATACGTATTCAAGGTCGAGGCGTAGACAGTACTGAAGCATTCTCACGCATTCTTAAAACTTTGCTTGTAGTACGTTTGTTCACGGCACGCACACATACAAGCGCGCGATGTACCTTGCGTAGGTAAAAAATCTCGTATCTCGTAGCAATACATACGCATTTCCCCATATTATTGACTACAAGCGTAGCTCTACGAGATTTTGGTTGCGCAAGTGTTAGGAGATCTTTGCTAATAAACTCCCTTAGGCACTTGTATTAATCATATCACATTTCCTTAGAAATTTCCACCTCGCACTCTTCTAAAATAAAATTAAAATATTCTACAGCTATTCTCCGGTCTCAAACTACTTGCATACCAAATTTTATCACAATCGATTCAGTGGTTTAAGTGTGAAAAGGTATACAAGAATGACACACAGAGTTACTTTAAGTTTTATACCTATAATATTAATAGGAGTAGGATAGAAAATAGAATAGTAGGATGGCTGAATTCGCCTGTTGACTCGATTTTTTTTCTGTCGTAAATTGATTCTGCTATTTGTGAGGAACAAATATCTATATGACACCTAATACATTTGTATAAGTATAACAGCCACAAATTGTAATCAAAAGTAGCAGATCGCACTGAGCATTGAAAACGCTCTATACAAAACGGGAGGAACCTATGACGTCATCGGTTCTATCGCTGTACTATGTTGTATGAAAAAAATAGCATTTTGCCATATTGAGCACGAAAAAGTGCGTTTAAGCACATAGTTGTCGTACATTTATTTTTTCAGTGTTATTTAAGCATTCGGAAATTGACTATAATTTTTCTTTAAGACGATAAAAAAAACTTTTTTTTAAACGTTGTTTTCTCATAAATTTATATTTTTTATACATTTTTGGATTATTTATTTTGTGTTATGATAATTTAGTATTTTCCAATCTATGTGACTATATTACCTATGTTGTAAAATTCAAGATTAGTCAACAACCGAATTGTGCATGAGGCTGCAAAAGATGTTTATCATGACTGTATGTTCTGACTGTACTAAATTCATAGCACACATATTACATTATTCGTTTCTAATTTCTACTATGCTACTTTATATTTTTTATACATTTTTGGTTTATTTATTTTGTGCTATGATAATTTAGTATTTTCCAATCCATGTGACTATATTATGTCGTAAAATTCAAGATTAGTCAACATCCGAATTGTGTATGAGGCTGCAAAAAACGTTTATCATGACTGTATGTTCTGACTGTACTAAATTCATAGCACACATATTACATTATTCGTTTCTAATTTCTACTATGTAAGCCGAATAACGTGGCTGATGAAAATAATTTAGTTCTATATTCGTCTAACTCGTGTAGGTGATAGTCATTTATTTTCTGCTTATTTTATTACGAGTACAGCGTTAGTTTAGCAAACTCACTGAGACCACAGGTCCGCAGCTCAGACATAAACTCGTTTACTAATTTGGTACTTTACAAAGGCATGTGCCTGAGAAAGATTGAGCTTGTTTTAACTGTAGTTTGCATAGATACTTCACTTTGTAATGTTATGCCAGTTTACTATATTAGACACATATTATACGGATAGATAAATGGTAGAATGATTGCCATGTATCAAGACCAACTAATCCCATTGCTGTGGTTTCCCCATGTTGCCATGTACATATATTTTAAAACCTTTTTTCAACCACTGCAGACTGAAGCTGAGACGGACTATATGGAAATGAAAACGGATCACTCACTTGTGATTAATACATAGACAATGTCCCTACGTCTTTGAAGCACGTTTGGCGATATTATTCAGTATTTGCGATCGTAGCTCATCGAGCATCTGATCTACGATAGCGAACACTCATGAATAAGATCGCCAAACCAAGACGAAACATGTCGAGAAATAGTCGACTCACTATAACGTGAGTGAACCGTTGTTTGGTAGTTCTCTAAATTTAATAAATAATAACAAGTAAGCAGTGGATTAAGCCACAGAAAGCAATACATTGGTAGTAGAACGGTGAAATATTTATAAACCGCGATAATACGACCAAATTGCTTTCACTCCAAAACTCCGAGGCCCTAAACCGCCCTGATTGAAAAAACGGGAAAGATAAACAAAGTTTAAAAAAATATAAACGATTCGGCAACGGCCCCAATAAATCATTGGCGCAGCAAAACAGCCCAAATCTGTCTGGGCCCACCCTTGTAATCGTTAGATAATGGGTGCGGATTGAAAAATCATCCCCTCTATATGTTAAAGGTCCACATGACACCTTAGTAACGTTGGTAATTTGTCACCCGTGCGGATGGCTCGTTTTGAGGTTGCCATATTATTAATGACCGAGCCTTTATTATTCTACCATGTGGTGCATGAAACAGAAATTGAGCTTTGATGAATTTTAACGTGATGTCCGCCAGAGGCGTGACGGGTTTTAGTGAAGCTGGGAAATACATGACTTACATATTACTGTGTATCTCTTTTGTAGGTAGGTACTGTAATTTCCCTACAAGAGCATATAGCGTTACCTAGAAAGTTCTGAATTTAGGAGAAAACCATCGATTTGTGTGTCATCGACAGATTCCAGGAACTTCCTATCTATTTGCCATTTCTAACTATTCGTCCCGACGTCGTCGTCGTCGTATTTGGCTCAAAATTTTGACTGTTAGCATCCAAAGTTCGAACGACGGGTGTATTACATTACTACCACCCTGGTACTTTATTGTTACTAGCATTTATCCGCGGTTTCGTTTGAGTAATTACCGTTACTTTCCCAAGGGGCATACCTGGATATAAATTTTATCAGTTTTCAGTTCGTATATTGCTTCCATAGGTCATAACAATCAAAATCAAATCTTACATTTTTAGTTCCGCTAAGAAACCCTGCAGGGCGCTACAACATATAATTCATATGTTCTTATTTGACATCATATTTCGGGATATGATCATTTCGTCTAAATCGCAACTGGTACTAGCGGTAACAGGTCTAAAACGCAGCTAGTCTAAAACGCATCTCGTCTAAACTGCAACTGGTCTAAGTAGCTTACCAGTCTACGTCGCTATTGGTCTAAGCAGTAAGTGGTCTAAAACACAGCTGGCCTAAGAGCACGTGGTCTAAGTCTTAGCTGGTCTTAGTAGTAAGAGGTCTAAGTCACAACTGACCTAAGTAGTGTCTTGTCTAAAATGCAGTTGGTCTAAGTAGTCATTTGACTAAACATTTGCTGTTTTCTAAAGCAGGAAGTAGTCATGAACTCGACTAACCCAAGTAGTAACTTATATTCGTCTAGTGACTGCAATACGTGGCCGTGGCCTAGAGAGAAAAAAAAATGTTTTTTGAGATTATTGTTAAAAAAATGAAATAAAAATGTTTTTTTTTTGAGATGTGGCCGTATTGCAGTCACTAGGCGATATGTCACGTTATCATAGCCCCCACATAGTTCGACTTCTGCTACGTCCAATAAGGATTGCAAGTAAGTCAGGCTTAAAAAAAAACCCGGCATCTGCAGTAATGTACATACTACTATTAACGGTCAGATACCTCACGTTAAGCGCCGTTGGATACAGACTTAGAACTCATGTTCTGAGTTTGTATCCGTTGGCATTCAATGTGTTAAAAAAACCCGGTCTAAACCATTGGGTCTGTGGCACTCATTGGTAAAAGTGGTCATTTCGGGAAATGGTCTTGTGTAGAGCAGTCATTTATAGATGTGGTTATTTGTAGCTGTGGTCATTTCTGATTGTGGTCCTAAACCGACGAAAGGGTTTAGATTAAGAGCGTTTTAGACCAAATCAGCTTTAAACGAGGTGCGTCTTAGGCTAGATGTCTCATTAGACCAGTTGCATTTTAGATTAGGTGCGTATTAGACCAGTTGTGTTTAGGCGAAATGCGTTATAGACCAGTTGCGAATTGTCTGCTAGGCTAGATGCTACTTAGACCAGTAGCGACGTAGACTGGTAGCTACTTAGACCAGTTGCAGCTTAGACGAGATGCGTTTTAGACTAGCTGCGTTTTAGACCTGTTACCGCTAGTACCAGTTGCGATTTAGACGAAATGATCATATCCCCATATTTCTAGCATTTACTCTACTTGTATGACAATTTTCATCTCAAACCATTCAATTGTCAGCCAAATATTGAAACATCTTCACAATATTTTACTTTTATAATACATATTAGTAAGATTGATTGTGCGTTAAGTAAATTAGCGTAGCCATTACCTAGAGGCCTATAGAATAATAGATAGCTTAAATAGTTGACAGATTGAAAAATGGTTCAAGAAATGCTTTGTTATTGGTGTCCTCCATGGTTGTGCAAATTTAATTATCCTTCTCAATATTGGGAGGAAGCTGTAGTTATAACTAATGCAAAACACAAACAAATCCACGCCTAACTTCGTAAGCTCGCTAACAATTTCGAAGTCTTTGAATAATTCGAAAATATCAAAGGCGGAGTGATGAGGTCCAATTATACGAAGGATAATATTTCTATTCACAGAGATACTCGAGCATTCGTTATACTTTGGTCAAAATAATGAATAATACATTTGTTGAATTATTCGTTCATTTACTCGTTGAATTTTGATTCGAGAGATATATTCGTTTCGTTTTAATTTTGTGTGCATCCATGTTAATGGTTTTATATTAGATTTTTATCTCCAATTTATTCCGATACCATTTTTACTCCAAATCTTTTATAATATCAATAGTGTCTGCATCATAACGGTATTCAAAATGCCGGGCTAATTTAGCACAGTCTGATACGAAAACTCCTTATTAGAAAATCAAAGAGCCTATTCAGCTAGATAGTAAATTGGCTTAATAATCTGGATAGTTGCTTTGTTCCACACCGCCCGAGCGGACGAAAAGGAAAAACGCACGCTATGCAATCAACCGTCTCTCTCGCGATTAGCTCCCAAAAGCCGATGACACGTACCGCTTGCTATATTACGCGCATGCAAGCTTGTTACTTTAAATTGGACAAAGATTATGCTTCGTTGTTGCAACGTGACGACTGCAGCGTTTTTGTGCAGTGGGTAAACATTTTCTGTTAAGAGAAAGAGGGAAATTTTAATGTTCTTCCTTTATCGAAGCTGGGAGTTGTTTATTGCATGATAGGTATCCAGACGACTGCGCAACTTTAAAAGAAAACATAATATAAAGTAGGGCGTAGGCTGTTAACATCATAGGTTAGTTAAATTATTAAAAATCCATATCGTCAGGTGATCACCAATAAGCGTATGATGTTAGGCTTTGTCGCGCGATATAGCATCCGTCACATTTTGACAAGTCTGTAAGTGTGAGAGTGTAGATGCATTACCATTTCTTTATCGCCCGACAAAGCCTGCAAAACTCACTAATTACGTTCAAAGAATTAAAGTACCAAACAACTTTATTATATTACTAGCACGGTTTATATTCCAATAATTTCAATGTTGTTAGTTAGTGACTTTTGGTTGTCACCCGTTGCAGCAAAATAACGAGTATAGAACTTCACTTTATTCAATGTCGTTGCATCAATGTTTTCAGGTATGAAAATATACAGAGTTCTTTTATCGACACACACAATAGACTAGGGATGGCTAACTTTTCTGCGCACTCTTGACAGTGTATGTACAAAGAAATACCACTTCTTAAAGAGCAAACACGTATAAAAGTATACATATTCAGAATACAAAGCATACATATTATTCAGAATACGAGTAGAAATTCAAAAACAACTTTCGAGCTTTGTCTAGTTATCGGAAGCCTCTTTGTGAAATACTATCCGATATTTTCAAAAGTAACTCACCAACTTCGCTGCGCTAGGGTAGGGCAACTTAACTCGAAGTTTCAATTCCAATTTCTTTCTGCATGCCCAAAACGAAGAATATGATTTTTTCTAGAGGTGAAAAGTTTGCGAGGATGTCAATATCGTCAGGTTCACAAACATAATGTGGGTAAGTTGGGACGCGGACGTTCGCTTGCAATTTCGTAATACTTTAAGCAAACTTGTGCATCGAAGTTAGTAAGTTGGCGAGCAGGTGCTGCATCGAATACATCCAGGCTCCTATCTATTCTGAAATCGAAACGAGATTGCACTGGTATTGTGTGGAGGGGAATAGTGCATTGCTTTGCGTATTGCGGTTCTGATTTTTGCTCAATATTGTGGTAACTTCTTTCTAGTAGTTAAGATACACAATATTTACATACTGACGTTTAAATAGACGTTCCTTGTCTTTTAAGATATTTTTTGTAGTGTAAAAAGGGTTACGCTATAACAAAAAGAGGCCGATTCTGTCATCAAAACACATCACTCTCGCTCTCTACTGAATGAAAAGAGATAGGTAATATTTACAAAATGACAAATAATCGCGAGGCACAGTTGTGCTACAGATTAAGGTACCGTAAACTCAGGTTTTTATGGTCCAGTGCACATAATATGGTCTAAACTATGATGCGCTCCCGTGTAGACAGTTGCACACTATTTTTACCCGACTGCGGCGAAACCCAGAGGAGGGTTATGTGTTTGACTTGTATGTATTTTTTGTATGTATGTACGTCCGTTCCTATGTCCGCTTGTAACTACTCAACGGCACAACCGATTTCGACAAATGATACATCATTAGATTCGTCTCGATGGCGCGAGAGTCACTGAGTATGAAGTTCGTTAAAATAAAGGAAATGGCGGATTTTATGCACTTTTAAAGTGCACCGCGGTCGGGATTTTTTATTGGATATATATTTAGTTATTAACTATAGTTATATCAGTTATATGAGACAGTATATATGATCAATTATTGCACATGATTCACACGACTGAAGCCGACATTGGCGCGGCATGCACACATGGGTATACTTCAAAGTTTGAACCATAGTTGAGTGTATTGGACCATAGAAACCTTAGTATATGGTACTGTTATTAGATAAGATTATTCCTTCTATTCTCAGAAACATAGTTAAATCCAAAACGTGTCGTGGAAAATTTATGACATATTGCATCGTACGATGATAATTAATTAGTACCTAACTGGAATTTGTTACCTATACAGGGAGCTTAGCTGCAATTGGGAATTCGCAGAACCTGTATTGATTAGAAATGAATTTTAATTTATCCAACCAATGCTGACGTGATTGAATTTCCCAGGAACTTTGTCTACATGGTCTTTTCTCAAATATTTTTAAATTAAACAAATTTATTCCTGCATAGTGTCGTAATAAAAATGCTTGTATTTAAATGTTGGGGGAAAAAATTACTTAATTCGACCAAGCCTAAATTAGGCGGAGTCTCTCTTATGTTTTGAATGTCGTACAACCATTTGGCTAATGCTTTTGCGAAACAGATCAACAGAGAACTCTAGATTTTTTTGAGGATGCAGAAGAGATTCAAGTCCTTTAATCTAACCCTATTAAGGCTGGGTTTTTCAAAATTTCTGCAAAAGTGAAGCATATTTGCGAAATTTTGAAAAACTCAGCCAAAAAGATAGGACAGCTAAGAGGTCAAAGTCTCTTTCAAAGAACTTTTTCCGAAAAATATATCTTAGACCTCTTCAAGTCGAGAATGAATATGCATTATCTAGGTAAGCGTGCTCTGTCATGATTGCATCGTCCGTCACATACCAACAGGTGAGATGAAGGTCAAATGCTTTCGTATCGTGATAATAAATATATATTCCCATTGCACTTCGATCGCTTCCAGAATAAGGCCGCGTCGTCGCAACGCGGGCGCAGCGCGGGTGCAGCGCGTTCGAACGAGATAACGAACTGAGTACGTGCCGTCTATCAAACTTTGGATTGATTATTTGTCAGAATACGCGCGTCAATGTCGGTGGGGATTAGGAGAAGCTTCTGAGTATTAGGGTATGGAATACGTGTTTCATTTGTTTTGGACTTTAGTAAACGGAATTTCAACAGTAAATACGGGATATAGAGAACACATTCGTAATGTTCCGTACAACTGCTTTAAAGATGAAATACGATAAAAAGGTACTTAAAAGTAAGGAAACAAAAATAAATAAACTATACAATACCACACACTATACAAACTGTGTCGCGTGTGGTTAGACCTGTAAAAAAGAGCTTTTGAAGCCTACTTGAAGAAATAAATTATTTGATTTGATTACCAATTCATTTCAGTTCTAGTCGTTCCAATTCGGCAGCATACTCTTGGCAGAAGAAAAGTATGTTCACACAGATTTTTCCGTACGAATACGTTTTTATTATGTAGCAGATATTATATTCTTGAGAAACAGGTGAAAGGAAATAAAAATTTAAAAACGCAGACATATATTTTTAAAAGTTGCTATATTTATTCGTTGTGTGTTGTAGAGAATTATAATCAGACTTCGAATTTTGTCGCTCTAACGACGACTCTAATGGGTTGAGGAGGAAATGGAACAAAATAGGAAATTAGTTAAACCGAAATATAATATGTCAATTATTATTCTTTAAATACATAGCTAATTGAACGTACGTGTTTCGCTTTCAGATCGAATTCTCCAGTGTAGCTATTTCTGGAACATATTCGTATGTAGACTTTTTCATATTATAATAGCGTCTTGTCCATAGTGGTTGTATTGTAATTTCAAGACTGATTTGTAAATACAAGAAATTGAGGTAACAAAGCACAAAAAAGGTGGATCTAAAAGTTATGAACGCTTAAGAGCTTCTGGAACTTAGATGAGAATTAAATCGTATTTTGATACAGCATAGTGCTTTGTAAATGTTTTAAAATATCAAATAAAATAACTATTTATTCATCGTCATAAGTACGCGAAAAAAGCACTCCCAAAGCATAATAATATGATACAAATCCTTTTATATTGAAATATTTCCAATTGTGAAACATTGATTACATGCACATGCGATTTCTAATCTCGAGTCGGAATGCTTCGTTAAACTTCGTCATTCTGCTGGGCGGTCGTGGAGCCATGGGTCGCTTATTTATAAGAACAAAGCTGATTAAATTGCTGTTGAGACGTCGGCTTTATTGAAGCGCTGTGGTCGAGACTGTGTAAGGGTTGTCACACTAAAATTGGAAGCGCTTTCGATCCATTGTGAGCATTTAGTAAAAAGTTTGTACAAGAACAAAAGACAAACATAATGGCACTGAATTATTACGTGGTTAGACATACTGTTAAGTTACTTATTAGAATTCAGGAAAATAGAAAAAAAAAATGATAGACGAACAGATTTACGTTTTACAGTACAGCTGAAATGTCTAATTGAGTAAGAACTGGGATCGATCGCACGTCAGTTTTGAATAAATAAAAATGTCACTGTGACAGTTAGAAAATGTATGATGATCCACGAATTTGCTGATGTTCATCAAATATAGCTAAAAATTACGTATAGTAATTTTTAAACAGTTTTTCAATACAAAATTGAACCATCTGATCAGATATTATATTTTGTGCTGCTGTCATAAATAAATGTATTTTCTTTCTTTCTAGATACAAGTGTCAAACTTATAATCCTCTATTTGCATCCTGATTTAATAAAACGCTATAAAAACCCAACTTGTGCTGGTTTATATTGTTAAGAATGATTATACCTAAAAATGGCCTATCCTAAAAATTAAAGAACTGAAAGAGATTATGAAATGTAACAACCCTGCGGATCCAAGTATTTTTGTTAAGGTATGAGAAGAAACTATTCAGTTTCTTTGCGCTTACAGAATATCGCTTTAAATTCTTACAAGAGCTATAAATTTTCGTAACAAAGAGAAAAGGCATAGTGTTTCATAAAAACCTCAACATTGACAGGTACACAACGACTTGAAGCTAGACCTTGGTAAAATTTAGCGCCGGAGTTTCTTATATAAATTTAAAGGGTAAATGTAATTGCGTAAAGATATGAAATTACGTCGTTATATAGGTAGGTTTTGGTTTAGTATTTTGTCGAAACTACTAACTTGTAGCTCTTACATGAAGACAATTCGAAAAGCCATGAAAATATTACAAATTTAGAGAAATAAGCTGTCAGTAAATTCTAGACTTCATTAAAATGATAAAAGTTTAATTTTATTACAATGTTTTATTGACAAAGCGCTAGGTCGAGTACAGGGCGTATACCTGGGTCATTATTTGAGCGTTTGACCCGCGGTACTTTCGTGGACACATTTTCGTCGAAGTTCCCTGAGATTTTAGTCTCATATCGAGCTATTTAGTTTACTCACATCCAGGACTCCTAAAAATATTATGAAACATCATTAAAATCTCAATCAGGAATTTCGACAAAAATGTGTCCACGAAAGTGACGCGTGTAAAACGCTCAAATAATGACCCACCTGTCTATGTTAAATGTAGTTCACTTAATTTTGGAATTTAGTGTAGTAACTTTCAACAAACACTAATTGAAAGGCACCGATCAAAATTATCCGAGATTAGATCAGATCCGTTCATTTTTCACGATAAGAAATCCGCCAAACCTCTTTTGCAAACGCAGCGGCCGTCCAAACATTACTCAACGTGGACTCCGATTACGATTCATTGCGGTATTTATCACTCGGCGACTACACGCGTGCGACAATAGCCGTCGATATTTCTTCGGTATCGACTAGTCAATATCAATTCGCAGAGTGCCGATATTTTCCTTGGTTTTTGGGTTGAGTTGGAGTTTATTTAAATAAGCTTATAGACGGGGATGCGGCGTGTCTAATAGTTTACTACATTTGATATCATTCTAATCAAATGTAAGGAAAAAAAACCTGAGTGTCTCGCTTAGGGCGTGCAGTACCGGGAAATGTTAGTATGGCAGTACCGGGAATTCCCGGTGCTCGCCTACTAAAATTTCCCGGTACTGCAAGCCCTAGTCTCGCTCTTGGGTAAAGCCCTCCATTCCTCTTAATAGGCATGACATGAATGGCTTTCCCCTTGGCCTATTACATTCAGAACATTTCGATTAATATACATATCTATTTAATTTGAAAGAGTAACGAGAATACCTCATTAAGTGGAAATTACTGTTGGTAACATAACAATTAAACACAGTCATATCACGTGACATATGCGCAGATAATGAAATTTCGGTGTAAAGGTTTCTCGTAGGAGACGACCCTAAAGAGGAATAATTAGTAAACAATTTGTTTGCAACAACTCTTGCTTCCTAAAACCCACCAGAGCACCGAAATCACGGAAGTTTGTACAGCCCCTAAGTATGCCCTAACAATCGCAGAATTAGCTAACTAGACAACCCTCTAAGCGGCTTTCGTAATTGTGTTGTCATAATTTGGATCAAGGTCGAGCCCGTGACCTCACCTGTAGGTGGTCGCAAACAATTTGCCCTTTGTCATGACTTTAGCCATTCGATTTTAAGTCCTACGCAAATGCATCAAAGTCGATTATTATCCGACATTGTTTGCAATAGTTTGCTCTTAAATTGTAGTTTCTACTTTCTTTACGACTTAAACTGTAGCATTGTAGCTGAACAGCTAAGTTAGGCGCTCTTCAATTGTTTTGGCACTTTGGACACCGATCAGGGTCTGATCATGTGTTGGAAAGTTCGTAACTAGTTGTAGCTGTTAGTTAAATAAGGGCTCTTAAGGTGAAAAGTCTTTCACAAATATGAAGGTGTCTGAAAATATAGGTTAATTATTTATTATCTTATAATCGCTAGTTAGGACCGATAGTACAGAGGTTTTTGGTTCGAATTTGAATCTCAGTTTTGAGTAAAGTAGATGTTCGAGTGATTAAGACTGTCACATTCGTTGCTATCTTGAATAGAAGATTTAGCAATAGAGGTGACCGCAGAGTGTCAACTATTAGGCATTAGCGATTCTTTAGCCAAACTGGCAAAAACGGAAGCCTTACAGTTTCACAATAACTGTCCCTCCGTCTATCCGTATGTCACAGGCTTTTTACTCAAAATCTACAATAAGTCAGTTGATGAACTTTGGAGTATAGGTGCCTTGAATAATATTTACAGTCTTATCGACACCTTTGTTTAAAAGAGTCTTGCGGATAAAAGGTTTCCGATTAGAGCTAGGAACGTGATGGGGATGTGTTTTGAGGAAATTCGCTGTTATAAACAGGTCTAAGCCACGTGGGTCTAATATACTAAGATTTATTGTATACTTGGATATCCTACTATCCTACAAGTCCCGTATTTCGATGAACATCATCATTAGCCTATATCGATACCTTTAGACTCAAACGACGTAAACGCCGTAGGTTCTAATGGAGCTTAAGCTCTTTGAGTCTAAAGATATCGATATACGTCCCACTACTGACCTTCTTACAGATCTGAGTGAAGGGGCTGTAGTACCCACGCTGGGGTGGCCATAAAACTGCTCTCTTTCTGCACTAAAATATAGACAAAATGTGCATGCTTTTATAAATATCAAAAATTTCCTAGCATAATTATTATCATTCAGAAAAAACGTAATAACTAGGCATGTATGCATTATAGACTTTGGATTCGGATAATATCAGAATATTCACAAATTCAGTAAACCACGCCGACGAATTTAATTAATCTGTGATTAAGTAATATATTGGCTCCGATACCGTAAAGGATGTGGTAATACAAATAAGGCCTCTAATGTATTTGGCTTTCTATAGAAACTACATAAATAAGATTTATAATTAAGAGTATTATTTGCATTAAAACTTATTGTTAACAACATGAATGGAATTTATGTATTTTAAGTACTAATCAAGTTGAGAGTAAGGATTCATTTATGTTTTTATTGCTTAGTTATTTTTCTATTTAGTGATTAACTATAATAATTATGTTTTATAATATTTGATTTTTGCAACTAGTTAGTTCGTTAAAGATCTCAAAAAGCCTAGTATATTTGCGTAACATTTATGCAGATTATTGTTTAAATTGGGGATTCGTTTAAACTTGTAATTTTTATAAGCTCAATTTTTCAGTGTTTTGATCGGTTTTCTACGTTTTTTTAACTGTATTATTGTGTTCACGTAGGTACTGTTTAAATCCAAAAATGTGAAAAATAAGATAAAATCGCCCAAGTGCGAGTTAGGCACACGAAAAGTCCCGTACCATCGTCGAGCAAAAAAGCCAAAAAACACGTTTTTGGAGACCCCCGTTACCTTTTTTTAAATTTCATTTTATTTTTATTATTTGTTTTTATAAATACACAAATGTGAAAATTTCAATTACGGTTCAAAACATACAGTGTGACAGGCGAACAGACGGACAGCGGAGTATTAGTTATATTATTGGGTTCCATTGACACGCTTTCGGTATGGTACCCAAAAAACAAAATCTGTAGCTAAACAAGAGCAGTTGTCGATCTGTGCACTAAATAATTGATTAACCTAATTTGATTGTAATAATTTATAAAAATGGCTGAATACGAGTAGGTACTATGCATAAATCTTGAGAACGTTTTACTAAATGGGAAATTTCGTTTCCCTCGTTGCGGGAGGTTCTACGTTGAAAATTAACCGAAAGTATTTAAAAGCGGTATCTAGTAGTCTGTCGGTGCTATCAATTAAAATCTCAGTCGAAATGACATGTCTGGCACATCCTGACTCCCACACGGATGGAAATTTAATTATTTACCTGCCAGTAGTGTAATATTCATTACGTCGCGCTGTCTCGTTTATTCGCTAGCATCCATTTAATGTATTTTATTACTACTATACTGACTAATTAAATAAACCCCCTCGAATGTATATATTATACCTAGCGACAATTAAATTGAACATTTGTAATAATTGACGTCGATATCTGTCGATTCCAACTTCAAATCTTGACCCAACTGTTATGCGTCCATCAATAATTTGGTTTATTCGAAATGCTGTCGGGTAGGTACAGTATACGTTGTTGAAGTTTACGCGGTGGTCGTGTGACGACATACCTACGCCAGGGCAAAGGCCTCTTACACATCCCCACAGAATCACTCGCATTGAACGATGCAAGTGACTAGTCACCAATTACTTAAGAATAATAAACTATAACAAGAACAGTAAATAATTGAAACAACATAATGATTCGACATAATTATTTGATAGTACAATATAATAATTACAGCTCCGGTCAACGAGCAGAACTAAATGTACCTCTACCCTCCATAACTAAACGTTTATTTCTTGAGTGTTGCTTATCTCTGGCTCTTTTGGTATTTCATAAGGACACTTTCTTTATTCAAAGGCAAATAGGACTACTTTTTTATTATTTACAAATTCTGAGGTAGAAAGTAGCAAACAGCATTAAATTAAACGAAAGTATTGATAACATCAATATTTTATTTTTGAGCATCTACTTTAGAGATGTCATTTATTGAACATCAGCCTAAAACTGACACTGCAAAGAACTTTTTTTCTTGTATTTATTCCTATTCGGAACAGACTGTAGTATACATGAAAAATCCCTGAAGACAAAGAAGGAGGAGGCGGAGGACGAATGTTCAATTTAAAATTTTACCTATATATTGATATCGTTTAACTTGAAAACTCTTTTAAAACTGATATATATTACCATCTTGTAGACGTAGGCCAGTTGGAATTGCACCAACAGCAAATAGGTAGGTACAGTCATAAATCATAATTCATAATCTTTAATACGTGATTCACCTAAGGTCGAATCTCATACAGTGAAATGTATACTTTAATTGTCACCAACTGTGAATGGTTTACAGGTCACTAAAAGGCCTTATTATATAAGTGTTTAAAGAATATTTCTGGAAAATGAGTCACAAATTAAATATTGCACCTAAATATAGTGACAACCGAAAATCTCCAAAGTTTAAAACAAAATATCTGTATCCCACTCAACTTAAATATGTGTCCAAGCTGGCTCGTTTCAGAAGGCATTATCTTGATTGTTCAGCCTATCACAAGAGTTGATGCATGGCTATAATGAACGCCGGTATGAAAGCCTCGCCGCGGAGGTAAAATTTATCCCGGGTTACGACGGGTCATCGTATAAAATCATAGGAGCTAGCCTAAGCTCCAAAGCCCGCTGTTATTTCAAACTGATGGCTCCCGGTCGTATTAGGGGATTGTTTATAATTATAGGCTTATGTAGGCTTTAATATACTGTATACCTGTACCTGAATACTAAAGTACTAAACCTTATTTAACTAAATAAGGTTTAGTACTTTAGTATTCAGGTGACGTGCGGTTATAACACTAATTACAAGAGGCGTATGTTTTAGAATGATTTAGTTATTTAAAATGCGCTGCAATTTTGGGATGTTGTTAGGATGGATATCAGTAGTGTAAACCCAAGTTTGCAGTTTTGAAAGACCTGTGCTAATTGCGTGGTGCTCGAAAACACTGATATTAAGCTAACTATTAAGCTAGATAAAATTCCCTACCTACATAAGTGTAACCTGAAGTATGTAAGGTTTAAAATTTCTTGAGATATGGCATTAATAATATAGAAATCTATATATCTAGTATAGAAAGAAGTAAAAAAAAATGATTTCAAAATTGTCTGTTATGAATCAATATCTATTTATTGCTTTTAGATTTTTCAAGCTGCAAAGCACATTACGTTTCAGCAAATTAGATGTATAGTATTTTGTATTTATATTTGTCCGATCCACTTAAAGGAAACAATACTGTTGTGTGGTTTTGTACCTCATCATCGTCCGTCATAAAAGAGAAGCGTGCTTCACAGATAAAGACTTCGTGCATTGTCAATTTAGTGGATTATCAACTCCAAGGCCTTTGCCAACAGTTAAAGTTGCTTTAATAGAAATGTGACTTTAGACGTATTATGCACTTCACACCCCTGGCATTTACCTGACTATAATGACTTTTTTTTATACCTAATGTGGTATCTCAATTAAACTCCTATAATTAATTAATTAGGATTTATTTGAACCAGAGCTGTACACGTGTGACAATGGCTAATATGAAAGAGAGGGATCATCAAAGTGGGAAAGAGAGAGGTGAACGCCTAAGCTGCGTTCAATATACCACACTCTCCCCCACTTATTTCATGCTACTACTACTAAGCTAATAAACATGCTACATACATATTTAATGAAATTATACATTTTTTTTTATACTAACTTATGTTATTTCCAATGACTGTGAACAAGGTAACATTTGGTTCACATGTCGTTTCCACTGTAAGCCATCCACCTCAATGATATAGCTGACTCCAGGTATGGAGTTGCCTATAATTAAACCCTGAACCCATGGCCTGCTACCCTTCCTATAATCCTTTACCATGACTTTCTGTCCCAATTCAAATTTAGTTTCTCTATTTCCTTGATCTCTTTTCTCCACCTTCTCCCTCACTACATCGGATATGGGCGGTGGTCGCAATAAGCTGAACCTGTTCCTTATCTCCCTGCCTAACATTAACCGAGCTGGTGACACACCAGTGGTACGCTGGGGGGTGCTTCTATAATCCAATAGGAATAGATTGATAGCTGAGCCTAAGCTATAGCCACTTTCTCTTATCTTAGTTAGTGCTGACTTAAATGTTTCCACGAATCTCTCCGCTGCACCATTTGTTGCTGGGTGATATGGAGGAGTCATCGTGTGCTTTATATCATTTAATTTACAAAATTTTTGAAATTCTTCACTAGTAAACGAGCGACCATTATCCGTAACTAAATGAACAGGGTAGCCGAATCGTGACTTTAAGCTTTCAAAAATGTCTATAGTACGATTACTTGTAATAGTTGGCATTTCATATACCTCGGGCCATTTTGTGTAGCTATCCACTATCACTAAAAACATTTTGTTGTAGAATGGGCCCAGAAAGTCAGCGTGTATCCTATACCACGGTGATGGGGGTACAGGCCAAGGTTTCTGTGTTTGTGTGGGAGTTTTGCTATTTTGCAAGCATATAATACATTCTTTAGTTATTTTATCTATCTCTAAATCTAAATTAGGCCACCAAAAGTATGATCGTGCAATTTCTTTCATTCGAACAATTCCGAAATGACTTTTATGCAATTCTGTCAAAACCGCTTCCCTTACTGCCTGTGGTACCAATACTCGATAACCCCAAAATATGCAACCTCTATCTAAAGTTAATTCGTTTCTCCTGTTATAAAACGGTAATATTTCTTTATCTACTTCCGTTTTGCTTGGCCAGCCATCTGTTAAATGTCTGATTGTTTTAGAAAAAATTACATCTTTTTGCGACTCTATTTGAATTGTCTTCCAATTTAAGGTTTCCATTTCCGAATTGTTCGTGTAACAGACTGCACTGATGTTTCCATTAGCACATAGCGAGTGAATTTTTATTTCTTCACTCTTTTTTTCCACCGTTCTGGACAGAAAATCGGCTGGATTTTTAGACGACTTAATATGTCTAACCTTATAATTGAATGCAGAGAGGAAAATGGCATAGTGTTGCAACCTTTTGGCAGCCATTTTTGGAATGCTTTTTGTCGGACCAAAAATTCGCACTAATGCTGCATTATCTGTCTCTAGTTCAAAATAACGTCCATATATGTAGTTGTAAAATTTAGTAATTCCAAAAATCACTGCCATTGCTTCCTTATCAATCGTCGCATATCTTTGCTCAACTTCACTTAATTTTTTACTAGCAAAAGCAATCGGTTTTATTACACCATTTTTATCTCTATTTGACAGCACTGCCCCGAGCCCTGTATCTGATGCATCACATGTTAATATCAGTGGCAATTCGGGATCATAATGTTTTAAATTACCAACAGATGCCAACTTTTTCTTAATAATTGCAAAAGCTTTGTCACATTCAGGTGTCCAATTAAATTTGTTTATTTTTGTGCAATCATACAGTGGTGTCAATACTGTAGCCATATCCTTCAAGAAACGTGCATAATAGTTAATTTTACCCAAAAATGATTTTAGTAATGTTAAATTGGTGGGTGTTTTTGCATTTAACAAGGGTTCAATGTTGGATTGTATCACACTAATACCTTTTTTGTTTACACGGAATCCAAAAACATCTAGACTAGTTGTGAATAATTTACATTTTTCTGGTTTCAATTTAAATTCACTTTCATTCAGTTTTTTCAAGACTTTACATAAAGTTTCATAAGTATCTGGCAAACTTTTACCCTTAATATAAATGTTATCTATAAATACTATTGTGTTTTCTATATTAACCAGTTTTTTTGTCATTAAACGCTGAAAGGACCCTGGTCCTGAACTGACGCCGTATGGCAAGTAGTTGTACATGAACGTACCTGCTTCAGTGACAATGGTGGTACAATTTTTGCTTTCAGGACTAAGGGGTGCCTGCAGGTAGGCTTCTTTTAAATCCAGTTCGCAGTAATATTCGCCATTTTTAAGGGTATTCAAAATATCATCCACATGGGGTAATGGAAAGTGGTCAATCTCAAGACATGGGTTGACTGTTAATTTATAGTCACCACACAATCTAACCGAACCGTCAGGTTTCAGTATGGGTACTACGGGAGTTCCCCACTCACTTTGCACTACTGGAGTTATTCGGCCATTACTTAATAATCTAGAAATTTCGTTATTTACCTTTTCTTTGAGTGCGAAAGGTACTCGCCTGACTGGTAAACATCTGGGTTGAGCCTCTGGTTTCAGTTTCAATGTTATGGCTTCTCCCTTGAAGTTTCCCCAACCTGGACTGAATACCTCTGCGAACTGGGTCTTTACAAGTTGTTGTGTATCTGAAACATTGTGTATTACATTAGTTCCAATATTAAGACTAGTGTTTACAATTGGAGGCCACAGCTTCAACTCATTCAACCAATCTCGCCCAATAACTCTAGGGGCATTATTTTTTACTACAAAAAACTTTAGTTTCTTAGTCACCCCATTGAAATTCACTGACAAATTTGTTAAAATACCTATTGGTTTTGTTATACTTTGGTCAAAATTTTTAAATAACACATTACAGTCCTGTATTTTAACAGTGTTAAAGTATGTATTTTTATCATTGATTGACATAACCGTTACATCGGAGCCGGTGTCCAATTCAAATGCTAGCATATGCCCACAGACCTGTACGTTAATATAATGGGGTGGTATTCTACTTACACCCACGCTGTATGTCTCCAAGCAGTCCTCTTCAAACAAATTTTTTATTGCACTTTCCGCATCTCCTGTTCCTTCTTTCAACACCTTGATCTGGCGTTTATTGCACATTCTATAGATATGCCCTTGTTGGCCACATTCGCTGCAATATTTTCTTATTAAGCGGCACTCGGCTTTGACATGATTATTCTTGCCGCAGCAAAAACATTCTATGACTTTCTGATTACTCTTAGAATAGTTTTGCTTATGCTTTGGCAACATACCTGTGCTTCTTGGTTTCTGTCGATTGTAGAATATTTGTTCAATCCTTTCATTTGATCCATTTGTATGTAGTAGGGCTGCTTCTACCGATCTACTCACTTGCAGACATTTCTCCAATGACAATTCCACTTCGCTTTTCATTAGTTCATACTTGATGACTTTTGAGGACACTCCTTCCATGAACTTCTCCTTTATTTGATCATCTGGATCTTTAAACTGGCACTTTCCAGCCAATTTTCGTAATTCCAATAAATAATCTTCAGTTTTCTCATTAGGTAATTGGTTTCTTTTACGAAACTCTGCCCTTTCCACTGCCGTCGATAACAGTTTTACATATTTAGTTTTGAGTATTTTACACAAATCTTCAAAGGTTGACTTGGCTGGTTTAAGTGGTGAACATAGATAGGTTAATGTTTCAAACACTTTTGGAGATAACTTTGTTAGTAGCAGGGGTACCTTTTTTCTGTCCTCAATGTCGTTAATTACAATAAAACATTCAAGTTGTTGTTCAAATACCTCCCAGTTGTCTCCATCAAATTGCTTCATTTCTCCACACCATGACATTTTTGAAGTTTTTTGTTTTAGCTGTACTTGTTGGGATGTCTCCGTTGTTGATTTAGCTTTATAAAAATCACTTAGGAGTTTTCTTAATCCATCTAAGTTTGTGTCTGTTGAGAAACTGATGTTTTCAGCCTTCAATAATTCGTGTAGTTCTTGCTTTGAACACTTGTAAATATAAGTTCTTTTTCCCGATTTTATTAATGTTATTTTATCCTTTATGTGCTCTAAAACCTCCTCGGTGTCATCTTCTTTGGCACTAGAATATTCAATTTTATCAGAATCTGACATAACCTCAACTTATGGATGTGTACATCCTCGTAAACAAGCATGAAGTAGTGTGCAGTCGCCTGTGCGAAATGGCGTCGATGATGTTCAGTGGCTAACTTCACTTCACTGATCGGCCGATCGGCGATTCACGGATGTACTGTATTTGTAATATGTGGTTGCTCAATTTATATTTCACTTTGCACTTTGGGTTCTGGTTGTCGTCGCCAATTGTGGTATCTCAATTAAACTCCTATAATTAATTAATTAGGATTTATTTGAACCAGAGCTGTACACGTGTGACAATGGCTAATATGAAAGAGAGGGATCATCAAAGTGGGAAAGAGAGAGGTGAACGCCTAAGCTGCGTTCAATATACCACACCTAAGATCCGAATAAAGGGAAGGCAGCTGGAACGCCATGGTTCATGGAGATAGAGTTGATAATCAATTGAACTTTAAAGGTGGTTGTAACGACTTTTTACAATAACGTCATCTTGGTGTTTTTGAGGTTTACAAACAATCGCTTTGTTTCCTTTAAGTGGATCGGACAAATATAAATAAAAAATACTATAACTTAAGTGAACCTATGGATGAGCTGGGTTTTTTTAGAGTACTACTTTCATTCTCTCGTTTGACACGTAGTACTTTTAATCTTTCTGATCTTTTTAATCTTCTGGTGGCCGAAAATGCATTAATTTACAAAATACCATTAAATAAAGTTATGACAGTAAAACTATTTTTCCACCTCAAACAATGCCGCCATCGACACTATTGGAAAAAGTTAACCCTCCATAATCCTTTCGCTCGCACAATTTATGGCTGACGTGTACACGTGGATTACGTGTACCCATGTTCATGTGCTAAAAATACGTGTTTTTTAATTCATAACCTCTACCTAGCCTATGTTCAGTTAAAACAAAGTTGATGAAGTAGTTCTACCCGTGGTGTAGTAAGATAAGGTCTGGTATGTTCTTCCAGAGAGTGAACAATTCACGATAATGTGGCCGTTGCATACGAGCTTCAATATGCTTACGTAGTCAAGTTCACATAACGTCATCAGCTTGCATGGGCATAACATATCTGGTTTTATTGTACCATGGATCTATCCTACAGCCAGACTTTTAGCTGTGTACGTGTACAGCTGTACACTCTCTGTACAAGGCGATCCATTAATCGTAATAAAACTGAATTATTTTACGAGTAAATACGATTTTTAAATACCTACTTATGTTGACAATGTCGACGATGTTGACATTTATTGACAATACGTGCCAAAATTCTATCCAGCCAACTTCAATATTGGGAGGTTGGATATCTAATGTTGAAATTTTCATGACAAGTACGAAACAGAGGTAGGGTGACAATTAAGGTGAAATCAGGATAAATCAAATTAAAAGTGGACAAAATAAAAACGTACTTAATTTAGGTTTAAAAGCATTGTAAGTTATTGTTAACTATGTATAGACTTCAAAAAAAATATAACGGTTCACGATTTAAAATTCACCCTGTATACTATCGTACTTTTGTCTTGACATGAGTAAGAAAAGAAGTGAAGCGTATTTCGACCGGAAAAGTGTGTTTAACGGAGTTACACTAGACGTGCAAGTTAAAATTTCAATGGGCTGTACAATGTGCATACAGGGTGATTTGAAATTCGACGTATTCCTTGAAAGGGGTTATTCTATAGCTCATTTGCAATGATTTAAGTCCAATCAACCGGGGGTCGAAACTCAGTGGTTATCAGTTATTTGAGTTTTAACTATTTTTTTTCAAAACCCTTTTTTCGATCTAAAACTGCTAATTGTGATAAAACTACTTAAATTAGGAATAAAAAAAGCCCTCACCTTAATAGTCAATAAAAAAAGCTTTTAGATTTTGTTCAAAATTTTGTACTTCTTACAGGCATTTCTTAAAAAAAAAAGTTATGTTATGACACTTCGCGTACAAATTACAGAAATTAGTTTCTCAGTTTATGAGCTTTCTAGAAAAGTAAAATTATTGACACTTTTTGCATAGTTAAGAACAATATAGTGCGCCGAGTTACGGACATGCTTCTATGGGAAAAGTTCACATCCGGATACCAGCACCAAATTTTAGTATGTTATTAGGCATGGTCTCTGGACCCCAAAACTGCCGGGAGACAGTCTCTGAAAGGTCAAGGTCACCGAATATGACGTCATTCATCTAGCCGCTCCCGTGTTTAATTGTGACAAAACTACACATCTCACATTCACTTAAGAGATATCAAATGAAAGGAAATTAGATGTACTATAAATGACCTTTACATTTGATTTTATTAAATGTTATACTTTAGGAATTATTCACACAATCATTTCAATGTCAAAAGAAAAATACGGAAATTCAGGTTTTACTGCAAAACTAAAAACATTAAGTTATGCAAATGTACTACAAAAATATAAACAATTTACTAGGCTTCATAACATAGTTTAAATCTTGAAAATCTGTCAATAAATATGGAAGCTATAGCTCAAAAATACCAGCACCAAATTTTAGTATGTTATTAGGCATGGTCTCTGGACCCCAAAACTGCCGGGAGACAGTCTCTGAAAGGTCAAGGTCACCGAATATGAAGACATTCATCTAGCCGCTCCCGCGTTCTTAAGAATGTTTAATTGTGACAAAACTACACATCTCACATCCACATAAGTGATATCAAATTAAAAGTAATTAAATGTGCTATAAATGACTTTCACTTTTAATTTCACTTTCAATTTTAGTTTGTTTAGTTTTTATTGTAGTTGCTTTTAAATTTAATAAATGTTATACTTCAGAAATTATTCACACAATAATTTCAATGTCAAAAAAAATACGGAAATTAAGGTTTTACAGCAAAACTAAAAACACTAAGTTATGAAAATGCACTACACAAAACAAAAGCAATTATAGTACATTTAATTACCTTTCATTTGATATCTCTTATGTGGATGTGAGATGTGTAGTTTTGTCACAGTTAAACATTCTTAAGAACGCGGGAGCGGCTAGATGAATGACTTCATATTCGGTGACCTTGACCTTTCAGAGACTGTCTCCCGGCAGTTTTGGGGTCCAGAGACCATGCCTAATAACATACTAAAATTTGGTGCTGGTATCCGGAAGTATTTTTTTTTTCCATAACTCGGGGCACTACGGGAGTATTTCGCGCGCTCAAGGTTTTTGAGCTATAGCTTCCATATTTATTGACAGATTTTCAAGATTTAAACTATGTTATGAAGCCTAGTAAATTGTTTATATTTTTGTAGTACATTTGCATAACTTAATGTTTTTAGTTTTGCAGTAAAACCTGAATTTCCGTATTTTTCTTTTGACATTGAAATGATTGTGTGAATAATTCCTAAAGTATAACATTTAATAAAATCAAATGTAAAGGTCATTTATAGTACATCTAATTTCCTTTCATTTGATATCTCTTAAGTGAATGTGAGATGTGTAGTTTTGTCACAATTAAACACGGGAGCGGCTAGATGAATGACGTCATATTCGGTGACCTTGACCTTTCAGAGACTGTCTCCCGGCAGTTTTGGGGTCCAGAGACCATGCTTAATAACATACTAAAATTTGGTGCTGGTATCCGGAAGTAATTTTTTTTTCCATAACTCGGCGCACTACGGGAGATTTTTCGCGCGCTCAAGGTTTTTGAGCTATAGCTTCTATATTTATTGACAGATTTTCAAGATTTAAACTGTGTTATGAAGCTTAATAAATTGCTTTTGTTTTTGTAGTACATTTGCATAACTTAAATGTTTTTAGTTTTGCTGTAAAACTTGAATTTCCGTATTGCTTTTTACGATATTAAAATTATTGTGTGAATAATTCCTAAAGTATAACATTTATTAAATTCAAATGTAAAAGTCATTTATAGCATATTTAATTACCTTTCATTTGATATCACTTATGTGGATGTGAGATGTGTAGTTTTGTCACAATTAAACATTCTTAAGAACGCGGGAGCGGCTAGATGAATGACGTCATATTCGGTGACCTTGACCTTTCAGAGACTGTCTCCCGGCAGTTTTGGGGTCCAGAGACCATGCCTAACAACATACTAAAATTTGGTGCTGGTATCCGGATGTGAACTTTTTTTCCGTAACTCGGGGCACTAATAGAAAGTGGCGTGCTGGCGTGACATTTCTTTGTGGTGAGTTAGTAATATACCTAATGATTAATCAATACCAGGTTTTGATATGGAGAAGCAAGGTTAGGAAAGTGAAAAGCTGTAAAAACCCGTAAGCCCATTTTTGTACATCGACTAGGTGTTTTTTGCTTGTTAAAAGGATCGTTAAATTATTCATTGGCCAGACACCTGACGGGTCTGAGGTGAAAATTGATTTCCTGCCTTTTACGACATCGTATTTCGTTTTTAATTAGACTTAAAGATGCGATAAAAAGGTGTTGATTTCTGTTAATTTATTAGTGTGGACGCTCTTAAATAGAGTTTAGCTTACTTGTACATGCTAAGCATGTTGTAACTTGTTTTATGATAAATGTATTACTCAAATTACATTACATTAAAACTGTGATTATCATTATCATCGTTATCATTTATCTTTTTACGCCCCGATGCACAATGTTTTTCCTTCACTGAAAAGCTAATGGTAAGTATCAAATGATAATTCGGATATAGGTACTCCTCAGTTAATTGGTATGAACAAGGATTCGAACCCATGACCTCAGCTTGAAAGGGGCATATCCAATTATCCACATCTCTCGACTTAGTAGACGAGACACAACCACACAGTTCCGTTCCGTGTTCAGTTGAAAGCTTTGCTAAAAGGGTCAATTGCAGAAAAAATGTACCTTTTACTTTTTTTGTCTGATCATGGTGTGTCTTATACCATTTTACTCAGAATCAGAATCACGAGCACTTTTCATTTATGAAATAAAAAAAGTAGTGCAAAATGTCCCACAACTTTAGGGTAAAATCGTAACGAAACTGAGAAAAAATAAAATCTCAGTTTCGTTACGATTTTCCCCTATATTTAGTTTGGGCGTAACGAAACTGAGAAATTCAAAATTTGTACAGAAAAGTTGAGACATTTTGAACTACTTTTTTTATTTCACAAATGAAAAGTGCTCGTGATTCTGAGTAAAATGGTATAAGACCCACCATGGTCAGACAAAAAAGTAAAAGGTAATTTTTTTCTGCAATTACCCAAAAATGTGTTTACTGCCAGTTCCATTTTGTGTATCTCATACATGTTAGAAATAAATAAAATAATAATCAGTGTAATTTAGGGCCAGCTTTTTCAATTTTTGTTCAGGAGGTTCTTAGCTTACGAGTTCAATGACCCAGAACCATATAATTAAGGTTCTTTAAATCGTTATAAACGAAACTAAATCAATCAAGATAAATCGACTTGCCAGCGATCAGTTGCGGTTAAACTTTTGGCAAATCACAGCGACGTTGGCTGTAATAAATCAAACAGTAAACGGCCGGGTCGTTGACTTGTGAGTAGCCAATTTTCATAATTTTCTTTCATGACGATGCTGCGAGTTCGGCAAATGACGCGTTACTTGAACGGGGCAAACGCAATGGACCTGGGTCACAGTAGTTCGGATTAGGAAGTTGGGTTTGGTAAGGTAGACGTGCAGTGCTTGACACTGCCCCAGTAGTTGACATTTTGAACATTAAGTCTTGAATGATAGCAGGGTGAAACTACAGGGATTCGGGAGATGTGAGCGAAACGAACTAGTGGTTCAGTAAATGTTAATGGATAGTTCACCATCATGTTTAAGTGAACACCTTTGTCACACCTTCCTTTTTAGTTTTTGTGAAGTTCCAAACTTAATTTTCTACAATCATGTTAATTCTAAAAGTAAGATAAAGCCTCTTTGACCATAAAGACAGGATTATGAAGAAAGTAAATTTTCATTGTCATTTTTGCAATCTCGACATTTACAAACATTCACAGGTAAAGCGAAGAGTATCGGTACTTGACGGAAGTATTCTAATTGTAGATTGATCAATCTACAATTAGAATGTTATAAAAATGTAGTTAATATATTAAAACTTTTTGTTTTCAATCCCAAAAAAATTAACGTTAATCTAATTAATACTAATACAGAAAAGTAGCTTATAATTATAACTTACTGAATCCGTAGGGTTGATCCTGCTCAGGTCTTCCGAATCATTATATATTTTTTCTACTCCTATACTGTTATCTGTCTTTTACTTGGTCACGAACACTAATATAAGAACATACATAATACGAGTGCAGAGAAGTCTATACTCTATTCCCCATAACAGCACTAGTGTCGTTATAGTCACTTTACGTTATTGCTAGCAGCCACAGACTTCTAAATCTAGGTTAAACTTAGGTCAAGGATTAAGCGCTCAATTTTAACTTTACGGTAAAAATGCACAACTACCAACTTAACAAACAATTAAATTCCTACGGTTTTTAAGAAAAACAAAACTTTCCGAACTAAATTCATTGATGCCAATATAAAAAAAGTATTTTTAATTTAAGTATATTTTAAATTAAAAAAAAAAGTTTACCATAGACACATACTGTCAGTCAAACGTCATATTTGCCTTGTTTCCAGGTTATGATTAGTTTTGTATTTTATAATTTAAAACCTCGTCGTAGAAAAAGTATTGTATGCAACGTTGTATAATTAAGTCAAAAAACGCTCATTGCGTCTCTATTTGCGATACTCGCCGCGTTCGCGGCTCGTATCGCAACTCACGAAATTCGCATTTTTTGAACCCACTTATACAACTGTTGCATAAAATACTATTATGCCACACCTGGCCATAAAGTGGCTTTTACCGCACGCTACGCGTACGGAAAACACGTCCCTCGCTTGCAGCTCGTGCCGCAAACATCTGCGATCTCGACCTTTCTTTGTTTAACCATTCTAGTTGTGTAATGTACTATAGCGTTTTGTATACCTATTTGGCATTAGCGTTTCAAACACTAGGATGTTTATCTTATCAAAAATTTCAGGTTGGTGACAAAATATGACCTCCTATTAGGGTTGCCAGATGGTCGGAAATTGGCGGGCTTTTCCCGATTTTTTGTATGTCCTCCCGACTCCCGACAAAGAAGACAATCTCCCGACAAACGACTTCATTTTAAAACTTAGTCCGATCCACTCAAGGTGGTCCAGCCAGCGAAAATTTCTGCTCTTTCAGGCTAAATAAAGCAGCGGGGCATTCCCGACGAAAGTCTCGAAATCCCGACATATTGTTTCCTGCTCCCTATAATAGGGTAATTCAATCTGGCAACCCTACCTCCTATGCATTGGCTGACGAAATACGTCCCTCAACTTACGCCAGAGATGCAACGGCTAGGGACATCTGGCTACAAAATAAAGACAAAAATATGAACTATTAAAAAACTGTCGGTAGTTTTCTTCAAAAATTAGCTGTGACAGACAGACACACGACTGATCCTATAAGGGTACCGCTTTTCCTTTTGAGGTACGGAACCCAAAAAACAGTGGAATAAGGCATTCGAATATCTTATAATAAACAAAATAATGAGAATTCTATAGTAGTAGACACGACACCGGGCCACTTGGCGATATTTTTACACTCAAAACGCGTAAACTCCATTGGTGTCAATGGCGTTTACGCCCTGGGAATGGATGTCAGGTGCATAATATTAAACATCCACAACTTCAGTATGATGCAAACATTTCAAAGACTATTTATATTTAGGTTATAGTAGGTAACTTCATCTGAGCATTATTCCTGAATTAGTTTTATTGGAAAAATGTTTGAATGATATACTCCTACAAACAGTATTGTTACTTATTTGAAATCTGAGACGTTATTATTCCTATAGAACTAAAAGCATACATTTTCTACAAAAATACATAGTTTCGTGGAACAAAAGAAAACTACCCACGATTTCTGCCCCGGTTCTATTTAGTAAGTAGAACCAGTGCTGAAAACGCGGTAGAGTAAAAAGAAAAAAAAATCGAGGAAAGAAAATATACTATTATAGCCTAGGATATCTTTCAACCTACGAGTAAGAAGCTAGCCTACTGAACCCAAATTTACGCGGCAAAACCGAGGCAAAATTGCTATAAGTTATGCAATTTTGCTACGCACCATTAGCTCCAGGTCTCGAGACTGGAATTTAGTACTCGACGCTTATTGCATCCAATGCAACGGATTTACCTTACCTAGGGTTGTCCTGACATGTCAACATTTTGGGGTTTATGTTTGGATTACTTTTGCACTCGGCAAAAGTTAGGGTTTTGTAATTTTTTGCAATAAAAACATCGCAATGCTTGAACTTTCCAAGTTCCTAAAAGCAAAGAAGAAATCACAGAGAAAACGTCTCAAACTCAAACTCATTTATTTCTGTAAGTAGGCCTCAAGGGCTCTTTTACATGTCTGATTCTTTTCTTTTGGCGCTTCGGTAGATGACCTTCTGGTGAGAAGAAGCGCCTGAAGAAACTCACCAGTTTCTCTTTTAAAAACAACATTACAACAATTGTCTAATGCCTTAAGACAATTTATTATGTAAGAAGCCTTTTTTAGCTTTCAGCACCATCAGGAGCTGAAAGTTCAGCATACAAGTAACGCGTTACTTGAACAGGAAACATTTGCAACGGATATAGGCAGTAGTTTGGATTAAGAAGTTGGGTTTGGCATCTACAATTTCACGTACTATACTATGCTGGGTCAGCGAACCAAAGTGAATCTTGGCCCCTGCCACCAAGCATACCTGTCTTCCCTGCTCTGTGCAGCATATCGCCAATCGAAATCGGCGACCTCGAAGCTGGCACAGGTCTTTTTGGACTTCGTCGAGCCAACGATACCTAGGATGCCCCACCGGACGAGGTTCACTAGGGCGCACTAGTGCTCCTAGGGGCAACACCACACAACAAAACAATATAATTTCATGTCTGTGAGCAAATATAAAATGAAGGGTAACCGGCAAGAACAGGTGTAGTCACCTTTTTTTGAAAATGAGATTTTGAAATGAAATGAAGTGAAATGAAATAATTTATTTCTGTAAGTAGGCCTCAAGGGCTCTTTCACATGTCTGATTCTTTCTTTTGGCGCTTCGGCAAATGACATTCTGGTGAGAAGAAGCGCCGGAAGAAACTCACCAGTTTCTCTTTTAAAATAAACATTGAGCATTACAATAATTGTGAAAATGCAATTTCAATAAGTAATACAATTAATCAAACAAGTGCTTAACTAATAGGTATACATTTCAATAAACATAAAACTAAGTCTCTAGGGGTCAAAACAAGATAAATTAAAAAGAAATATGGAAAATAGAGAGACATACACTAAAATTAATGGAGATGTAAGGGGTCTCCGTTGTCAAAACATGTTTAGGAGGTGTAAAGGATCTCCAAACGTCGAAATACAAAATGGGAAACGAGAAATGAACTTACAGAAATTAAAAAAAATCTGTGACTCGCATAATATAACTTAAAAACTAAAATTAAAACATTTTTTCTTAGAGATGTATGTGGTCTCTAAGCGTCTAAAAATTGGCAAGTACAAAGAAGAATTTTAATATAGCATAATCTACATTCCTCAGAGATGTACATGGTCTCTAAGATTCAAAGTTAAATTATGTATAAAAACGGACTCTATGCGTTCAAGCTATAAGAAAAAAACGTTAACTTCAATTGAGAACAAGATGTAGTCTCTCACGTCAGTTCTATTAAACACTAGTATATCATTATATAACACATTCAACATAGCCCATGCAAGCGTGAACAGACCGGACCCCACAAACGGCACCCGTTCACGAGCATGACGCGTATCTCAGCCATCGCCTCCCTCAACCATTTTTTAGGGAAGGTTGCGACCCGATTAATTTAATCTAATAATAATGAACTATAACTTACCACTTGATTACAGGTGGATATATTACAATTATAGTATATTACACAACTAGGGTGGTAATATAAAAAAAGATCGAGATCACAGATGTTTGCGTCCCGAGCCGCAGACGAGGGACGTATATATGCGATCGAGGGCTTTCTTTATTACCTCCCGTGTTGTGTACATCATTTTATGTCTACACTTGGCCAGAAAGCGACTTTTTCCGAACGCGTAGCGTGCGGAAAAAGCCACTTTATGGCCAGGTGTGGCATAAATGTATATTTTTTCCACTTTTAAAGAAATGGTTACCATAGTCATTGTTCACGATGACTAACTTTCAAACCGCTATATACTCAAAAAGATGTTTAGGTGACTGGACATGTTCTTTCCGTGTACCCTTCAAATATAATCCGCGTGTAAGCCGGTGAAAAACAGGTGGTAGTGTTCTTCTAAACGTTGTTATCGTTTTAAATGGATTAAAATCCAATACCATGGTGCGGGTAATAAGCGAGTAGTGGAAAGTTCTATTCCACCTCTTACACGGTTATGAAAAATGTCAAAACTTTTCCATTACTGTCAAGATTTTTTCTATTTTTACATCATAGCACCCCTAATCTTACCTTATCTGTGTCTAAAAGAAAAACGGGTAATGTTCTGTAGCGCTCCCAACAGACTTAATACCTTCTTTAGTGTACTACCTTAACTTATGCTGGAGGAATTTTATACCTCACCTGTTAACTTAATAACGTTACAAAGTATGAAAATTTGCATTAAGTGGAGGTAAAGCTTCTAATTTTAGACGTGAATGTTGGGCGTATTTTAGAACAGATTCTAAAAGTTTGTGAAGTAAGTATTGTTTTGAACGGTCATATATAGAGTTGGGACGTCTGGTGGCATTGGGGTGAACAAAGAGCAGTGGAGTCGTTGTTATATATTTTTGATTGAATGAATAATGAATAAATGATTGATAAACCAATAATGAATTATAAAATTTATTGGTTTCATACAAGTAAATTGATTGATAAAAATTTAATAAAAACATAATATATTGTTAAAATTTATAATTTACTTATTCAAGATCTTTAACAATTTTCCATTGGAATAAGTTTCAGTATACTACTGATACTTCAGTTTCATTATCAGTAGTACCATAAAATATTCATTCAAAATGATTAGGGTTAGGATTCTGGTGGCACTTTAGCACAAGAATTTGTTAGCATTTCCTATTTGTTAGCATGTAAAGTTGTGACCCTAGTTAATGCCAATACAATTGCTTCTATAGTTCATGAAAGTTTAAGGTTTTTATGGGAAGAGAACTACACAGACAATATAAACAAATTCCTGATATTCTGCACATACAGTGCCGCATATATGATTGCCGCCGGTAAAATTTTAAAGAAGACATATTTGAACGTTAAGCATGTAACTTGTTTAGCTCATGGCCTAGCATGGTCGCGGATCAAATTCGATCGGAAAACAGTTTAGTATATACTTTGATACCAAATGTCAAAAAAATATTTTTGAAATCACCTCACCGCATTCGACTTTTTAGGCAATTTGCTCCGAACATACCGTTGCCATCAGAACCAGTGATCACTAGATGGGGCACCTGGTCAGAAGCTAGTTTTTACTATGCTACCTACTTTGAAGATATAAAAAACATTGTGATGCGGTTAAATATTAGAGATGCTAAAGCTATAAGAGAGGTTCAAGTTTTATTTGGCAATAGAAATTTGAGAAACAATTTGACTTTTATAAAAGATTGCTATAACATTATACCCGAAGCAATAAAACAATTAGAGTGTACACATATTCCAATCCATGAATCCTTCTTAATAACTGGCATTGTAAGGAGTACACTGGCCTCGCATGGAACTGAAACTGTACGAAGTAAGTTAGAATTTTTATTAAATAGAAATCCGGACTTTGACTTAGTGAGAGACATGGTTGATTTTGGCAATCATGCTCAAATTCTGAAGCATGCTACGTTAACATCGGTGGATGTAGAGAGATCGTTCTCAACACATAAATGGATTTTTCACAAGTTGAGAAACCGTATAACGCCAGCTAATATGGAACAAATTGCCATAGTATATGCTTTTCATCATCTTGACAACCGTTTAACATCAGATGAAGATAATATGCAAGATTTTGAAACTTTAATTCCAGTTGCAAGTTGTTCAACGTCTTTATTGCATAAACATTGTAGCAAACGAGTAAAACATATTTAAATGTTATATTATATAATCTACATAATATGGATTTATCATTGAATTATTCATTTATTCAAATAAAAAATATACAATAGCGACTCCACCGCATCACTTGTGCTCAAATGCCACGAGGATCCTAACCCTAGTCATATAGAAAAAATTATAACACATATTTACTAATTATATCAATGCGTATATCTTAACAATAAAATTATAATAAAAATACTAAATAAAATAAAAAAGTGTTTTTATGAGTAAGTAATAACGCAAAATTGATGTGATTCCAAATACATATGTACCGTGTATACACAACCTCATATGAACATAAAGAAATACAAAGTATATCGATACCTTTGGGTTCAATTGGCGTAAAGGACATTTTGGCGAAAATGAGTTATATATACAGTTTTGTTCAGAATTTCAAGCCCTACCGTTCTGTGTAGTTAAAATTTCGATATCTTTAAAAAAAGTGCCTTTACGACCCAGTTTTTATTCATCGTATTCGCAAAACAAGCTCAGGTTAAGGGACGTAAGTGTCAAGTTATAAAATACGAATTAAAAGGTGTATCGTAAAGTACGCCGGTAAATATGAATACTGTCGTATATGACCTATTTTTTTCTTGATGTCGTTTAAGCCCTTCATTTCTCATGATTACTTTCCATAAGTGCATAGTCGAGGTGGGCGTTAAGGACATGTTTTCTTTTACTTGTCCTTTACGACCTGCTTTTAAATTATAATACCGTAATTTGATAAACCGAATAAGGTTGTAAAGGCCAGGTATTATTTTACACGTCCTTTACGACCTGCTTAAAAAATGATTACACCATTATTTGATAGAATTAAGGAGGTTGTAAAGGGCATGTATTCTTTTACACGTCCTTTACGACCTGCCTTCAAATTATTATACTTGTTTACATACCGTAATTTGATAAATTGAACAGGGCTGTAAAGGGCAAGTAGTCTTTTATTTGTCGTTTAAGACCTGCCTTAAATCTAATAATAGCACATTTTTGAAAGAAGAGCAGGGTTGTATAGGGGTTAGCCTTTATTTTTGGCATTTATTGCCACAAATGTGTGTCTAAATTCTGAAATAAAAGCAATTTACGTAATCGTAAAGGTCTAAACTATCGATACCTTTAATTGGGTTCAATTGGCGTAAAGGACAAAACGCTGGTTTTGAGGAGAAGCAAAAAACAGTTTTATTTTACAAAAAATGGCTACAGTATTTTGGTTTCTCGACCTATACTTTCGACATGTATATGAAAAATATTTGAAATGCCCGTAACTTTAACCTGTGATGGCAGTTCTAGCTGTAAACAATGTCTTATGGAAGTTAGATGTCCTTTACAACTGGTAAAAATGCTATCAATGTCATTTACACCCGTGACTTTTTTAGACATTTGGAAATGATGGGGTTGTAAATGACGGTCACAGATGACTTTGTTCCAATATCGGGGCGTAAAGTTAAGAGCTATGTAATAAAAATTGACAGTGTTCAACTTAATTTACCTTAAAGAGACTTGAAAAATGTAGAAAAAGATGATGAATTCATTATTTTTGATACTATTATACTTATTGTTTACATTAACAGTGTTTTACTCACTACGTACTCGTCCTTATGATTGACATCCTAATGTCGATAATCATTAGCCACTATGTCACTTCCATTATTATGATTTAGTGCTATTGGAAGAGAGTAAAACACTAGTAGGACATTATTAAGTTGTTAAGTTTATTTTGTAATGTGATATGTATGTTAGTTTGTAAGGTATTTATCTATGGGCCTTTGATGCCGGAAATAAATAAATTATTATTTGTATGTCTTTCCCGTACATGAGACAATGGTGTCCCGGCCGTTTGGGAGGCGTGCGCGGAGCCGGAGCCAACGCGTAGAGGCCTTTTCGACAATTTAATGAAAGGCAAAGTATACACCCAGCGGATGCTGTCCCTGCCCGTGTCATGGGACGCACGCAGAGACAGCCCCCGCCAGATGCAAGGACTATTGTTGATTGATGGAATCTAACTCTACTGGGCTATGGCGGTGGAAATATGGACTAAATACTGGGTTATGGATTGAGACATGACGGCGCCTGTCAGGAAAAGTGTCTCGTGGCTTTCGTGGCACTGACAGACCGTGACTTGCCCTCCGCTGATGGGCCCCTGTTAAATAAATAGCGACATATGAGCAATGGCCTAGCTAGGGGCAACACCGGTGCCGAGGACTGCAGGGTGTCGAGAGGTGTGCTGCGCTTTCTCCGAGGGTTCTCGCGGCGTTATGCCCTTTAACACTTCCACGCCTGGAGCATATAGCTCTCGCGACTCCACTCTGGACGGCCGGTTAAGGCAAGCCAGAGGCGGAGGTCCTTACACTCTTACCCATGAACCCTCCCTAAGGACCCCCAGGAGCACTCGGGTACGTGGGGTCGCTACTCCCCAACAGCTCGCCACAAGCTGCCCTGCGTTAAAATGTCAATTTACTACCCAAATGATCCCACCACCCTCGCCAACTGTACTCTGTAGTAGCGTCACTTACTGACCGCGCATACAATTTATGTGACGAGGATCATTTGGGTAGTGAATTGACACATTTAAAGAACGTTCTACAGAGAAATGGTTATAATAGGCGGATTATACCACCTAGACGCACCGTTTTGCCTAAGCACCTGGACTATAAAGTTGAACGACAACCGGCGTACCTACCATAAATGTAAAGGGAGTGACAGATAAAGTTGCCAATATTTTAAAGAAGTTCTTGGTGAAGACTGTCTTCACTCCCCACAGAAAACTGGCACAATATCTACGTACGCCAAGGGACCGTTTTCCGCTTGAATGCCCAGGTATTTACAAAATTGACTGCAGCTGTGGTAACTCTTGGAGCACATCCAAATGTTTAAAAACAACGAACCTCGGAAATCGGCAATCGCTGAACATCTTCTGAACGCGGAAACGATTGGATTGAGTTGCACAACCCATAGATCCTCTCGCTCGACAGAAAAACACTATATACCCAGAATGGTTAAGGAAGCTATTGAAATCCTCAAGTATAAAAATTTCAACCAGGAAGACGGGTTTCAACTGTCGAGCATCTGGTATCCAGTGATCCGTAAGTTCTCCAAGGGAAAAAAGACATGTTCAGGAGTAAATACGCGAAGTGATACTGTAAGTGTTGTGTGTCGTGAACGTGATCGAGTTCCAAGTGAGAATGCGGACGGTAGTAGTATGAATAACGCGAAGCGAACCCGAAAGAGGGTAGATCGCTATGGTGTGTGGGTAGACTACAACTAAAAACTCGCTGCATGTCAGTTACTCCGTGATAATGGCGCTTGCAACAGTGCCGAAATATCGGGAACTCACAAAAACAAACATACATGGTAAATATCCCGTCGTTAATAGTAGTTATTATGCCTAGCTGAATTCATCATCTTTTTATACATTTTTCAAGTCTCTTTAAGGTAAACTAAGTTGAACACTGTCGATTTTTATTACATAGCTGTTAACTTTACGCCCCAAAATTGGAACAAAGTCATCTGAGATTGTCATTTACAACCCCATCATTTCCAAATGCCCAAAAAAGTCACGGGTGTAAATGACATTGATAACATTTTTACCAGTTGTAAAGGACATCTAACTTCCATAATACATTGTTTACAGCTAGAACTACCATCACAGGTTAAAGATACGGGCATTTCAAATATTTTTCATTTACATGTCGAAAGTATAGGTCGAGAAACAAAAAAACTATAGCCATTTTTTGTAAAATAAAATGGTTTTTTGCTTCTCCTCAAAACCAGCGTTTTGTCCTTTACGCCAATTGAACCCAAAGGTATCGATATTATTATTGAATTATTTGCATTGCAACTTGTGCTTGTTGAATCAATTACTAACCCTTGGCACCAATAAGATTACACTGGTCCACAAAAAACACTCTTTTTTATGAAAAATGAAAACTTTTGACAACTTAAGTTTGGAACATAAAATACCTAATCAGAGAAAATAAATATATAATGAGAAAAAAAGAACTCACATTAAAATATTTCAGAAACGAAAAGACTTTTGTACTGTTTTAATCAATTGACTGGGAAATGCAACTCGGTTATTTTTTGTATGAAAAAAAAACTCGGTTTCGGTTATAACTCGATTTTTTTTCATACTAAAAATAACCGACTGTAATTCCTAGCTGTAACACATCAACTAGACCTGACCAAATCAAACTAAAAATGATGTTATAATTAGAGTAGACGGGTAATTCAAAATTATTAACCGCCTTTGTTGTTACAAAACTTTGGTTGACTAGTTTTATTTGTCCGTGTAGTAAATTCCAATAAAGTGACGTTCTTACCGTTATAAATCCACAATTTTACTGGACATTCTACGAACAAAAACCCGGAAGGCGGTGGGATTGACAGCTTTTAATAAGGTTACATTGTTTTATAAATGAGTGTGGGGCCGTAAAGTGAACCTCGTAAGACGTGTTACGGCACCGTAAAAACGTGTAAGTGACAGCTAACTATGTACGCATTGACTTTTAGTCGCCACTGTCTGAGATTTACTTATGTAGGTTAATAGAATCAAAGCTAGTACAGTTTTTAGCAGAAATAATGCTTCGTTTAAAATGTGAGCAATTTCGTAAACAAACAGAACATTTTTGCATAGTTTGCTGGCATCGCAGTCGTGTTTTCGTCCTGCATAACTACTGCAGGTATATGTTTGCAGTTTTTACTGCAAAGTCCTGTATGCCTCCCTATTTGTGTAAATATGTTTGTAAACTGCCAGCCTACAAACGTCCGCTTTGATAGACGTTGTTGGTTGAGGGTTGGAGGTTGACGGTGAAATATTATTTCTATTTTCAAATCCGTCCCATTTGATGAAATATTATTTCTATTTTCAAATCCGACCCAAAGATGCTACGTGGAAAAACCCGTATAAGATGGACTGATGACTTGGTAAACCACAGCTTTAACAGCGTCTATTTACTGTAGTTTGATTATTTGCTACCACCTATCCTAACCTGTAGAGGCACGTTAGATAAATTGGTTAAACTAATCCTAAGACTTGACCGTATACGGGAAGAAAAAAATCTATTGTTCGGTTACTAGTCTCTGGCAGCTACAAAAATTGGTATTTGATTGTAGCTTTAACGTCTCTGGCCACTACACCGTAACAGGCAAAACAAATATTCTATGTATTGAAAAGTATGAGTCTATGCCCATGAGCACGTTCCGCCACCGACCAGCTTTTCTCATACCGTGCCTGATACGCACATAGTACGGTCATGGTATGATATGATGTAGTGGGCAGATACCTTTAACTGTAAATATCCACAGTTTAAATACGCGGAACAAACATAAGCTGTTTGTCCCAAAAATCCATCTACAGAAAGTAAGAAAATCTTTCGTGGGCAACTGTGTTAGATTCTACAATAAGGTACCTCTAGATGCATGGGAACTGCCTTATAGTTCGTTAAAAAATTACATAAAATCTGCGCTTTTGAAGAGAGCTTATTATAAAGTCCAAGATTACTTGGATGACAAAGAACCATGGCCAAAGCAGCAGTCGCAGCAGTCGTCGAAATAGGGCAGTGTCCCGGAGAGGTTTAGGTACATGATGCCTACAGATGGCGTCGCTGCTACGGGCTGTATCGTTCCATTGTTTCATTTATTTTAATTCAAATGTAATTTTATTTCATTATTTGCATTTTGACATACTGAATACATACTTGTTTATACATAACAAGTATGTATTCAGTGTGTAGCTAGTTGTAATGACTGTTAGCTTAATACCTAGTCTATTTCTCGACGTGAAACATATGTTTCCCATTTTGTATTTCGACGTTTGGAGTTCCTTTACACCTCCAAAACATAATGTTTTGACAACGGAGACTTACATCTCCATTAATTTTAGTCTATGTTTGCCTTTTTTCTATATTTTTTATCGTGTAGACGTGACGCCTAGATACCCTTTACATCTCTAAAAATGTAGTTTTAAGTTTTGTAATGTAATGGATCCGGACTTCCGCAGATTATATACGTCTCTCGGTAAAAGGTAAAAAAAAACTGTGCCCAGTTATATGCTTGTTACATTTTATAAATTTCATTTTATGTAATAATGTCACAATTGTTGTAATGTTGTTTTTAAAAGAGAAACTGGTGAGCTTCTTCAGGCGCTTCTTCTCACCAGAAGGTCATCTACCGAAGCGCCAAAAGAAAAGAAAATAATCGATGTAAAAGAGCCCTTGAGGCCTACTTACAGAAATAAATGAGTTTGAGTTTGAATAATTTGAACTATGAAGGAATCTGTCGTTCGGTAATTTGCTTCCAGCCAAGCTAACTCAACATTCGTCATGTAAGTATCAGTCTTTAAGCGCAGAAAATGACCCAGAGTTGTCACGTTCAGTGCCGTATTTAAGCCAGTGCGGGTTGCGTTTTTTTAAAGTGGCCCTTTGTTAGTCTAAGATTTGCTAAACACCGACTGGCCGGTAATTTCATTCGTGACGAAATGACTAAGCGTAGGGAGAGGGAGAGGTGTGCGTCTGGACGCGGCCCCCCAACGCACGGCACGGCACGGCTCCGGTTACAAGAACCTCTATTTGATTATAGCGTTTACTGGCTATAGTCTGTGCTCCGAAGGAATCTGGTCGTTCGGTTATTTGCCTCCACCACGCTAATACGTCGCTCGTCGCTGCAGCGCGGTTATTACGTTTCCAGCATCCGAATTCCCGGAATACCCCGGAGAACTCGAATCTTAGAAGCTTGAAATGTTTCGGAATGAATTCAAAGACTGCTGATTGAGTAAGAAGTGTTTTTGGAATGTTACTGTAACATTATGATTGCTGGTATTATTGAATTCGTCGGCTAACTCATTGAAAAGCTTGGTATTTTACTTAGATAAACAAATATATATGCGTTAATAATTTTGTAGAAGAAATAGATACAGTACGATCACATTGGCAAACAATAATAAGTTGATTTAAATGTGTTTCTTTTCATTGCAATAACCTATATATTTAGCTATTGGTATTGTATTGTTAGGATAGTTACTTATGCTAATTTATTTACTTGCAGCAGTTTACTTGGTGATCCACATTCTAAACAAATATTTACAGTCGAAAAGTAGATATAATAACTACACCGAAGAGATGTTACGTACCTATCTTTGTACGTAAGCTCATTCCATCCCTAAATAGCTCAATGTAATTCTAAGCATAGCCTTCAAAAGAATTTAAATTGATATCTGTTAGTAAAAATCTTTGCCATTCTATGGTTAATACCATACTACAATTTTACAGTATTTTTGTTAAGAAATGCAGATGCATATAAACATTTATCTCTCTCAGAGTAACATAATATGAATCGAACCTCTACAACAGGAGAACGTTTCATATATTTAAAAACTTTAAAGCGGCACGTAATAACCTTGTTGGATTGAGAAGCGACTCACGTCCTACAATCGCGCTTTACATGCCCTCAGCAATCAGTAACTCCCTATACGGTGCGATTGAGCCGCTGGGACGCAAATATTTCGTCACGTCTTGTTGCTAAGGCGCGTCAGATTTTTGTCAACAATTTGACTATTACATACAGGAAATCAAAGTACACAGAAAAACTAAAGTGCACTCGCCCGTGTACAGACCGAGAATCGAACCCGGTACCTCTGGATTGCCGGCCCAGTGACTCAACCACTCGTCCGCCGTACACTCAGAAAACGCCCTGAATTCTGTTATCTACCTTGACTTCCGTATCTTTTCTGTTTTAATAGGAATTAACCTAAATAAACCTACCTGTGGTGTAAATTGCCCACATTAAAAACCAATGAAGAGACAAAAATGTTTGACTATTACAACACTTTCATTAGGTAAATGCCCTACTGTTTGACATGCTAGTTTTTTTACTGTGGATTTCTGTATAAATTACAAAGTCACTTTTATGAAGAAAAAACAACCTATTGACATACAATTAAATATGGTTGACTTTTAGCTAAGATACTGCGTAAATACACAAATGAAAGAATCCTTCGCTCATACCGTCCCTCGTTTTTTTGATAGCTAAACGTTGCACTTTTAGTTTTATAGCTGCATCCTTAAAGGTGCTACGGCACCCTAGTTTCAAATTTACCTACTTAAAAGTATTTTCCACACAAATAAATCTCAAAAAACTTACCTACTGCCTGATTTATAGATACTATTATTTTGTAAAATGTGAAGCCATTAAATAGATGAAAATAAATCCTCTCGCTATTGAAAATTAACGAAACGCACCTGTCCTTGCTCAGAAAGCAATTTGAACTGAGCACATTAAAACATAAATCAAGCTGTTAACGTAATCTGTTACAAGTCAGGGGAATTATAATAAAAAGGGCTTTTGAAAATAAATAATGCATTCGGTATTCCTTTCTAGAATTTCGTGGTTTCTACGCCACTGATAGATCTCGAAATTTATTTTACATTCAAAGTAGCTAAGCGTTTTTACCATTAAATTAATAGTCGCATCGCTTGAGGCGTTTATACGGGATCTTTTAAATAAAGTTTGTACGTGCCCCTTCGCCACGGGGACTGCCAAATGGGGCTACAACAGATTTTTATAATGTTCTGTATTGGTAAGCGAGGTCTGGCTTTACGCCAATTCGGCCATCGATTTACAAGTTCGCTTTTATGTTTTCCTGATACTTTACGGAATGCACGTTTTCCGAATAAACTCTTAAATCAGATAGTGTGTAAATTTGTGCATGTGGTATTGAAAGCTGGTTTGAATTATATTTGCCGCAAAATGTCTCCTATGTCAGTGAGTTTTATGTGGGCACATAAGTAGGGCATGAACAAGCAAGGGTATACACTAGAACGCAGCATCTTTTTTACTTGACTTATATAGTTGGTATGCTACACCCACGCACAATGAATTTGGGTCATTTTCTATAAAACAGTTCTTAGAAAATGGCCCGAATACATTGTCCGTCAGTGTATTTAGCGTTTGGCAATTTCGTAAATAGCTAGAAAAGTCACTCGTGTTTACATGTTTTTTATTGACTACTTCGCATATCCCATGGATAAAATTTCAATTATTCAATAATTAAATCAATATCAACATCATGTTTTAAAAATGTTTGTTTATCTACTTTTCGTTAAGCTTGCTGCTTGCCTGCCACAATCAGCTTCGGATTTGGAAGGAAAAAAAATCTAAATTTCTTAACTCGAAAATACTGAAGTTTGAAACAAGAAACGTAAAATATAAAAATAAAGCCTCTCAGTTTATTGTGTAACTTGAAAAAAAGTCAAATTAAGTAGGCGTGTTGATGTCATGACTTTGGAAACAATTTCAAACGGGCAAAAGTTCGAAACGTCGAGTTTTTCGTGATAAATGAAAGATCGTCTCCGCCCGAAAAATTAGCCGCCTTTTATAATAAATTGTTTAATTGAAATATTATGTTTATTTTTGCATGAGGTTTTAAATTCTTGGTTTTAAATTCGCATTTATTTGGTTTATTTATGATGAGACCAGGACAGTGAAAGTTCATGACGTCGACAAACTTGACAACGTCATAGCATGTTGAAACTCGTACAATATCAACATTATAGTAGTAGTAGTGACGTAAAAAGTCACTCTCAGGAAGAACATTCCTTGTTTTATAGTAACATGGGTTAGATTAACTTTCAGTTACATTTAAAGTATTCTTGCTTCGAGTGGTGGCAAGCATCGCTTCGGTTTAAATCCAAAATAAAAAGGTAAAATAACTATTTTATAAAAGGTAAAATTATTTTTTGTTTTTAAATCAGGACGTATTTTTTTCATATTTATCGCTAAGAAATTGAAAAATTTCCTGTTATATCTTTTGCAACGTACATGTACAATAACAAGAAACACTTCTAAGTCAGCAATATCAAGGGTTTGCTTGGCTTTCTGGAAGCGTTGAGCTGGCCAGAGTAAGACATCGCAGGGCGCAATATAATGGTGCCTCTACACGATGGCCCATCGTGATGGCCCACTATGATGGGCCAGCGTGTGGAGGGCATAGTGGTGACGGATGGCTTATGGCGCGTGCGATGGCCGTGGAATGGCGACGGTGTCGGTTTTTCGGCCGCACATCAAAGGGAGTGGGCCAGCGATGGCGGTACGCTTCTATACGATGGCCCATTCCATAGTGTGGACGTCAAATATCGCATGGCCATCTCGCTGGGCCAGCGATGGCCCATCGTGTAGTTACGTATCAACCATCGCATGGCCATCTCACTGGGCCAGCGATGGCCCATCGTGTAGAGGAGCTATTATAAGACGTCGAGCTGCGGAAAACCAGTCCGGGTGTCATCAAAATATGGAACGATAACTCCTAACAAAACTGACGTTGAAACGTGCCCCATAACGCCCACTTTTTAAAATCAATACGTCCTTTGTATCAAGCGATGTTGATAACCAACTTAATGTTTACTATATGTTTGAGTCTCAAGTCATTAGACCAATATTCATATTAAGTTTGAGAAGGCGCAATTTCAAAAAGGTTGTATATCATTTAAAAGACAAAAATCTGTGATTGGATAAAAACCTACTGACGTGAGAAATTAATTTGACGCTATAATTTTTCCATATTTTATAACGAAGTGAGGTTGACATTTCCATTTTTTTTTATTATTCTATTGTTTAACATTGCTTCTCCTAGCAGTCGATTTTGAAGATCTCCACGTTGAATGATACAACTAATCGTAGCAAGTAGCTGTGACGCAAACATCTCTTTTTGTCGGTGCAGCACAGTACGCTACAAAAGTTATTGAACACTATTTTCCCGTCTAACGCCGTCGCGACTTTATTTGCAACGCGTGCTCAGTGAAAACAAGTGAATAACGACTCAACTAGCGACTGAACGCGACAGATAATATTGAATTTTAAATCTGATACGTAGATGATATGATAAATTTATATCGAGTATAAAACGGAGGGAGGTTTTCTTGAAAGTCTGTGGTAGTTTCATACTGACTCGATATCGTTTATGAATATGATTTAGAAATTATGTATCGGATTATTTAAAAAAATAAAATAAAAAAGGAACATTTAAGTATTTTAGAGAGCACAACATACTCATTACAAGCAGTGGTCCATAGATTTGTTAGTAATAATTACTTATATAGCCAATGTTAGTAAGACAAATGGGTACTTGACTGTAACTGAAATTTGTAAAAATGATAGATCCTGTTAAAATAAGCAAAATAAGGAAATTTGTTAAAGTTTTGAGTTTGATACCTAACGTGTAACTTTTTTTATGAGCCTGCAAAGTTGGGTGGGAAAGTCCATTTTGAAAGTATAAAATTATTAATAACTAGGTACGAGTATTAGTACCATTAAATAACCCATAAAAAAAATCGGTGATTTTTTATAATATTGAAGTAGTTTTTTTACTAATACTTCTATTATTGAGAGGTGTTTCTATAACATATCACAGAAAAAAGTTGTCAAATAGCCAATTATGAATAACTCGCATTTACCCGCAGCTTTGCCAGCGTTATTCCTGTTATTATCCCAAGAGAACTCTGTACTAAGAATATAGTACCCTTTGTTTCAATATTGGACGTTGTCTACCTGCATACCAAATTTCAGTCGAATCCATTCAGTTGTTATTACGTTATTGAGTAACAAACATCTGAATATCCAATAGTACATTGTGTATCAAGGGCGGTAAGTAAGGAATTACAAACGAGTGTTTGTTACAAGGCCGAGGCGAAGCCGAGGGCTTTAACAACACGAGTTTGTAATTCCTTTACCGCCCGTGGCACACACAATGTTTTTCATCACACTTGTGAGGAAATCTGATTAAAATAACCTTACTTAACCTAAATAAAATTGTAAAACTGACAGTGACATTATCCATAGACAATGCGAAGACAGTCACGTTCGGAAACCATAGCGGTAAAGACTTACAATGGTTTATTTTATTTTTGCAAAATACTGAAATGCACTATTTAAACATTTAATTAATGTTACAGAAATATGTGTTTACATGTATTTGCAATAACAGTTCTCTTTAAATAAATATTTCAGTAATAAAAGTTAAAAAAGTACGTTGGCGTTTCCTTTGAACATGACAAATAAGAGTAAAACAGAACCAGCGTTTCAAATTTAAAAAGAAAACCATTACGCCCTAGGGCGTAATAGGTCATTTACGGCCCGCAAAACCTACGTGTAATGACACCATTTTCGAGCAAGTGTGATGAAAACTTCTAAACATCTTCACAAACCTTGACATTTATAACATTGATGTGATGTGATGTGACGTACTATTCTACAATTTTATTCAATTAATACAATTCGATTTTAGTAGCCATAACCAATTCACGTTCATTCAACTGTATCTCTAGCACGACTGTGATGCGCGACTCTTTGCCACCCGACAGATACAATGTGTTACATGGAACGTAATAAAACTCATGTTTTTAAACTCATCGCCATGATGCTAAGAGCCTCTGCTAGGCCTAGTGTTGTTAAAGTCATCTTAATTAATTAATATCACTGTTTTAATTATTCATGTTTTTTGGTCTCCTCGTGGTTACCCTACTTAGAGAGTTAAGAGAAAGAAGTTTGAATCTAATTTTGTAGTGAACACTTGCCTTTTATCTTATCTAGGCCGATAACAATTAATAAAATGCATTCTGACACATTATTGAGGTTATTTGTCATAAAAAAAGAGGTTAGGTTAGCGTGACGTCAAGAAGGAAACGAAATTTTAATTTCTTTATTCTGTTAGCAAATTAGCAAAAGTTAATTACGACGTATTTTGATAATTCAATTCGTGCATTTTGTTCTCTGTCGTTAACTGAGCCGGAATTGCTTACTTTGTATTAGGTTCAATGTAACCCCCTGTATAATCCTATCCTTTTTCATTCAATACAGTGTTTATCCGGTCATGCTCTCTGGTGCGATAGGCAAAGTCACGGTGAGTTATGCCCGGGCTACACGAGGCTAGTTTTTCAAGCTAGTTTACAAGCCAGGACAGTTTTTAATGGGATGGAGTTCTATTTTTGGACTAGTAGCGTCCCCCCACCACTGATTTTACTATCATAGCTTGAAAAACTAGCCTCGTGTAGCCCGGGCATTATCAGTCGATATGGTCACAATTTGTCAAATAGGTCCCTTGTTTCAATTATGCGGTCTCCTAGTTTGACTAGTTTCGTCGTCTTGCGTCTGATAGTACACGGCATTGTGACATTGTTATAACGATAAATGTAAATCAAAATATTTTATACTAATTATTAATTGCTCACAATTTTTTAAAAGATTAGGCAATGTTTTTTTTCGGATAAAAGAATATTCGTCCAAACGTAAATATTGCATATCCGTTAATTACGATTTCCTAGCACCGATTATTCCTACTCGCTTTGCTACAAATTTCCCCCTTCGGCCGCTTTCACGCAGTTATTTATATTAATTTCAATTTCGACTTAATCTTCCATTAATTTCAGTAAACAGCGCGCTCGGATTTAATTATCACATACAAATCATCAATATAGGCTTTAGCAGAATAATACTTGGAATTTGCAATCTTATTCAAGTGGAGCAAACACAGTAAAAATCTACAGTACACCAACACCCACACAATTGGCTGTCATAGGTAACCTACTTATGACGTACCTATGACGGTAAGAGCACTGCACACTGTTACGTACGCTCTGCCACAGTTTCGCTTTTTAACACGTTCACTGCAGTAGGGGGTCTAAGTAACAGTAAGAAACAGTACAGCGCTCTGCGTGTACAGTTTAATAACGCGTTCAGGATGTTGATGGGGCTGCCTCGTTTTTGTAGTGCATCAGGGATGTTCACGGAGGCTCGAGTAGACTGTTTTTACACCACTATGCGTAAACGATGTGCATCCCTGGTGCGGAGGGTTCGTGCCAGCACCAACAGCATCCTGAGTATGATCGCGAACAGGCTAGACTGCCCGTACCTGAACTATTGTTGTCAGCTTCACGTACGAGGCGCTGTCTAAACCGCCGTAAACTAAATAGATTAAGTTATATTAAGTACAATGTTTAACTAATACTAATACTATTTTTAAGTACGTAAATATAATGTTACTAACACTATGATCCAAGTTGGTCGAAATAAATAAATTATTATTATTATATTATTATAAGTGCCCCATACATAATATGGTTAATTACGAGTTAACTTAATTGCCGCAGTGACGCTGTTAAAACTGACTCGGGTCTGACCAGCGGACGGAACGCACCGCATCCGATCGTCTCTCTCTATCGCATAACGCGTGCTCTTTCTGGTAGCTGGCTAAGCCCCTCAGGAGGGGCCATATTTTAATCTAGTAGTCGCGCGGCGAAATCGCGGAGTAAGCTGCTCATGACATAGCATGTAACAGCCAATGGAAACGCGCATCTGCATCTGCATAGCTGCAGAACATAGTTTCCCCAAACAACGTATGTCCCGTGACGTCACGTTATAATGGGTTTCAGTAAGAAGCGTTTTGGCACGTATTTGGGAAAGTCTAAAAAAGTGATTTTAATATTGTGGTATCTCGGTGAGTTTTTTGATATTGAAGAGGGTTTTTCACTAATAGTTCTATTATTGAAAAGTGTTTCTTTAACATATCACAGAAAAAAGTTCTCATTACATGCATGCATGTAGTATTGCGCGCTTGATTTGTCATTCGGCCATTGCTAGCTGAAATGAAAGCTCCTGTAGCTCTAGCACAACTGTGATATGCGATTATTTTTCGCACGACTAACATTACCTATTCTCTTTCTCTTTCCACTCAATAAAGTGTGCATTTTTACCACGAAGCATTTTTGCCACATATGGCGATTAGCGTGCTACGGGCTACGGCGTAGCACTCGTAGCGATGGTTGCAGCTTGGCACTGAATGTGTTAGGCTGCGTTTCCACCAGAGCTGTGCGAGGTAGCGGAGACGTGTGCGAGGAAAAAATTCACCAAACAACGTGCCTAGCCTCGCTCAGCGCAGCCGGCATTGGTGGATTTTTTCCTCGTACACCGCACCGCTACGTCGCACGGCTCTGGTGGAAACGCAGCCTTAACACTTTCGCAACCAAACATTTCGTAGCGCTACGGTCGCAGCCGATAACATGGGGAAATCTGTATGTAGCGGAAATTTTCTACAGACTAGCACCCGCGGAGGTGTCCGTCAAGATAGCGTACACCGTAAAGTTATTCAGAATCTGATGCAGCCAATAAATAGTACCCAAATAGTACCGACGAAATACCTAGGTGAAAAAAATAGTACCCTTAAACTTTTCGAAATATAAGGCCTGTTCACGGTGTACGCTACCGGGCGTCAAGCTGGCGTACACCGTTTGTATCTCTGGAACGGCTTTGTTTTTGGAAACGCTTTATATCTCAAGAAATAGTACCCAAATAGTACCCTAGGGCCCTATAATTTCATTTCTCTAGCTAGCGTAGAAGCCGAGATATTCCATAACTTAACGGTGTACAAAATTTCACACCGTCAAGCTTGCGTACCCGGGAATTTCTTATAGAAATAGCTCACTATAGAGAAATGAAATTGTAGGGCCCTAGGGTACTATTTGGGAACTATTTTTTGAGATATAAAGAGTTTCCAAAATCAAAGTCGTTCCAGAGATACAAACGGTGTACGCCAGCTTGACGCCCGGTAGCGTACACCGTGAACAGGCCTTATATTTCGAAAAGTTTAAGGGTACTATTTTTTTCACCTAGGTATTCCGTCGGTACTATTTGGGTACTATTTATTGGCTGCATCAGATTCTGAATATCTTTACGGTGTACGCTATCTTGACGGACACCCCGCGGAGCGGTGCTAAAGGTGTTAAACGTCTCGGTCGATCGACTGTAAGTTCCTTAGACTGTGGCTTGTTTACCTGGCTGATGAATGCTTTGCGACGGCGCAAGAATTTGTCAACGACGCCCCTTTTGTTTTGCCAGAATTATTGCGATTAAATTAATGATATCGATATTTCTGCTGTCTGACATCTTATCTCCTAAATCCCCAGTGTTAAATCGCCTCGATGCTACCTAGTCTATTTATTTCCTTATCACCACGATATTAAAAACGACTTAGGAGGTCCATTCGTATATTTTATTACAGTTGTTTCCGTTATGAAAATAAATAATGTAAAGCCAGGAAGGGAGGAGTGAGAGCATGATTAAATGGCATAATGAAGTCTTGATTTTACATTGTTCTTTCATGTATTATTATGCTTAAAAAGGTACGACTACTGAAAACCGTGTTTAAACAACTACGATAGAAAAAAGGGAATGAGAAACTAACAAAAAGTCACATGCCCTATTGCCTTTGTTTAGGCTTTAGTGATAGCAGAAGTAAAAATCAATCAACCAACGAATCTTAGAGCGATAGTGTCAGACAATGTTACTGTCCAATTAGTTATTTACATACAATTTTTACCGTACCACTACTACTAGCGTCTAGCCCACCTCGGTATCTCCGTCGAGATCTGCCGCAACGGCGGAATTTTGTGGGACCCACCTGGTAGTTACTTTAAACCACATGTCCTCCGGCATGCGGCTGATGTATCCTGCCTACTCCCAAGTGGGAGTAGCTCAAACAGTCGTCAAGTTGAAGTCAGCTTGACGTGTGTTTGAGCAACGTCAGCGATCTGAGTCTTGGAAAATAGTACTATACTCATATATTTCAAGTTATCCGTGTGAATTTTAGCTTCTCTAACATTATCTATCACAGTCCCTCCTTGACACAAATCTTGTATAGTAAACTAAGTTATGTCCTGTCCGACGACAATAAACTGTTTTATGTTCTTTAATCATGCGACAACCGTCAACTATGCGCACATTCACAATACGAACGTACAAAATGAAACACACCGCTAAAGCATACAGAGTGAAACTAAAACCCAACAGTTTCAGAGGAATGTATGCAAATGAATTTCGTATTACAAGGACTTGACGGAATGCATTATTCTAACACAAAGGGCTTAACACGTGATAAATAAATTATTCTATCTGCCATGGGAACCTCACCAGTGGATTTAAATTAGTATAATTAAAATGTTAACAGAATCATTTAAATTTCTAATTAATTTACGTATAAAATTGTTTCGCGAATGCGGTTAAGAGGGTAGGTGCTAGGTGGGTCTTTGAAGCGGTTACCAAATGAGACGTTATGTAGGAAAATTTCAAATTAATACAGTGTGCAATATTTAAACCGTGTGATTAGGTATGACAGACTACTTAAAAAAAGTATTCAAACTGTTTTGGTTACTTTATTTGATGTGATAGTTGACAATTTGATAAATCATAATCATAATAAATGTGAAGGGATTTCAAGAAGATAGCCTAAATAGATTTTTTTTGTATTTATGTTACGTGATTAAGTCCCGATTTGTCGAGAGGTGTTTGCCATATCTTCTTCACATAGTTATGTCCAACTTACTCTATAAGTATTTATAAACAAATTGTAGACAACGTGCAGAAAATCTATTCACCAACATTATTATGATACGTGCAAATTACGCTAAAGATTAGTTATGCGGAATAAACAGCGAAGCCCACTTTGTAAATTCGTATAACATTTGGCCATTTAGTATTGTGCAGTGACGCATACGCGCTGCAATAAATCCGCCTTGGCAGTACAAATGTTAATGGCGCGCCCGTCATGACGACGTGCGGTGTGCGACGACGATATTTTTCAAACAAACATTTTTGCACGCGTGTAACGCGCTTTTACACGTGTAGACAATTTTGAACTGTAACTTATTGTGTTAAGGTTGTATTTCTAATGCGGTTTTTAAGAGAGATGTGAGCTTGTGTCGCTTTATTCCTTTTTGGTGTTAAAAGTGCTGCAATGTGTCAAATGTCTTATTGGTTTTGTTTGAATGCTTCAGTATGATAGCTGTGCTGAAATAGCATGCGAGTGGAACGATTGTTCTACTTCGATTCCTTCCATATTTACAATGCATGTTAAAGTTAGATAATAGATACTGATCCAATGAGCAACATTAGGAGGTCCTTGGAGGCTGAAGGCATGCAACCGTTCGTTGTGGAGATCTCAAGGTTGAAATTATAATGATGAAGCAATATTATAAATAACAGCTTAATAGGGATATCAAAAACCGATTCCGTATATTTCTTTTTGGAAGTCTATGCGTGCTATTCCACTGCTGTTTCAAACAGAAGTCTCCCTATTTCTGCATTTAACACATTTAAATCTCAACCAATTTGCAGTCTTGTCACATTCTAAAATACTCTTACTTGTAAAGATTCGTGTTTCGCATGAAAATAAAGCACCAAGCACCAAAAAACGAACCCGCAGCGATGTTCATGACATTTGGGAGGGCTGCACCCCATGAAAAGACGTACATAGTCAAATATTTGTTACAATTTGTAGGAAAACAAATTTTGCATCGCTACGGCAAAACGCCGAAGGTTATTACGACACTCTATACGGCAACACATGTACGAGTCATAAATTCCGTCGGGAGCGTTAAAATTAGAAATGTAAGCTCCGAATGGAAGCATGCGCCTTTAAAATTTATACCGTATTATATTTGTTCGCACCCATGCCATACTGTGTACCAATTGTGCCCATAAATAAAAACGCGCCATTTCTAAAACAAAATGAACTTACTTTCTTTGTTACCTACACCTGTTGTATTATCGGGGATAACTGTGTTCGGGTGGCTTGCTATTTTGGACATTGTTTTTTGTCTTTTTTTTTAATGTTACCACGGTTTCCGTTTATTTGTCATGCTAATTTTATTCAAAAGGACAGATACAATAATAACGCAACTCACTACTGTGCTTTTAATTTTATAAATATTAGTTAAGAGAGACACTAAGGATTGGTCTTGATATTCCCCACCTAAGTAGGGTATGGGGATATAAAATTATAATATACTGTGATACTTTACTTACCCATACATTTCAATAATATTTCTTAACTATTTCTCTTAAATAAGTATACGTAAGTGTAATTTATTTTCTTGTTTTTTAGATGCTATTTCAATACGACCTTTCAAACGTATCTGAGATTAAATTATTATTTTAATGCAATTATTATGTAAATATTCTTAACATTAAAATCAGTTAAATTGAAGCATGGAATTGGCATCTAGGTTCGAAGTTTCAATTTGACTTTTGCTAAAGGAGCATGTGGTCACAGGTGCAAGTTGCGATTCTGAAACAAGTCTCTAACAAGTACGTCTGAAATCAATTTAACTAGTAGACAGTTTTCCTTTGATAACAATTAATTGATCTATATTGAGCTTAAGTTATGTTATTGAACACTAATTGCCACTTAACGTATTAGAGGAATTGTTATAGACTTCTTAATCTATTAATCTCTTAGGACTGTGATAGGTAATAAATTATTATCCATTATCTAACGCTCATTTTGGGGGCAAGCTAAAATAGTGATGTTGCATCACATAATTAGTCGAATCATATTTATCTATAAAGAGTTATTTGTCAAAATAAAATTCTTCTTTTGTGAATGCTCTAGAGATAACTCATTCATTCCATATTTTTAATCAGATAGGAGGGCAACAATTGAATGGTACAGAGACGACTTACTAGGTACTAGGTGCCTAATGTTGTATGAGCCGTTTAACGTCGGGGTAAATATTAATTATCTAGTACACTTCATCAAATAAAACTTTTACGTGTCTTTTAATATTTTTTTAAATCTATCGGTTCCTTTGACGGTACGTACATTCATATGTACGGTGAGAAAGCATGGCCAATCTTTTATTTGATATTGATGAATAACATCAATATTGCAGGGAGATGAATACAAAAATTGAACTCATTAAAATTCGACGTGGAGATAGTATCACCGATCATAGGCGAATTAAAATAGATTTTTCAAAAGTGGTACGTAGCGGTAGCGGTTTTCGCAAATGTATTAAAAAAACGTCGTCCATAAGTATCATTTCGACACCTCGGTACTCGCGCGAAATGACATATTTTCTGCACTTATGTGAAAAAGTATTATGTAAGTACAGAAGCGCCGCACGCACGCGTCATTCCGAGGGCATTTCTCCAGAAATATGTCTGCAACATACTGTCTGCATACATTTAGTATAAAATAGGGCCAGATAAATGAGGTGACCGCAGACATATTTCTGGAGAAATGCCCCCGACATGAAGTTGCCTCGGCCGAAGTATTAAAACTGGACTTCTGTTACTGAAAACTTGGTAAAATTATGCTCGTTTTTCATAACTGGACCCAAGGCTAAAATCTGTGCTGTCATGTCACTCAATACGGCTATCATATGATGAGAGCGACACATACAGTGTACTTGAATTATTTTATTACTAAACAACAAAAACATTTCTATCATCCCGTTAACCTGTAACAAAGTATGAGTTTGCATTCGGCTGTTATTAATTTAGCAAACTAGAATTGATTCATTGGTACTGCGGTTGATAAACAATGTAACTGCTCATCCAACGTTATAAATACAACATGTGTATGTAGTTCAATTATCCAATTATCAAATGCATGCAATTTGCATTTTTGATTCGGCATTAACTAACGCACGAGTGATTAGTGCTAATTCTAAATAAAATATAATTAATTCATGTCACTGAAATCCGGAATAATAGGATCATTGTTTGGTCTACCGATAAGCTTAGCTAGGCATCGTCCAGTCGTCCAGTCGTTATGTTTTACCTACTAGGTGACTTCGTCTATGTCAACTTACAAACTTTCTTCCCCCGTTTCACTTATTTTCATGTACATTTTGAAAAACTATTTATTAGTGCACTTCTATGTTCTCTAAAGGACATGTGTGGGTATTTGCAGTGGTTTAGACTGTAAGTTGTTGTCTAACATAACCTAACCTATCCTGGGTTTTTCGATGGAGCGAAGGGAAGAATTAGGGTGATCTTAAAGGTTAGGTTAAGTTACGTTATCCGGCAATGCAGACGTTTGCAAGGGAACAATCTAGAGGTGTCGAGTCAAAATTACTCACAAACCCAAATACTTATTTATAGTTATATTCGTGAGTAAAGACTTAATTAATTATTTATTTATTTTGATTCAGGAGAACCAACAGCTATAAAAATTCAAGTAGAAACTTCAGTAGAAATTCAGAGCCAATTACAGGAACTCACATATAAATTTTTACAAGAACCAAACTTTAACGTTAATCATCATTATGTTCCAATACTTTTTAACAATATTTCGACATACATGCGGTTATGCTCTTATTCTAATATGAGCATAAAGGAACAACTCATTCATATTTATCCATTATTTTGTAACAAATGCCAAGCTTTATAAGTCGTGTTATTTCTAAAATACCAAAATTAATAATGATACCATTATATATTCATTCATGTTGTAAGTAAGGGTATAAATCGTTTTATTTATAAATTCTATAAAAATGATATGAATAATTTGAGTTATACCCTTAAGTACCTACTCGTGAGTAAGGGCATAGTTGCAAAAAAACTTGAAAAAATGAAACCGTTTAAAAACATATTTATACGACGAAAGCCTAACATCATATCAGGATATGTATATCACATGTATAAAAATCCTCAAAAAGTTCAAGTTCTAAACACTACACATCGATATATAGTTTTTTTGTCTCTCCTGAAAAGTGCCGTTTTTGAGTTATTACCTTATTCACCGAAGGCACTGATTTTATAAATCGTAAAATGTATATAAAACACGTGTCAAATCTGGGTGTCCCTTATTAGGCATAATTTAAAACTCCTATTATGAAAACGCATAACAGTCTAGGCATACGATGATTGAGCATACCGCTTAAATGGCATAATAATAAAAATGCATACACGTTAATTGGCATACCGACTGATTTGGCATACCTGAAATTTGCATAATATTGTTAGGTATACCGAACGCATAAATTTATGCGTTCGGTATAAAAAAGCGTTTCTGGAAAACTATTCTAAGTTTTACATCCGTTGTTCACATACTCCTAACTTTTTGGGTTTTTCTTATTACTAGGTGGTAAATGCTGGCTAAACTAAATTTCTACAAAAAATTAGGTTAGGTTAGGTTAGAACTGCGACCCTTACGGAAGCGAATCGCTTCCAGGAAAGTGTAGGTTAGGTTAGGTTTGACCTGCGGCCCCAGGGTGGATTTCACAGCGTTTCAAACGCCGTCATCACCAATCCCGAAATTTCGACGATTCATTTTAAGAATGTATCCCATTATTTTGATAAAATCCGGAAATAGTACCTACTATTTTTATGTTTTGATCAAAAATTATGTAATTTTTAAAAATATGTCATTATAATATCGGGATTGGTGAACCCCCCAACAGAAACGAACTGCTACCGGAAATGTAGGTTTGGTTAGGTTTGAACTGCAACCCGAAAGAATCGAGTTGCTACGAAAAATGAAGGTTAGGTTAAGTTTAGTTAGATTTGAACTGCAACCCCATCAGAAAAGGAATTTTCAACGTTCCATTAGGCATATTAAAATTATACTATTTAATATTTATGAAGAATAATGTTATACTAAGTCATTGTTAGGCGTAGTAATGGTATGCGAATTAAAATATGCGTTTTAAAATATACATTTTAATATTATGCGAATATACAATTATGCGTAACAACGGTATGCGTTGTCAAAATAGGAAGATTTACTGTATGCGTTTTAATATAGACCCGTCAAATCTATTATTTGTAATTTCATCGAAAATCTGTATAGGTAAATTTGTGTATGCCACACCTGGCCATAAAGTGGCTTTTACCGCACGCTACGCGTACGGAAAAGCCGTTTTCTGGCCAAGTGTAGACATACAGGGTGTCCCATAACTCACACGTCACAGTGACACCGGGGATAGGTCAGCTCAAGAGGCACCAAACTGGCCTAATATGACCTTTGTAAAAGTTGCACGGTTTTCGAGATAATGGCAAATTAAAGCTTTTTAGAATATTTCACCGGCCGATTTTATTGCGTTTAGTGCTTCATTCAAATTAAGTACGTTTTAAGGCGGCTTTCACGGTGTGGAAGATAATACGCCGGCTTGTAAGCAATAATAAAGGAGATCGCCAGTACTGGGTACTTTGTAGTTAAGAAAACCGGCCAAGTGCGAGTCGGACTCGCGCACAAAGGGTTCCGTACCAGAAAAAAATTATAAAAAAAAATACTTTTGGTGTATGGAAGCCCCCCTTAAATATTATTTTTATTTTATTTTTAGTATTTGTTATTATTATGGCAATAAAAATACAACATCTGTGAAAATTTTAACCTTCTTGCTATTACGGTTCATGAGATACAGCAAAAAACGCCAACAACTACTCTGTTGTACGGGAGCCCCCCTTAATTATTATTATGATTTTAGTATTTGTTGTTGTAGCCACAATAAAAATACATAATCTGTGCAAATTTCAATTATTACGGTTCTTGAGATCTAGCTCGGCGAGTAGTAGCCATGAACAAGGGCTAAAATATCACGTTTTTTGTATGGGAGCCCCCCTTAATTATTATTACTATTTTGTTTTTAGCATTTGTTGTTATAGCGGCAACAGAAATACACAATCTGTGAAAATTTCAACTGTCTACCTATTACGGTTCTTGAGATACAGCCTGGTGACAGACGGACGGACAGCGAAGTCTTAGTAATAGTAATAGGTTCCCGTTTTTACCTTTTGGGCACGGAACCCTAAAAATTGAAGATAGCTCTGCAGTCGCTAATGTGAACAAATAATCTCAGCCACAACTTACGGTACATTTGATTGACATGCTTTCCCTCAAACACCCCTACTCCAATAGTACCTCCAATATGAACACATAAATACCGCCGTTTCCGCGCTCTCGAGCGACGGCTCTGATTTCCTCCGCTAAAATGATTTACTCGCTTTGTGTATTGTTTCACCTCGTCGCCATTCCCGGGACGTATTCTGCCTTTATCTAGTGATCTGTCATGTGAGGAAAGACACGCTGTCATTGAGTTTGTGAAGCGGTGATGTGTGAGAAGGTTAAATGTGTCGACGCGTGTCTAAACCGTCTAAGGTCATGGAAAATAGTAATAAAAATATACACTCACGAACAATGAATTCGAGTCATTTTCTATTTCAAATTCAAATTATTTATTTCGGAAGCATTTCCATAATTTGTTAGTAACAATGATACTTAATAAATATGTTAGTAATACACACACACTAGTCCCTAATTCCCTATCTGCGTCCACTAGACGGCCCAGCTCTGCTGTGTGCAAGCTGTCCCAGTAGCAGTGGAAGGGTCCATCTAGGCGCGCCGCCACGGTCTGCAGGAGGCTGTTCGGGCTGCCACGCAGGCGGCTCGCCAGGGATGCTACACGCTTGCGCATTATGGCATGGAAGCCATCCGTATGCTTCTCACAAAACATCCCCGACGCGCTGCAATGGCGTGGCAGCCCCAACAACATCCTAAATCCATTATTATATTGGACACGTAGGGCGCATACTCATTTCATTTCATTTCTAATTCATTGTCCGTGAGTGTATTTTCAAAAATGGAATAAACTTCAAATTTACGTACTCACTTTTGAGGATATACATAGACAATTATAAGTATAACAATATGTATCGATAGAAATGGTCAAGATCTTGTGTCGATGGTACAACGATATTTAATTTTTAAGAATTCAGTGATTTGAATTTAATGCAAGTCTATTATTAAATTGCTTATTTAGTATTAAAAACAATCTTATTGCATGTAATGCATATACCTTGTGTATCTAGACGACAATTCATGCACAATTGTATACATGGAGGTAAATATACACTTATATAGATCGAAAACAATGATAAATAGGTAAGTAGTTGCCATCATGAATCTCTTAATTTATCATTAGAGTCAAAAGGGTGTTAACTATTGGGCATTAGCGTGTCAAACACCAGGACGTGTACCTTACCATACTAGGTGTTGCCTGTACTAGGAGCAATAAATTAAAACGTAGATTGTACTCCTCAAAAAGAACAACATTTGTTCAGCGACATTTAACAAAAACTTATGCTTTAATTTTTAGAACACTGTAAAGTTTATTTGAAGCCGCAATGTATTGTGATGTTTTTTTATGTTTGTAGCGTGACAAGCGACGTCAATTAGACTAACGTTAACGTACATTGAAAATACTATTTAATTTGTATGAAAAATATAAAATCTAAAGATTACATATGTAGGATTATTCACGTGTGACTGACTGTCTGGTCAGGATGGGTTAGCTGCAGAATCCTGGCCGTTGAGGTATGTTGGTTAAAGAAGTGGATTCATGTCAGATCAAATCATTTATTCGTCTGATTCTTTTGGCGACTTCGGTAATGACATTCTGGTGAGAAGAAGCGCCGAAGAAACTCACCAGTTTCTCTTTTAAATCATCAGGCATTACAATAGTTGTTACAATATTATGGCGTAGGTACTTGAGTGAGCAAATCTAGGCAATTACGTTACACAGTATGATTCATTTCACTATTAATCGACAGAATTACAATTATCAAGTAGCAACTTTAACTACTGGCAGACGAACTGACAGAATCGTAAGACAAGTGTTGTCGCCACGACAGTCAGAAAGAGAATCGACACTCTTGCCCAACGAGCCCGCCCACGTGCGCCGCAACCGGTCGTTACGTCACACGGCGTTCGCCGCCATTTTAAATCTACTTAGTACTACAGTAGTCAATTGACAGTCTTGGATTTCTTGAACTATCGCTGCTGTCCCCGACACATATTTTATAAAAGTTGTTGGACGAAAGTTTTATTGTTTGATGAGTACCTAGAATCTACGTTTTAATTATTTGCTCCTGTTACAGGCAACACCCGGTATATCACTTGTGGCAATGCCGTTATAGAAACGTCAACACACAGTCGCAAATTATTCATGCAAAACGCAAAACAAACGCCTGCCACGCGCCATTTCTCAATCCTATTCACCTAGATAATTATATTCACCCTTTATTCCACGCATTATAACGTTGTTACTTTTTGATTAGTATTAAATTCCTCACTGTATTAATACCTACTCTATTATGTAAATAAATGGGGAGAAAGTTGGAGCGATGTGGATTAGCCCATTCCAACAAATGGGTAACCTCCCTTCCTTATGTTTTGCTACGTAGGCACATGTTAGTAATTTTAGACCTTTCTGGAAACTTTTCCCAACTAAAAGTAATTTAAGAGGACAAAGCGGGGCGATTACTATGCAAATAACTCTCGCTCTAGTTTCCGCAAAAATGTTTTATGAATGAAGGCTACAATAATGGAATAATTTGCTTTAGTGATTGATTTGTGACAGATATTCAGTTGATGGAGATGGATGACAATTTTATAATTGTAATAGAATTAGAAATCTGCTTTGTGGTTACAATAAATAGATTTCTTGAAATTAAATTTACCAAAAACATCTTTACTGTTTTACGACCCAATATTCTTTTTATAATATGCTAATGGATTTATTTCAATTTAAATTAGTTGCCATAACAACTTTACACGACAAATTTATATTATTTTACCAGTACCTAAATTCAAAGAATGTCTAGAGTCAAATGAATAGTACCTACATTACTGCAGAGGCCTGGAAGTAAGGGGTTACCGGCCGCCGTCGAGCGACAGCCAACCCAGATATTTACGAGGCTGGCAACCCTATTTCACGCCGAGGCACTATACATATAGTGCTTTTCTCAAATATGCAATGAAGTAAATTATAAACACTTCAAAAAATCAAATTTTATTTTCTAGAGACACTAAAAGTAAAGTAGACAAGAAATAGAATTACAGAATGAAAAAAATCAATTTTCATTTCTAAAAACTGTTTCAGTGAACATTTTTTCCATGAATATTTAGATGAAATATTTTAAATGTGTATTCGTGTCGTTAAATTTGCAATTTGAAATTATTGAAAATTGTTCATAATGTGTTATTTGCTTATTTGTTATGTTCAATGTCAATTTCATACGAGGCACTTTGCGGTCTATTATAAGGTACATGATGTCAATACTTCATTGCAAGTTTGAGAAAAAGTATATTATAATACTTGAGTCTAAGAGAGAAAGTATAAAAGTGCATCATTCGGTTTCTGTTAATTACAATAATGTTTTTGTGTTTTTTTGCATAATTAAGAATAATGATGAACTAGCTACATAAATATGGAGTATGAACCTGTTAGCGACAGGATAATAAGGATAAAGCGTAAAGCGACACCTGTGAATTTTAACATCATTCAGGTTTATGCACCAACTAGTGCTGCACGTGATGATGAGATAGAGAGCTTTTACACAAAACTGGAAAATACCATCGAAAAGATCGCCAATAGAGAAGTTTTGATCATCCTGGGTGATCTCAACGCAAAAGTGGGAGCAGATGCTCATCAGCTGAGTCACTGTGCAGGTAAATTTGGCTTAGGGCAACGCAACGAGCGAGGGGACCGGCTCATTCAATTCGTGGCTGATAACGGCTTGGTGATATCCAATACATTCTTTGAACAACACCGACGCAGACTATATACTTGGATATCGCCAGACGGCAAACATCGCAATCAAATTGATTATATCCTGATTAGATCGCGGTGGAAAACATCTATCAAGAATGCTCATACTCTACCGGGAGCAGACTGCGGGTCGGATCATCAATTGCTCATATCGAAAGTACAATTAAAGTTAAGAGCAGTTAGGAAACTCGATACACGACGAAAGATTGAAGTAACTGACAATGCGAAGTTTTTAAGAGTACTAGAGCAAGCGATGATACCGTGGACGAACGTGGACTCCAACACAGAGACTCCAGATCAGTTGTGGGATCGGGCTAAAAACGTTATGGTGAGCTCGGTCAAAGAGTCTAGTGTAAACGTACGGAAACGGAAAAGGCAGCATTGGATGAGTGATGCAACGTTAAGTCTTGTGGAGGAAAGGCGAAACATGAAAGCATCTGGAGCTGATATAAGATCCCTCAACGAAAAGTCCGCTAGGATTCAGGAAGCTTGTAGGCGAGACCAGAACGACCAACTTCGAGACATTTGTGCAGAAGTGGAAGTCCATGCAAATAAGCACGAATCTAGGGACTTACACCAAAAAATTCGCACCATCACATAAACCCTGAGTTGCAAGACCTGGGCCATCGAAAACTCTACTGGAGAGACGGTGACGAACATAGAGGCAATAGCTGAAACGTGGAGACAATACTGCCAGTCCCTCTTTCAAGACCCGCAATCAGAGTGTTACGCCCCTACGGAACCCGGAAACGAAGATCTTGAGCCCGATATTCTGAAAGATGAAATACGAGCCGCTATTAAACATCTGAAGAACGGCAAAGCCACAGGGGCAGATGCCATACCGATCGAGACGATCAAGGCATCGGGCGAACATGGCGTCCAAATCTTCCACACCCTGTGCAATAAGATATGGCTCACGGGGCAATGGCCGAAAGAATGGGCTCACACTGTTTTAGTCCCCTTGCACAAGAAGGGTTCCACCAAGACGTGCAGTAATTACCGACTTATTGCTCTTATCTCTCACGCAAGCAAGATTTTACTACACGTACTGAACGAGCGTCTAAAGCCCTATCTAAGCAAAGAAATTGCTCCTGAACAGGCTGGTTTTGTTAAGGGGAGGGGAACCCGGGAGCAAATTTTGACAGTTAGACAAATTATAGAGAAAGCCAGAGAATTCAACAAGCCCGCCTACATATGCTTTGTGGACTTCTCTAAGGCGTTCGACTCTGTCAAGTGGCCCAAACTCTGGAAAACGCTGACGGCGATGGGTGTTCCAAAACACCTGGTACACCTCCTGCGAAGACTGTATGAGGATGGCACAGCCTCAGTACGCGCAGATGACGTCCAATCCAATCACTTCCACCCCAGTGCCGGAGTCCGTCAGGGATGTATTATTTCTCCACTGCTGTTCAATGTGTACACAGAGCTCATAATGAGGATCACACTTGAAGATTGGACAGATGGCATCTCGATCGGTGGCTTGAAGATCTCCAACCTGCGATATGCAGACGATACCACTTTGTTCGCCACCAGTACCCAGCACATGGAAAAACTTCTCGGCAAGATGGAACGCGTTAGCCTTGAGTTCGGACTTAAGATAAACCGGAATAAAACAAAAATGATGATTGTCGACCGCATGAATAACAATTCGCCAGAAACTACACAAATTGCTAATTGTGATGTGGTGCAATCATACATTTATCTGGGAGCCTTAATTACGAACAACGGTGGATGTATCGACGAAGTGAAGAGGCGTATGGCAATTTCTAGGTCTGCAATGGACAAGTTGAGGAAAATATGGAGGAATCGCAACATATATAGAGCCACAAAAATCCGGCTAGTTCGAGCACTTGTATTCCCCATATTCTTGTACGCTGCAGAAACGTGGACCCTGCGGGAAGTAGAGAAGAAGAAGATAGACGCCCTAGAGATGTGGTGCTGGAGGAGAATGCTCGGAGTATCGTGGACTGAATTCCGTACCAACGAGTCTATACTTCGAGAACTCGGCATCAAGCAGCGTCTATCATCTTTGGTACAGTCTCGTATCCTCACCTTTTTTGGTCACATATGCCGCCGAGGGGAGGTGGCTATTGAGCGACTTGTGGTCCAGGGAAAGGTCGAGGGTACCAGGCCACGCGGAAGATCGCCTATGAGGTGGACTGACCAGATAAAAGCGGCAGTAAATGGCTCATCATCACTACATGAATGCACGAGGAAGGCGGCCATCAGAGAAGAGTGGCGGCGTGTTGTGAAGCTTGCCACCAACGCCTGAAGTGATGACCACGACCACTCTGTCAAGAGTGATAACGACAAGGAAGAAGCTACATAAAGAAGGTATCCTACAATATTTCTTAATTTACTACATCCAAAAGTTTTGAAGCGACGTTTACATAATATCCGAACTAACTATAACACAACAGCGAGCAATCTAACTACGCCGGGTATTTGCATCATTAATCAAGATTTCGTAACACGGCTGCTATCACGGTTAACTATGGTTATTGTACAGGGTGATTTTTAAGTCGTAAACCTGAATATATTTTCCTATAGTATCAAACAATCGCTAACATGGGCTCTTCGGCTCAGAGCTTTGCCCGGCTGAAAGCTCCTGAGGTCCTCCGGTCACATTTGATGTGCAACAACGGATTACGGATGGCTCCGTTGCAGAGGATCATTAAAAAAAGACGATAACACTGATCTACACATTTGAAATTTTGGTGGCTTGATGGCAAATAGCTTCTCTAAAGTGTTTTTTAAGGCTTTGAAATTTATCTGAAAAGTCTTATAGGCCGAGTAACGTAACCATATTAGAATGTTTCTGAAACCAAAAAAATCTCATGTGTAATAATTAAACGTAATGTTACGTCGCAGTAATTTCATGTAAATAGTACTGTTGCCTTATGACATAATGCCAATAAATCATAAAAAAACTGTTTTGATAAACGACATCGATTTCACCCTGTATAGCGGAGTCAATTAGAACCCAGCAAACGTAGCCGAGAAAACTGTGGCAAATCGGCAATGTGTTGCGTCTTGAAACAGCAATTAGGTTCAGCAAACAGTAAAGTATTGGCTCACTGATTGGAGCAATTTCTACTCAGGGTGGGCAAGTCTGTTATATGGCAACACTAAGTGACTACATTGAGTTAAAAGAATCATACTTTTTTAAATTTAACTTGTTTTCGGTGTAGGGTTAATTCCATAAAACAGAGTATTTTTGTGCTGCCTAATCTGATCATGATATCGTTACTACTTTGAAAAAAAAGTCGTATCTAAAAACGTCATAGAGAAAAACGTCAAATGTTACGTATGAACGTCATACACTTAGCGCGTTTTTAACTGGCGTCAGTGTCAGATACCGTGTTCTATTTAACATTACAGTCAAAGCGGACAAAAAAATGACAAATAAATCAGTATACTTAACATATTTTGTCAAATTAAATAATATACTAAAAAAATACGAGTTATAAATAAAATTACACCTAAGCACCGTAGGTAATGTAAAATTTTACGGGTGTAGATGTTCATAATATAGTGTGGATTTTTCTTACTTTCATACCTGTGTATAAAATAGTAAAATACTTTGTCCATAAAATAAGCCCGTGCAATTTTAATATGAAACTAATTGAAAAATTCCCTTCACTCAGTATTAAAAGTATGAACTCCGTTTTAAACCATTAATTATCTGCATTATCATACAAGCGATACAAACTATCAACATCATCACTCTATTGAAGACTTTAGTCATTCTGCTAACAGTTACAAATCGACATTTTGAGTGATTTCATCGCTGTTCTCTTGTCGGCAACAGATTTACCTTTCAAACCTCACTTCATTAACAAAATTCACGCTAACGCACTGATATACGTCGATATTCTTTTCCACGCCACCTATGTGAGTTTTGTTAAAGAACCTTATTTCGTCATACAAAGAACCGTGCTTTGGAATAATGAGGTTCTCACGAGAGTACACTCACCGTTCCTTCTATTTCAAACTTGACATGAGAGCGTCGTAACGCCGGCTTTGGAGAAAAAAAACGTTATATTCGGTTGATATTTTATGAATATCGCTCACGCTGCGGTTTTGCATGGCAGTAAAGGTTTAGTGCCGGAAAGTTTAGTTGCTGGAACTATTTTTATGGTGTTGTTATGACCTTTGCGACTGTTTCGGGGTAATTTGGCAATGCGTGAGAATTATTAGCTTTCAATGGGTTTTCAATGGTTCTTTTTAAACCATGAACATAAAAATTTACTCGAAATGCCTTATTTTATGTGTTTGTTTGTAGATATTGTAATTAAGTTGGTTTTGATTTCTATTTAAAAGTTATCCTTTGATAGGTTAAAAACCATTCATATTTTTTATCATAAATACCTATACTACCTAAACCTATGAATGTAACTGCACAATCAGTCTCAAAGTGACAGTCTATCATCACACAGACAATAAAACCTAAGTTGACATTTCAAGACGACTACGTCTTCGGCATAGGAAAAAAATAACCTCTCCAAATATCACTTTCATTTTCCGCAGCGGAAATTCAATACGGTCTCAGAAAACGAGCAGTCATTGTTTATGGAAAGTCATTCAATTCAACATAAATTTGCTGCATGCGCACATGCTTGGAAGTTGGAAGCAATCAATATCTTTCAGACCGACACAAAAAACTGTTAAAAGAAAGATAATTCAAACAAAAAATATGTTAAAATATGTTAATAAAAAAATACTTTATTTTTATGCTGTGTACTTTTTATTTTTGTACCACTAGGCGTGAAATACGTTATCATGACAATAAAAAGGTGGCAACCCTAATGGTGACCTCTACAATACCTTTGTTTGAACGTACATTGAAAAATGCATGTTCTCTGAAAAGGGGTAGGTACGGATGAAGTGACAAAATTTTCTACAATGACAATTATGTCACGAGTGTTAAGGAGTGTATATTTTTGTCTCCTTGGTAAGGTATATTTATTTATGATCCTGAATGTACAATTCTCATCTAAACTAGTTCAAAAAGTCACAACTCTATTGTAAGACTTGAGCTCTTTTGCACTTAGGTTATTTGTGGCTTTTTACTAGACCCACAGAATTTGTGATAGCTTATGATTAGTTGACCGATTTCTTGATGGTTTCAAAAATATTTAGTTTACTGCATGCTTGGAGGTTTACTAAGCATTAAAATAAGGCTATTTAATGGTGTTACTTCCAATTTTTACTGTTCATTGTTAAAAGTTCAAGTTATTTGATAATTTCTAATCGCCTCAAATAAAGCCGGTACAGTGTTTCGTCGTACTTACAACAGTTTAGTGAAGCATTTTTTCTTGTCTACAGTGAACTATTACGAGTAGGCACCTATGGCAAGTATAACTACACGAGAATCCCTGTTAGCCTAGTTTATCCATATTAAACATAGCGGAGCAAGCAGGATTAAAAAGAATTCCCCAGTACAGGGTTGAGTAAGCGCAGCAGTTTGCCCCAGCGGCATTGTTCATTCTACCAGCTTTTACCAAGATTCTTTGCTTTGTTCCGAGTAAAAAATTACGCTGGGCGTTGTATTTGGTGTAATTTATGCGTGCACGAACAATCTTCCTGAATGCGGGCGTTTGCATGTGTGTTTTGGTGAAACTAACTAGTCGACGTTTATTATAGGTAAGCATATAAGACAGGTCAAATAACATTTTATTTTGGCCGTAATTCTCTTTACCTTTAATGTTTTCAACAATATACAAATTCTGAATTCGATCACGTTCAGATTTACTAAAACTGTTTGTAGGTATTCAACACTAAACGTATTTTTGCTACTAACTTTAGAACGAAAACGTGGAAAATTTTGAAAAACTAATAGGAGTTTCGTTATTGTCAATAATGTCACTATAATATGTTAAAAAAACTACTCATTCCATGGGCCGCAAATCACTGTTGATTTGTGTTATCAGGTAAACATTTTTTGTAGAATTGATTCGAGTATATTCTTCACGTGACGACTCTATGTAGATATATTGTTATATCCAGATTAGTAACTAGGTATATACCAGTTAATAGGGATGATGACTGGGTTAAAAATATGTAATTCTATTTAGTCCGTCAGTTAGATTATGGAAAAATATGGGACACGTATTTTTTGGTTTATCAAAATATTAAAAATCGACAAAGTTATAGATCATCAAACTTCTGGAGTGGGGGCTTGTACAATTTGTACTCAAGAGTGACGTCACTCGAAACTTCTAAGCACTCTATCCTCGTCAGTTTTTGTTTGTCAAACAAAACAAAAAATACGTGTACAATATTTTTTCATAATGTAACAGACGGACTAAACAGTTTTTTTTAGTCATCTAGCCTATTATACACAAACTTCAAAACTCTAACGTGTGACTCTTTGAGTAAAAAAAGCTAACATTCATTATTTTTGTAACAATCTATTCAATTACCTAATATAGAAATGAAGTAGATATAAATAGGTACGAATCATTCAAATTATACGCACAGTACTAGGAACAATGTTGAAAGCAAAATCAATAACATTTCGCAGAAAATTATCGGCTCTGACAGAAAGCTCATCTGAATAGCAAAATAATCCTTTCATTTCGAGGATAATCCACGTTTTGAGAGCGTGTTTAATATTGAAAATATTCCAATAATTTTACGTCGCTTATTTACACATTTTGACTGCCGAAATATTGGAAGTAAAATGTGTGTAGGTATATAACGAAGTTATTGTGCTATATTATGTTTGTGAAATGTATGTTATGTAGTTGTAATTAAGCATTTCGAAAAACCAATCGTTTTATATACTACGGTCGCTAAACGGGCTATAAAGAGATCTGCAGTTTTAAAAGTTTTATCAGTAGGTAAAACCAAAAATAATGATTATCATGTCCGGAGAAATTGTCAGTTACTATAGCTAGCTAGCATAAACGAAAGTTATAGATTAACATTTCAGTCATATTCCTAGTATATGACAGTCGAGTAAACCGTGATATAAATAAATTATATTTGTACGTTTGAAAATGTCGAATGCTTAGTCAAATATTTACCGCTCCATAACGACCATCATGGGCGCTCTGGTTACTAGTACTTCTGGTAAGTTACTTTATCGGTTGGTTAAAATATTCCCTGGCCAACTGTTTCTAGAAATCCGGAATACCAGCAGCACTATCTCTGGGTAAAATTTCCCCAGCATCCAACGTCTCGCTGTTATCAGATAATCTGCACCATATTCTCATAAATATAACCACCGAGAAAACTTATAAGTAAATCCCCATAGGGCTGTAATATCTTATATGCAGCGACAATGTAACAAAGTGGAGGTGGTTCCCCAACTTTGTCAGCTCGTTTGGCTCGCACGATCTAGAAAGTTATCTCGAAGTGCATCGGAATTACTACGTGCTTCCAAGTTGAAGATTCGAATCGAGTGTATACTGCGAATCAGCGATGCTGGATGAGATACGATACTGACCTGCAGCTACAGGGAATTCAATATTGTTGCAATTTTATTCTTGTCGATTTGTCGTGAGGAGTTACGATTCGACTTTTGTGGTTTTTTCTGGTTGTTTCGACTCAATGCGCTATTGTTAAAGACGTCATATTTAACTTAAGGGCTTAGGTTGTCATTAGATTCCATTAAGCCATTTACCAAACTTGACTTATAATTTCTATTTGGGGCGATTTTACACTTTGAATTGTGTTTAGATATAACCTTAGTTCTTGTTGTTGTTTTATTCATCTTATTCTATAGTTATTGAGTAGTGTATAACTTCTTAGTTCTTCCAGTTCTCTTCTTTCTTTTTCCTTAAAATTTCACTGTGGCATATTTTTAATTAAAATGATATATCTCATTCTTTGAATTGAATTGAGTAATTTTAATGTACACAAAGGTAATTAAAAATTAAATTTATCCTTATGAAAAAAGTATCTTTATTGATTCCTTGTCAGCTACTGCTGACAAGGAAACCTCTGAGGAGGATTAAAATCACAGAAGGCTAATTGCTGAACACGTTACGCTACGCTTTGTAAACGCTGTCATCTAGCCTCAAGTGTGTGTTAAATGGAGTTTTGGCTTTAGATGAAACCTAGCCCAACTAAGAACGTATAATAGCTTGGGCCGACAGAACTCTTAATAAATGTACTCGATATATGAGGTTACTGTTACCGTGTAATCTAATCTAATCTAAATTAACTAAAAGACCGAACTAGTACATTAGCACGATTGTACTAGTTCGGAGCGATCCGTTCAATGAATGAGCGTGCGCAAGCCTAGTAGGTAAGTTGTGTTCTATGGACAAGAATGTGCAAGATCATATCGAACGCTTTATAATGATTAGAAATTTTTCAAACTCTAAACATTTTGACCGCTTCTCTGATCCTTCCAGACAGTATCTATTTCAATGGTGTTAAGGTACACATTTGTGTAAAACGGTACGCGCTAACTTTCAAGAGATACCTACCTTCACTACGAGAATACGCGAAGTTTGAGTACTCTTGAATGATAACTTTTATATGTAGAATGGTTAGTACTATCGGCTTCAAAATTTCTATAAATTTTCAAAACCAAAGTCAAGTCGAAAGAGAAAGTTAATTTTAATAACGATGCGTTTAAAAACTTTAGTTTAAAGTGAGCGACAAACTGACTTTCAAAATTTATTTACAAACTTTTACTCTTTCGTTTTTGATGCAAGTTCAACTTGTTGAACTGAAATGTGTTGAAAATACAACGTAATTATATCCCAAGGGAATTTTGCAACATCCAGTACCAGTTTGCTCCAGGTGCATTAAATTATAAGTTACATCGTTTTCAGAGGAATTCGTCTGGGTACAGCCAGCGACAGAATAATTAAACTAAAACAAACTTATATGCAGGGACACCGGTACGTTACTCGCTACAACCTTGAAGGCGCACAGTGTATTTTTAGGGTTCCTTAGCCAAAATGGCAAAAACGGAACCCTTATAGTTTTATTCGGTGTTTCGTTTTATTTTTTAATGTATGTACGTACATATTTAGATATTCTTCACCTTCTATCGGTTTCTTCATTACCTACTAAGGGTTACTACACTGCTGTCTCCCTCTAACTTCATCCGATTATCTAGTGTATGGTAGAAAGCTGAACATATCTGATAATACTGAGAATATTGGACTCATAATGTTGATTTTTCCAGCGTCCAACCACTGTTTCACGATGCCACTGCAACGCTATCATAGCAGGTATTTTGATAATCCTTGTATTATTTTTGTATTGTCTACATTACACCTATTTTATAACTTGGCTTGTTTATTACTCGTATAACTACTACTTTTTGTAGCATACCCATGAATTTTGCAATGCATTTTGCTTAGAATACAAACTACAGCTAACATTTTTTTTTATCAATAATTTATGATCACTTTTGCCCCCAACTGTACTTCGTTTTTCCATAGCATAGTTCCAGGTCGTAATAAGTGATGAGTTACTTCTACGGAGACATTCCGCAGGAACGAAGACAGGTTGATGGAGACACGTGGAATGGAAATTGCCACTATAAACTGAACGGGCATAAAAGCAAGTGTACACAAATGTTATACGGGAAAGTTTAGGCAGTCAAACGGCACGTGGCTCTTTATTGCTATCAGGAATAATAAATTGTGTGTGTGATGATTCCTTTAAACATGGCAGTATGTACTTATCGAGCTGTTCTCAACTTAACTCAATTTATTTGTCCGTCCATCGTTTAATGGACAGAAACCTCTAAAGAACCAGTAGGTAAGGATATTTTTAAGTGATTTAGTTTAAGGCGTATGTATTACTTAATTATATTTTACTTTTTAGAGGCATTTTCTGGATGCACTGTCACAGCAAAATACTACCTATGGTCGGACTACAGAAAAACTCATTTAATGTAAAAATAATGACGAGGTGTGCCGACGCCGTATAAAATTCAAAGCCAAGTAGTAAAATAAAAGAAGTAGCAAAATCAGCCCACTTGTTTTTTTTTGAAGACTGACTAACTCGCGAACCTTATTGGGCATAGCGATAGTTTGACCGGGTGGCCGGCCGTGGCGTTCCGTGGGGTTGAACCAGGTCGCTAGCCGGCCCACCCTGAGTGGAGTAAAATGTTAAAAGATGATGGGGAGAGTCGACCGCGTTTCAAACCTACCTTATACGTGAATAAAAAGACATTTTATTTTATTTATTTTTTTATTCAAAATCGTAGCCATAAAAGAAGAAAACTATAGGTAGCGCTAAAACATTTTTCAATTAATCGACGCAAACTAAATCATCATAATCGTGAAATAAGCCACCAAACAGCCAGTTAAATTGCATATTTGCAACGTCCCCAGCGCATGATGCCGCATGCGTCAAACATTAATCTATGTATACAGGGTGACCGGGAAAATCCGCGTGCGGGCTGGACATAGCAAAGCCTCCTAAAGCTGCTTTGAGTTCCCGAACGGATTTAACTGGAAAGTTTGTTGCATTTTGTCATTTTAAATAACGTAGTAGGTGAATTGTCCTGTCAGATATAAAACGTATTTTACACCTAAGTTATGTCTGGAAGAGTTGCTGTTCCGGGTCATTCTTGGTACAAAGGGTGTCCATCGCGATTCAACGCGGTAATGCAGCAAGTGTGTTGGGCACTTTTGCGCCAGGAATGACGCGGGGCGGCTTATTTGACTAGTCAGGTATTATTGTACTTACACTTTGTGTAAATTTTGACTGTGTATTTTAATTGAATAAAGTTTTTTTTAGAAAAAGGTTTATAATTTTTTTTTTAAAACAGATAAAAACGTGTTTTTGGTGAATCGTATAAATTTTTGACATCGTTGCTGTTTAAATTGTTTTAATTATATAATGTACCTCTTGTAATGTTTTCTGGTGTACAGTCGACTTCATTTACATCTATACACTCATCATCTCACTCATTCATTATCATCATTTCAGCCATAGGACGTCCGCTGTTGGACATAGGCCTCCTCAATAGATTTCCACATGGGCCGGATAGAAGCGACCCGCATCCAGCGAGTCCCCACAACCCTAGCCAGATCATCCGACCACCTTGCAGGTGGCCGTCCCACACTACGCTTGCCAGTCTACACACTTATGGGAACAAATATCTGAATACGACCCTATTGTCAGAAGCATAACAGCGTGTTCAGATATTTTTGTTCTCTTAATGTGTAGATGTAAATGAACTCGACTGTACAATAAAGTATATTTGTATTGTATTATAATAAAGTATGTGGCATTTTTAAAGTTGATCGGGTACTTTACTGGCCGATCAAATCAGTTAATTACTTTTTATGAAATATCAAAACGATAATATGCAGTTACCTACCATGAAAAAAGTCTTCTAATCATCGTTCACAGTAGTCAAATCGTCTCCTTACTTATTTATAGTTTTTGACCGTTTAAAAATCGTTGCAAGCACAAAATAAGTGTAGTTTAGGTTATTAGTTTACCAATAAGAAAAAAAAAATGCTTAGCATAGTATAATTTGTATAGACTACCCTCAAGCACCCATTTGGTAGGTAACAATTACGATCCAGATTTGATAGATCCTACTTCTACTTAATGGTTTTGTTTTAGAGAATGCCTTAAAAAATTATATCTGTAATTAGTACCACCACATTGAATTTTTTTTGCAAGTGACAAAGTAATAGACTTCTGACCTAATGTAAAGGGTAAAATATTCATTTTACTAATGCCATGCATAAAATTATTCTTAATCGACGCATGCAAAACCTTGTTAATATCAAATTAATATGTTTCTATTACATTTTATTATTGTCGGCTAACATTGGGTGGTATGAAATTCAGGCTAATTAATTATTCATACCAGTATCTGGGCTATGCGCAACGACAGACAAAATAGATGTACGTCTTTCAAACATATTATCCGAACCTAAAAAGTCCATCTACTTTCTATAACTTGGGGTCATGAATTCAAGAAAAAAAATAACAGTGCCATAGATTAAATTTTATAATTATATGGCAGGGCATTCTTAGGTAAGTGAACAAGGCCACTTCTCGGAGTTTCCAGTAATTATAATACGTAACAAAAACTATGATAACATGATTATATTCCTAAAAGTCAGATGAAGTGGATTTCAAAATAATTCTCGTTTTATCGTGCAATCGCACGATAATCATATAAAAATAAAATGTCAGTGAAAATTCTATGGAATTTTGAAAAGATAATGTCTCCATCGAGACTCAATTACCGCGGTTATTTTAGAGTGTTTCTCACTTTTCAATGTTTTGCTTTGATAATAGACATAGGGAGATTAAATAACAGTAAATAGTATTACTAGCCACAACTTTTTCCAACTGCCACTTATACCTAAATGAATATAAAAACAATACATTGCTTACAGTATCATTGGAAACCTTGTTTATACCATTACAATTTGGCCAGTGATTGTGGGGATTGCTATTGAGAATTTACTTTAAATATTTAACTGCAGGTTTACTTCATCTAACTGATGTCGTTGGTGACAAATTGTTATGCAGCGAGACTGAACAAGAGCGGACCGTGTGACATGCCTCGTAGAAAATATAATTCAAAAAATACCTAACATCCGGATGAAATATGAAAATTTGAAGAATTTCTTGCCTTTTAAATATCGTGTTATGTTTTTTGTCCATGTTATTTATGTCGCGACTATAGAAAAAATAAAAAATACTCACATAGGTATTTTAATTAGGCTAGGAAGAGGAAATACCTGATGCCATGTAATTTTGGCAACGCTATTTTTGTGCTCTATTTTTCTGCGCCTAAATATAACTGGGAAATAATTTTCTGCATCACAGATGGAATAAAATATGGCTGTATCATCAAACGAGGTGGATCTTGTAAAATTTAATAAAGTTAGTTTTGCAGTTAAAACAGATTAAGCTCACCAGGGGCGAAAGCCACTATAAGGTTGGTAACTAATTGGAGTTTTACTCAACATTTGTCAAACAAATCCTCTTTTTACAAAAACCGTTAGATTTTAGCATTATACTCTTTTTAAAAAAATCATTACATTGAGAGAAACTTCAATTAGTTACCTTAGCCTCATAGTTGTTTTCGCCTCCAGTGATTTTAACATGTTATTAACTGAAATAAATAACTTTATAAAATTTTACAAGATCCACCTAGATTGATGATACAGGCATATATCATTCCATGTGTGATGCAGAAAATTATTTTCTTAAGAGAAGTAGAATAAGTACAAAAATAACCTTGCAAAACTTACCTACATGACATGAAATATTTCCTCTTTCTGACCTTACATGTAGATAAATATCTTTAATTTTTACCAGATACTTACGAGTACATATACTTATTTAATTTTACGTAAAGCTTTATACTCAAAATAATTGCTATAGTGTAATTAGTGCATGAGAACAGTTTGTGCACATTGTTTTTCGCTCACCGTATATGCGTTCATTATGTTATCTGTCTTTTACTTGGTCACGAACACTAATATAAGGACATACATAATATGAGTTCAGAGAAGTCTATACTCTATTCCCCATAACAGCACTAGTGTCGTTATAGTCACTTTACGTTATTGCTAGCAGCCACAGACTTCTAAATCTAGGTTAAACTTGGGTCAAGGATTAAGCGCTCAATTTTAACTTTACGGTAAAAATGCACAACTCCCAACGGGTCTATATCGATTGGCATACAATTATTAGTCCTATCGTTGTGTCGCATAACGTCTTTTGTCCTAATAACATTTGGCCTACACTTTGTTCCGCATATTTTTGATTGTCCGAAATTGTTGCTCCTATTATCGTTTGTCCTAAATATTATTTGTCCTATCGTTTAATGTGGCTAAGATTCTAATATCGAATGATTGATGTGCATAATTGTAGTGTTCCTAATATTTTATGTGCTAAAATTGTTTTTACTACATGTCATTAAGCATAAATCTTGATGATTTTTTGCAAGCAGAGTTTTCAAACGTTAAAAGTTAACGCCTAGCAAAATCGCAATAGCAAATGCAACAAACGCACTATAAACCTAACCTAACCTACTTTTCTGACAGCAGTTCATTTTTGTTGGGGGACGCAGTTCAAACCTAACCTACTTTTCTGACAGCAGTTCGTTTTTGTTAGGGGACGCAGTTCGAACCCTAACCTAACCTAACCTAATTGAACTTATGGTTTGAGTTTTTTTTAATGCGGAGGGCTTCGCCCCCCGAGCCCCCCTTGTGGGGGGCTCCGCCCCCCCGTCCCCCCTTTTCGTTCTACGCCCTAATAATTTACCCAAGCAGAGAGGCTTTATGGGCTGCTGTAAAAATATTATTTATGGTTTTGTATAATATTATTAGTATTTGTGTATAGTTATGACTCGCAGTGGCGTAGCGTCGTGCCTAACCGAAATCTGACCTGCCTGAAGATAGAATACGTAACGATTCTGACTTCACGCCTACCATAGTTTAGTTTAGGAGCTATAAGTGTAGCCAATTTAATAATAGGCATAATAATTCTTAGGACAATTCATGTTAGGAATATTAAGCTTTAGGTAATTAGATTTTAGAGTTATCAATATTAGGGCAAACTTGCTTTAGGACTTTAAATGAGTATGCGCAAAAATTATTAGGACAAACGAGTAGTATGCCATTCAACAGTATGCCAAACATTCTCGGCCAAACATTTTTAGGACAAAAAACGTTATGCGAAACGACAGGCACCCCTACCAACTTAACAAACAATTAAATTCCTAAAAAGAAAAGAAAAACAAAACTTTCCGAACTAAATTCATTGATGCCAACATAAAAAAAGTATTTTTAATTTAAGTATATTTTAAATAAAAAAAAAAGTTTACCATAGACACATACTGTCAGTCAAACGTCATATTTGCCTTGTTTCCAGGTTATGATTAATTTTGTATTTTATAATTTAAAACCTACTTAGTCGTAGAAAAAGTATTGTATGCAACGTTGTATAATGAAGTCAAAAAACGCTCATTGCGTCTCTATTTGCGATACTCACCGCATTCGCGGCTCGTATCGCAACTCACGCAATTCGCATTTTTTGAACCCACTTATACAACTGTTGCATAAAATACTATACTATAAAAAAATCGAGCAACATCCCAAACAAAACAAAACATACCTAAGAATATAATAAGTAAGCGGACAAACTCCGCTCGATTTCCTCCCTCGGGAGGAAAGTAATGACCAATAAGTGACGGAATCCTTATTACAATCAAGGCCTCGTCACTTCGCAAGTACAAGGAAATAAGATTTTCTATTCAACGCAGAGCGCGAGTGGAATGGAGATTTTCCATTGTTTCACAAATAGGATGGCCGAGATCCCGAGCCCGTAGATATGTCTATCCGAAACCTATCTGATAAAGCAGTATTATGCCGTTACAATAAATGATTCAATTTCCTCTACGCAACTATCGGATCCACTTAAGTATTATGAAAGTAATAGAGGCGGGGGAATAGTTTTCTTGCTGACGCTCCTTTTACGATAATGACGGAAAACGCGGTCCAATATCTATAAAATATTACAACCTACTCGTCCGAATGCTGGACCAGACTAGAACAGCTAAACTCGAATAACACCGGCACAGCAGGCCAAGAGAAAAAATTACAATCTGAAATATTAACCGCTTTGGTCCTTCGGGCACAGTTTAAAAACGTACAGTTAGCATCGCCCACAATATTATCTACCCACCAATTGAAAGCTTTATCCTAAGGTAAATAGTGACTTAACTAGAAGATAATGCAGGGATAAGTTCGCCTTTGTACATAACCATTGTTCTTTTTACTGTTTCTGTATGATTTTATGTGCAATAAAGTGTTTACATACATACATACATACATAATGCCCAATAGTGAGTAAGTTAAAAAAGTTCGCCTTTAGTTCAATATGTTTCCCTTGCGCAATAAAGTATAGTAAGTTCACTGTCATTCAAGCCTAGAATGTAATCTATATTCAAGATACTCAGATATCGCCCTTTACCCCTGATACCAGTGCTCTGTTTTAACTCACGTTAGTTGTTGATAAGGTAGTTAAGTAATTACTTAAATTTCATATAGGATCAGGTTCGCAGCACAAAAGTGTAACATCATAAGTAAAAGTATAACATTATTAAACATTTTGAAAAAAAAAAAAACTCAGGTCACTGTTGTGCCAAATAATTGAAATAACACACTATTTAAAACATTTCGAATGCCTTTTCAAAAAGACTTATTTTTTTATGGCAGCCATAATAAAGTAAGCCCTTTTATAAATAAATAAATATTACGGGACAATCTTACACAAATCGAACTTGTCCCATAGTAAGCTCAATAAGGCTTGTGTTATGGATACTAGACAACGATATATTTAATAGATACAAATACTTAAATACATAGAAAACATCCAAGACTCAGAAACAAATATCATCACACAAATAATATTTTCTCTTACCGGGATTCGAACCTAGGACCGTCAGCTTCGTAGGCAGAGTCACTAACCACTAGGCTAAACCGGTCGTCAAAACGTCCGTCCTTTTAAACCGACACTCTTCAAATATTTTCCAAATCCACTAAATTTGTATTTAGAATATAAGTAAATACCAATACCTTATTATTATTATTGGATTATCAACGGCATCCTATCTCGCGTTCCTGGTGAATACTTTATATGAATCGGTCCTACTGATTTTGTTTCCTTGCCCTTAAAGTCCGAAGGAAGCCGGAATTGGGCACTCTTTCGTAGATTTGATTGTCCGAATTAACTTTAACCGAAGCGCGGGTCATAATAAGAGACGGGCTATTGATGGAGTATGTGGTTCGTCTAATACTCGTATCTTTTGTTTCTTTGTTGTTTTGCTTAAATTGTAAGTTTGTTTCTGCGGATTTTGATTTATTTTGGAAAGAGTTACATTGTTTAAGCACTGGATTCTGCCAGACTTAAATTGAAAAGGACTAGAGGGAGGAAGTTATATGCATGCACTGAGTTTTAAGTCTAAGTTGACATATTTTTCGACTCGGTTTTTCGTTTAGCTTATCATTATAACTCTGTAATCCATACTAATTCGAAGCCCAGCGGAGTTTAAATTACAGCTTGTCTGTACAAACAAATTATAAACATCTTTAATCACCATAATTATATTATACAATACATGTACATTAAATTATACGAGAACGTTTATATATTAATGATTAATAATATAATATTTGACCATGACTATAATACTCGTATTTTACGTTTTACACTGATTGAATAAAAATGTATATCATAATTAGGGCTGCCATCTCTAAAATTTGACATCTAGGACAAAAAGCGTAAATCCCCGGATTTTGGAGTTGAAAACCCGGACACCAACAGCAACGCAGTTTTTTTTTTGCGGAGATGGGGAGGGGGGGTGGGGTTATTCCCTCTCCAAGGCTGCGAGTAGCAAACCCGGACAACGGATGGCAGCCCTAATCATAATCATCATAATATTTAGTATCTTTACGTCCAGTATTAGATATACATAGATATGTGCTTTCTTTCATTCCTTCACCCGTGGCTATGATGCCGCTCTTTTACATTTCTTTTCAGTTATTGTTACAAAGTCATTAGACTATCGAACATACAGCGTGTAAGTCTAATACGGGCGATAAATTAAATCGGACATAGTATTCATTAGCGTAATCATGAAGTAAAAGGTTTTTTAAGTTGCAGTTCATTACGACCCCATAATTAATTTTTTTTAAATTTCTCAGCAGCAATGTACTGTAAACATGGTTGCGGTACGGCGGTACCGAAGTACCGAAATGTCAACGTAACTGTCAACGAGCGTTTAACGTGAGTGTGTTTGCATTACATTGCGGGCTGAATTATTTTGTATGGACAAAATTATTGTTGCAACTTTAAGTAAATGTTATCTAATTACCTTCACTTTGTCCTATACTAACCACCGTTAAGAGATTCGCCCGTATTAGACTTACACACTGTATACAATAGTAGATAAAATATATCTATGTCTAAATAAGTGTTAGCCTAATATTTTACATTGACAGAATGTGTGTGACACTTACAAAGAAGTATATCATATAAAGTATATTATTTTATTTAAAGAGCAAATAAGTTATATAATTTACAAACCTTAATTGCAAAGAGAATCTAGAGACCTGTATGCGGTATTTAAAAATAAGCGCAAAGTAGGTTTATTCAGCTTACAGAAAGAAAACTAACGTAAACAAACAAATTAAATGTAAACTTTCAATGTTGTAGACACATAAGATAAAGCTGAAGGCATGTTTGCCCCTCCGGACATGCTCTAATGAAGGGATTAACGAGAAAAAGTGCCCGACCCGAGGCACAGAGTAGTCAAGTCAGACGGTGCAGAATCATACCTAATAAGGAATATGCATGATATTTTTTGTCGCATTTCTTAACAAAATATGCAAATACCGTAAAAAAGATGACATAAAGTGAAAATAAAATTAAAATCGACCGAGAAATACGGAAGATATGAACATTTTAAAGCACTAATTAGACAGCGATTAGACGGAGAGATCCGATATGGACTATGACGTCATAGTACACGACCGTCATACAAACTCCATACTTTATTTTGTTTTGCTTGAAAGAGATAGAGATAAATCTTTGATGGCTCATATCTTGGATATTTTTACAGTTATTCGAAAAATATTATTTTCTTACTGTTTCTTATATTAATGAGCTTTTATTAAAGTAAACAAAAAATATCATGCATATTCCCTATTACTACCATTTTGAGCTCAGTGGAAGAATACGAAGGGAGATTAAAATGATAGATAGTGAAAATGAGGAATAAAAGAGAACTCAGTGTTTGTCTATATTCTTTGTCTTTTGCACCGTTTATTCCTCACCGAGTAGGTACTCATTTATTTTTGTTAAATTTAGCTTTGACTCTACTATCCAATACCCAAAGATTGCTTCGAAGAGATCGCTGCTTAGGCATAAAACCACCTATTGTTTACCACTTGGGAAACATTGCTATAATCTCGGCTAAGGTCGATCAAACTAAACAAACAAGAGAACAACAAAAAGAAGTATGGATAGTTTTACTAGCGTTTCAACCGCTCTCACTTTCCTGGGAACGAGGGAAAAATGCGACCAGGGTAGTGAGAACTACTCATATCCATCTAAAAGGACTATTTTTGCAGTATTGCGTTTTTTCGGTGCCTGTCTCCCAACGCTGATTCATGTCTATTTCTAGATTTTCATTTTTTTATCCGTTAGTTGCCATCAGAGACTGTCACTTTGTTAGACAACTACTTTTCCTATATCCTTCCACGTGTAGGGAGGGCTGTATCCCTCCCACCAATCTATCAAAGGCATCAAGTTCGTGTTGTTGTCTAATGACTCAAATGTATTTTTGGCACAATTCAGAATTCGAAGGCACGTGCAGCAAATGGCCACGTGAAAAATTTAACTTTCAGAATGAAATATTTTTTCATGTACTAAACTTTGTCAATACAAAATTAAACATTTTAAAATAATCGACTTCAAATGCTCTTATTCCATAGCAAATGCAAGAGTTATTATAGAAAATACCTAAATCGCTGTATATGCCTTTAATATTCACAGAGTTCTCTTAGATTCGATCATCAGACCCTGACCTCGTTTGTTACGCGATTACTCGAAGACATCATCGAGTAGCCGCGTAACTAACGCCACATATAAATAAAAAATAGAATATCTATGCCCGCCCAGTAATAATCAAAATATTGTAAGCAAACATGGCTTTATTTTCATGGATTGTATACAATTTAATAAAATCCGTTCTTCGCAGTTCTTTTAAGATCTAATTAAAAGCCCATTTAGATCAGTCTGAAATTGGGGACGAAAACGAACGAAAAGTTAAGTAATTTAATTTTGTAACTCCAAGATAATTATCGTGGTAACGAAGCAATGGCTGTTCTTTTCAATTACATTATTTTCCCTTTGAAAGGATACTTATGATTTTGAGTAAGTGAATTGATAAATCCTTAGAGCGCAAAAAGTACAAACTATAAAAAAAAATACCCGTTAAAATGTTGTTATTAAAAATATCCCTAACCCGCATAAAACGCCATATAATAGCCATAGCTAGTAACGCTGTTACAAATATACCGAAAATTTCAACGTGGCTGATAAGTGGTCAGTTGGTGTAGCGGGTAGCACGTTGTCCCAGCAAGACAGAGATGATGGCTTGAGTCCGGGTTTGACCACAGTATGTATGAGTTTTCATATTTCATAAGTGTATATGGTCTCCATAGTAGTAACAAAAGTCGTATTGCGACTACACGACCTACTTTATTTTCAAAACTGCAGTGAGATTAAAACATTAAAATAAAAACGGATAACTCACGTTGTAAAGAGCTGATTGTAAACGTCTTATAATACCTATAACTCCGTCTAACGCAAAGTGAACAGTCCGTTTAAGTTATCTATGACGTCAATCTGGCAGCAAGCAGATTATCCAGGATATCGCATCATTAGCAGGCGATACACCTGATAAGTAGGCTCCAGTAAACGCTTTAATGCCGCTTGATGTATGCCCCAGTGCTGTGACTAAGTGATTTGGATAAATTGCTACCCATAGCTAGAGTGGATTTGCCAAAGAATAATGGGAACATAGAAGCATCTTTACTGAAACAGTTAGCTTTAAAAGTGTGGTAATATATGTTATTTTATTACGTACCTAGTTACGGTAACAGATTTTGAAATGTTTACGTTACTTGTGCTGCAAGAATAGTTTTTTGTCAAAAAGGTATGGCAAATTACTTTATAGATTATTTTTAAAAAGTTTTTTTTCAATCGCATTATATTACAGAGGCTTATTCTTTTTACAAGCTTTTTATTAACATGATATGTTTGTTTGTTAATGTGTGGGAAGAAACGTGTTATAGCATTATATTCGTAAGTTTCCTGTAAAATGTTTTGTATTTAGAGATGTCCAATAAAGAGCCCCTATTTGTATTGTATTGATCATAAATTTGTCCAGTAACCGTTACCGGAGTAGTATTCCCATCCCCCAATTAACAAAAAGGAAACATTACCAACTCCGAGCTACAAAACAATACGGCTTTGAACAACGTTTTCATGTACAGGGTGTCCATTACGCGAACAATCCAACTGCGGCCGAATTTAATCTGTTTAATCGTATAACGCTAGCAAAGTTATCTCACCAACGAATAGTCCGGAAAATCCAGAATGTTTTGTAAAGAAAATTTATAATACTTATTTCTGACGTGGAGATTTTGGGCATAAACTACTTCTCCTATGAGTAAAATGAATAGGATATTCCTAAAAATGTTTGGTACATTTTTTTTTCACTATATATTTCAAAAACAAAAATTCAGGAAGCTCTGATTCTAACTGAACAATACTCAAGTTATTGTCGGACAAAATAAACATACTAGCATTGCACGCCCTTTGTCGATTCATATACTCACTCGCTCGGTCAATTATATTGTAACAAATCCAATGTCTACGTGTGTGTACGTGTGTGTTGCTGAAATTTCATTTTTTAAATGACGTAATTAAAATCATATCGGTCAAATCTAGACACATAATTTGTTCGTACAAGTTTTTACAATATATTGTATAAAGAAAATAATAAATGTAGGTAGGTAAGTATTTAATTATATTCAAATAGGTATTTTAAATGACAATTAATAGTTACAGTACTACGTGTACAGAGTTACCGCAACTCAGCGTGTTATATGCGCCTATTTTGCGTGCTGGGTTGAAGTTTAGTGTTGCCATCGCAACTCTACTAAAAAAATTAGCAGACCTTCGATATGGCCGACGACTTCTGGGAGCGACATCGGTGTACATACTTATACTTCGTCCTTTAATTGACTGGACTAAGAATGTGTGTAAAATCAGCCCAAGCTTAATGAGTCCAAAATAACGTAGTGCGGTTGCTTATTTACCATACAGAATGGACGTTTTTATTTATATTAGTTTTAAGCGTTATTTCTGGTGCGGTCAGGTTGATTTACAACCGAAATGTTTTGGGTTAACTTAATACGGTGTCCAGTTAATTTAGGCTTGGTTCGATGTTTTTATATACATATTACGATGACTAAATTCTGTTAAGGTGTAGATAAGGAAAGCGGAGCCCGCTTTCAGACAGGACAAAGGCTAGGAGGGTGGTGATGAAGAACTTCTGTCTACGTGTGTTTTTGTTTTAGATTTTAGTCGCAGCATTGATGGCGTGGCAAACGTATGTTTCGTATCCTATGAAAAAGCAAATATGCCACACATCGAGCTGTGGTAGTGCGGTAGGGTCTCAAGTAGCACACAGGCTGTAAAACAGCTTATACAGCTCTTATAGCGCCTAAACTGGAGGCATAATAGCTGTATAAGCTTTTATACAGCTTGTGTGCTACTTGGAAGATAGATGAATCAACAAAATAATTATACATCCCTTAATATTATTGGGTTACTTTGAAATTTCGGTTTTAATCAATTAATAAACATTAAAACAAAAAGGAGCAATTTTCGCAATATTTCTCATGCACCCAACAAACACAAGAATTTTGGAAAATCATTGTAAATAAATGTGTTTTTTTAAGGTTTAACGAAATCCTGTCTGAAGTCATGTCCGTCCATCGGTATGTCACAGGCAGTTTACTCAAAAACTACTAGATCTGTTTTGATGAAATTCGAAGTAATACCTAGGTGGCTTGTACCTATACACCGATACTTAGTTTGGCAGTTACTCGTAAATATATTTTTTAGCAAAAATCAACTCGTGGCACTTATTTCGACTTTTCTTTTTAAAATGTTTTAAGATATGTAAACGTTTTTTTATGTTGCCCATCTGTAGTGCATTTCTCTATAGTCATAGCTATAACCATACACTGTTCATGACCCAACATGCTCTTGGCCGGTTGTTCATTTAAGAAACAAATCATTTCTAGTTCATTTATTTAGGGCGAAATCTAACAGAGCCTGCTATCTCCGTCTGGTACGTTCACGTAGAAATTTCAATTTCCGGATTTTCTTTACGACGCCGACACTTATATTGTAGTACAGCAGAAAAACAGAGTATGTCTGTACTGGTTTCATATACTGCTAATGCCTTATTTGGACGATAGTATAGCCTCTTATTACACCATTTACTTTAGGATTGTCGATGGTATTACATGAATTTTGGAAGATTGTATGAAATGATTATTTAGAACAATGGAGCTTATTTAAATAATTATGATTTTATTTGACGGCGCATAGCGCCACTTTGATTCTATGTTGGAACGAGATTGACGTCCAGTTAGTCTGGCAAAGCATTTTGTCGATGGAGCGCACCACGTACCTAAGTGCTGTTATGGGGAATAGAGTATAGACTTCTCTGAACTCATATTATGTATGACGAAGTGAACGAATAGCTTAGCCGACTGGTCTCAATCATTGTTACTATTTGGGCGCGTATATCAAGGAAACATTCGGAAATGGACACACTCCGCTACTTCAACTAATCCCTTTTTTTGCGGTTTATGTGAACACACTTGCCACTAAATTACTGTGATTTAAAACAAGTTTAAGAGCCAATGGATTAGTTCGCGAACACAATAACATCCATTCCACACATACCGCGCCAAGCCCGCGCACGTATCTCTAGCTGTCAACCACTGTCAAATCCTTCAGATGACATTATTGTCAGTGTTCAACGAAAAACTCTATTCGGGATACTGAATTTCCCGCTCTCAAATCACTAAAACATGTTTCTATTATTGATTACCATTTTAAATTGGATTTTGACTACTAATTAAATCCACGCTTCGTAATGTATGTTCCTATATTTGTGTTCGTGACCAAGTAAGAGACAGATAAAAGTACAGGAGTAGAAAAAAAATATTTTTTATGTTATTACCGAGAACGTCTTTACAAAACCACCGTAACAAAAATCCGCCTAAAAAACAATTGAAGCTCAAATCGAGCGTCGCCAATTCCAGCCAGCATTCGCGCGCATGGCGGTGCGTGGAACTCGTCCACGGAAGGCAGCCAATCCAAGAGGTCGGTTATGCTGTGAAATGCTTACAAAGCGGGTGTCAACATCTAGCTGATTATTACCAAGGACCATTAAAACAAGACGATTGTCATTCTCCATACAAAAAGCTGTTCCCCGAATTTACAACGCCATCTATGTATAAGCTTGGTATAAGAATTATATTATTTACAAATATTCAACTTTGCAAACGTGACACAGTATTTAAATGTTAGAATTTATTTATTATTAGCTGTTTACGAGCTAATTGTTACTACTTACTACTTAGTTTTTTAGCGCCATCTAGTTTTTGCCCGGATATCCCCTTGCGGTCGGGTTACGATCCAAAGTATGGAGAATGACAGTCCTCTTGTTTTAATGGTCCTTGTTATAAATTACGAAGCGTTGGTTGATGTAGTACATAAATAAATTTAGTTTTTGCGCGATTCAGACCCACTTTGATATAATAATGAGTGAAAATCGTGAAAGTTTAAATCAATATTTTGACCAACTTAGAAACGATACCCCCTACGAAGCAGTGGAAGCGTTGGTCATTAAAACGTACACCCCAAGCACACTGAGCGAGATTACATGTTACTTTAAAATGAGCTTGTCTGCACTCTGAACAAAAGGGGTGCTTGTAAACGTTGTTACTACAGCATTCTTAGCACTCGTACTACACTAAATATATACGAAACTATCTACCGTGAAAAAACTTATAAATGACTAAGTTTAGGTCGCGACTTTCATGAAGACTCGTTAATTGCCTGAAGGGATGTTTGCTTTTGAATTCCTTTAGGCGTAGTATTAATTATCGCGTTCTCATTGAAAATTCCACCCCATCAGTCCAGCGGTTTAAGCGTGAAAAGGTACATAGAAGAACAGAGTATCTCTCGTATGGAAGTGTGGATATAGATGGATAACTTTAAACCTTCGTCTGAATTGCCATAAATAATACTGTAAGCTCAACTTTCTGCAACTCATGATTCCAAGAAAAAAATTAACAGCGTCAATCATCGACTTCCTACCACACCTACTACATAAAAAAATATTTTAACTGTAGCATTCTAGAATAGAACTGATTATGGTAAGGTAGCTTTAAAAATTTGATAAATGACATATCCACACTCAAACTCCTTTATTGATGATTGTTAGCTATCACATCTCAGTTGCTTACAGGCCAAGGTATATAAATATAACTTTGTAGGCATATTTACAATATCTATCAAAATTCAAATTATACAAAAATATTAAGGACTTTACCATATTTATGTCAAGTTTATAATAACAATTAGATAAATGACTTATCCTAAACTTATAGTTGGTTACAAACAATGCTAATATTCTTTTTCGTTGCGCTCTGGGCAGAGCGGTCGTGGTCATCATGAGGGTGGGTTGGGTACTCCTGTTGCCCACCCTACGAAGCGACGTCTCGCCATCTCGTCCGATTCATGGCACTTCTACTATGAGTACATTCATGTAATCGATTGCCCACAACAGATTTTATTTGGTCAGTCTATAGCATGGGCGACAGAAACAAAATAATGGTGATACGGATGTAATAAACGATGATAAAAATGACGACCGGTTTAGCTTAGTTGGTAGTGACCCTGCCTACGAAGCAGGAGGTCCCGGGTTCGAATCCCGGTAAGGGCATTTATTCCTGTGATGAGCACGAATATTTGTTCCTGAGTCATGCATGTTTTCTATGTATTTAAGTATTTGTATCTATTAAATATATCGTCGTCTAGCCTAACACAAGCCTAATTGAGCTTACTATGGGACTAGTTCGATTTGTGTAAGATTGTGCCCTAATATTTATTTATTTATTATTTATTTATTAATAAAGAGCTTGACAAATGATTGAATCAGGCGTTATTTTGCGGAAATCCATGTTAATTAAAACAAAAATATTGATATGCTAATCTGCAATATGAAAGCATGTTCATATCGCGGATTAGCAAAGCAATATTTTTGTTTTAATTAACATTAACAAATCTTAAAAGTGACACAAACTACAGGCAAAAACTCCGTTACCTTTTAGACAAAAACGGCAAAATCGAGTGCCAATATCAGTTAGGAGTAGCGTACCGGGAAAGGTTGATAAGTGAGTGTAAATTAACACCAACGACGACAATCGGCACGCCACCTGCTACCCGGGCTGAAACGGTCCGGAAAAACCTTGGTTTTATCGATATCACTAGGTATATTAGTATACTTAGTTGAATTGGTATGCTATAAAATGTGTGACTCGGTAATCTTCGTTGATTTGAGTAGGGCAAGCATTTCATAATGTAAAGCCAAGTAGTTTAAGGAGTTTATTTTCTAATGTGTTAGAAAAGGTATTTGTTTAGAGACATATGCAGACAAAGATACGATTTTCATTTATTTGACAATTCTCATATGAGGTTTGGCTTTCAACGTACAAATTTATCCCATGTTAAGCCAACTACCAGTGAGGGTAAAAATAAGCGGACTATTTTAACAGATAAAAATGCTGAAATAACGTAACTTTATTTCTCACTTTAATGAACTATTTTGGAAACCAAGCTTCTTATATTAGATTTTTTGACTGGTTGAAATGCGGCAATATTTGTATATGTTGAACTATCAATCTAGTTCGTCTAATGGCCAAATTGCCTAATGGCTGGAATAAAAAATCGTCAAACTAACTGGCATAAGAATAATATATGAAACTTTATAGAACCTAGTTGGTTCATAAAACTCTTCATTATCGAATTCTAAAATACGGTGCTAAAATCATAACCCTCCTTTTTGCTTCGCCGTAGTCGGGTAATGAATGCCTAGCCGAGTTTAGAGATTAAAGCCACCTAAGTACATGTAACGAGGCATACTTGCCGGACCTCCGGCAAGGAAAGTTTCAGGGAGGGCCTTTTCTCACTCTTTTTCTATAATTCTCGTTCGTAATAAATCTTTTCCAATTTCATTGAAATTTAACGCTCCTGAAGGCAATGGGCCCGGATTATTGAAAGTCTTTTCAATAAATCATCCAACAAGAAAGTTCTTTTACTTTGAACCCACCATTGGCCATTTATTGTAAATCTTCGGCTGTACAATGTAACGAAGTTATAAGTATTCCGGGGAAAAGTAACTCAATAGGCTCCGGAACTGTTATAGATTTAGATAACTATTTAAATATGATATCCTACTAATATTATAAATGCGAAAGTTTGTGAAGATGTTTGGATGCTTGGATGTTTGTTACCTTATAACGGGGTAACAACTGGATGGATCAAGCTTAAATTTGGCATGCAAGTAGACCAAGTCCTGGATTGAAACATAGGATACATTATATCCCGGTAAAGAGTTCCTTTGGGACGATAACGGGAACAACGCGGGCGAAGCCGCGGGAAAATGCTAGTTTCTTATAAATAAATATTTTACTGACATACTCTTTTATAGTTGCAATTTTTTTTTAAGTTTTTTATGACTTAATTGCGTTTAATGTATACCTATCAATATATTAGTTTTAGTTAGGACAAGGTCGGTGGCAAGGATGGTGGCCGGTTTTTTAGAAGTTTACTTCAGTATATGATCGAGGTGTTTATTATATTAAAAATGGTGGCATTTCAATTAAAAACCGATTTTATGCCACACCTGGCCATAAAGTGGCCTTTTCCGCACGCTACGCGTACGGAAAAAGCCGCTTTCTGGCCAAGTGTAGACATAAAATGCTGTACAAAACACGGGAGGTATATAATAAAGAAAGCCCTCGATCGCATATTTACGTCGCTCGTCTGCAGCTCGGACCGCAAACATCTGCGATCTGGCCTTTCTTTGTATTACCACCCTAGTTGTTCTGTTAAAGAAATAAATAATTTTGCGAGGAAAAAATATTATAAGGGTCATTATTTTGAAGGGGCCAAATAGGGTTCAACTGTAATATGTTATATAACATGTATTAGTAACTGTTAATCTATCTATCTTATGTACAGGGTGATTGGCCAATCACCCTGTATATACAAATAACCGGTTAAGTGCGAGTTGGACTCGCGCACCGAGGGTTCCGTACAAACTCGTCAGTAGATACGTGGATAATTTTCAAGATTAACTGCTGTATGGTGGGACAAATTTAACTTTGCGCTTAAAAAACTGTTGTCCCCGTACATCGATTGGCAGGCATTTTTTTAACGCTTTTTGTCTTAGATCGAAAACTGCATGTCTATAAAAAAACAAAAACGTTTTTAGAATCTACACAATAATCAATTTGAAACTGCGAAGTATCGTTACCATTAAAACCTTTTTATTAGAGTTTTTCTTCTTAAATAATCGTTATTGATAACTGATTATATTGAAACTATGATTACTAGACATATTTATGTCTATAATAACAAAAATTAATATTAATAACGATTAATAATGTTTTTATTTTGTATTTTTTTAATGCCCTCCCAAATAATGACCCATAAATGTATTATTTATTATTTATTTGACCCAACGCTTACGATTGTTATGTATGTTAATTTAATATTGTACCTAACAGTTTTGAGAATAAAACACAATATATTCATTTTCAAAGGTAAAAATGCGGAAAAGCAGTAAAACTTGAGGATATAATTTCCACCTACGTCTAAACGGTTCCTGAAAATTTCCCTCGTAAATCTGGTGAAGCAGACAACATCTACATTAACCAAATTGCTCAAAGCAAACACACTCGTAATATATAATAATATTTCCGCAAGCAGGAACCTCGTTTTGTGGAATTACGCGACCGCCATAACTTTTTCAATTCAAACTTCGACAATTAAATTTACCGTTCGAGTCTCAACATAACACTTCAATAAGCAATGTGGATCAGTTAATTTTTCCCGGTGTTTATCTTTGAATCATCGTTGAGTTTCGGCGGGCGGAATTCTAATTCGTTTTCGTTCGAATCCACGACAGGATGAAACATTTTATACCAGGGTTTTGTGTGCAAATAGCTCAGGTCGGTCCATTCTGGGAAAAAAACTTTTTTAACGATGACGGTACAATTTTGAAGCGTTTTACAACTGTGCAAAAACTGCAACAAAAACGGCGCGTTTTAGTTCTGAAACCAGCACAAAAGAACTTTTCGCTTCATAAATACTACGAAAATAGGCCGGGGATCCTTTCAAAGAATTTCTAGCGTGAGTGCCTATGTCATTAATCTTTACATTACAAATTCATTCGGTAAGAACTGACTCACTTGGATTAAGCAGAATTATAAATGAGGTGTCACAAGAACGCCCGCAAAAAGTGTGAAAGGAGGAAAACCCGAGTAACGGGTGCGTCAGTTTTAAACACGAAGAAAATAGGGACGCGGGGGGATTAATCGGGGTTATTCTCAACTTAAACGTGACAACGAGAAAGCCGGATTCCGACTAAGCCTGGTATAAGTCTGAGTAATTTTCAGTCAAGTCAAATCTGATTTGTCATTCTTTCAATCGATACCGCCGGATCTTTTGTTTCAATTTAAATCGCACTGGGTCATGAATTCGTTACGTACAAGTTCTCGTTATAGTTTTGCCTTTCGTATCGGAGTTCTGAAATGAATAAAGCAGTTATATTTTCAGTTTCAGATTTAATACCTCCAGCCTTTCGGTGCCAGTCTCTTTCACAAAAATATTACGTACGCTGACATTATTAAATCTTCTGGAAAATGAATTCAAAAACTATTTTTAAAGTTGTCCTATTGGAACAATTACATTCAATAATTTGTTCCAATTTTATAGAAAGCTTTTGTAATACCTGAATAATGTATGAAGTTGATAAATGTTACTCTTTATTATGTAGACCCAATTTCTCTAGAGCAATAAGCCAGTGGTTTTCAAGAAAATTCGAATACGCTTAAAAGGTTATTTAATACACACATTCGTTCTGCGAATTAAAAGATCTAATTTAGTTAAAGACGTTAATTTACAATCTGCCATCTACATGTATTCAAAGGAGGTTGAGCGCAAAAAGACGCACTTGCGCCGGGGCCTTTTGTGGCTGCGACAACCACACAGAGGTCTCTTTCAATATCGGTTTTGTGATCTTACTCCATCGGTTGTGATATTTCTAATTGTAAACTCTTCTATCTCTTTCTAATTGTATATTAATTTTCTTAATTTTCTCTTTGTGGCAGCAAGATTTTTGTTTTCTTTGTGTTTTCTTGTATATTTTTTCTATTTTTTGTAACTTTCTGCTGTCATAAATAAATGTATTTTCTTTCTTTCTTTCTTAAAATGAGAGTAAGCCTTAGTTAGAGTTATACGGGCGGTCCCAGCCTACCGGCAGAAAAACGGTAGATGTCGTGCAAAATGATTGTCCATCGTACTTTATCGGAAAAGTTCGTATTTATCGTGCTCTCTCAATCAGCTTCAGTACCCATCTTACAGACGCCATTTTTCACTTTGACATTTGACACTAAACAATAAAGTTCCATATTAATGGATATGAAAACGTCACTCATTTTATACAATCATTGATTGACAGTTCGGGTGCCATCGTATTCCAATTGAGATCCGAGTTTTCTCGATGGAAAATCATTTTGCACTACATCTGTATTGCGCTTTTTCTCCGTGATAACACACATTCAACGCAAACTTTGTTACAGTCGTAGAATATGTTAAACTATTTGTCATTATGAAACTAACTTAAAAATATTACACCCCCGATGCATAAAAGCTCGTCTAGCACGAAGCAACTATTACATTTTTAAATAGGTACTCATTACCTGTTTAGATCAAACAACTGAGTGATAGGACCAATGATAACTATCTTTAATGTAGTTTATTTTGATTATATGGTAAAGATTCCATGAGACCTTTATTGTTGAAATTTCTTAAAAAATATTGTTTAAATAATATTGTGCTCTCCTACAGCACTTTTGCACATTTGGGCTCTAAGCCACATACTCGGTATATCGCTGTGCCGTGTTGTTTTCCTTAGTAATGGCCCTTTTTACACCTTTCAAGCTTGTGACAAAAATAATTTGAATTAGAAAATTGAATTGAAGACTCATCATAAAATTGGTATTTCCTGTCTTTTAAAACTGTTACCTATAACATTTTTTTTTTCAATCAAAATTTTAGAGCGCCTGTATTAAACAGAAAAAATTGTAGAGCCTAAGAAAATGCTCTTACTAGACGAGATCTTTTGTATCCGGGCTCGTAAAATAATTTAAATAGTACATTACACAACTAGGGTGGTAATACAAAGAAAGGCCGAGATCGCAGATGCTTGCGGCTCGAGCCCCAGGCGAGGGACGTAGTTATGCGATAGAGGGCTTTCTTTATTATCTCCCGTGTTGTGTACAGCATTTTATGTCTACACTTGGCCAGAAAGCGGCTGTTTTCGTACGCGTATTTATTGAATAAATTGAAAGAACAGGATTAAGGACAAAATTGCGTTGGTAGGTACTATATTAGCTAGTCTGCAAGAAACTAGTTACCTACTCTAAGACGTTGCGTGCTGTCGTTTAGTTCCCCTTCCGCCCTAAAACCATCTGAATCCGTCTGTGATGAACGTGCGTGACCTTGATAAAACCTGCCGTTAGTGAGTGGGGTCCAACGCTTTCTAAACCAAAATCCTGAATCCACCAGTGCCTCTAGTCGTAATCGCAAGTGTTATGAAGTAGGAATATCAAAACTGCATAAGATCGCTCATGGAATTGCCGAATAGTTGCCCAGAGCGAATGACAGCCCGACCCACTCCAATTTGTATGTAGATAAATGGAAAGACTTAAATCGATTCCGTTTCCTGCCAGAGATGGAATTAGGAGGAAAACTTGGCATTCCTTTTGCCGTTGGAATAATATAATATGGTATTTTTTTATTTGACGAATTGACAGTTGATTTTTATTGACGTTTTGATGGGTGGAGGTAGAGTTTCCCAGCGCAATTTGATATTGACGCGCTCCAGACGGCTTGGAAAGATGGCTGACTAATTTTGTGAAAGTGTAAAGGTGGTTTTCCACCGGCAGGGCGAGACGAGGCGCGACGCGGATTGAATTGAAATTTGTATGAAATTTTCAATCCAATCCAATCCGATCCCTGCCGGATTGGATTGGATTGAAAATTTCATACAAATTTCAATCCAATCCGCGTCGCGCCTCGTCTCGCCCTGCCAGTGGGAAACCACCTTTAGACTTTTTAATATTATAATTCACTTCAGACGTTGGTTGGTTGTTTGGTAGTTGGTTGGTAAAAATGGAGGTCAAGATTAGGAGGAATCTTCAATGTCATTTGGATTAAAACACTTTTTTTTTATACAGTCATCTACACAGATAAAAGATGTTAATTATTCTAGAATAAAAAACCCATATATCTATGTATCATACATGAACCCTGAAAACATAACACTCCACTTTTTTTGGGCATACTTTTACGGCTGTCGTGTAACGTAATTAAAAATAAACCGGTCAAGTGCGAGTCGGACTCGCGCACCGAGGGTTCCGTATAAACTCATAAGTAGACCAACCTTACGACTAACATCAACCCTGCCTTAAACCCACTTTAGCCCTATTAAAACAGGAAAAATCTTAACAGCGCGATGCAGCGTATGCTACAGCGACATCTATTGATACTAAATAGCGCGTAAATTTTACTTGTAATTTAAATTTAAACGTTACTTTTTGTTATTGGCTGATTGAAATAATTGTTTGTCAACTAAGTTAACTCTCATGTATCATTTTTCATGAAGGAATTATGTTTTGAAGCACACTTTGGTTATTAAATTAATATTGCTGCCACAAGCTACCTTATTTTAGATTTGTGTCCTTAGATGGCGCTAGTGGTATTTAATTTTTATGGTATTTACTAGTGTCAAATTTCCTAACATACTCCTATTATAGAGTTTTTAATAATTATTGTTACTTTATGTTTTTTTCCCGATTCCTGAGTGATCATTGTATTTAATAGACATTTTTTATGTAATCTGAAATAAACCATCGCTTAGTTTTGCTACTCTCCGCTAGATGGCTCTCGTAGGGAGGGTAGAAGTAGTATGTTAAGATTTTTGTAAATTTTTAAAAAAGTATTCAAGTTAGGAAGATAAAATATAACGGTCTTCCTAATAATAATAATAATAACCGCCGGGGGTGTCCCCGCCTGGCAAGTACGGATCGAGCGGCGTATCAGCACGTTTAGGACTCTCATTGCAAAGCTGATCTGCTTCAGGGGGGGTAACAACCGCCCCCGTGTTATGCGTTTCGTGACACAAGCCTTCGCGGGGACTGATATCAGACCCCGCGACTACATGGCATGTGTCACGGAGCGCATAGACTTCCTGAAGCAGAAAGTCTATGCATGGGCAAGCCGTATTCGCCGCTATAGAGAGCGTGTGGATCGATACCAGCAGAATCGTCTCTTTCAGAGTGACCAAAGGAAGGTATACCGAAAGTGGGAGGGAGCCGATCAACGTGTGGCCGACGGGCAACTACCGGATCCTACCGCCATGATTAATTTCTGGCGTAGTATCTGGTCGGCGCCAGTCGTGCACACCGAGGGCGAGTGGATGACTGTTGTTGAGCGAGAATGTGAGCCCATCGAAACCATGGGGGCTGTTACCATCAGCCCCGATGACGTGAGTTGTGCGGCTCGTGCGACCCAGAACTGGAAAAGTCCTGGGCCGGATGGGTTACACAATTTCTGGATCAAGTGGTTTCGATGCGCACATGAACGCTTGGCAACACAATTCCAACAAGCCCTTGAGCTCGGCTCCCTACCATCTTTCCTAACAACAGGTGTTACCTTCCTGCTCTACAAGTCCGGTAGTACCACGGAAGCGAAGAATTATCGACCCATCACGTGCTTGCCCACGCTGTACAAGCTCCTTACATCCATTCTGAGATCAAAAATCAACTCGCACATTGTTGCGAACAACGTTATGGCCTTCTCTCAAAATGGATGTAGGGTTGGGTCACGTGGTACTAAAGAGCTCCTCCTCATCGACACGGCCATTTGCCAACAACTCCGGCGGGACAGGGGGTCTCTCTCGGCTGCTTGGATTGACTACAAGAAGGCCTATGATTCGGTGCCTCATTCATGGCTGGAGAGGATCTTGGAGCTGTATAAAATCAATACAGCTTTAAAATCCTTCTTAGGCGCATGTATGAGGCAGTGGACCACAGTCCTTCGTCAACAAGGCGGTAGAGATGGCCCCCCTGGTCCGCATGACTTTATAAGGATTGAGAGAGGTATTTTCCAGGGTGACAGTCTGAGTCCCCTGTGGTTCTGCCTGGCCCTGAACCCACTCAGCACTCTGCTGAAGGAGTCAGGACTGGGCTGTCGGCTTCGGAGAGGGGGTGAGGTCATTTCTCATCTGCTGTACATGGACGGCCTCAAGCTATTTGCACCCAAACGCCCAGACTTGCTGGAGTTACTGAAGGTCACAGAAACCTTCAGTAGCGCCATCAAAATGGAGTTTGGTGTAGATAAGTGTGCGGTCATGCATGTACAACGAGGGAAAATCGTAAATTCCCCGAATTTGCAACTTTCCGAGACAATGACTCTCAGGTCTATCTCCGAGGCTGAAACCTACAAGTACCTTGGTATGTCACAGGCCTTGAGTATTGCGGACAGGGACACTATACAGGCGGTGAAGGAGCGCTTCTTCTGTCGCTTGACAAAAGTACTTAACAGTCTTTTGTCTGGCGGCAACAAGGTGCGGGCCTTCAACGCTTGGGTGATGCCCCTGCTCACTTACTCCTTTGGCATACTAAGGTGGACTCAGACTGAGCTGGACGCCCTGGATAGGCGGGTCCGTGTGCTGCTCACTACACACCGCATGCTACACCCACGCTCGTCAGTTATGAGACTGTACATCCCGCGTAAGTGTGGCGGCCGTGGCTTTTTAAACGCCAAGGACCTCCATAACCGCGAGCTGTGCAGCCTCAGGGAGTACTTCCTAAACAACGAGTGTGGGATACATCGCGATGTAGTAGCAGTAGACAGAAGCCTTACTCCTCTTTCCTTGGCAAACGAGAACTGGCGTAGACCTAAGGTGCTTAGCACCGACGACCGCAAGGACATATGGAAGAGTAAGGAGCTACACGGGCGGTTCTACAAGGCGCTCACGGGGCCCGATGTAGACCTGCTCGCGTCGGTGAACTGGCTACGCTTCGGTGATCTCTTCGGGGAAACTGAAGGTTTTGTCTGTGCAATTGCGGACGAAGTTATGATGACGAACAACTACCGGAGATATATCCTGAAGGACGGTACGGTCGACATCTGTCGGGCATGCCGCCGTCCCGGAGAGTCTATCAGGCATATTATCTCCGGTTGTTCCCATCTAGCTAACGGCGAGTACTTGCACAGACATAATCAAGTAGCCAGGATCATTCACCAGCAACTTGCTGTTCGATATGGTCTTGTGGGGTCTGAGGTGCCGTACTATAAGTACGTACCAACGCCGGTTCTCGAAAATGGTCGCGCCACGCTCTATTGGGATCGATCTATCATCACGGACAGGACTATTGTAGCCAATAAGCCTGATATCGTGCTGATAGATCGATCCAAGCGCCGTGCAGTGCTCGTCGACATCACCATCCCCCATGACGAAAACCTCGTGAAGGCCGAGAAGGACAAGCTCAGCAAGTACCTTGACTTGGCTCACGAGGTTACCGCCATGTGGGATGTTGATTCGACGATCATTGTTCCGATAGTCGTTTCGGCGAACGGGCTTATAGCGAAGAGTCTCGATCACCATCTCAAGAGACTCTCGCTAGATGGTTGGATCAAGGGTCAGATACAGAAAGCGGTACTTCTGGACACGGCGCGCATCGTCAGGAGGTTCCTCTCTCTGCGGCCCTAACCACCGGTAGCTTGGGCCCCGCCCCGCTGCCGGCGGCACTCTAGGTTAGGTTTTTTATAATGTGTTTATGTTTTGTAATTTCATTTTGTATTTTACTTTTTATATATATATATATATTGTAAAAAACCTAACTTAAGAAAATAAATGTATACTGAGACAATAATAATAAGTAGATACATGAATAGTTCAAGAAAAACTGTATGGCGATTAGTTTAGTAGGAGCAAATAAGTATGTGTTATGATTTTTGCAAATTTCTCAAAAACGGTGCAAGTGAGGAAAACCGTTATATTTTTCCTGTAATATTTAGGAGGACATTAATAATTGGTAATTATGACACATTTTTCTGATCAGTAACTTCGGAGATAATAGGGGGGGAATGGTATTTTTTTTAACTTTTTTCGCCATAAATCAAAAACTATTTATTTAAAAAAAAAAATAAAAACGGTTTAATCTACAAATTAAGCTCTTTCATTTGATACCCCACTCGATATATTAGCCTTACTTTCAATTTTCAAAATCCCATTACGGAGCCCTTTAAAAAAAAGTAAAAAAGGTACAAGATTTTTTTTATGTCCAATAAGCTCGGGTTAGCTACTTTTATTTTAACACTATTCCAAATTTCAAACCGATAGCAGCAGTAGTTCCTGAGATATCTGGCTGTGACAGACGGACAGACAGACAGACAGACAGACAGACAGACAGACAGACAGACAGACAGAGTCGCACCATAAGGGTTCCTTTTTTACCATTTTGGTACGGAACCCTAAAAATGCAATTTCTGTAAGTAAAATATGCTGTTCATAATATAAAATGCATTTCTCTTTGATATCATATTGTTTTTCTCAATCAATATAAATATTTATGCCACACCTGGCCATAAAGTGGCTTTTTCCCCATGCTGCGCGTACGGAAAAAGCCGCTTTCTGGCCAAGTGTAGACATAAAATAATGTACACAACACGGGAGGTACTAAAGAAAGCCCTCGATCGCATATTGCAGCTCGGGCCGCAAACACCTGCGATCTCGGCCTTTCGTTGTATTACCACCCTAGTTGTGTAATGTACTATTTTGTGTTAAATACTATCTACTTGAATCTTCGACATAAATAAATAAAATAAATAAATAAATAAATATTAGGGGACAATCTTACACAAATCGAACTAGCCCCATAGTAAGCTCAATAAGGCTTGTGTTATGGTTACTAGACGACGATATATAATAAAACAGCATAATTCATAATTGATTTTGTCATTTTGAAGTTACTTTTATCATTTTTCTTCAACAAAATGCAATATATTATAATCTTACTCAGCCGTATCTAAAAGTCAGTTGAATAACTATAAAAATACGCACAAGTGCAGCAATATAATTATTTCGGATTGCCCTTATCAAACAATGTTTTCAAACTCCAGCTGAATTGGTCGCAATCATTGTTTCTAACTAAAGGGTCCAAACACAAAGAAATCACGTGATACAGTTGAATCAAAAAATATTTTCAAAGAAAGGAAAGTTGAAATAACTAGATTATTTCAATTTAGATCCGGCTAACGAGACTGCGAACAAAATAAAAAGACACGCTGCAAAAGCTGTCTGGGCTACGCAACCAGCCTTTGATTCATTACAGTTTTCGATTAGCTCCCGTTGGTTTGGCAAAAAGCGAAAAAAACGTTTTATATGGAGTTCCCACTGTTTTATGTGTCCGGTTTTGTATATTTCAACTTTTGTAGCTTGTGTCATAAAACAATCGTAGGAATGGGTTCACGTTAAATCGTCACCGGCATAGTAGAGATGTGTAGGTATCGAGTTTTTGTAAAAAATATATTTTAAAATTGTTATTTCCAGTACAATGGCAACCCAGAGGTCACAGTGTGTCGCTCTATGTATCATACGAATGTTCCCGTTCTTGCGATCCTCAGAATCTCTTACAAGATTTTTAAGTAGGTCTATGAAAATTGTTGTGTGAATTTCCAGTTGTTTACTTTTATTTGAAAGTAAAATTTTAAGTGGACTTGTTGCGATTTTGACATGTTTCAACCTAAATTAGCCCTTGTAAAACTACTCGGGGCGCTTGCAAGTCTCATAACTATGGTTGCCTTTGGTCAGTGGCACACATAAACTGTTTGTTGTTGTAGGATGTAATGTACACTGCAACCCAAACATACGGCTTTGCTGCAGATCTTACCCGCCCGCTACAGCTGCGGTTTCCTCAGATATATCTAATTAGGACAAGACGGTGCTTAACATCCTGATGGTGTTTGCGGGGAGGTCTGAATAGGATGCTTCCGAAGGCTTGTCTACCTAGATAACATATTACAATGTGTTTATTTACCTATTGCATCGTTTATGAGATAGCCTGTGGCGATACGGATTGCAAACATCTATATCTATCTATACATACCTATAATAAAATTGTAGCAAGACTGTATTTGAACGCGTACGCACTGTTTGTTTGTTCACGCGTAATGTTAAAATTACCGGACCAATTTCTATGAAATTTGGTATATGTATAACAATGGTTACAATTGAGAATATTTTTAACCCGACTACAAATACATACTCGAGATGATTTGAAATTCAAATTCAAAATACTTTATTTGTGAACAATAGCCATACACATAATCTCATAATATTCATGATTTATGCTAGATGGTAGGTAGGTACATTTTAAGTTTCGCTATGCTCTACCCTGGGATAGGGTATACAAGTGATTAGTCGAAATTGACCAACAAAGAAAAATATTCACACGATTTGAAAACTCGCACCTAAATAAAGTGCAAAATAACATTATACCAGCAATACAGATTTCATGAATTAAAAAGTACTGCATGCAGCAAAATAGCTAGATTTAGCAGAAGTTTAAAAAACACGTACAGCGTCTTCAGAAACAAAGTGGTCTCACGTTAGTTCACTCACGACTCTCGACGCCCGATCTCTTTCAATTAACTTGAGGGTCCTCGATGCCCGTCGGATATTCCCACTCCTTACAACCGCAACCTCTTATCTCATTCAATTCTCCAACCGCAAAATGTATCTTTAGACTTAAGATATACAGTTCACGTTTAAAAGCAACGCTCTACAGATGTGGGGTTATGTAAGGAAGAGTCCGGTTTCCAAATTGCTCTAAGACATTGTATAGTATAGCGACCTTTTTACCTGCCGGATAAATAAAGAATTTCCTGGATCGTCTTGACCTAGATTTTGATACAGAAAGATATGCTGAGCTTTTCTTTGAGGACTTCTAAGCAAAAATGTACAATGGATTCTTGAAGATTGTACTTGTTCTATGTAATGTTTGTTGACTTGGAAGAACTTGGTTTCATATTTACATTTTCCATTACATGGAGGACATCTAATATTTTATGAACATAATATGTAATTGTACACTCATAAGTACAATTTAATTTAATTTTATATTCAGGTGTATGTACTTTAAGTTTTAGTTTAGACACTTCAGGGTGTTCAATAATAACTGAACACGCACTCGAACACCTTAAAATAGAGTCGTGTTCAGATATTTGTGAGCGACTCATTTGCTGCGATGTATCTGATGGCGACTGTAGTTAAAATTTGGTACTGTATGCCGTTTGTACACTCGTCACTCGACGTCTGTATGTCCGTCTGTGTCTACAGATTTTCTGGTGAACGCTAACACGTAAAAACATGAAATGTGATGAGTACCTATGTTCATTCTCATAACCGCCTTGATCTACATGCATCTCTGAACTTAGAAATCTAAATTGATTTAAGATACTACCTATATTATTATTTACATTTCACAGAAAAAAATGCCAAAAGGACTTCAATCCATGATATGTATGTGTGAGTGACATTAGTTTTTTTCATTCCGTCATGTACAGTCAGCTGCAGAGATAAGTATACCCTCTGCCATACTACGAATGTATGACCGAGGGGCTGTACATGTTTGTATGACAGGAGGGGCTTACTTTTAAGTACCGTAGCTCACCGTACTATCATTATTAAATAGATGTGTACATGAAAGGTGGTTAAAATCCATTCAGCATTAGGTAGGTAATTACGGTATTTAAATCGGCCATTCTCACGAAGCATGACTGCGTCTAATTACCGCGTCTCCATACATTTAGTATGAAAACAGCGTCGCGGTAATTAGGTGACCGCAGACATACTTCGTGAGAATGGCCGAAATATGATTTTAAAATTCAGAGATCTTGTAGGAATTCTATATCAGGAATTTTCTTTAAATATCTCTAATGTATTTTCCAATGATGCAACATCGTTATACAATCTTGTTCAAACGTTTTACAATACCACTCAAATATAATCTGATGCTGTTCCCTGTATTGTGGTTGAAAATTCAATTAGATATTTATCTCCGCTTGGTTAGACGCGAGTTGTCAGGACGCGCGGTAGCTCGTGCTTGCTAAACGTCGGGCGATCACGTACAGACCGTAGTTTTACCTATATATCGAGAGAAAATACAATTTAACCCATACTGGCTTTCGGGTAAATAATTGAAAAGGGTAGTTTAAAATTCGCTATTCGATTTTAGAAAATTGCAGACGTGTAACGGTCTGGAAAATAAGTTTTGTTTATATATTTTATTTTTTCTTCGAACACCCAGGGTTCAGGTCTATTCAATTTTTGACCTCATATTTTTCACTAAAGAGCACTTGTAACTACTTCGTTACGTGAGTGTGGATAATTTTAAGCCATTTCTTTTTTTAGTTCTAATTTCAACCTTTCTCTATATATCATATCTTTCAACATTGGTCTTACAATGTTGTTCTAATACTTTATACTCGTATATCGATGATAAACCACGCAGTTGGCTGCAACACGTGCACAGAGTTGACTTCACAAAAATACATTTTTACAAAAACAACACGACGTAAAACGCTACGGGCGCGACCGATGCACGGTTCTGTCTGAGTGAGAAATCAATTTGTCCCACCGTTTTCATTTATGCGATTCAAGCGTTCCCATTTATTCGATAGCAAATTGGAAAGGGACTGTGTCGTCAGTTATGGCTTATGCAGTCTCGACTTCGCGATCGAATGCTCGATGCCGTGAACAAGCGTAATGCGCTAGGTAAGATGAAAGGACAATTTAATATATTTTTCAATTCCGGTTATTTTATTATTTTCGCATATAAGTACGATCTCATTAATTTATTCATATATTTCGCTGTATGTTCGATTAGTAATTTTTTTGTAGAATGCCTAGACTACAAGAAAATAATTGAAAATGGTAACCTGGACCTAAAAGGAAGAGGTTAGTAATGTGACAAGGGAACAAAAAGCATTTCAAATGCTAAATAACTACTCTGAAACATTATGATTCATTTTAATTCCTCTATTTATAACATGTATACGTAAATAGAGGTATAACTACACTCTAAAAAAAATTGGTTGCTCCTAACAAGATTGTGATAGTTATAATCAAGCATCTTGATTCCATACGAGCCTAACAAGACGTTAGATGCACCAACTAAGATGATATTGATTGTTTATCATAGTTCAATTAACCATGTTCTGATTTGATTCAACAAACATTGATGTATAAGGTAACTAATTAAACATGATCGAATCATACAAAGAAGAAAATAATAATAGAAACAAGGAATATATATTTGTTAAAATTATCAAGATTCTAGATTGTTGTTATAATCACTAATGAACTTGCTGTTTTAATTAATCAGCTTTCGTTGATATGTTTAATATCTTGTTTGTTTTATTTAAGTTAACGCCAACAACGAGAAAATCTCTCTTAGTTGGCTCAGATTTTTTAGAGTGTAGGTAAACAAATTAAAGTATCACTTTTAATGAAAGAAGTCCTACGATACCCCAGAGACATTTAACTCACTGTTTCCCTACTTTTGATCCAATTTCAGTAATCGCTAAAGCTTTTGTGGCTTTATGATAACATGCACAGACGGTAAGACCTGGGATTAATGTGTCCACATGACGTCTCTATCAGCACAGTAAGTGCCGCAGACTCCAAGGGCTTACACTAGCTTATCTGACGTAGTGTTATAAGCAGAATTCCCGTTTGGTACAGCGTTTGACCCTCCTCGTAAAGTTTACGAGCAACTCTTGAGACCAGAGTGGTTTTATTCGGAGGAAGAAAAACGAAACGAGATCGTCTGAATGAGCGATTTTAGTGTGCGTATTCAAAGTTGACGCGGTTACGGGCCAGTCTGTTACGTATGAGTTTAGCTCTGAAAAAAGTTCAGTTTGTTTATGACAGTCGAAATCGAATGTAAAATAATATACTGTATGGAAATTTATATAATTAGTAGAGCTAGGAATACAACTGCACCGAAAAACTAATTGTCGGTGTGCGAAAAAGGTATCAGTCGTCTCTTTCCAGGGACGAGTTACCTTTTTACTAAATAAATGGAGATTTAAGCAAGAGATACGCACGATGATGTGTTGCGACAAGAAAAGTCACGATCAGTTTGTGTTAGTCTTGTAGACCGCGTAGATATTACAATGAAATACGTACAGACAGACCCTGTCATCTTTCACATCCGTCCTTTCTATGATTTGAAGCCTTTCTTTTTTGGCCAGATGCCTCTCAGACATCCCTGCTCAACATCCAGCAGTAGAAGGCCGAAGAGGTCCACAGCTCCCCACAAAAAAAACAATCAAATATTTTGTAGTATGTACCTATTTAGGAAGCTTTCATTAGAGCACAACCAAATAATGACTTTTAGTCCACCAAACGAAGTAAACTCAGAGGAAAAAACTCGTGTATAAGCGAATTTTGGCATAGTTGTAAGGAATGGGGTTTTAAACGACATACTAAAAGTACTGATGGATGGGGGTGAAGCTAACGGGGGGAGGGGGGTGTAAAGGTCCCTTTTTTTAGTTTTTTGCAAAAAACTCGTAAACTGTGGCCTATAGCTAAAAATAGTCTGAAACACAAATAATGTACGTAAAATTCTCTACAAAAAAGATGTAAACGTTTTTTCTCTGGGATCAATACTTCATGAGATATAGAGGGAAGTATATGACCAATAAAGAAAACACATTTGTTTAAGTACGGCACGTATATTCCTAAAGATAAAATCCCTAATTATTGTCTAAATCTAAAATATTATCATAATCATCGTCGTCAGCGGTTACTTCGATAGGAGCTCCGTTAGTGCATGAGCCGGAGCATACACCGCAGACCTTGGAGCAGGGAATTCCAGCTTTCCGGCACCCACATCGCATCCCACATCCCGTCTTACACCGGCAAAATATGGTTTTGAGAATTGAGTCAGGTGCCACTGGCTCGTCGGTTGTCTCTGGCTTTAGGATGCCATCGTCTCCTATCAAGTCGACTTTATGTCACCGAATTTGCTGCCTGTGAAACTTTGCATTGTTTTGTTTCCAATATCTAGGGCTTTGTGGCAGTTTACTTTAGAATTTCCCAGGATCTAAGAAGAACGTGGTTTTATCACTTGCCAGTATGAGCAGTAGCATTAAAATCAATGACGAGATAGTTACTATTAACCCTCTGACAATTTTCCAAAGAACTGTCATAGCTAAAAAGAACGAAGATGTTGCAGACCTTTTGACCTATGAACTGACTCCATTCCCCATGGCTCTGTTCTTCGAGGGTGGAATACGAAAGGGGAAGAAGTCATCACTCTACGATGTATTGTGCCAGCAGAGAACAACGTTGCTCTTGATCTACATCAAAGCTTCAAAGTAGTAAATGGTGGTTTTCTACTGCACCGTATGAAATGGAAACCGTCCTCCAGCGTTTCTTCGATTTGCCATCAATATATTACTTATGTACAGAAACACTACGGCCCAAATTGTAAAGTGATTTTTGATGGTTATGGTGATGTCGACAGTACTAAACGAGCAGAGCAGAAGCGACAAGGTCTGACAAAAACTTCGGTCGGCATTAATTTTAATGAAAATACAATCATCACCATTCCACAGGAGCATTTCTTCGCTAACGAAAACAATAAAACAAGGCTGATTCAGTTCCTTGCCGAGAAGATGACAGCAGCAGGGATTGGAACAACCATTGCTACAGGAGATGCTGATGGCATTATTGTCAGGTGCGGTTTGGAGATGGCTGCCTTACATCCAACTGTTGTTATTGGGGAGGATGTCGACTTGATAGGAGACGATGGCATCCTAAAGCCAGTGACAACCGACGACCCAGTGGCACCTGACTCAATTCTCAAAACCATATTCTGCCGGTGTAAGACGGGATGTGGGATGCGACGTGGCTGCCGGAAAGCTGGAATTCCCTGCTCCAATGTCTGCGGTGTATGCTCCGGCTCATGCACTAACGGAGCTCCTATCGAAGTAACCGCTGACGACGATGATTATGATAATATTTTAGATTTAGACAATAATTAGGGATTTTATCTTTAGGAATATACGTGCCGTACTTAAACAAATGTGTTTTCTTTATTGGTCATATACTTCCATCTATATCTCATGAAGTATTGATCCCAGAGAAAAAACGTTTACATCTTTTTTGTAGAGAATTTTACGTACATTATTTGTGTTTCAGACTATTTTTAGCTATAGGCCACAGTTTACGAGTTTTTTGCAAAAAACTAAAAAAAGGGACCTTTACACCCCCCTCCCCCCGTTAGCTTCACCCCCACCCATCAGTACTTTTAGTATGTCGTTTAAAACCCCATTCCTTACAACTATGCCAAAATTCGCTTATACACGAGTTTTTTCCCTTGACAGGCAAATTTTGGTCTTCGTTCGGTGGGCTATTTGATACTTACCTTCTTTTGTTTTTGATACTTTCCTGCAAACTCAGGGCTATGTTCAAAATAAAGATCAAATCAAATCCATCGTAACGATTGAATATCAAAATTGAATTGCGAACTCGATCGAATGGAGGCTAACAGAATAACGAATTCGTTAAAACATTAGAACGGAATAGTTAAAAAACTTCAGCTTTACGAGGAAGCCTTAATTAGAAACGTGAAACTAATTTAAATGATGGCTTAACATAAAAGTTTGATTAAACTCTTGATAGACTTAAAATCAGCTTGTCAAAGTTTATTTAAACTCAGTGCCTCAGTGAAAGGTTGAAGTAAATATAATAACTGGCCAAGAGCATGTGGGACCATGCTCAGTGTAGGGTTCCATAGCCGTAACTATAAGGTAAAAAATACGATGTAAAAAAAAAGTACAACAACAAAAGGGCGTATCTTCATAGCAATTACGTCCTTTTGTTGAGAAGCCCAGTTTATCGGCAATAACTCAAAAACGGTACATTCGATCTTGTTGAAAATCATTTTCGCTGAAAGTATTATTAAGCGTTACCTTCGTGATTTTTTTCATATTTTTCGGACGCACGGTTTAGAAAATAGAGGGGGGGGGGACACAATTTACACAACTTTCGGAGCGATTATTTCCAAATACATTCACTTAATCAAAAACATTACTTAGGAACCTTATAGTGTTTTTTAAAGAGCTGTCGAACTATGTACCACACGTTGATATTTGCTGAAAAAAAAAAATTTTACTGTCTTTAACATGTATGGAGTGCCCCCCCTAAAATATTTATTTTAATTATTTATATACCAAACTAAGTAGCGGCTCATAAAAAACACCTATATTCCAAATTTCATCAATATCCATCATGTAGTTTCTGAGTAAAATGCCTGTGACATACGGACAGACAGACGGACGGACATGACGAAACTATAAGGGTTCCGTATTTGCCATTTTGGCTACGGAACCCTAAAAATGATCGATTAAAATAAACATTATAATCAGATCATGAATAAAAAATGTTAATTTTGTTTATCTTGTGAAAGTCGAAAAAATTAATATCTTGACTTTGAAATATTACGACGAAAATAGATTCATGAAAACTTTAATATGATAAAGAAAAACTTTACGCAAACAATGTAGCAATCACGAAAAATCAACTAGCCAAGAGCCGGGCAGGTTCGTGCACAGAGGATTCCGTATCTTGTGGACAAGATATGAAGAACCAATCGGAAGCTAGGGTGGTTTTCCTTGACATTAGTATCGTTTTTATTACTGCATAATCGTTACACTAGGCGTTGTAACAGTCTCTGCATCGCGCTATCATTATGTACCCATATAATCCATAATGGACTAGTGAATTTAAGCGAGTATAAACAGGATCTTGAGCAGAAAATTGTTAAGCTTTTGCTCTTTAAGTTGAATCGAATCGCTAGGTTCGCCATACAAAGGATAAATTATAGTCTCGATTAAATGCGCCTTCAAACAAAAAAAAACTGAGTCAAAATCGGTTTACCCAATCGGGAGCTACAATACCACAGACGGACACACAAAGCCAAGGATACAATGATACACTCTTCAAATTTACACCCCTCTTTTTCCGTCGGGGGTTAAAAGAACATTTAAAAAAAATGCCATTTTTTCCATTATTAAGTTTTCTGCCAATTTTATGTTATTTCTACTGAAAATTACGAGGTCTTTCCATCCTAATAGAAGAAAAGAATATTCCTAATTTTCTGTACATTAATTAAACTTTTCTTTGTGTTACCGTTATACAAAGTAAATGGAAAAAGTGTAACACAATAGGAAAAACGTGTTGGATTTTTTGTCCCATTGGGGTTGTAAGAGCGTGTAATTCTAAGTAGAAATAACATAAAATTAGTAGAAAATCGCACAAGACAAAATGCAGATATATTTAAAAATGGTCAAAAAGAGTTTTACCCCCGTCGTGGCGAACAAAAAAATAGGGGTGAGGTCGCAAATAATCGCACAACGCTGAAATGTTTGGGATGTTGTTAGGATAGATAATAGTAGTGTATACCCGATTTTGCAGTTTCGAAAGACTTGTGGAAATTGTATGGTGCTCGAAAAACACCGAAACTTTTCTGCCATTTTTTCAGATTTTGGTCTACATATACCTTCTAAAAAAATTATACTAGGGAAAAGTTTTTCGATACTGCAAAATCGGGTATACACTACTAATATCAATCCTAACAACATTCTAAACATTTCAGCGTTGCGCGATTATTTGCGACCTCGGATGTTCGCAATGACTAGATAATTTATGGATCGACATTAACGACATGAAATTTGGTTGAAATCACCTTAATGAAATTTATGAGGAAATAGTTGTTTTAAAAAAAAAAGATGCATCTTGGGAATGAAAACTCGTTTACTACTTAACTTAGCTTTTGAGGATCAAACTAGATTAGATATACAGTTTAGATTAGATTAGATAGTAAGTTTTAGCTAGATGCTAAAACCCATACCAAGATGCACTTATTTGGCAAAAACTGGTGTTTTCTCGTGAATAATCTTAATCCTAGCTAGATTAACGATTGGCAAAGTAATGTTCAAATTAATTATTATCTTGGGTTGTTTTATTTATTAAGGATTAGTCGGCCATCTAAAAGTTGCATCTTGATGTTGGATACTTTTTAATAGGTACTTAACTCAGCTTTGGAGATTATGACTATAGGGATGAACTTTGGTAAAATGTTATGGTAGAAAATTACATGACGATCATCAACGAACTTCTACAGTACCCTAAAAAAGATAATTGAAGCCGAATATGGCAATAATCTTTCCCTTTTGGCAATGTGCCGTACCTTAATAAAAATATTTTATATTTTATCTGCAATGTTTGTTATTTTATGTGCAAGTCCGCTGGGTTTCAACGGAATAATGTCGGGGCAGACACTTCATGGTCCGCCGATTGTCAAGAACGAGAGCTTTATAATAAAACGTGATTGCTGAGTCGAAGAGCAAAAATATCTTTGAAGGACACATTTCTATTCTGTTTTTATAATGACGTAAAATATGAGAAGGATAAAATGATACAGAGGTATTTGCTATTTACTGGTACCAGTTCATTGAACAAAATGTTAAAAACATCATTCAGAGAAACGCAGCATGCCTCCTGGGACTGTAACCCTAGTGCCCCTCTAATAAATTAATATACTTAAGTAGGTATAACAATTTTTTACATTAAGATAAAGGATGATTGAAGGTCGGTATGAGTCGGTACCTTGGAGTGGCGTGGTGTTGAAGAAATCCTTGGGCAAGTATTGGAGCAGTTTTGGCTTCAATTTTCTTTAAGAGCACTAAAATAAAGTGCTGAACTGCCTAATATTAGGCAAGCCGATGGCAATCGAGTTCTATGGACGCTACACCACTGGTACCTTGTTCATACTATACGTATACACCCGTCCAAAATCTATATGTATAGGCCCCATTCTCACAGGCTTACCTTTTATAAGGAGTAAAGAGGTTTATTTTTTACTGCTCTTGAAGAACAAGTATTATTCTTTAGTTCGCCCCCCCCCCCAGGCCCCCTGTTTCCCCAAGCTGTAATTGGCATTTTTCTGCACGCCGCGCGGAGAGAAAATGCCACTTACAAGGCAAGGCGTAATATATGGAGGCAGTAATAAAGGAAGCTCCAGATTGCATATGTACTACTGCAGTACTGATAATATATTAATCTCACCCTAAACTCCCTAAACCGGCATTGATTCCAACTGTACCCATACAGATTACCCTAGGAAGAGCGTTACAATACAAATCGCTTTTTCCCGACAACATTAAGCAAATAACCAAGATTCCGCTCACGCAATCTACCCCTAATGGTGCGTTAAGACGGGAGTTAAACAACTCGATGACTTGTTACAATTTTCCCCAACGCTGCACTGATTTGACAACCGGCATACAGTTTTATGTCTGATAATACATTGAAAAAGTTTTCCAAGTTGGCAGCGTATAATGCTTGGCCGTTTGCGAGTTATGGAGCGATCCCGTACGGTTTTCAGAAGTTCTAGATTGTGATGGTTTTATTCTTCATTATTGGGGAGCGGATCATCGGATTTTTATCGGAAGGTGGGTTTAGACTCATTTTATTGTAAATTTACATACCATACCATGACTAAACATAACTAGATGCTATCATCAGGCATCGGAAATTCGGATGGATTCGGATATTTAAATGAACTATTTGCAGTTATTTTTGATGTACTCGTTTTTTGAAGGCGGTTAAAAATAGCAATAAGTTAAACATATTCGCGAGATACTACATTACTATGACGTTTTGTATGATCGCGGAATCCGGTAACTTAAATTATTAAAATCAAATTTTTAAGAAGCTGATTCCATATTTGCGTCACTTTTTCCGGGATTTTGCCAAATTTAAGTATAAAAGCATCTAAATTTCCGATGCCTCGCTATCATAAGTATTACTCCATCATTGACATGTTTTATTCAAATAGATGAACTGTTTGTTTATTGTCAATTTACATACCGATAACAAAACATAACTATCTACTATCATATAGTTTTACTCCATCATTGACATGTTTTAGTCAAATAGATAATTTAAAAATGAATAAATACGTAGCTGTATATTTAAAAAGATTTTTCATCCATTTAATCGTAAAGTCAATGTAATAAACATCTTTGTTTCATTGGCTAACTACTTCAATACGTCGCTGTTTCTAGAAACTTTTCATGCAATTTCAACTATACTCTGAAATGGTACATCCTAAACGTAATAGGTAAAACAGTTTGAGTTTGATTAATACGAGAACAGAGTGACTCGGCTTAGCTACAATTACTGTGGGAACAGTAATGACCTGCCTTTAGGTACCTATCATTACTCGTACTGGTATCCAGTGTCCATTAAGTAGGCCAAAGAGGACAGCTGGTATCGAACTAACCAATTCAATTGTTACATACTACGGCTTGTCGCGCGTGTCGTATCCGATTCCATGCAGTAAATTGAAAACGATTCCCGGTTTTGTACAGCTGATAGGCAATTCAGGTGTTGAAGTTGTTATAAAAACTTTTTTTCAATGGTTGGACGCTTCAATTGAATGCTAAATAAAAATCTGAGAGTGACATATGATGTTATAAGTGCTTGGAATTTATTACAATATTTGTGATGTGTTGTATATTTTGGTACCTCGTAAATCTCCCAACAGCGGTATTTTCAGTATGGGTAATACCGAGATCTCGGGATTGCCCCCACGAATAATAGGTACCTACCGGTATTTAAGGCCTAGTACCTTCTTAGTTAAAATTACCGTGTTATAATCTTCCTTATTGTGATAGTTCCGTTTGTAAAGTACTGATGTTGTTATTTCATTACGTTCCTCTAATATTAATCAATATTCCATTAGTTAGAACCAAAAAGTGTCAAGACGTTTTTAGGGGCACCAAATTGTACCCTTGGTCAAATAACGACGCATGTGACTTTACGTCAAAAGTGTTTTTATTGCTCAAAAGTCATACAAATCATACGAACTACATGATACACACAGATCCTGAAAAGTTGTCAATTTGCAGATGCGTCTTTATTTGACCAAGGGTACGAAATTAAAAAAAAAGGAAATGTTTCACTTTGGCTTCATTTTGCTGGGGTTTGCTGGCAAAGGCTTAATAGCTTCTGATACCGAGGCTTTCCTAGCAGCGATTTGGTTCGTTTAACTTAATTGTTTACTAAAGGCTCTTCAATAAAAAACATCTTTCTGTTCATAGGTTGACTTAAGCATTTATTTTTCACATGACATTGTCCATACGTTTTTTAATAGACTATTGTACGGTAATAGTACATTACACAACTAGGGTGGTAATACAAAAAAAGGCCGAGATCGCAGATGTTTGCGGCCCGAGCTGCAAGCGAGGGACGTAAATGTGCGATCGAGGGCTTTTTTTACTACCTCCCGTGTTGTGTACATCATTTTATGTCTACACTTGGCCAGAAAGCGGCTTTTTCCGTACGCGCAGCGTGCGGAAGAAGTCACTTTATGGCCAGGTGTGGCATAAAAGAGATTAAAAAAAGGTTTGCGTTAAAGGCGTCCGTAACAGCTTCTTTAAAATAAAGAGAACTGCCACTACGACGTATGTGTACCTTACTCAAAAAGATCAGTTATAGTCATATTACGTTTTTAAAATTAGGCATTGTTAAATAAAAAAAAACGTAAGGTGGAATGTAATAAAATATTAAACTTGAATGGTTTACACATATAAAAAATCTAAGAAGTAATGAAAATGCTCCAATTAGTCAAGAATATGGAGTTAAATAAGTCAATAAGAATTATGTTATCAAATAAAGTTACATATTCCAATAGGATTACTGTCAATTTGGCTATATTTAGTGTAACCCAAGATAAATGATATGCCCGTATTTCATCAGTCGGTTTGATTGAGTAGCTATATGCCCATCAATAATTCCGAAGTACGAAACCTCAGAATTTGTTACGTAACTAGATTTTCAGAGTTAGGTGCGTTATGGCAGAACTTAGTCGAACTGTTATAGAATAAGTTAGCTTAGCGCCTAGGTGTTAGGACTAAAATGTACTTCATTCCTTTAAGTTAATATTATACTCTAGTGTTGTGGTATTGCCTTACAAGTTACTTTAACAATACACTATCGAGTAGAGTCCTTAGAGGTTTAATAGTAGATTGTGTCACAAGGGAGCAAAATGATATTATTTACGGCGAGGGCGTACATTGAATCCTGAACGAAGCGACGGATTCTACAATTGAATCCCGAGCGTAGCGAGGGATTCTAAAGTAGAATCCGGAGCGTAGTGAGGGATTCAAGTGTTAACGCCCGTGGTGAAAATAATTTTATGCCACACCTGGCCATAAAGTGCCTTTTTCCGCACGCTGCGCGTACGGAAAAAGCCGCTTTCTGGCCAAGTGTAGACATAAAATGATGAACACAACACGGGAGGTAATAAAGAAAGCCCTCGATCGCATATTTACGTCCCTCGCTTGCAGCTCGGTCCGCAAACTTCTGCGATCTCGGCCTTTCTTTCTATTACCACCCTAGTTGTGTAATGTACTATTGCTACCTTGTGACACATACTGCTTTTCACACCGACTATGAGGAAAATTAAAATACAAACGCTACCTACCAAAATAACGAAAACGAAATATATAGTTAGTCAAAGAGCATCACACATTTTTAATAAAATGAAATGTGAAATTGTTAAATTTACAGTTCCTTATTATTTTATAAAACGTTTATTACTTTTTTCATCACACTTGCTCGAAAATGGTGTCATTACACGTAGGTTTTGCGGGCCGTAAATGACCTATTACGCCCTGGGGCGTAATGGTTTTCTTTTTAAATTTGAAACGCTGGTTCTGTTTTACTCTTATTTGTCATGTTCAAAGGAAACACCAACTTACTTTTTTAACTTTTATTAACTTTTATTACTGAAATATTTATTTAAAGAGAACTGTTATTGCAAATACATGTAAACACATATTTCTGTAACATTAATTAAATGTTTAAATAGTGTATTTCAGTATTTTGCAAATATAAAATCAACCATTTTAAGTCTTTACCGCTATGGTTTCCGAACGTGACTTGACCTTCGCATTGTCCATGGATATGTCACTAATGTCACTGTCAGTTTTACTTACTCTATTTAGGTTAAAGTAAGGTTATTTTAATCAGATTTCCTCACAAGTGTGATGAAAAACATTGTGTGTGCCACGGGCGGTAAAGGAATTACAAACTCGTGTTATTAAAGCCCTCGGCTTCGCCTCGGCCTTGTAACAAACACTCGTTTGTAATTCCTTACTTACCGCCCTTGATACACAATGTACTATTACGGACGGGACGAATTTACTACTTCCATATTATCAAACATCAAACATCAAACATCAATCATTTATTGCACTCACATATTATAAGTAATAGTTACAAAAGAATAACATTATTATAATATGAACCCTGTAAGGGCACAGCAAAGTACTTAATTCTAACTTAATACTAAATTTTATACATATAAATAATAAATACATACACATTTTATCTATAGGTATGGAATAACAATGAAATTAACAACAACCAGCAAACTTATCGTATAAAAGGCGAAGCTAATGCCGTAAGGTATTTCTACCAATTAACCTTATTACTATTATTAATTTAATAATCACTGTTAGGCGTATCATTAAGAAACTCTTGCAGCGTGTAGAAGCTTTTACTTATAAGATACTTGTTTAATGCTTTTCGAAATGATTCAATTTTCTCGATACTTTTTATTTCTGGTGGTAACTTATTGTAAATTTTTATGCACATCATGTGCGGTCCAGAACGAAATATTTTCAGGTTAGAAGACTTGGTTGTATGTAAACCTAAATGATCGTGATAGCGCAGTTTTAGTCTATTAGAGTTAAATTCTGCTTGTTGGAAGAAATGTTTGTGCGTTTTCACAAATATACCGATTTCAAATATGTATAGTGATGTAAGAGTTAAAATACCGAGTTTTCTAAAATGCGGCCTACAACTTTGCATCTGCTTTATATTGGTAAGGATTCTGATACACTTTTTTTGTAGAATAAACAGTATATTGACGTTTGTACTATCTCCCCAAAGTAGTATACCATATCTGAGCAAGGAGTGCGCATATGCATAATATGCCGAAGTGGCTGTTTTCAAGTCTGTAGATTTTTTGAGTTCATATAAGGCATATGTAAATCGAGATAGTTTACTAGCTACTTTTTGGATTTGATCCTTCCAATTGATGTGCGAGTCTATATTTAGGCCTAACAAGGAGAATGTCTCCACAGTTTCTAATTTTATATTATTAAATGAGAAATCTATTTTTAGTGATTGTTTTTGGTGGGGTCTGAAAAGCATTAGTTTAGTTTTTAGAAAATTTAGTTCTAAGTTATGTTCTGTTAGCCAGGAGACTAACTTGGACAAAATGCTATTTAGCGTTGTATTTAAATTTATCCCATTGGAGCATGGGAAGACAACAGAAATGTCATCTGCAAATAAGACGCTAGTGGTCTCTATTACTTTTGGCAGATCATTAACGTAGATCAAAAATAGTAGGCATCCTAACACACTACCCTGGGGTATGGATCTCGTCACGTCCCGTTTTTGTGATCGTAAGTTGCTTATTACTCCTGATTTAAAATCAGAGTGCTGCACTTCGACATATTGTACACGGTTCTCGAGGTAAGAGGCAAACCATTTATGCACCATGCCTCTGACGCCTATGCCATACAATTTTTTTAATAATATTTCATAGGAAACTCTATCATATGCCTTACTCATATCAAGCAGTATTCCTACGGCGTATTGCTGCCTATTTATGATATTGAGTATTTGATCAACGTATTTATATACTGCCAAAGTTGTAGAATGGTTCTTCCTAAAACCATTTTGATTTTCGTTGAATATGCCATACTTTTCGCAGAATTCGTAAAGGCGTTTTGACATGGCTGATTCGAATATTTTAGAGAAAGTTGGTAGAAGCGCTATTGGACGATAATTATTGCAATCCGTTGATTTTCCTTTTTTGTGAATAGGCTTTATAATCGATATTTTCAGTGAGTCCGGTACTACACCTTCAGAGAAAGACTGGTTTATCAGAATAGTTAAAGGTTGAGTCAACTCGTCTGCACATTTTTTAATCAGGGCAGGTGGTAGCTCATCGTGACCAAAGCTGTGTTTGTTTTTTAAGTTGTGTATGATTTGACTAATTTCTTTATCTTGTACGGGTTGCAAATAGAGAGAGTTTGGAGTGGGAGCGAGGACTGCGCGGCCAACAGCGCTTGCGCTACCCATACCCATGTTTGGTGGCTCTGCACCCACAGATATAAAGAAGTCGTTAAAAGCATTAGCAATGATATTCGGATCCTCTATTACGGTGTTCTGGATATTTATTTTTATATTTTGCCTATTTTTCTTTGGTAACTTATTTGTTCGCTCTTTTACTATATGCCACATTGTTTTTAATATGTTATCAGTGCTTTTTATTTTATTAATGTAGAGCAGCTTTTTTGATTTATAAACTGTTTTTTTAAGTACTTTCTCATAACGCTTATAGTAGTTGTTTAGGATAGGATTTTTATTTTTTGAGATTAACAATTTTAGTTGGCGTTTATTTTTGCATGACATTCTAATACCCTTGGTCAACCAAGGCTTACTATTCATAGGAGGTTTTAGTTTTGTTTGGACTTTAGGTATACATATGTCTAAAATATCTTGTATAGTAGCTGTAAAGGATTCGAAATTTTCATTGGTATTTTTTGTATTGTCTATAATGCGATTCCAGTCTATGTGAGATAAGCATGATTTAAACTTTTGAATATTTTCTTCCGTAAATTTCCTTTTATTTAAAAACCAAGTTTTCCGTTCCTGAATGGCTACGGTATTTGGTATGCTAAACATAACGCCTTTATGATCCGAGAAACCATATTCGTTCACAGAAACAACAGTATTTTTATTTTGAAAATTTGTGAAAAGTAAGTCTAAGCATGAGGAAATTGTTTCTGTGATTCTTGTTGGTTCCTTTATCAATTGCTGAAAATTAAAGCTTTTGAAAAGGTTAACAAGCTTCAAACAAGATGCTGATTTTTCTAAAATATTTACATTGAAGTCGCCGCCAATGACGACATTCTTTTTTTTGTCTTTTACTAAAATAATCTGCAATAGTTTTTCTAATGATTCGTAAAATATTTCCGAATTTCTATGGCTGTCTGGCCAGTATACTACTATAACTAACAAGTTTAAATTGGGAATTTCTGTCGCGCAGATTTCAAATATAAATTCGGTGGATAGATCAGTTATGTCTTTGCGTTGCACAAAGGTTATGTTTTCCTTTAAGAATATACATACACCTCCACCTCTGTGTTCGCTTCTATTAAACATAGAGGTAACCACATAACCTTGAAGCTGTAGCAAGTCTAATTTTGCTTCGGTAATCCAGGTCTCTGATAGACAGATAGCATGTATGTTCTTGTCTTCCTCTGTTGCAAACTCTAATAGGTGACGTTTATTTATAATACTACGGATGTTTTGGAAAATAATATTGAAATTATTGCTTCGTTTGGCCTCGAAAAAAATCTTGGCTTTCCGCTCCTGGAGCGCGGGGGGCGTGTTCTTCTGATTTATTTCTTGGCGATTTTATGTTATAGTAGTCTGACATTTTCTTCTGCGTTATGCTTCGTACCATTTTTTTTGTAGACGGTTTTATTCTGAAGTAGTCAGATATTCTTTTTTGCACACTTGCCTTTTCTACATTAGCGGGCTTTTGCTGTGTTTCTGGTTGGTGGGTTTGTGTAATAGAGGCAATAAAAGTGCCAATATGATAAAGAATGTTGGCCATTCCGAGGTTGCTTAGCAGCCCTGTTTTGCTTGAGAACATATCCAGGAATAGATCAATGTTGGAATCATAAGAGTAGTGGATTTCATGGAAAGGAATGTCACTTCTTAATAGAGTGTTGAACATTTCGACTCTTGAATTATATATTGGCTTGCCACAAACATACGTTGGGCATGCTATGATAATATTTGTGTGGGCAATAGGAGTAAGGGTTTCAGATATTTGCCTTACTAAGTCTGTGTAATCATTGTGTTGTTCTAGGTCTTCTTCATCAATTAAAATTAAACAGTAGTCGCTTTTTGTGAACTGTGACAGCTTATTTGCTATTTCATGCAGTTTTACGCTTATACCTCCTCCTGGCGTTGCGAAATGACAGTAGTCTAGTTTATTTAGAACGCTATTGCTTTCCACAATATCGGAAATTTTATTTCTGCTGTTTCCACTCAATATCAATAATTTGTTCTTCATAGGTCTCCTGCCACTTCTTTTGGCGTGGGCGACGTTTGCGTGCTTGAGACCACCACCCGGAGCTGTTTTCTTGGTCGAGTTCTGGTTGTTGCCTTCAGAAGCTGGATTAGGTTTGTTGATGGTAAGCGGGGCCACAGGAGCAGCCGGTATCTGCAGAGGAGCCGGCGATGTGGTAGGGGTCGGTGACGAGGGAGGGGGAGGCGTTGGAGATCTAACATAAGTGTTGCTGCCGTTGTTCCGTTCATGTGGGACTGAATTACACCTTATCAAGGATCTTTTCAACGAATTAGATTTCCGCGGCGAGTGTGACATTCCGTTTTCATTTATCAACTTTTTATAGAGCTCTAGTTTTTTTTGTTTGTCACTGAGAATTTTCTTGAATTCAACAAGTTCGGTGCATAAACGGTCGATTTCTGCGTGGGCGCTATCCAGCTGACAGGTAAGAGAGCTAATTTCCATCTTGAGTTCCGTCACCTGTGGATCTTCTATGTTGGACATGTTAGGTAAGCTTCTAGAAGAGGTATTTAAGAAGGAAGAGAGATTGGAGACTTCCGAGTCCGAGTCAGATCTATTAAGATCCTCTAAGGAAAGTCTTGGTAAAGTGGTATTACGAGTCCTAAGTGGAGCATTTCCTTCCTGTTGGTTTGATTTTGGAGTAGCTAGCACGCGTGATGTACTAGGTTGGCGTTGTTTATTCGTAGTCGGTTGGTTTACAAGGCTAGCCGCATCAGCACATTTGTAACACATCCATGAAATACGGTTATCAGTGGTCATTAGGTTGAATCTGGCCATGGTTACGTTGGCCGTGCATATAATATGATATAGGTTTTCACATTTTGAGCATTGCAAATAGCTTCTTATTTTTATTTCCTTCGTGCATTTTATGCAAACCTTTCCCATTACTTTCGGACCCATAGTCGAAAGTTCAAGTGCAATTGGGTTGGTATTTGTTATTCCAGGCGCCCTCTCTTGAGCCACTTACACGATATGATTTGCAATACCTTTGTGGATCGCTTAGTAGCGCTATGGACGAGATAGTTCAGTACAAATACGATAGATGGCGCTAGAGCAGCAACCACAAACCTTGCGCTGTCGCTAGAATGTACAGTTCGGCGCTCGTGTATTAGTACTTCGTATCTTTCATAGATGGCGATAACGACGTACACCGTTTAAATTTGTTGTTATATTTATGGCCCTCGCCTGCGGCTCGGACCCCAAACACCTGTGGTCTGGGCCATTCCTTATTATCGACTTTATTTAGAGTCGATATGTAGAGTCGATATGTAGAGTCAATGTAGAGTCGATATGGAGAGTCGATTTGTAGAGCAATAATGTAGAGTCGATAATGTAGAGTCGATATGGAGAGTCGATATGTCGAGTCGATATGTAGAGTGGATATGTAGAGTCGATATGTAGAATCGATATGTAGAGTCGATATATAGAGTCAATAATGTAGAGTCGATAATGTAGAGTCGATATGGAGAGTCGATATGTAGAGTCGATATGTAGAGTTGATATTTAGAGTCAATATGTAGAGTCAATAATGTAGAGTCGATAATGTAGAGTCGATATGGAGAGTCGATATGTAGAGTCGATATGTAGAGTTGATATGTAGAGTCGATATGTAGAATCGATATGTAGAGTCAATAATGTAGAGTTAATATGTAGAGTCAATATGTAGAGTCTATAATGTATGGTATGGCAATGGCATATTCTAAGCAGGTTCAAACTAAAAATACCCTGTAGGTAGTCCTTGAACAGAAAAGTATCACTTTGATCCCTCTTATGAGGGATCAAAATACTTTTTTCTGAATAGGAGGTGTGAAAAATGCTTTTCTATGTAGGCTATTTTATGTTATGATAACTTGCGTGTTGATATTTTTTTCCTCTTTACTCGCTTGTGTAAGGCTATTGCGATCTAGATTTACGCGGGTTAGTTTTCCGCAAATAAACGTCAAACGTAAAGCATATTATGTCATGTTTAATCCCACCAAAAACATAAATGTAAAAAAGAAGAGCCAAGTTCAATACAAAAATTATGCTTGGCTGTGGGTTTCGCCGCAAAAAGAATGGAGATCTGAATGAGTGCCAAGTCCTATGCAAAATCCAAATATGTATTTATAGGAACAAAATAACATTATAAACAAGTATTAAACTCTATTTCTTTGCTTTATTGGATACCTATAACAATTGCTGTTATTTAAAAATGTGAGATCTTAAAGTAGGTCAGATTTGACTTGGCCAATTTTCATTACATCAGTCATTTTATAAAGTTATTCAACATATATATATTTTAATTCTGATATAAACTGGCCAAGTCAAATCTAACCTACTTAAAAATCTCACATTTTTAAATAACAGCAATTGTTATAGGTATTCAATAAAGCAAAGAAATAGAGTTTTTCTACTCCTGTACTGTTATCTGTCTTTTACTTGGTCACGAACACTAATATAAGAACATATATAATATGAGTTCAGAGAAGTCTATACTCTATTCCCCATAACAGCACTAGTGTCGTTATAGCCACTTTACGTTATTGCTAGCAACCACAGACTTCTAAATCTAGGTTAAACTGAGGTCAAGGATTAAGCGCTCAATTTTAACTTTACGGTAAAAATGCACAACTACCAACTTAACAAACAATTAAAATCCTACGGCTTTTAAGAAAAACAAAACTTTCTGAACTAAATTCATTGATGCCAACATAAAAACAAAAGTATTTTTAATATATTCACTGCGTGTCAACTTCATTTAAAAAATAAAAAGTTTACCATAGACACATACTGACAGTCATACGTCATATTTGCCTTCTTTGCAGGTTATGCCTTGTTTGTATTTTATAATTTTAAAACCTGTCGTAGAAAAAGTATTGTATGCAACGTTGTATAATTAAGTCAAAAAACGCTCATTGCGTCTCTATTTGCGATACTCGCCGCATTCGCGGCTCGTATCGCAACTCACGCAATTCGCATTTTTTGAACCTTCTTATACAACTGTTGCATAAAATACTATTAATACTTGTTCACAATGTTATTTTATTCCTATTAATACAAATTTGGATTTTGCATAGGTCTTGGCACTCATTCAGATCTCCATTCTTTTTGCGGCGAAGCCCACAGCCAAGCATAATTTTTGTATTGAACTTGGCTCTCCTTTTTTATATTTTTTTTTGGTGGGATATCATTACTTTTTGTAAAGAAAACTAGGCAGGTATTGAGATTTAATGTTTTTCTTGCGTTTGCGCTGCATGGTTTTCTTTTTTACGATACAATTTTAAAAAAAGTAATTTGTATGGTATGGCTTTTTTTTAACTTTTTTTTATTTTTAGATTTTGTCCTACGCTTACACACAATTACCGAGCTGGATTTCAAATTTCATTAACGGCTCCAACTATACAATTAATTTTTGTTTGTATGGGGCCCCCCCTATTTTTTATTTTCAGATTTTTTCCTACGCTTACACACAATTACCGAACTGGATTCCAAATTTCATCCTTCTAGGTCATCTGGAAGTAGGTTAGGTTTAGGTACTATATATATGTCAGTCAGTCAGTCAGTGCTAAAATTTACGACTTTTTGACCTTCATATCTTTATAGCCGTTTGAGCTAGCTTCATGAAATTTGGGCTTCTAGATGTCCTTATGGATATTATTAAACACACGTAGTTTTATGTGTTTACGTTAAAGAGGTTTTGAGTTATAGAAGGGTCAAAAGTGGCACCAAGTGGTTCGTGTAATATTACACTCGGCGCTGGCTAGCCAGTTTTGCTTGGACTTGGCTTGACACGTTGCCGCGTGTCTAGATATTATATTTCTAATGTCTATTTTCATTAAAAAATACTGGATGAATCACATTGACATAGTTGAAAGTATATTTAGACAGGAAATAAATTCCTATATTATTTAACCGCGAAACTTGCTTCTACTCAAACAAAAGTATTACTACTTCCTTCGATTGGCTTATTACCAACACTTTTGTCATAATTTTATTAGTGTATATATCAAATTATGAGAACGGAATATCCCGGACTTTTTAAAAGTAGTTGCTGAATAATTCATTAACCTATATTAAACTACAATTAAGTAATTAGTAGTTACGGAACAGTTTTCTGAATAATTATTTGTTAAATACATATCATTTATGATATTGACGTCACTATACTTATAGACTATTCCTTGCTATGTATTGGCTCTCATGTGAGCGCCAACACCTGATCCCGATTCCAAGTAAACTAAACACGAAGCCGAAACTTTCGGATTTACATCAGAATGGAAATTCAGCGACGACCGCGCTGTTGAGTTGATTGAGTGGTCACATAGTAAATACGGATTTTATTCGTACAAAATAGTTGGAGTGTTTGTCGGGTATCGGAGACACTTGAACTTTTGCATTGTTCATGCTCATTATGTATGCGTCGATGCTTGATGCATAAAATATATTTATTGAGCCTTAATGCCTTAATATTTAACTAATTTAGCAGTTGAAGTGTTTGTTGGAGAACCGGAAAAAGGTACCTACCTACTTGAAATTTTGCATTGTTTACGCTCATTGTATGCACGGCTGATGCATATATTTATTGCGGTTTGTGAATTTTGGTACGTTTAAATCACTCAATAAGAAATGTTAGGGGAGATCTTAAGCTTTTACATTGTTCATACTCATTATTTACTATTAATTTAAAGGAAATAATCACTGAACTTTTAATCAAAAGTAATGTCTGTCCAAAACTGTCCTAAATAGCAGCCAGACATTACTTACTTAGCCAATGTCTAGAATTATCTAACATAGCTATATCTAAACTTATCGTGCTCATAAACTATTTCAACGTTGCCTCAAGCAAGAATTAAAACTCCTCCCTATACCCTAACTAAAACTAAAACCCTCGTTTACAACAGTTTACGTATAACTAACGAATAGATCGGGAACCCTTGCGGTCCTGTATTAATTGTGAAAGTTGCCTTCTTACGGCGAACACGAACTAATCGGGCGTACGCGGACGTGACCTACGTGTGGTCGCACCTTTAACTAATCTTTGTGTTTATCTAAGTATCTACGTGTACAGGCGACTGCACACGTAGATACAAAGAGAACGATATCAAAGTTACAAAAATATGTGAACACCGTGGTACCTACAAGAAAACCAGGTATGTCCATCTCGAAACTGACGATATTGACCTCTTTTGACCTCCGACATGTTGACATCACGAGCTTGATATGTTGCCATTTGGTGAAAATATTAACCTTATTTGCTTCTAAGGAAAACGAATGTTGAGCTAGTAACATTAGATAGTTTCCTTTTCATCCGAATAAACAAATAACATGTAAAAACAAATAATTTCGCGGGCCGGTAATTGATAATGAATGGTACATTTTCTTAAATTATGGAAGTTCTTAATCAATGGCAACAGTAACGTGTCATCAGCATGTGATATTTTGGGGTCAACATACCTGGTTTTCTAGTACCATGGTAAACACGACCTTATAGTTAAGTCAATAAAGTCGTGTGTGTATACAGATTTTTGTAACTTTGGCCGTATCAATCTCTTTATCGACTGTATACGAAGTAACCGCGCGGCTCAAAGGGATTTTCTTTCGGGTATCATTTAATCGATCAGCAAAATATTCATATTTTGGTCAGCAGAAATTTGTATTTGGTCAGCCAAAATAGCTAGTTGGTAAGCAACTTATGGTTAGCAAACATTTATAAATCAGGCTGCAATTAATGATATACTGAACTGCTCTAAATTATTTTGGTCAGCAAATTAAATATTTGAGCTGCATAAAGCGATCTACGGTTAATCAAATTTTGGTAAGCAATCAGTAGGTAGGTAAGCAAAATATTTCATTTTGTTCATCAAAAAAAAGGGGGCAATAAAACCTAACTGGTCATTCACAAAATGGGCGCAACTATTCTGTCGCCAATCGTGTGCGTATTTTGTCATACGGTAATTGTCAGCTGTCAAGTAGCAGGTGTCACTGTAATATATACAAGGTGTCACTGTGATATATAATGGGTGTCACTGTGATAGATACAGGGTGTCACTGTGTTATATACAGGGTGTCACTGTGATAGATACAGGATGTCACTGTGATATATACAGGGTGTCACTGTGATATATAATGAAAAAAAATAACCCTAACCTACCTATTTTTGGGAGCCGTTTCGTTTTTAGGGTCGTCAAAAAAAAATAACCCTAACCTACCTATTTTTGGGAGCCGTTTCGTTTTTAGGGTCATCAAAAAAAATAACCCTAACCTACCTATTTTTGGGAACCGTTTCGTTTTTAGGGTCATCAAAAAAAACCCTAACCTACCTATTTTTGGGTGCCGTTTCGTTTTTAGGGTCATCAAAAAAAAAGAACCCTAACCTACCTATTTTTAGGAGCCGTTTCGTTTTTAGGGCCATTAAAAAAATAACCCTAACCTACCTATTTTGGGGAGCCGTTTCGTTTTTAGGGTCATCAAAAAAAATATACAGGGTGTCCCATAACATGTTAAGTTGGTTTGGTAACTCTTGACCTGGTCTACCTCCAGTGTCACTGTGACGTGTCAGTTAGGGGACACCCTGTATAACACAGTGACTTCTTCTTCTTCTTCGTGTGAAGGGATCAAAAATATTAATCTAAATTTTTCTTTGCCAGTATTTCGCCACCTCTATTCCTACACAGTGACACTCTGTATATATCACAGTGACATCCTGTATCTATCACAGTGACACCCTGTATATAACACAATGGCACCCTGTTTATATCACAATTACATTCTGTATATATCACAGTGACACCCTGTATACATTACAGTGACACCCTGTATATAAATAACACAGTGACACCCTGTGTTTATAACAGTGACACCTAGTATATATCACAGTGACACCCTGTATATCTCAATTAAACTCTCTGCTGACCAATTGTAAAATCTTGCTGCCCAAGTTATTAATTTGCAGCTCGACTGGTTATTAGGCAGCCAAATGATAAAAAAAGCAGATTAATATTGGTTAAAATGTTAACCGTTTTTAAATTGTTTGCTGAACAAGAGTTGCCGCCCGATTTTTATTTATTGCCAGCCAAAGCTTTGTATGCTGCCCAAATGATTTAACTGCTTATTTTTTTTTGCGGATCAATTTTAATAACGGCTGACCAAAAAATTACTTTTCTTTTCTTTCTTTCGCGATCGCATTATAGTATTACGCCACCCCTTACGCCTTACGCCTTAAGGCGCGTCTACACAGGCAATATTTTTCTGTAATTTGTGGCCGGCAAGTCTTGCTTTCTTTTCCCCTTACTTCCTATGCTAAAGTAAGATGCAAATAGTGGCTGGGCTAGAATTGCAGAAGAATATTGCCCGTCTAGAAGCGCCTTTAGCCAAAGTATATAGACAGACAAGTAGTCACTGTTCGGTCATTTAGGAGCGCGCGAAACTTTTTCTAGGTCCAGGCGCAGACGATGCGATTCGTACCGGAGCATTCTTACGCATTCGAAAAACTTTGCTTGTAATGCGTTCGTTCACGGCGCGCACACATATAAGCCGCGCAATGTACCTTTTGTAAGAATTAGGCAATTATTAATATTATTATACTATACAGTATGTAAACTAACGAAAACCATTTATTTAAATCCGGGCATGTCTAGGCGATAAATAAGATTGTAGTATATAAATTATTGAAATACTAACACTTTAGTTTACATACTGTATTATACTATTATTATCAATTATTTTATTATTGGAATTAGACATTTTGTTGAATATTAATATAATTTAGTGTGTTGAATATTTGCATGCCTACAGGTAGGCTGAATACATGGAACAAAAATATTGTAAGACCTATATAACTCTGTATTCCTAGCAAATAAATGTTTTGAATCTTTGAAGAAAAAATACTGCTATTATACTGTTCCTTAGCCTTCTGCTTCTGCTACGCGTCAAAATATTCCACTTCTTAGCCAGGGGAAGGCGTAAAATTATAAACACCACGAGCGGTATTCAAGAAAGCCCCAGATCGCATATTTATGGTCCTCGCCAACAGTTTGTCGGCACCTGCGATCTAGAGCAGTGGTTCCTAACCTTTATTGCCACATTACCCACAGGCCCCTTCTAGATTTGTATCATTACCCCTCCAAAAAATAGGTAATACAGACAAGTATATGAAAGTACTCAAAGAAAAACGACTTAGGTAATATGACCCTGAGAAAACTTAATTTTACCCATAAAGGGGTAATTACCACCAGGTTCGGAACCACTGATCTAGAGCATTCTTTACTTTACCACTTTGCGTGTGCAATATGCTATTACATATTCGTTTTTGCCCTATGCGTCTTGCAACAACGGTTACTGGGGCCGACGAGTAGTTCCGTGGTATCACGTTGCGTTTTCCAGTGTGGAGTCGCACCAGAAAACGCGTGGGTAGATTCCGCACAAGGTGGACTGATGACCGCTGGAGTCCAATAGACACGGGTGTCGCATTAATCGCATTATTGAAGGTGGCATTATTTGTGAGAGGCCTACGTTAAGCAGTGGACGATTTCGGTTTACAATCTTAAAATTAGTCTTACAAAAAGCATTTTGATTGATTAAAACCTTTTGATTATAAAAAGGAATTTAATAGATTCTACAGAAAACGATCGTTATAGTCAAGTCGATCGTAGTAGTCGTGGAACACCATCAAAAGCACTGTAACTATTGAACGGGATGTTCATCACTTGACGAATACTAGGTCTAAATTGTAAAAAACAGCGGCAAAAAACTAGCAATAGCTTAACATTAGCAAAAAAGCAAAGCACAAACAGTAAACATTAGAAAATAACCTACGGGAACAATTTTCTATAGCATGTTGCAGCTTTTTGCTATTTGTTCTCACTCCGGCCTACAAGTTGTGCAGAGTTGCTCACTGCCCCAGTTTATCGTCAATCGTTATTATGAGAACTGTTTTCTGCTGACCTCACTCACAGGGATGTGCCATGCCAACCATTGCAAAGCATTTTGCACCCTATTTGTTTATAGTCATAATATAAATGTATATTTTTATAACAAGCTTTTATATAATTTGCAACGTTTGTTGTGGTTTCAAAATGTTTAAACCACTTTTGTTACGTCCCGGCACGAATCGGAACGCGCCCTTTGCAAACGTCAAACGGTTTAACCTCCAACATACTTTGACAGCTCGAAAACGCGGTATTCATGACGTCTGTCCTGTCACTCTCTTCCTAATTTACGACAAGGAACGCGTTGCTGCGCTCGGCTTCCTCTTGTATGTCGAATTAGTGGATTTTGTGTCTGAATTTGTATGCACGAACTGTTGGTGCTAATTGTGAAGTGCATTGATTGTTTTCGCGACGCGAACGGCACATATTTTGGAATCTGGACCGGAGATTTGATTCGCCTCGGCGGCGACCCGGCCCTGCTGAAAACCCATTGAAGAACCTTGACTTGACTGCTGACTGATATAGACTTGACTGTCCGACTTTGACTTGACGGAACTGGGCCCACGTCAACGGTAGCAGAGGTACGTACAGTCAGTGTACCTAAATTAGTATAAGTTTTTCGCACCCTGAAACGGGGTTAATTCTAGTCGGAGACACCCGGGTCCCGTTTAGAACAACTTTGAAACCACTGCCTGGTATCTGATTGAGCTGAAATTTGGCATACTTACTTATGTAACTTTGGTGACAATGCAAGATTATGTTGCAATCGAGCTGATTTGATGATGGAGCTGGAAGGTGGGCATAGGATGAGCCTTATTACCGTAAACTTACGTTTAGATGGTGCACTGCATCCAACTATGGTTCAAACTGTTTCGTACTCTTGTGTTGAGAATAAGGATGACGACTCCCGGTAGGAATCTCCCTTGGGATAATTTTGGAAATAACGCAGGCAAAGCCACGGGTAGATTGTGTAATACGTATTTCTATTTATTACACTTCACGAAGTGCAAGTTTCAAATTGGAAAAAAAATACCTATATTAGTGTTAATTAGGATACATCACTGAATGCCTGAAACTAATAAGTCTGCTATAAGTATGTATAAGTTAAGCTTGAAGCTTGTTTGGCATGCAATATAACTATTGTGACGTTTTCAGATAAAAGGTATCTCTTTGTTGCTTGTCAGTAACGATCATTTTTAATTACATCTCCATAGCCTCCTACATCTGCATAGGTATCTACCTAGTTGTCAATAAAGTCCTAGCAAAGGTACCTAACGTAAAATATACACAATTATTGACATTTTCTTCTCAGTTTTTTTAATTTGTGCCTTTTGCGAACATTGCATGGAATTTCTCAGGGCCTTCTTATTGAGGATTCACACGCCTCCCATATATCGCCTAGACTTCATATCGCCAGACATTTGATTAGTTCTACGAATGATGGTTCCAAATAAAATTACGATTCGTAATTAAACAACCGATGAGAGCTTTTGTTTGTTTGATAGTTCAACAGGGAATATTGGTACGAAGCACCTGCTAATTTCCATTACAATTAGAAAAAAAATCTAAAGTTAGAACTTTAGATTTTTTTTCTAATTGTAATAGTCAGCGGTCGGCAACCGCTTAGGAGCCAAGGGCCATATAGTAGCTAAGGAGTTGACGCGGGCCGCATTTTGTTAATAATTTGTGATTTTATACTATTCGGAATAAAGCGACGGCAATACAGACCGGTATATACGGCCACAAGTGAGCGATTCAAGGGCCGAATGCGGCCCGCGGGCCGCAGGTTGCCGACCGCTGTTCTAGGTTATTATTAGTTTTTCTGTTTTAATTTCATGTCAATTACCCCTCTTTGCAATCTACTCTTTCTTTCTCTATCTTTTGTGAACATGTAATAAGCAGAGTGGTCCATGCTCCAGCATTGCGGTTCGCTCGACCCATTCTCCGCTGCACCACAAAAGGGAACAACTCAATAGCGAACCTTTCTGCTTTACAACCTTCTGCCCAATGAAAGCAGCATTCACTTAGAGCAGTGTGAATGCGATTTGACCACTTAGCTCTAAGTTTGAACTAAAAAAGGGAATGTCTGAAGAAAATAAAAGTTCTGTAAGCCTTAAGATCGCGGCCAATAAGAAGCGAGCTATTGGCTATTACGGTCGTATTCCCGCTGGATGCACCGGACCGAATTCAATTTAACTCTATATATATTACTTTAACATAGTGGCGTGGTTGTGATCCAATTTCAAACTTTAATATTTTATAGTATGTAAGCAAGAGATACTCCGTTTCTACTTGTCTTTGGGAATAAAATAGGGCAAACTTTATCCTCAAAATTTATATTTTAGCACGATGGCAACATGGAGATGTTTTTTATTGGAGTGAAAATTGAAAATTTAATAGCTTGGGCGGGACTTACTTCTTCTTAGTCAGTCCCTCATATCTCCTCAGATAGGATCCTCATCCTGACCGAATGCAACTGCGCTCCATGCAGTCCCATTCTTGGTTTTATGGATCGCCTGATAGAGACCGCACTTCGCAGCCATTTTGACCTTTTGGGAGGGACTAAGGGCGGGGTATAAGAGGTTATCATAACCTGCGATAGATGGTCAAATAAAAATATTATCATGTTGTCGTAACTACCAAAAGAATATTGGTACATAGCGAATTTCTGTTGTAAAGTCATAGATATAGTTTCTCGGTTAATAAAATATATGAAAATATATATTTGTATACTAAATTGGCCCATATAACATAATGACTGTATGGGTCATAATTTACGTGTTACGACAAATTTTAATCATCTCCTAACTTTTTTATTTGAAGGCTTATCAAAATTTCAAAAGAACAGATCGATAGAAAAAAATACTGACTTCAACGGTATATTTAGTGTACTTGCGACAAAATGTCCCTTACGCCAATTGAAATTTCCATCGTCGATATAGACATAGAAAGGTCGTAGACATTTCGTAGTCAGTTAATACTTCATGTAGAACATAGGTCTTCAACCCGCGGCCCGCGGGCCGCTTGCGGCCCGCGGAGGTTTCATCTGCGGCCCGCCGGCAACTGAGCCATATTTCCTTCATCATTGTTTAAGAGTAAAATTGTGTTTGTAAAATTGCAATTCAATTTTCAATCAAACTAGCAAGTCAACAATAAAATAATAAATATGTTGTAATTTGGTAGTATTGTTCAAAATAAAGTTGCCACTGTCACTATAAGAGCGGCAGTAACGCGGGAGTGGTTATAGCGGTGATGGGGGGCGGGGGCGGGCAAGGCTGGATCGCGTACCTTGCCAGTTAGTCAGTCAGTGCGTTTCCGAACGTGGGACGGATGTGTTGTTGAAAGATTAAGATGGCAGCCACTACTAGTCGAAAACGCAAAGTTACGGATGAGCACCGATTATTTCAAGAAAAATGGACGAACTTGTATTTGTTTGTTTGTGTTGGGGAAAAGCCGGTTTGCCTCGTATGCAATGAATCGGTCTCGGTAACCAAGGAATATAATATCAAACGCCATTACGATTCCAAACATTCAAGTAAGTTTGCACACCTTCAAGGACAACTTCGTATTGATAAGGTGGAGTCTCTGAAGAAACAGCTTGAACGACAGCAGCTTTCGTTCCGCAAACATAATGAAGACAGTGAGGCAGTAGTAAAAGTAAGTTATATTATTTCAGAGAAAATTGCACGTAAGTCAAAACCATTTACTGACGGTGAATTTATAAAAGAATGTTTGGAGGATGCAGCGTGTATAAAACATAGCTCGAAACCAGATGGTAAGTCCTTAGACCGGCCTTCCATCATGTAGCTAATGATATATGTGTAAATAATCATTTACAATAATAATAATATTTGACTATTATTATAACTTTAAAGAAGTTTCATTTCGAATAACTCAATGGCGTGATCGTCTTAGTAATAAATGTAGGACAAGTTGTGAATGTAGTAACCCTTGATCCCTAGGGTGTAATGCGTCTCAAATTAAGACTCTAATTTACATATTTATAGTCTAACATAATCTTGGAACACATGTAACTATTAATAATACATAAAATACTTGGCAGACTTCTCCGGGAATCTTATAATCACACTTCAATTCATATTTATACTGTGTTGCCCTAATTTACTGACAATTATACAATTTCTCCTTTCTCTTAGCACTCTTTACATCATAAAAAACAAACATGACTACATGTTAAACTTAGAATTAATTATAGTAAACAATCTTAAGTTGTACAATTTAGCTATCCTAGTATAAAATTGTAAAGTGTAGTGAAGGAGTATGTGTAATGTACCTTACTAAAGGGTGGTTTGGAGAGGAAAAACGAGAGCCCCTTAACCCTCGCCCTCGTTACGTCTAGCTCAGCCATTTTAAACACCTAGCTAGTCCGTGACAGATAGGATTTGGCTAAGCAAATACAAATCTTCCTACATTCAAAATCAGAATGTAGTACTTTATAAAATAACTGATTACGCACTAACAGCCACTAGATTATTTTTATACTATGTACAAAGTGTCCCACTCCATATCTGGATGTGACTCATTATGTTCAAGGGTTTCCTGGGAGCTAAAATGGATATATATATATGTTGTCAATACTTATAAAAGTATAATCATTTCCAAATCGGCTCAGAGTCTTCCATATATAGGACAGACATTAGGAAAGACCTTGTTCATATTAGTACTTAGTATTAGTAAGCATGCATAAGCGTGGCATTTGTAGTTAGGAACCAGTAATTTTAATATAAATAAAATATTGAGTTTACTATGAAGTATAAAATTAGCCATTCGAGGAATGGATATGACTGGGATAGGAAGGTTTACCACTTAAACCAATTACCTTTTTAAGACCAGTTCTTAATGAGAATATTTCCAAATTGGATCGTTTATGGAATATAGAACGCAAATTAAATACTAGGCAATATTTTATTACCTAGCATTTGTTGTGCAATCCTAGACCTTTTTAAGGCTAGCCAGCCTACAAAGGAATCTGTCAAACTGATAAGCCTCATTACCATCAACCTCGTCCCAAAGGGAGTCGTTAGTTATATGATAATTTAGCACAGGAAAACAGAACTCCCGGATCCTGATTTTCAGGAATCATAAGAGAATTTATAGTAGTTCTTCGATTTGTTTCCAATTCTGTTGTGGTTCCAGAAAACCAGTACTATTGTATAACAATAAGAGCTTTGCAACCCTAATGTTACACCAGATTATCCCAAATGTAGGTTTAGGTCTCAGGTTACACTGAATCCCTATATTAAAACTCATGGAAATTTCACCAATTTGGAAAATCCCAGAACTTTATATACCTTGAAGGAATTATACCTTTACCTATCATGTGAGACTTATTCCAGACAAAATTTGGTCCGAATAAGTTCCACAAAGATTTTACCATATCATTTGATTTACCTGTGTAAGTAATTGTATGTGCAGTGTGAAATTAAACAGATAATAGAGTTCCTGTCATATGAATGTAATTATTTTAGGAAAATAAAGATAACTAATGTAATAATCCTTAATAATGAATACAACCATACCTACAGTACCAATTAGATACTTTTACTGTACTCATGTATGCTACATATATTAGCACTGTTCAATACAGTTTCTTTATAATATCACCACAGGACGCCGTCCTGGTAACGAATACACTATATAGTAAGGAATTGAAATGGACATCTCAATCATATAGATATAAATATCTACTTAACTTCCCTTACTCAACCGGAGACCTAGATTTCCCTAACATCCTAAGTATATGAACATGCAACTCACCCAGCTTACAATAAGGTTTTATTGTAAGAAAGCAATCCAATCCAACCAACAATCACTGCACTTTTAACATCACTTCACAACACCACTCACTCACTACTATACACTCTGATAATCCTAATTTCTATCAATCACACGCGACGTATAAGCTATTAACTGACCTCCACAACATAATACTGGCATAATTTTATCAGCTGACTGATGCCCAGGGCGCGGCCGCGGGCCGCCACGGCCGCTTAGCTATCCTCTGTACAGGTATGACCAGTCAACAGTCCAGCGAGCACGGGCACCCATCAGCTGGTCGGGGTCATTGACCTCGTCCGCTGGTCCAGCAGAATAACAATGTGGAGATCAATTATTAAAGCCCTTACCAGTAGTGCAGCAGACTTCAGCACCTTCTGAGCTCGGCAGCGGAAAAGACCTCGTTCTACCAGCCTCGTCTGGTTATATACCTTTTTCCTCGCCCCCTGGACCCCTCACCTCGAAAGTTCTAGAATTTAGTGAAGTAACTACTTCCGTTACCAAAACATAATCGTTAATTCGAACTATTTCCCCAATTAGGGCGTTTTCTTATAAGGATTTCTATCTGAGCGATGCACTTTATTGCATTAAAGAATACTTTCTCATTTTTGAACTCTTACTAAGTCTATTTTATGCTAAAATCTCTCTAAAGAAGGAAACAGAGCTTCCCAGAAGTATCAGATACCAATATTTCTCAGCCCTTTTGGCCTTCATATAGTACCGCTACTCACCACCAGAGGTCGTTTTCGGCTTATATACTTATCAGTATGGTTTTAGATTTCATCCTTAAGTCTGCTATCCTAAGGACGCTTTTCGCTTGACACAATCCGAAACCTTCCAAACATTGATTTCCAGAATATTCGGTAATATCAAGGTTAAATCTTACCAAAACTGCCTCATCTTGTAATTTGGTTCTTTGTGACAGAAATCCCTTAGTAATTTTAAACATCTTTATCAGCACAAAAGTTCATTTATACATTCATACTTACCATGATCACAGTGGACAGATACTGTTCTTAAATATGTCCACTATGTCTCCATCAACCAGCAATTTTATCAATACAATGTCATACTACAATAATAGATAATTATACTGTAATAAAGAGTAAAACTTCATATTATTTCTTTATGTACTTACCTGTTATATAAAATACAACTGATTTCAGCGCCCTCTCTCGATATTTCACTAAACCCTTACGACTTGTACAAGACTGGTAACAAATATCTCAGCCATACCCTATTGATCTTCCTTCTCGTATAATAGTCATCCACTAGATGTCGGTAAAACATATGTATATAATTTTATATACATCGTTTATTTCCCAAAACATCCTATAATAAAAGATCTAGAGTCACGCCCGCTAGGAAATGCATTCCTGAAAGAAATCTCTTGTAGCCATCGCTTCAGTAAAGATCGAATAACTAACAGAAATGACTTGATTCTGTTACAATCGCCCCGAGGAACCTTAATGGAGTTTACCGAAATTAAGTTCCTAACATACTACAGCAGCGACAGTGCTTTGAACTGACCCATGTTCTGCAGCAATGCTTTAAGGCAACAATTAGAAAATTGACGATAAAGAAAAGGAAGAGGCTAGAAGCTCATATTCATACACATTATTAATAATATTAATAATTATAGAAAATCCTAGCTCTATATATATATATAAAAAAATAAAGGACGAACTAGTAAAATCACTAACTTACCATACATAATAAACAATTGCTCAATTTCAACCAATAAAGTCACAAATGTCCCTCTCAAGCATCACGATCTGACACATAACTGAGCATGCACAATGTTAAATGTTAAATTACTATGCCCACGGTCTAGATTATCTCCTTCAGACACACACCCTACACCCCACATAGACACAGCATACAGCCCTAGAAACTACAACAGACATGTTATCTACACCATACTTACAGTTAACACTTTTGTCTATACGAGACAACTCTGACTCTAATATATATATAGTAATTACTAGAAGGATAACTCTCAAATTTAGTCAATGTTGGCCCAGAACCTACAAGAAATAAAATATAATAACCCTTTCCTCTAGCAAACAAACCTACGCCCCGTACAGACTTTTAAACTTTTGGCACCTTTCCTCTGAAAGGCTGTCGAATAATTGAACTACTTAATCATCAAGTATAATACAAATCTCATAATTAAAGTCAAGCACACTCTCTCAACTGCTAAAGCAGGCCATGAGCACCTTCGGAGTCAAAATGTAAACAAAGAAAATATACATATATTTAATTTCATCACATTTATTTATTAATTTATGGATACTATGGTTGGGATCCTAAACAATGATTAAAATCTGTGATTGACACCACCAGTGCAAACTGCAACACACCCGTAGCAATACACCGACCTCGGCACTTGATGTGTCTTGAAGACAACACGCCCCTTCTCTGCTACAATTTCTGGTGACTTGTTGGTTTGGTCTTCAATTTCTGATGGTCAAAATTATCTTCCAACATCATTGCCTTCAAAACTCTTCTTGAATAAACTCTTCATTTATAACTCGAAACCATGGAGTCACACAGATTGTCACTTCACTAAGTCATATGACCTTCAACACTAAACTTAAACACTTTAGTTCTCTGCATATTCCACCTCATTTTAAATAAGTATCTAATCGAACTATACTCATCACTACACTGTACTTTCTTAAATATATATGTCCCTCCTACAGGTGTAATAATTAAATAATCGGATGCTGCACATTACTCATGATAGACCGCGATTTCACCTTTCCTGTCAAAATGTTATTTCTATGTAATATGAACACAATAAGGAAGCATATCAACTGTTCAGAGGAGGCCTATGTCAATTAACAATAGTAAGCAGAAGTACTATTTGCAATATGTATGATGTATTAATATTTTGAAGTAAACAACATCAACATCCCTTCATAAGTACCGAAATCAATCCAGACAAGATTCCCACACTTATCTGTTAACAGTATATCTACAACATAACATAAGAGATTATACGTTACAATTAAATTACACACCAAATTTAATTAAAATAACTCACCTAGAACTCCAAATCCATATAATTCGCACAGCAACACTAAATAGGTAAATATTTCGCACCCAATATTTGTAGATTTGTCATAATGCATATAATAAACTGGTAGATATATTACACATATTTATTCTCACGTATTCAGTATAGGTAAAATAATACGAACGATAATACACGATAAATAAACATAAGACTCATATTTCACCCTTTGTCAAAATCATACTTCAAATTCTGACACTTGACACTTTGACAGTAGATTCATCCATAAATCCAATGTCCATAGTTTCTTAACGTTTACATCAGCCACTTATACACTCTTCGTCGAGAATGGGTTTAACACTAGCAATAATCTTATAAGAAATTTCTTACCTGTTAAAATAAATAAGCAAATATACATACGCCAATAATTAAAACTGCTAATAAATTTCTATCTTATATCTGTTCACATTTAAAATAAGGCCGTGTAAACGCGGTCTCACTTCGCATTCTATATCCACTGTAGGTTCTTACGGTGTTGCCAGCCGATAGACATAATCCGAAAATGGAAGATTTATTCGAATTACTTCTTCAAATAACGAAAGTGACTAATAATAAAATTGGAATGGATATCCACATAATAAGACATTAATCAAATAAGTACGCTAAAGGATATTAACTAAGCAACTATAAAGTAATCCGCAATTAAAGTCGCCGTCAATAGAATTTGCTAACTTTGTAAATAAACCGCCATATTGAAATTGTCTCTGAATGATGAATTTACTAGTGATGGGGAAGACTCTTACTTTACTCTTTTATGTCAAAACATATGGACTATTAAAGTAGCGAACACAAGATACAGGTATTTTTAATTTGCTTAATCAGAAGACGAATCGTTACTTGAAAATGATGTATCCACCAGTATTTATCACAAAGGGTGCCGTTATTTCATCCGTAGCTCTATCGATGAAGCCGTCTAAATATTTCATTTTATTTTCTTAGGTACAGAGCGTAAGTTAGGTAGTGTGTAGCAGCTTTACAATATCACCAACTTTAGTCACAACGCTATCATCATAGACAATTTTAGAATTTAAAAGAAACAAAAACGTCATTCCATTATGACATAATAACCTATGTATAAAACCATTTTAAAATTTTAATGAAATATCCAAGATTCAATTATTTATTGTATGGTTTTGTATTTTACGGCAACGACCGTTTAAATAGGGTATGGTTTCAGTGGTGTTTGATGAGGTGTTGTGCAAATTCAAGGAGAAACAGTGACAAAACAAAGTTACGCCTTTTGTTTACATAGTTAGCAAAATCTATTGACGGCGACTTTAGGTGAAATTATGACTAGTGATAAATAAACTGTTGCACAAGAGCACTGTATCCTTTATCAGTTGCTAAGTAAATATTGATCGAAGAAGTCTATGGTTATAATAATCAATGAATAATAAAATCGCAACCATAATTTTCCATATTTTACCTGCCATTAGAAACAATTCCCATAGTTTCGGAATTTCAATCTTTATTCTAGCAACACCATTATTATGTCATTCATACGGCCATAAAATAGCGGCTACGCTGACGAAGCTGAATAAAATAGATTCTAATTCTAGTTGAAAACTTGACAATAAATGGCATTCGTAATCAAGACTGTATACTTAAAATTAACTATAAAATTAAAGGACGTCCATTTCAATTCTCACACGAAGAAGAAATTTACTCCTTCAGTGAGACAACTATGAAGCATATTGATTGAACAATGGTCGATAAATGATGACTTCCTTTCTTGAGGTAATATTTCATTGCATTGTTCTGGATTTCTTCTTTTAATTGGTTTCTTGGGCTTCATTAACTTCTCTTCTTTGTTCTAGATACCTGCAATTTACTATTGGCGCAATAACAAGACAAGAATGTTTTTAAAATGCTTTAATGCAGCGACACCTAATGTATAACATAATATCAACAACATCTGCATCAAAATCCGCATCAAATACAAATACAAATACAAATACAAATATTTATTGATAACACCAAAGTTACAGGTCAATTAGGTAAAGATGTTATTATGTGCTATGTGCGTGTGCGTGGGTGTTTGTACATGTGCGTGTGTGCTAAATAAATGAAATGTTCATGGCTTTGTGTATGTTTTTTATTTTATACGCTAACGGTGTTCACAATATTCTTAAAATAGTCATAGTGATAGTGAGTCAATAATTTGATGAGCATTACTTTAAGACCCTAGTTCCATTCACGGAGCCAATTGTACCTCTAAAGAGGTCTTTGTTTAAGTATTAAGTAATCCTGGGAACGGCTGAACCTATTGTATAAAACATAGCTCGAAACCAGATGGTAAGTCCTTAGACCGGCCTTCCATCATGTAGCTAATGATATATGTGTAAATAATCATTTACAATAATAATAATATTTGACTATTATTATAACTTTAAAGAAGTTTCATTTCGAATAACTCAATGGCGTGATCGTCTTAGTAATAAATGTAGGACAAGTTGTGAATGTAGTAACCCTTGATCCCTAGGGTGTAATGCGTCTCAAATTAAGACTCTAATTTACATATTTATAGTCTAACATAATCTTGGAACACATGTAACTATTAATAATACATAAAATACTTGGCAGACTTCTCCGGGAATCTTATAATCACACTTCAATTCATATTTATACTGTGTTGCCCTAATTTACTGACAATTATACAATTTCTCCTTTCTCTTAGCACTCTTTACATCATAAAAAACAAACATGACTACAAGTTAAACTTAGAATTAATTATAGTAAACAATCTTAAGTTGTACAATTTAGCTATCCTAGTATAAAATTGTAAAGTGTAGTGAAGGAGTATGTGTAATGTACCTTACTAAAGGGTGGTTTGGAGAGGAAAAACGAGAGCCCCTTAACCCTCGCCCTCGTTACGTCTAGCTCAGCCATTTTAAACACCTAGCTAGTCCGTGACAGATAGGATTTGGCTAAGCAAATACAAATCTTCCTACATTCAAAATCAGAATGTAGTACTTTATAAAATAACTGATTACGCACTAACAGCCACTAGATTATTTTTATACTATGTACAAAGTGTCCCACTCCATATCTGGATGTGACTCATTATGTTCAAGGGTTTCCTGGGAGCTAAAATGGATATATATATATGTTGTCAATACTTATAAAAGTATAATCATTTCCAAATCGGCTCAGAGTCTTCCATATATAGGACAGACATTAGGAAAGACCTTGTTCATATTAGTACTTAGTATTAGTAAGCATGCATAAGCGTGGCATTTGTAGTTAGGAACCAGTAATTTTAATATAAATAAAATATTGAGTTTACTATGAAGTATAAAATTAGCCATTCGAGGAATGGATATGACTGGGATAGGAAGGTTTACCACTTAAACCAATTACCTTTTTAAGACCAGTTCTTAATGAGAATATTTCCAAATTGGATCGTTTATGGAATATAGAACGCAAATTAAATACTAGGCAATATTTTATTACCTAGCATTTGTTGTGCAATCCTAGACCTTTTTAAGGCTAGCCAGCCTACAAAGGAATCTGTCAAACTGATAAGCCTCATTACCATCAACCTCGTCCCAAAGGGAGTCGTTAGTTATATGATAATTTAGCACAGGAAAACAGAACTCCCGGATCCTGATTTTCAGGAATCATAAGAGAATTTATAGTAGTTCTTCGATTTGTTTCCAATTCTGTTGTGGTTCCAGAAAACCAGTACTATTGTATAACAATAAGAGCTTTGCAACCCTAATGTTACACCAGATTATCCCAAATGTAGGTTTAGGTCTCAGGTTACACTGAATCCCTATATTAAAACTCATGGAAATTTCACCAATTTGGAAAATCCCAGAACTTTATATACCTTGAAGGAATTATACCTTTACCTATCATGTGAGACTTATTCCAGACAAAATTTGGTCCGAATAAGTTCCACAAAGATTTTACCATATCATTTGATTTACCTGTGTAAGTAATTGTATGTGCAGTGTGAAATTAAACAGATAATAGAGTTCCTGTCATATGAATGTAATTATTTTAGGAAAATAAAGATAACTAATGTAATAATCCTTAATAATGAATACAACCATACCTACAGTACCAATTAGATACTTTTACTGTACTCATGTATGCTACATATATTAGCACTGTTCAATACAGTTTCTTTATAATATCACCACAGGACGCCGTCCTGGTAACGAATACACTATATAGTAAGGAATTGAAATGGACATCTCAATCATATAGATATAAATATCTACTTAACTTCCCTTACTCAACCGGAGACCTAGATTTCCCTAACATCCTAAGTATATGAACATGCAACTCACCCAGCTTACAATAAGGTTTTATTGTAAGAAAGCAATCCAATCCAACCAACAATCACTGCACTTTTAACATCACTTCACAACACCACTCACTCACTACTATACACTCTGATAATCCTAATTTCTATCAATCACACGCGACGTATAAGCTATTAACTGACCTCCACAACATAATACTGGCATAATTTTATCAGCTGACTGATGCCCAGGGCGCGGCCGCGGGCCGCCACGGCCGCTTAGCTATCCTCTGTACAGGTATGACCAGTCAACAGTCCAGCGAGCACGGGCACCCATCAGCTGGTCGGGGTCATTGACCTCGTCCGCTGGTCCAGCAGAATAACAATGTGGAGATCAATTATTAAAGCCCTTACCAGTAGTGCAGCAGACTTCAGCACCTTCTGAGCTCGGCAGCGGAAAAGACCTCGTTCTACCAGCCTCGTCTGGTTATATACCTTTTTCCTCGCCCCCTGGACCCCTCACCTCGAAAGTTCTAGAATTTAGTGAAGTAACTACTTCCGTTACCAAAACATAATCGTTAATTCGAACTATTTCCCCAATTAGGGCGTTTTCTTATAAGGATTTCTATCTGAGCGATGCACTTTATTGCATTAAAGAATACTTTCTCATTTTTGAACTCTTACTAAGTCTATTTTATGCTAAAATCTCTCTAAAGAAGGAAACAGAGCTTCCCAGAAGTATCAGATACCAATATTTCTCAGCCCTTTTGGCCTTCATATAGTACCGCTACTCACCACCAGAGGTCGTTTTCGGCTTATATACTTATCAGTATGGTTTTAGATTTCATCCTTAAGTCTGCTATCCTAAGGACGCTTTTCGCTTGACACAATCCGAAACCTTCCAAACATTGATTTCCAGAATATTCGGTAATATCAAGGTTAAATCTTACCAAAACTGCCTCATCTTGTAATTTGGTTCTTTGTGACAGAAATCCCTTAGTAATTTTAAACATCTTTATCAGCACAAAAGTTCATTTATACATTCATACTTACCATGATCACAGTGGACAGATACTGTTCTTAAATATGTCCACTATGTCTCCATCAACCAGCAATTTTATCAATACAATGTCATACTACAATAATAGATAATTATACTGTAATAAAGAGTAAAACTTCATATTATTTCTTTATGTACTTACCTGTTATATAAAATACAACTGATTTCAGCGCCCTCTCTCGATATTTCACTAAACCCTTACGACTTGTACAAGACTGGTAACAAATATCTCAGCCATACCCTATTGATCTTCCTTCTCGTATAATAGTCATCCACTAGATGTCGGTAAAACATATGTATATAATTTTATATACATCGTTTATTTCCCAAAACATCCTATAATAAAAGATCTAGAGTCACGCCCGCTAGGAAATGCATTCCTGAAAGAAATCTCTTGTAGCCATCGCTTCAGTAAAGATCGAATAACTAACAGAAATGACTTGATTCTGTTACAAGCGGAAGTGTTATCTCCCTTACAGAAACCACTTTACTCCAAAGTAAGTTTGTCTGGTGTTACTGTTGCTCGGAGGATAGAAGACCTTGCAGGGGATATAGAAAGAATGTTGTCGGAACGTGCGTCGCACTTCGTTTATTACTCCGTCGCGCTCGACGAGAGTACGGACTTAACTGACACCGCGCAGTTGGCTGTGTTTATTCGCGGCATTGACAGGAATTTTGCTGTCACTGAAGAAATGGCTGCTTTAGTTCCAATGAAAGGCACCACAAAAGGTAGTGATTTGTATGAGTCATTTAATGCTGTCGTAAATAAATATAATCTAAATTTGAAAAATTTGGCTGGGATTACCACGGACGGCGCTCCGGCTATGGTTGGAAAAAATGAAGGACTTGTTGCTTTAGTAAAGAAAAATAATCCTGATGTCTCTTTTGTACAGTACCATTGCATCATTCACCAAGAAAATTTGTGTGCAAAGTCTGTTAATATTAAGGATGTTATGAGTGTTGTTGTCAACTTCATTAGATCTCGAGGCCTGAATCATAGACAGTTTCAGGAATTTTTAAAGGAGACAAATGCTGAATATGGTGACATCATTTATTTCTGTGATGTTCGTTGGCTGAGCCGAGGCAAAATGTTAAAACGAGTGTTCGATTTGCGAAAAGACATTGCAGATTTTATGCAAAGTAAAGATAAAGCTGTGCCGCATTTCACCGATGAAGAATGGTTGGCTGATTTGGGTTTTCTTACCGATATTACATTACAACTCAATGAGTTGAATTTAAAATTACAAGGAAAAGATAATTTGGTTCACGAATTATTTGACTTCTTAAAAGCGTTTGAATTAAAACTCGAACTATGGATCAGTCAGTTCTCAAGAAACATTACCACGCATTTTCCACATCTGTCATTATTCAAGATTTCGAATATGGCCAAATATATTTCTGCACTTCAAGATCTGAAAACGCAATTCCATTCGCGATTCCTTGATTTTCGGAGAGACGAAAAGTACCTGAATTTATTTGCTCGTCCATTCAGTGTTTTGGTTGAAGATGTTCCTGAAGAATTTCAGATGGAATTGATAGAGCTACAATGCAACTCAACTTTAAAAGATAAGTTTAATGTTGATCTGCTTGATTTCTATTCGAAATACGTCTCCATTACAAATTTCCCTAAAATCAGAGATCATGCACTGAAAACGATTTCACTTTTTGGAGCCACATATATATGTGAACAGTTATTTTCGCGAATGAAAAACGTAAAATCCAAAGCAAGGACCAGAATCACCGATGTTCACCTTGAGAACAGTTTGAGGATTGCAACCAGCAATATTAAACCAGATATCGATAAACTTGTTAAAAATAAACAGTGTCAAACATCTCATTGATCAATTGATATTTTAATCATAATTATTACTTACTTACCTTGTTAACTTCAACGATTGTATTAGTACTCAATAAATAAATATTTTCTACTTATTTTTTATTTGATAGTCCTAACCTTTGCCCAATTATTATAAATTCGAAAGTGAGAATTTTGCTGCTTGCCTTTTTTCGCAGGAGCGACCGGATCGCCATGATTTTTTTCTATAAGAATAGAATATATAAAAAAAATCGTCATAAATACCTAAGATGCGGCCCGCTATGCAAAAAAAAATATCATTCTTGGCCCTCGATTTGGAAAAGGTTGAAGACGCCTGATGTAGAACGTTCATAAAATTGATACTTTATTAAGACATTATCTATCTTACTTACCGTGTAAATGGGCGCATTAGACAGGCCTCTTTAACCTCCCTAGGGCCCCGAGCGCACAATAGCGCCGTAATGAAGTGGACCCCGCCAACGAAATAGACCGAAATGAGACCGTCGGTAACCATACCTGATCTAGTACGGTACAGTAGACTGAAATAAAAAGACTGAACTCAAATGCGTAATTTGTATGAAAGTTAATAATTGTTGACCAGTCTATTACAAAGCATCTAACAAGCTTTCAGTCAGTTTTTTTGGCCACTATTTTAATGTCCTTTTGTTTTTCACTAAAGGCTCCATAGAATTGTTTGCATTTTTATCCTCTTCAAGCTATCTATTCTTTCTCTTAAGACCAAATATTAATACGTGTTTAGTTCCTGCGCCAAATTTCATGTGGAGTAGGCTTTATCCCCTTGTTCTTCGTACATAACTAGCAATGTACAAAGAAAAAATATTCTTTGTACAAAACCGGGTAATGTACTAAAAAACTTACCTTCTTTGTACATTACTAGGTTTTTGACAGTTATGTACGAGGAATTATAAATTCTCCCTACATAACCCGGTTTTGCTGTTCCTAGATTTGCTAGAACCATAGCTGGGCACCGTTAATCAAATGGTTAACTTCGTTAATCGCTAATCCGTTAATAAAAAAGTTAACTTCGTTAAACGTTAAAACGTTACATTTCGGAAGATTTAACGGAAGTTAACGTTAATCGTTAATCCGTTAACACGTGATAAAAATTGCATTACTTACATAGTACACTCTTTTTCCTACGTGGCCTTAAGAGGCATAGTAAGCTAGAGCTTCAGTAGAAGGCTCAAAGTCATCCAAATATTAATGGGGAGGGTTAGGTGTGCTAGGGGAGTTTCACTCCATGAGCGGATCACAAATGAGGCTATCCGCAGCAGAACCAAGGTAACTTATATAGCCTTCCAAAACCTCATTTCCTTTCCTTCGTCAATGACCTGGTATTGGTAGCGGGAGTCCGCTGGATGCGGGTGGCGCAGGACCGGTCATTGTGCCACTTTTTGCAGGGAGGCCTATGCTATGTCCTGCAGTGGAAGTGGAGTCTTTCGGCTGAAGTCATGATGATAATGACACTCTTTCTTTATAAAAAAGAATATAAATACACACACTGCACAAACGTAAACTATCACGGACCGTACAGATTCAAAGTCACGGAAATCCAAACAGTACGTAAGTAGTATTTGTTTAGGTAGGTTCTAAACAGAACACTCGTCACTCTAAGCGCCGGCGCGGCGCTAAGTAATGAAACGATTAAATGGAGCATATGGATCGATTTTTTTCGCAGGAATCGGCAAGACCTATATATATATTATACCTAGTAGTATTTTTTATTTATGTTTGGCCGATCCACTAAGGGAAACAATACTTTTGTGTGGTTTTGTACCTCATTATCGTCCGTCATAAAAGAGAAGCATGCTTTCACAGATAAAGACTTCGTGCATTGCAATTTTAGTGGATTATCAACTCTAAGGCCTTTGCCAAGAGTTAAAATTGCTTTAATAGAAATGTGACTTTAGACGTATTATGCACTTCACACCCCTGGCATTTATTTGACTACCTGAGATCCGAATAAAGGGAAGGCAGCTGGAACGCCATTATTCTATTAATGCAGTTGTAAACTACGGTTCATGGAGATAGAGTTGATAATCAATTGAACTTTAAAGGTGGTTGTAACTACTTTTTACAATAACGTCATCTAGGTGTTTTTGAGGTTTACAAACAATCACTTTGTTTCCTTTAAGTGGATCGGCCAAATAAAAATAAAAAATACTTTTTTTTTTATAAGTGCACCGCATCTTACTAAACTAACCGCGACCTATATCGATGTATGGGGACAACAGTTTTTCAACAGCAAGTTAAGCTTGCCCCGCCATACAATTTTTTTTTCAACTATTAGACGGACTGCAACCCAACTGCAACTTGTATGGGAACTGCATCACAACTGCGCAGTCGGCGTGCAGTTTCCATACAAATCGTAGCTGGCGTGCAGTCCGTCTGTATCGGCCCTAAGAGGATAATTGTGGTGGTTGTAAATAATTAAGCATTCTTGTATATCATTCTAATAAAATATATTATGTCTACACTTGGCCAGGAAGCGGCTTTTTCCTACGTGGGTCTAGTGAAAAGGGGTACAAGTCACATATAACCTAGGAGCAAAAGAGCTTAAGTCATACAATAGAGTTGCGACCTTTTGTTCCTGGTATAAATGTGACTTGTACCCCTTTGCACTAGATCCACAGATTTATTCGCTGATAAAAATCTGTGGCTCGTCAATTCAATTTTAGTCTCTATTCCAGAATCTATTCTCATGGGATCTATAACTTTCTTGCCTAACTTTAAAACTTTAAACAATAAAATAACGGTCAAAGAACCCTTACTGTTATAAGCAGGCAAAACAATGGCGAGCAGATGTTAATTTTAGACAAACAAAACTAAATTTTTAAGTCAGGGTGATTGCTTAATTGAATATTGGCAAACGTTAATCATCACTTTCACAATACATATATGAAAACTCATTTACAGTTTAGTTTAGACACTCATCCGGTGAATAATAGTTGCAAATACACATATTGATAGGTAAAAATATATTGAAATTCTTTTATAGATACGACACTTAAGTGTCCTTTATTTTGCTATGGAACTTGCTTCGGCGCGAATTACCTTAATAAAAAAAATAATAATGAGCCTTATCATTATGTTACAAACCAATAAACTAATATAAGGTAACACCACATTTAGTCATTGCATTTGAGTTCTTTCTCGTTTACGTTTTCATTCGTAGCTTCGGGATCTTTAAAGCACAAAAGCTTGCCGTTAACAACGAAATTATCTATTGAAAGGAATTTCGGTCATTGATTGCAAGCGTTACGTCAATGTGGCCAACAGATGTTTGGCGACGAGACGTAGTGGTCTGAAAAGGTGATTACCGAGCCATTCTAATTTGTGCCGTATTGTCAAGAGAGTTTAAATTAAAATTGATTCACAAGAGTTTATGGTCATAAATTACCCGGCTGTCCCTATTGGTGGATGATGTAAAAAGCGACCGCTGTGAAGTGCATTCGAAAATGATCCTAGAGGTGAGTACCCGTTGGGCGATAGTACCTAGTAAGTGCACCGCACCGCACTTGTCGACCGGCCCGAACGTACTTGTCAGAACGCGTTTTGCGCGGTGCGTGCGGTATCTTTTTAGTAAATCGTAGGTAATGGATTAACGATTAACGGACTTGGGGAAGATTAACGGAAGTTAACGAGTCCGTTAATGATTTTGAAAGTTAACTTAAAAGTTAATCCGTTAGTCGAAAAGTTAACTTCGTTAATTAACGATTAACGGATTAACGAGTTAATGCCCAGCTATGGCTAGAACACATGACAGTTTGAAAGTAATTTTATTTTCGAATACTTGACACGAACTATAAGTAAGTATTACATAGTTTATTGGTCCACAAGAGCTCTTAGTCAATGTACGTTCAGTCTCAGATTTTAGTTAAAAGCGTTGTGAATGCATCTGAACTGCAGCAGTCGCTCGGCAGGTTTATATTTTATATTTATTGCTTACTCAGGGAACTCCTTGGGTACAAACCCCAGGGACAGCAATTTCTTTGTACAAAACCGGGTTATTTGGGAAGAATTTATACTTCCTCGTACATAACTGTCATTAAATCTAGTAATGTACAAAGAAGGTAAGTTTCTTAGTACATTACCCGGTTTTGTACGAAGAATATTTTTTCTTTGTACATTGCTAGTTATGTAACTCAGTTATGTACGAAGAACAAGGGGCTTTATCCTGATACTAGATCACATAAGGTTACTGACAATCCCTTCTCGGTCTAAAATACTCCGTAAGAATCCCGATACACAGCACCAATAATGATACATCTCAATTTGCAAGAGGAGACAGCACCGGTCCTCTGGCCCTCCGGTCGTAATTGCGAGGGCGTAAGGTCTCACGAGAGTTTTTAATCCGACCCCTAACTTTCAGAGTCACATTAATAAGGAAATAACACCGAATTACTGGGCCCTATTCGTTCTAAAAGTTAGATTGAATAAAAGGTTGTTTTCGTATATTAGCACCGGAACTTTATGATTTAATTAAAATTGTTGTTTGCTTTGTTCTTTTTTGTTTGATTGCGTTGTTGGATCTTATTTGAGTGGTAGTTATAAGGAAATTTAATGGATAGAGTAGTTAAAGTAATTAGTAGTTTTGGTCTTTCGAAGTATTTACCTACTACTACTATAGTTACCTCTGATTTCCGTCGTTTATGAATAGAGTTGAAAAAATATTTTATGCCACACCTGGCCATAAAGTGGCTTTTTCCGCACGATAAACCGTACGAAAAAAGCTGCTTTCTGGCCAAATGTAGACATAAAATGCTGTACACAACACGGGAGGTAATAAAGAAAGCCCTCGATCGTATATTTATGTCCCTCGCTTGCTGCTCGGGCCGCAAACGTCTGCGATCTTCAACTTTCTTTGTTTTACCACCCTAGTTGTGTAATGTCCTATTTACAATCATATAGGTTTTATTATAGTCATTATGATATCTTATATTTCTTATTTTAGATTGGCCCCATTTCTCTACAATCCAGTTATAATTGGATTCAGGAGGAATTGAGGGACTCCGCAAATGTAGATTAAATATTTGACGGAGTTTTTTTTAGAAAAATAATACCATTGATTCTTTTTTGGAAATCTTAATGAAGCGATAGAAATTGTTAGTATCAGAAACATCATAATACCTCTAATGTTACCACTTTTAAAAACAGTGTTTGATAATTAATTCAGAATATAAAGTCTCTCTCTTTAACAAAACTGTCGTTCCGGTCCGACCGCCGGAAGGAACGCACTCGCATAACGTGGGCTCTTTCGGGTCGCTGGATAAGGCCCCCACAGGGGGCCTCAAGGCCACGTGGCGAAATAGCGAAGTGAGTCACTCCTGCCACAGCTAAACTGTCGCTCACCATTAATACCAGTAGGATAATTAACAACTTAGCCGACAATCTAGCCCTTAACATAATCTGATCTGACCCGTGAACTAGTTATAGTACTTACATGTATAGATACAAGAAATCAATGTAGGTACAAAGAAAAATTAAATGGTACTAACCTGTGGTCCAGACCGGGAATCGAACCCGGTACCTCAAGATTTACGGCCCAGCGCCTTAACCACTTGGCCACCGGAGCACTCAGCAAGCGCCCTCAATTTTACCATCTACTTCGAGTTTCGTATCATTCTAGTTTAATAGGTTTTTGACCTTAACGCGTATTACACATGTATCCCACCTCAACGCATAAACTTTACAGCCATGACAATTGAGCGAGAGATGGCGCTAATATTAATACTACGTATGAAAGAACAAAAAAGCATTCATGTTTCTTTCATATGTAGTTATAGTACTGTTATTACAGTTCGTAATCGGGGTTCAGATTGAAAATTATCCGCGGTGTGATTTCCAGGAAAACAATGTTGAAACAAAAAAATATGCTACGTGTGTTAAAAAATTATAACTAATAAGTTACAGGAATAAGTGACATAATACATTAGTCGAAGGGAAACACAGAAACATGGGCGAAAATAACCGTTAAAATTCTAATTTAAAAAAATACGAGGTAAGAAAAAAAAGGGTACCTAAATTTACCAAAATTACGACAACATTTTTTTTTTTTGCTTTTTGCAAATATTCCGCTTATGGCGAGTTCTGTACCAGATGCGCGGTGCTAAGGGCTTATACGTTGCAATCTGGGTGTGTAACATGTGTGTGTGTTGCTGTAGAGTGTATTCGTCGCTTGAAGGGAACGCAGACCACCAGTCACTCGTCCCTGCAAGGAACTAAGGGACAATGGTCACCTGGGAGAGGGTCAAATGAGTTTTGGAGCTTTCGTTTCATTAAATATTTCTGGTGAGACTTGTAAAATTGTAACTCGTTTGTGTGTAAAACAGGCCACTATTGTTGCTCACAGAAATATATCGCGATAAAAGGAAAGAGTGTATGTACCTTCCATGCTAAAAAGAAGGGCCAGGGACCTTCTTTGCACATCTTCAACTTCAGATTCGAAAAATCAGATAATAACGGTAATAATTAATCGTTCAAATACCACCACATGAAATGGAAACTTTATGTTGTCCATCACTAAAACTCTTGACGTCAAACGTCAACCGCAAAATCTTACACGCTTGGTGCCATACAAATCGACGAACTATTTCTTTATATCTCGATATATTTCTGTGTTATCACTTATTCACGGATCAAATTATATTAAGAGCGATATTACCGGCAAACTTGTGAATTAGCTTACAGAGGCTTACGAGACAGACGTAATCGGATCGCGTCAGCAAAACTAAATTCTTCGAGGGAACTTCATCCTGCCGAAGATAATTTAATATCATACTTGATGTGTTTCGGGATTTTGTCCAATAGCGCGGAATAAGAGTTTTTATCTGCGCCCTACGTCTTTTCGTTTAATCGAAATACGCAATGTTGATTGAAATGGAATCAGGATGGAGTATTGCATACTAATATTGATCTTATGTGAAGTTTAGGTTAAAAGTCTATTAAAACAGGCACGATACAGAAATCAAAGTTGAAGGCAAAGTTGAAAGCATTTAGGTACTAATTACTCGTAGTCGTGTGTCGAGACGCTGGGCCAGAAATACTAGGTTCGTTTGGAATTGGGTGTATTTTCATATTTTATGTATTTTGATTGCTTCGATATCTATAGTTATTTCGCATGTCAATTAGTACTTTGTAATCAGTTATTTAAGTAATAATAGTTTAATAAAAAAAATACCTTCGCTTTTATTAGTGTACCATCTTGCGTAACAGCTTAACCATAGTGGTGGTATTATTATATCTAAGTATATTATTCACTCAAAAGTCTGTATCATTCGCCAGATAGCCCCAGACAATAAACATGGAAAGATAACAGTTGAAGCTACGCTCAAAATCGAAAACAAACACCGAGCTTGAGACTCGCTTAATCCGAAAGCAAAGTAAACCAAATACCGTCGTAACTCAAAAGTGTAAACACAGCAAGATACCAGTTGTAAAACAATGAAACCGAATTAACGATCGACCGAAGCCAATTTGTGGACCGCTCTAATTTACAGCTGATATTAAAACCGCGAACATTTCACACGTGTCCTATCATAAATTGTGCAGGCTCCATGTACTTTATGTTCTAAAATTTGAACAAAGTAGAGCTTAATTCGGTATTAAATTGAGGTGGAATGTATATAAATAAAATTGGGACAAAATAGCAACGATTTTAATTCAAGAAAGAATATTATGTTAACATGTTTATTTCCTACGTTTATGAATTGTTTAAAGTGTCGTGTCTAAAGAGGTAGGCGTGTGAAATAGGACGATGATGAAGACTTTCAATAAGGAATTCAAACTAGATATAGCTACTTGAACTTAGGTTTCTAGATTTAGGTTTTGTCTAATAGGCCTATGTCCAATAGTATCTATACCTAACTAAGCCGGTGTTGATATTAACTTTAATTTAAATATATAACCACTTAGTGAATCTAAGTTTAAAACGCGCAATACGTCCAAACAGTTGGGCGTTTGTTAATCTTTGATTTCATCTTTCACCTATAAACAGGCCATTTTTAACAGCGGAGTTTGAGACTTGAAACTATTTCAGCGCAATTTATTTCCATTGAAACAATATTGACGCGACTGAGTTCTCAATTGACATTGATTGATTTAAACCTAATTTAAAGTTACTGTCCGACGCCATTGCCTGACTGTTGCGCAAGTAATTGATTAAGATAAAATTAAACACAAATAGGACGTTGTCTAAACGATTAAAGCCTGACTGTGGATGATAAACAACGGCAGACTGTGAGCAAGTTTAGTCCTTTAAGACATATTTAGTATAAGTTGGAGTTATATTTGTTATAAGGTGGAATTAAATATTGATTGCATATTCACGTACTAAGCACTTGTTCCGCAGAAACTTATTATATCAATAAAGTTAATGAAAGAAACATTAATATTGACATCCACTTTGATAGTGAACGAAGTTAGGAAAAGTTTTTGTTGAAATAAGTCATATTGTATTTACTCAAATAAACTGTTTCTTAAATATTTATAGATCATTCTTGATAGTGTACCTTTGTTCGTAATTTGAGTGCCTTAAACTATATTTTTTTCTACAAATATATTATTTCGTATTTCCTCCACGAGAGCCTTAAAGCTTTTCCTGATTGCAATTAAAATAAATAAATAGTATTATTTCCTGAATTCCCGCCTTGGCATATACCAACAAGTTCCATCTAATCACATCTAATGACAAATGAAACATGAATAATTTGTATGTTAATTTTCTAGAAATAGTCCTATACAGGGTGGTTTTCGATAATCTGTACATATGACAAGGGGTAAAATTTCAGCCAATTTTAACGGTAAAACTGATTTTAATTTTTGTTTGTGGTCAATCGTTTTTTTTTAACTTTCAGTGAAATTTTCGGCAGTACATCTGTTTGCCGCGGTATAACTTTTGGTCTAATTGCTTAAAATCGTAAGAAAAATTACAGGGTCACGGTGGTGACACGTGTTTATTACACGTTTATTTAGTAACAATAACAATAAATCACCGACTTGAAGAAAAAATCGTCAAAAAAAATTATAATTGTGAAAAACGGCAGCAAAACTTCAGTTTGTTTTACGGAAAAACCGTTTTTCTCGAAAGTTTGCGAATATTGTGACCATATATATGTTCATGCTTATTTTCGTTTAGCACTTAATTATGATCTTAAAAACATTTTTTTTACAGGTTTGAACAATAATATCAAAAGTTACACTGCGTCAAACAGATGTACTGCCCAAAATTTCATAGAAAACTGTAAAAATCTGTAAAAAAAATTTTTGCCCAGAAACAAAAATTAAAGTCATTTTTACCGATAAAATTAATTGGAATTTCACCCCTTTTAATATGTACAGATTATCGAAAACCACCCTGTATATTACGCTAATAGATGTGTTCTGGGCATAGTAAGTTCTTTTAATCGTGGTATAACAGTATTATATATAGTGTTACGTCCGTGGGGTGGGTAACGTGATAGAAAAATACACTAATTAACCACTAATTAAAAAGGCAAACTTTATTACAAAATTACTAACTAACAAGACTTACTTACTTAATAAAACACTGTACTAAATCACTTCACTATAACGAACTTATTAACTTATCTCACAATTCGCTTCGAGATTCGCACTGTTCGCGGTTTAGTTCAAGACTGATCCCTAGCGTCGTTGGCGCGCGGCTTATACAGGGTGTCCCATAACCGACACGTCACAGTGACACTGGAGGTAGACCAGGTCAAGAGGTACTTAACATGACCCGCCGACCATAATTTTTTTTCACTACTGGTGGTTAAAGTCGAAATTAATGTTTCGCTGTGAATTAATTCAAGATCAAACTAGTATTTTTTTTAATTTTACTTAGTTTTTGGATAAAATACCATTTCTGTAACCTTAATTAACAATTCATCGTACCGTACACATAAAAAAACTAACCTTGACACCTTTCCGAGTGTACACTGGCACTAATAATGTTAAAGACGGTCAAAATTCATGAAAAACTTTAATTCGACAATAACTCAAAAACCGTGCCACTTTTACTGGGGTCATGTTAAGTTGGTTTGGTACCTCTTGACCTGGTCTACCTCCAGTGTCACTGTGACGTGTCGATTATGGGACACCCTGTATATCCGGATACCTTGACTCTAGAACGTTCCAGAGAAATCCTATCTCGAACCATCGATTCGATTCTAGGAAACCCAACTTCTCGGTACTCGACACATCGCGAGTGTTCTAGATAGCTCGATGCTCGATCCGACTGGAACATTCCCGGCTATTGCTGTCCCTTTCTAATTCTGTCTCTTTCACACACTTCTCGAACCTTGTCAATATAACTGTCTCTCTTTAATAGTACTGTCTCTTTCACTCCTTCGCGAAATTTTGCCATATACTGAAGTGTACTTCAAAGGCCCATAAAGGGTCCTGAAAACGGGTTTTCAGGTTAATGCGCTATCTGATATAGGGTGTCCTGAACCGGACTGAAAACATGTTTCAGGCGCCTGAAAACAACAGCAACTAGGTCGAATTTTTGATCTTCTAGTATGTGAAATAGTCACCTCTGAAACGACCTGAAATCACTTTTCAGCCTGCTGAAAACGCTTCTAAAACACGGAAAATCGCTATTAATGTTTTGGCGTATACCACCGGCGCAACAATAGTTTTATTTTAATTTCCATAATGACCGAGCGAGCGCGAAGCGCAATCGACGCGTCTCCGTTTCAGCTTAGGCAAAATGCTTTCGTATGTCTGTCTGTCCGGATGTTCGGCTGTTCTCCTCTATAGGTCGCATTTCTAAACCGATTCTACATGGGGTTTTTTATTTAAAGTGTATTCTTAACTGACAGTTAGCAGGTTGTCACAGAACTGACGATTAGTGTCAAACTCCATACATTTCTTCACGGACTGACAGATTAGTCGGCATTTGAACATAGCTTAAGTTTCGCCTAACCGTAGATTATAAAATAAAAATGCCCACATAGCGAAATGTTGACATTACGTGCCTAATAATAGGCCGCAAAGTACCTAGTTTCCGGTGCGGCTTGACACTTGGCATATAATGGAATTTCATACAACATTGCCGGGCTAAAAATGTATACTGAAACAGTTTTTGGTAAAAGAAATTGAAAATTTTTCATTCTGTAATTTTATTTTTTGTCTACTTTATTTTTAGTGTCTCCAGAAAATAAAGTTTGATTTTTTGGAGTGTTTTTAATTTATTTCATTGCATATTTAAGAAAAACACTATACATACCTCAGCCTCTCCCCATTTCACGCCGAAGGATGTAACCTCGCGTTCGCTCGGCCATCTATATACGTATTTACTCGGCCGGGAACACCTCACTTCCCGAGCTCTGTAGTAATGTACTATTTTTTGTCGACTCAGTTTTTAGAAATTAAAAAAAATGATGGAGCTATTGTGGTACATAGAATTGTGAGATGTACAGCTCATAGAACCACTAGAATAAAACATTCTTATCATGCTTAAACAGGTTACTAAGCAATGTTAAAATGTTGCTAGTTGTAACCAATTCGCATCCAAGTTGGTAATCTCAGCCACCCCGAGAGACCGAAGCCTGCCTAACTTCGCCCGCATATTTGTACATCAGTAAGGGGTTATAAGTCGCTAATTAATACGAATAAGCCTTGTAATAGGGTGTTCACGAACTCTCATGATGGATCGGGCCCGTGATAGCTGTGATTTCGACCCAGTTTGGAGCTGTGTTGTGTAATTTATATTTTTTAGGATTAACTGGCGAATTCTGTGGCGCAAAAACATCAAATGAAATACCATTGTGTTGAGCTGAATGTAAACATGAGACTTATATGGATTATGGGTATTGCTCAGTATGGAAATTAAATGTAAAATACTGGTAGAACTACCATTGTAATAACCGGTTTCACTACTTTTGTTGCATTTATGACTATATTTTCCTGTAGGCTGGCAGGCCTACAGGAAAATATAGTGACAGGTGACATTGTAGAATACCATTACCTTTAGAAAATAACAGAAAATAGTAATCCAAGTCTACAGAGAAATAGTCAAAAATGTGACCAGGAAAGTGAGAGCGATTAAAACTCTAGTAGAACTACCCAATTATCGATAATATGTGTAATCGAGTAATTGGACACTCTGAATAATGCTTTCACACAAAAATGAGTAGTATACGATCACAATAGTAACAGTAATAAAAAACGGCATTCCAGATATCCAACATTTCAAAATGATGAATTTCACACGACATTCTTTATCAGGGTTGATTGTTAATAAAGACGGACTTAATAGGTACCGCTTAAAAATACTTTACCAAACAACTTTAGGGTAAAAAAAGAGGATAGTAACACTTAAAGGTAGGTATAGCAAAATTAGGTTAAAGTAGATAAAGTGACTCAAATGCAAGTAACCGGAGCAAATATTAATTTAATACTCTTATTAACGTATGATGCCAGTATTGACGCCCCAAATTGTAGACCGGGGAACACTCAGAGAAGACGCTTCGATACTGATACTATAAATAATCTTGTCTAAACTAACGCGACTTGTCTTAACAACGTTGTTAATTCAACACAATATTCTCCGAGAACACTGGTACTCGAATTGATCTAGTTTATTTCTACTGAAGCCAGTACTTACTCAGCTAACAGTGAAATTCCAACATGAAATATTTAAATTTCGATTCGCCCGTAGGTACTCAATCAATTTGGTCCGTCCATCGCCTCACTAGCAAAGCTAGATTCGAATCTAACGGCGTTTTTTGCAAACCTGAAAGAGATTTATATCCCTGTCTGATTTAAATTGACTAATCAGATTACACCCTCGATAGGTTCCACTTTATGGCATCAGGAAAGGCAAATTGCCTTCACAAAAACTGGGTTTGAATCCGTTTTTGTGTGACGGATTAATTGAATAGAAGTTACAAGACTATTAGCACAACTTAGACGGTTTAAAAAGATTGTTTCAATATTTTATACATAGTTTGAAATATATTTTTTAGAGGACGTAAAGGTAAATTAAGGACGGATATTCCGAAATTCAACCCCTAAAAGGTTGGAACCGGGGGTGATAGATTGTATGAAAAGGCCAGGAATTCCCACGGACCAAGCCGCCAGGCGGCATTTAGTATGTATATCATATACTTTCTTAAGTACAGTTAGCTTCAGTTATAGTCTGTACTTTTAGGTATTTAAAAAAAGGTAAACAAAAAAACCACGTGAAGCGCCATATAGGTATATCGTAAGGCTGGATTTACACCTGTAGGTTTTACTTACGTAAGTAAGGACGCAGCTATACGTAAGACACGATACGTAACTGACTATCTCAGTCTATCGTGTAGCTGCACGTAAGTAAAACTTACAGGTGTAAATCCGGCCTAACACGTCTTTATTACTATAGTCACAAAGACGTGTTACGGTAGGTATATAATTATGGCGCTTTGGATGCTACAAACTATTTTACGCTGACTATACCTACCTAATTAACTAGTCTTTGTGACAACAATGTTATAATTATAATAGAATATGGGCACCAAAAATAATAGGCCTTATTTTTGGCCTTTTTAAATGTTATAAGTGGCAAACGAGCATCGTGAATCGACGTCCATCAAAGCAAATACGTCGCTGACCACTGAGAGTCCAATAACTCGACCTTTAATATTATGTCGTAATCGTAAATAAATGCTTACATACGTTTTCTGCATATTAAGTTCTATAACATACTGAACTGAATAAAATGTAAACAAGTCGTTGTTTTAAAAGCAAGTTATTTTGCTAAAATCACTTCAGTAATAAACAGACTTTTTTTTATTACAACTTAGACATTTTCTTTATCAAATTCATAAATTAAACTTTTACTTCACCACAAACTCCATATTTCGAACGTGCCTGAACATATAAGCCATAACTGCATCCCACCGAAACTGCACGTACCAATATTATTCCCACTCCCAAACATCAGAGCAACATTATTATGCATGCGCCTTTCACCGATCCTCGCCCAGGTGACCCGTCCCGTGAGATAATGCAAATTAAACCGTGTTTTCTAGAACAAAAGGTTTGTTCTCATTCCGTAGCTCACCCGTCAACTCTTATTAAGTTTGCCTGTAAGCTTCTTATCAGACTGTGTATGGTAAAGATAAAGCGGGCCACGGATGGCCCTGTCTACGAGCAGAATGCATTGTGTACAGTCACGTTCGGTCGGTGTTTATCGTAAAATTTAAAGAGGGATGAACGTATTTTATAACAGAATGATGGGGAGAGTGATTGGATATTTTTAAATTTTATTATTTGAATTTGTCAGATAATTTTATGCATATTTTATACGATTCTAAAGATTTGTGTTAATCATTAGCAAGTTAAATATTTAATTATTTACACACTGAAATATTATTAAAGCGTGATTATAATACGATTGAGCACATATTATGTTGTTTTTGCATTAATACATGAAATGACATTGTCAACGGTAGAGTGTGCAGATAAATAGAAATACTTATTTCAGTCCAAAAAAGTTCTAAAGATTAAGAAAAAAACAAATTATATTACATACTTAAATAAAATAAAATAAGCCTCGCCATCTATCAACGCTGCTAGCCTCTTATGCACCACGTCAACAGAAAATGACCTGGGGAGCATTTTCTATTTATGGATTACTCTTAGTTATACCTAGTTATTTTGTTTTGTAAAATTTGTGTTTTAAATTTATGTAAATAAGTTAATTGCATTAATGTCATTAATAGAGTATATCTATTATATTATTTATATTATCTTATTTTACAACTCGTAAAAACTTAAGCATAGATTGTGGAACACCATCAAATATTAGTAACACTATCATCGTCAGTTATTCATTTACAATAAAATTATGTAAAAAATAATGACATATTTGTCAAATACTGTCGACTTAAATATTGTTTTATAAAAGAAATGACACAGTACTTACCAAGAATAAGTAGAGTGTAATATGTAAGAATAATTATGATGAAGCATACTTACGTTGTAAATCTATAAGTTAAGCTATGAAGATGTCATAGATTGACTTATAATTATATTTATTACTTAAATGTTTGTTCTAATGGTACTTCGGAATCGTATTATAAACGTGGTTTGATAATGATACAAATCAGGATTATTTCAGAAGGACGTGATATATTTAGCAGTGGCGTGGCGTCACAAGAACCCGATTCCCGCCGGCTTGCCTATTTTGAAGCATATGAGTATCTACTACTCCTGAAGATAAAGTAATCCAAATCTGCACCGGCTTTACTAAGAATTTAACGCCACGCCACTGATATTTAGACAACAACTGGCCAGAAGACGCGTCATAGCGACCTGTGGAAATCAAAGTATAACAGCAGTAATTTTTCTTCCTGCAAAAAGTACATCACGGCGGCTTGTTTGTACGGCTGTGTGCACGCCGTGAACGAACGCACTACAAACAAAGTTTTCGAATGCATAAGAATGTGCCAGTACGGATTAGGACTGTCTGCTCCTAAAATACTTATCGCGCGCTCCTAAACGCCTAAAGTTTGACTCCTTGTCTTTATACTTTGCTACAGGCTAATAAAAAATAATGCTCTGACCAAACCTCTGTCTAGAACTGTACCTGTCCAGCTACGGGGGTGGTTCCCTGAAGCTTTAGTGCATGAAATTTGACAGCGCCCCCTTTCACACCCGGCTCCCGAATATAACTAAGCTGGCGTTTATCGGCAGTCACTTCGCTAGGCAAATTAAAAGAGGTGGCCAATTGCGGTGACAGTGACCGAGGGAATATTCGATTATGTTGCCCCATTATCAAATTATTGGGGTGTGATGGCTTATTTGGTTTAGAGTTACGAGGTACCTTGCTGGGAAACGTTATTATCTATAGGTATTGGTATCCTACAATATAACGAAAATGGAAATCAAACCTTCAGGGAAATAGTCAAAATGCGACCAGGGTAGTGAGAGTGGTTGAAACGCTGGTGGAACTATCCAAATATATTTTGCCCTGCATATCTCTCTTCTCTTCTTAATCGTTCCCCCATTACTGGGGATCGTGACTCCTTTTCAGGCGATCAGCGGTCTGTCTCCAGCTGATCCGGTCAGCCGCCTGGTGGAGGGCGGCGCTGATGGGTAGCTCCAGCTGTTCGGAGATCTGGTCGGACCATCTCTTCGGGCTTCGACCTCTGGGTCTTTTGCCTTCGACTTTTCCCGTCACTATCAGTTTTTCTAAGTTGTTGGCGTCTCTGCGTGCAATATGGCCAAAATAGGTCACCACACGGTGTAGGCAAGTAGAGGACAGACGTTGAGAGTTCTCAATTTTAAGTTGCTTGAGGATCGACGCATTGGTGCGGTGGGCTGTCCATGGAATCCTTAGCAGGCGGCGCCAGCACCACATTTCGAAAGCGTCAATCCTTTGCCTATCGGCGGCTTTGAGCGTCCAGGTCTCTGCCCCGTAAAGAAATACGGAGAAGACAAGTGTGCGGACGAGGTGCATCTTAGTCCGGTTGGAGATGTTCCTATCTTTCCATATTTTGCTGAGCTGGGTCATCGCGGTTTTGGCCATTCCGATTCGTCTGCGTATCTCTGGTTCACATGTACCTCTACTTGTGATGATCGAGCCAAGGTACTGGAAGTGGTCAACAGTTTCAAACTCCTGGAGTAGGTTGGAACGCTGTGAAACATCGAAACGGTCGACTATCATCACCTTGGTCTTTTTTTTGTTAATTTCGAGACCCATTCTAAGACTGCTTGCTTTGAGTCGTTCCAGAAGTTCGGCCATTTCTGCTTCGGTTGATGCAAGAAGGGTGGTATCATCTGCGTAGCGAAGGTTTGATATTAGTACTCCACCAATCTTAACACCACCATTCCAACCTTCAAGGGCATGCCGTATGATGTGCTCTCCATAAATGTTAAATAGTATGGGGGATATTATGCATCCCTGTCGTACGCCTTTCCGGAACTTGAAGCTTTTAGATGTGACATCTCCTACCGTCACCGTTCCGTATCCAGACTCGTATAGGCTTTTTATTAGTGCTACGAGATGGGTCGGGACTCCAGCCTCCGACAAAACCTCCCATAGCTTATCCCACCTAACGCAGTCGAAGGCTTTTTGGTAATCGACAAAGCACATGTACATGTACATGCCCTGCATATACTCCTAATAATTATGTATACAGTTGTCAATATTCCATTCATTCCCACGAAGCGATTCGCTTCATCTTTTTTAATGCTTATCGCCAAGAAATGGAATTTGCTCCCAGCGACTATTTCCTGGCAAATATGACTCGTTGAAGACAACAGTTAATAAATAGGGTTTTACTGACCCAGCGAACTAGATCTTCAGCCTCATACTTGCTAGGCGCTATTGAGGTAAATCGCCAGTCTGGTACAGAAAAACGCTTGAAAAATCAGTTTCTTGACATAAAATTTAATTCAACATTTAAATCAAAATTTAATTCAAAGGAAGTCCTATGTTCTGGCCAAGGAAAAACGTGATATTATGCACTTACCACGGTCGGTTACATAGAATGACCTCTATATTACATCCTGTGTGCATAACATAATAACCTATCAAAAAGTTGACTTCAATTAATGATTAATTATGGCTGGGATGTACGAATACCAGAAGCACTTCCTTGGGAAAAAATAATTGGGCGAAAAGGCAGGATACCCTTTCTACGATTTTATTAAAATAGATTCTGGTGATATATCTCTATACGTAATTTAAGTTACACTTCTAACGAGCATACTCACGCTCCAAATGGGAGTAAAATAATGTGATTTCCACCGAAGAACCTTATTGAGGCTATATGAATATTCAGACCTAACAATACAGGGCACAAAAGGGCTTCATATTACATTATAAATGGTATTACTTATGACCTTCTCGCAAGAATACGACAATACAGGCTGGTAAATAGGATTAATTTGTGTCAGCTTCCCAGCAACAGCCACTTAGACCAATATAATAGGTAAGACCACGTCGAATTAATTCAGATTTTCGGCTTGCAGCTAAGCATTTCCAGGACAATAAAGTGTTTATAGCCATAAAGCTATTCTGTTTCTTGGAGAGACTATTGTTTTTGACCTCACTATATTAGAGAAACATGATGTTCCTTTATTTGTTTTTAATGTGGGTAAATTACACCACATTTCTCTTCATGGGGAATACAAATTTCATGTACCTCACCTCGACGCATCTACTTCACAGCAATGATAATCGAACGAGAGATGGCGTTAATATAAAAAAAAACACGCGACACGCTTCGTTCAGCCAATGGTGTTGCGCCACAGTTACAAAACATTACTTACTTAGATTGGCTGGAAGATCCGAATCAAGTGTTTCTTTATAAATACCTAATAGACTATAGTAAAAATGAATCAAGTAAATAAAGGTGAAATGAATCAAGCAAGTAAACATTCTTCTAAGAAACCTAATTTTGGAATCCTGCTGAAATGCTTTTTGGACATGAAGAGCATATAATATACAAGTTTCTTGTATTGAACTAGACTGGAAGTTTACAAAGAGAAGTTTACAGCAATATTCAAGAAGTATATCAACTTGAGACACAAACGATGCGTAGTTATCAGTTTCCAGCAGTTGCCTTTTAATAACCAATTCTAGACTAACATTGACTGGAATTGTGTTTAATTGCCTAAGTTCAAAAGTCATCTAGCAGTTTATTAATGCTACTCAGTAGCTTAAACTACTTACTTTAACAGATATAGAAGGTTAAAACGGTGTCGGTGGGGGTAATGGCTTGCCCTTCAGGAAGACAAAAAGACACTGCCTGCCCTCTAATTTTCCCTACTAAAGCTAGGAAAGGTACAATACAATATAATATAAGTTTGTTATTAAGATTTTTTTACAGTAATAAGTAAATGAAAGTAAATTATATCCGTTTGGGTAGGTACTTAAAAAAACATATTTCGCGTATTTAGATCCCATTTGATGGAGTCCAAACTAGGTCTGTCTGTAGTTCGGAAGCCACAAGGGTACTGGTTGGTTGGGTTGATGGCATACAATTTGAACTATAAAATATTTATAGTTATGCAATAATAATACTGACGCATTAATTAATTACATTTAAAGAAAACCATGAAATTTAGAAATGGACGAATTTCGGTATTAAGGAATAAATTCCTAAGCGTATTTTAGTTTTTTTACTTTAGCAATCCAAGTAAAAGTAAAGGTTTTACGTCTAAAAAGTACATAGGTACCTAAATAAAAAAAGACACGTGCAAGTCGGCCTTACTGACACAGCTCGCTACTAAGTCATTTTGCGACGACCTCAGTTGTGTAGGACAGTTTTACTACCCCTTAACCTTTTTATAGGGAAATGATTCCGGAATAAAAACAAAGAAACAGGGTAAGCACCTTTACATTTCGTAACCTTGGTAAAACAAAAAGTTCTTAGTAATTGCATTCTTTGTTACTATAATGTTTCGAATACCTTATTTAATCTCAAATAGTAGTTTATGCAACTTATACACAATGCACCTTCAGCTCGTTTCATAAAACCATACTCGTGTATTAAGGCCTAATTGTACAGTTGCATACAATATTTTATTTACACATATAATTACAAATCCTCAATCATGTGTTCGGGAATTGTAAGAATGATCGCCATTAAAAAAAATATATATTTCAAGCATCTAAAAGGCTCATAGTCGTACAATTTTAACATAAAATGATAGTAAATTTAGTCAACTTAAAAAAAATACAACAATTAATTCAATTTACAAATGTCATTTTTTTTTATGAAAATTCTTACTAAATTACTAAATACCACAAGCGCACCACCACCACCACCACCACCACCACCACCACCACCAGTCTTACAGCAGTCTTTACATGCCTGTCGCAGCAGTGCATGATATAAAGGCAGTCAAGTCTGCCAGCGATCATCGCTAGAACGGTGTTGGAGCTGGCTCACCATTGCACCGCCATGGCCGACTACATTTCAATGCATGATATTTTCATAATAGCATCGTTTTCGATGTTAATATGATTCTTCATACATTACTATAACACTGACACAGATAACACACGAAGGTTACATTACTGGTAGCAATAATGGTGGTCATTATACGGTTTCTGAACGCATAATAAAGGATTTATAACATGGGTGTGGATTCAATAAATTATGTGTCCAAAACTCTGTCTGATCTGTTTTGTTAATATGTAGTAATACGATGTGTACCATGAAAATACCCCAAATTTTAAAACTAATAAACTCTAAACATATTCACTATCTCAGACTTGCTATTTTAATTTATCCATTTCGTAAAATGTAAAATGTGTAAAATGTAGGAGTACAAAACATAAAAATCCATAGGTACCGATGTTTTGTCGATTTTTGCAAATAAATCATCATCACTTAGGACTGTCATCGTATTTTATTTAGACGTTCACTTAACCACCCTACCTGTTTCAATTTAATCAGGCGCATCAAACGTCACCAAATATGAAAAATGTGTAATAAAAATGAAAAGAGAAAAGTATTTTTTCAATATCCCTTCAGGTATTATTACGTCAGCGTACGCGAGAGCTGTCAACGGCGAATTTCATTTTTAGATTTTCTGCGAAATAAGGACGGAAATGAGAATTGTCATCACAAAATAACCCAGTAGTCCAACTCCGGGCGTTTAAGAAAATTACGCAAGTACTACTCGTGGGCGGTCGTGACAGCAAGGCACAATCCTTATTAACGACCCATAAATTGCAAAAAACGTCTCACTCCTATAGGCGCGCTGTGTCATGCACACATTTATATTGTGCAATCTGCTTCGATTGGAAATTAAACTACTTACTGGGTAAAACTGTGTTGTCATCAAGTTTCAGAAATGAAATCTTGCAAGAGCTCAGGCGCGAGATACTACGATAAGTATAATACTTACTAACGAGCTACATTATCTCCAAAAAAGCCGGTCAAATGCGAGTCGGACTCGCCAACCGAGGGTTCCATACAAACTTGTAGTATGTGTGTGAAAGCACACATTTTATATCTTTGTAATTTAATTATTTACATTTTGTTACCTGGCCTTATAAAACAGTTTTTGAATCTACAAATTAAGCCCTTTCATTTGATATCCTATTTGATATAATAGACTTTTAATTTTCAACATCCCATTTCTATCCAATAGGCTCAGGTTAGGCATTTTTAACATTATTCCAAATTTCAAATCGATAGCAGCTGTGACAGACGGACAGACAGAGTCGCACCATAAGGGTTCCTTTTTTACCATTTTGGTACCGAACCCTAAAAATAGTGCTACTATTGGCGAGTTGTGCCACGCACACATACGTGTACTGTCATCAAGTTCTTTAATTTGTGACCCATTATCCAGAAAATATTTTTAAACTCTCATAAATAAACAAAGTCGCTTTGTAACACATAAGGTACATTTTTGCTGTTTCGACCTTAAGTGGATCATATATTTAAGATCGTACTTGTACAGTCAAAAGTAGCTGAACACTTATGTACTACGCCACAATACAAATGTGTTCAGCTACTTTTGAGGCCGACCGTACCTTTCTTTGAAGTTAAAATTCTGGGTTATTCTAGTTATACTGTTGTGTCATCAAGTTTCAGAGATGTCATCTTGCACGAGCTCTGGCGTCGGTCACATTCGTTCATTATTTACCTGGCGCGAGGTTATTGTCTTCGGAGCCTTTGTGGCTTTGATTATGTTAATTGCATTTAATTACGATGCGCGTTTCTATCTCTATGAGGACACGTTAATAGGGAGTGCGTTTCGTCCGGTGGTCGGACCCAATTCTGTAATAAGTAACAGCACTACGTACAAAACTTTCTCTACGAAAACTATCGCTTGGGTGTGACTACGTCCGGTACGTATACGTCCGGACGTATCGCACTGGATCCGACCATCTCTGTCTATTGCATAACGTGTGCTCTTTCTGGTCGCTGGATAAGAGCCTTATCACACTTGCGATTTGCGATCGAGCTGCGGGCGAGTTAGAAGCGAAGTTTCATACAAATGTCGCTCGCGGCGATCTCGCTGCGAGTTCGCCGCGAATGGTTTTATATGGAAACTCGCCCACTGCTCGCTCACAAATCGCAAGTGTGATAAGGTTCTAAGGCGCCTCGGGCTTTAAGGACGCGCGGCGAAATCGCGGAGTGAGCCACTCCTGGTTTGGCGTTAGAGAATAGACGTGGCGAAAAACGGAACTAACCTAACCAGTATGGTAAATACGGCAAATACGGTAGAAAAGCATGTAAATACAGCGCCCTCAAATCTAAATCCCATTCTCTTTCCGCACAGACTCTACAGACGTATGTTCAATGAGGGTATTTTCATACAAACCCCATCCTCAGTTAGACTTTCTAATGAATCAGAAATCAAAACCTTCAAATTATTCCATTGGATGTTGTCAAAACTTTTGCTTGAATAAATAAAACGTTATACATTTACCGTTCTCCTTAACAAAGATTTTTTGGAGAGAATACAATGGCAATTTTTTTATAGACGAACTCGAGCCGATTTGTACCTCTCGTGGGTTACAAATATCTAATATAATAATACAAAAACTGTATGACAATCTATTACTCCCTCGGGAGTTACGAGTTTAGTTTTAAAAGTGGTACATCATTTCAGACTAAGGAGGTTTCAAATCAGCCAAGGCTTATTTCCCATCTTCAAAACATGGCTACAAAACTAATTTTAGTGTAGGTATATAAAACTTATATGGTATATTTTACTATTATTTCAGTATTTTTTGCAATTATTTTAATGCAACTGCATTAATTTAATTTAAAATTTTATTTTGAAAATCGGTACAATCTGGCGGTATTGCCTGTAAATTTTGAAAACTAAACGCAGTTTTTAGCATTATCTGTGGAAGACTATATTGAAGAAGTTGACAAAAAATTATTTGATTTTTGTTTTATTTATTTTTTCTTTGCAAATGTGATGAAAAACATTGTGTGTATCACGGGCAGCACCTAAGTGGATTACAAACTCGAGTAATTAAAAGCCCTCCGCCTACGGCGTCGGGCTCCTAATCGAGTCTCGTTAGTAATCCCTTTCTTACTACTCCCGGTGCACAATGTACTATAACACAATAAGTACATCTAATTAATAAGGAAAGCTGATTACAAACCAGTGCAAAACAACAAACCGTAAAGAACAAGAAAATATCGAATACAAGAAAAAAAAGCGAAAGCATTAGAAAATTACAAGTTTCAATGGAAATTAAACTTTTTTATGTATATCATTTCCCAAGTGAACCATAAAGTTTTCCGAAGTTCTAAAAGGAAACAGTCGGAATCAGTATAAATGCGACTTCATAAAGAGGCCGCAACTCCATTCTCTGTACTGTAATCATCCCCCATTCCCAATTTCTCAAACTTTTTTCATCTTTGTTCACATCTGTTTGAGCGTTTCGCCCGTCCTTGCGTCTTTCGATTTTCTTGACGCTTTAACTTTAAGTTGTGGATAAGTTTGAGTTGTGGGTGCGTCCTTGCTTCGTGTCAAGTCTTTTTAGAGCTTTAATGGTAAAATACTATAATTGTGCTGAAATAAGTATTTTGAGAAGATCAAGAATGTCAATCATTTCATTTTCTACCTTAATTTACTTTAATGTATATTTTACTTACGTAGGTACCAATAGAAATAACTGTAAATGTAAATAGCTGTTACCCTTGGATTTGTCTCAGTTCAAGCTCACCAAGCTTGTTTTTAGCCTACTAGGTATTGTGTGCCAAGTTTCAACTAAATCCGTTCGACAGTTTACAGTAATTGAGCAACAACGTCCAAAGGTCTTCACTACCACTTAGATTCATAAAGTCGTCGTACGGTGTTATTTTACATAAATAATGAAAAAAAATGTGTTTTTTATTATATTATTATTACAATGAAAGCTAAAAGGTATCATTGTAAAAGCCCCCAGCGATAACAAAAAAATCGCGTTAGGTTTTACTTCTACTACCGACTCCTGCATTCTGGCGCAGTTATTTTACTATTTAGTCGTGTATTTTGTAATGCATTACAAAATTAACTTGCAAACCATATTAACATACACACGCACACTGCGCCCGGGGCTTATTAAAACTTCATAAACATTGCATTGCACTCACGACAGACGCCGAAAAATGGTTACAAATTGCCCTGATTAAAATTTAAAACGCATTTAATTCAGTCCCAAACGGGAAACTCTAGTACCGGTTCAGTTTAACGTATTCCCATCCCCCAAATAGTACCGGTGATTGGTCCGACAGGACTGCAAGTGTCCAGAGACGTGCGCGGACTACGGAATCCTTAAAATGTTATACTCACGGTACACATTGGCCCGAGTTGAGACGACGGCAACATACATTGCTGTCTATAAATACGAGAACGACTGCAGCACCCTTACAATACCGTCGGTGTATTTTAGCTTCGTCTTGCATCCGACCAATATGTATTGCGAGTTAAAATAGTACAGGAACTCAATACACGTTGCAAGACTTGAAAAATGTAGGTTTCATTGGTCGCTTTTAAACTTGATGGAGTTCTGAATAATTGACAGAACGGTTTATTTGTCAATAGAAAATTAGTTTGTCCTGTGAATTTTGTTCGAAGAACTATTTAAAATAAAAATATTGGCTTTTGTGGATTTCTTGAAACGTTAGTACTGAGTGGTATTTATTTTTCAGTGGAGATAAGGCTTAGGTACATTTTATTGCTGTTTTCCCCGTGTCTTGTAAATAATTATTTGTCACGACGATATTTCTTTTTTATTTGCAAAATCGTGTGTTTAATTTGTTTGTTTATTTATACAGTCGAAACTACACTTACACGTCGAAGTACTTGTATATAATCTTTTAATATTTTTTACTTTCCAGAAAGCCAATGATGCAAAACGTATGAATGTAAAATTACAGACGATTTTTTTTAAATAAATCCACGTTTATTTACTGGTGACAAATTACACTATAGGCAGTATATATTACGGAACAGAAAACCTTAAAATATAAAATCATTCACTAAAAACAATTTTAACGGTACTAAAAATATATAATAAGACTTTAGCAACCAAAATTTTCTTGGCGCTACGCACGTAACCGGTAACATATGTAATATATACTAATATCTAGTCAAAATTCGATAAAAGCATTGCGCCCACGGAGCGAGTTTTGAAAGTGTTAAGACATTTTTGAGACTACACCAGACGCAGATGAGGTAAAGTATTATATGTCATAAAACAGATATGTAAATAGTTTTTCATCACACTTGCTCGTAAAGGGTGTTATAACACGCGCGCTTATAGACCAACTCGAGCCGATTTACCCCCCGTGGGTTACAAATATCTATAACTCCCACGGGAGGAAAAACTGTATGAAAATCTATAACTCCCTCGGGAGTTATGAGTTTAGTTTTAAAAGTCGTACGTCATTTCAGACTATGGAGGTTTCGAATCAGCCAAGGCTATTTCACATCTTCAAAACTTGGCTACAAAACCAATTTTAGTGTAAAATAAAACTTATATGGTATATTTTACTATTATTTCCGTAGTTTTTGCGATTATTTTAATGCAATTAAATTAATTTAGTTTAAAATTTTATTTTGAAAATCGGTACAATCTGGCGACATTGCCTGTCAAGTTTAAAAACTAAACGCAGTTCTTAGCATTATCTGTGGAAGACTATATTGAAAAAGTTGACAGTTGAAGTTGTCTCTTAGCGGGTGCGTTTAGTTTATTTCATTTTTATGTTTTTTTTCCTCGCAAATGTGATGAAAAACATTGTGTGTATCACGGGCAGTAAGAAGATTACAAACTCGAGTCATTAATAGCCCTCCGCCTACGGCGTCGGGCTTCTAATAGACTCTCGTTAGTAATCCCCTTCTTACTACCCTCGGTGCACAATGTACTATTCTAATATCATCCACTACGAAATAAAGTGCAGATAAAAATCCATTTTCACCCTTTCAATTCACATACTTACTTCGTTTTCAATAGCCGTAGTTTCAGTAGATTGATTTATTAGACGACCGACCGCATTCTGTTAAAAGGGTAGCTAGTCTTGCTTCATTTTACACCAATGACTTGGCTTAATGGACCAATAATGTACGAGTATTTTTAAAACGTTGCCTTAATAGCTTTGTAGAATGCGAACACGTTTAAGCGTTTGCAGTTTAAGTTTTTAGTGAAACACATTGAAAGTTATTACACAAAATACATTTAAAACATTCCATCACAGTAGGATTAAAAGATGACATCGCATTTTCAACATATAAGGTTTGGTATTGGGCTTTGTCTATGGCAGGGGTCTCTTTAAATCAAAGTTCTGATTTGTCACAAAGTATGCGTGACCCTTGAGTGAGTGAGAGAGAGAAAGTTCAATGGATGATATCCCGTCTTCGCAGATCCAGTAAAATAGCTTCCGCAGGCTGTAACTAAACGAACTTGCTAGTTGAGTTTAGCCCATGGACCATATCGATGACTCTCTTCACCTCTAGCACAATGGTGGCCAAACTTTCATCATGGGGAGCCAGAAAATTTAAGAAATTTTATAGGACGACCATAATTATAGCAAAAAATAATTTTATTTAGGTAATATTCCTTTTGATTCAACATAATGCAAAAGTGACAGGTTATGCTCTACCACGTGACAAGCGACGGTGTAGCCAGTACGCTAGGTCAACTATCTAAATTTATGCATACAGTACACATACAGGGTGTTACATTGAACGCAATATAAACTAAGCAATTCCAGCTCAGTTAACGATAGACAACAAAATGCACGAATGGAGTTATTAAAATACGTCGTAATTAACTTTTGCTACCAAACGGTAACAAAATAAAGAAATTAAAATCTTGTAGTGTGCTCGCTCACCCATCATGACGTCACGCTTACCTGAGCTGCTTTGTTTGTAATGACAAAAAACTTCAATAATGTGTCAGAATGCATTTTACTCATAAATTATCGGCTTAGACAAGCAACAATGTAAGTGTTACTAGATTCAAATTTATTTCTGTTACCTCTTTAAGTACTTAACCACGATGAGACCAAAAGGACATGAATAACTAAAACAGCGAAATTAATTAATTAAGATTACTTTAACAACACGTCACCTAGAGATGAGATTAAAAAACCTGAGTTGTATTACGTTCAATGTAACACCCTCTATATGCAGATGTAAGGCTGAAGTACTATAATATAAGTAACAGTGCCGTGGCGTAAAAGATATCCTTGGGCAAGCCGGTGCAGGTACGGCGTACATTTTACTGTAGACTAAAGTGCTCAAATGCCTGATATTAGGCAAGCTGGTAGGAATCGAGTTCTTTGGACGCCACGCTACTGATAAGTAATAATGTTAATTAGCATGAAAAACTATTGTTTAATTATGAATTTAAGAACCGGTGATTATGATTATTGATTATCTTTGTAGTTACGTGAAAATGTCGCAGTACTAATAAGAAAATTAAGCAATATAAACGATTATATATAAATATAGTAAGTGATAGTCGTCTGTGCACTATAAATAACATTCAATAAGCGCACAATACAATAATATAAGCTAACGAAAGCTAGACGACCTCTCGTAATCGGTATAAATCCAATACATACAGTGGTAGCTAAAAGATTGAATCTACGTAAATAGGCTGCTTGATACCATTAACGTTGATGTATTACTATCCGATACTAGTTTTATACTCCGAAACCATGAAATTACCTCGATGGTTCATAAAACTCGTACTACCTTGATTTTTTTTGGTGTTTTAATCCTGACGGTAGTAAAACCCTTTTATTTTAATTCTACTTCAAAACCTAATCGAATCGATCGGTTGTCCGTCCAAACAAAAAGGGCATGCTATGCAACTATGACCATACTCGTAGTTTGCTTCTACGACATCAGTCATGTTTGAATAGTGTTTTATTATAACTTGATACATCTTATTTGCTCGAACGAAATAATGAGAAATAATGAGAATTCTCAAAAAGTCATGAATATATAATTTAGAAAGCCTCAGATCGATCGCCTTGCCCTTGCCTTCGGCTCGGGCGTCGAATACCTGCGATCTGAGACATTCTTTGTTTTACCAAATGTTTTTCATTAATTACAGATAGATAGACAAAAATATGTGAATCCCTTCTTTTCTAATAATTCGTTACTCAAATATGTTTGCTACTGTAAAGGAAATAATGTTTTTGCCACACCTGGGCATAAAGGGGCTTTTCCGCACCGTATGGAAAAAGCCACTTTCTGGCCAAGTGTAGACATAAAATGATGTACACAACACGAGAGGTAATAAAGAAAGCCTCGTTTGCAGCTCGTGCAACAAACATCTGCGATCTCGGTCTTTCTTTGTTTTACCACCCTAGTTGTGTAATGTACAATTATTCTGGTCAAATCGAATAGTAATAATTAAATGTGTCCCAAACAGTCCCATGTTACAGACTACTTGTACGCAAACAAAATACTTGTAAATGATTTATTGAAGGTTTCGCCATTGTATAGTCCCTCGCGCGAACTAAATTTCAATGACAGTAAGAAAGATTTATTATGCTTAGCTTGTTTCACAAGAAACAGTGAGCAAGTCCCACTGCAGTTGCCTAACCGATAACTTAGTAGTTGTAAGAGCTTTTAATCTGTCTGAATGTCAGTGCAAACAGTTTCAGACTTGTGAAATGTATAATAAGTACTAGCTGATGCCCGCGACTTCGTCTGCGGTGTAAATTATAATTAGGCAATTAATCTTAATAGGCAATTAATAGTTTCTGATATTTGTTCATAAACTTTGTTGTAATTAAACAAAACCCTCAAATATTGGGCCCAAAACTGCACAATGCACATTTACCGTGAAAATCAATTCTTAAGTCCATTTAAGGATTATTACCAAAAAATTAAATGCACTTAATAAACCGCTTGTTACTTACACAAAAAAACAATCTACTAATTGCTATATGCTATGCATGGAGTTAAAAACCTTTTACTTTAAAAATTGTACGGGTCCCTAAAAAAACTTTCAACCCCTACTTACTCAACCCGTCTTCGAGATAAATTTTAATGAACCGTGAAATCATTTGAGTTCTATTCAGTTTAATCAGTTTTAGATACCCTACTTTAAAAATCATTTGGTCCCTTTATAAAGTTTTGGTCCCCATTTATAACCCTTGGAGATGAATTTCAAAAAATGGTTTAACATTTTTTCTGTACCCTTATTGAAGGATCTATGTACGAAGTGTCAGATTTCCTACTTCAAAAATCCTTTGGACCCTATACAGAGTTTCAACCCCCATTTAAACCCCTTTGGGGATAAATTTCAAAAAACTGCAATCACTTTTCTTTTCTTTTTTAGATGAGTTCAAGATCTACTACAAAAATCGTTTGGTCCCTTTACAAAGTTTCAACCCCCTTTTGATCCCTTTTTAGGGATGAAAAAACGGTAAAACCACATTTCTTTTTTCTTATTAAGGAGTCTATGTACGATGTCCCAGATCGCCAACTTCAAAAATCTTTTGGTCCGTATACAAAGTTTCGACCCTCATTTAAACCCCTTTGGGGATGAATTTCAAAAAAACAGCAATCACTTTTCTTTACTCTCATGGATGAGTTTATGTAAGAAGTTTAAGATCTACTATAAATACCGTTTGGTCTCCATACAAAGTTTTGACCCCCGTTTGACCCCTTCTTAGGGATGAATTTAGAAAAACGAAAAATCACTTTTTCTACTCTTATTGAGGAGTTTATATACGATGTCTTAGAGCTCCAACTTCAAAAATCGTTTGTACCCTACACAAAGTTTCAACCCCCATTTTAACCCCTTTGGGGATGAATTCCAAAAAACAGCAATCACTTTTCTTTACTCTTATGGATGAGTCTATGAACGAAGTTCAAGATTTACTACAAAAATCGTTTGGTCCCCATACAAAGTTTCAACCCCCGTTTGACCCCTTTTTAGGAATGAATTTCGAAAAATGGTAAAACTACTTTTCTTTATTCTTATTGAGGAGTTTATGTACGATTTCTCAGAGCTCTAACTTCAAAGTTCAAATTTTCAACCCCCATCTAACCCCTTTTGGGGATGAATTTCAAAAAACCGTGAAATGACTTTCCTGTACTCATATTGTGGAGACTATGTACGATATCTCAGAGCTCCAACTTCAAAAATCGTTTCAAGCCCCATTTAACCCCCGTTGGGGATGAATTTTGAAAAACGGTGAAATTACTTTTTGCAACTAATCTCCTAGTTTAAAAATCGTGTGGTCCCCATTTAAACTTTCAACCCCCGTTTTACCCCTTTTAGGGATGAATTTCGAAAAAGGGTGAAATTACTTTTCTCTACTTATATTGAAGGATCTATGTGCGAACTCTGAGATCTCCAACTTCAAAAATCGTTGGTGCCTATACAAAATTTCAACCCCCTTTTAACCCCTTTTGGGGATGAATTTCGAAAAACCGTGAAATTACTTTCCTACACTCATATTGTGGAGCCTATGTACAATGTCTCAGAGCTCCAACTTCAAAAATCGTTTTAACCCCCATTTAACCCCTGTTGGGGATGAATTTTGAAAAAAGGTAAAACTGCTTTCTTAGACCTTTATCGAGGAGTCTATATACGAAGTCTCAGATCTGTAACTTAAAAATAATTTGGTCCCTAAACAATATTTCAACCCCCGTTTTACCCCTTTTAGGGATGAATTTCGAAAAAGGGTTAAATTACTTTTCTTATCTCATATTGAAGGATCTATGTGCGAACTCTCAGATCTCTAACTTTAAAAATCGTTTGGTGCCTATACAAAGTTTCAAACCCCCATTTAACCCCTTTTGGGGATGAATTTAGAAAAACCGTGAAATTACATTCCTGTACTCATATTGAGGAGACTATGTACGATGTCTCAGAGCTGCAACTTCAAAAATCGTTTCAACCCCCATTTAGGATGTTCCCCATTGGGGATGAATTTTGAAAAACGGTAAAATTACTTTCTTCGACCTTTATTGAGGAGTCTATATACGAATTCTCAGATCTGTAACTTCAAAATAGTTTGGTCCCTATACAACATTTCAACCCCCGTTTAACCCCTTTTAGGGATGAATCTCAAAAAAGGGTGGAATTACTTTTCTCATGTCATATTGAAGGATCTATGTGCAAACTCTCAGATCTCTAACGTCAAAAACCGTTTGGTGCCTATACAAAGTTTCAACCCCCATTTAACCCCTTTTGGGGATGAATTTCAAAAAACCGTGAAATTACTTTCCTGTACTCATCTTGATGGGTCTATATGCGAAGTCTCAGATCTCCTACTTTAAAAATCGTGTGGTCTTCATATAAACTTTCAACCCCCATTTAACCCTCTTTGGGGATGAATTTCCAAAAACGGTGAAATTACTTTTTTTAAATTGTATTAAATAGTCTATGTTCGAAGTCTCAGATCTCCTACTTTAAAAATCGTATGGTCCCCATATAAACTTTCAACCCCCATTTAACCCCCTTTGGGGATGAATTTCAAAAAATCCCTTCTTATCCCTTACTTACGTTATATAACCACCCTACTGTGAAAATTTCAAGTTCCTAACTTCAGTAGTTTCGGCTGTGCGTTGATCAGTAAGTCAGTCAGTCAGTCAGGACTTCTTCTTTTATATATTTAGATAATAACTACGATTTATTAGGGAGAGTTTGTAACATGTGGTTTATAGGTTTTTACAAGCAGTAGTGTGTGAGTTGGAAGTATGTTCCTTTCATTAAAATCTTGCCATGTTTTACCGGCTTGAATTGGTTTAATGATTTTAGTATTTCAACGTAGGGCTAATGACGATGTAATACCAATTTATGCTAAAGAAAAGCCTTCTATATGTTTAAATGAATTTTTATCTATTTCAAAGACATTTTTTCCAGTAATTTAAACATTTCCAAGAATATTGTTTTGTATTGTGTATTTTTTGAAGCGTGTTAAGTATTCGTCGATTATTGATTGATTTGTTTTTCCTGTTTCTATTTTATTATTTGATCAGCTTTAAAAGTAAAGCTGAAGTATATTTTTGTTTTCATTAAAAAATAAAATGTTTTTGACTTGCATGTTTAATTGCCCAGGCATTAAGTATAGGTAGTTTCACGAGAGTTGAGGTGAATGATTACACACACAGCTACATGAAGTACTCATTGCAAAAAAATTATGTAATGAAATGAATGAGTGAGTAAATAAACACAAGGCTATAGTTTAAAGAAACTTTTTGGTCTATCTTGCAATTCACTGTTGAACCTGCTATCGGTACGAAAAAAGAAAAGTAATTTCAAAATCCCGCTGTCATTACATGACAGTGTTGTTGCGTGCGTGGCTTCAACTCTCGTGAAACTACCTATACCATAAGTAGCCAGTGTACTGGTAACTTCATAATCATGACGTTTTCAGTGCATTTGATATGCACAAAGTTGTGAAGGCAAGCAGGGAGGGTAGAAACCTCGCCAAAGAGACGGCCGCGGGCGAAGGAAAATTAGCAACCCTGAATAATGTGTTGTAGTGAATGGCCTACTTTATTTACTGTATTTGGAATAAACGTGATATACAAAGTCTACATTGAATTGATCTTCATAAACATTGATCATGACGTCTATTTTCTCATCATCTCTTGTCTCTCTTCTTGTTAATTTATTATTTTAAGGGATATAACATTCGGAATATATCACCTTTTGGCATAGACCAATATTTCTTTCTAACTTGAAGTTAACTAGGTCGGTTTTTGTAAAAAATCTTTCAACGATTTCTAACAGTACATAAATCATAATATGTTCTGTTCGTTATTTAATTTTGTTATAGTACATTACTTACCTAGGGAGGTAAAACAAAGAATGTCGCAGATCGCGGGTATTTGACGCCCGAGCCGAAGGCAAGGGCGATAAAATTTTATGTCTCCCCCAGGCCAGGAAGTGGGATTTTCCGAACGCGTAGCGTGCGGTAATTGCCACTTTATGGCCAGATGTGACGTAATAAAGTACATTACTCAACTAGGGTGGTAATACAAAGAAAGGCCGAGATCGCAGAAGTTTGCGGCCGAGTTGCAAGCGAGGGACGTAAATATGCGACCGAGGGCTTTCTTTATTACCTCCCGTGTTGTGAACATCATTTTATGTGTACACTTGGCCAGAAAGCGGCTTTTTCCGTACGCGCAACGGCATAAAATAATTAATTTACATCTACCTACGACTGTAAAATACCACTTAAACTTTTTTTTAAATAAACACTTGATCCATTATTATGAAACACCAGTAGGCATAGATTATACACGATTGCCCACAAAAAGAAATGCAAATTTTTCAGGGTTCATGTGTGTACATATAATATATTGGTTATTTTATTTAAATGTGACATTACGAGTTACATATTATTAACAGCTTGCTCTGATTTTAGCAATTTCCCGCTCTCGATCCAGCAGTTAAGTTATGAAAGGTTACTTATCGGTAAATAATAGTTATGAAAGGATACAATCTATAATAATGGGGAGTGGATGTTTTCCAGTGCGCTACCTTTTACGATAATTGCTTACCTTTACTCACAGTGGATTTCAGAATCGATTTTTATGTAATGCTTTTTTTAACTTCATTTTTTGTGAAACATGCGACACGTCATGTTCTGTCATTAAGGTACATAGCAGCTAATAATTATTTTTTATACTACTAGGGTGGCAAACAAGCGTACGGCCTGTCTGATGGTACGCAGTCACCGTAATCTATGGACGCTTGCGCGCTAAGGGCTTTACATGCGTGTTTGTAATTTTGTAATTGTGTGTGTTGATTTTATGCAGTTGTTAATATTTTGAAGTCAAGTAAAAAAAATGTCCTGGAATTAATAAATAATTTAAGTTTTTCTAACTGACTTCTATTAATCTAAACCATTTTTTTACTATTTGCGGTCATATTACTAAAGCAAGTAGAAACATAATTTATAAAATGTTATATTCTTGAAAGTTTCGCAAGACGTTTCTTCGTAATTGAAAATTTCAAGAAAAGTTGTTAAAATAATCGGGAATTGCTCTGTTAGAAAACCGTAGCGTAGAAAATGATTTCTAGATTAAAAACCTTAACTTAATTTACCAGAATAAATAGTAGTGCCTTTGAGTATATTTACCAGAGCATTCAAATTGTGCATAACCAGTATATAGATAATTATCATCCAACATTTCAAAAGAAGTCTCTCGAAATGAATGCCTGTATTGCCTGTTCTGTCCTCTACAGCTAAGCGCGTGACTCTGTCGTTCAAAGCATATTACATGAAAATGAATGAAAAAATTAAAAATGTTTTATTTACATAATGCAGTTTCACATTTAGAGGTTAGGGTAGGGACTATATCTACTATATCTATACATATATCTTTCCATTTAATGTTTTTTTCTATTTAATTGATTTATCATAAGAAATTGATAGGTGACGCTGTCGCGCGATAAACAATGTCACATCCAGTTCTGCTAGCCCCGCTATATCTGTTTTTTTGTACATATCTCTGTTAGCGGCATAAGTGATTTAAGCGATCAATATTTCATGTAAGTTTTCTTGTGCAAAATAAAACGTTCCCAAACATGAAAATACGGATGTATAGCAAGAAAGAAAGAGCGATTAAATTAAATTTCCTGTAGTAGGAAGTTTCAAAGGGTCCTCCGATCGCCGCAATATCTTAAGCTGGCTAAGGTCCGGTGTTTCCCCTCCACCAGCCTTTTACAGAGTTCACTTCAACGGATAATTTGCAGGCATTTCGAGGAAAAACAAACTTTAATCCTAAAGATTTAAGAGCGGAATTCAAACCGCAACCTTATTTAACTCTTAGTGCTTGGTTGAATTATTTTAATGCAAAAGTCTTTGCCTTGAGCCAAAGGGTATTATTGGTATACTGCGCTGCAGCTGCTCAGATAGTCTGATTTAGAGCATATTTTCGTTTAATTAAGGAATATTACAGATCAAACGTGATCTAAAATTATCTTAAACGATTACGAATTTGATCATGTTATAAATGTTATGTTATGATCAAAGACTTACGGCACAGACGATTGTTCGGCTCAAAGTTCTCTCTGTTCTTTTAACGAAAGATGAGATAAGATCGGGTAAGAAAACTATATGCTGTTTTATTATAAAAAATAAACCCAATAAAGTGACTGCAATACCAAAGTATAAAGACAAAAATGTAGTACGACTTCGGCCGTTTAGGAGCGCGCGACGCGTATTTACACAGACGCACGATCGCGCGTCTGTGTGAGTGCACTCCATACTGTGGCGTTGGTGCGCATTGATATGTTTGTGGGGCGTCCGTACACGTACAAACACTTTCGTCGGAAGAAAAACTACTGGCTATTATACTATGGCAATACTCTCTTAAATAATAATTAAAAAAAACCTAATTGAACATCAGACACAATACGAAACGGGCCAAGTACCCGAGCCTCAGGCCCCAACTGCATTCACGTTGTGCATCTACTTCTAAATCCATTTTTAGGGTTCCGTACCTCAAAAGGAAAAAACGGAACCCTTCTAGGATCACTTTGTTGTTCAGTCCGTCTGTCTATCAAGATCCTTCATCTCTAGATCGCGTGGAGCTATCGATTAAAAAAAATAGGTACTCAGGCCTACAGTCCCTTGAAGCTGTGAAAAAAAATCAAACTTCTAACTTTACGTAAAAAAAAGATACGGCCGTTTTTGCCGCAAAAAACGTATATTCGACACTCTCAAGTAAATGACAATTTATAGGGTACTTTCCGCTGACCTAGAACTATAAAATTTGGCAAGTAACTACACGCACTATACTACTTAGTGTCTTGTACTACAAATATTGGAAAAATCTAAAAACTATACATTTGTAATTAAATTGTAAAAAATACAGTCTTTATTTAAAGCATTTGTTCAGAACCCTCAATGGGTGAGTCCGACTCGCACTTGTCCGATTTTTTGGCATGAAATTTATTAATAAAGCTTATATACGTAAACTCAAGTTGATTTGGCTCACTTACTGCATTTTTCCTTAAGACCGCAGCTTACATTTTCCATTTCGTTACTGCCCGATCTTTCGATCAGGCTGAGTGCTACCCATCTCACTACAAAAACGATGTAAGTGCCTTAGAACGTGTACATTTACTAGTTCTTTTAAATTTGCGTTCCAGTATGCTAAAAGAACGATCACCCACTAATGCTCGGTCCGAATTGTGAATAGCCCAGAAGTGCAAAGCAATGCAGTTTCATTGGTTTTCAAAGAATCGTGAATTGTCGAAATCGAACACTTGGAAGCCGAAATGGACGTTCGATGTAAGCACTTGTTTAAATAATTAGAATAGCGTTATTTGTATTATCCATACAGTAATTATGTCGTGTAAGAGTTATCAGAGTAAGCAAGTTAAAGTGGCAATGGGCATATGCCCGTAGCTATATAGCTAAAAGAACTGGTGGCCGTAGACCGAAGCAAAAAAGATTTTCCGAGACAAGGAGTGGCTCAATCCCCATACAGACCATCATAGATGAACTGACGACCTGGTTAAGGTCGTAAAAAGCTAATGAATACAAAGTATGCCTTTAGGCTGGACCCATGTTGAACTGTTCATAAGTCCGTTTTCAAGTTAAAATATTGATGAGGATTTGGATGATGATTTATATTTTTAACCGACTTCCAAAAGAAGGACGGTTCTCAATTCGTCTGTATGTTTTTATTTTTTTTATTTTTTTTTTGTGTGTTTGTTCACCGATTACTTGAAGACGGCTGGACCGATTTAGAAAATTCCTTTTTTGTTTGAAAGGGTAGACTTTCGAGGTGGTCCCATTGCAACCAAGTCAGGATCTGATGATGGAATCTTGGAGAAATCGAGGGAACTCTTCAAATATTATAGGCACACATATAGCGATTTCGGTATTTTTCGTAATTTCTCGTCCATCTCTTATAAGCAACAAGTTTTTAGTGTTAACCGACTTCAAAACAAAGAGTTAATTTGTATCTAGGTTTCTTCCCCGGTTACTTAAAGACGGCTGAACCTATTTGGAAAATTCTTTTTTTGTTTAAAAGGGTATACCTCCGAGGTGGACCCATTGCAACCAAATCAGGATCTGATGATGGGATCTTGGAGAAATCGAGGGAACTCTTCAAATATCATAGGCACACATATGCGATTTTGGTATTTTTCTTACTTTCTCGTGCATTTCTTATTAGAAATAAGTTCCCAGTCTTAACCGACTTCAAAACAAAGAGCAATTTTTATGTAGGATTGTTCCTCGGTTACTTGAAAACGTCTAGACCGATTTGGATTTTTTTTCTTTTAACTAAATAGACTTAAGTCTATTTGGTTAAAATAATATTTTTCCAGCGCCAATAAAAATTTAAAAATAAAGTAAATTTTTAAAACAAAAAATAAAAACCGACTTCCAAAAACTTAAACTAAAAACCAAAAAATAATATGTTAATTACCCCAAAGAAATGGATAATCAACGATTCATATATACATATACACACTTTTATACTTTTTAACCTGTTATTTTTGAAATCGGTGCCAGCTAAGGAGCTCAACACAGCCAGCTTTACGTGGCAGGCACCAACTTCAAAAATAACAGGTTAAAAAGAATAAATATCTGTATATGTATATATGAATCGTTGATTATCCATTTCTTTGGGGTAATTAACATATTATTTTTTGGTTTTTAGTTTAGGTTTTTTTTTAGATATAAGTCGTAGTAGTTCAAATCGTCATAACTACAAAATACATAGGGATATGCCCTTTATGAATAATATTAATTTGTTCAGCATTTTACCTTCGATGTTTTGTCGCCCATAGGCTGGTTGGTACCCCTGCGCAGTATTACCAACAGCTAACCAACAAAATGGATGGCATACCTTTAAAATGGGAACGCCAAGTCGCTTGCTCTGGAGCCGTGTGTTTGTCCGTTTGTTCACACAAATACCGTCAACAGCCCGCCGGACCCGATTGTCGGACAGCAGCCGAACTTCACAGTATAATAGCAGTAATTTTACTTCCTACAATAGGTACATCACACGCTTGTATGTGTGCTCGCCGTGAACGAACGCACTACAAGCAAAGTTTTAAGAATGCGTCAGAATGCTCCAGTACGGATGGCGCTGTCTATGCCTCAACCTTGAATACATATCGCGTGCTTCAAATAGGGTTGCCAGATTGTCGGAATTTGGCGGGATTCTCCCGATTTTTTGTATGTCCCCCCTACTCCAGACAAAGAAGAAAATCTCCCGACAAACGACTTCATTGTAAAACTTAGTCCGATCCACTCAAGGCGGTCCGGCCAGCGAAAATTTCAGCTCTTTCAGGCTACAAAAAACTGGCCAAGAGCATGTCGGACCATGCTCAGTGTAGGGTTCCATAGCCGTAACTATTAGGTAAAAAATACGATGTAAAAAAGTACAACAACAAAAGAGCGTATCTTCATAGCAATGACGTCCTTTCGTTGAGAAGCGCAGTTTATCGGCAATAACTCAAAAACGGTTAATTGTTGAAAATAATTTTCGTTGATAGTATTAATTGAGCGTTATCTTTGTAATTTTTTTTATATTTTTCGGACTCACGGTTTAGAAGATAGAGGGGGGGGGGGACACAATTTTCACAACTTTCGGAGCGATTATTTCCAAAGGTATTCTTAATCAAAAACATTACTTAAGAACCTTAAAATGTTTTCAAAAGAGCTGTCGAACTATGTACCACACGTTGACATTTTGTGAAAAAAAATTTTTTTAGCTTCTGTTACATGTATGGAGTGCCCCCCTAGATTTTTTTATTTTTATTATTTAACTACCAAACTTAGTTGCGGCATCTACAAGACATCTATATTCTAAATTTCATCAGTCTTGTAGTTTTTGAGTAAAATGCCTGTGACATACGGACGGACGGACGGACGGACGGACATGACGAAACTATAAGGGTTCCTTGTTAGCCATTTTGGCTACGGAACCCTAAAAAAAGGTCGCGTCGAGCGCGCGGGGCATCTCCCGACCAAAGTCTCAAAATCCCGACATTTTTTTTTTCTCCCGATAATAGGGTCATTCAATCTGGCAACCCCAGCTTCAAAGCGGCTGAAGTTTGACTACTTGTCTGTCTTTATGCTTTGCCAACTTGCTCAGACAACTAGTCGGGCCGACCGTGAACCACGCGAAGCCATTATGACACAAGGTTGGCCAGCGTTCCTACCCTTTAATCCGGCATTGCATTGTGAAAAGTTTTCTTCAAAATTTCAGATACTAAAGTTGAGTGAAAACTTTTCAATGAAGATGTCGCAATTAATTTTCGATAAAATTAAGCTCGTTAACGTCGAAAATTACAGTCTTTGAAGGGACTCTAATTGAAACGTAGAAAGTTTTTTCATTAAGGCGTCGAAACGTGTGTTTCTGTTTAAGATATAAATAAAGTTTCGTTTAGCTATATTTACCCTCATTTTATTAATTATCTAAGGATAATTTTGATTGACTTACGGAAGAGTTGGGTTATTAAAGGGTGTAGCAGGATAGCCTAGGAAAAACTGCCCCCAGCGATTTTGGGCCGAAACTGTAATCAAACGATGCCTTTTAGGAAGGTTATACTCTGCACAAAGTTTCATCCCTCTGGTACCCCCTGGGGGTGAAAAACACCCGATTAACCCCAAAACTGTTTTAGTTATTTTTTCCTAAACTATGAAAGTGACGAATTTAAAATTTTGTACAAATATTAATAAGACTAAAAGCTATGTGCTAAAAAAATATTAACCCCCTAACCATTTAAATTCTTGTAAAAAAAACCAAAATAAAAAAAGAATCCCCCTGTATAACAAGTTCCGCTCTTGGTACCAACGCCATTTTTTTTTCAAAAATGAACCAATTTATATTCTACATTATACAAAAGTTTCATGGACCTACCCCAGAAGGAACATTGCGAAATTAATATGTATTGGCTCTTTGGTGCGTACAATTCATTGAACTCCTACTAAGAGCCTTGCATTATTAATAAACAATGGCTTGCGATCGGACCGCTGCTCGTGCCCGATTTGAAAAAGGCGGGGATAAAGAAGTATGAATCAAACTAATTTGTATTTATAAAAACATTTTTTTCTTTCCTATTATTAACATATTAACATAACTTTGTGTATTTATACGTTACAAGTAAGTTTTTAAGTAGAAAACAATTATTAATTAATCGTCATCACTGTCTTCGTTAATAATTGTTAAATTGTCTACGTAATTATCAAATATTTTATATGAAAGAAACATGTTGTCTCTTCATTGGTTTTTAACGCCATGCATGTTTGTTTTTAGGTTAATTCCTATTAAAATAGAATGATACGGAAGTCAAAGTAAATGGCAAGATTGAGGGTGTTTACTGGGTGTTACGGTGGACGAGTGGTTGAGTCGCTGGGCCGGAAAACCAGAGGTACCGGGTTCGATTCCCGGTCTGTTCACAGGTGAGCGCCATTTAGTTTTTCTATGTATGGGACGTATGTGTAGTATACTAGTCAACATCGACGCGGCGTAGACACTGAGCCCAAAGTTTAGGTATAATAGCTCCCGACTTTCCGAACCCTGATAATTATCCAATATGTTAGTCAGAATTTCGGCTGGTTTTATAATTTTTGATCTATATCTCGCATTGGATAAGTTTTGAAAATAAGAAACAAAACCATCTTTAAACATATATCAAGTAATGACTTATTGGACTTTCCTGAGCTGACAGAGAATGATTTACAAATATTCTTTGGAGGTTCGTATCAATTAAAGCAGTCAATATGCTACTTAACAGAGTTGCAAAATGCAGATGGGTCGATTAATATTGAATTTTCAAAAGAACACGATATTCTAAGAATACACATAAAGTCGCGACATATGAATAAAAAAACATATCATATTTTCATACGTTATGTGCCCAATAAAAACGACTGTGAAGGTATAAGCGATCACTTCTGTACTTGCTCCAACGGAAACCGAACTGCAGGTTGCTGCTCGCATATAGCTTCAGTAATATATTACTTATCCAATGCGAGATATAAATCAAAAATTATAAAACCAGCCGAAATTCTGACCAACATATTTGATAATTACTTAGATAATTTGACAATTGTTAACGAAGACAGTGATGACGATGAATTAATAATTGTTTTCTACTTAAAAACTTACTTGTAACGTATAAATACACAAAGTTATGTTAATATGTTAATAATAGGAAAGAAAAAAATGTTTTTATAAATACAAATGAGTTTGATTCATACTTCTTTATCCCCGCCTTTTTCAAATCGGGCACGAGCAGCGGTCCGATCGCAAGCCATTGTTTATTAATATAGGCGCATAAAAGTAGCTTGACCTGGACATAATTCGATAACTCGCTGTTTTTATTATTTTGTCGGCTATTCGTATTAAGTATCGAATATTAATTAGATATATTATGTAAAAAATCTGCGGTCGTAACGTATTTAAAAAAAAACACAAAATATCGTACGCTACCTAACTTTTCTCTAAAAGTAAAATAAATAACCAAAAACCTTGTAAGTATAATTTTGAGGTGCATTTAAATTAAATCACTTAATTGCAAAATTAAACAAAAACCTAATTCGCATGTACGTTTTTTTTCACAGTTTTCATCCGATCTCAATATCTAGACAAGCCAAAATGGTAACTGTGATGGCTGTACCTGTTTAAGCTACATTGCGTCTTTTTAGAGATTTTAGATCAAAATTAAACATGTAATTTTTACGTTTTAATAATAATGTATTTCACAGTAGTTTAAAAACATAACTGTGATTTTTTTGTTTAGTAATAGGTTTTAGTTTACTATAATCATGTTTCCATCAAAATTATACATGTTAATGTCACGCTTCAGAAATTTAAAATGTAATTCAAAATACGCGCGAACATATCGGGGAGCGAGATGCATGCGGGTGGGTGCGGGGCACGGGCGGAGAGAGCGCGCGGCGTGAGCGGCGAGCGGGTCATAACGAGTTTTGTAGGTACTGACCGCGCCGCGTATTGACTAAAACTCAATATGGAATATCCAAATTGTAGGTTTTTTTGATTTTCGTCCGGATAGCTACCACGGTCTTACCCATTAATCCCCCGCCATAATAACAGTGCTTGCGCTATTGTGTTCCGGTGCGGAGGGTAAGACAGCCGGTGCAATTACTGGCACAAGAGTCATTTCGTCGTAGTCCTCTGGGCTGGCAACGCATCTGCAGTTGTCTTGGTAATGCGGGTGTATATGGGCGAATATTTAAGAGGGTAAAAATTTATGTCTCGCTATGGTAATCCAGACTAGGTACTAAATAATTCCAAAGCCGAAGTATTTTATTATTTCGTTACTTAGATAAATAAAGCAGATGATGCAAAAACAGCTATGAGCTTGAATCAACCAAAAAAAAGATGTTGAGAAAATTGTGTCTAAAATGGCAATAATAGGCGTGTCCCATTCCCATTTCTTCCAATTTTTGATGTCATAAAAAATAACTATAAGGAATGTTTTAAGTTCTGCATATCAGTATTATACTTAAATAAATAAAGATTGCTTTTCATCAAAAACATGTTCAAAAAGTTTATTACAACTTGCCCAAAAATTTAATCAAAAAATGTTCAAAAAAATAACGTCACTCGGGGAAACACTGTTTAATGTACGATTTTTGCCCATAATAAATCGCAAAAGAAGTGTCATTTGGTGTTCAAGTAACACTTTACCCCGCACTTCAGTAGATCGGCAAACTTCAGAGATGATACACGTCGCGAGATTCGAGTAGTAAGTGTTTCATTTTGATTCTCCAGTTTGTCATCATTATGGTCTCTCACAGTTTTCACCGTATCTTCATAATTTATTTACAGTGGAGTATTATTATATAACCATATCAAAGTACACATGGGACTAACACTATTTAGTGCAATCTTGTCTCGTTAATATACCAAATTGTTTTGTAAAGCCGCATTTTCTAGAATTTGTCATTATTGGCAACATCATTTTCGGCAACATTGTCAGAGACACCAATGACGACCAATAAATTTATCATAATTTTTATTATCAAACCGCGATAAGAATACGATTCCGAAGTACCGTTTGCACAAAAGTACATACAATAAATAAATATAATTATAAGTCAATCTGTAATATCTCCTTAGTTTAAGTGCAGACACTTATAGATACAGTGTGGATAACTGGGATCTCAAGAGACCCGCAAATTTGTCTCACTTAAAGAGGTATTCCACTTACCCAGTGTCTTAGATCCAGGTATAACTAAATATCTGTCTCATTTACAGAGGGTTCTATTGATAGAGGGTAATAAAATAGGTTATTTCAGTTATAGAGGTGCGATTACTAAATAAAATAAACAATATATATGTATACACATATGTACATGAGTTGTATAACATCAGAATAGGTATTAAAAATAATATAACTAATCAAACATGTTTTTTATAAACGACACAGATTTCATCGCGGGTCTTTCGACTTTTATTTATAAAGGGATAGGTATTAATTTAATTTTTCACGCAGTGATAAAGATTTAAGCACTCTTTTCTGCATATTTCAATTTAATTTAAACCTTCGTTTCAGCATTCATTATTTATCAATTACCTAAACATCCGGACTATAGAAAAAACAAACTAAAACTTGAGGTAATTTAGGCACAATTACCACGTGCGAAATTCGTAGGCAGGCTAAAAATTTGTAAACAAAACGGAAATTTATCTGCAATACATTCCGAGTCGGAAAGAAAAAATAATTGTCGTCTCAGTTACAGAGGTGCCTATAAAATTCAAACAAATACCAATTATAGAGGTAAATAAGACGATAAAATCGAAAGAACTAGGTAATCCCAGATATAGAGGTCTGTTGTGTCCCACTAACAGAGGTCATTTTTATGTCGTCTTACTTACAGAGGCAAATAAGACGATAAAATCGAAAGAACTAATCACAGATATAGAGGTCTGTTGTGTCCCACTAACAGAGGTAATTCAGTGCTTTAGGTGCCGGGACCTCAGCATGAATTCCAGCTATGGAGGTTTTCTTGGTAAATGCTGTGTGTGTGTGTGTGTGTGTTTTATAAAAAAAAATATTATAGTCGACAGTACTCGACAAATATCTCATTATTTTCCACATAATTTTCATGTTATACAATTGTGACCGAACGTAATTATTTACAACGTACATACTTAACACTATTTAGCACACTAATCGTCTATGTTATTTTCTTTGTGCCAGGTGATGATACAGATAGCACTGAAGACAATAGTGTTATGAGGGAATAATTTTCGAAGTAGGATTATTACATTATTTCTATTTAATTTAAGTAGGTGATATAATTAATGTTTTTTTCCCAAGTAGAACTTTTTTGTACTGAAATAAGTATTTTCATTTATATGCACATAACCATTGACAATGTCATTTCAAGTATTCATTCAAAAACGACATATGTGCTCAATCGTATTATAAGCGCGGTTTAATAATAGTAAACAACTAGCTTTGTCTTTTATTTTTTGACTGAAACAGGTATGTAAAGTTTCCTGGGGCTATTTGCAATACCGAAGCCTGGTTGTGGTGTAATATATTAAAAACTCGGCTGCTTGCACATAATAGTATATTACTCAACAAGGGTGGTAATACAAAGAAAGGCCGAGATCGCAGAAGTTTGCGGCCCAAGCTGCAAGCGAGAGACGTAAATCTGCGATCGAGGGCTATCTTTATTACCTCCCGTGTTGTGTACGTCGTTTTATGTCTACACTTGGCCAGAAAGCGGCTTTTTCCGTACGCGCAGCGCTTAGAGCTCCAAATAACCCTACGAAATAATCAGTATTGTCGTAACTGTTTAAGCAAAGCATAAGTTTATAATATTGTCTTCGGTTTTCGAGATATTCACTCATTGTACTAAAACAACTTAAACTGATTAAAACGCGTATGGGCCAATATTCAGCGTTTTTACGGCGTTTTATTTTCGTCATTATTGTCTCAGTAAATATTGTTCAAAAAAACGATGCCTAGAGTTAACTTTTTATGAAACCGAAAAACAGTCCCGAGGTTAAGTGTAGTTTCATCAAAATTATCACGATTTGTCCTTTCGTTATATTAAATAATCGTCGGACAATAATGATTGTCAAACCGCGCGGTTAAAACGCTCGGAGAATCGCCCGTATATTACTACATTGTTAAGGTCCCTTTTTAAAGGGGACTTAAAAAATGTAGCACATAAGTAAGTAACTAGGGATGTAACGATACATAGTTTTGCCGATACGATACCGATACCGATATATTGTAGTTAATATCGGCGATACCGATACCGATACCGATATCTTAGCTAAATAATGAAGTATGAAATTCAGATATATGTATGTCCTTATTATAACTAAAACTTGGCTATGTAATATAGCCTATGTTTAACAGAGAGTCAACCTTGAAAGTGTAAAGTAAAAATAAATAAATTGTCGACTCAAAATTATTTTTTTTTATTAAGAACCAAAGATTCAATTAATATAGTAATTATCATTGCACAAGGTATAATATGTAATAGACCAATACATAAATTAAGTCAGAAATTGAAATTATTTTTTGCAGATATTTTTCATACAAATATTCTTTTCGCGCTCTTCAAATATCGGTTGTATATTATCGGCGATACCGATATATCGGTATCGGTATCGGTATCGTTACATCCCTATAAGTAACCATAAAATATATGAAAATATAAATTTGTATGCTAAATTGACCCCTATAACAAAGTGACCGTATGGGCACTATGTTGTATGGGTCAACTATAAATTTTAGGAAGTTACGACAAATTTTAATCATCTCATAACTTTTTTATTTGAAGTGTTATCAAAATTTCAATAGAACAGATAGACAGAAAAGAAATACCTACTGATTCCAATAGTGTATTTAGTGTGCTTACGACAAAATGTCCCTTACGAAATTTGAAATTTCCAGTGTCGATGTATTCAAATTTTATTTTAGTCGTCCATATGATAAACCATAACAACAAAAAAAACACTTAAATCAATATACATCAGATCTGATTCTCAGGTGAAAATCATTGTTGGCAACGAGCCGTCCTTATTTTCTACAAAAACGTCATTATTATCTTAAGGAGTCATTATCAGAAACACCATTTTAAACAAAAAAGTAAATATAATGAAAATTAATGGGTTTTTTCCGTGCCTTTATGATAAAACTTTATGTTTTTCATGTATGTATACATCTGGCTTAATAAAGATGCTCTGTCGCGGGATTTGTAAAATAGTCATTTTTTTGGTCAAGAATAATGTTTTGAGGAGAACCGCCCGCATAGGCAGTGGTGATCACTTACCATCAGGTGACCCACATGCTTGTTTGCCAGCTTATAAAGTATAAAAAAACTAACATTCGACCCATTTTTAACTCCCTTAGTAAACGTCACCCGTTTAGTAACAATCTTATATTAAACATCTTGTGTGTTAAAAAAGAATCTATATACAAACTTTCAAATCTCCAAATGAACGAGTTTCATACAACCGTTCAACCCCTATATCACCCCTTAAGGGTTAAATTTCGAAAAAGCCTTCCTTAGCACATGTTTACGTACTTTGTAGAATATCATGTTCCAATTTTCAGACTTATATATCTTCAGCGGTTCAAGCTGTGCGCTGTCATTATTATTTAAATAATTCTGTACAGAAAACTGAGAGCTTACAAATAGGTAAATGTGATTCCACGACATTCATAATTATATCTCATTATAAACAGTTTCTTTATCTTTATTATCGATCAAAAGAAAGACAATATTTCAAACAATCTCTGCCTCCGCCCTAGTTGAACCGTGTGCATGTGGTTATAAAAGTTTGACTATCGTTGACTATAAAAGAATGAATGTGACGACTTATACCTACCTACACGAGTATCGCCCGCGACGCGCAAGTCTCGCGACGCACGGCCGGAATTGAGGCACAATGAAATGACGACCTTAGAGCGCCAGAAATAACGTCCATATTGAAACGTAACTAAGAAAAAAAATCAATTAATGAATAAACGCGGACACTTTCTGTTTAATTTATTTTTTATTGTACTAATAATATGTTGACGGCAAAAAGTAAACACTTTTGAAGTAGTTATGTATTAGGGCTATCCAAAAATTACCAATATTTGAGACTTTACAGATCCGTAAAGAGAATTTGTATAAGTTTTAATAATTTATCAACTCACATAATATAGTATTTAAAATAAATTGGCGAATTACAGTTATCTATAATTTCTGATAAGATAAGCCAGAAAACGTGAAACTTACTGAACCTTCTTTATTAATGACAGTCGCGATCGGTTAATTAGTATAATTTTGATTACTTTAACTGGGATGCAAGCGTCATATCGTAATAGAGGTACTTTTAAAAAGTTATGTATTACGCTGTACTCATAAAATCATAATATGATGAAAATTTAGTTTTTTGGTTATTTTACACTGACGCGGAACCCTAAAATGTTTAGTTCTATTTATTTTAACTATAACTAACAATACTTTATACCACACAAAAAGAAAATTACAGTTATCGAATTATGTCCAGGTTAAGGTAATTTGCTTGGTCTAATAATGCAAGGCTCTTAGTAGGAGTTCAATGAATTGTACGCACCAAAGAGCCAATACATATTAATTTCGCAATGTTCCTTCTGGGGTAGGTCCATGAAACTTTTGTATAATGTAGAATATAAATTGGTTCATTTTTGAAAAAAAAATGGCGTTGGTACCAAGAGCGGAACTTGTTATACAGGGGGATTCTTTTTTTATTTTGGTTTTTTTTACAAGAATTTAAATGGTTAGGGGGTTAATATTTTTTTAGCACATAGCTTTTAGTCTTATTAATATTTGTACAAAATTTTAAATTCGTCACTCTCATAGTTTAGGAAAAAATAATTAAAACAGTTTTGGGGTTAATCGGGTGTTTTTCACCCCCAGGGGGTACCAGAGGGATGAAACTTTGTGCAGAGTATAACCTTCCTAAAAGGCATCGTTTGATTACAGTTTCGGCCCAAAATCGCTGGGGGCAGTTTTTCCTAGGCTATCCTGCTACACCCTTTAGACAGAGAAGATACAGTATTTTAAAATATACATTTTATGTGAGAGCTCGTCACGAGTTCCGATTTTGAAAATTGTAACTCGCAATTGGTAAATCGCGTTGCTCTTTTTAAACAACATAAATATTACAAGAAAACAAGGCAAGACAGAAAACAAGACAAGGCAAGCAAGAAACGCATTTTTTTTTAATAATTACCAGAAAGTGGTAACATACCATATATATTTTCCACTCTGTATAGTAATACAGGGTGGAAAATATAATCCATAATCTATATTTTCCACTCTGTATAGTAATACAGGGTGGAAAATATATATGGGCCCTGGAGGGGAACTACCTTAAATCCTTTTGTTAACTCATTTTACTTAAAGAAAACATTATTTTATTTAAAAAAAAAACTGCATTCAAAGATTTTTTAATTCACTAGGCCTTTGTATTGGAATTGATGGTAAAATAAAATTAATGATAGATTTCACGATCTTTTTTACTTGTAAGACCAAATGTTTATTAGAGAGATTTTATCCTGACCAATAGTCCTATCGATTAAAATAGTGAGTGCTTATTTTTTGAATGTTGAGCTGGTTCGATTCCCGGGTCAGACAAGCGAATTTTAGAAAATCTTTTACTGCAGTTTTGTTTCTTTTTAAAAATAAAGGAATGTCATCTTTCAGTAAAATGAGCTAACTAAAGGATTTAAGGTTTTTCCACCAAGATTGTTACGTAATTTTGTCCACTACCCTTAGCAGCTGTCTCGGGAAGAACAATCGGTTTTTCTTGTACAATATGGTTGTAAACGTTAACTGAATGTACCTGTGCCTTCGCATATTTTGTAGGTATTGTACTGTTTAACATACACCGTGTTTATATTGATTTCCGTTAACTTCGAGGGCACATTCTCCAGATCTAATTAAGTTAATTTCTCTAGAAACTAATTTTGTAACTCATACCGTTTTTAGGGTTCCGTACCAAAATGGTAAAAAAGGAACCCTTATGGTGCGACTCTGTCTGTCTGTCTGTCTGTCTGTCTGTCTGTCTGTCTGTCTGTCTGTCTGTCTGTCTGTCTGTCTGTCTGTCCGTCTGTCACAGCCAGATATCTCAGGAACTACTGATGCTATCGATTTGAAATTTGGAATAGTGTTAAAAGTAGCTAACCCGAGCCTATTGGACATAAAAAATATCTTGTACCTTATTTACTTTTTTTTTAAAAGGCTCCGTAATGGGAATTTGAATATTGAAAGTAGGGCTATTATATTGAGTGGGGTATCAAATGAAAGGGCTTAATTTGTAGATTAAAACAGCATTTTTATTTTTTTTCTTAAATAAGTAGTTTTTGATTTATACATTTTTATGTACCATTCCCCCCCTATTATCTCCGAAGTTACTGATCAGAAAAATGTGTCATAATTACTAATTATAAATATCAACCTGAATATTACAGGAAAAATAGAACGGTCTTGCTAACTTTAATACCTTTTTAGAAATTTACAAAACTTGAAATCCCTAGCGGCGAGTAGCAAAACTAAGCGATGACATGTTTCACGCTAGGGGATTTCCGGGCAAAACTAGATGGCGCTAAAACACTAAACATTTAACGATGTTATAATTGAACAAAGAAACATAGTATAGTAACAATTAGTTCGTAAACAGCTAATAATAAATAAATTTAAATACTGTGTCACGTTTGCAAAGTTAAATAATTGTAAATAATATTATAATTATTTTACCAAGCTTATACATAGATGGCGTTGTAAATTCGGGGAACAGCTTTTTGTATGGAGAATGACAGTCCTCTTGATTTAATGGTCCTTGCTATTAAATAGAATCATTACACGTCAGGTTCTAAATATTACAGGGAAAATATAACTGTTTTCCTAACTTGCACTGTTTTTTAGAAATTTGCAAAAATCATAACATATACTTATTTGCTTCTACTAAACAAATCGACATACAGTTTTTCTTGTACTATTCGCTTATCTACTTATGAGTTTGTACGGAACCCTCGGTGCGCGAGTCCGACTCGCACTTGACCGGTTTTTATAATATTCATAAGCTTAATTTAATCACCAACCAGTATAAATGCGTTGTCATAATCCCAACACTGTCATAGTTGACGTTAATTTTTGACTAACTCAAATGTGTCTTTTAAAATGGTTATCAACTCAATATTAATTTAGTTGTATGAAAAGTAAAAAAAAGAATTTATCCAAAAGCGATTTACCAGGTAGCTTCTGTTGACGTACGAAGCAACCTGTCGAATTTAACGGAAATCAAATGAGTTTTTCGTAATTTATGTACGAAATATTATTAGATATTTACCATCAGCTTTCCACTAAAGGAAAAACATCGTGAAGAAACCTGCACAAATATATCCGCGGAGGAATTCAAGGGTGTAGGTATGTGATGTGAAGTGCCCGATCGACAGTGGGCTAGTGTGGGGACTACAGAGCCCATTCACTCTCGTCTATGAGAGTAGGCCTGTGCCAGGTGCACTTTACTCGATTTCGGCCTCCCGCGCAGTGGGCGTAGCCGATCCGGTCGCCGGCAACCAAAACGTCACAGTTTGAAAATATAATTATCGTGACAGTACGCAAACGCAAATGCCGGCCGAACGCCGCTAACGAAAACTATACGAGAACGTATTGTACACTCTTAAAAATCTGAGCCAACTAAAGAGAGATTTTCTCTTTGTTGGCGTTAACTTAAAAAAAACGAATAAGATATTAAACATAGCAACGAAAGCTGGTTAATTAAAACAGCAAGTTTATTAGTGATTAAAACAACAATCTAGAGTCGTCTTGATAATTTCAACAAATATATTCCTTGTTTCTATCATTATTTGCTTCTTTAGTTACCTTATACATCAATGTTTGTTGAATCAAATCAGAACATGGTTAGTTGAACTATGATATGATAAACAATCAATATCGTCTTAGTTGGTGCATCTAACATCTTGTTAGGCTCGTATGGAATGAAGATGCTTCATTATAACTATCACAATCTTGTTAGGAGCAACCAATTTTTTTAGAGTGTACTGTGCGAAGTTTCCGTGCTGTGGCTGTGGCGGTGGGAATTCCCACGCTCGCATCAAAACAATACGCTTCGACACGAGCGTGGGAATTCTTGTTTTTTGTATGGAAAGGCGCGACACGATATACAGAATATAAGCATTCTCTAATCTGTGCCTGTGCCCACCAGTCGGACGTATATAGGCTGATGATGTGTTGATGTTTTACCGTTTAACAGTTTTTGTTTAGCTTAACCCTGCATAATTGTTTGTTTATTATTTGATTAAAATCATTCAACAGCGTTGTCATTTGACTACTTCTACTAAATCTATTGGTATGAATCTTTGCACATACAGGGTGAATTTTAAATCGTGAATCGTAACCACGTTTACCGGTAAAGCTACTTAAGACTAATACAGAGCACTAGTGTTATAGTAGATTGTGTCACAAGGGAGCAAAATTATGTATTTACGGCGAGGGCGTATATTGAATCCTGAACGAAGCGAAGGATTATACAATAGAATCCCGAGCGTAGCGAGGGATTCTAAAGTATAATCCGGAGCGTAGTGAGGGATTCAAGTGTTAACGCCCGAGGTGAAAATAATTTTGCTACCGAGTGACACATACTGCTTTTCACACCGACTATGAGGAAAATTTAAATACAAACGCTACCTACCAAAATAACGAAAACGAAATATATAGTTAGTCAAAGAACATCACACATTTTTAATAAAATGAAATGTGAAATTGTTAAATTTACAGTTCCTTATTATTTTATAAAACGTTTATTACTTTTTACGGACGGGACGAATTTACCACTTCCATATTATATTTATGGCCCTCGCCTGCGGCTCGGACCCCAAACACCTGTGGTCTGGGCCATTCCTTATTATCGACTTTATGTAGAGTCGATATGTAGAGTCGATATGTAGAATCGATATGTAGAGTCGATATGTAGAGTTGATATTTAGAGTCGATATGTAGAGTCAATAATGTAGAGTCGATAATGTAGAGTCGATATGGAGAGTCGATATGTAGAGTCGATATGTAGAGTCAATAATGTAGAGTCGATATGTAGAGTTGATATGTAGAGTCGATATGTAGAATCGATATGTAGAGTCAATAATGTAGAGTCGATATGTAGAGTTGATATGTAGAGTCGATATGTAGAGCAATAATGTAGAGTCGATATGGAGAGTAGATATGTCGAGTCGATATGTAGAGTGGATATGTAGAGTTGATATGTAGAATCGATATGTAGAGTCGATATGTAGAGTCAATAATGTAGAGTCGATAATGTAGAGTCGATATGGAGAGTCGATATGTAGAGTCGATATGTAGAGTTGATATTTAGAGTCGATATGTAGAGTCAATAATGTAGAGTCGATAATGTAGAGTCGATATGGAGAGTCGATATGTAGAGTCGATATGTAGAGTTGATATGTAGAGTCGATATGTAGAATCGATATGTAGAGTCGATATGTAGAGTTGATATGTAGAGTCAATATGTAGAGTCTATAATGTATGGTATGGCAATGGCATATTCTAAGCAGGTTCAAACTAAAAATACCCTGTAGGTAGTCCTTGAACAGAAAAGTATCACTTTGATCCCTCTTATGAGGGATCAAAATACTTTTTTCTGAATAGGAGGTGTGAAAATTACAATTAAAGACCCGCTTAATTAATTATGAACAAAACGGTGGAGGCGCTTATACCATTAATCGTAATAAAACTGAATTATTTTATGAGTAAATACGATTTAAATAGGGCTTATGTTGACAATGTCGACGATGTTGACATTATTGACAATACGTGCCAAAATTCTATCCGCCAACTTCAATATTAGGAGGTTGGATATCTAATGTTGAAATTTTCATGACAAATACGAAACATGAATGTAGGGTGACCACGAGATTTTAAAAATTAGGATAAATCAAATTAAAAGTGGACAAAATAAAAACGTACTTAATTTAGGTTTAAAAGCATTGTAAGTTATTGTTAACTATATATAGACTACAAAAAAATTATAACGATTCACGATTTAAAATTCACCCAGTATATTGAGTTCTCGTGATAATCCAATTATGTATTTTAGTAATTTCGACTTGGTTGAGCCTCTGGCGATGGAGTTAGCAGGAGGTGGCTAATGGTAATATGACAGATAAAATAGTTTAATTTATTATTCACTTATTTAACCAATTAAACCACAATTCATTGTTGGCAATCCTTCTGTACATTTCTAACAACCTTTGCATTTACACATACATTTTCGTGGGACACAAGTTTTAAATTACATCATTACCTACTTGCAACATCAACCAACAAATTGGAAATTGTATATACATCACTGTGTCATTTTAATATTGAGCATTAATTAATAGCGTTTATGTGGGCAGTAAGTAAGTAATTAAACAAAGGCCGTAGCAGGATAAGGGAAGAAAAAATGCCCTTGAATGATTAAGAGCTGTTTATTTTTTCTATAGTTGCTTTCATTTAGTTGTATAGTTGTGCAAAGTTTGGTTGAAAAATTCCCAGTGGTTCAGCCGGGAAAAAATAAAAACAAAATTTATGAAATTTCACGTATCTCTAAAACTATAAATCTTTATCATAATATCTTTAATTCATTTTGGTAAATTGATAGGTATGTATGCCTTAAAAGAAAATTGAGTCTCTATCTTTGCAATTTCTGTAAAAAACACGTAAGTCAAAATTTCAAAAAAAAGTTTTTTTGATACCTGAAGGAGTGACCACTCTAAGTGACATTTCTAAAAAAGCCTTATTTAACGATCTGTCAGTCATATAAGTTTGACGGTTAAAATCGAAAAGCAACAGTGTCAAAATTAAAAAACTATGTTGGTCGGATTCTGTTACATTTTATTCTTATACTATTCTAATCTAATACAGCCAAAGAACTTAAAAATAAATCTTCTTTGTAAGAAATTAAAAATAAATCAATTATTGACATTCCCATTAATATTGGCTTGAAAATATACAGGGTGGTTTTCGATAATCTGTAAATATGAAAAGGGGTGAAATTTCGGCCAATTTTATCGGTAAAACTGATTTTAATTTTTGTTTGTGGTGTTTAAGTATTTGTATGTATGTATTAAAAATATCGTCGTCTAGTATCCATAACACAAGCCTTATTGAGCTTACTATGGGGCTAGTCCGATTTGTGTAATATTGTCCCCTAATAATATTTATTTATATTTATTTATTTATTTATTCGTTTTTTTTTACAGATTTTTAAACTTTCAGTGAAATTTTCGGCAGTACATCTGTTTGCCACGGTATAACTTTTGAACTAATTGCTTAAAATTGTAAGAAAAAATTGCAGGGTCATGGCAATAGACACGTTATTTAGTAGCAATAACAATAAACCACCGACTTGAAGAAAAACTCGTCAAAAAAAATTATAATTGTGAAAAACGGCTGCAAAACTTCAGTTTTTTTTACGGAAAACACCGTTTTTCTCGAAAGTTTGCGAATATTGTGACCATTTTTTCATGCTTATCTTCGTTTAGCACTTAATTGTGATCTTACAAACATTTTTTTCTTACAGCTTTGAACAATAAGATCAAAAGTTATACTGCGTCAAACAGATGTACTGCCCAAAATTTCATAGCAAACTGTAAAAATCTGTAAAAAATTTTTTTTTGCCCAGAAACAAAAATTAGTCATTTTTACCGATAAAATTAAATGGAATTTCACCCCTTTTAATATGTACAGATTATCGAAAACCAGCCTGTATTTGTATTAATTGTCGCCTTTTAACTTATAAAACCTTTTTTTTTTCAAATAGGTAATCATCATTATTTCTAATTAAGCCTTACTTATCGTTTCACCAGATATATTCATTCGTAGGTAGGGTGTTGTTCACACATTGCCGCAATTGTGTACTACCTATCGCACGCAAGATATTTATCAAAAATTATTCAGCCTGCCGAAATTCTTAGTGGACCTTTTTTGAGAAACGGTATAGTGTTACCGTTAATGAAGATAGCGATAGTGATTAAAATAAGACGTAAAAGACATTTTTAAGTTGATACATATACGAGTAAATGCCATAAATTTATTTTATTTTTAGTTCTTAACAAAGAATATTTATGTTTAAGTTCTTTGGCTGTATTAGAATTGTATAAGAATAAAATGTAACAGAATCCGACCAACATAGTTTTTTAATTTTGACACTGTTGCTTTTCGATTTTAACCGTCAAACTTATATGACTGACAGATTGTTAAATAAGGCTTTTTTAGAAATGTCACTTAGAGTGGTCACTCCTTCAGGTATCAAAAAAACTTTTTTTTGAAATTTTGACTTACGTGTTTTTTACAGAAATTGCAAAGATAGAGACTCAATTTTCTTTTAAGGCATACATACCTATCAATTTACCAAAATGAATTAAAGATATTATGATAAAGATTTATAGTTTTAGAGATACGTCAAATTTCATAAATTTTGTTTTTATTTTTTCCCGGCTGAACCACTGGGAATTTTTCAACCAAACTTTGCGCAATTATACAACTAAATGAAAGCAACTATAGAAAAAATAAACAGCTCTTAATCATTAAAGGGCATTTTTTCCTCCCTTATCCTGCTACGGCCTTTGATCAATAAACTGTTAAATTTTTCAAATTTGTATTATTTAATAACTCAAATTGAACACGAATTTCTCAAAATAATACATGATACTCGAAAGAAATCCGAATAGTTTTACTAGCGTACTCGTATTTCTGATTATGTTTGGAAAATAAAATGTCATATAAAGTAAGCTGGATTTGACTTAGTTTTCGATTTTTGATTATTTTTGTTCTGTACAATCTTCAGTGTAAGTAAAACGTCGTTCTGGTTTTAGGTACCGTTGTGAGACTGACACGTTATCTGACTGATTGATCTTGACTGCAAAAGTCAAGTCGCCAAGTCAACTAGTCCTTTGCCAATGTTTTACTGGTGAAACAAAAAAAAAAGATTATGAATGGAAATATTAAAAAAGTTAAAATTCATATTTGGACCTAAAATCATACATATTATTTTACTCCTTTAGAACTCAGGAATACCCTGTTAAAATTATTCGGATTTCTTCCGAGCAACTTGTATTATGAGACTAAAAGACGCCCGTGACTTCGTTCGCAAGGCTGGAAATTTTATAACCCCCTTCTGCATGGTTGGATAATAAAAGTATCCTATACATATCCTCGGGTGTCCAAGTATCCCAGTACCAAAAATGGTTGAAATCTCTTCAGCAGTTTAGAAGGCTAGATACAATACCCACAAATTTAAAAACAAAAAAAATACGGAGACTTTTAAACATCCTATTTTAGTAACTTTGGTCCAAATATTTTCAATGTACAAGAATCTGGTCAATGGCAACACGCCTTCCCCTCCACCAACACTGGAACATTCTTAGACCCAGACAATCTGCGTGTACCATCTGCCTACGTCTGGGGGTCCAGCTTTGCGCCCCACATAGGTGCCCCTGTGGCAGTGACGTCACTCTGGGCCACCACGGTCTTGCCTGCCAGAAAAGTACCGGCCGCTTTTCGAGGCACGCCGCACTCAACGACATCATCCACCGCTCTCTTGCCACCGTCAACGTGCCAACCCTACTCGACCCTGCCGGCAACGCTAGGGACGATGGCAAGAGACCGGACGGGATGTCCCTGATTCCGTGGAGTTTGGGAAGGGTGATGGTGTGGGACGCTACCTGTCTAGACACATTAGCCCCTTCTCATCTCCACGGAACCTGCAATAATGCAGGTGCGGCGGCCGAAGCGGCCGAAAAGCTTAAAACACATAAATACAGGGGTCTCAGCGCCGAGTACAACTTCGTACCGTTCGGAGTCGAGACCTTTGACTCGTGGGGCCCCAGCGCCCACCAGCTGGCTGACGTCACAAGGGACCGAAGAGCTGACATTTTCCTCGCTCAGCGCATAAATATAGCGATACAGCGAGGAAACGCTGCCAGTATCTTCGGCACCATGCCAAAGGGGCCGAATTTTTTAGATTTAATTTAGTTTTAGGTAGTTACATTTAAATTTTTAATTTAGGCTTTTATTTTAGGTGTATATTGTTTCTACTTTAGGGTTTTAGTTTAATATTAGTGTGATTTTATAAAATAGAACATTATTTTATGCCACACCTGGCCATAAGTGACTTTTTTCCGCACGCTACGTGTACGGAAAAAGCCGCTTTCTGGCCAAGTGTAGACATAAAATTATGTACACAACACGGGAGGTAATAAAGAAAGCTCTCGATCGCATATTTACGTCCCTCGCTTGCAGCTCCCTCGATCCTACCTCGATCTCAGCCTTTCTTTGTTTTACCACCCTAGTTGTGTAATGTACTATTTCACGCCACTGCTCAGAAAGCTAGCAATAGATGGTCAGAATTCAAAACGGTGAGGTCTTGGACAGTATATGAGACAAGCCAACAATGTAATCAGACATGCCAGAAATAGCATTGTTGGTCAGTTTTCAACAACAATTTGACCAATCAGAGCACGCCGTATGCCTCGGCGACATTATAATAGACCAATCAGATAGCGAGCTGCGCCGCAGCACGTCAGGCAACTTCGACAATACTCCATACAGCCACTGTCGCACTAGTAATTGGCAAAATAAAAAAAAAAAACAAGTGTCACTTTAGTTGGTATCTGCGTTTAATTATTGGGCTCGAATATTCTTGAATATCAAATATCATTAGGAAAATAGCGGAATAATTTATTAGTTTTTAATACTGGGTAGGTCAATTATATTGTTTCGATAGGCCTCGTCGTTAAGGGCCAGAAAATATCGCTACTGCATTTTTGTTCCCTGTAATTTTTCCAAAATATTGTATTAAATTCTCGATTAATAAATATTGTTACTAAAAAAAACCCGACCGCGGTGCACTTTAAAAGTGCATAAAATCCGCCATTTTGTTTATTTTAAGGAACTTTATACCCAGTGACACTCGCGTTATAAACACGAATCTAATGATGTATCATTTATCAAAATCGGTTGTGCCGTTGAGTAGTTACGAGCGGACATAGGAACGGACATTCATACATACATACAAGTCAAACACATAACCCTCCTTTGGGCTTCGCAGGCTGACAAAATTAGTGCCTAAGTTCGTAATAAAAATCAAACAGTCTATGCGAGGTCTATGTCGGCTGTCAGCTCTCAATTGTAAACAAAATATTGTGAAAATCAATAGGTATAAGGGAAGTTTGATAGGTATTTAAGTATACAGTTAACGCAAACTTTATGCTAATGACGAGTACGTACATCAATGCTTTAACACGTCTTAATTTTAGCAATATTGTACTTATCGATTGTCTGAAAATATTCAAGGATCATATCCCTCTCACAAATTCTAGTCTCCGCGCACGAACTCATTTTGAAGTGAAACTCTGGAATTCTTGCAATTCTTTTTTTTTTTTTTCTTCAATCCAAAGGCCAGCACAATGATCTAATAATACCGAACACACAAATTCATCGATTTTTTTGGATGTCGCAAATGACACTTGTCAGTCGACACACCACAGACCTCAACAGATACTTATTTTGTTAAGACGGACGTATATACTTGACATTTTGGCGCCCTTAATTCAAAGCTGTCATATCGGGAATTGAAAAAAATATTTTACAAAATTTACAGGGAATAAAAATGCAATAGCGGTATTTTCTAGTTCATTACGTCGGGAACTATCGAAAAAAAAAATTACACATCTTTGAAAAACTTTACTTAGCCAATTGTGTTATTTTCTAATGTAACAGGGTTTAAAGTATTTGTATGGATAAAATAATAAATAAGTGTATGCTATTCGGTGTTAAAAAATTGTCCACGGTAGGTATACATATTACCGAAAAATACAAAATTGACTTTTGAATGATTTAATTTTTGTTATGATATTATTATTATTACCTCGCAGTAGGCGTGATAAGCACTATGTTAAGTCTCGGCCGAAAGTGCAATAGATGGACTCGTATTCTTTGAGGGCCTCCCCTTCGGGTCGGCCCTCAAAGTCACTCGTCCATCTATTGCTTACTTTCCGGCCTCTACAACAATGTACTATTTTACGCCGTATTACATAAAAATATGGCTCATTTAAAATAAAAAATAATGAAAAAATAGACGAAGTGTTATTAGCACCCCGCAGACATTGTTTAAGCCTGCAATATTGTTGATGAAGCCTGGATAATCCTACGTCTTATTGTAGACCAACTAATGTAGGAGTTGACCTCGGCAATTATTTTTCCGATAGCGAAAATAAACAATTTTTATAAACTGGAATCATAATTGAGATACTTTAGATACATCCCATTCTTGTGATATTATCCGTCTTACACATTTTGGGATATAAACCAGTCAATAACCTACACCTATACACGTATGGAATTAAGCGATGTAATACCGAAAGTAAAGTTTCAGGGTAAACAAAATCCCTTAAATTCAAATCATCGTTAGGGATTACAAGTTTAAATCGCTTCTATGTGTATGGGCATGAACAAACTTGTGCTTCGGAGATACGCGTGTGTGAGTAAATCACCCTTAGTGTGTACATCATTTACGAGCCCAAAAATGCTACTTTCCCGCTTCCTCTCGCCGGGTGTTGTAATGAGTGTAAATGTGTGGGTGAGTCGGGTCGTACAGACGAGCTCGCGGGCTCGGCGAGGTTGTGTGCGCGGATGGTCCGGGCTCCGTAGCCCCCGCCAGTAGCGAGCCGGTCGTAGCGGCACAGAGACGCGCTACGCCGTAGCGGGATCGCACATTGTGTTCCGCCTACGCTTCGGACAATAGCGCCGGCGACGATTCGTGGCGTTTTGTTATTTTTTGTTAGATGTGAATAAAAGGGACTCTTTGTGACTGTCACTCGTAAAAAGCGTAGACGGTACGCTAAAAGATGACGTCCTTTGTTCACGAAACAGACAGTTTTGTACAGACTTAATTTTGAACATTGATGTATTAATGATACAAATGACTGACTTGGGACGTTGACGTTACTGAGCTATGTAACGTACGGTGTGTGTTATATTAATGAACGAATATCTGACATGTTGTTGTAATCCATGTGACGTTTGCTTGTGTTAGTGCCGTAATTAATAACAGACGATTGAATTGCGAGTGCCAACATGGAATTTCTGTTTCCACCAATTCGGTTTTGGCTGTGAGGTAAATAATTTATTATAGTTTGCTTTAGTAGTGTAAGATTGTTTGAAATTGCTTTCGTTTATGGTATGGAATCGTTTTAAATTACAGGTTACAAGGACTTTGATACAAGCGACAGGAAATCAATCTGCCTGAATTAATAAGTAGTGTTTAACAGTACTTTGTGTTCGTAAACGTTACAAACTGCAATTATAGCTATCGTGATTACACATTTTCTTCTGAAAGGCTTTTAATAATTATGAGAAGTTTCTTGTGGTTTTAAAAATGACTTTTTAACAACTTTTCGTAAGTTGAAATGCATGGTTTCGCACTTAAGCCAAAAACTGGTTGCAAATATTCAGACACAATCATAAAATTTATAGAAATGAACGTATAAAATTGGGGAAGATTTTTAAGTGTTTTGATCCGTATATCTTTATTTGCTTAAGTTAGGTTTTTTACAATATATATATAAAAAGTAAAATACAAAATGAAATTACAAAACATAAACTAAGTGTTTTTATTATTAACCATTCTGAGGTGTCAGACGTTGAGATTTGTGACTGGAAGTAGACCGAAATAAGGGAGAAACAGAGCATTTTCATGAGGAAATAAGATGAACATTTCGCCCGTGCCTCCCATAGGTACTACTAGAAAATAATGTTTGATTTTTTGGAATGTTTTTAATTTATTTCATTGCATATTTGAGGAAAGCACTACACATACCTCGGCGTGAAATGGGGTTGCCAGCCTCGTAACTATCTGGCCTCGCATTCGGTCGACCATCTACAAGTATAAATGTAGTCGGCCGGCAACCCCTCACTTCCAGTAGTAATGTACTATTACTTACTTAAATAATTAAAAGTCCTATAAAAATTTAACCAATATCATTTGAAGCCGACAGTTTAAATAAAAAATTAATAAAAGCCAAATCCTCCTTCCAACAAATCCGTTTAAAACTACATACTTATTTTAACACAGTAATCATTAGACGCTGATCTAGGATTCCATTTAGATTGTAAGAGGCAAGTTACGATATAATTATGTAGGTAAGTAGGTACTTACCTTTAATTAAATACTTAGACAACAATAATAATAGGACACATTTTCAATTAGATATCAGGAGCAAGTATGTGAAGAAATGTTTTCGTTATATCGGCAAAGAATTAATTTACAGGTTCAAGTTTGGTAACGTGATGATTATAGTTTTGTATTATTATTACTAACAATCTATGGACGGAAGCTGCCTAAGAATAAATCATTTTTATTTTTATTTAACCGAGGTAATTGGCGGAAAAAGAGAAGACCCTTGTTCGACAATACAGTCAGTAGGCCAGGCTAAAATAAACGGCCAAGCTCGAGTGAAGGGTCCCGTCGCGTAAAGAGACGCCAAAAATAGGGTTCCGATAGCACTTTTTGGGTACGAAACCCTAAAACGATGTAATACGTAGGTAGCAATACAGTTATCCTATGGATTCACGACGGGTGAAAAGCTATAACGTAGCATGAACAGCAGCGGCCGTCGTGTACTATCTTCTAACTGCTATCGCCAACCCGCCTACCAAGTGTTACAATGATGATTATGGCTTATCTATCTATCTTTGAGCCACGGACATCCACTGCTGGACATAGGACTCTCCCATAGATCGTCACAGAGTACGGTCCTATGCCGATCGCACCCACCGACTCTTACGAGGTCGCCTATCCACCGAGTGCCGTCCTGCGCTGCGCTTAAATATATCGTCATACCCATAGTACGAGCATTGTTTAATTTGGGGCTAGGTCGATTTGTGTTAGATTGTCCCTCAATATTTATTTATTTATATAATTAATGTTCTTTGGGGAGGTTTCGTTCCACCAGTAGACATCTTTCGACAGATGATGATAGGCGCTTAGTACAACTGGCTTTTAACATGCTATGACTTTTTCACGTGTCGAACGGACCCCTTTTTACAGACAGTAACCATTGTGCCCTTTGCGTCGCAGTAAATTTAAAATGTTTGTCTTGCGCTGTTTGAGTAGGGCAGATTCGAATGTGACAGTCTGACCTTAAGTCCTTCACGTCAGGGACGAGTTTGTGACAGATTTTTGAATAAGATCAAATTATTACATACGATAAAATGTATTAAAAACCGTGGGTTGCCATAATGATTATAAGGGCACTCGAGATACTGAACTTGAACTACAGCCGTCGCGGTGTATCAATAATTATTTTGTTATTAGGCTCCGATATTAAAATTAAGACTAACCTCTATACAAGCCCATAAAAGTTAGTCTAGTTTTAGTAATAGGACGGCAGAATGCTTTTACGGTAAAGACAACGTTTAGGCACAAAACAACCATGAAACCGTCACGTCAGTCGGGATTCTGTCAGTCTAGCCATATCTTAAAGATTACTTAATAATACAGGGGAAGTGACAGCAACGCCGAAGACCAAGCAGGCGTAATACATATTGGCTCAGAAACCTTCGAGCATTGTTCGGAATGAGCACACGATCGCTATTCAGAGTAGCAGTTTATAAAGTAGGTACACATTGCGATTATGATCGCCAACCTTCGGTAGAAGAGGACACCAAAAGAAGAAGAGGTAACTTAGATGGCAGTCTCTTCAAGGCATAATATTAATTAACTCAACTAGTCAAATCTGAAATCATGATCATAAGCATATTCCGAAATAACAAGGCAAATCGCCATGTAATGAAAGAATATATAATTAATAAAAAAGAAGTTACGAACTGTACTCATGTAACTTATTGTAAATATAAAATATTGTTAAAAGTTTCGCTTCTCAAAGGTAGTAATATTTCAACCTTACCACCTACGCAGCTATTTTGTCGAGCATAATTTATGTCATACTTGAGTCAGGCATAAATGAACATTAGGTACGAAAGTTCCGAAAGATGGAGGTTATTACTTGTACAAGTATTCCGCATTTAGGCACTCCTGTGTTCTTATTGCAAACAGTGACTTTTGACCTTTTTGTTAGAAAACATGTCAAATGAGTCTGTCTAGTAGACGAGTCTGTCTAATAGACTGCCGTGGCGACTTAGCGCCTTATCACACTTAGCGAGTTGCGAGCGTTTTTCTATACAAATATCGGTGCTCGCCTTCGTACAAAACACGCTCGCAACTCGCCAGTGTGATAATGCTCTAAGTCGCCACGGCAATCTATTAGACCGACTCATGAAGTGTATATATGACGTTCATAATAGGGTATTTGACAACAATCAAAATAAATTCATTAACTCTAACCAGCAAATTACGCTTTCAAAACAGCCCGGATAAAATCATTCAAACTTATTTTCGTGCCATCAACGATTTTACAATGACGAAAACTAAAAATAAGGCACCATATGTTGAGCATGACCTCACATGATAGTATTTCATACTAAACTGCATACTTTCGGAGCGTTTTGACACTTCATAAAAAGAAGCTGATTTGAATTGTCATCAAGTAGCCTATTATATTTAACTTTGACGTTTTTCTCTATGAAGTTTTTAGATACGCACTCCCTCGCACAGCGCTCATTCCAGTACCTACATTATCCGAAAATGTATAACTTATTATTATTTTGTCATTAAGCAGATTTATTTATTTAATAATACAAAAGAAATAAATAATGATAAATTATACATGTTAATTTATATGAATCCGGATTATGATCGTCAAAACAAATATTAACAATCAAATAAAACACGATGCAATGTCAACAAATAAATGAAGAAAAATACAATGAATAATGGGTCGTTGTAGTTTTCATTATTTTACACTAGCATTTACCTGTGGCTCCGCCCGCGTTGTTCCCGTTATTATCCTAAGACAACTCTTTACCGGGACATAAAGTATTCTTTGTTTCAATCCAGGACTTAGTCTAATTGCATGTCGAATTTCAGCTCAATCCATTCGGTTGTTACCGTGTTATTTAGTAATAAACATCTTCACAATGTGAAAGTTCACATTTATAATATTAGTGTGATTATTTCAATTAAATTTATTTTTTCTCCCAACCTGTTAATATAGTGGACTAGCATTTTCCCGCGGCTTCGCCCGCGTTGTTCCCGTTACTGTCCCAAAGGAACTCTTTACCGGGAAATAAAGTATCCTATGTTTCAATCCAGGACTTGGTCTACCTGCATGCCAAATTTCAGCTTGATCCATCCAGTTGCTATCCCGTTATTAGGTAACAAACATCCAAACATCCAAACATCCAAACATCCAAACACCCAAACATCTTCACAGACTTTCGCATTTATAATATTAGTGGGATTTATAATCTGTACATGAAAGAAACATTTTTTTTGTCTCTTCATTGGTTTTTAATGCGGGTAAATTACACCACATTTTATGTTACATATCGGCTCAAAGGGCGTAATCGCCGTAGGATCTAATGGCGTTTACGCCCTTTGAGTCTAAAGGTATTGATATATACAGCGTGGGAGGGACTATACCGACAAACTTTAACTATAGATTCTAACAACTATTAGGAGTAAAAAATGTTATGTGATGTATAGTCGAAAAACGCTTACTTTCCGAGATATTCATTATTTTGTAAATGAAAAATCCCAAGTGTGTAACAAGCCCTAGTAAATGTGACTAAGATACCTTTACTGATTTTTTAAAATCCTTTAACTAAACAGGAATTAACCTTCGCAGTATTTGATGGTAAGCGACTACGAGGCCAAAAAATTGACCTTTCGTTTCGATTTTAGCTTTTTTTTTCTTTTTGATAACTTTTCAGCCAGTAAGGACATGTTTATAACGAGGGGCTTAATTTACTGATTTATTTTGTCCCATAAGACTATTAATGTAAAATGACAATATTCGACCCATGTTGATATAACATTTTTTACTCGTCACACCACCAGGAATTCATGGCTAAAGTATGTCGGTATAGTCCCTCCCACCCTGTAGATACAAGAAATCAAAGTACATAGAAAATTCAAAGTACGAGTGGTTGAGTCGCTGGGCCGGAAATCCAGAGGTACCGGGTTCGATTCCCGATCAGGACACAGGTGAGTGCCATTTAATTTTTCTATGTACTTTGATTTCTTGTATCTATAATATGTTATAATTATCTGTTTAAACGCGGCTGTTGAATAAATAAAGTTCACAGTTGTTGTACTTTATAAAATGACTTTCACGGAAAAGACATTATGACTTTGTAATAAATAATGGGAACACTAAGCGAGTGGCCGGAAGCAATCGCTTTCAGTAAATATGTGAATGGAAAAATCTTTTCATCATCTTACTTAGTTATTGAGACGGTAGAGACGGATTTAAGGTTATGTTTGTGTTTTGTGCTATTTTAAGTCTCCCAGATGTTTATATTTATAATCTGAGTGAAATATAAAATGTCGATAGTGTAGCCAAAAGAAAAGAAAAGGAAAAAAAGAAGATAGAAGAATGTAAGAAAGACATGTAAAAGAGCCCTTGAGGGCCTACTTAGAGAAATAAATTATTTTATTTTATTTTATTTTATAATATTACTGAGTGATATTAAATTTTAAATACTCAAAATACTGTTGCAATAGACGCATAATTTACAAGCATTTTTATTATACCTATTGCAGTTAAATGTATAATTTTGGTATATTTTTATACTGGTGACAATTTTTCACTCAAGCACCTTCTTATAAACCTAAGTAAACTAATATACTTATTTATAATAAAATGCAGATAAACAATTTTCTGTAAACTCGTTATGCGACAGCCAGCTAGGACTTTCAACAAAAGCGGCTAAATATTATGTAGATCTTCCAAATTGTCTTACGCAATAACATTTTCTTACATTTTATTTTTCTGCGATCCCATTTAAAATGGTCTTATGATACATGATGTATATTGATAATTTTTCTCAACAAAAAAGAAACCATCCTTGAAATAATACTTTATCTGCCGGGCTAGCACAACATGCCGAGACTTCTCTTGCCGCTCGATAGAGAACGGCCACTCACTTTGGCATATTTTTGAATATTTGTCGCGCGACAAGAGTCGTGTGGCACAGTAAGTAGAGGCATTGGATATAGAAAATCTATAATTAGCTATATCTTTGTGCCTTGGTATGTTATTCAACACATTTGGGAATACAGGTGGCGACTGTGACATTCCTCGATAATTCGCAAGGTTTATGATGCTCTTGAGACCGAACAGAGCCCAATAACAGTTAATTTATAGACATTTTAGTATTCAAACGGGATATATAGAATCTATCACAATTTACTACAGCAAAAAAACGTTCGCTTCTTTACCAGAATACACGTACTGCAAGCGTGAAAAAAATCTAGCTATATGCTTATTATATATACCTACATAATTATAATAATACCGTAATTAGGATATGTTTATTTACATTACGTAATTACGTAATGTTATGGTTCTTTTTCATTATAATAACTGAGGAGTGTTAGAAATAAGAAATAACGCAAAAAATATCCAAGTTTTGAATTTTTTTATTACTAGTCGCGGGCATTTCTTGTAAATGAACGTTTTGAAATAAATTATTACGTAATATAATTTCGTTAAATTAATTAATTTATTCAATGAGTAGTGAAAACTGGAAGGTGCTCGCGACTTCGTTCGTGGAGGTGAAATAAGTTAGATATTTTATTTTTGCTTAGTCGGGTAAAAAGGGTTATGTGTTTACCAGGGTCAGGTATGTACACCGAAATTCACGGAAAACGATCTAGTAGGTAGTTTATGAGTGATTCACATACAAACAAACAGACAAAAATTTAAAAACGATTTGTTTTATTATCCATTTTTAACCCTCGCCAGTTTTATGGAAAAATCTTTAATGCACAAACAGTCCTTCTACAATTTTATTATTTATGTATAGATTTACACGATTCGCGTACGTGTTTACAAATCCATCTTGTGAATAAAAAGCAAAACGCAAAATAATTTCAGAGAACGAATAGCTTCCTTCTCAGAAATTATTTTGCGTTTTGCTGTGCCTATATGTTACATAATGTCGCATCTCTTGGTACACTACGTGGAACTGTGAAGCTAACTAGCACCACTAGGGTGCTGACTCGTGTCAAGTCTCGGTCGTTGAGCGGATTGCCTACAGAAGTGTTAATGAACTCACGTAGGAACCTTTACTGAGTCCCTTGTATTAGATTAGAGCCTTCTTAAACTGCCTATACCTTGAAGGTGGCTTCGCCTGTGTTATGCCCGTTATTATCCTAAGAGAACTCTTTAACAGGATATAAAGTATAGGTACTACGTTTCAATCCTGGATTTGGTCTACTTCCATGCCAAATTACATTTTAATCCATTCGACGTTTTTTATCCACAAACATCCAAATATCCATACCTCCAAATAACGGAATATCCAAACATCTTCACAAATTTTCGCATCTATGGGTAATATTAGTAGGATTATATTATTCAGAAAAAGTAATTTCTTTCCTCACCGGGGGATCAAACAGCTATTTTTTGTCCCATGACTTAGGTAAATTTTCGGGTATCTTGATTTTGCATACAGTTTGTACACAATAGAATTACTTTTACAGTGGTTTTTGCGCAATACATATTTTCATTTCGCTCTGGATAAAATTTACTCCCTTGCCATACATAATTTGTGACACAATGGAAACTTTTACAAGTTACTTCCTAATCATGAACCAATCATATACCGCGCTACGAAAAAACGGTGTCGCCGATGAAGTTATAAAAACAAAACAACATCACCTTCAAACTACAGGCTGATGAAATAAGCCTTTCACACGTACTTTCATAAAAACCGTGGGTAAACAAAGCGAGTACAAGCTACACAGGGTGCTGTGACATTTCCCCCACAATGGCACGCGTCAAACAATGAGGCCAGTCGATCGCAGTATCGCCGGTTTCGCAAACAGAGACACGGTATATGCGGGGCCTAAATGCGCTTTGTGTTTTGGTTCAGCCGTATTTATTGGGGTAAAGAAATATGTTGAATTATTTTTTGTTTAGACATTCACCTATTTGAGGTAGTGTCCTGATATTGACTAGAAAAAAAAAACAAGTTGGTGTGAACTATATAATGGTTATCAGTAAGATTTAATTTTTTTTAAACGTGAATGTATCCATTCAGTGAATTGGATATTTATTATTTTTAATTAAATTAAACGCACAATATTGAATCGGAATAAATGTCGAGTAGCTATCATGGAAATTAGACAAATTTAACTATATTACGCCATTAGTTTTATACAGAATTAATTATATTACGAGATATAACAATTTTACGTGATAAAACTATAGTATTTTATGCAACAAGTAGGCTCAAAAAATGCGAATGGCGCGAGTTGCGAATAGAGACGCCATGAGAGTTTTTTGCCTTAACGTTGCAACGTTGCATATAATACTTCTTCTACGACTAGATTTTAAAATAAAAAAATAAACATAGCTCGCAAACAAGGCAAATATGACATATGACTGACAGTATGTGTCTATGGTAAACTTTTTTTTAATTTTACGTATACTCGCTATTGACACGCAGTGACGATATTAAAAATACTTTTTTTTATGTTGGCATCAATGAATTTAGAGTGCTTAATCCTTGACCTAAGTTTAACCTAGATTTAGAAGTCTGTGGCTGCTAGCAGTATCGTTTTGCGACTATAACGACACTAGTGCTGTTATGGGGAATAGAGTATAGACTTCTCTGAACTCATATTACGTATGTTCTTATATTAGTGTTTGTGACCAAGTAAAAGACAGATAAAAGTACAGGAGTAGAAAAAGTATTTTATCAATAAAAAACTGTTAGGGTAATACTTTAATAAGCATTTTAATTCTATCTTTAATGATTTTTTTTCCAGACAATATATACTTGTAGTAAATTATACACGTCGTATAATACCTATACCATTCACAGTATTGTAGTTTGCGGCCCGAGCAGCAGGCGACAGCTATAAATATGCAAACGAGGCCTTCTTTATTACCGCCCATGTTGTATAATACAATTTTACGCCTTCCCCTGACAAGAAAGTGGAATTTTCTCCTTGCGCTAATTTTTATTTTACAAATAGGCCACTCTTTTACAGGTCTGACTCAAACACTTCGGCAAGTATATTATGATTCAGTAAGTACTATAGTAAATTACATAACTAGGGTGTTAATACAAAGAAAGGCCGAGATCGCAGAAGTTTGTGGCCCGAGCTGCAAGCGAGGGACGTAAATATGCGATCGAGGGCTTTTTTATTACCTCCTGTGTTGTGTACATCATTTTATGTCTACACTTGGCCAGAAAGCGGCTTTTTCCGCACGGGCAGGTGTGGCATAAATAATTATTTTCCGCAATAGTGAATTACTTAATTAAAAGTGACTTTTATTGAAAAGACGTCCAAATTCAAAAAACATCATCGCTTTGATACCCCAAATATGTTTCATAATATGAGGTTAAAACTTTCTTTAAAAAGATGGATTCATCTGACTCAAAAGTCTGGCTAAGACTTGGCAGCGTAACTTATCGTTCTGCAAGATTTGTGAGGCAACCTCTTTGAACCTTCTTCTAACACATGGGTGTCTTTGACCTCTCGAATAGGCGTATGTCGAAGAATGCGGCCAATTTTGTTAGGTAAATCGTTTCACGTTCATCCTTACCTTTTAAAAGGGTGTAAGCAAAATAAAACACACTCCTATGTCGGAGAACATAAGCTTTGTGCCGTGGAATCATAACACACATAAGTGTGCTGCAGCAGGATGGCCGTGTCGGGAATCGAACGAAACGTCAAGCGGTGTCATGTGTCAAAACATCGCTTGGGAGTGGTCTGTGCTTGGTCTTTGGCTGGTAGCTTTGTGTCAAGTCAAGAATGACAGAAGGGTCGTAAACGTCAAGTTGAGAATAAATACGCGAGCAGCCCATTGACAGTGAGATTCTGGTTTCAGAGATTGGACCGCATGGTTGCCGGACGCTCAGATAGTCTGTAACATTCAAAGCACCACGATATATATATATATATATACCGTCACACTTCTTTGTGCCTATAGTAATAAAGATGTGCTGCGTATATGTGGTGCTTTGGGTGTTACCTACATATAGGGTGGATTTGATGCTGACGTACGTCAGGTCAGATTTTATTTATGTAATGTAAAGGTTTTTATCATCAGCACAGAATAAATTAAAATTGTTAGCACTGGGTTGCCACTGTTTGTACTGGCTTATATCGTTGCCTCCAATAAAAAGGGAATAAGTTACTAATACACTAGTTACAAAAGGGCAGAAGTCTTACAGTAAGACTTACGCTCTTTTACATTTAGCTTATAGATGATTTGTTCTCTTTTTTATCGGAGGCACTGATATTACGAGGCAGTGTTTGTAACCGCTTCGCTCTGAAATAATAATAACTGAATATATTTATTTTAGCATGATTCATTTATATTTATCGTATTTACTTTGTTAGCGTTCGAACTTTGGCAGTAAAATATTGAAATGGGAGTGGGTTCACGTTATTTTTGCGTGATGTTTTGTTTATTTTACTTACCACAACTTATAGGTACACTTGGGTTATTGTATAACCTACGTTGAGATAGTTGATGCTTAAATTGTGAAAATAAAATAACCGTAGGTACAGACATCTTAAAAAATAGTGCTCGAGGAGTTCTTCTCTCATTTTCTCAGCGATCCCTTTATCAGAACTGGATTCGGAAGTATATCCCTCCGATTTTTTTTTGATTCGGTTAAAATAACGTAAATACGATAATATAATACGGAAATGTAACAAAAATAAAAAATTCTGCCGATTAAAGATCCTTCTTTTTATGAAGCCAAGAGTTAGTTGAGTTAAGTACGTAAATAAGCTTATTTTTAAAATCATTTTTGTATTGGTGACGACAGATATGTGAGGTAGATTTTGGAGCTTAGACCATTCATAGGCGTGGTCTATGTTTAAAACATATTGTTGGCTAACGCCCATTATTATTATTACACCGCTCCGCCACTTCGCACCGCTCTGGTAAAAACGGAGCCTAATTTTTTTCATCGGCCGATGGTTATAATGCTCCAAATGTTTAGACTGTACCATGCTTGCTTACTACGTTTATGTTGGTGGCGTCTGAAGAGATTAACTTATTATAACCCTATTAATCAACTTGTAATTAATTTTAAAACCCCAGTAAAAATATATCTGCAGAAATGAGAATAAAGTCAAATATTAAATTTAAAACTAAACTTGAAATTGCACTGCACATTTTACGACCGGGCATAAATCTGAGAAGAAATTTAATACAGGTACCATACCAGAGACATTATGGGTATTATATCGCATTCACGTGCAAGGAGCATTACGAAAATAGAATCGTCTCTAAGCAAGTAGCGTCGCGGTACAGCCTACGACACAAGTATGTACTTTTATACACTTTATTGCAACGGAATAAGGCGACAATAGTAGATTGTGTCACAAGGGAGCAAAATGATGTATTTACGGCGAGGGCGTACATTGAATCCTGAACGAAGCGAAGGATTCTACAATTGAATCCCGAGCGTAGCGAGGGATTCTAAAGTAGAATCCGGAGCGTAGTGAGGGATTCAAGTGTTAACGCCCGTGGTGTAAATAATTTTGCTACCTTGTGACACATACTGCTTTTCACACCGACTATGAGGAAAATTTAAATACAAACGCTACCTACCAAAATAACGAAAACGAAATATATAGTTAGTCAAAGAGCATCACACATTTTTAATAAAATGAAATGTGAAATTGTTAAATTTACAGTTCCTTATTATTTATAAAACGTTTATTACTTTTTACGGACGGGACGAATTTACCACTTCCATATTATATTTATGGCCCTCGCCTGCGGCTCGGACCCCAAACACCTGTGGTCTGGGTCATTCCTTATTATCGACTTTATGTAGAGTCGATATGTAGAGTCAATGTAGAGTCGATAATGTAGAGTCGTAAATTTACAGTTCCTTATTATTTATAAAACGTTTATTACTTTTTACGGACGGGACGAATTTACCACTTCCATATTATATTTATGGCCCTCGCCTGCGGCTCGGACCCCAAACACCTGTGGTCTGGGTCATTCCTTATTATCGACTTTATGTAGAGTCGATATGTAGAGTCAATGTAGAGTCGATAATGTAGAGTCGATATGGAGAGTCGATATGTAGAGTCGATATGTAGAGTTGATATGTAGAGTCGATATGTAGAGCAATAATGTAGAGTCGATATGGAGAGTCAATGTAGAGTCGATAATGTAGAGTCGATATGGAGAGTCGATATGTAGAGTCGATATGTAGAGTTGATATGTAGAGTCGATATGTAGAGCAATAATGTAGAGTCGATAATGTAGAGTCGATATGGAGAGTCGATATGTCGAGTCGATATGTAGAGTGGATATGTAGAGTCGATATGTAGAATCGATATGTAGAGTCGATATGTAGAGTCAATAATGTAGAGTCGATAATGTAGAGTCGATATGGAGAGTCGATATGTAGAGTCGATATGTAGAGTTGATATTTAGAGTCGATATGTAGAGTCAATAATGTAGAGTCGATAATGTAGAGTCGATATGGAGAGTCGATATGTAGAGTTGATATGTAGAGTCGATATGTAGAATCGATATGTAGAGTCAATAATGTAGAGTCGATATGTAGAGTTGATATGTAGAGTCAATATGTAGAGTCTATAATGTATGGTATGGCAACGGCATATTCTAAGCAGGTTCAAACTAAAAATACCCTGTAGGTACCTAGTCCTTGAACAGAAAAGTATCACTTTGATCCCTCTTATGAGGGATCAAAATACTTTTTTCTGAATAGGAGGTGTGAAAAAGGTATAGATATCATTGTCGTCGGGTGTACATTGTTGCGCGACCGTAAACGCCGAGGAAATTGAGTTGAGTTGCGAAAAACGTCTGTTTGAAAATATTTTTGTGAATGCCTTTCCACTGCCACTTGCCAGACCTCTAGGTGTATGCCTAATTTTACAGCGGCACGCTTAATTAACATTAAACTTTCGGAATAATATCAGAAATAATGTTTATGCATATATATGTCGTGTTGTGATTGATTTAGTACTAAAATACTACAGTATCATGTTCTTCTTTTTTAATTCTAGTACCTAACTGTACAGATAAATGTACCACTTGTGATCCTGATTAGACATAAGTACAATCTTAACATGGCGAAGTACGATTGTTTTTGGCAAATATGCAGCAGTTTTTTCTCGAACCATTTACGGTTGCTGGTTGTATTTGGCTTATTGTACGCTTACTTGCGGTGTTGTTAATCGAATACCGGCATACCCCGACTCTAAATAAATTGTACTCCTGTACTGTGTTGGTCATAATTTTTTCGGTTGACATTATTGTTATAAAAAAGGTGTTTCAACTAAAAACTAAAGGCTTTTTAAAGATTTTGCTCTAAAGAGGTCTTAAGTAAGAAAGGACTTTGTCGTCTGTTATTTATGAATGCGCCTCAGCTGTACCTAAGCTAAGTTACAAATTAAACCTTGACTAGTCACTGTTTCTCTGTCCTCACACTTCATGCTTACCTCAGCTCTCATATTTGTTGTACATCTAGCACTAGCACTTTGTATAGTTCGTAAACAAGAACCATTATCAAAAGTAAACTACAGGTACAAGAAATATTGTATAACAGACGTCGGTCTCACCGCGAGACATTGTTGCGGCGCTCGCTACCGAACGCCAGGAAATTGAATTGAGCGGCCGAAGACGCCTGTCCTTGTTTGTAAATGTGTTTGTGGAGCTGCCTTCACGCAAGTTTAATACAACAGTAGTTTTGATATTAAAAAATATGTAGAGAAGTATTTTGCTGTATTTACGAAAAGGAGGACGGTTCTTCATATGACCCATAATGTCATATTATATACTTCCAAGAATGAAGGCTAGTATTAGAAATGTAATAAAAATAACTTTATGCCACACCTGACCATAAAGTGACTTTTTCCGCACGCTACGCGTACGGAAAAAGCCGCTTTCTGGCCAAGTGTAGACATAAAATGATGTCGTCGCTGGAAAGCAATAATGCTGTAACCCGCACCACCATCGAAGATGCTTTTTTTGCATATTCGTATTCAGTTTTTTTTTCTGCGTCGGCTGGTATAGTTATTATTTGCCTGTGATGATAAATAAAATGTATACAGCATATATTTTTTCACCTAAATTTGTAATCACGGAATGAAGAAACGCTGTAACCCGCATAAAATCCCGTGTTTTCAACTGCATTGTGGTTTACAGCAAAATGGTTTCCGCAATTAGGTCTCCGCCATCACGTAAAGCATTTTTGCTTTCCGTAAATTTCAACTTTTGACCAGTTTTTGTCATTTACAGCATTTTGTCGGGAGATGTTGTGAATAAACTATGGTGTACAGCATTTTAAAGATACAGTAATAAATGAATAATGACAGTAAAATCATTTTAAAATTTATAGTAAACGTGTATGTGTATATTATTGAGGGTCGTTTTTATTTGTAGTTTGCTAGTTTTCGTTTTTTAAAAGATTTAATCATGATTTAAATTAAATATAAATGTTTACAAAGCTTCCTTTGGATTATAGAGGTAATATAAAAATAACCTACTTTAAAAGAAAACCATGTTAATTATTTTTCCGTTCAAACTTTAATGCATGTAAACTAAAAGTGTATCACAACTGTTCTGTAAAACAATCTATATAAATTTTTGAATTGAATTGAATATATTTATCGATTACCTTTTTTTGAATAAAATGACACGTCAACCGTCCACGATTTTTTTCCCATCCTCCTAGATCTTAACTGGGAGCCATAAGTCAGAATGGGTAGAATGCACCAAATCTCAATGACCTTACATTTCAGTTATAGAAGGGGTTTCCCACCATTTGTGTTTTCATCAACCACAAGCTCCTCCAGGCGTTTCTGATACGTATTTAGATTTATTTATTTTGTAAAATAATGAGTTTTTTAATACTGTGTATGCGGTTTTAGCCTCATAAATACCATACTTCCGCTCTCAATCATCATCCAAACCAAATTATTTAAATTTCTTTACGCAATTGTATAGTGCTGCTGCATCTAATATACATACAGTCCAACAACATAAATATAACAATACCTAATGATAACTTTGTAATAGCCAAAACATAACATTTTCAGCTTAATATATATGTATGTGTGGCATATAAATTAAGTAGTTCAGAAAATATTACTACAGATCAACAATTATTTACCAGTGACATTTTAAAATGGATTAACATTAACAACCATTCGCACTTACTCTACTTCATTTATACCTGTTTCCTTTCATTCATTCAGTTACAGCAACATTGCAGTACAAAAATCTTGTCAATTTAAGTTTTCATGGCCCAAAAAATGTATTACGAACCACATCTTAGACTTACAGCATTTTAAAACGACTGTGAGATTTGGTAAAAATATTGTTTCCATACAAAATTTTTGTAAGTTACAGCATTATTGCGCGCCATGATTAGAAACATCGAAATGCTGTAAACGACAAAAGTCATATTAAAAACAAGTTTATATTAATTTTACCACTAAAATTATAAACTTCGATTTTTTTACAACATGTGTACTAAAGGGGGTTTAATAATCTCTTTTTGTTTGTGAGTTATGAATTTTTCAAAAAAAGTGCAAACGTTTTTTGGCTCTAGTGAAAAGTTTACTTTTTGAGGGTTACAGCATTATTGCTTTCCAGCGACGATGTACACAACACGGGAGGTAATAAAGAAAGCCCTCGATCGCATATTTACGTCCCTCGCTTGCAGCTCGGGCCGCAAACTTCGGCGATCTCGGCCTTTCTTTGTATTACCACCCTAGTTGTGTAATGTACTATATTCTATCTATCAGCTATGGACATCTACACCTAGCTATAGGACGCCCCCACAGAATTATATCGAGATAGAAGGAAAAAGTTTATGTACCTTGCGTGCTAAAAAGAATAGGGAATATGCATGAATTTTTTTAACATATTTCTTAATACAATTTGAAAATACCGTAAAAAAGATGACATACAGTGAAAATAAAATTGAAATCGACCGAGAAATACGGAAGATATAAACATTTTAAAGCAGTAATCAGACAGCGATTAGAGAGAGAGAGATCCGATATGGACTATGACGTCATAGTACACGGCTACCAAACAATCTCCATACTATATTCTGTTTTGCGAGAAAGAGATAGAGATAAATCTTTGTTGTGTTATATCTTGGTTATTTTTATAGTTATTCGAAAAATATTTTTTTCCTACTGTTTTTTATATGAATGAGGTTGTATTAAAGTAAATAAAAAATATGATGCATATTCCCTATTACTAGAGACGTTCTTTGGTCGCCGTCAAAATTGATGAAAAAGCTCGGTTTTTTTTAGTCAGGGGATTTTTAATGTTTAATTTAAGTTTTATAGTTATCAAACTGATATAATGTAGGTGTACATTGTTAGGCGCTTTGTCGTATCAGATAATTATTGCCCTCGTAACTGCACCTTAGTCTTCAATTAAACCTCATAGAGAACGAGAGATGCATCTATACAACGTATGTCTAATTAGCAGCCCCTGTTTAATCAGGGTGAGTGTAAAGGCGACATACTGGGAATTCCGAATAATTTAATTTTCCGCGAACGCGCCTTAACCTGCCAATTTATTCCGCTCCGGGTATTAGGGCTAAGTTGCTTATACTTGGTGCGCTTAAACCAAAATTCAATTACCTACCTTCTTTTATACAAAATAGATCCAATTTTTTTTGGAAGTGTAAAGTGTAAATGTTTAATTTGTTTATTAGGTATTTTCACTTTTTTCTATAAAAGTAGTTTTAAGGTGGTATAAAGAGTATTAATACTTCTTCTTCTTCTAGTGAAAAGAGTTTATTTTAGTTTTTAAGTTTTATATCAACGCATTTATTTAAATATTATATTTTTAGATTTTATTGTATACAAGGTGAAATTTTAGCGGTTGTTTTCCGTTTAAGGGCATGTTCAGTATCGTGTTCTGATTAGGAAAAAGAAGAAAAAAAAAATTTTTTGATGTAAAAAAAAATTGTCTTTTGTATAGAGGGTCGGCTAATTTGAACGACCTGCTCCATAGAATATATTTTTTTTTTCGCGTTAAAAAACACTAAAATTTCACCTTGTATAATACGTAATAAAGAAAGCCCTCAATCGCATATTTACGTCCCTCGCTTGCAGCTTCGGCCGCAAACATCTGCGATCTCGGCTTTTTTGCGTATTCTGAATAGTGATCTCCCTATCTTTTTCACTCTGCATTGGTGGAGAGAAAGGGATAGCGGATATCGTCAACAACATATGTCGGAGATGTGAAAACTGCCTATGAGTAGGGGAGACCGAGTGGTTTTGAAACAAAGGTGAGTTAAAACAAGGTCAATTTTGCGGAATCTGTAACCGTTATCGAGAAGTCTGTATAGCCGTGCCCTAGCACCTACGGGCCCTCCAGCATGCGTTCCTGCCACAAGGCGCGTGATTGTGGAGTTCTACTCGTAGCACCCATGTCGAAAAAAACACCAAAAGTAAGTTTGAATCGTTTTTCTTTAGGTACCTATAATTTGGTAATGTGTTAGTATTTCGGCTTGTGTCAGTATGTATCGAAAGCTCATTAACTAAAGATTGAATTAATAATGATGGCTTGCAACCATTGCTCGTTTTCTTACTTTTCGGTTGCAATTTTATAACAGATGGGAGGATTTTTGCTACTGAGGGGATTTGAAACAGACTGTTTCAACTCTTCTCGGTTTAATTTTGTATTGCTGATTTGCTAATACGGTAAAGTAATTTTTATTGAAAATATTTTTTGGCTTTTTTTATTTAAGCATACCTACTGGGTACCACGGAAAAAGTACAGATGCATGGCGAGGCAGAAAGTAATAATCTCACGGTAGAAGAGGTTATATTGCGCCAAAAATGGTTTCGGGATGCTGCCTTTAGTATTCCTCAACCTGAATAGAAAATACTTAAAAACGATGAATGTTTATTTTTGGATTTTGATTTTTTAATAAAACCCTTTAAATAACATCATTTTTTTCTAATACACAACCCTAATTCTTGAAAATCAAGAACTGTTTCAACTCCCCTCACCCCCCTGTTTCAACTTACCTTTATTATGGGAGTTGAAACAGAATGACTTGTCACGTTTAAATTAATTTTTCGCGCAAACAGCCATAGTTAGACGTTTTTTGTTGATGTGATATAAAAGCCGAAGAACTGAGCTATCGATTAGTCCTAATCTCGTACGATTCTGGCCAATAGATTTTTGTGTACGACCCAAAATGTCAAAATTGTTTCAACACCCCTCGGTCTCCCCTATTTGTGTATTTTCTTCTCTGAAACAAACAAAAAAATCTTAAACGTTATAAAACAATAAGTGACAAAATGAAACGAATTGATACACTCTGCGTATTTGGCACAACACCACCCACATTAACGCAATAAAATTCTATAACACAAATACAAAACGGGACTACCGAAATCGTTCTACCGCCGGATAAGCATCACAGTAATAAAATTACCAGTATCCTGCACCGGGGGTTATTAATAAAGATATAATTCCCCTGGTAACGAGTGCGAATACCATCCGCGGCGCAATTAAAACGCTTGAAACGGTCCTCTGTCCACCGAGATTTGCATACAGATGTGATTATTGTCAAAATGGCTTTATGTTAAATGGACGACATGTGCGTCAAAAACGGGCTGTTAGGTCTCTTGGGGCCTCGAAGTCTGCTCGTTTGCCGTTGGATGGGTTTGTTGGGGTCACTTGTATCGAATGGGGGATGTCGGGGTGAGTCCGGTAAATCGAAAAAATTTATTTTTGTGGTGGCTTCAGTTGAACTTTCCGTTATATGGTCAAATGTAGAAAACTACAAATTATGTGTAACCCTATTTCATGTGAAATTACGAAAGGGCTCTTTGACCTTTGAGCCACAGTCTGGTCGTTTTCTGTTGGATGGGTTTGTTGGGGTCGTTTGTGTCGAATGGGGGTTGGGGTAAGTCCGACTAATTGAGACAATTTATTTTTGTGGTGGCGTCAGTTGAAATTATACTTACGTCGTTGAATGAAGAAAACTACAAATCACTTGTGATTAAACGTTACGAGTATACCAGTACCTCTAGCATAACTGTGACGCGCGCCTCTTTGTCGCGTGATAGATACCAGTACTGCTAGCACAACTGGGCGCGACTTCGCTTATCGCGCGATTCAAAATGACCTGTCACTGTCACACTATATTGAATTGAAAGAGACAGGTAGCATTTCTCGCACGACAAAAAATTGCGCGTCACAGTTGTGCTAGAGGTACAGCTATGCCTTTCGATTCAATATAGTCTGACAGTGACAGGTCAAGCTCTGTAGCGCGACAAGCAAAGTCGCGGTCAGTTGTGCTTGCTAAACAGATGACTTTATGAAAGGGCTCATTTAAATCTCTAGTGCCTCAGTCTGCTTGATGGGTTTTTCTGTTGGATGGGTTTTTGGGGTCGTTTTTATCGAACTGTTAATCGAGATAATTTATTTATGCCACACGTGGGCAAAAAGTGGCTTTACCGCACGCTACGCGTACGGAAAAAGCCGCTTTCTGGCCAAGTGTAGACATAAAATGATGTACACAACACAGGAGGTAATAAAGAAAGCCATCGATCGCATATTTACGTCCCTCGCCTGCAGCTCGGGCCGAAAACATCTGCGATCTCGGCCTTTCTTTGTTTTACCACCCTCGTTACTATTTTGTGGTGGTGTCTGAGAAACTTTATCTTACATCGTCAAATGAAAAAAAAATACCAACTATTTGTTAATAAGCCCTACTCTATATGAAATTAAGAAAGGGCTCTTTTTGATCTCTGAAGCCTCAGTCTGCTCGTTTTCTGTTCGATGGGTTTCGTTAGGATTCACTTGTATCTTGTATTGAATGGGGTCTGTTGGGGTGAGTCCGGTCAATTGAGATAATTCATTTTTGTGGTAGTGTTAGCAAGAGTTCAAATAAATAAAAAAAATTTTTTTAGAGCAAATGAGGATAAATGACATACTATACTTACCAGCGTGAGAAGTAAGCGTGCGGCCTGTCTAATGTTAAGCAGTCACTAATATACAGACGCATAATATAGACGCTTAACACCAAGGGCTATATGTACGTGTTGCTGAACATCAACTGATAACGAAAAATTTAAAAGAAAAAAGACAAATTAGCAAATAAATTAATGAAAACTGTATAGTTTTTCTACTGGTATCAGAGAAATTTCGGCGGTATTAATGTTTATAGTATGAACATGGCGATTATTAAATACCCCTGGATATTTAATAATTAATGTATACCCAAGCATTTCTCGTGTCACGAGCGTCACTTTAAATAAATGATTCGCCTGCTCCGCTTTAATAGAAATCCTAAACCATCCAAAAACCGCGCCTTTTGTTGTACTTACGTACAATTTGTACTGCGATCGCCCAATAGTACATTGTGTATCAAGGGCGGTAAGTAAAGAATTACAAACGAGTGTTTGTTACAAGGCCGAGGCGAAGCCGAGGGCTTTAATAACACGAGTTTGTAATTCCTTTACCGCCCGTGGCACACACAATGTTTTTCATCACACTTGTGAGGAAATCTGATTAAAATAACCTTACTTAACCTAAATAAAATTGTAAAACTGACAGTGACATTAGTGACATATTCCATAGACAATGCGATCGTCAAGTTATGTTCGGAAACCATAGCGGTAAAGACTAAAAATGGTTTATTTTATATTTGCAAAATACTGAAATACTATATTTAAACATTTAATTAATGTTACAGAAATATGTGTTTACATGTATTTGCAATAACAGTTCTCTTTGAATAAATATTTCAGTAATAAAAGTTAAAAAAGTAAGTTGGCGTTTCCTTTGAAAATGACAAATAAGAGTAAAACAGAACCAGCGTTTCAAATTTAAAAAGAAAACCATTACGCCCTAGGGCGTAATAGGTCATTTACGGCCCGCAAAACCTACGTGTAATGACACCATTTTCGAGCAAGTGTGATGAAAAAAATAATTTATGGTCGGGCGAGGGGGCACCTTTTAATTCCCCACCGTCGCCACATGTTGGTTACAGTTTTTCAAAAGGCCCCTTCTATTTACTTCATAATTAAAACGTCGGGAGGTCTTTATAGCCGCCAGAAAAATACTCTATTATGCTGCATACGCTGCGTGTTTTAAAAGAAAAATATTTATTTTGGCCTTTTTATGATTTGCGAAAATGACGCTTCATGAATAATGCATCGAGAATGAATTGTAAGATGGTTGATAATTAAGCTTGACGGGATTAATTACATTAAAGGGACATTTAAATTCGTTATAGTAGATTAAGGCATCTTAAATGCCAATGACTGAAGCTCGCAATATACATTATAATTAATTTTCTTTTCAACATTGACACGATTGTGATGATTGGTGAAATGTTTTAATTCTAACTATCACATAGTTGGGTGTGTGAGAGAATTTCGTTAGTTAGGAAGAGACAGTTAAATAAGATAATTACAGCTAGAACTTAATATATAGGGTGAATGGTTTAGACCGGTCAGAAGAAGCTACCGGATCCCAAGCTGCAACGAATAATAATTATATTTACCTCAATAATAAATTCACAACCTTCACATACATGCACAAAAATGTGTATTGAATAAGAAAAACTTTTGTTTTGACAAAACATTTCGATCATAATTCTATCAACAGTCAAAATATTTTTGAGACCTTTTTAGGACACTTAAAGCTTCTGGTATTATTCATTATGACTCACATACAATAAAAATAGTTTTATTTCTTCTTAAATCTTTAATACCGTAATTATTCTACTCCCTTATATTAAAGCAAAACATGTTTTTACCTTTTCAATATAAAGATACCTTACCAGCAATTCTGTTAAAACAATTATTATCGTAATCTAAACGTATAGCTCTATGTGTCATGTTAAAATACACACTAAAGCCAATGTGCAAAACGACTTACTAATTAAAAGTTGCATCCAAAGGGACTTATCGATCAACTGACCGAAGGGTCCCATGAATGCTCGTCCCTACAATCACCGCGCCCAATTGGGGAGGACGGGAGTAAAATCTTTTATTTGAATTTTAAACAGAATGTTAATCCCCCAAGTGTGCAATTACACGGTATTGATTTTTATATGATGCTACATTAATTTATAGGGGATTAGTTCCATTGTTTGGTGTTATGATTTTCTGTTCAAATAATCTTAACCCTCCCGCTGTTTTTGAATTATGCCGCTCATCATGCCGGATTTGAATTTGAATATAAATTCACTTCAAAGTTTAATTAAATATCTGATTTACCTCCGAGTCTTGCAACGTGAAACTCTGTATAAATCTCATATTTTATACAGGGTGGAAAACATTTATGGGTCATGAAGGGGAACTACCTTAAATCCTTAAGACGACTCATTTTACTTATAGAAAATATGACGTTATTTTTAAAGGTTTTTTGTAACAGCAATCGAACGAAGTAAAATTTAAATAATTTGACATTCACATTTTTATTGCATGATTGGTACTTAAATAATGTGCATAAAATCTCTCAAATAATAATTGTAACTTTCAATTCAAATGAAGAAGATTATAATATTTTACCATTACGACAAATCAATTATTGTTAACAACTAAATGTCTTCTATAAGTACTTAGCTTTAGTAGGAAAAGTAATTCTTGCATGGCCATATGGATAAGCAGAGACGTGCGAAACGCATGCAGAACTACCAACAAGAAATTAGGTGACACATATCTGGGGGCACGGCAGTGCCCCCGCCAAGTCGAGCAAAACAAAGGCACGGCCGTACCATCCTTTTCTCGAAGCCATTCAGGCCATTTTCAGCCTCCCGTAATTTTATACTGGCTAAAGCTAGAACCCTGAAATTTCAGGGATATATAGGGCACAATAAGACTTATATATATTCTCAATATCATTCGATTTGAACGTGTAGTTTAAGAACTATTGCATGTCAAAGTTCCTTAGTTTTGTCACTGACTGACTGACTGATTCACTGGTTCACTGACTGATGATCATCATACTTCTAAGGTACTTCTAGCCGACTTACAGGCTCCAAATTTTAAATATAGTTAGTTTTTAGCTTACCAAGTCCTAAAAAACCTCCAAATATTGCAATTTCAGTCACAACTGCACACATAAGTTTGTAATCCTATACAAATACATGCGATTACAAAAGTAAAGTTAGTTTTGCAGTTCAAATTCGAAAAAGAATGCATTGGAACGTAATAAATAAAGGAAGATCACTTACAAAAAGAAATGAGATCCCATCAAAAACATTTCATGTAAAAAGATGCAAGTCTCGCAACGCAGTTCTTTTACAACAAAAAAGTTTTGAGATGTAATGTTTTACCAAGTCAGTACCGGGGGGATGTCCACAGAACTCGATTCCCACCGACTTGCCTATTATTTAACCGTGGAGGAACACATTTTATAGATCTAATGGCAATTCGGTGGGAATCGAGTTCTGTGGACATCCCCCCGGTACTGACTTGGTTTAACATTACATCTCAAAACTTTTTTGTTGTAAAAGAACTGCGTTGCGAGACTTGCATCTTTTTACATGTAATGTTTTTGATGGGATTATAACTTCCAAATCCTTACTATCCAAATGAAATCTAACGCGTTTGGCAACGGGCGCCGATTCAGTCGGTTTTTCGCAGAATAAAAGTTACGTTGGTAAATTTAATGTACGTTGGTATGCGTCGATATTGCATTTCTACGTAAGCACTCTCCTTGGATATTGGTGCTGCTCGGGAGATATTCTCGTGATAGCTTCATGCAAAATGTGCTCGTTTTGTTTTCAAATCTGGCGGATCAGAATTTCAAATATATCCCTAGAGAAGTCTCTAGGGATATATTAAAAGTTAATATAACGCCTAGTATAATAAAGTTATTATAACGCCTAAGTTTATAGTGAAATAGCATTTAGCCGCTGCCTGGCCCGCGTTTTTCCCGTTACTGTCCCAAGGGAACTATTTACCGGAATATAAATGTTATAGGGAAGGTACTTTATGTTTCAATCCAGGACTTGGTCTACTTGCATGTCAAATTTCAGCGCAATCCATCCAGTTGTTACACCGTTATTTAGTAACAAACATCTAAACATCCCAACATCTTCACAAACTTTCATATTTTTAAACATTAGTGTGAAGTGTGATGTGATGTCCAGGTTTATGTATCTTCTGGTAGGTATAGTTTTGGAGTTTCGTTTTAAAATTCCGAACCTAGGATGCCAACTGAATTCAGAACAAAAGTTCCGCTATCTGTTCGTATGTCTATCTGTCTATCCATCTATAAAACTGTTGCATTATTAGAATCGTAATAGACACATGACATTTTCTCTGAGTGTGTATTAATTTATATAACAGCAGCTTTAAAGCATTTTTTTTTTTTGAAATTATTCGATAGTAGGTAGACGAAGGGTTCCTCAGGTGCGAGTCCAATTCGCATTTTGGATCATTTTTGAAATAACTTTATCGATCATAAATCTACAATGCGGTCAAAAACCGCAAATTGCGACCAGCACAATGATTTCATATCTGTGAAAATGTCATTATTGCTTAATAATAACATCGAATACAATGTTATTATGACATTCAAATTTTGAACATTTTCAAGAAATAGGTAAAGCAAAATTGTTTTGTTTCTCAGAAATGTTTTGATTTGACCTCAATTCTTATGTCAGTAAAAAATGACGCTTTATTCGAAATGAAATGTCAATTGCAAATAATTTTGACAAATCTTACACGTTACTTGATATCGTCGAACAATATTATAATAGTTGAGGCCGACTCTAGTTGAATTTAAAAAAACCACAGTTGCGTTATATGCGGTAAAAAGTTTTCAATTCCAGCCATTAGCATTTTTAGAGCTTCTTTGCGATTTTTGAACACATCATACACAGCTTATAATATGCGTGTAGATAAAGCAGTGTATATAGCTGTATATAATAGGCATGCATAATGTACATAACAGTGTCATAAACTACATTTTTTTCATTTGCCGACGAGTATCTGCACCGTGCCATACAAATCTTAGACCTATTGTACACTTGATGTTGAAATCCCGTGTCAAATTTACAATACGGCAGTCAGCATGTTTATGGAGTGTTCGCTAAAACGACACGGGAAAATGCGTAGGTACACAATGACTTTTTTATACACTATTTTTGTGTATTATTTAGCGAGTTACGGTTCGGCGGACTCAGGTTAATGGTTTGTTTCTTTTGGAACAAATTATCAATTTCGTGTATCTGATAAATTTCTTTGATATTATGTTTTTGTTTAATTCATAACTGGACCGCAATTGACTCAAGTAAATACGCAAATATATTTATCAGCCAGGACTACAGTACAGGTAATTATCTTATACTCATTAATATATAAGTAAGAAGAACAGATAAATACTGATTACTGTAAGTGCCTAAGCTATTGTCGAAAATGAAGCTTTTTTTACCATCGCAAATAGATTTCTATTTGCTATGGTAAAAAAAAGCTTCAGTCCCTTTTTTTGACTTTAGTGGTAAAATTCCGTAAAAATATTTCTTTTTGCACTCCAATGTCCTTTAAAAAACATGTGTTTCAAATTTCATTCAGCTATCTAATAGTTTAGGCTGTACATTATCTGGCCTTTGACCTTATTGACGAATTTGTTATATATATATTAAGTATGTATATATATTTGCTTTAGTTACTCTATAATTCCGAATAGAAATTACTTTTCTCTAAAAAAAACCATCAAAAATACGATATTTTCATTTTGAAAGAAATTTGATCACTTTGATTATGCAAAAAGGATTATAAAAGACGGAGTTCTGTGGTAACAAAAATATAAAAAAATACAATCGACTAGAGAACCTCCTTTTTTGTGAAAACGGTTAAAAATAAAATCGAGAACACTTTCAAACAGCCCATTGATTCTGCAAAGTTGTCGACTGTACCTAATCTGGGGCGAGTAGCCAAGCAATTATCTACGTGAAATAGTGTCCATATTAGAAGCATTTACTTTGTACGGACTTAGAGAGGATTAAGTTCGCAGTAAGTAGCGGGCTGTAGTGGTCCCTGCGAGCAATATTTATCGTGAAAGGTATTAGCTTAAACTGTTTCTGCCTTCGGACTGTTTCAATTATTAAAAATGCTTTTAACGTAAATGTAACGCGGTGTTTTAGGCGTATTTTGGGCTTTATAAAATGTACGTACCTAAGTTATTCTCTAAGGGTGCGAACATTTTATGTATAAAAATATTCTTTTGTCGATAACTTTTCTCTCTGAAACTGTAAAACTTTCTGGATTTTCAAAGGGGTCATCATTTAGAAACCATTTGGTTAGGTTTTTTATACCAATTCCTCGAAAAAAGAAGGTTTCCGAGAAAAATAAACACGATGAAACGTGTGTGCGTTTGTTGATAAATTGTATAGCAATCAGATCAGTAGGTACATAACATTGTCAGTACTTTTATTGTGGATGTAATCGTCCTCTTGCAAATGTGATCAAGAATGAAAGCCATTAAGATTAGGTATAAGTATAATAAAATCTTTTTAATAACTTTAAAATTAATTACGATAATAAAGTTTCATAAAGCACTGACGCGATTAATACTGTTATTAATGTTTATGAGGGTACGCGGTCGAGAGTCGAGTTCAAGGAAAATGTCCCTCTATTCAAGCAAGCAATAATTGTTATCCATGAATGGGTAAGAAAAAGTGAAGCGCTCAGACGTTAAACCCCTTACAGTAAAGCTTCACAGTCCTCTCACATCCCAAGGCTTAAAACCAAAACTCTATTTTATTGCCGCTTTTATCTTTCCAGGATACAAAAACTCTCAATATTACGTTATTTTAATCATCAAAAACTTCCATTTACGACTAATAAATCGCGTTAAACAAGCTTAAAAGCCTGCCGTAAAGCCAGTCATAAAGCTACTTTGTAAATAAAAGTGGTTCAGTGTTACTCGATATTATACAACAGACTTGTGGGCCAGAAATCTCTGTAATGGTTCCCATATGTGTCCTTACGCAGAGATACAAGCGATAAACCAAAATGGTCTCTAAAAATGGCTACGAGTATTGACATAGATAATGTACTGAGTACTTGGGGGTGCCCGGGGGAGGCTTTGAGACAAAGACGTGAAAGCAAGAGATTAAGGAAGCGATATGTACTTATAAAGGCGGGGTGAGGCTAGGAGTATCTTAAAGGCTAGCGCTGGTGATACAGCCTGCGAGATAAGACGGGCCAGGGGACGCTCGGATAAATATATTGCTCAGGCTAAGACTATATTTCATTTTCATATTATTTTCCACTAAAAGGTTATTCTTCAGAAATATGTCTGCGACTTATTCCTCTGTCTCCATACATTTAGTATGAAAAAGGGCCAGAGGAATAAGGTGACCGCAGATATATTCTGAAGAATAACCCTAAATTGGTTTTTAAGAGTTTATCGCCTGAACGAATAAACTGATAAACGCTAAAAACTTTTTACAAAATTTAGTTAAATCACTGTTGAAAATGGCATAAAAAATGTGAGGTTCCCTAGACAGTTTTAGCTTATCACAAAAACTTGCTGTAAGCTACTACTAGGGAACACAGAGCTTAACCGACACTACCCAGAAGATACATATATCCCGGACTTGAGTTAGTACTAGATTAGGAAGCGACAACGTGAACGTCTCGGGGTAGAAATGTTGCTAGTTGATAATAATAACATTTGTAGTTCTGTGAGCTGCAGACCTTGCGAGTGTCCATTACGTATACTTACCTGTTTCATTGTTTAAACTTAGCAATATATGAATATATATGAATTAGGTTAAGTTTGTTTAAACCAAAGCGCGTCTCGCCATCAATCGTGACAATTTGGCGAGAACTTATTAAGAAAATTTGCATAAACTAAAAAAAAAAAATATTAGTAAAACCATGGATAAAAATAAAAAAGTGCGAGTCGGACTCGCCCACCGAGGGTTGCGTACAAATTTTTAGGTACATATAATAATATATATATAATAATCTCTTTATTTCGGATAAGAAAACATCCATAGCTTGTTAGTAGCAAAGTAACTTATAAAAACTTTAATTTTGAACGTATTTACTTATAGATATTTAGAGTTAGTAATTTAATGTAATACACATTAAAGTCCAAACTCGGCAACACTTTTGATTTGCCCTACCCAGAACATCAATAACTATAGGGTAATCAAATCTACTTGCTATTGTATTTAGAATGCAATTAGAGCTACACCTCACCCTACCCAATAGAGAGGCAATTTTTTTCCACATTAGGGCCTGGAATCCGTCAGTGCGGGCCTCCAAAAATATACCGGATGCACTACACCATCTTGGCAAGCCTAATAGCATCCTAAACCCATTATTATATTGTACACGTAGGGCGTTATAGGCTCGTTTCGTATAGTTGACCCACAGGCTGCTCGAGTAGAATGAGTGGCTATAAGCTTTAAATAATGTTACATTTACATCGGTAGAACATCGAGCAAACCTACGGGCAAGCATATTACTTCGAACCGCTAACGCCCTACGCTATGTCTGGATCATTATTTACAGTGTCGGTCAAGATATGACCTAGAATACTTGACCTTATTTACAATATTTAATGCAACACCATTCATTAAAATTGGAGGCACATTGTATGTTTTAATTTTACCTGCCTTAACCGATTCGTTGCGGATTGCAGGACAGGCGTGTCATAAAGGTTGTTGTGTGGCGTCATTCCGCACTGAAAGGGTTAAATAACATGACCTCGCTCTTTATCACATTATACTGGATGCCGTGAGCCAGGGTGTACGACTCACAGGAGGCAAGCAGTTGTTCAAGCCCAATGATTGAGGGGCTAAGAAGGGCCATTGTAGTATCGGCAGATACTATATCCGAGCGCAATTAGTGTGTCGTGTGCGTTTCCGAACGTAGCGTAAGAATATCCTATCTATGGTCTCTATTACTTGGAACTGATTTCGCTAAGCAAGTAAGCATTGTACCTAAGTTGTAATGTCCTATTTAAAAATAAATGCGTGTCTCTCATTTCCTGCATTTCATTAAATACTACATGGCGCAGTCGGTAGGATATTCTTACGCTACGTTCGGAGACGCACACGACACACTAATTGCGTTCGGATATAGTATCTACCGATACTACAGCCATATCGTCGGCATAGCTGATGTTATTAATACAGGTTCTACCCACATAACATCCAGCATACACCCCACTCAGCCTCTCAATCAGCTCGTTGATATAGAGGTTAAATAACTTTGGAGACGTTATTCCCCCTGTCTCACGCCACACTCCAGTTTATACTCGTTGGACAACCCATTTGCCCACCTCACTTGGTTCACCTGATTTGAGTACCAGTACTTAAAGATACTTACACATACGTAAGCCTGTTTCAATAAGTTTACGCCACAGTAGATTATAATCAAATCTATCAAAGGCTTTAGAGAGATGTAGGAAACAGGCAAAAAAGGCGGTCTTCTCTTTGTGTAATATGGCAGAAATCCACAATCGCCTACTATTACGTTATCATGTTTCACTAAAAAAAATACACTCTATTTGGTTATAACATAGCTACGTTATGAGCGTAGTTTTGGGAATAAACCAGGAATTGACACATTTTTAGTAGAAACCTATAGAATGTCACAAAACTTATATTCAATTGATTCTCCAGACAAGCAAACGCCCGCTACATTGAAAAGATATTAACATCATTTCACGCCACCGAAATGTCACAATTCTAACAATTCGGACCACTGTAAACATCTCTTGTTTTGTACCCGAGGACACCATGTGGCATTCTAAAAACAGGCCGAAATGCCATCCCTTTAATCCTGGATACAGGGCCGTTTGGCCCTTCCGTCATTTGCATAAACCCTTTGCTACAACTGGTGCAAGATGGTAATGTAAATGCTAAGATTTTATAACGTTGATGAAGAATTTCTCTTGTTTAACGTTGTTTGAGACTAAATAGGGCTTTTAGATAATAATATTATTTTCAAAGAGTTTTTGTGAAGAAAACCGGACAAGCGCGAGTTGCACTCGCCCACCGAGGGTTCCGTACAAATTTGTAGGTACATATAACATTTTATTAAAGGAATCAAAATTTATAGGTACCTATATAAATTTTGATTCCTTTAGTAAAATCTATTTTTTATGATTTAATTAAAAATGATGTTTTTCAGATGTTTATATAAAATACCAACAAAAAAAGTATTATATAGCCTAATGAGTCTTGATTTTTTCATACAAATGTAAAGAAAATTAAGAATTTTGGTTAGAATATATTTTATTTTATAGGTCGCTTAATACATTTTGTACTTGCGCAATGTCATGAAAAGTCTCATATTATTTCGTTTGTATGAAGAGAAAACGAGCGACTCAAATCACCTTAAATAGAATATTGTAATGTTTCTAAAGCCTAAATACTTAATTTGAAACTAAGGATATGCTTTATCATGTAATATCACAGAACATAAAATTTCACATTACAAGCTTAAATCGCCGCAGTTACCGCTGAACTAAATTGAAACTGCCATCAGAACTGTGTCGTTCGACATACATCACACTGGAGTATAGGAAAACGATACAAAAATAGCTACAATTGGCTAAAAAGGGACGCCACGCCACAAGTTCATCCAATAAATATTCCAAACTGCCGTTTCGTAAGGAAACAAATGCTCCAAAACACAATGACGATATACAATACTACTTGGAACAAGTGAACCGTGTCCGACATATTCTGTTTGTCCCGAAAATTGTGGGTTTTCGTGTTTTTCTCGATACTATTTTATTTTGCGTGTGACGGTTATGTGTTTCGTACATTGACGGATTTCGTGAGGAAATGGTAATCGATATTTTTTTATCGTATGCCGTAAAGTATTTCCGATATTTGGGTTTGTGGTCTATAAATTATTTATACTGCAATGGTTTATTCGTGTATACGTATTTTTATCACAGTTTAAACAACTACTATAAATCTAAAGCGTTTACTTATCACACCGATTATTTCGTGTGTGATTAATGATATCAACATTTTTGCTTATACTAGTTCATTTGAATTTAAAACGTTCTCGAAAAAGCTTTTATGCCACACCTGGCCGTACGGAAAAAGCCGCTTTCTGGCCAAGTGTAGACATAAAAAGATGTACACAACACGGGAGGTAATAAAGAAAGCCCTCGATCGCATATTTACGTCCCTCGCTTGCAGCTCGAGCCGCAAACTTCTGCGATCTCGGCCTTTTTTTGTATTACCACCCTAGTTGTGTAATGTACTATAGTAATATCTTTAATTGATATTTTTATTTTGGTTGGTGGATTACGAATGTAAATGTCTTTAAAACACAGGTAAATTAAACAAAGTGATACACGTTATTTAACAAACGCAGATATTAATGATAACAACGTATTCACAATTTATGAATAGAATCTCATATCGGAGCGAGTGCGTAAACGAAAGCATCTGTGATATAGAAGATACATTCAGACACACGCACAAAGCACATTATCCCCTTCCGATATCATTATAGGTCAAGTTAATGTGATCTCATGTTATCTCCGAGCTGCCTGATAAATTATAGGCACAAACGGACCACAAATACCCGACAAAGTTTCGCACTTACGCCTTTCTTTGGATAGAAATCTAAGTACTTAGTAGGTTAACGGGTAGCTTTATCCTATAGGTACTAAATATTGTCAGTATTTACACGTACTTTATGTTATTACTAGCGACCCGCCCCGGCTTCGCACGGTGTTTCTCTATTATATTATGCATGTATTATATTAAACAAACATACGTCACAGAACACCAGATGAATCAAATTAAGGGCGAGTTGGTCAACCTAAAACAAGCTTCGTTGGTTAATCCGTTTGATTTAAATGTAAACCGAAAACGCGGCGCAACCGTTAGACACACTAGTTTTTGCTACGATAGTGGGCCGGTGGGTTTACCCCCATATGCAGAAAAAAATACAGATCGTAGCTGCAGTACACCGCACCGTGACGACGTCGAGATAACGGACAAGACTGAACGTGAACTGAGTGCACGGACAGATAACAATATGTTGTTTCGGTCCCCCGTGCAAGAAACAGATGCACCTGCCGACGCACCTCGCGTACAGTGCGTGAGCGAGACATCTGCGCGCGCGCCAACGCCGGCGCAAGAGAAGGAGCGAAAACGACGGCCAGATGTTGACGTATGGTCCAAGTGTAAGACTGCGGCGGAAGTTGTTAAAGATAGTGAAAGTGCCCTGACAGGCGTGGCGACCAGTCCAGGTTGGAATAAGGTGGAGAATAAGAAGAAGCGAAGAGAGCAGACTCGGTTAACAGGATGTGAAGGAAAAGCGAAGGCGCAAGGAGATGGAAAATTCAAAGCGGCAGAGCATCGAATTCCTCTTTTTATTAATAACGTGGACAAGCAAACCAGTGAGATGGATATCCATGATTATATAAAGGAGAAAACTGGCTTATCTGTTACGCTAAAGAAAATTGATATGAAAACGCCTAAACGGTATGACGCGTATAAAGTTTTTGTACCACACACCAAAGTATCAACGTTCATGGATAGCGAGATGTGGCCCGAAGGAATAAGATTTCGTCGTTTTATTTATTTTAATAGGAGTACATACACAACGAGCGACGCGAATGACGGGAACAAAAACGGGTCTTAATGGCGCAATTAACCGAAATAAAATTATGCAGTTTCAATTGTAGATCGGTAACGAGATCGGTTGAGTGTGTTAAGTCGTTGTGTCGCCAGGCACATATTGTATGTATTCAAGAAACTTGGTTATTACCGGAAAATATACCTTATCTAGGGAGCATAAATCAAGATTTTGCCTATACAGGTAAATCAGCTGTTGACACGGGTGACGGGTTATTATGCGGCCGCCCGTATGGAGGTTGTGCGATCCTGTACAAAAAAGAATTGTTTACATCCGTATCGGTAGTCCAATGCAAAAGTGCGCGTTTAGTGGCGATTAAAATTGATCTTTCGGAGTGTTCGCTTTTGGTATTCTCTGTATACATGCCTACAGATTCTACGGAGTCACTCACCGAGTTTGCACAGTGTTTAGGTGAAATAGCCGCGATAGTGGAGGAGTATCAGATTGACTCTGTGTTCATGTTGGGTGACTTCAACGCGCACCCTGGACGAAGGTTTGGCAAAGAGCTTATTAACTATTGCAGTGATCTAAAGTGGAGGTGTGCGGACATGGAGATTTTAGGACATTGTTCGGACACATACACATACGTTAGTGACATTAGTGGATCGAGAAGCTGGCTTGACCATTGCGTGGTAACTGAGGCGGCATGGATAACTGTGATCGACGCTAAAGTGCATTACGATGTGTATTGGTCCGATCATCATCCATTAGAAATTAGCTGTAACCTAAACTTATTGACTACAAAAAATAAGGAGAGTTGCGAAACCTTTAATTCTGTACTTTGGGCTGAAAAGAATTCTGAACAAGTGACATGTTATGAGGAATATTGTAATGAAAAGCTCAGACTTATTGATTTTCCGGTCGAGTTTATAGAGTGTAGTGACATACGTTGTAATAATTTAAATCATAGGTTAGTTATTGACAAGTTATACGCAAATATTATTAGTGTTTTAAGTGATGCTGCCACCGTCAGCCATACGATTAAAAAGTGTAGGAGTAAAAATCAAGTGGTAGGATGGAACAAGCATGTACGAGATGCCCACATGGAGGCTCGACTGGCATTTCAAAATTGGGTTGTTTGTGGCAAGCCAGTAGGAGGACCCGTACAAAGACACATGTCAGAGACTAGGAAGGTCTTTAAGCGTAAACTTAAGTGGTGCCAAGATCACGCTGACCAAATTAAGATGGACATCATAGCGACTCACCATTATAATAAAGATTTTCCTAGTTTCTGGAAACAGACACGTAAGTTAAGCCCCAAGCCGAGTCTCCCTGTGAACGTGGAGGGTATTAGCGAGCCTTACCATATAGCTGAACATTTCAGAAAGCACTTTAAAATAGAATCTAGGGCAGATATGGATGAGGAGGTGCCTTGCATAGAGCGGCCGTCAGATGGGTCGTATGTGAGTATCACGGCGAAAGAAGTTAGGGCAGTGGTGAGGGGCATGAAACGAGGAAAATCACCTGGGCATGACTCTCTTAGCATAGAGCATTTACAGAACGCCGGAGTACATTTACCAAGAGTACTCGCCATGCTCTTCACCTGCTGTGTCGGCCATTCATATCTGCCCGATGACATGATGAAGACCGTGGTTGTACCCATAGTTAAGAATCGAACAGGTGACACTGCTGACTCGAATAATTATAGACCCATTTCGTTGGCTACGATTGTAGCAAAGGTGCTGGATAGTGTGTTAGACAGAGAACTGGGGAAACATCTGACCCTACATGATGCACAGTTCGGATTCAGGCCCGGACTCTCTACGGAGGCTGCAGTTCTCTGTCTCAAGCACACTGTTCGGTACTACACAGATAGGGAAACTCCTGTGTATGCATGTTTCCTTGATCTGTCCAAGGCCTTCGATCTGGTGTGCTATGATAAGCTCTGGCAGAAACTATATCGGGACACAAGCCTGCCCGGTGAGCTGATTGAAGTGTTCAGGTATTGGTATGGGCACCAAAATAATGTTGTCAGATGGGCCGGCTCGCTTTCTGAGTCGTATAGGCTGGAGTGTGGCGTGAGACAGGGCGGTCTGACTTCACCAAAGCTCTTCAGCCTATACGTCAATCAGTTGATTGAGGAGCTCAGCAGCACTATGGTCGGATGTTCCGTAGATGGTACATTTGTGAACAACATCAGTTATGCGGACGACATGGTGTTGCTGGGTCCTTCAGTCAATGCTCTCAACAAGATGCTCAGTGTCTGCGAACAGTACGCGGAGTCTCATGGGCTCAGGTACAACACTTCCAAGAGCGTGTTACTAGTATTTAAAGCGGGCACCAAATATTATCCACGCGTACCGCCAGCTATACTATACGGCACACCTCTGAAAATGGTAAAGGAGTTCAAATACCTGGGCCACTGGGTCACCGAGAGTCTGAGTGATAATAAGGACTTGGAGAGGGAGCGTAGGGCGCTATCAGTTAGAAGCAACATGTTGATTCGTAGGTTTGCAAGGTGTACTAGCAACGTGAAAATCACCCTTTTTAAGGCGTTCTGTCAATCATTTTACACCTGCAGCCTATGGATCAACTTTACGCAAAAGGCTTTTAGCGCACTACGCGTCCAATACAATAATGCGTTTAGGATGCTGTTAGGGCTGCCGCGCCATTGCAGTGCATCGGGGATGTTTTGTGAAGCGCGCACGGATGACTTTTACGCCATTATGCGCAAACGCGTCGCGTCCCTGGTGGGGCGCCTGCGCGGCAGCCCGAACAGCCTCCTGCAGACGGTGGCGGCGCGCCTGGACGGCCCCTTCCTGTCATACTGGGACAGGTTGCATAGGGCGTCCAACTGAATGGTTTTGTGTTGTAGTTATTGCATGTTTATACTAACATAGGATAGGATGTTTGTTTGTTTGTTACTAATCATTTTATGGAATTTCTATTCTGAAATAAATTATTTGATTGATTGATTGATTGATTGATTGATTATACATATAAACCTTCCCCTTCAATCACGCTATCTATTAAAAAACCGCATCAAAATCCGTTGCGTAGTTTTAAAGATTTAAGCATACATGGGGGACAGAAAAAGCGACTTTTTTTTATACTATGTAGTGAAGTGATGTACTTTTATTTATTTTTCGCTTGATATTTTTAGGAACTCATTTACCTATAGAAATCATAAAGGAGTGATATGGGTATATTATAAATGATATACACTTAGGTACCAATAATTATAATATATATATTTTTTATTTAATTGAAATTAGATTATTTCTGGAATTTAACTAGACGTGGAATAATTAGTAAGTACTATAATGTAACATGGCTAACAATCGGTCACATCCACCTTATATATTTTATAAAAATACTAAAAATAGTATCTAATTTATTGCTATTAATATTTAGTATCTTCATAACAAATTATAATTTTACGAGTACCTATCAGACAATCTTCCAAGTAAATATCCTTGCATTATGTACCAACTTTATCTGGGAACATAATACATGTCTCGTTTGCTACATCGAAATGCACGCTCCATTAAATATTGTACATTAATCTCATTACTGAGCAAAGATAATCAACTACGCTAAGCAGAAAATAAGCATAATGAATTATAGCCCAAACATTCATAATGATAAAGTTGTTTTTCCCGAAAAATGGGACGAAAGGCGATATATTAAACAGGCATTGATCAAACGGTCTTCGGCAATCCATAATTCAGGGAAATTTATTTACGGGCCACTTACTTCCCGCAATATTTGGAGTTGCTACAAGTTTTTGATGAGCCTTTCCTTATTACATTTTTCTTCCATGAAAAACATGTCAGGAGAGGGAATAGAGCTACTGTTAAGGAACTCGGTTTAAATTAATTTGAAGACGAACGATCGTGAGAACGATCTTGAAAATTACGTGTGCTACTTTATAACATCTTAATTTTATTTGTGTATTATAAGTTCTTCGCTTTCGTGTTTATTCAGAATTTTTAGTCAAATTGTTATTTTTGTGACAAAACCATTAATAGATTAATGGTTTTGTCACAAAAATATATATAAACACCAATAATATTTTCATCCAGTCAGTATCCGAATCTACATTACACATTTTTAGATAGTAAAATCAATCGATGTTTGAATCTCAATTCATTAAAATGTGGTTATAAAACATATTATAGGAAAAGATACATTACTAAAGCCAGTAAAAATAAAATTATAGATAACAAGCATCACATACGTATCCAGCGCTACGTAACATATTTAAGAAGTAACTGGGCCGCAGTCTATACTTTCCTTCAAAAAGCTTTCTTACTCCTTTTAATATATCAGGACTTGGTTAACTCAAAACTTGGCAAGGAAACTTTGCCGAAGAGAAATGTCCATCTATTTTTACCCGTCATCCGTATAATTTGGATCGTGTGGCCGACGGGCCGCCGATGCGCATTGAACAGATTATAATAAAGTTATAGAAGTCTAAAGGATCATTTATTATTAACCAACTTCAAAAGGAGGCAACGCTTTATTGGTAAATGGATTGAGAGGATGTCTTTTGGGTTGTTTCCGTAATCAGTTTGGGTATGTGGAAGTGGGTCATTAAGTGAAGTAATATTGATAATTATTGGCAATAGATAGATAGTTCATTTATTTTATGTAAAAATAACAGTATAAATTTGTAGTACAGACAAAGTTACAAGTATTTACGACATGATCGTCAAAAATCAAAAACAAAAATACTGCCGCCATAACAACGCAAAAGGGCACTTCTAACATTTTTTTTTCGACACTGAGTTCTATACATATTCGAAATCAGTAAATTTCACTGATTCATCACAGAGCCACTTTATGGCCAGGTGTGGTATAAAATAGCTTTTTCTACTCCTGTACTGTTATCTGTCTTTTACTTGGTCACGAACACTAATATAAGAACATACATAATATGAGTTCAGAGAATTCTATACTCTATTCCCCATAACAGCACTAGTGTCGTTATAGTGACTTTACGTTATTGCTAGCAGCCACAGACTTCTAAATCTAGGTTAAACTTAGGTCAAGGATTAAGCGCTCAATTTTAACTTTACGGTATAAATGCACAATTACCAAATTAACAAACAATTAAATTCCTAAGGTTTTTAAGAAAAACAAAACTTTCCGAACTAAATTCATTGATGCCAACATAAAAAAAGTATTTTTAATATATTATATTTTAAATTAAAAAAAAAGTTTACCATAGACACATATCGTCAGTCAAACGTCATATTTGCCTTGTTTCCAGGTTATGATTTTACAATTTAAAACCTCGTCGTAGAAAAAGTATTGTATGCAACGTTGTATAATTAAGTCAAAAAATGCTCATTGCGTCTCTATTTGCGATACTCGCCGCATTCGCGGCTCATATCGCAACTCACGCAATTCGCATTTTTTGAACCCATTTATACAACTGTTGCATAAAATACTATTATTACCTACATTATTTTAATTCAAACATCAAAGACAATTCCAGTGTTTGTCTCTAAAACAAAAAGTAGTTTTTCGTAGTTCAATCTCCGATGATTTAAGTGCAGTACTTAGGAATTTTGAGTAAAACATCACATTATAATGACAATTAAAAATCTTTGTAGCTATCAATTGTTTTTGTAAGGATATTATGAGAAAAAAAAACAATAGGGATTTTTCTTCATATTGAATTTTACAACAGCCTGCAGTGTCGTGGATTGGTAAATAAAATACCAGGGTCATATTAAAACCTGAACGTTAAAAAAGAGGTACAGAGGTAGAGGTAGAGGTAGAGGTCTTCTTACTTACATTGTTTACACCTCTATTATTGATGTATGAACAAGTATTGGTGATATGGTTAAGCTTCTAATATTTTGTTATTCCAAATAGTAATAGTAGTGAAGCACGCGGGATGGCGTGTGATTTATAACATACCGTACTTAGAGCAACACGGAAAAGAGGCGTCATGACACGCTTGTTCGGTACCCAAATTTCTGCCATATTTGGGGAGGGGGGAACGAGGTAACGCACACTTACTTACACACGCGTACATGAAAAATCATCTATCACTACGAAACTAACACTTAACAAATAAAACAACACATTGACCAATTCACATACACAAATATACATTTCGCACAAAATTGACAAGTTTAGCAGAACACCATGGCAACGCGAGGTTGCTTGCTTGTCTACTAGTAAACAAACTTCAAATCGTGTCAAATTAGATTTTTGTAATTTATATGTTTTTAAGGAATTAAATAATACCTAATGATAATGTGATTCTAAATACTTTAGATGTGAAAGGAAACACCATATCTTTGTACGTTTGATGTGTTAGATCTCCTTTTGCAGCGATATACGGAACAATTCGGCATATTCACAGAGATCTCTTCAGGTGAGTTACTAGATTTAGTCTGACGACTAATTCATTTGGAACTAGTTTTATAGAACGAATATGATCACTGGCGCAAATTGCTTGACAGAGGGGAAATACTAAGGCACGACTAAGGCAAGTCTACTCCCCACGAAGTCCGCGTTGCTCTAAGATACTGTATATAAAGCAAATTAATATACCACCATTTACTTTAAAAATATTTGTTAAACCAACATTTTTTAAGCCTTTCATGTTACAGCCTGTTGACCTGAATCTGTCTAGGTTTAACGAATACGGACTAAATGCGATACGGATTTTAAAGCCGGGTTTGTTATTGAATTATGAAAATCCAGGATCATCCCATAGCCGGTCAGCGTTCTAAAAATTCTGCATTTTATACGCAATGCATATTTTGTTATTCAATTTATTAAAATACTCATTTTGGTTTTCCAATTTCTCCAGGCTTACTACACTAACAGACAATAAATTTGGGCCATTTTCTATATAATGGTCATAGAAAATGACCCGTATTCATTGTCCGTGAGTATACTTCGTACTTTATTCCATTTTATTGGGATATCATCAGTATTACACTGCAAAAATATACAAAACGGATCGGTAATATAGGTACAAAGCCAATAACAGATGTCTACCAAAGAATAGAAATTGTATTAAAAAAAACTATAACAGCTTACTAATCCTACTGTGTGCTACTATGTATGTATTAGTACCATGTTACTTTTTTAATAATATTATGTAGTATTAAGAAGAGTACCCTTATACATAAATTAACCTAGTCCCAAGCCAAGCAGAATGAATACTAGAGGACAATATAGATTCTTAATAGAGATAGATAAATAAATATGTATGCATGTATGTCATCACTTTATTGCCCATCAAACCATACAGAACAATAAAAATATCAATGACGAACGTATCCCTGTAAGGGATCTCTTCCAGCTAGTAATTCATTATTGATATTTATGGTTCATTACAAATATTTAAATAATTATGAAATATGCAACATTCAGCATCTAACACGTAATAAAACATTACATAATAAATAATATCTTTAACGGGATTTTAATCGGAACCTCTAAGTAGTTTTATAGGCAGCGGTCTAAAAATACTTTACTATCACAAAATGAATGAAAAGCTACTAAAAAGAAATGAGACTTAACAATTAGTTACCCTCGTTTACAAATGTTCTCCATTAAAACAAAACTTAACCGAACATTTCATTTAAATAAGGAAGTTTTCAAGTAAATTTTCTTGTAACGGACTCGAATAAACTCGAACGTTCTAGAATCTTGGGTGCCTCATCTGGTCGGGAACTAATGTTTCGCATTAATAAGTGGGGTTTGTACTGAAGCACGGGTACATTAATTAATGTCTTGGACAGGTTAGCGAGACAAGAACTATCAGTTAGGACGGTTTAGGCGTGACATATGGTACAAGGAGGGCTGTTGATGCTTCGCATTGCGTATTTCAGGAGGCGTGGTGGAAATTTAACGTTCAGAAGGGGCAATAAACGTCGAAAATATGACGGTATAATTATGTCATCTATTTAAACGGTTATTTATATAAAGGTCATTATAATACCTAGTAACCTAGTTAATTTTAATGCTAGTCGTATGACTACTAGTAGATCTATACGCCATATTCCATTTTTTACATAGGACAATATTAAAAATATAATTGAATATTATTTATAAGTAAACAATAGGCAGCAGACATTTTCCCCAATCAAAATATTAGGCATTCGTTTTTATTTATCCGAAAATACGATGATTATTTACGAACCAGTAACAAAAAGTGCTAAAATAAGTAAGCCAGTGGCTTTATGGACGCCAGCACGCTACTCTAACGCGCAGTGTCCGATAATCCACTAGTACTAGGTAATAAGGTAATAAGACGAGCACATTATAGCAATTAGTCAATTCGCTGAACACGTTATAACCTCAGGCTAACTTTGTTTAACCAAGTATAACTCAGCTATTTGCCGATAAGCTGAACATCCTATTCGAGACCTAGGCTACACGAATGTGTGGGTACAAACGACGTTGGAGACATATATGTCCGATATTATACAATTTCACGCCCAATCCTACATGATTAGCAATTTAATTGGATCACGTAAACTCAAGTTGGCAATTTATATAAAGATCAGCATATTTGCAAGCGTCCGGGTCATAAAGAAATGAAATGTCGATGCGATTGTGAACATGTGGATGAACAATCAGATCGTGAGCCAATAAACGAGTAATCAGTTTGTCATTTGCCATGCGCTTTTTTTAAATTCGCACTTAGGTATAGTATGAGAAGTTCAGTTGATACTGGTTCTACCTGCAAAGTTAACTGTCCCTACCTACTAAGGAGTGATTCAATCTTAAATAGATAGGGTAAATATTATTGCCGTTAATAGGAATTTCCGACATATAACCCTGATAGCGAGGGACGATGGAAAGAGGCTGGATGGTATGACCCTCGTCTCCTGGAAGTTGGGACGGCCGCTGGTCTGGGATGCCACGTGCGTAGATACATTAGCGCCGTCCCACCTTCCAGCGACCTCCATCAAAGCCGGAGTCGCCGCGGACGCAGCCGAACACCTCAAGCGGCGCAAATATGCAGCCATAGACACTGGCTACATGTTTGAGCCGTTTGGGGTAGAAACGCTCGGGCCCTGGGGACAAAGTGCCCTAAAAACCTACAAAGAGATAGCAAAGCGGCTAATTGACGCGACGGGTGACCAGAGGGCTGGCTCATACCTATGCCAAAGGATAGCTTCAGCTATTCAGCGAGGTAATGCGGCCAGCCTCCTGGGCACCCTCCCTCTGGGCACCGATCTGGAGCCCGTACATTATTTATAGATCCATTTATTTCTACCTTTCTATCAACTTCATATTGTTAATCTAGTTTTAGTTTTTAGTATATTTTTAGTTTTAATTTAGGTTTATTTTCTTAGGTTTAGTGCAATACGATTGTTATAATTATCAATATTATGGCACCCTGATTTAAGCTCTCAAATTTGAAGAAATATAAAAAAAACGGACAGGTGGGAGTCAAACTCGCCCACCGATGGTTCCGTACAAATACATTAAATAAAAACTATATTTTTTACTTATGATTTAATTACAAGTGTATAGTTTCCAGATTTTTTCCTATACTTATAAGACGGTATAACTTGCCAAATTTCAAAGTTCTAGGTCAACGGAAAGTACCCCATAAATTTTGACTCCCTTGAGAGTGTCGAAATATACGTTTTTGCGGCATAAATGTCCATACCTTTTTTTTCGTTAACTTAGAAGTTTGATTTTTCACAGGTTCATGGCATCGTAGACCTGAGTATATGGTTTTATTTAAAGGACCATGACGGAAATAAAGGACCATGACAGACAGACAGAAGGACGGACGGATCGAAAAACGGAGAACAAAGTGATCCTATAGTAAGGGTTCCGTTTTTGCCTTTTAAGATACAGAACCCTCAAAAGAAGCCGTTCTCGAGTTATACGTTTAGTGACCTAACACAATTTAGTGATAAATTTTTATTTATATAGATAATAATATATTTTTTCTCAAACATGCAATGAAATGTTGACATTACGTGCCTAAAAATAGGCCGCAAAGTACCTCGTTTCCGGTGCGGCTTGACACTTAGCACGTAATCGAATTTCATACTTACATGGCCGGCCTAGGCCGGCAATGTATTTTTTTTTTAATTTCCATTCCACATTTATTTGGGCCTCAGTATCGCGGCATTCAGCCATTAAAAAAACAAAAAACTATTATGTTTTAACTACACGAATACACATTTAAAATATTCCATCTAAATATTCGCGGTAAAAATGTGAACTGAAACAGCTTTTGGCCGAACGTGACTTGACATTGGCATTGTCTATGGATATAATATGTCACTAATGTCACTTTCTGACAGAAAGTTTGTGTTATATTTAAGTTAAGTAAGGTTATTACAGTACCTAAGTTTATTTATTTCATTGCATATTTGAGAAAAGCACTATACAATGCATACCTCGGCGGGAAATGGGGTTGCCAGCCTCGTAACTATCTGGCCGAGCGAACTGCAGTACATTACTGCAGAGGCCGGCAACCCCTTACTTCCCGGCCTCTGCAGTAATGTACTATTGTTTGCAATCTATAGTACTCCGTCAACTTTTTTGTTAAAGTTTGTTGCACTTACCTTAAAAACATTGATCGCTGATGAAACTTTTAATTTATTGTTATATTATTCATATTGCTAAGTTGTGCACAAATAGCTGCATTATTTTCTTGGAATGCTTTATTATACTGCTTTTATGTCGTTAAATAATAATTCTAATTCCGCGCTTTATTATTCTATACCATGCCACTGCAAGTTTAATGCGCGCAATGCACGGAATTACATGGGAGTAGAGTATAACTACTAACTAGTAAAATGCTAAAATTAACTATAATAATTATCATTAGGTAGGATATGACACATAAAAAGACATATTTGTGTTAACAAATTTGCGGTTTCAGACTATATTATCAATATTATCATACACCAATTTAGTATTTCTGTTTGGCCCAGCGGTTACCTGGTAGAAAATGCCTTATGGCATTAAGTTAACCGTTTGTGCTTTCCTATATTGTGCCATAAAGTCTAAATAAATAAAAAGCGACGAAGGTGATTTTTTTTTATGAAAACTAACTTAAAGATAAATTTTGTGAACAAACTACGACGACTGTACATATACTCAAAAGATTCATCCCCTAATTTCCCCCTTGAAGGAAATTGTTTTCCCTGAAAATTCAATCTAAAAATATAAAGCCGCTGGTATTATATCCATTTATTCAGTAGGGTAAGAATTATAATAAAAAAAAAACCGCTCAAGTGCGAGTCGGACTCGCACATCGAGGGTTCCGTACAAACTCGGGACAAACTCAACGATGCTGTTGAAAAACTGTTGTCCATACGAGTACATCGATATAGGTCGCGGTTAGTTTAGTAGCAGGAAATAAGTTTGTGTTGCTAATTTCTAAAAAACGATGCAAGTTAGAAAAACTGTTAAATTTTTCCTGTAATATTCAGGATGATATTAATTAGTATTTATTACAGATTTTTCTATTCTGTAACTTAGAAGATAATAAAGGGAGGGGGAATGGTATTCCTTGAACGTTTTTCGTCCTAAATCAAAAAGTAGGTACATGATTAAGAAAAAATTAAAAATGGTTTCGGAATCTACAAATTAGGCCTTTCATTTGATACCCCACTTGATGCAATAGCACAACTTTACATTAACGACCTCCCATTTCGGCCCCATTTAAAAAAAGTAAAATAGGTAAAAGTTTTTTGTCCAGTAGGCTCGGGTTAGCGATTTTAAGACCATTCCAATTTTCAAACCGATAGCAGCAATAGTTCCTGAGATATCTAGCTGTGACAAACAGACAGACAGAGTCGCACCATAAGGGTTCCTTTTTACAATGTTTGGTACTGAACCCTAAAAACGATTTAAATTAAATCGAACGATTTATGGCCTAGATATTACAATAGTACTGAATTAAAAGTAGAATTAGGCGCAATTAAAACAAATGATAACGATGAATAGAAAATGGCAGAAATGTTGCAAATATTATTATTAACTAGTGGAGTAAGTCCCGCAACATTGAATAAAGCATAATTGTAGGCCAACGAAATACAGTTGTAAATAATGTGTTTTTTTTTTTAATCTTATATTTGTTATTTACAATAAACTTCATTTACACTTGGTTTATAAAAAAAAAAGTAAACTAAAGTAAGTAATCTCGCCACGCACAACATTTTCAGATTAAATGATATTACACAATAATACACAATAAGCGGCACTAATTACAACAAGAATAGCCGTCTAGATCCCATCTACGACCTAATTAGAACTTTCCGTCAGTAAAATTCAGGTCAAACCAAGCCCATTCAGTCATAAAACTGCCTCTTTAGGAGTACCTATTTTTAGCTATATTCGCACGTAATGAATACCTTATTCAAAGACTACCTGAAGTAAAGCAAAAGATCTTCCAAAAAGCTGTTAAGAAAATTGAAAAAACCGAGATTCACACACGAGGTGTTCCGTAGCACCACCGTCGAGAAAAACGCCATTTTTTTATTGTATGAAAGTATTAAATACAAAATACAAATACAAATAGTTTATTTTCAAAAATAACATTTCAGAATTTTACATTATGCTGACCCCCACACTAGGCATTGCCTGTCCTGTGGGGGAGGCGATACAAAAATAGAATTTACAGTTACATTTATCAACTAGCTAACGACAACATTGTAGGTTACAGGTTAATTACATTTAAAGTATTATAGAGGTAACATATAGCCTAAAGTTTTAATAAAACAGAGTACCACTTCTAAATTAGTATTTTAATTTAACTAAAGTAACTGAATTTTTTATTATAAAGTGGACCGCTATGTTTGTGTGTCTGTCTGTCTGTGGCACTGTAGCTTTTACACGGATGTTTTTTTTTTTATTAGAAAACAGGTTTTCTAGCGATAGTTTTTAGACATGTTTCATTAAAATCGGTTCAGACGTTCATGGGATATTTAATTTGAAATGAAAAAAAGGTCAAAGATTTTTTAGTCTGGGTTTTTCAAAATATTTAATATAAGTTTTTTAGTTTAAATTTTTGTTGTAATAGAGAAATACATATTTTGTAAAATGACAAGTCTCTACCTCTCATAGATTAAAGCAGCGGTCGGCAACCTGCGGCCCGCGAGCCGCATGCGGTGCGTGAACTGCTCACTTGCGGCCCTATATTCCGGTCTGTATTGCGGTCGCTATATTCCGAAAAGTATAAAATCACAAATTATTAACAAAATGCGGTCCGCGTCAATTTCCTCAGCCTTGTGTGGCCCTTGGCTTCTAAGCGGTTGCCGACCGCTGGATTAAAGGACGGACGAACGGACAGATGGATAGCGGAAGCCTAATGGTAATGGGTCCCTGGGTACGGAATCCTAAAAACGAATGAAATTGATAAGAGGCTTAGATAACTCCTAAATTAGCGTCACAGCTCGAGAAATTTTACTAAAACCTCAGAAAGCGGAGGCGAGGGTGAGCAGGAATTTTAAATGGTTCATTTTTTTCCGCCCCATCATTTGTCACGTCAGAGTTGCAGTTGGGGTGTCCTGTGGCCCGCTTTTTTGCTCCTGATCATTATCAACGCTTATTTACTCATTAATTTATCACTGTCCACCAGATTAGCTTGTTTCCTGGAGGGATCGAGGGCTCTTAGGATTGCTAATGTTGTACTTTAAATTTCGTGGTGAGGCTCGTTTTCTCGTACTAATAGGGATTTTTAGTTAAATGAAAATTATTGTTTGCTTCCTTTTCTTTACAGGTATCAAAAATATATAATAACTAGCTTATGCCCGCAACTTCGTCTGCGATGTAAATTATAATAAGGCAATTAGTATTCATAAATAGTTTCTGATGTTTGTTGACAGATGTAGGTGTAAATGTTGTAATTAAAAAAATTGCTCAAATATCGGGGCTAAGACCGAGCATTTACCGCAAAAATCAATTCTTTTGTGCATTTAAGGATTTTTTCAAAATAATTAAATTCACTTCATAAACCACCGGTTACTTACATAATCTACTAATTGAAGAGTACATAGTTTCAAATCATCGTCATTACTCTTCTAATATATACTACGTATGGAGTTTCAAACCTCTTAATTTAAAAATGATACGGTCCTTAACCAAACTCAACCCCTACTCAACCCGTTTTGGACATAAATTTTAATAAATCTTGAAATAATTTCAGATCTATTCAATTCATCAATTTTAGATCTCCTACTTCAAAAATCGTATGGTCCCTATACAAAATTTTAACCCCCGTTATACCCCTTTTAGGAATGAATTACAAAAAACGGTGAAAGTGCCTTTCTCTACTCAAATTGAAGGGTCTATGTACGAAGTCTCAGATCTCCAACTTCAAAGATCGTTTGGTCCCTATACAAAGCTTCAACCCCCATTTAAACCCTTTTGGGGATGAATTTCAAATAACGGTGAAATTTGTTTTCTTAACTTTTATTGAAGAGTCTATGTCTGAACTCTCAGATCTCCTACTTTACTTTTGTTTGGTCCCTATACAGAGCTACAACCCCCATTTAAACCCCTTTGGGGATGAATTTCAAAAGACGGTGAAATTGCTTTTCTCTACTCATATTGAAGGGTCTATGAACGAAGTCTCAGATCTCCAGCTTCAAAAATCGTTAGGTCCCTATACAAAGTTTCAACCCCCATTTAACCCCTTTTGGAGATAAATTTCGAAAAACGGTAAACCTTTTTTATCTGCTCATATTGAAGGATTTATTTACAAAGTCTCAGATCTCCAACTTCAAGAATAGTTTGGTCCCTTTACAAAGATTCAACCCCCATTTAACCCCTTTCGGGGATGAATTTCGAAAAACCGTGAAATGTCTTTCCTTTACTCATATTGAAGGGTCTATGTACGATGTCTCAGAGCTCAAACTTCAAAAATCGTTTCAACCCCCATTTAACTCCTTTCGGGGATGAATTTCGACAAACCGTGAAATAAATTTCCTGTACTCATATTGAAGGGTCTATGTGCGAACTCTCAGATCTCCAACTTTAATAATCGTTTGGTCCCTTTACAATGTTTCAACCCCCATTTAACCCCTTTCGGGGATGAATTTCGAAAAACCGTGAAATGACTTTCCTGTACTCAAATTGAAGGGTATATGTCCTAAGTCTCAGATGTCCAACTTCAAAAATCGTTTGGTCCCTATACAAAGTTTCAACCCCCATTTAACCCCTTTTGGGGATGAATTTCGTAAAACCGTGAAATGACTTTCCTGTACTCATATTGAAGGGTCTATGTGCGAACTCTCAGATCTACAACTTTAAAAATCATTTGGTCCCTTTACAAAGTTTCAACCCTCATTTAACCCCTTTCGGGGATGAATTTCGAAAAACCGTGAAATTACTTTCCTTACTTATATTGAAGAGTCTATGTGTGAAGTCTTAGATCTCCTACTTTAAAAATCATGTGGTCCCCATATAAACTCTCAACCCCCATTTAAACCCTTTTGGGGGAGAATTTAAAAAATCGGTGAAATCACTTTTCTTAACTTATATTAAATAGTCTATGTGCAAAGTCTCAGATCTCCTACTTCAAAAATCGTTTGGGCCCTATACAAAGTTTCAACCCCCATTTAACCCCTTTTGGGAATGAATTTCAAAAAACTGTGAAATTATTTTTCTTAAGTTATATTGAAGAGTCTATGTGTGAAGTCTCAGATCTCCGACTTTAAAAATCGTGTGGACCCCATAAAAACTTTCAACCCCCCTTTTAACCCTTTTGGGGGTGAATTTCACAAAACGGTAAAATTACTTTTCTCAACTTATATTGAAGAGTCTATGTTCGAAGTTTCAGATCTCCTACTTCAAAAATCGTTTGGTCCTTATACAAAGTTTCAACCCCCATTTAAGCCCTTATGGGGGTGAATTTCAAAAAACGGTGAAATTATTTTTCTTAAGTTATATTGAAGAGTCTATGTGTGAAGTCTCAGATCTCCGACTTTAAAAATCGTGTGGACCCCATATAAACTTTCAACCCCCCTTTTAACCCTTTTGGGGATGAATTTCACAAAACGGTGAAATTACTTTTCTCAACTTATATTGAAGAGTCTATATTCGAAGTTTCAGATTTCCTACTTCAAAAATCGTTTGGTCCCCATACAAACTTTCAACCCCCATTTAACCCCCTTTGGAGATGAATTTCGAAAAATCCCTTCTTATCCCTTACTTACATTATACAACCACCCTACTGTAAAAATTTCAAGTTTTTAGCTTCAGTAGTTTCGGCTGTGCGTTGATCAGTAAGTCAGTCAGTCAGTCAGGACTTCTTCTTTTATATATTTAGATAATAGATATTGAAATTACAGACCTTTTCACAGTAAATTTTACGTGTAGTATTATTACCGTCATCTTCATCTTAGTACCTACATTTTGATATTTCTTTCGTGGTACCTACCGATTTTGGCCTATGATAGACCAGATTCAGGATATTATTTTTGTTAACCTAAAGCGTTTAAATTTATTTCTCTCTTTCCAAAGAAAGAATGTACTTACCAGAAATAATTTAAGCCACTATTAATTCCCCGTAATATTGATTTTTAATGAAATTATCAATTAAAACAATATTATAGTATGGTTTGGGACTGTTCGTAAATTTATAATGAACGAACAGCAGCGAAATGCCAATTTTAGTTTAGTGGTCAATTTAACGTGAAACTCGGGTCATATTTCACACAGTTATCATACTAACGTTAGCTGGACCGCTAAATTAATATGAAAACTTTTCAATAACGGTGAATTACCTCGAAAAACATATTGACCGAGCCCACTACAGTTCGAACGTTTCACGTGACCGTCGGTTTCAGGTTTCAACGTATTATCTGCATCGCTTATAAAATAGAATTGCAAATTTCAACCCTTTGTAACCGCTTTGCATTTGGGAACACAAATTCGCTTTTACGGTCATTTGCATGTTGCTGTCGCAGTTGTGGTGACTTCCGAAATGTTGCAGCAATAATTGCACGGTGCATCCGTGTTATTAATATTCGCAAACAACGCTATTTTGAAGAGGTCGCGATTTTCAAGTTAGTGCCTGTTAGTAAATTGTCATATATACATAGGTCTTCCTCAAAGACAACGACTGCCAGCGACCTTAACCAGGTCATCTGAGTATCTTGACATGGTATCTTAAACGTTGATTTTCAAGCTCAAGCTTTTGGCGATAATTTGAGGCATTGTTAGTTATACTAATTAAATAATAAATAGTGCATCTATTTATTTCTTGTCACGTCCCATTTTTGTCACTCATACTTTTGGTGCACTATTGCCAGATGATGATTCATTCAAAACCAAATGTATCCATAATATTATAAAATTGTGAAACTTTGTAAGTCTGTAGTGTTTTTAGCCACATTATGTTTTAACGGTTGAAGCGATCGCTATAGTTATCTACATGGTTAGGTAAAGAATATTTTTGTCTAACTGAAACAAAATAAAAACGAAGCTTACAATTTTATTACCAAGATAAGGTCAACAGTATTTTTATGTCCATAATTATAAATTGAATTTATTCACCTGCTCTTCAGCCTTTTAGCGGTTGAATTTTGAAAAACCCTTTTTAGAACACCTACTTTCCCTAGAAAACGTGTTTCATATTTCATCCCAATATAATGTAGTGGTTTTGGTTGTAAGTCGTCTGTCAATACGGTAACCTATCGAAGTTTCGAAAAACACTTGTCCGATTTTCACTTGTCCGAAAACGGTTAATCGAATTCTCACAATCCATATACTTTGCTTACCATACTTTTGAAATGTAGCTAGTTTGTTTCCCCACATTATCGTTTTCCCGAACCTCAATAACCAGAAGAACGATTACCAAATTTATTATTTGACAACCGATTTGTTAACCACCTTTTCATAATTCCGATGCTACGTAAGATATAAATCTCATTTTTCCTAATATCATTTTACCGTCACGATGAAAAAATATGTGCTATAAACCCTACAGAAGTGCACTTTCAACATATATTATCATTTTGAAGTGTTTACTCGTCTGTGGTCCTCTAATTTCCGTTTTATGAGACGGCTGTTCGAGCACGTAATTAATTGGGTGCCTGCTATTATTACAACAGACTAATTACACGTGGATTACACAGCAAACAAACAAACATTGTTGCGTACAATTTGTGTGCCTATTTAATACGTTACACGGTGTAATCCTGATAAGACATTATTCAAAATGTGGACATACCTACACCAACTAAATGTATAAATTTTTGATCAAAGTTAAGAGCTACTTTCTTGTTGTTGGAGTCGTTACTCTTCTTTATTCTTTGCCAGTCGGGTACGATGCGGGGCTGACTTGATCCTTCACTTGATTGATTTTCATACAGTTTGTAACTAAGATACCCTGATCAGTAAATAAATAAGGAAGAAAACACAACAAAATACTTCAGTATTCTCTTATAGTGCCTCTCCAATAGGTATTATTAGGAGATGCAGGAGTTGTTGATGGTTCGATGTTCCTCCGCCGAGTCGAGGAATGAAAGCGGAACTTGTGGTATCTTAATTTCTTCATATATAAATTCTGCTCGCGAAGTAGGTACGTTTGCATATTATTCATATTTCATGATTGCTTACATAAAAATATGTCTTTAACAAAGAAAATATCAATAAAATCTTTGCGTGATTTCTATGCCGGTAGAACTGAAATCTGCTTGGATGTGTCATCTGTATTTATGTATGTGTATGAATTTATATATATTATATATAGTTATCCCTATCTATGTAATTATTAGTATCTTTAGTATATGTATTATGTGGTATAATATATATATATTTTTTTGTTAGTAGCACCACCCACAAGTTATCTGCTTTGCCCTAAGGTTAACTGGTAGAGAATGCCTTATGGCATTAAGTTCGCCTTTTGTACGATAAGTTTTCTTTTGTGCAATAAAGTTTAAATAAATAAAATATAAAATGATCAGTTCTTTTTATTAAAATGTCATGTTTAAAGTTTAAAGTTCAACATTATAAATTGATGAAACAGCAGCAAATCTTTTCTTAAGAGCACTCCGAGACTCCTCTTTTCAGTTTCTAATTCTGTTAAAGGATTTTAATGTGAAAATGAGCATTATTTTGAATTTATTTTTTGGACTGTACTATGCCTAGTTATAGGCCTAGCAATTGAAACATATCCTAAGCACGCCACATAACTATAAATCGCGATTCCAACATTCACCCCTCTAACCGTTAAGTATATGATCCTATTTCACCCCTAAATCAAACTAAGTGCACCTCCGGCATACACCATAAATCAGAATGCGCTGCAAATACGATATTAAATTTCTTTATCTAGGCGTAATCTAGCTGGTATAACAGGTGCGCCTGTGTATACGGGTTCAAGGATGTAAGTGGTATTTGCTGCCTGTTATAGAGTAAAATCAAACTTAAACTGAACGCCCCTTTAACATCATTATGCTCAAGTCCAAAATTTATGGACGCATTATACACAAAATGTTCGTCATTGGTTGTAGTTACGCGATAGATATGGGAGCAAACACACCTAGTGTTGCCAGGAGTAGCTCACTCCGCGATTCGCCGCGCTGCCTTGAAGCCCCCGCGAGGGGGCCTTAGCCAGCGACCAGAAAGAGCATGCGTTAGTACGCGTTACGTGATAGAGAGAGACGGTCGAATCCGGTGCGTTCCGTCTGGTGGTCGGACCCGAACGACAGTTTTGTTAAAGTAAGAGACTTCTGTATTGTACGTAGTACTATTATTGAGTATTAATTATTCTGAGGTGTTGCAATAAATATTTCTCTCACATGTTGAGAATCACGATTAGTGGAGGGGCGTTCAGTTTAAACATCAGGGGTAGTAAGTACATCAGTTTAACCGCTAACCTATATTCACATTGATTGATCGGTTAGGGATTAAGGTCACTCATCTTTTAAATAATTTATAACGTAGATCAGAGTTTACAAATTCAGACCACACGATAAAAACGGGCAAACGTCTGTATTTAGAGACCGTAAGTACTTAGTATTTGCCATTAGAAAATCACGTTGCCTGGACAACGCGTGTGGCAAATACCTGTGCTGTTTCATTCCCCCTATTACGCAATACGGACACACTTGGCATAAAATGCTGCATGTATCGCCCTACTTACAAAGGTTGGCGGAGACGGTCGCACACATGTCGTTTGTTGTATGCTTGGAAGATTATACGGGGTGTTAGATGTTGGATTTTGTTTTTATCTTTGGGTCAGTAGTTTTGTCTAGCTTGGGTCAAATCTTCTATCTATATATATAAAAGAAGATGTCCTGACTGACTGACTGACTTACTGGCTCATCAACGCACAGCCGAAACTACTGAAGCTAGGAACTTGAAATTTTCACAGTAGGGTGGTTATATAACGTAAGTAAGGGATAAGAAGGGATTTTTTGAAATTCATCCCCAAAGGGGGTTAAACAGGGGTTGAAAGTTTATATGGGGACCACACGATTTTTAAAGTTGGAGATCTGAGACTTTGTACATAGACCCTTCAATATGAGTAAAGAAAAGTAATTTCACCGTTTTTCGAAATTCATCCCTAAACGGGGTTAAACGGGGGTTGAAACATTGTATAGGCACCAAACAATTTTTAAAGTTGGAGATCTGAGACTTCGGACATAGACCCTTCAATATGAGAAAAGGAAAGTAATTTCACGGTTTTTCGAAATTCATCCCCGAAAGGGGTTAAATGGGGGTTGAAACTTTGTAAAGGGACCAAACGATTTTTAAAGTTGGAGATCTGAGAGTTCGCACATAGACCCTTCAATATTAGTACAGGAAAGTAATTTCACGGTTTTTCAAAACTCATCCCCGAAAGGGGTTAAATGGGGGTTGAAACTTTGTATAGGGACCAAACGATTTGTGAAGTTGGAGATCTGAGACTTTGTACATAGACCCTTCAATATGAGTAAAGAAAAGTAATTTCACCGTTTTTCGAAATTCATCCCTAAAAGGGGTTAAACGGGGGTTGAAACATTGTATAGGCACCAAACAATTTTTAAATTTGGAGATCTGAGACTTCGGACATAGACCCTTCAATATGAGAAAAGGAAAGTAATTTCACGGTTTTTCGAAATTCATCCCCGAAAGGGGTTAAATGGGGGTTGAAACTTTGTAAAGGGACCAACCGATTTTTAAAGTTGGAGATCTGAGAGTTCGCACATAGACCCTTCAATATTAGTACAGGAAAGTGATTTCACGGTTTTTCGAAACTCATCCCCGAAAGGGGTTAAATGGGGGTTGAAACTTTGTATAGGGACCAAACGATTTGTGAAGTTGGAGATCTGAGACTTTGTAAATAGACCCTTCAATATGAGTAGAGCAAAGTAATTTCACCGTTTTTAAAAATTCATCCCTGAAAGGGGTTAAACGGGGGTTGAAACTTTGTATAGGGACCAATCGATTTTTAAAGTTGGAGATTGAGACTTCGGACATAGACCCTTTAATATGAGTAGATTAAAGTTATTTCACCCTTTTTCAAAATTCATCCCTAAAAGGGGTAAAATGGGGGTTGAAACTTTGTAGGGAGGAACCAAACGATTTTTAAAGTTGAAGATCTGAGAGTTCGCACATAGACCCTTCAATATTAGTACAGGAAAGTGATTTCACGGTTCTTCGAAATTCATCCCCAAAATGGGTTAAAGGGGGGTTGAAACTTTGTATAGGCACCAAACGATTTTTGAAGTTAGAAATCTGAGAGTTCGCACATAGATCCTTCAATATGAGTAGAGAAAAGTAATTTCACCCTTTTTCGAAATTCATCCCTAAAAACGGTAATACGGGGGTTGAAATATTGTACAGGGACCAAATTATTTTTAAGTTACAGATCTGAGACTTCGTACATAGACTCTTCAATAAAGGTAGAAGAAAGTAGTTTTACCTTTTTTTAAAATTCATCCCAAACGGGGGCTAAATGGGGGTTGAGAAGATTTTTGAAGTTGGAGCTCTGAGACATCGTACATAGTCTCCACAATATGAGTACAGGGAAAGTAATTTCATGGTTTTTCGAAATTCATCCCCAAAAGGGTTTAAATGGGGGGTTGAATCTTTGTACAGGGACCAAACTATTTTTGAAGTTGAAGCTCTGAGACCTCGTACATAGACTTCTCAATAAGAATAAAGAAAAGTAGCTTTACCGTTTTTCGAAATTCATCCCTAAAAAGGGGTCATACGGGGGTTGAAACTTTATATGGAGACCAAATGATTTTTGTAGTAGATCTTGAACTTCGTACATAGACTTATATCCATAAGAGTAAAGAAAAGTGATTGCTGTATTTTGAACTTCATCCCCAAAGGGGTTTAAATGGGGGTTGAAACTTTGTGTAGGGTCCAAAGAATTTTTGTAGTTGGAGCTCTAAGACGTCGCACATAGACTCCTTAATAAGAGTAAAGAAAAGTGATTTTTCGTTTTAAAAATTCATCCCTAAGAAGGGGTTATACGGGGGTCGAAACTTTGTAGTGAGACTGAACGGTATTTGTAGTAGATCTTAAACTTCTTACATAGACACATCTGTAAGAGTAAAGAAAAGTGATTGCTGTTTTTTAAATGGGGGTTGAAACTTTGTATACGGACCAAACGATTTTTGAAGTTGGAGCTCTAAGACATCGTACATAGACTCCTCAATAAGAGTAAAAAAAAAGTAATTTTTCTTTTTAAAAATTCATCCCTAAGAATGGGTCAAATGGGGGTCAAAACTTTGTATGGAGAGCGAACGGTATTTGTAGTAGATCTTAAACTTCTTACATAGACTCATCCGTAAGAGTAAAGAAAAGTGATTGCTGTTTTTTGAAATTCATCCCCAAAGGGGTTTAAATGGGGGTTGAAACTTTGTATACGGACCAAACGATTTTTGAAGTTGGCGATCTGAGACATAGTACATAGACTCCTTAATAAGAACAAAGAAATGTGGTTTTTACCGTTTTTTCATCCCTAAAAAGGGATCAAACGGGGGTTGAAACTTTGTAAAGGGACCAAACGATTTTTGCAGTAGATCTTGAACTCATCCAAAAGAGAAAAGAAAAGTGATTGCAGTTTTTTGAAAATCCAGAGGGGTTTAAATGGGGGTTGAAACTCTGTATAGGGTCCAAAGGATTAGGAAGTAGGAAATCTGATACTTCGTACATATCCTTCAATAAGGTTACAGAAAAAAACGTTAAACCATTTTTGGAAATTCATCTCCAAACACATTTTTGGAAATTCATCTCAAAAAATCATTTGGTCCCTTTATAAAGTTTAAGCCCCCATGGGCTTAAACTTTATAAAGGGACCAAATGATTTTTAAAGTAGGGTATCTAAAACTGATTAAACTGAATAGAACTGAAATGATTTCATCGTTCATTAAAATTTATCCCTAAAACGGGTTGATTAGGTAGGGATTGGTTTGTTTGGGTCCAATATTTGAGGGTTTTGTTTAAATACAACAAAGTTTATGAACAAATATCAGAAACTATTTACTGCGATACTTATTAAGATTCATTGCCTAATTATAATTTACACCGCAGACGAAGTCGCGGGCATAAGCTAGTCAGTTATATACCTTTCACGCCGCAGTTTATTTACAACCTATTTAGCTTGTTTTAAAAAAGATAACCATCTGAACTAAGTTTTATTACTACAGTACTGATATAAAGCTATGGTAATAATGGTTTACCTAAGCTGTTCAGTAACTATTACACATTCGTTTTGGAATACCAGTGAAATTCTACATTCCAAAAACAAAATATTTATTTTTGTTTCTTATATCGCACAGTAAAAATGTAAATTTTGAGTTCTTATGTGTACCGTAAGGTTTTTGTTTCATACTTATAGTGATTTTCAATTACCTAAATTTCAAAACTGATATGCCCTCTTGTACCTGTTACAGGTGCAGGAGGGCCTTACCTACAGTAGGTAATAGTACATTGTGTATCAAGGGCGGTAGGTAAGGAATTACAAACGAGTGTTTGTTACAAGGCCGAGGCGAAGCCGAGGGCTTTAATAACACGAGTTTGTAATTCCCTTACCGCCCGTGGCACACACAATGTTTTTCATCACACTTGTGAGGAAATCTAATTAAAATTAACCTTACTTAACCTAAATAAAATTGTAAAACTGACAGTGACATTAGTGACATATCCATAGACAATGCGAAACGTTCGGAAACCATAGCGGTACAGACCTAAAACGGTTGATTTTATAATTGCAAAATACTGAAATACACTATTGAAACATTTAATTAATGTTACAGAAATATGTGTTTACATGTATTTGCAATAACAGTTCTCTTTAATTAAATATTTCAGTGATAAAAGTTAAAAAAGTAATAGTTGGTAGTTTCCTTTGAACATGACAAAGAAGAGTAAAACAGAACCAGCGTTTCAAATTTAAAAAGAAAACCATTACGCCCTAGGGCGTAATAGCTCATTTACGGCCCGCAAAACCTACGCGTAATGCACCATTTTCGAGCAAGTGTGATGAAAAGGTAGAATGTTGTCACATGTAATTTGTTTGTGTTGTTTATGCTTGTTATTGACTTCGTAAGATTTTTTTTATCATTATGATCGCGTAATAACTAAATATTTTTACTAAAATAACCACATTTTTACTAAAAAAAACCCGACCGCGGTGCACTTTGTTTATTTTAACGAACTTGCCGCTGTGCCGTTGAGTAGTTACGAGCGGACACAGGAACGGACATACATACATACAGGTCAAACACATAACCCTCCTTTGGGCTTCGCCGCAGTCGGGTAAAAAACCCGACCGCGGTGCACTTTAAAAGTGCATAAAATCCGCCATTTTGTTTATTTTAACGAACTTCATACCCAGTGACACTCGCGCCATCAAGACAAATCCAATGATGTATCACTTATCAAAATCGGTTGTGCCGTTGAGTAGTTACGAGCGGACACAGGAACGGACATACATACATACATACAGGTCAAACACATTACCCTCCTTTGGGCTTCGCCGCAGTCGGGTAAAAACATGCTATTACCTCGACGTTTAAGTCCCGTTTTGTTATAATAATGAGTGCAAATCGCGGAAGTTTGAATCAATATTTTATTATCACTTGCAAGTGGTTATATTATTCAATAAGTAGGTACTCAGTTTGTCAAGGCAGTGTCAATTTATTATTCTAAATTTAACCAGACTCAAGTTACCTTAAAGTTCATGGTACCTTGCGTATTCCGATACTAAAGCATGATAACACTACAAGGACGGGACATTTGGTTTATTACCTAATCTGTGTTTTTGTTAAGTTTATGTACAAAGTGTCTAAATTGTACTTTATTTGTTTCAGGTACAAAACTGACCACCAACTACCTCAGCAGCAAAATGTTGTGACAAACACACGGTCTGGATGAGAAGGAGCAAAGATGTGTCGTGTAAAGAATTTCCAAGACTTATTCAATAACAGAACCTTCTTATTCATCTTAGTACTATTATCTTTAAAGCTGTGCAGTCCACAGGACCTGAACGAAGAATTTGTAAATGAGGACAGTTTAGACAACATTTCTGACATTATGGTTGTGCCTGTGAAAAGGGTGAAGTTCCCAAGAAACGCTCAGAACCCTTGTAGACTGAGCGAACTTCTGTGTGATACGGGACAGTGTATATCACTGGACAAGTATTGTAATGGAGAGGACGATTGTGGAGACAAGAGCGACGAGCCTAAGTCTTGTACACGTAAGTTGTCATACCTATGTATAGTTGTATGCCAGTGGCGTGGCGTAAAAGATATTATCCTTGGGCAAGCAGATGCAGATTTAGTGTACATTTTCCTTAACTGCTGTAAAATAAGGTGCTCAAATGCCTGATATTAGGCAAGCCGTTAGGGATCGAGTTCTTTGGACGACACGCCACTGTTGTATACCTACTTTAATCTATGGGATAGATTGTTTCACGGATGAAATGCTTGCCGAATTCATGTCTTGCGCGCAAGTATAATAACATAACTAATTATATTATGAATCAGAATAACTATAGTAAGCATTTTAAAAAAACAATGGTTTTCATTAAAATGCCGTTTTGTTTTCAAAGAAAACCTCTGGAATCATTGAAAACAATAACATCTTTGAACGTTTAATTATGAGATAAAACGTAAGATGTAACTGAAACAGATCTACGATAATACGAAGCAGCTGAATATTGTACCAAATAAAAATGAATCAAAAATGTTTTAATATCTGCTCAATCTGCAAAGATATTTTTATGTCCATTCAAACGCACTTTCTTATTTGTTTGTAGGGTTATTCAAACTTATTTTAATATCTTCCCTTCTTGCTATCTATAAACCTCATCTGTATCCAGAAAGTGCCTTTTTAAGTAGGTAAAGGGTTTGAGGGAGGCAAAAGATAAAGTTACGTTTTACTCTGTATTTTTTGATGTTTAGGTATTTGATAAGAGATACTTTAAACAGATGCAATGATATTAGGTACTAATAAAGCCTAATTTAATACTTTGATTTTTGTAAAAAGAATGGTAATGCGTTTCATCAAACTGAAAGTACTAAAACTAGTAAAAAAGTTTTATTTTGACAGGTTATTTTGTTGTTTTCCTTTTTATAAATTGAGATTTTGTTTTAGAAATAATACAAAAGAAATTAAAGAACAGAGAAATATGTAAAAGTAATTTTCAATTATTTGTCCATGTATACAGGGTGACTTCGAATTGGTAATACAAAATGAATGTTTTACATACATATCCCCTAAACTTAGCCCCTCAATTAAGTCTCATACTTTTAAAATAATCAGAAGTATGTTTTTTTTAATTATTAATTCGTCCCATTTTAGTTGGCTTAACATAGTTATCCTACCATAATAATAAACAAAGAGGTTTAAAGATTTTCAAATGAACACTTTCCTCTTTGGTTATCCGTCACATGCCTCAATATTTATAAAGAAAACGTGTTTTGATTAGTAATTGTCAGTTGTCAAAGAAAACACGAGTGACAGGTATGACACTTAGGTATTTAATGGAGTGTAACCACACTTTAGGACTTTAATTATTTGTTTTGTTAGAAAATTAGCAATAATTAAATACAGCAAATTTTAACATAGGGGTTAATGTGTTACACTACATGGCATTAACTGAGCCTTAATTAAGTGTTTTGTATTACCAATTTGAAGTCGCCCTGTATAAATATATTTAAATTAATACATCTAGTCCGATAACTGTTAGTTTATACAGAGTAAAGTCGGAGTCATAATCAGAATCTACTTTTTCATACTCGGTAATTCGATAAATATTTCCAGGCAATAGTAATTACACAAAACAAAACATTTTTTTTTGTTAATTACCGCTTTACCTAAGCTTCTAATTCAGAAAATCATGTTCAATAAATAACAAATCCTATGATTGAACGTTATATGTGTCAATCGGTACTAAGTATACATTAATTTACGTGATTTCACCAATATTGATCGCCACACTAAAATTAGGTTATCCGTTACTCGTTTTCTATTTCCAACGGAATCCTAAAAAGGTCAGGCGACTCGCCGTGGAGAGGCTGCGTCAGCCGACTCGGCTTCCTTAGCCTTTTGTGTATTATGTGGCTCAAATAAGAATAGAATCGCGCTCGCGGCAAATTTTCTTAGCGCTGGCGACATTTTCATACATCGATGGCCCCTATTAGGTACGAGATATTGGTTTTGGTATGAGGTTTTAAAGGGGGATCGAATGGACTGAACGAGTTTGTCATAAAATTGCATATAATAAATGCGTTATACAATTACTGTAAAAAGTCTCTAATATTTAAATAGAAAAGTAACTGTACACTACGTTATATCCAAATTATTTTCGAACATTTGACTAGTAAATTAAAAAACAGGAGTTTAGTATAAAATGCGATGTCTTCTGCTATTTTTTTTATAAATGTACATAGGCGGGCTGGCCAGAGAACATGAATACAGCGTCTATAATATCGGTAAAGTCGTACTACTATAAGCAAACAATTTAGAACGTATTATCATTCGTCGTCTGGGCTGAATAAACACACACAAATGATCGACAGCCCGCCTGACACCGACTGGGCGTCCCCACACAACATCATCAATATCATTCGTCGTTTAAGAAAGCAATTTTGAAGAAAATTGCGCAATAATTCTAAATGAACAATATCCATGAGAGTGCTAAATCACAATGGTATCTTAAGTAAGGTGTAGATATCCAAGATATCACACTGTACCAGTAGTTGCCATATTGAATGTCACTAGCGATAGAGATGATACCGGGTGTCAACTATCGGGCATTAGCGTCAAGCACTGACGTTTTCCTTAGCTATAGGTATTCAATAACTATCATCAATAGGCCTGCCGTATGCAGAGTTCAATCGACATGACGTTGTATAATCCGGACAGTAGCTTGATTTAATCGGTTTAGAGTAATCTATCCAGGCTTGACCCCAGACAATCATGGCTGCCGCTGACTAATGACGTACTAAACATATATGCGATAATAATTCGTACTATCTAATACTAGCAACGCGCAAATAACAATATGATATAATATGTAGTTTCTAGTAAGATGATGAACGGCGTAACACAACTATTTTACTGAAGTTCTTCTTAAAAATCACGAGTTAAATTATTATAAACCATTCACCCGCGGCTTTGCAATATTATCCCAAGGGAACTACTGAGCAGGATATAAGCTATCCTATGATTCAATCCAGAGCCTGGTTTACTTGCATGGCAATATTCATCTTATTTACTCAATTTTTACCGTATTGTTTATTATTAACAAACATTCAAATATCCAACCAGTACTCAAACATCTTCAGAAATTTACAGTATAAATCGCCAGCTTTCGTTCTAATCTCTTTATATGACAACTAGTTATTCGAAAATACTGCCCACTAGTTTAAGCTACGCATTTCCTGGCAGTCAGTATTAGAGTCATAAAAGCAAACTTTTAACCATGAACTTGATAAAAATCTTATACTTATAGCTGCACTTCTCAATCTTGCTCCGTTTAGAGCTATTCTGTCGGTAACATTCATCTGGCGAAGTTATGTCCGGGGTCAGCCAAAACATATTTTTGATATTTATGCGTTTTTCAACCTTTGCTTTCGGAATAGCATTTATTTATGGAGTACTTATTTATATGTATTTGTAAGTCTTTCTAAATTGAAATGCATATTTATGATTTGATGACCGGGTTGGCTGATGAACGGGTATGGTGGCGGTGGCGCAAACTAGGGAAGGCATATGTCCACCAGTGCACGACTAGGATTATGATAATAATGATAACGATTTATAATCTGACATTTCAGTCACACTACAACTAGAGATGAAGTACACCTAGCGCTGTAGTATGACATTTAGAATATAGGTATCTTATTTTAGGAAAATTGACGCATCGGCTTACTGCAGAGCTTTAGATCGAAATCGGCTGGAAATTTTCATTTTTGCATCCAAAATATGAGGGAGTGAAACTAAACCGGACACCAGTGCGTTTTATTGTTTTTTTTTGGTCGATATTTTTAGGGCCAAACCAGTTTTTCATGATAAATACCTAACAACCTAGTTTAATAATTTTGTTATTATTTAGAGGTGATAGAACCTAACGCATAGTTCTTTCATCCAAACATGGCCAAACATGGTTACGGGTTACAAAGACAGTGAAATAAGTCCAAAAAAACATTCTTCAAGGGTGGCAACGCATTTGTGATCTTATATTGCATAAGTCTATGAGCCAAATATAGAATTGTCATCAGATAGTCTGTGTGTTTCTTTGCTAACTCGATTCCTTTAAAAAATCTAAAATGTCGTACAAAGCGAAAATATTTATGTCACGTATTTGTTACGCTTTGCTACTTTTTAAATTGGCAGGATTACTTGTTTTAGTAATTCTGGGCAGTTGTCCGCCGTAGCCAATATTTCTAGCCCTTTCCGAGCCCACTTCGTTATAACTTCCAGCGCTGCCCTTGGGCAACGACTTTCCTACATTTCAGCACTTCCGTTGTACTAATAAACTCTCAAACGCGAGCACGCCGTAATCGTCGTATCCCTCTACCGTCTTTTCTGTTCTCGTAAAATACGTTTTTACGCTAGAAATATCCGGAACGATAATTGTCTTACACAAAAGACCTCGAGATGTCCTCACAAAGGGGATTGAAAGAACTAGATTACTGTCTGTTTCCACGATGCCACGTCTCAGGGGAGTAGGGTTGCCACGTCAACGGACGATGACAGAAGCTTTACGATGGAAAAATTCGGTCATTTTTATTCGGCCTTGTTAGAATACAAGCGACGGTGTTTTACACAGTAAAGTTGGTTAATACTTAATTTTAGTATTTCAAAGTGTTCAGCCAGACGATTCTACGATTGAATATTTTGAACTATGCTAACCTAACTTAACGACATGAAATAGTTATGTGTGTGGGAGAAAGTGAAAATTGTAATATTACGTTATGATGTTTTGAACATTAAATTTAATTCAACTGGGATGGATACGGGACAAGGCATACGAACGATTAAGGCACAATTCATCAATCACTTAAATTCATAATCATATTTATCAATCACTTATGCACATAAAGTACGAAGAAATATAGATACATATGTCTTCCTAAAATCAGTCAGTAACATTATCATACCAATTACGTACAAAATCTTGTCCCGCTTTGATCTCAACCGAGATGTTTCTTTCACTGAGCAGAAAAATGAGACAAAAGTCGATCGGTATCGTGGCAACAACACACGGTTGATTTGGCTTGAGCAATTTTTATGCCCTTGAATTCTTTTGTACGCAAGCTAACTTTGCCGAAGTACAAAATATGTTGCCATTTAACAAATTGGTTTGATGTGTCAAGGTTAAGAAGTGTTGTTTTGTCTACTTTGTGACTGAGTTATTGAAAGAGTGAATTACATACTTTAATTTATAATGTAGAGATTTTGCTTTTAAGCAACTACTCATAAAAATAATAAAGTTTTCCGCACAGTTTTATTTAAGGCCTCAGTTTGTTACCAGGGTTATTAGTTCTATGATACTGAAGCGAGTGGGTTATCATCCATTCCACATTGCAAAACCACGAAACTGTTTTAAAATCGGACGACCAGCCTTTAATTGCAATACCACAAATAGATAAAAACAGAATTTCCATGAAATATTTTCGGCATCAAAATATTCGAATCAAAGTTTAAAAATTGGTCAGTGGTCTGCAATTAAAAACTAACTACTTTTATTTCGATCCCGGTAATCAGTAGGCTGCTGTGTTGGTAGGTATCGTTTGAACGGCGTATAAAAACATCCAACATTTAAAGCCCGATTTTTTTGCAGCAAACTGCTATTTTATTTAGCCTATTGGTCACGTGTTTTGCCCTGTTTTTTACATCCTGTATGGAGATAAACTAGCCCAAAGTTGTGTGCGCAGGAAGTGTCATGCGTCCGACCGAGCTTCGATTTCAATTTTACCGGTGTGAATAAATTTTATTACCGACGTTTTTTCGTACGTATAAAATTCCCGCAGTAGTTTCGGCGTGGCTAAAATTAGCTTCTGTTTGGAAACCCAGAAATGGGCTTAAATTTTTGCTCAAATGCTTGGTTTGATGCCGCAAGGAAAATCAAAAAGCTTAATTAAAGCGGTAGTTAATAAAAGAACACTAGAATTATATTTCAACAGGTCAACAAATATCAAATAGCAATTTTATTTTACTTAGTAGTCAATAATAATTAATACTATACAGGGTGTCCCTAAAACCAACGTCCATACGAAAGGGGCTGATAGACCAGCTCATAAGACACCAGATTAAGTTTTGCCCTCAATAAAAATCTCTTAGTTTTCGAGATATCCGGACTCCACTCTGGACGGCCGGTTAAGGCAAGCCAGAGGCAGAGGTCCTTTAACTTTTTTACCCGACTGCGGCGAAGCCCAAAGGAGGGTTATGTGTTTGACCTGTATGTATGTATGTATGTCCGTTCCTGTGTCCGCTTGTAACTACTCAACGGCACATCCGATTTTGATAAATGATACATCATTAGATTCGTTTTGATGGTGCGAGTGACACTGGGTATGAACTTCGTTAAAATAAACAAAATGGAGGATTTTATGCAGTTTCAAAGTGCACCGCGGTCGGGTTTTTTTTAGTAAAAATGTGGTTATTTATTATTATTAATCAATAAATTGCACCTCTCAATTTAAACCTAAATTTGTCTTATCACATAACATTCAATAATTTCAGTGAGACAACTACCTACTAACATGAAATTTTAAACCTGGCAACATAAATATTAATGATGGAACAATTATTTTACCCACACAATTTGTATTCTTCTTGGCCGTGTTTTTCAAGACAAAGCATAGCTGAATTGACAGCCAAAATACATGAACAATGTCGATAATGTGGGGTTCCACATTATCGACATTGCTCATGTATTTTTAAACAAGTAAATAGGCAGCCATAAATCCAGGTAGTTCGTGACTAATGGCCGTCCATTTTGTAAACAGCGCTACGGTAAACTTAACACCTTATTAAAGAGGGAGAGTGGGTTTTTTTGTTAATTGTAGCTATATTTCGGGTTAATGACCACCTTCGTGGAGCGATAAAAGGGAAAGCTCGTTTTCAGGCATCGCTGTAATTAAAGGAGGTTTTATTGTATGCTTGACTCCCTAAGTGGCAGCGAACGTGGACAAATATTGTGATATTATTTAAAATTATAACGCTATGCCGACGCGGTTTTGCTTTTATTTGTAGGGTATATTATACAGTAATGGCTTTTTAGTATAAATGTTCCTGTTTATTTAAATCGGTAAACATACGGGATAAATATACGATAAACACCAAAGTTTCGTTGGGCGAGAGTTTAAAGGTGGTTAAGATTGATAATCAGGCATCGGAAATTTAGATGCTTTTATATCTAAAGTTGGCAAAATCTCGGAAAAAGTTAAGCAAATATGGAATCCACTTCTTAAAATTTGATATTAATAATGTACATTCCGGGATTTCGCGATTGTACAAAACGTCACGATAATGTAGTACCTCGCAACTATGTTTAGGTTTTGGCTATTTTTACCTGACTTCAAAAAACGAGTACATGGAAAATGGAAAATAGGTAGTATGCGTTCATTACAGTTTAATAAGTTAACATATAAATTCCGGGAAATTTAATAATAAAATTAAATTGAGTCCGCCTCCATACTACTCAACTCCGACATTGACGCCAAAGTTTAGGTATATAAGCATCCGAATTTCCGGTGCCTGTTGATAATCCACCGATCTACCTATACGTAATAATTTTTATGTCACACCTGGCTATAAAGTGACTTTTTCCGCACGCTGCGCGTACGGAAAAAGCCGCTTTCTGGCCAAGTGTAGACATAAAATAATGTACACAACACGGGAGGTAATAAAAAAAAAACCCTCGATCGCATATTTACGTCCCTCGCTTGCAGCTCGGGCCGCAAACATCTGCGATCTCGGCCTTTCTGTGTATTACCACCCTAGTTGTGTAATATACTATTAAGCAGCTTAAGTAACAATATGTAAATTATAGGTTGATTAGTCCCCCGCAGGACAGACAATGCCTAGTGTGGGGGTTAACATAAATGTGACATTTTGAAATTTATTTTTGAAATAAACCATTTTTATTTGAATTAAAGTTAACAATTTTTGTGTTCATAATAATATCAAACCAAATCTTATAACCTAAACTAACCAGTACATAATATATTTCCTTTACATCAAAAAAGTGACTCAAAATTGAATGCATTTATTTTGCATAATGTCATATGCATATTACGTCTAAGTTATTATTATTATTATTTAGAGATAAGTTTAAGGACATTAATGTAATGACATTGCATTGTCAATACATCTATGAGAATATTATGTATGTACATAAGAATATCATGAATTTTAAGAAGAATTGTGACATACATAATATTAATACTAGAAATAAACTTAAGCTCGCAGTGCCCACCACTCGGCTCCATAAAATAAAAACATCATTCATGGGTAATTGTGTAAGGTTTTATAATAAACTGCCAAGAAACATAACTGAATTATCTGTTAGCAAATTCAAGAATTGTGTAAAGCGTAAACTCATGTCCAAAGCTTATTACAGCACACAAGACTACATGAATGATGAAGCACCTTGGGATTAACTGCAACTGGAAATAACTACATTTTAATATAATGTCTCTTTCGTTGATTTTTTTCTGTTTTTGAACTTGTCAACTGTTTTGACACTTAGAGACCATATACATCTCTAAGAAAAAACTGTATTCATTTTATTTTAATTTAGTTTTTAAGTTATATCGTGTGAGTTGCAGAATAGTTTCATTTCTGTAATATATCTAGTATAAACATTCCTATTTTATATTTTGACGTTTGGAGGTCCTTTACACCTCCAAAACTTAATATTTTGACAACGGAGACTCTTTACATCTCCATGAATTTTTATTATCAATTTATTTCTATTATTTTAATTGTCTTGTTTTGACGCCTAGAGACCTTTTACATCTCTGAAAATGTAGTTATAAGTTTATTGTAACGTATTAATGAAATAGAATGTAATAATGTCATACCTGTTTTTAAAAAAGAGAAACTGGTGAGTTTCTTCCGGCGCTTCTTCTCACCAGAAGGTCACTACCCGAAGGGCCAAAAGAAAAGAAATGAAATAATACATACATATTTAGACTCAGACTTGTAAAAGAGCCCTTGAGGGCCTACTTGCAAAAATAAACTATTTTATTTTTTATTTTATTTTTTTTATTTTATCACAAATACGTAAAACAAGAATATATAGACTACCTTTTAGACAAGAATTGCGAAAAACAAGCAACCTTGGTGCGGTAATGCGTCGCCCTACTTCCTGCATTAGAGGGCAAAACGTTGAGGAAGGAAGGAAATGAGCTAAAATCAAACCATTTAGTTGATCTTAAGGGTGGGATCTTCGAAATCGACCTCTGGGAGACAACGGTTAAGCAACGAAATATTCAAATTTTTAATCGGAATAAATATGCGCTACAGTTCGATAACTCTATGGCTTAAAATCCGACGCTTAAGGTAAATGTCCTAGTGCTTGACACGTTAATGCCCAATAGTCGACACCTTGCTGTCACCTCTATTGCTAATGATGGCGACTACTGGGGCAGTGTCGAGCACTCGGACGTCTACCTTACAACTTCGCTCGATCGCGAAAATTACGAAAACAGGTAAACAGGTAGCTTGTCAGGTTTTAATTGATATTATATGTATTATACTTTTACCATCAAAAAACGTCTCACAAAATAGATAATGACGTTTTAAAGAATTTTTCTATGGATGGAGTTTTAAAAAAAAATTGCTTCCTTTTTCGTAGCTCAAATTATATAACGCAGCGCGGAAATACGCAGAGTGTCGGGAAAGTATCAAGCACGCCTAAGTCACCATCAAAATCCTCTGGCCCGCCAACTAACCTTACTGGACTACCAAAAGCGCCTCAAAAGGACTACAACACATCTGATCATAGTCTGAAGACTAATAGCAGATCCACCATCAAAGCAAAAAAAATAAATATAATAACCACATTTATACTAAAAAAACCCGACCGCGGTGCACTTTGAAACTGTATAAAATCCGCCATTTTGTTTATTTTACCAAACTTCATACCTAGTGACACTCGCACCATCAAGACGAATCTAATGATGTATCATTTATCAAAATCGGATGTGCCGTTGAGTAGTTACGAGCGGACACAGGAACGGACATACATACATACATACAGGTCAAACACATAACCCTCGTTTGGGGTTCGCCGCAGTCGGGTAACAAAGTAACTCGCACCTTGGCTTCAGTAGCCTGCCGGACGCGTCCACAGTAGGATCTATTTCACTTTCACTGCGTCAGCCAGGCCGGCCGGGTCACCGGCATAGGCCGGTCAGTGCCGGCCAGGTCACCGGCGGCATAGTACTTAGGAGCCTTTATAGTTTCACTGCTGTTTTGGTATAGGTTAGGATCAGCAGATTTCTTTTTCTGCTCGCCCGCGCGACTTAGCGCGTGCGCTGTTTGAAGGAGCTCTAAATGGCTGATGCGCTCGGACAGAGCCTGGCTTTAAGTTTAAGATAACTAGAGTAATCCGTTCGTTCGTCTAAGTAAAACTGACGTTTTTTGTATACATGTGTACATAATAAAAACGACTGCTTCACATAATAAAGAAAAATAACATTAACTCGCAGTTTTATGGGCTTTTGCTTGTGAAACTCTGTATGTATTTTCTTCAATTAAATATCCAGGCTTACATTTGGGGAAATTCTAACAACGTTACCTTAACGTAAATTGCCAGAAAAGCGGAGGCGCGAATAATTCCAATTTCGCTAATGCACGCCGCCAGTTTCGAAGTTTGTTCGTAATTAGCAAGGCATACGTGACGTGTGTTGTGCAACTGTCTTACATACGCTTCATGTACATTTTAGTACTGGTTCACAATTTGGTACCTTTGGGAGGCTAACTGTACTTTTGGGATATGAGCTTTATGTACAGATTTCAAATAAACGTCTTCTAACATTTCTCTGACTAAGGTACTAGCAGACAATAGCCTAAACCGTGACTGTAGATAGTGGAAGGAAATTTGATCAGATGGATATTGAGGGACGCACACATGCACTAAAAATTGATTTTTAGAAATTAAACCCCTAGGCTTAATGAAAATTTGTATAAAAAAGTCAGAAATTCACACGAATAAAGTCGCGGGAAAGCATCTAGTCAGATTATATTTATTTCATTAGTCATTACCATACTGAGTATGTATAAGAATGAAATAACTAATACCAACAGATTCTGGATGCAAAAGTTGATCAAACAGGTACAAACTTTAAAACAACGTGCTCTGAATTTAAACTTTATAAGTTAGATACAAACTTCAAAATAACATCTTTTGATTGCATATAATGCTAAATAAACATAAACTTCTTAGATTTTGTCGCAGAACGCGTCTTTCATCGAGTTCGGAAGAACAATTTTGTACACATTCACTGAAACTTCTAATAGTGTTCTCGCTAAGATGTCTCAATTATGCCCGCTTAAGCTACGTCGGCAAATACTTTTGTTCGCGCCGTCTAGTTTCCGTCTATTCAGTGTCTTTTATATGGTTCGTAATGGTTATGTTACGAATAACTGGCGGAAATTCTTTATGCCTTCTGTTTTTGTTGTATTTGCGGTGGGATAACAGATTTGTGGAGTACAATGTCAACTTAGGGCTTTTATAGTCATTAACCAAAAGGTAATTAATAATCATTTAAAATACGTATTGTTATCAAAATAGGACACGATTAAGGATCTGTTAATTTATGTACAAACTTTTTAGTAATGCACTAAAACGCTCGAAAATTGATACGGGTGTGTCATTGAGTTTTGCTCCATTCTTAGAAATACAAACTTCATGCAAACTCAAAAGACATATTATAAGCATACATCTCCCAGGAAGGCAACATAACAAAACGAAAACACCGCCCAGCTGAGATAATGACAAAGAAATATCTAACAACTCTAACAAGCTCCCAAGGAACGTAAGTTCTACATACGCGTATCTAAGTGAGCCATTACTCTAGTAAAATGGACCATTTGTTCCACGTCGCCATGCATCGAGAAAATGAAGAAATCCATCTATTTAGTGTGGAGGTAGCTTTGTTTTGCTCAAGTGAATAAGTGTTGGGCCCTTTGTAATGATAGTACGTGACGTTTACTTAATGTAAAATAATGGGAATAATTAGGATGGGAAAAGCGGTGGCGTTGAATGATAATACTTGAATTATGTACATATGTAAATATTTTATTAGAAGAAAAAAATTGAAAAATTATATGTCTCGGGCAGGATTCGAACCTGCATCTCCTCGGCTATCCGAATTCGTTGGCAGTCGTTAATGCTTTAATAAAAAAAAATAAAAAAATATGTACATATGTATCATAGTGCACAATTTGACTATACCCATGTAATGTACTGTCCCCGGAAATACTGCCTATTAGTATGGTGAATATTCCCAATATTCCCCAAATTCCCCATAGAACTTAGGGATATTCCCAAACATTCTATCACTATTGTATGGTGATTGTTATTGACTCCGATTATGCCTAATCAAAGCTTACGGTCTTTCATACGTAATCACAATCAGTCAGTATTATTTACTAGTTTTTTCTGTGACTTGGCCTGCGTTATTATATCCACCGATTTTTTTATATACCTAATAAAAATTTAATGATTATTGATAATAATAAAGATTCCACAGAAAAATAAATAATCAAGATCGCCCGCAATAAAATACGCTCAAAAGAATATCAGTCTCAATAAATACGTTTATAAATAGAAGTAAAATCGCGTGTTTCATTCATTTAAAAACCCAACTGAATAATTTATACAGTAAAGCACTCAACGCAAAGACACCGTCATGCAAAACAATCAAACTGTCTATGACGCGTTTACCTTAAAGTGAATCGGGTTTCTCGGTTCCCCATCCCCATCAAACTAAAAGAGGGTAAAAACGACTCTAATGACGTCTAAGTACGCAAACAACATGACAAGTTACCATTATAAGTTTCTGTCAAAAAATATTTTTTTGAGGCAAGCTTTTATTACCGACTGTACTTTTTTATATAATCGCAAACTGCTCGTCAAAACTAATCAAATGAGCCCAAATACGGTAATTTTATCATGTGTAATTTTTAGATGATCCTATGGCAACCATCCGGCTCCATCATCGGATCAGCTTCATATTACAAGAATATTCTAGTGTCATCTGATTAACATATCCTTAATTTTCAGCTCAATTGGAAACCGTTAAGTGGGTCAAATTTAATTTGACACCGAGACAGGTGAAACTAAATAAAAGCTAGTAAAAAAGCCGTCCATCCATCAGACCGCCATCCAAAAGTCAGCCACTTTTTGAAATTGCGCATGTTATTTTGCGCGGACATTATTCCAGTCAAAATTAATGTCGTTACAGTAAATTATTAACCCTCTTTTCGTTTGTATGGTAACTCGAATCATCTTAAGCAAAAACAAAAGAATATTAAAGGAAGCAAAATACAACGGCTAAGTGAACACTTATGGCATGTAATGCGCTGTCAGAGTAGACAAAAGACCGTTTTTTATTTAAAAGAATGTAAAAATATGGCCGCTCCTATTGTTAGCCGGCTTTATTCAGATCTTTTTACTTCTCATTTCCTTATTTTTGTGTATGAAGGATTAACACAGGTACCGCATCCCCTATTTATTATCTGATGCATAATTTTTGGACACTTGTTTTGCTGTGGACATTTCTAGATGTTAATTTTTGGTGTGTTCGCCTTTGTTTTTTGTACGTTCGTGTGTCGTAACAGTGGATAAAACGTGTATACGGTTGGATTATGTTTATATATTAGGTGTATGAACTAAAAAATCTGCAATGTCGAGGACTTTAAAAATGTATACATAGGTACTATGTTAGGAGCCTCATAATTAGTATTTCTGCTGCAAGCATAATGTATTTTGGACATACCTATAATAAAAGTTTTTTTTTTAATATGTCTGTATAGTTTGGTCAGCAAAATGACAATTTTGGGTTATACGAGTAAAATGTGTTGTCTACACAATTATCACAGCGGTAACCCGCTCTGCGGGCGCTAGGCTCGTAGCTAGGGCGTGCACAACCGGGAAATTTTAGTATGAGAGAACCGGGAATTCCCGGTAAAAAATTCCCGGTTCTACACGCCTTACTCGTAGCGTCTACGTGCTACATACGGCGTTTACCGTGTTATCGGCTACGAGCGTAGCGCGTATCGCTACGTGGCTGCGAATGTGTTATTGATACAGAGCTTTATGAATAAAAAACTCCAAGTACCAATAGGAGAGCATTCAAAAGTAGATGTTTTCAAAAACCTGATCATTAGAATTAACGTTACCATTACAACCAGACTGTTAGGTTAATAACTGGTTTATTGTTGTTTTTTTTCGTCTCCCGATTGGACTAACCTTTTTTTTATCCTACAGCATGCAACAGGACGTATATGGGCGACGTGGGGCGCACCTACGAGTTAGAAGTGCGGCGGCCACGCGAGGACCATTTACCCTTCGTGTGCCACCTTAACTTCACTGCCACGGGAGGCAACTATGGAGACATTATACAGGTACTTATATTTCAATATATGATTATCTAATATAGATTAGCAGGCAATAGAACACACATAAGCGACGGAGTTAAGGTTCGTAAACACTCAAGCTTAAAATACGCACAAAATGCGTGTATGCAGCGACGAATTTTGCTCACGTTTTTTACATACATTCTAATGCGTGTAATATAAGACACTTGTAAATCATCAAATACATCTTCAGATAGTGAATAAAGTACATTAATATGGAACATTAACTAAGAAAACTAAGATTTTTAAGCACCTTTGTGGCCTAGTAATACTAGTAGTACATTACACAACTAGGGTGGTAAAACAAAAAAACGCCGAGATTGCAGATGTTTGCGGCCCGAGCTGCAAGCGAGGGACGTAAATATTCGATCGAGGGCTTTCTTTATTACCTCCGGTGTTGTGTACATCATTTTATGTCTACACTTGGCCAGAAAGCGGCTTTTTCCGTGCGCGTAGCGTGCGGTAAAAGCCACTTTATGGCCAGGTGTGGCATAAAGTATATTATTATATTATGGTTCATTAACTAAGTAAATTAAGATTCTAAAACAACTTCGTAGCACAGCGTGTATGGCAGTGACGTAGCAATTCTACGCTTTCTGCGCGTATGGCTACGACGCTACGGCGTAGCAGCCGCAGTCACATTACTTCAGAAACAATCTCTTTGTGTTTGAAAAACAATAGTAATATGAGTTGAGTTTCTCTATGTGACAATTCTATTTCATAACTGGGTCACGGATAACTTTTTTTATGTCACATATTTTAAAGTCTAAGCCGCAATATATGAGTAGAAGTGATTTTGCGTAATGAGCAGCCTCTTTTGCTCAAATTTGGATCCACGTAATACCAGCATCAAATAAGTTTAGTGAATTGATATTATTTTGAGTGGCCTTCTTTATACAACTTTTTATTTAACTTTCAATGTATGTATGTATGTAACAGTGGCGTGGCGTCAAATATATTCTTAGTAAAGCCGGTGCAGATTTAGATTACTTTTTTTTACACGAGTAGTAGTGCTTTAAAATAGGTAAGCTGGTGGGAATCGGGTTCTATGGACGCCACGCCACTAGTATGTAACTATATTTGTTCGGGTGGAATCTTGCAACTCAATTTTGAAGCAGATATCTTCAACCCATTTAGCTGAAATTTTGCAAGAATATGTAAATCAGATGACAATGCAATATTACTATGACATATAGCTGATATGATAATGGAGCCGAATGGTAGCCATAGGATCATCTAAATTACATAAGATAAATTCACCGTCTTGGCTTTAATTTGATTAGTTGTGTGTGACGTGCAGTTTGCGATTGTACAAGAAAAACACAGTCGGCAATAAAAGCTCGTCTCAAAATAGTACATTACATAACTAGGGTGGTAATACAAAGAAAGGCCGAGATCGCAGAAGTTTGCGGCCCGAGCTGAAAGCGAGGGACATAAATATGCGATCGAGGGCTTTCTTTATTACCTCCCGTGTTGTGTACATCATTTTATGTCTACATTTGGCCAGAAAGCGGCTTTTTCCGTACGCGCAGCGTGCGGAAAAAGTCACTTTATGGCCAGGTGTGGCATAAAGCATTTTTTGATAGGAACTTATTCGTTCTGTCTTATTGTATTCCATGATCTTATGTTGTCTTTGCATCAATTTTATTTCTTTTTTTTTCTTCTCTTTTTTATGTGTGATGCAATCCGGTTACCTCATTATCAATGAAACATTGTTACAGCTAACATTTGACACCTTCACTGTGGGCAAGTTCGTCTCTTTCACATCCGACGGTTGCCCCGACGGCCACATGACTATAGTGGAGCGGAGCCCCTCGCCCCCAACCGGCCAGTGGTGCGGGTCTGCCTGGGGCTACACAGTATACTTTAGCGAGTCAGACTCAATCAACATGACGCTCAGATTGGACCGGCTCAGCCAACAGGTACTTAAGTTAATTTTTGAACGAAAAAATTGACGTGAATTCCGTGTCTGCTTGAGGGTACTTTTTGTATTTTAACAAGTCAGAGTCAATCAATATAACGCTCAGATTGGACCAGCTCAGCCAACATGCCAGTAATTTAAAAAAAAAATAATGGACGCGAATTCCGGGTCTGCTTGAGGCTACTCGGTGTACTTTAGCGAGTCACACTAAATTAATATGACGCTGAAACTGGATCGGCTCAGCAAACAGTTAAGTTGATTTTTGAATAAATAAATCGACGTGGATTCAGGGTCTGCCTGAGGCATCTTGGTGTAACTTTTGCGAGTCAAACTCAATTAACATGATGCTGAGACTAGACCGGATCAAATAACCAGTAGTGAGATGATTTGTGGGCCGTTAAATTGATGCTAAATGCAGATCTGCCTGAGGCTACATAGTGTACTTTTGCAAATCAAACTCAATCAACACGACACACTAAACGGTGTATTTTAGCGAGTCAGGCAGAATCAACATAACGCCCCGACTTGACCGGCTCGCTTGCACAGTTCAGTTGATTTTAAGTAACGGACACTACATTTTTAAACTATCAACACTAAGTTCAGGTAACTGATGGTCATAACTGATGGTCATAACTGGTAAAGTCCATAAATGGTCGGCTATAAACTCTTTGATGTCCATTACAGGGTACTTACTGTGCCGTCACCTTATTCTATCAGAGTAGTTTGTATTGTGTAAATATCGACCGGTAAAGGTTAAGAGACACATATAGTTACACTCAATAGCAATTATTTATTCATACGAAAATGCTCGATTTTAAAACACTGAACTCGTTTTTATGTTTTCCCATAAAATAAAGCTCGTTCCATCAAATTGAAATATAATCGTCAACTGTTACCAAGCGAGATATTATCGAGCTATTCGTGACAGAAAAGCTATCAACATAATACACAATAGCACTTAAATTACAAATTCAAGATAAATGACTTGATATCTTTTATGTGCTACCTATTATCGATTTGTGTTTAAGTAAAATATTGTTAGAAGTTTACTTCATGGTTTTATGTATTCCCATTCTTGCTTGAAGATCTAATCCAGTTGGTCCTTGATAGTAACAATATTTTCTGTCACAAAGTACGGGTAATATATCGATACATTTAGACTCCAAGGGCGTAAACGCCATTAGAACCTGCGGCGTTTACGCCCTTTGAGTCTAAAGGTATCGATATGTATAACCAAACAAATATAAGTCTGTCCCCAACGGAAAGGTTGAAATAGGTTATTAGTGACACATCTATTATTTTAGGAATAATTCTTATTGATTTGGTTATTGGACGTGCAATTATTTGGTGACACTTAAAATAATTCCTATTCTATTCTTTATATACCTACTTGCGTTGAAACTGTCTCGAAACTAATAAATGGATGGTTAAAACATTTATTTAGGTTACACCAGTCCAAAAACAAGGTATAGAACAGTTTTAATACTTTGTCATCATCCCAGCAGACCTATTTTAAATGTAATCTAGAGGCAACCCTATTTGGAAACTCGTTTAAACTGCAAGCATACTAATTAAGTGTATCTTTTCGCACATAGTAAAGTTAATCCTTATTAATGAACAACGATATTTATCTTCATTAAGAGCCACTAAGCATCCCTTTGTGTTTTACTGACGTGATGTTACTAACTACGTGTTTTCGCCTGTGACTCGACTAATATTTCACATCACCCCGCTTTTAACGGTTCGCTGGCTTTCCTTTATCTGCCTCCAGCAGTATTATATGCAAGGGTTGAACTTTCAATCAATTAATTAAGCCGCATAAGACCCTCGGGATTACATCGATCTAATTTCATACAAAGAATTGTTTGCGTTCGAAATTAAAATACTTTTAGAAGAGTAAATAGAGCAACTAATAACGAACTAACTGTCTTGTGTTTGTAGGGCGTTGGATACAATTTCGACTTCAAGTTGGCTTACAAGTTTCTGAGAAGGAGCGAGGCGCGGTTGCGGTACGGGAACGCAACTGTGGGGGCGTGGAGGGGGGAGCGGGTCCCGGGGACCTACTGCGACCGCATACTGAGCGACTGCGACCTGCGGGCTTGCCGCATCCAGTCCCCTAACTTCCCGGGAGTGTACCCGCGAAACGCCACCTGTACATACCGCATCGAACATACTAAGGTACCTACTTGCAACGTTTTCTTTGTCTTTGTCGACGTGCCGTTTGAGAATATGAAACTTGGCTAACAAGTTACGATGATTACTGTTTTAAGGTAATCAATCACACACAAGGTTTACATTTACATATGTTTGAATACTGGCTAAGCACAGCGCATAGATTTGATATGAACATCGTATATTTATTTTAATTAGGGACGAAGTTCTAACATCTAAGAATGTACATAAAAATACATGTTTTTAACTGAAAAAAGGGGAGGCCTTTGCCCAGCAGCGGGACATACAAACAGCCCAAAAAAAAAAAATGACCTTGAACAAAAGGAGAGGGTGTCCAATGAAAAAAGAAAAATCCGATAGTTTAAGACCAAGTGGTCATAAATTTATCGGTTTATCTTATTTTACGAATTTATCTATTTAAAAATAAGAATATTATATTTTTAGTAACGAGTATGTTAGTTATTTTGTTCCTTGTACTATCCAAAGAACAAAACTCTGATAAAGATTAGGGCATGGTCTTAAGTAGGTATATATGTATACAATTTTTTTATATACAAACTACTTATGCTACTTATATTACCCTCAAGGTCTACTGTTTCACACAAACGGATTCTCCGATATAAAACTTAAATGCTGGCTATATTTAAACATCGCTAATCTCAAAATATACGACATCGCTTCTGCCCCGTTGACCTTATTTGATTTGTATATTATACAAGACTCATACCTACATTTTTTACAACGTTAAGAATGACGACTATGCAAAGGCCGTGCCAACTCTTGTGGCATCCACCATAACGATCTTATGCGGTTTTCAAACGTCCTAGACCGTACTTTAAGTTGTAAACTATGCATGAGTATTCCAATATATTGCATTTAATGATGGTCACATTTCCTCACACTAAACAATACAATACTTACATCTTTATTGCGCACCAAAATAAAAGATCATAAAACATAAATTACAATGTGAAGACAACTTTATGAATGTTTAATAAAGTATAAAATCAAATGATTAAACCATCGCGTGGTAACCATATAATCTGATTGGATTTATGTAACTCGTACACTTTACTTAAATGTGAAATAAAAGTAAGCACGCTAAACTAAAGTGTTCAGGTCTATATTACATTTTTGAAATTTGTAATGTAACGTACGGTTTAGGTTTATAAACGTCATTATTTGCTTAGCTTTCAAGTTTGATTAATCCTGTCCAATTTTAATTTTATTGTCATGATACAAATTAATTACTTGATTATTCCTTTTATGCAAACTGTACACAAGATAGGCCTTACTTAAGTATTTTACTATATTATATTGACTGTTCTTGAACAAAAAGTATATCAAATTTACTTCAGTTCGATTTGCCACAGGAAGAATTTGAACTTTGACCCCACGCCATTGCGCCCTATTAATATTGGGAATGCGCGTCGCTGTAATCTCTCTTCAAATGAAATTGACCTAAATGATAATAGCAGTTGATCCCGGTTCGTTTCCGAATAAATCATTGTTAATTATGATAAACGCGACAGAATTCAACTGTTAAATATTAAAGTAGAAGCACACCTGAATGGGGACAATTAAAAATTACCGGAAAACCGGAATACGTTCGTACCGGCGTTGTGGTCGATGTGGCTGTGCTGTTCCCGTTAATAATTTATACAAAACTCACACCGAAATACATCAAAGGTCTAATTAGGCAAATTTCGACTTTGCCGCAAAACAATTAAGTCCTGTTTACATTGACAAGTTAAATAATGTACATTTTAAAGATGTTTCATGTCACGAAGACGAAATTAAATTAAAAATCATTTATTTCGAACTCTGTATCCATAAGTTGTTAGTGACAATATTAGATTTAAAGCTAGCGTTAGAAACAAATAAATACTTAATAGCTAAAAACGGCGGGCAGGGACACGGACCGGAGCATGTGCCGTTCAGCGGTACTCAGGATGCTGTTGGTACTGCCCCGCGCTCTACGCATGAGTGACGCGATTCTGCTCCGCATTATTGCGTGGAACCCCGGCACGCCCACCGCCGCGAACATGCCGGAGGCACTGCAATAGCGGGGCAGACCCATCAGCACCATGAACGCATTTTGTACTGCACCCTTAACACACTCACGACCCGTTGCGACCCACGGCGCGCGCGAGAAAAAAAGATTGACAAAACGCCTTAAATAAACTCTATCGAAATTTTATTAAAAACTAAAGCTCGAGCCATTTCGAGATAATAATAAAGCTACGCGTATTGGTGATTTTCCGAACGCTTGACCGCTTGTCAATACCGAAAAATTCTAATTGTATTTTCATAACGGTAAGGTAAACGTCCTAGTGTTTAACACGCTTATACCCAATAGTGGACATCCTGCTGTCAAGTAGCAGCTACTGAAAGTCTGGAACAGTGTTTAAGATCTCTGACGTCTACCTTAACCTATTGACATCTACATATGCTGTTTCTTTGCCACTGCCCCACCGCCGGCGAGTAAGCGACTAAAATTGGGCGAGTAGCGTTGCATTGTAGATCTGGAAAGGTTACTTGCCTAATTTTACTCGCTTACTCGCCGACTGTGGGAAAAGTGCCTTTTGCTTAAGAACGACGCTTTGTTTTGTGTGTTACTTAATTGACTGAATGTGTTTCAGATGCCGTCAGATAAGCATGTTTTACTAGCAGTAAGACAAACAAACAGTCATAAAATACATATCAAAGACCAAATAGTCAAATATGATAGAAGTCAAAGGGTTTTAAAGTAAGTATTGTAATATTTTCAATAATCATTATTATTACTTATGTCAGCTCATATCAGAATTAACTAAGTTCAGAATTAAATAATTAGGAACGAGATTTTGTGTCTTTTAAAAAAAGTTAACTTCGAATTATTACCAAATTTTGAGAACTTAAGCTACTTATTTCGGTATATATCGACACATTTATACTTTAAAACAGCACTGCAGATATGTGTTTGACCTGTATGTATGTATGTATTTATGTATGTCCGTTCCTATGTCCCCTCGTAACTACTCAACGGCATAACCGATTTTGATAAATGATACATCATTAGATTCGTCTTGATAGCGCGAGTGTCACCGGGTATGAAGTTCGTTAAAATAAACAAAATGGCGGATTTTATGCACTTAGGGCACCGCGGTCGGTTTTTTTTAGTAGAAATATTTAGTTTACATACAGGGTTGGTAATAGTACCAAGGTACATTCGAAGGGCTGATAGACCAGCTCATAAGACATCAAATTAAGTAAAAGTGACCTCAGTAAAAATCTCCTAGTCTTCAGAAAAATATTATTTGTTATTCTACTCTAGCCACAGCATGAAGTAATTAACAGAAATAGGAATTACGTTCACACGCATAGTTATTTGGCAACCCATATCAAAAAACAGATTTGAAAAATACTTGATATTTTAGTCATGACACTGAAAACACCGAGTCAGGGTATCACTTAGCACGAGTTTAGCAAAAACGCATATCTCGAAAAATAAGATATTTTTACTGGAGTCAAATTTACTTAATCTGGTGTCTTATGAGTTGATCTATCAGCCCTTTTCGTATGTACGTTGGTTTTAGGGACAACCTGTATAGAGGGCAAGTTCTTTTTGAATGTCGTCTCACATAATTTACATTTTTGATAATAGCAAATTTTGTTTAACCAAGAATTTAGCTGTGTTGGCAATATCTTATTTATTGTTTTATACCCAAACCGCCGAAAGGTTGTTTGTGTTCTGGCTAAACATAATTTTAAATTAATTAGGCAACCGTTCCTTTACCAATAAAACGTAACAATATTTTTAAGTGCTATTTTATTCGACATTGTTTTACATTTTCTACGCGAATAATCTGTAATGTGTAAATATAATTTAAAACGCAATGACGCCGTTAACGTTTTTGAAAAAATTTATCTAAATTGGGTAGTTCTCTGCGACTAAACAGTCGCACCAATCGCATCATTACCATCGCCACATTATGGATGAGCTCCCTATAAACTATGGAGTCGTTTTCGGTTATCTTGTAGAAGTCGCGCGCCTCTGCTATTTTTATCATAATGATCCTGATTGCTTTTATAAAACGGCCAATAATAGTGGCCATGGTAATCAAGCAAGCAAAACGGTATAAAACCGCAGAGGACTACCTAATTACATTATCGTTACGATACGACCGGGTCAGTTCCTATGTTCATAAAATTTTAAATTATTTATTAATCTCAATTATTATGCATAAGATTTTAGTCTGGGTCCATGAAAATTCAGCGTCGTACCATTCATGGGGGTCTCGGCAGAATGATGAGTAGATTACATAAATGAAATGCTGTCATGTTACCACCTATATCTTATGAATATCTCTAAATATAGGTAGATTAAGTGTTTGTATTTATAGTAGGTGACGTGTAAGTATACATAGATTACTTAGTATCCGACTTAAATTAACCATCTTCTAATTGAACAAAATTGTTTTAGAATATGGGACCAGTGCAACGTCGTTCAAGACTATCTGACAGTGTGGGACGGCCCCACTCGCGACTCGCCCGTCTTGGTCAGACTGTGTGGAGGAGACGCCGTACCGGACATTATCAGTCGGGGGCCCAACATGCTACTAGAGTTCCATACGTCGCCGTACGACAATCCTTTTCACCCGGTTCCATTGAGCTATTTGCCGGGGTTTGAGCTTGAAGTTCAGGTAATATTCTATGCATTATTAGAAATAGGTAGTTTCTTAAGAAGTTTTCTTATTGTCCAATGTACCTATCCCGCTAAGGTGAACCTTTAGAAATATACCTAACCTAACTTACCTTTTCTCGAAGCGTATCTTCATAATATTTTGAACTCCGACCCAGACGCTTAAGAATAGATGTTTTAGCAACTTCATCCTAGTTTTATTGCCAATGCGATATAGCATTAGTTGAAAGCAATTTTAGCCGTCTATTATCCTCGTACACATAAGTAATATACCTAGTCACATCCTTCAAGAAATGGTTACATAATTCAACGGTATAATATTTCTATATTCTAGAAACTAGGCGAGAAACCGAAGGATACCGTTTCATGAATGTTCAAACCCACTTAAGGATATCGTTGTCATAGGAAATGTATTCAACGAAATGTTTTCAAAGAAACAACGTACAATCGCAAAAATATGAATATATTTCTACAAGTATAATCATGTCAAACTTAGCTTAACGAAATATTCCAAATGTAAGGTGTAGTTAAATCTTATTGCTTACAATACATACGAATACATAACAAATTTCAAGATAATTTCGTGATTAATACTAACTTTGAGCTTTCTGAGATGAGCGTTGACGTAAGAAGTTTCTCGAACAGTCAGATTTTTCTAATAATAAAAATAAATAAATATAGCTGGACCACCTGATACAAATTGACGCAATCCCAATCAAAGCAATCTTATACTTAAGGGTGCCAGACGACGATGTACAAAACATCCAGCACTCTGAATCCAAATTCTAAAGAATTCTAATAAACATCTTGATCCAATTTGCATTTTGTATATTTCAACTCAAAACTAATATAAGGTTAATGTCCTAGCACTCGACACGGAAAAACCCAATAGTCGACAGTTTAAAACCTTGCTGCATGCAACTCTATTGCTAATGACTATACATTCAAGATGGCGACAACTGGGACGGGACAGTGTCGAGCACTCGAACGTCTACCGTATCTCAAATTATTTCTATCCTCGCCACATCTTAGTCCAACGTGATCGCAGTTGAGACATTTATCTTTGTCAGGTGCTGTATGTGGACAAAGATTCGCATTCGTACGTGCGTTCAGACGGGCGGTGCCGCTTTGTACTCCGATCTTCAGACAAAACTAGCGGAGTGCTGAGAAATCCTCGGCATTCACTGCCGCCGAATACTTCGTGCGTCTACTATTTTCAAGTAAGACCCGAGTAGTTTCTACTATGCCTAAGACTTTTATCAATTTGAAAATTGCGCAGTTACATTTTTACTCACAGAATCTTTAAAAAAAAAACAGGAATATGGAATAGAATGTGAATTTTAAAAGAATTTACATTTTCTGTGTAATAAAATATTATATAAGTTATGTTTTAAAATATTACGTTTTATGTAAAAACTTGTATCGACAAGTCAATAAGACGTGGCATTTTTTGCAGTTTAAATTTTGTTTGTATAAAAGAGTAATCTATAAAACGGAAAAAGCCACTGTCTGGCGAAGTGTAGACATTAAATGATGACAATACGGGCGGTAATAAAGAAAGCTCTCGATCGCATATTTACGTCCCTCGCTTGCAGCTCGGGCCTCAAACATCTGCGATCTCGGCCTTTCTTTGTTTTACCACCCTAGTTATGTAATGTAATATAACGAAATCGTAACTTTATGATTTGTGCTGTAAAGTATTACGTACTAGCTTTACTAATTGTAAGTATTAATTAAAACAAGTTTTTTTGTAATAAGGAATTCTATATCCCTGGGTATATATAAAAAAAGACTGTGTTTCGGCTATATTCTTCTATTTTTAATTGAAAAAATGAAAATGAAAAACTATTTATTTGTAGTCCATTAATGTTTAAATTCACTTCTTATTCTTCTCAGGGTCGGCCTAATGAAATCGTGTGGGTGTCCTTCGTAAAGTACCATTCGGCTGGCACTGAACCAGCAGGGTTTGATCAGCAGAAGGACTGTTCCTCAGAGTTGACCATTTGGGACGGCGCTGCGCCCGATGCTGATCTGGAAAGAAAGGTAGGAGTCACTATAAACACAACCTAGATATCTATAAATAACTATCTCTCCCGGCGAACTTTCCGCCTTATAATGTACCGCTTATAAACTGAAACAAATCCGTCGCTCGTGAAAAAACCCGATCACGACGCCATCTATGGAGTCTAATTGTATTTTTGAACCATTCAGGGATCGACTCAAATATTCACATAAAATGTAATTCAAATCGGTCCAACCGTTTAGGAGCAGTTACGTGACAAAGACACGTACGGAAGAACTCAATATATAAAGACAGTAGGCAATATCACTTTGTTGGCACTCTCATTTACTGATCATGTCGCATATGCTAGGTACTGACCTATGTCTAAAACGCGGTTAATTTCTACACAACTGAATAGCAGTTAGCGGCGTTTAGTTGTAGGACAGCAATATGGTACAACTTTTGTTGTGAATTTACATTGTGGACATAGTACTCGTATATATATGTAGTGGACTAGTTTTGAATTGACTTTATTACGAATTCCGCCTCTGGTTGGACAAAATGTTGAATAAAATTATTACACGTTTATATTTACGTGAAGCTGCATAGTTGCAAAGTCATTTACAGAACTTCACTATAGCAGCAACTACGAGTATGAAAATGAAAAATATTTCACAATCAATCTCGCAAAGAGGTTAAGAACTTTTGAAAATAAAAACAGCAATCAAGTACACTTCGCTTCAACTTTCATAGCCATAGTACCTACTTTGTAGTTCGAAGAACTTTATTAAAAGTTTAATTTGAAAAGATTCTTCTCTACTTTAAAATATTTCTGATTTAAAATGCTCTTTTTACGGTGACCTACTATTTCGAACTGTTCTGCGAATAGATAGAACATAGTTCGTAAAATTTTCGTGTTTTTCATTTTTGTCTAAACGATACGAACCATGTCGGTCCAAAACAGTCACAAACAATCTACTCGCGAGTACGGAATACCTACTGTTACGAACAGTACATGAAGTATAAAGACGTCTTGTTAAATTTTATACAAAACCTAAAAAAACACATGGTATTACAATACCCAATAATTTGAAGTAATGTACGTGCATAAAAGTGCCTTCATAAATTGCATTAAATAGCAACCAACTAGAAAACTTTTCATGTTTATAAATATTGCGTAATATCCACGGACCAGCATGCACTTGACTGGTCTATTGTAAGCATCCCGGGGCAAGACTCAATTTATCCTGCTGTGAATCCAAAGCGCAATCTAGTTTTTTGTCAACCTCATTCTAGAAAATGGTGAACACGTATATCTTAGTCTAAAAAGAATTATGGGGTCTTTTAATTTGGAGCCGACACAAATCTGAGTTGAAATTGGGAATTTAGTAATGATTTTAGCGTCTGAAAATCTTATCTGAAATGTAATCCGTGTACGTCCCATAAACTCTTACAAAACACAAATTTTATACGGTAAAAACTTCACCAACGTGTGGGGTAATGAAATGTGGATTAACTTAGGCGTGGAAGCGAAACTTTCGCACTGCGCAAGACTAAATACGATGGGTACAAATACAGAAGCGATATAAAATTGGGTAGCGTTCTCACCGCCTTTATTCGTACCATTTCACTTTGCCAACTACCGCTACCTCCCCACTTGACGTCGGGAGCCAAACATTAATTTTCTTTAATGTGTCTGAGCACTTTTACCGACTCCTCCACGAACTGCAGTGCGGTGTTTCGTTTCATTCATTTGCTATTCCTCCGCCTGCATTAAGAATAGATAAACGGCTTTGAGTCAAGTCATTTACTCGGTAGTTTAATAAGAAAAAGTTTTTCGCATCGTAAATAACTCACCGCACCCCGTTAACTCGTTCACAGTGTCCATACAAAATGCTTTGATGTCTTTCTTCGTTGGTTTTAATTCACATAGTGGTCGTGGTCATCATTTCAGCGGCTGATATAACATCACCGTTCTGTAGACGCTGTCTTCCTTTTGCATTCTCTCTGTTAATAGACATAATATACTGCAGCTTTAATCGGGTTAAGTCATACCATAAGACCTTTTATAAATAAGACGTTCAGTGGATAAGCTCTGAAATTGAAAGCTTTTGACGTGAATTCGTCTTTAAGTTTGCTTCATAGTGGGAGGAAATGTAAAACTAATCATATTAGGGGATACAGTTTAGTACCTACCACTAGATCGCTAAAGGATCAAATAATTCCTTAAACACTTGCATGTTTAGAAATGGTTATGACATGCATATAATACTCCCAAAGAAAATTTGACCCGTTAATTATACATATAACGTAAAACACACACGTTGTGTCCGCGAAACACCTAACGCCTGGAGTTTTTTCAGTCTCTTCCTTCTTATCTTTTTATTTTTTCTCTTTTGCGATTCATTGTAAACTTGTTTAATAAGCCTTTATATGAGACACCGAGTTATGGATATAGTTGAACATACTTCATAGGCCTGAAACCCTCGATATATGGGGCATTGTGATCTCCTAAAAGGTGCTCAATATTATTATATCACAGTTACTGAAGCTGGCACGTTTCTCTCGACAGTTCATGCATTTGAAAATATGGTGCTTAGAGGTAATAACAACGTACGCAGCAATTTGGCAGAAGGAACCAGTGCTACGACACTTTTAATGCTTTTAACCGCAGTTAGCTGGGAGTCCTTACGACTGTGATTATTGCTTGACTTTTGACATTTCTTATGAGTGTCACGTCCTTAATTTTCATTCATATTAGCCAAGTATTAACATACTTAGTAACTCCAAATGACTATATCATTATATCTTATGAAACGTATTAGAAAATGTTTAAAATAAGTAAGTGCTTAGAGACCATTCATTGTAAAGTTACATTATGCCACACCTGGCCATAAAGTGGCTTTCACCGCACGCTACGCGTACGGCCACTTACTGGCCAAGTGTAGACATAAAATGATGTACACAACACGGGAGGTAATAAAGAAAACCCTCGATCGCATACTTACGTCCCTCGCTTGCAGCTCGGGCCGCAATCATCTGCGATCTCGGCCTTTCTTTGTTTTACCAACCTAGTTGTGTAATGTAATAATAAGGTAAACGTCTGGGCACTCGACAGTGTCCCAGTAGTCGCCATCTTGAATTTTATGTCATTAGCAATAGAGATGATTGGGCATTAGCATTCACAACAGAAGAGAACAGAATAATATTGCGCTATTGCTTAATTAATGTTGAGTGTTAACTCTTCATACTCCGTATTCAAGAGTGTTCTTTACTTTGTGGTACCTCAGGCACAACTGTTTTTTTATATTCCAGGGCTTCCAACAGGACTGTCCTAATTGTACGGGGGGGGGGGGGGGGGGGTAGGCCACCTTACGCACGGAAAGCACAACTGTGTCATGCGACTCTCTGTTATACTAAACTATCAATTTCCATCGATATGATACGAAATTGTCAGGTCGTGCTCTGTGTGTGTGCTCTCTGAAGCGACGTCGTGACCAGTTGTGCTAATCCGGCTGAAAACATAATCCCTATACGCTCTAGTTGTGCGACTACGAGTTCGTACATTTGCTGATCGCCTTTTTTGAGGGAAACGACGATGGCCTCGAATTGCACAAACCAGAGGCGTATTCTGTCGCGCCATAATGGTGGGATACGAATATTTGTTGCAATACCTGAGAGTTGGTTAGTCGGGTCAGATATCGCAGGTTTGAATGATTCATCATCGGAAGGCATGGTTTTCAAAGGTTGGGTGCTGCTCTGAATGCAGGGTCACCACTTTAGGACCTTTAAATTAAAACATTTATATCCGATACGATTCTAGTTTAATTACATAAAACGAATTGACATTTCACGCAGACTTTTCTCACCGCGCAGTTGACACTGCGCGACACGGTGCGCGGCAGCTACACCTACTAATAAGATCTGTCTTTACAGCTGGATATGGCAGACAAGCGTTCGCTGCTGGGTTCGTTCTGTCGTGAGGAGTCGCCGCGACTATGTGACCACGCTCTCCTGTCAAACGCGACTCGCGCCACCCGGCCGTGCGCTCCCTATGAGAGCTACATCACGACTGGATCGGCACTCACTATTTTACAAGTAAGATAATAGTACATTACACAACTAGGGTGGTAATACAAAGAAAGGCCGAGATCGCAGAAGTTTGCGGCCCGAGATACAAGCGAGGGACGTAAATATGCGATCAAGGGCTTTCTTTATTATCTCCCGTGTTGTGTACATCATTTTATGTCTACACTTGGCCAGAAAGCGGCTTTTTCCGTACGCGCAGCGTGCGAAAAAAGCCACTTTATGGCCAGGTGTGGCATTAAATATATTATGTTTTTTTTTAGAATGCAGAGTGTGGTAGTGCCATCTCTCGCTTTTTTACACGTATTTATTTATTTACTAAACACATAGAGAATCTTAATTCTAAGGTAGTTTCCTGCAAAACGGTACTAACAGTTTGACCGCAGGCATTTTTTTAATATTTAGGTATATATTGTATATTTTTTATATGTGTGTATATATTGTCTATTTATCCTAAAAGAAGTATATTTTGTCTTACTGTGTGTCATCTCTCTCTCGAAAATAATACATTGCTTAATGAACAATCAAGCAATGCATTACTCGAGTGTCTGCAGTAAATGTTTTTAGCTACTTTCAAAATTTACTCGGTTCGTGTTGGACATGCTCGGGCAAACTGTGTAGTAAATATGAGAGTCTTTTATGTACTGTTCTGTCTCCGAAGTAGTTATATTAGGTTGCGAAAGTTTCCTAGCTTACGCGTAAGAAATTAGTATCTTGGTATTGGATATCAGAGTATAGCGCTAGACATGTCTTCGTGGCCAGTAATATACCTAATTAATTTTTGAACAGCCTCCAACGAAGCGTACGATTAAGTTGACTATGTCATGCTACTCTTTAAATTGTTAAAGCTTGTTGCGCACTCGATGTTTCCTATCGATTCCTCAACCTATTTGTACTGTGCGTCAGTGTACTCTAAGTATCACTTTATATAAATTATACAGAATCCTAAAGACCTAAAATGTTTTATCTAAAATAACTTTGACATGAGATGCCGGGCCATCTTTTTTGTTAAAAAAGGTGCTTTTAAAAAAGCGTCTACTATAGAGACGCTTCTAACAAAAATAATTAATTAAAAAAAGTGCTTTTTATAAAACCAGTGAAAGGGCGCGTATATGCACTTTAAAAACGTATTTATTTTGGCGTTAACGTAAGTAGTATAAGTCTCGTCACCCGTTCCGTAATCTTTGGCCATGAAACTGCCAAAACAGAAAATTCTATCAAGGAAAGAATAACACCGTCTAATTCTAAGAAAATAAAGCACACAGGAACATCGCTCACACGCCCGCTATACAGTTTCTTGTTATCTCGTAGTGTTTCCTTGTTAATTGTAAGACGTACCTAATGAATAGTTTCCATTTACGCCTCACAGCTTCTTGTTTGCTACGGGATAATTATTTCTTAACAGTATATTGCTTGACGCGCACACGTTGACTTTCCTTCGTTTCCTTTTATACGTTCAGTGCAAAGCGAATGCGAGCTTTGCAACATTCCCACTTATTGTTAGCTCGGGAACTTGGTACGCGAGTTCGTAATTGGTGTAGATTATAGTACATTATGCTAAGAAGCTGCGACGACAATAATATGAGTAAGCTGTATAATATTTAGAAGACAAATAATGACGCCTAATTAGATCGGTAAAATTAACACAGAGGAGACGGAAATTACTTATTATCTCTACAAACTTGACGGCATGTGAAAATGTTTTGAGGTTTGCTTCAATTATATTTTTGAAACAAGAGTCTCTCATAAAAACTACGTCATAGCATATGCTGCGAACTTTAATACGTTTTTATTCATAAATCCTTAAACCCAAGTCAAAAAGTATGTTCTTTACTTCGAACAACTAATATACCTAAGTCTTGATTAAAAGCTTTGTTCGCTAGCTATCCCAGTACTTATTACCGTCCGTATCCGTCCGTCCGTCCGTCCGTCATCCGTATGCGTATCCGTATTACTCCTACTAAGTTGCTTACAATGCATACGGCGTTGAGAATCGATCAAATTGAACTTTTTGGCAAGCATAATTAGTTGACATATAATTAAATAAAGTGAATTTTAACAAACCATTTATTTTAACGCTGATTATATATAATTTGCTAAATAAATTGTACTTTATATGAAATAAACATTTTGTCTCTTCATTGGTTTTTAATGCGGGTAATTTACACCACATTTTATGTTACATACTTATATAGATACAACAAATCAAAGTACATAGAAGAATTAAATGGCACTCGCCGGTGTAGAGACCGGGAATCGAACCCGGTACCTCTGGATTTACTTTTGGATTGGATTTTAAATTGTACCCAAAATAAAGTTACCTATATCAGAAAAAATATGTTTTCGGTGCTAGTTTTCCACAATTTAAACCAAAATTTTCCACAATTCACTGTAAACATACTATCATACTGAATTTTTACGCTACTTGGGTAATTTAAGATAGAATGATAGATTTTTTTTACTGTGAAAATATCAATCATTGAATCACTTTCACAGTGCACATTTACTTAACAATCAGTGTAAGTGGTTTTGCTGCCATTAACAACAATATTTGATCATACCTTTAATTGATACCTGGGTATCTATGAATTATTAGTGATTATCCGGTGGGAGCTCACGATCGACCACAATTTAAATATTCTTTAAGCGTGTAAATAAAATGCAAATAAAATTGCACTTTTCCTATTCATTTTGAAGCCATATAAGTCTTTATTCGTTCATCGTTAGCTACATAAGCATTGCTTTGTAAAATAGCACGGAGATCTAAAAACCTTAAAATTTTTATCTTACATAGCTTTGACATGACGCCGGGCCAACTATTTGTTTAAAAGGTGCTTATTCGCCGATATAAAGCGGCCACTATAATTCTTTAATACTCTCATGTAGCATATTAGCCAATCCAAAGGGCAGTTAGCTGGATTTTTCCATACAACATTGACCTGGAAGACAGATAAGTCACGCGCGCAAAGCATTGCATTTGCCATTGTGAATAATGCAGGCACGTGCTACACTCCGGGCGTGATAGAATGCTTCAGCGTCGTCGCGTTATTGCGCGAAACACTGTAAGGAGCAGAGTACGTGCATTCCGAAGTATTCCTGTAGACATTTCCAATGCAAATCCGATTCGGCGAGGCTAGGACAAAGGATTGATTTAATTTTGTAGGCATTTATGGTTTCTATCCGCGCTGCACATAAGCAAATTTTATTTGTTTAAGGTTTTTCGGCCTAGTTTCAGTAGTTCGGTGATTTTAGTCCGGTTCAAACAAATATATATGAACCGGACTAAAATTACCGAACTATTGAAACTAGGCCGGTTTTTCGAGTCGGTCCGTTTTCCGTACACATATAAAGAGAGTAATTGTTTGCTTCCACGGCATCAATTATATTCGAAATGTGTTTTATTTTATAGCTTAATACACTTTATTTCCGCGAAATGACATGAGAATTCTCAAAAAGCTAAAAAATATATGATTTTAGCAAAAAACGGTTAGTTTCAAATTATGCTTATAGAGCTAATCTCAAAGACCCAATTTCACGTTAATTCTTGTTTTTTTGACTCTTTTCATGTCATTTCGCGCACATAAAATGTGGGTATCAAATCAAGCTATATAATAATAAATCACATTTTAAATACAATTTAATACGCGTTCATTCTAATTAACGTTATCGGAAATCACAATATCACCAGGTAGCAGCACTGGCTGTAATTAGAAGATTTTTTGATTTAAGGTGCCAAACTATCGTAGTTTTGAGATCAATATTCACTGTAAGGTGTTAAAAATGTTTATAACTTCTATTAGTTACATACGTAGTTATACAAAATTATACTGTGCATAAATGTGTATCAAGTTCCCCTCCGTAAGATTCACTGGCCGAATTAAAATGAAAAACATTTTAATTGGCTGCACAGAGAAGGGTTCTGAACAATTTGGTATGCTCACGTTAGTATGAAGAGCAATCCCACTTATATTCGCATGACTGCCCTGCGTAGTTTTCTAAAAATAGGTAATCAAATAATCAACGTTAGTATTAGTATTCTGCGAGAGTGCATTGCGAGTACACGAAAGCCCGAGTTAATGTAGGAAACCTGGGCTTAAGCAAGTTGTTAAAGTCACAAGTTGAGAACTGCTTTATTATTCAATATTAAATTCAACAGAGGAAGGACTGAGGCAAGTTCCTTAACTAAATATTTGAAGTTTTACTACACCGCGTCGCCTTGTGTCGTGTTAAAATCAACCTTGGTGACTGATACTATCTTGGTCTACCAGTGTAACTCGGAACATTTGCATATCGTGTATCGAACACTTTGTCATTGAATTACATAATACGGCGCTGTCGAGCGAAGTACCTAATCATCTCTTTTCCCTCAGGAACTCCGTCAAGGATCGGCGCTATACCCCGTCTCGTTCTTGCTGCGCTATGAGTTCGTGGACGTGAGCGAGCAAGGGCAACCGTTGGTCGATTCCCAGTCAGCCTGCGACAGAATTTTCAAATCCGCTCAGACTTATTCGGGAAGATTTCAATCTCCGAGAGCTATTTTCTATTACGGTCGAGGCGGTGCACAAAACCTCACTTGTATCTTGCGGTAAGGACAAATAAAATCAAAACGATCAAACTATCACATTTATAAGTGCATTATGAGTTATGAGTATACCAAATTTCTTTTTACAGATTTGAAGCTAAACCAGGGGAAAGAATACAATTAACATTCACAAGTAGTTATTTTGGAAACAAACAGTGTAGTACACACAAAGACTCCCGGGCTGGCCGCTGGAAATGTGATAGGCCTGCGAAAAGAACAATCGGGGGCGAAGGCTTCGCCCAGATCATTATTACTGAGTATCCTTGGGAAGGAGTGCCTATTCAAAGGGATTGTCTTTGTACAAACCGATCGGAGCCCTTAACTATACATACTTTGACTGCTCCAGTCGTCGAAATTAACTTCACCGTGACAATGATGAATATAACAGAAGATTACGACGATTTCACTTTTGAGGGTGAATACAAATTCGTTCCTAGCGGGCCTGGAGATGAAACTGTATGTTCATCAGGCTGGGGTGAAAGAAGACTAAGAGGGAGCAGCGGAGAAATAAGATTATTTGACAAACGACAAACTCCAACAGCGCCTGAAATAGTTGGTGACAGACACGTCATATCAGAAAGCGTTCGAGCAGAAGTGTCATGTGTTCACAGACCGTGGCTAATAGAACCTGGTGGGGACGAGGTCACCCCTGTTCAAGGAAGATATCTGTACGTAAAAATACCAGGGTTCGAGGTGACGACAGCGAAGCCGTTTTGTCGTACTCCTAATAGACTTTTTATTTATGAGGCACGGGACACTTTTCAACCGCGCGAAGTGTGTCCCGATGGGCCGAACTTCGTTGAATTATTTTCACCTGGGTGGAAGTCAGCTCAAACGCCTTTGGAAACATCGCTGAAACAACATGCTCGAAGCTATGTTATTGATTTTCTGCAACATGAGCCAGCAGATTATTCAATTAAATGGATAGAGGTCATGAAGCAACCATTATTCGAACATGATCCCGAGTCGAATGTTATGCCCAGTTCTGTTTCATTGGAGTGCCGATATAAGTACGTATAAAATATTTATGCATGCAATAACCTATAAAGTCTATAAACTTTTAATGGCTATGTATAACATTTATTTTTCTGTTTTGTGTAGCTGTCCGGAGCTTAACGCGTGTATTCCTTTGACTTTGTGGTGTGATGGAAGCCCCCACTGTCCTTCAGGGTACGACGAAGACGATTCTAATTGTTCATTCCGCATATCCTTGCCTCCACCGTATGTAGCCGCGGCCGCCGGAGTCGGTCTCCTTCTTTGTGCTATCGCAGTAGCATTATGCGCATGCCGGAGGCGACGAAGAAAAGACAAAGAGTTTAAAGCGCGGTTAGACGGCGCCTTACCGCCAGAAGAAAGACCTTACGATCACGCTAAAACGAACGGTGTTCCCGAAGCTACGCGTCAATACGCGACAGTGCAAAAATATGCGACTATAGACAAGTATAGCTTGAGTCAGAAGTATTGTGCGGGACTGAACGACGCGAGATATTACGACGAGGTAGCACAAAGGGATAAGCTGGCGGATACAAGGTACGCGAGTTTAGGTCGCGCCGGGCGAGGCATGCGCGTCGACAACGCGAGGGGCACAGGAGGCACGGGCTCTAGAAGGGCCATGCCAGATCTAGGTTACCCCGATCTCAAGGATGGTTTCTGTTGACCCTCCCCGGATCTTTTAGAAACAACTGTATAGTGCGAGGTTTTTCTTAGTTAATGGATGTGTTTGTGTAAAATTAGAATGAAGACTGATTTGGCGAAAGTGCCTCTTTAATACTTGGCGGATCTTTAAAAAAAATCATCACTAAACAGTGCGATTGGAAACATCCAAAATGACATACTGACTTCTTACACACAACATAATATATTATTTTTGTTTAATTATATTCATGCCATGACGATACTACTTCATAAAGATAAAAAATTGTAAATAAATTTTAACTAACTGCCATGTTCATTTCCCTGAAATAATTCACGCAACTAGTAAATATAATAAATCGTGCAATAGCATAATAAATAAATTTATGTAACATAAGTTCACTAGAACTTCAAAAGTCGCGATGGCTGTTCAATTTCATTTCAATATCCTATAGAAATGTGTACCCAAATAACATATCTAAATGTATATAAAAGGCTTGACAATACAATTTTAAGATACAATTTAAACAGTGTATTGTATTGAAGAGTAACTAGGCATGCCAGTAAAAAACGAGTGAAAGAATTGTGTGCAAAGAAATTATAGAGTAATTTAGTAATAAACATGGAACAGTAATATAGTCACATACTACCTTTTGTAAATACGAGCTGCAGAGAGCTTACTCGATAGCTGGTTCAAAAACTTCAGAATCATCATGGTTATAAGATACGTTTCGAAAAATTGTTGCCTAGGTAGTTCAAAATTTAGTTTGTCGCAAAATACAAAAATACTTTTTTTTTACTTTTCTGGATTAGTATAAAATAAACACTCTCCTCGTATAAAGTGATTATTTAAACAATTTTGAGAAATTAACTTTTAAAATTTTAAAATATTTGAACATTTAAACACCTGGGAAACAATATTTCGGCACCTCGAGAACTTGATACCTACTAATTTTCATAAAAAATAGCATATTCGTAAGAGTTAACTTTACCATCCCGTAAGTAAAATTATCATTCAAGAAAATTGTGTCTGCGAATGAGGTCTTGGTTTGGTATTGTTGATGAACATTTCTAATTGTAACGGAGCTTCGAACCAATTTTTTTTTTGTTTTATGTGTATGAATATGCGTGGTATATTTTAATAAGGTCAAATCAAACAGCACCTAACGATGTTCTTTAGTGTTCATTACATGACAATGATACTCTATAGCTTGGCTTCGTTGGTGACACTCACGTGTGTGCTTTTTGTTATGTGCAGCCGTAACTACTTACACAAGTTACCACCAACACGAACGGCTGCCTGCGGAGGCTGCCTCCGTCGGTCGCCGTTCGTGTTGGCGGTAACTTGTGTAAGTAGTTATGGCTGCACATAACAAAAAGCACACATATGAGTGTCACCAATGAAGTTGCCAAGCTATAATACTACATACATCTCACTCAATAGTATGTACTTAAATATTTACTGAAATTATTACTCAGACATTTGAATAGAATCACACATGACTGTAAGTATTATTACTGTAATAAATAAAATGAAATGTGATATAGAATGTAAAAACGTTAGGTAAGCGTTCACAAACTGTATAACTTAATATTAAGATAAATATTTTCCCGTGTACAATATAGCAGTAATATTAAGTAAAAAACAATTGTGAATAAATTATCGACTAAGATTTTTAAAAGTCTGTACTTATTTCACGGTAAAAGGAAGATTAAAGTCATTTCTAAAAATTACGAGGGAAGTTTTTGTTTTATTTAAAAAACGTTAGGTTCCTTAAATTACATGATCGTGCCCACATTGGTGTTAGGTTTGATGTATAATTTTATTTATGCCCCACCTGGCCATAAAGTTGCTTTTTCCGCACGCTGCGCGTACGTAAAAAGCCGCTTTCTAACCAAGTGTAGACATAAAATTATGTACACAACACGGGAGGTAATAAAGAAAGCCCTCGATCGCATATTTACTTCCCTCGCTTGCAGCTCGGGCCGCAAACGTCTGCGATCTCGGCCTTTCTTTGTTTTACCACCCTAGTTGTGTAATATACTATTATCGCCAATACAAGTAATAAACATCACTAATATTGTAATTGTCATTCGATCAATCAACTAGAGCGGAAGGTTTTTATAGCTAACTTTTTGCTAACCATGTCACTAGTAGCGTAGCAAATAACATCAGAGTACATTTTTTTCGTTTGAAAATTAGCTTTCTAACAAGAAGTCGCTTTATATTTTGATCGCTGAGCAAGCTTAGTTCTCTACTGGCGTGAAAGGCGTAAATCTAACGACTATGTATAGCTAAGCTACTATCGTATACCAAATACACTGCACACGCTGATGGTTTTCAAATGGGGACTCACATCAAGAATAACAGTTGGAACATTACAGAAAGGTTGAAACACTCGCCGTTTTACATAAAACGCTTCAAATAAAATCTCAAAGCCCCTGTCTAAATCTTGCACCCTTAGTAATAAAACAAGAAAAGAGACTAAGTAATGTGAAAAGAAACTTTGTTCACGACAATGACATATTTTTATTTAGTATACAAAAAATGGGGTCATTAAACCGCTGGCGGAGGGGTGGCGACTGGCACCGTCAGCCGTAAGCTCACGTCCACTCATGGTCTTATGTTTAAATTTGATCTTTATGTTGTATACAGAAAGGTTGCTTTAACATTGGTATGTTTGAGTAAAATACGTGCTTGGGAAGGTTATTTTGTGTTTGCGTATTTTCAAATTAAGGAACTGGGATGTGAGGCGCGAGAGAAAAACCAGAGGTCGGAAAATGGGATGTCGACCCTTTTGGTTGTTTTAAAGAACGCGCCAATTACGTATGGGCATCGTACATACTTTCTACTATAGTACGTTCCTCATCAAAATAGATGCTTCGGAGAGAGGTAAAAATAAACTTCGTGATACTATTAGGTAAGTAAGTGGATTATTTCATTATTACAATGGGTTGTTGCTGTTTCATATCAAGGTTAAAAATCGTTAAGATTTGACTGATGGAAAATTATAAGAGTTTCAAAGAGGACTAAAGTAATTTCATAGTCCTACGGATTCCGTGAAAATAATTACATAATAGTGACATTGATATCGTACCCTTGGTCAAATAAAGACGCACCTGCAAATTGACAACCTTTCAGGATCTGTGTGTATCATGTAGTTCGTATGATTTGTATGACTTTTGAGCAATAAAAATACTTTTGACGTAAAGTCACATGCGTCGTTATTTGACCAAGGGTACGATATTCTAACTACAGAGCAAAAATGTCAAGCAGACTAATTAATGGCTCGACGGTCGGTTATTCAGCCAGCAAAGTGCATTGTCGACGGGAGGTTTAATTGGCGTAAGGGACATTGATTTTCCTGGCTCTTACCCTAATTTAAGGTACGGCAGAAGATATGTTTTCCTAAAAAGAAATATCTAAATTTTGTTGTACGATCTATGTACTTTCAAATAGTATTTTAACTTTTTGAGCGCCCAGGAGCGATGTTGTACGATCTATGTACTTTCAAATAGTACTTTAACTTTTTGAGCGCCGAGGAGCGAAGTAATACGACGTCACTCAGACGCCACAGCGATAGGTAACACAAATTAGAACCGAACAAAAAATAGTGATTGTCCGACTCCGTCTAAGACGTGTTTCTTATGTATGAGATATAACACACATACTTTAAAATTTAATTTTATTGATTTTCTACCTTTAATTACCGTTACCCACTCTAAATAACGTTACAAACAAAAACAAAATATCGCCAAAACTTTTGATTTCGTTTCGTAATTGAGTCACAACCCTCCTTATTTTGTTCAATAGACCATGGCATTATACTTTAACGTTACCTGCCGACATAGGCGCCAGTAACAGTGAAATTTACCATGATCCTAGAGTTGGGAAAAACTTCTAAGCTTAACTTTTGGCATCGATATTTCTGAACGGGACCCGCAATAAAAACTGGATGAAAATTAAAATGCGTTCTCTTTTCATTCATATAATATGTAACGCGGTGGACAGACCAACAATTATAATGGCGCCTTCTTCGCGCAAATGGTAACTCATGCTTTATTCGTCCATACACAATATATATCTTATTATTAAAATAAAACATAGCCGCATATAACAGCAAGTATACTGTTACGCATGGTTTGAAATCATGTCACACCACATACAAAACGTTTACGTATAACGCGAATAAAATTCAATATGCGGTTTATTTCCAAACAACAAATAAAACATGATGCATATAATCATAGACAAGCTAGCATATCAAAGCTGTTGACCCCAAGTTGCGTTGGTATGAGATTGATTAGTTAATTCTATAATTAGTTCATCGTCTTTGGTTTGCGAAGTGTTACACTGTTAAGTGGACAAGATTATGCACCTTGAGCCTACAATCTCATTACTGGATATCTATGAATTAGTACGGAACCAATGCTGTAGGCATCTGATTATAATTGTCCTGATTAGCACTATCGAGTTTGGAGTGCTTATTTAACCCCATTATCACTTACAATCCCGTTAGATTCTCCTCAACTGCTAACAATGTAAGTCTTTAATGTAAGTACCTAATATTGCAGATAACATTTATTTTAACCCCTGACGCAAAAAGAGGAGTGTTACAAATTTGCCCGCTATGTGTGTGTCTGTCTGAGGCACTGTAACTCTTCAACGGATGGACCGATTTGGATGCGGTTTTTTTTCCTAACAAATAATCAATAATCCCGTGATTTAAAACAAAGTAAAGCTCTCCTTCTAACAAGTAGATAGATTAAGTGCGCTAACTAACGCATACACGTTAAACAACTGTGATTAGCTTCACTGCGAGCGCTGTGACGAGAATTTTAAGAAGTATTTTAGTTAAGTTACATCAGCGCCTACCGTCATGGAACATGAGGTTACTCATATGAATCCTGATAGAGAGACATCAGGTCGAAAAACCATGAGTGTATTATTTATAACGGTAAGCACAATCAAACTTTTTTTGTGAGTACAAATCTGTATTGTGCGGAATTACCGGCAATAGGACGGAGTGTTCACATTCATATGAGCCGCCACCACGCAACACAGTCATGAACGTGTAAAGTGTAGTGTGCATGTAGGTGAGGTGTGTGAGCTTAATCAAGAAATCTTGAGCCTGTCCTACCGACTAATAAAGCAGGGTCCAGACATGCGGGCGTCCTAACACTGTTGTTCCCAAGCTGCATCGGCATGGGCTTTAATTAGTTCATCGTATAATTCGGTTTGTGCAGCGCTCGTTACGTAGCTAAGTGGACAGGCTAATGCACCCTGAGCCTATAATCGCATTATACGACGAGACACCTACAAATTAGCCGACGTGACCAGTGGGTACATATAGTTATGAGCGTTGAGCCACGCGATATTGGTTGGGCTACTTTGACCCTTATTTTATTTATTTCTTATTAGCCCAGTAAGATATAATAGTTTTATGTGCATTATTGTATTTGTTTTAAACGTAAAATTAGTAAATAAATATATTAAAAATTAAAGAAACCAATTCGAAAAAAAATAGCAGTAGAGTAGGCCTAAACAGAAGTGACAGGACAACTTAGTCAATTCATATTGCACATTGAGCCTTAAAAGCGTTTGTAAACGAATTTAACTATAATTTGACTGCGATTCTATTGCTGAATATCAGGGACAAAGTGGTATGTACTTATTTGATAGTTGTGTTTTATTTAGAGGGCCATACACGCATTAATCCCAATATAATTTAATGCAAAGTATATTTCTAACACATACTTTATTACAGTGCCATAATGTCAAAGTTTTATTGTGATCCATATTTAGCGCATTAGGCTTTACATTTCCTCAATATCAAAGTTACATTTGTTCCATATTAAGTACATTAAGTTTTTCGTGCAAAACTAATATAATCCTTTTCACAGGTCACAGTATTTTTCTAATATTTTACAGTGGCATGATATTGATGGATTTGATGGACACAACCCGGATTCAGGGCTTAATCGACTGAGTGCTTGTTCATTTGATATGTATTGATTGGGTCGTCGATGGAATGTCTTTAGGGGACATAAGTAATTAAGCTTATACATAACGTTATACAAATCGTTGAGGACGATAATTTACCTACATAAATCAATTGTCAACAGTACTTATGTTATGTAATGTATGTGTTGCTTAATTCTCCCTCATCACCATCCCGTTGTAGTCCACTGTTGGACATAGGCCTCTCCCAAGGTACTCCACATAGCTAGGTCTACTGCTTTATGCATCCAGTCGCTGCCGGCGGCCCCTTATACAAGTCGTCCCGCCATCTGGCCGAGGGCGTCCCACGCTAAGTTTGACTAGACGCGGTCTCTGCTCCAAAACACGCTTAATCCAACGGTTATCGGTTCTGTGACATATGTGACCAGCCCATTGCCACTTAAACCTACAATGCTTGACTCTCCATACAAAAAAGAGAGTTTGAAGTTCCGTTTCACATCAAAAAAATAACTTGTGTTGTTTTCAAGCAAAAATTGTTTTCAAATTGTCTTCCTGATTGACAAGCCTTTTTTGACCTTTTACCTGAAAATTACTCATACTTTTTTCTTCCTCAAATTATTTTAGCAACTAATTTTGAAGGTCATTGTACGTAAATAGTTGAAATTTTTGTAATTGAAGCCACGTTTTAAATACCAGTGTTGTTTATTTATTTCTAAAATTACAAAACATATTTACAAAACAATTCATTTCAGTAAGCTGTGATTATTTTTTTTCGTACACTCCATAGGAATAATAGCAATATTTCCTTACAAAGGCTTCTCAGAATGAAATTACTCAGGCTGCCTTGGACAAAGCACCTGTCATGAAACAGTATTGTGTATTAAATTATGCCTGGTAGCTTCTTTGATGGATATTTTATGCGTAATTTGTACGTAAATAAAGGAAAGCCGAGTGACATGAAAAATAATGTACAGTTTCTTTGTCACGTAGATATAAACACTTTCGTTATTAAGTACACTCCCTTATACCGAATATGTATTCTATTGAGCTACGAGTTACTCAGAATTACTTTGTTTTTCTTTATTATCCGATGGATATTAGATTCGATTGATTATTAGAATGTAATCACGCAAATTTTGGCCCCACTCTCGCTCGAAAAGAAAATTTAACGTTTTATAATTATTTTGCCATACCACTGCAAATGAGTAAAACTTACAATCAATTATGATGGTTAATCAAGCTACAAATACATGTTTTATCTGTTTATATTGAGCTGAACCAACAAAATTACGTACGTATTTTGAAATATGTTTATGTAGAAGTTTAGTGACAATCGCTTGCATTATTGTTACAGTTAAATAAAAGGCAATTTGTATTAAGCGCCAACGAATTCCATAGGCGCTTAATCCATGTTGTCTTTTCACCTGTCGAGTTTCGAGCATTATTCCGTTACAGATATTTAGTTAGTAAAATTTCGCTTAGGTAATAACATAAATATAATTAGGTATGTGGTATAATCAGCGGCGATTTGTTTACTAGTAAATTAATTAATTGTGTTTATTTACATAACTTTGACAGCTAAACTTAATTAGGTAGTTCTAAAATCGATACCTTTGGCAGCAAACACCGTAACAATTAAATCCATTGTACAATACGGGCCAAGCGGAAATTAACAGACCGCATTGTATAAATTCGGTAATGCTTGTAATTAACGAAATAATACGAACGGAATAATACGTCCGTGTCGGAATATTCATTAACCAGCGACATCAAAGAGAAATGTTGTGCAACCGATCGTGTGAAACGTTTTTATTGCCTTACATATGCACAGTCATGTGAGTGAAATTACGAGATTATTTATCGATGCTAAAATTATGTATAAATTTGTACCTAACACAGCAACTGTAATGAGAATCGTATGCAGATGGGTGAATCATTTTTCTTTGTTGTGATGTGGTGTTTTGCCACTGTCGCATATCCCTCAGCCTAGTTTAGACTTAGAGGGTTTTCCTGAGTAGCTCAATCGGGTAACCAGAGATAGGGAGAGGAAATGCAAACACCACGATTATAGATATAACAAAAACTGTCTTTTATTTACTTTAAGAAACTCCTATAATTAGACAACAGGCCTGAAGGGCCAGAAAAGAACTGCTGCCGTATGGGCGTTTATTAAGTTTAGCGTGCTGAAGGCTTATTGCTGAAAAGTTATATACGGAGTACAGTCTGCCGGCTGAAGGCTTTCGGCTATAAAAAAGTTGCTAACAATCGTGTCGGGCGGCTGATGGCCGGGTACCGTTTTTAATGAAATTAAACAGAACGGTCGGGAGGCCGTTGAGTGGACTGAAACGTTATGCCTGAAGGCTTATGGCTGAAAAGTTATATACGGAGTACAGTCTGCCGGCTGAAGGCTTTCGGCTATAAAAGGGTTGCTAACAATCGTGGCTGATGGCCGGGTACCGTTTTTAATGAAATTAAACAGAACGGTCGGGAGGCCGTTGAGTGGACTGAAACGTTATGCCTGAAGGCTTATGGCTGAAAAGTTATGTACGGAGTACAGTCTGCCGGCTGAAGGCTTTCGGCTATAAAAGGGTTGCTAACAATCGTGGCTGATGGCCGGGTACCGTTTTTCACTGAAACTAAACAGAACGGTCGGGAGGCCGTGAGTGGACTGAAACGTTATGCCTGAAGGCTTATGGCTGAAACGTTATGTGGGATACGGATTCCCGGGCGAGTCCCAGAGTGGGTTTACACGGGAGCCGAGCGGTAGCGGTTTTCAAGGTCCCGTGGGACGTTATTTACGTTCGCGGAGCGGTCTAGTAACGATTAGGGTCTTGAAGAGACGTTAGTTCTATCTACGGAGGAACACGGGGGTTTGACGGGAATTACAGGACTCCCAGCCCCTGTCGCGATGCGTTAAAGCACACACGGCGCCAGACAGGCCAAGAATTGGAGACACTCCCGTCGTCAGGTCAGCGATGCGTTAAAGCACACACGGCGCCCTTCTTACGGGAGGGGGAGGGGGACGTCGCAAATGCGTTAGACACACACTGCGCCAGGGAAGGTTAGGGATTCATTTGGTTGCTAGACGTCCTTTCGCTGGCGCGCCGAGCAAGCAAATGCTGCTGTTCGTTTTTTTTTTTTTTTTATGACATGACTCGACTGTAGGCCCTTTGATAGGGTCTGCAACAGCTCAATCAAATTTAGTGGGGGGCTAGGCCACCGCGCACTAAGATATAGTTATTTTTAGTTAACCTAACCTGAAGTGAATGTGTAGTGTTGTTGTAAGTTAGCCTAACTGTAAGAAAAGTGTGTGTATTAGTGTGTTGTAGGTGTGTCCAAAATGAGCTGAGTAAGGCTAAGTTTCTGGGGGGCGCCCCCGTCGTCGAGAGCAGCGCTGTATTAGGGTCGGGTCGTTGAGCAGTGTCGTGGGGTCAAAGTCGGGCGACGGGATCACCTCATTCCAACTTTTGATGGTTGACGTGATCTCGTCGTCGGGGTCAGTCAGGACGTGTCTAGGTCTTCTGATGTACTTAGGATTGCGGAGTCTGTTGGCTCTCGGCGGCCGGGGCGGCGTCAAGGGGGGTCTGTCAGGGTTGTGATCGAGGTTTGGGTCAGCTTGTCGGAGCTGCTGTTCGTGGTTCGCGTGCCGCTTTTATAGACGCGATAGCTACCGCTCGTCCCCGCGCCCCGCCCGCGGCTGACGTCACGCGCGCCCCGCTCTTAGCCGTCGGCTGCGGTGACTCATCCCTGGTGCGCGCGGCGTCCGCGGCGGCCGGCGCCCGCCGCCACGCGCGGCGTCTCATGCGCCGCTCGTACTGCACAGACGCGGCTGCCGCTTCAGGGCCGTGGATGCTCATTATATTGTCAACAAAATTTTACCTTCTCCGACTAAAATTGAAAGGAAATCTTTATTGGGATATATTTTGAATTAAGCGTATGCTCATTTAAAAGACAGATAATAAATCTACGTAATGCAAATATTTTTTATTCTAATTTGTTTATTATAACTTGTTTATAAGAAGTGACCCAGGAGACATAGCTGTCCCTCACTTTTGTATGAAAATAAGGGTTCGTCCGCTGGGTCACCCTATTTATTTATTAAAAACGAGTTTTATTATTATTTTTATCTTAATTTATCTCTAGATCTTGTTCTATTTAAATTATGTTAAAACATGCAAAAAATTAACAAATAAGGAGAAAGGGCAATCTTTGCATAAAGCAAAGAAAACTTGATTCACCCAGATACTTCGTTGTTGTATCAAGAGGGTGCGAATTAATTTGATGCCTCAATATTGGGAACGTGTAGGAACTATATTGTGTATAGATAGCAGCACTAAATCTACAAAAGAGACACTATGCGGACAGTAACGGAAACTTATCGGGGCTGAAAAAATGTCAATGTCAAGTATAGTAGGTCGTGGCTACACTAACGTTAACCTCGATAATAACGACGATTCCCGTTAATGTGACCCCAGCATGATAGAGTACAAGATTCAGATTGGCGGCACCAGTTGGCAGCACCTTCGTTATGCACAGGGAAGGTGATACTGGTGGTCAAACAAAATCAATTCCGATGCATCAGAAATGTGGTAATATTTCTCGTCGGCTAAGTCGTATCTTTTCTTCAGATCGCTTTATCCTACGTTTTGGCCACAAACACTTCCGATCTGGGACGGTCATTATTTTACTGCCCTTGCTGTGTATACCGTTACCTCACCCTAGACCGTAAGTGACCTTTTTCTGCCCGCTACGGGAAGATAAAAATCTTTTTTCCGGCTAGGGATATCGTGTAATGATGTATGTACACATCATTTAACGTTTTCTCCTGACCATATCAATATTTCTGGTCCCTACTTTACTGATCCCTACTACAGTTTTGGCAACAAAGAGCTGCAAATGTACCTACATTCTTTATTATACACCCATAGCGTGTACTGTTGCGACGAGCTGCATAACTAAGATTTCCATACAAAGTTAAAGCCCCTGTTTAGCATCCTAAGCGGTTGAATTTAAAAAATCCGTTCATAATGCTAACCTACCCTAAGTAAGGTAACTCCTGTATAAAATTTCATAGTTATAGTTACAACAGTTTAGGCCGCGCATTTTCTTTCTGCCACTGTTACAAAAGTTATTAAACAAGTACATATTTGTTACAATAAGTGGTCATCTACAGTTATTTAAGTTTTTGTAATCGTGAAATAATAGAACGAAACGGAGTATCATTTTGGGTAGTCTAAATAAAAAAAGCTGGACAAGTGCGAGTCAGACTCGCCAACCGAGGGTTCCATACAAATATGTAGGTAGATATCGTCTCTACTTAAAAAAAACTCATATCTGATATTAACTCCAGGTAAAAACGCAGTACGTGTATATGAAGTTTGTATGTAACTTTATCGTTTTTCTCTACAACGTTATGAGATACGTGTTTTTTAAAAGTAGTGACATACATCTTGTTTCCTATACTTGTAGTATAAGACGGTATTGCTTGCCAAATTTCATAGTTCTAGGTCAACGGAAAGTACCCTTTGAATGTTGGTTTCTTGAGAGTATTGAAATTTACGTTTTTTGCGGCATAAACGGCCGTATCTTTTTTCCACATTAACTTAGAAGCTTGATATTTTTACAGCTTCAAGGGACTGTAGATTTGAGTATATGGTTTTAATTTCAACTCGATATCTTCAGTCGTTCCCGAGGTAAAGGGTCTTAACAGATGGATAGACGGACAGCAAAGTGATCTTATAAGTGTTGGGTTTTTTTCTTTTTGAGGTACGGAACCCTAAAAAACCTGTCGTTTACTTATTGCTATTTATTCAAATGCCTTCTTAAATGTCTAATTGTTTAGTATTTATGCAGTGTATCGATTTATGTAACATGTAGGTAACAAAATACTTTAACGATAGATATAATTTTAGAAATTCGTTTTTAATAATTTCGAAAATCTTATCAAACACAATACAATCAAATATTTACCTTTATAAGTACACTAGGTAGTTTCAACGGTTGAAAAGTTCGAATAAAATACATTTCATGGGTATATTTTATTTAAACTGAAACGAAACAATGTGGAGGGTTAAGTAAACATCCTGTTCATATTGGAACAGTATCCAAAAATGATTCCATTTCTTATTGGCGCAGTCGCGCAGGATCGGTGCCCTAACCCCTTCGCTAACAAGAACTTATCCGCGCGTTACATGAACTTACAAGTCAATGTAGCATGTGTTTAACCACGGTCATAATTTCACCGTTACGACCGTCTACGTGAGAGAGATAAGTCGAAGTTTTTGGGGGGTAAGGTATTTCTGGTTTATCGCACGCACGTTGGAAGAAATTTTAATGAATGTGGTATAGTTAACGAAAGATTTATTAGCCCGAACGGTTCCGTGTTGCGTGCGCTGCCTCGGATTAACTTCGTTGATTTATAAATGAAAGTTAATGGTCTTATTACGTCTTTATCTTTACCATGCTTGTCAATTATGTTAGTGCGTGCTAACCGGGGTCGGAGTAAATAAGGTTTCGGTGCTTTAGTTAATTGCTTTAAGTGGCTGTAAGTCATTGGCCTTGGTGACGCAAGTGATTTTAAACATTTTTACAACCCTATTCGATTATATAATTGTAACATTATTTGAATATCTTTTAATGGTTTAAATAATGATAATGACTACTTTGAATATGTAATGGTAGTATAGGAGGAAACCTTTACGCACGAAAAAAGTTTTAACATGATAATTTATTAATTTCAATGTCTCAATAAAATAATTGCTTTTAGAGTTAAGGAAATTTAAGATACCCCTAAAAGTAAATAAATAATTTAACACTGGGATTGGAGTCTGGCTGGTATCCGAAAGAGTTTATAATAGAATGGAATAAACGGAGTAATCAATGCGATACATATGGCAGAAGTTTTTGGAAGTCGGACAAAAATAGGTGTTTAATGACGGTTACAATTTTTTCACATACCTACCTAAATGTTACATACGTCATCAAACCTGAGAAAGTATTTGTTTAAGCTATCCAGCTATGTAAATAGATAATACGTAAAGGTATTAAGACACAGCCAGTAGTAAGACAGAAGAAGTAAAAAAAATAGATTTTAATAAACTATGAAAACTGAAATTGAAATTTGACAGCTAATTTAATATTACCATTTACCAACACTAACCACATGAAAATTAAATCAGAATCTATTCTCAAGAGGAATACATAAAGTACGTCAATTAATATCTTAACTTTATCAAAGTAGGTTACTGAGAGAAAGTGACATAATTACATCGTAACTTTTCGGGAACAAATCCCCAACCACCGCTGTACTGTCTATAAATAATTCAGATGTAAATCGATTCGTCCTCGAAAAGGGTGAAATAATGATGTCCCTTTCTTCAATCACAAAGGCTACCTTCAACTGCTATATTGAGGCGAGTGAATCAATTGTCGAAACGGACTCTATTTCTTAATATCGCTTCAGCGGCGTAAGTAGGCTCGTTGGGGTGTTTCATATTTGTATGGGTAAAAAAAATGTGTTTATTTTGTCAGACTTTGTTTACCATCTCTCCCATTCAAAAACTCGTAATCTAAAATTTCAAGGTGATATAAACATATTTAAAGGTTGCACAAACTGAACAGAAAGAGAGGAAATGTACTGAAATGTATATTTTATATTTTCAAAATGGTTGGTGAATTTGGATATACAGTAATGTAACTACACATAAGCACATTCAGAATAAAACAACATTAGTTATCTATCTGTTTTAATTATCAATAGAAACGATTAAATGCTATAAAACGTGGAATCTCATTTTGTGGTTGGCTTGTAATGCTGTCCTGTGATGCTCGACGACTTATTAAGAAGTGTTTCTGTTATTTTACTGTGATGGAATCGTTACATTACTTTAACTAAGCAATGCCACATTACACATATCATTCATTATTTTAGGAGCATCGAAAAATCAGTCTTTGAGTTAAAATTTCAATAGTGTGCAACCTCTAAATACCAATTTTGATGAATTTTGAAATATGAGACTTTTACATGAGTGAAACTCGGAAATCAAGCAAAGTGAAATGAAAATCAAAAGTTTGGAAAAATTTAACACCCTAAGGCTCGTTGTGATAGTGCTAAATGGAATCCACCGTAATAGCAACCAGAACACGGATTTCTGAAAGTCATTCTTGATTTGTGAAACTAATTCTAAATAACAGAGAATTGTATTCAAATTATATGAAGATTTTCAAATTATATTACATTCAACTAAAAAACATATTTAATTAATTTGCTATCGGTCTCATAGAAAAACTCTGTACTTACAGTTACATTTTTTTAAAGTAAATCGTGTATTCAGTGAAAAATAACTACCTAATATACTTTACAAAAAACTTCAAACTTACAAATTAAATTAAATACTAAACTAAAACGCTTAAATAGAAACAATATACACCTAAAATAAAAGCCTAAAGTAAAAATTAAAATAAACCTAGCTAAAATTAAAGTATATCTAGAAAATTCGGCTCCCTTGGCATGGTGCCGAAGATACTGGCAGCTTTTCCTCGCTGTATCGCTATACTTATGCGTTGAGCGAGGAAGCTGCCAGCTCTTCGGTCCCTTGTGACGTCAACCAGCTTTTTGGCCATTTCTTTGAACAGCTGGTGGGCGCTGGGGCCCCACGGGCCAAGGGTCTCGACGCCGAACGGCACGAAGTTGTACTTGGCGCCGAGACCCCTGTATTTATGGGTTTTGAGCTTTTCGGCCGCTTCGGCCGCCGCACCTGCACGATTGCAGGTTCCGTGGAGATGAGAAGGGACTAGTGTGTCTACACAGGTAGCATCCCACACCATCACCCTTCCCAAACGCTACGGAATCAGGGACATCCCGTCCGGTCTCTTGCCATTGTCCCTAGCGATGCCGGCGGGCTCGAGTAGGGTCGCCACGTTGACGGTGGCAAGAGAGCGGCGGATGATGTCGTTGAGTGCGGCGTGCCTCGAGAAGCGGCCGGCGCTTTTCTGGCAAGCAAGCCCGTAGTGGCCCAGCGCATTGATGTCACTGCCACAGGGGCACCTGTGTGGAGCGTAAATCAGGAGTTTACCAAATTTAAATTGTAATTAATACTACGATTCCAATAAAACACTTCGTTACGAATATATCTTTGTATTTATGTAGGAATGAATGAGTCTGATGGATTGACAGCTGATCGAATGAAACAGATATGACGAATGGGATGAACGAATGAAGGAATGGGGAGATCGACGAATGAGAGGTTGGGTTTAGGACGGATTAATTTGGTGCGCTTACTATTTTCTTTCTTTTTGTAAATTTACTTGGGTTTTGGGGTAAAATAAACATCTTGCTATTGGGAAGCAGTGGTTTTATTAAAAAAGACGTCTACAGTTTTGGGGGCTCGACCGGGATTGAAGAAGTATTGTCGGATAAAGTTCGACGACGACGACGTGCTACGTTGCAACGGCGTGGAACAACGAACCAAACCAAGTAATACGACGTGTAAGCGTTACAGACGACGTTTAGAAGTTTTACGACGACGGCAACGACGAACATGCCGAAAGATTCGAGACGTGCCAGCCGGCAAGCGGATTTCGAAGACTGCGAAGAAGCCAGGTCTTTGTTAAGTCGGGGCAGCGCGACAATGTTACACCTAACGGAAGATTTGATTCCTAAGTTCACTGGCCAGGATAAGACGTATCCAGCCACCCGATGGATTGAAGACGTGGAAGACAATGCCGAGGTGTTTTCATGGAGTCCAGTGCAGCAATTGTTAATGGCGCGGCGGTCATTATCTGGCACTGCAGCGCTCTGGTTACGGGCTGAGAGAACGTTCAAGACGTGGGACGATTTAAAAGCGGGGATATTGCGAGAATTCCCGGATACCGTGGACATCAAGACCATCCACGAACTCATGAGCTCACGGACGAAGAGGAATGATGAGTCATGCCTAGACTATCTGTTAATAATGAAGGAGTTAGGCAAACGCGGAAGGATGCCAGACTATGTGGCTATAAAGTACATAGTTGAAGGGATTCGCGATGATCCTGTGAACAAAATGCTTTTATATGGAGTAACGACGTACGTAGATCTCAAAGAAAAACTCAAGATCTACGAGACTATCAAGAAATCGCGAAGTAACCAGCAACCACAACCTCATCAAGGCGAACGAAGTTATCGGCCGAAAGCAACTGAAAAGAAAAAGTGTTACAATTGCGGTGAAGATAATCATCTTTCAAGCGAGTGTCCGCATAAGAAGAAAGGGCTGAAATGCTTCCGATGCAACCAGTTTGGACATATTTCATCACAGTGTGCATCATCATCGGCGACGGGAACTCAAACGGCGACGGCGAGTTCGAATAAAAATGGCGGTTCGACGAGGCGAAATATGTGCGTTCAGAAGGATCGGCTGAACGAGACCGGAATCAACTTCACGGCGAACGAAGACGAGTTGAACACATTCGTCGGCGGATCGAATGAGTCGAACGAAATGGACTTCACGGCACGCGAGAGTGGTTCAAACTTCACGTCGAATGGATCGTACCGAACGAACAAGAATGACGTTAGCACCGGTTCGGACGGGAGCAACATGGCGGCGACCGGCGTGAACGTAAACAATGTGAGCGGAACAAGTGACATGACGGTGACTCGTAAACCGATGAAAGACGTTGTTCTGTTTAACAAAAGTGTAAATTCGTTGATAGATTCCGGGAGTGAAATAAATCTAATATCGTTACAGTGCTACCAATCGTTAAACGCTCCGGATTACGTACGAAACGAAATTTCAATGACGGGACTTGGATCGACGCGAGTGAAATCGTTAGGTTATTTAAACACGGACATTACAATAGACGGTCAGTGTTACGAAAATATTAAATTATATATCGTGCCTAGAGACGCTATGCCATTTAGTTTAATATTAGGCCAGGAGTTTCTCAAAGATGTGACGTTTGTTATGGAGGGCAGTCGAGTTTATTTGTTGAAGTCTAGCGAAAGTTGGCTTCATAACTTTACGTGTGGTGTGTGTGTTTCTGATGTTGTAGGTTTTGTGGGCGACACGGCGTTACAAGACGAGGTGACGCAGCTTGTCGAAACATACCGGCCGAATAAGATGTGTGAGGCACCGATTCAACTACGAGTGACGTTGAAGGACGACGTACCTGTGGCCCAACGACCACGACGTTTGGCGATTGCAGAACAAAAGGAAGTTGATCGTCAGGTGAAAGAATGGCTTGAAGAGGGAATCATTAGGGTAAGTTTTTCTGAATATGCCAGTCCTTTGGTTCTTGTGAAGAAGAAATGCGGCGCGACGAGAATTTGTGTTGATTACAGGGAAATAAATAAGAAAATAGTTAAAGACGAGTATCCATTACCTGTTATCGAGGATCACATCGATAAATTAGTGACGGCAAAAGTGTTCAGTACACTAGATTTAAAGAATGGTTATTTCCACCTTGCGGTTCATGAAGATTCGGTAAAGTACACTGCATTTGTGACGCACAACTCACAGTTCGAGTTCCTGAAAGCCCCATTCGGTCTGTCGCTATGTCCGAAGGTTTTCATGAGGTTCATCAACTATATCTTCAGGGATTTTATAGAGAAAGAACAGGTTCTAATATTCATTGATGACGTGATCATTCTTGCAGCAGACGAGAGACAAGCAGTCGAGCGGCTAAGAGAAGTGCTGCAGCGAGCATCGCAGTACGGCCTAGATGTCAACTGGAAAAAGTCTCAGCTGGTGCAACGACGTGTGGAATATCTCGGGCACATTATTGAGAATGGTACAGTACGACCATCACCCGACAAGACGGACGCAGTGGTAAGGTTTCCTCAACCTACTAATGTCAAGCAGCTATATGGATTTGTAGGACTAACGTCGTATTTTAGAAAGTTTATACCAAACTTTGCTCTTACAGCAAGACCCTTAACAGAATTGTTAAAAAAAGACGTAGATTTTGTATTTGATACACCCCAGAAGGAGGCATTTCATGAATTAAAAATGAAATTGGCTAGTCAGCCTGTACTAAGGATTTTTAATCCATTGTTGTGTACAGAGCTGCACACAGACGCATCAATGTTAGCGTTGGCTGCTATTCTACTCCAGAGATGTCCCGAAGACGGCCAACTGCACCCAGTATACTATATGAGTAAAAAGACGAGTGACGCCGAAAAGAAGTGGACTAGTTACGAGTTGGAAGCTCTAGCTGTCATAGAAGGAGTAAAGAAATTTAGGCAGTATTTGTATGGTATTAAATTTAAAATTGTTACAGACTGTCAAGCGTTCGAGATGACCCTGCGGAAAAAGGATCTGTCAACCAGAGTAGCAAGATGGGCTCTAGTACTACAAGAATACGATTATGTGGTAGAACACCGCACGGGATCACAGATGAGACACGTGGACGCACTGAGCAGATCCCCATACGTTGGTGTGGTCACCAGAGAGCTCCACGAGAGAATTAAAAATGCACAAGAGCAAGACGGCGGCTTATTGGCCATCAGAGAGATTTTGAAAGAGAAACCATACTTAGATTATGGTATAGAAAACGACGTATTGTATAAAGGAATCAAGTTGGTCATACCAAGTTGTATGGAGGGTGAAATCATAAAGAAAGTGCATGAGAAAGGGCATTTTGCCAAGAAGAAAATGATGGAAATCATTGATAAAGACTATCACATTAAGGATTTGTCGAGAAAAATAGAAGAGTTTATTGTAACATGCATTCCATGTCTACTGGCCACAAAGAAGAGTGGTAAACAAGAAGGATTTCTCCACTGTATTGATAAAGGGAGTGTCCCATTGCATACGTTGCATTGCGACCACGTCGGACCTCTCACAGAGACGAAGAAGCAATATAACTACATATTGACTGTAGTAGATGCATTCACGAAGTTCGTGTGGGTGTACCCGACTAAAGGCACGACGGCCAAGGAGACACTTGACAAGCTCCGGATGCACCAACAGACATTTGGCAACCCTGTCAGGTTGATAACTGACCGAGGAGCAGCATTTACAAGTAATGAATTCAAAGATTATTGTAACACAGAAGAGATTCAACATGTACTTGTTACAACGGGCGTACCGAGAGGAAACGGTCAGGTTGAGCGTATCCACAGAATCATTATAGCTGTATTAACTAAGCTTTGTATTTCAGAACCAGGATTGTGGTACCGTCACGTGACGAGAGTACAGACGGCACTCAACTCTACATATCAACGAAGTATCGACACGACGCCTTTCCAGCTTATGTTGGGAACGAAGATGCGTACCAAGGATGACGTCCAGATATATGAATTGTTACAACAAGAGTGTTATAAAAGTTATATTGAAGAGAGAGAGCAGTTAAGGCAATCGGCTCAGAGGCAGATTATGAAGATTCAACAGGAAAATAGAGCGACGTACAATAAGAAGCGTAAAGAAAGTACACTATACCATATTGATGATAAAGTTGCTATGCGGACGCAGTATGGTACCTGCCTTAAGTTGAAGCCTAAGTTTTTCGGACCATACAGGGTAACAGCAGTCAGAGGGCAAGATCGGTATGATGTAGAGAAGATAGGCGGCTCGACAGAAGGGCCAGCCCGCACGTCGACGTCAGCTGATAATATGAAGCCATGGCCTGGGGGTCAGTGAACTCTACACCACATGGTAAGGTTTTTTTCTAAGTATACCTAGAAAACCGACTGCTCTAGTAACAACGTTACTACCATTATCCTGTGTCTTAATAGGTATCCTTGTTTTTTAATGTTAATAATGACGTACATGTTTGTTTTAAGACTGTCTATATTTAGTTGTCTTATTTTGTGGTCACATGAGAGCTAATATAGAACTTTAATTAAATTTGCTATAAAATTGTGTAAATGATAAAAGGTAGAGCTGTCAACTGCAACTGTTTCGTTCTGTGACTGTAAATTTAAAATGTTAAGTTAAGTTGTAGTTATTTAAGAGTCGTTATTGTAAATTAAGGTGTGCCTGAGGACAGGCTAGGATGCAGGACGGCCGACTGTAGGAATGAATGAGTCTGATGGATTGACAGCTGATCGAATGAAACAGATATGACGAATGGGATGAACGAATGAAGGAATGGGGAGATCGACGAATGAGAGGTTGGGTTTAGGACGGATTAATTTGGTGCGCTTACTATTTTCTTTCTTTTTGTAAATTTACTTGGGTTTTGGGGTAAAATAAACATCTTGCTATTGGGAAGCAGTGGTTTTATTAAAAAAGACGTCTACATTTATTCATTTTTTTTACTAACGTTATCTTACGCGTCCCTCGTAAGCCTAACCTGTCCCGCACGGGGTTCATCAATCTTAATTTTATTTAAAATAAATCATAAACGTATTTTTTGTTTTATTTGCGTAAATATTGGTTAGTAGTATTCCCTTCATCCATGACAAAAAAATCGGTCGCAATTGCTTTATTCAACTCGCTGAAATATCAACTGAAATAGTCACGTCACAAGTGGCGGTGGATTGGATGTCCCGCATGCGATTTTTCGTTGATTATCGAGGAATCTCACTAACACTGAGAAGTTCTTTATAAAAGGTATATAATGTTACTTTTCGTAATCCATTCCACCACCGCCTACTATATATTGTTAGATTATTTAATTCTTCTGTGTATTTTAGTAACGTAAAGTATAAAAACATCGTACAAATGTCCCCCACAAGACCATGGAATGCTACTAATATGAATAAGTCGTAGGAAGTTGGGAGGAAAAGTGCCGCAATTATGATGCATCAACATGTTTACACTTTTCAAATAGTTTAATTGAAAAGTGTAAACATGTTTCTGACGCGGACTTTTCTTTTTTTTATCATCGTAATTAATTTGACATAACGATAATCTCCATGTTTATCAATCCATGGAGATTATCATTATAAACAAAGAGGTTTCAACTAGCAAGTCAAACATAATAATTAATAAATGTAAACAATAGCGTAGAAGCAGTATAGGGTTTTACATACCGTAAGGTCGGGGTACTTTGGCCAAATGTAGGGTAACTTTGCCCACCTTGTAAATCACATATGTCAAATCTGTAAGGTCTGACAAAAAACATGAACGGTCAACTAAAACCGACCACATGGCAATGTGCCGTAATTTAACTACAATAATAAAACCTGAATCAAGTTAATCCCTATGGCCATAGTTACCCCCCAGGGCGAAAGTACCCCGACCTTACGGTACATACAAATGTAAAAAAAATATTTTTAGACACTTATTTTTCTCTATTATTACACTTACTTTTCTCTATTATGCGAAAATAACTTTTCGGTCTTATCACACTTTAAGGTCTCTGCACCGTATCATACCAAAGCCGTACTATGAACGTATCAGGCGCGGTGTGACAAATGCTGGTCGGTGACGGAAGGTGCTAGTGGGCATAGTCTCGTAGTTTTCAATACAAACAATATTTATTTTGTCTGACACGTTCATAGTACGGTCATTGTATGATACGGTGTAGACCTTTAACCGCTGAACCGACGTAGATGATGTTGTTTTGTTTGGTATGGAAACAATAGGGAGGACGACTGGTTTAAAACTATATAATTCTATTTAGTCCGTCAGTTAGATTATGGAAAAATATGGGACACGTATTTTTTGGTTTATCAACATATAAAAAATCTATAGATCATCAAACTTCTGGAGTGGGGGCTTGTGACGTCACTACTAGGTGAAAATTGTACCTAGGAGTGACGTCACTTGAAACTTCTAAGCACTCTATCCTCGTAATTTTTTTGTTTGTGAAACAAAAGAAAAAATACTTGTATTATACACGTATTTTTTCTTTTTTAATAATTTAACTGACGGACTAAACAGTTTTTTTAGTCGTCTAGCCCATTTGAGATCTTGGAAAGGACGTAGGGTTGTTTTTATCTCGGAAATCATTCCTTAAGCGATTGAAAAGGTGGGGTGGGATAGGTAAGGGATATAATACTATAATGTTCAAAGACAAAAGTCGTGCACAAAGCTAGTACATATATTTCATGTAGACTTAAAGAGTTTATCAGGTTTATACAGGTTCCCCGTTCGCTCTTGCTCCATGACCCAAAAATCAGCCTATGCAAAAATGACCTATAAAAGTAGGCAAATATGCAAAAAGTATCAATTAGATTTTTTTTTATAGTACTATCTGTTACATTTGTTTGTTTTAGGTAGTTTTACTAAGCCTCACATAAAATATACAGGGTGTCGAGTAGTTTTAATAATGGTGTGTTACTTAACAAGGTTTTTGGCGTCAGGTTAATTACTTTAAAGTAAGCCTGTGGTGAAAATAGGATCACGCACATGTAATTATAACAACAAGTTGGTGTGCGTTTATTTCACCTCCAATAGCACGCATAGTTTGACTTTACATAAGCACAGTATAATACAGTAATTTTTCTACAAAACTTCCTACAAAAGGTACATCGCGCGCTTGAATGTGTGCGCGCTATGTACGAACGCACTACAAGCAAAGAAATAAGAATGCTCCAGTATGGATTGCACTAACACAGCCGTGCTGTTACGCGTCTGTGTGAATACGTGTCGTGCGCTACTAAACGGCCGAAGCTGGACTACTTGTTCGTCTCTATACTTTGACAAAGGGTATTCGACACTGAGTAAGATAATTAAGTCTCTGATAAAAAAAATCAATTAGTCCTCCTTAATTTTCTTACTATATCTAACTAAGTATCAAGTTTTTGAACTTTTTTCTTAGATGCCAATGAATTCGGAATTTTCAAAGTTACTATAGCATAATTTTTCGAAATTGTTAACTGTCGTTAAAGACACGTATCTAATCCCACTTTATATAGTTAGGTATTTTTTAAACTAGTCCTGAGAATTTAATGATTGCAGAAAAAATACGAAAATATCGACAGATTAGATAAGTTATTATTATAATTATAATGCGGTTTGTAAAATAACATGCGGCATTGATTTCAAATAGCTCAAAGTGATGATAACTTAATTACTGTGAAATTACTTTAATTTCGCTCAACTGAATATAAATATCTCTCAATTTATTATAAAGCTTTTACTAAAATAAATAATTCAGATAACACCCCTAACTAGGGGATTAAATAACAAATCCTTCGGAGTATCGCAATTTCAATTATTAACATTTAGCTCTTACCGACACGGGGCAGGGGCGCCCCCTGAAGGGAATTATAATTATCAATTCCACCCCAATTACTTCTTGTCGATCCTTTTCACTTCCAATATACTTCGTCTCCTGCTTTTATACAGGATGTTTTAAAATTTATAATGAATGACATTTTTAAGCGTTTCAAGTAAACATTGTTAGATTTAACTACTAGTCTATTTATTTTCTTATATTTTAATTGTTTTGTTTTGACGCCTAGAGACCCTTTACATCTCTAAAATGTAGTTTTAAGTTTAATAGTAAAAAAGTTATGGGCCGTCATGTCACTAAGGAGCCATCTTTTCCAGACAACCATTGGGTAGAAAGATGAATACCAAAATAGCAAAAATAAATGAGTATTCGGAGTAACATCCTTGTTAATGTTTCTGTTTAGCCCATTGGTTGACTGCTAGATAATGCTTTAAGGTAAGGAGTAGGTAGGGTAAGTAGGTTTGCACAACGGTAATTTAGACAGGGAAAATTTATGATTTTCTCAGTCTACCCGCGACCACAAACGCTGAAAAGGGTTACGAAACGTCGGGACTTGAATGGGATACGCGATTACACCTGCTTAAGTTGTTTTATTACAATGAGTGATAATCGCGGAAACCGGAGACAATATTATGTGCAATAAAGGTTCAATAAATAAAATAAGTAAATAAACTCATACATTCTGTTAGTTAAATAATTTTGCTCGTAACATCAGTAAACACCCACACTCTCACTAATCATTCCTACCCAGAGCTCCCGACGTATATCAGCCATCCCTAAAAGGTGTCCAATAATTATTCCATTGGCATTACGGCTACCCACAAAAGTGGGATAACTTTGCGTCCCCCTGTAATATGTCAAACGTTTGAGAACCTCGAGTACTGGAGGAACCCTCGGGCCCTTGACAGCCCTAACCAGTAATCCGTTAAAACCGAAGGGTCACTTTTCAATTACGGAGTCTACATAAAATGTAGTCGAGCGTAATTTTACTTTTTTTCAATAAGCTTGCAGGGAATACGTGAGCATTGGCACCCGCCAGTGCTCACATATTTCCTTAAGAGATTTTTTCTTGGCAGCAAAAGACATATTTTTAGCATAGATAGATCATTGTTGCATTAATCATTATTCGGCCTTCACCTGCGGAGGGGTTCTTGCAGACTAATACTGTTTTTTAGATTTCCAAATTTGTGTTTATTTTATTATGTAGCAAGAAATAAAAGGCTTTTTTATTATTATTTTATTATAACACTAATACTATAAATGTGAGATTGTGAAGAGGTTTGGATATTTGTTACTAAATAACGTTGTAGCAACTGAATGGATTAAGAGCTGAAATACGGTACGCAAGCAGACCAAGTCCAGGATTTAAACATAGTATACTTTATACTGTTAAAGAGTTCCTTTAGGATAATAACGGGAACAAAGCGAGCAAAGCTGCATTTTATCATTTTGTGTTTTTAATATATACTAGCATTTTCCCGCGACTTCGCCCGCGTTTTTCCCATTATTGTCCCAAGGGAACTCTTTACCGGGATATAAAGTATCCAATGTTTCAATCCAGGACTTGGTCTACTTGCATGCCATATCTTAGCATGATCCATCCAGTTGTTACCCCGTTATTAGGTAACAAACATCCAAACATCCAAATATCCAAACATCTTCACAAACTTTCGCATTTATAATATTAGTGGGAAGTGGGATATACAGTCAATACTCGATCACAAATGGATTTTTCCACATAGTCACACATCTAGGAACTCTTGAACTGAGATGGAAGATTTTATAAGAATATTTTTACAAATACTCCTTACCTAATGCTAAACTAGACAAGTCGATGAGAATAGGGTTCCATTGATACCACGCAACTGGTGCTCAATTAGATGAACTATAAAAAGCATCAATGTTTAGGATTAAAAATATATAAATTTTACCGAAAGAAAATTAAAGGTTTATATATTTTTAGCTTGTATTTATTTATGCTATTGATGTTTAATCTTGTTTTACAAAATATTTTAGAAAATGACGAGAGATTAGTGATCGTTTATTAGCGTTAAAAATCATAATTAATCACCTATTAAAATCTATTGACGCAAATCTAATTACTACAAAAGGGAGAAATAAAACTGAATTGTTTTGCAGAATAGATTATATTGTCTAAAAACTACCAAGCAGCTTTTAAAATTACTACATTTAATCGTGTAAAAGGTCAATGAAAATAAGAAGCATTTTGAAGTAAACGTAATAACAGGGCACTAAATATGCCTGGGCTTTTTCGTGATTAATAATAATCTTATTACTGAAAAGGGCTATTTCGTAAAATATGCAAAGGTAAAGAAGTTCTGAATAGCCTACCTTCGTTGTGCACAATCTATAGGCAAAAAATCGGCTCGGCATTTTGACGAAGCAATCGTGCGGGGAGCAAGGGCGCGGGTAGGGCGAGCACATAGATTGCATACACAACCGTGCTCAGTAATTCGAAACATCCAAACTTTTAATCCCTATCCATACTGCTATTCTTACTAATCCCACGAATACTCGTATTATAAAAGTAAAAGTGAAGATGTTTGGATGTTTGTTATTAAATAATGTGGTAACAACTAGGTGGATTGAGATGAAATTTAGCATGCAAGTAGACCAAGTCCTGGATTGAAACATAGGATGATATCCCGGTTAGTTCCATTGGGATATTAACGAAAAAATCGCAGGCGAAGCCGTGTGTAAATGCTAGTATTATAATTGCGAAAGCCTGCCTGTCTGGCTGTCTGTTACCTTTTCACGCTTAAACTGCATACTCATCACCATGGTGATGAGTATTCAGATAGGTTGAGATCCAGGTATGGGCATGGTAGTGTCCCCATTTTGTGTCCCGGAAGTGTGTATACACTTTCGGGATAGATAGTGTTCCCAATTTACAATGGGGGTGGCAGTTTCTAAGGAAGCGCGATAATTATTAAAGACTACGCGGACGAAGTCTAAAAGCTAGTAATATTATACACTAGTGGACCCACTCGCAACTTCGTTCGCGGAGCTGAAATAAGTCAAATGTCCCTTCTTTGCCTCAGCTTAAGGGGATAAAAAGTATCCTCTGTGTTAACCGGGATTATAATCTACCTGTGTACCAAAGGAGATTGACCAACTTTGTATGGGAGTTGGACCAAGTGCTGCCCAGACTAAAGACACAGTGCATTATGCTCCTTAGGCTTACACTAGACTGTATACTAAAGCGCTTTAAGATCTATCCCAGGAGTCATGAAAAAAAAACTTTTTGATTGGCACTAAAAATTAATTATTTCTTACATTAAAAGTAACAGATTTTACTGTAATCTCGTCGTCTAATCGTCGTCATTGTCATCGATAGGTTATAGGTTAACGCGGGCTTATTTTCCGCAACTCGACGACAAACATGCGCCTATTTTGCGTGATGGGTTGATGGCACTACTCTTGCCAACCCAGCTCTACCAGAAAGCCTAGCAGACCCTTGACGTTGCCGACGACTTCTGGGAGTGACCTCGGTGTTCCGAGGTGGTGTGCCCGGTACTTGTCCACCCCCGGGTATTCGAGAATGACGTGGGCGGCTGTCTCTTCCACCTCCATGCAGGCTCTGCACAGAGGGCTGTCAGTAACACACCCTAGAGTAAACAAGTGTTTGTTTAGTAGGACTTGTCCAGTGATAGCTCCGGTTAGAAGATGGAGCTATGGCCTCTTTAGCTGGCGTAGCTTCCGCGACAATCCGGGGTTGATTGCCGGGAGGGCCTCTCTGGTTTGCTTGCAGGTACCCAGGTTAGACCCGCAATGTTGCTGTTCTACCTTCGTACCGACCCCGCAGTCCCTGGAACCGCACGTACACCGAACCCAGCATGAAGCCGAGTCGGCGCTCGTGGTCCACGAGAGCCTGCACCAACGTCGCTGGTGTGCCTGACGCACCTCTTTTAATATTATTTTACCTTTTTATACGTTTTTGTATTTTTATAGACTTTTGTTTTTATATGACATTGTTACTTTTGGCAGTCCATTAAAAGACCATATCCGAACCAGCTCTGTTTAATTCCAAGAGTTACAACTGGTATGCTGACGATAGCAAACATTTCCGCTTCCTGCCATTCTACTCTGTGTAGTAGCCAGCGGTCAATCTCCGCCCACCGGTTCTGGTACCGAAGAGTCCGCGCAACCGGGCGGAAGTCTTCCCAGAGCCCAGGGAACTCGATGCCGCATCGTACTCGTCGTGGCACCTCGCTCTGCCGCTTCACGACGTCGACGACCTTCTCCCCCGTAGAGAGGGTGACGGTCGCCACGCTGCGCTTGAGCCATGTCAAAGTGGCCTGGTCCTCGCACCACAGCCTCAGGACTCCGTTCGTGGTGATCGGCTTACCTCGGAACAGCGGGCCGGACGTCTGGCTGTTGCATGGCTGCGAGGCCTCCTGCATGAGCAGCGCCTACAGCTGTTGCTGGACCTCATCCAACAGCTTCTGTGTGAGGTTCCCCGTAGTCGTTGTCGTGATAGCAACCAACAGTTCTGCCTTAACAGCGTCCGCGTAAGCTGTCCGCGGTGCATCCCCCGTCGACTCGATCCTCTGCCTCTTGGGGTCGCCTCTTGTAGAGATCAGCTCATCCAGGCGGACCCGTTTGGCCGAGGGTCTGGTCTCCGGGTTACTGCTCTTTGCGGTCCTGTCTTCTGCTCCTGTCCCTGAAGGTGTGGCAGGACCTACTACTGGGAGCCCAGCGGCTGTCTGCATCATCCTGTTGGGAGCAGCTGGCTGTTGCCGAAGCACCGGAGCCGTCGTGTGTTCCTGCGCCTCCCGTCGCTGCCTGGACTTTCTGCGCTGCTTCTTATTTTTGTTTTTCCAGTCCCCGTCATTGGGTCCAGGCTCGTCCCGCTTGGCGGGTCTCACCTTTCGCCTCTTGGGCCCTTCACAGATAGTCCAGCCAGCGTCGAGTTGCGAGGATGTGTCGTCTGTGTCGAGTTCCTCCACAGGCGTCTGCTCCGGAGCAGTGGATTGCTCCACCGCCGAAACGACTTCCTGGGGCTCACCCGGTATGTCTAAAATGGGCTCAGTACGGCTTTTCGCCTGCGCCGAGCCTGTCTTTGTCGTCCACGCGCTAAGTTTCGAAGCCGCCGGTTTCCCAGCCGCTTTTCTGCCTCGCACGGACCGTCTTTTGTGTGAGGGCACTGTGAAAACAGCACCGTCAGCGCCACGGTGTGTCTTGCGTGGGGGCACTGTAGATACAGCACCGCCACGGTGTGTGGTGTTGCCTCCTCGGATCGCTGACGTGACTTCGAAGGCACGTGTGGTCGAGGGCGGCACTGTAGATACAGCACCGTCCCGCGGGTGTGAGTGTTGTGTGGAGGTGGAGGGCACAGCGTCAGCCGCACCGACACTTCCGTGTGTGTGTGAAGTGTTTGGGGTGTTGGATCTTGTGGAGTCCATGTTGTGTATGTTGTGTTCTTCATCTCTCGAGCTTCCACCCGCCGTGTAATCGCTCCCAAACAAAAAACTAAAAGTTCAAAGTAAAGCCGAAAGCGCTCGCTCGCTAAAAACCCTTAAAAACAAAAATTCATGTAGTTTTTTTTCTCCTGGACCGATTTTAAAAATATATGTATTTTCTAATAGAGGGTAACGCAAGGAACTTGTTAGAGGTATTTTCATCTCTGGGCAACATTTGGTCCAAACCTGGTCAATCTCCTTTCATGCAAATCGGACTGGTAGTTTTTGCGTTATGCGCGCACAAAAAAACAGACTAACAGACAAACGGACAAATGGTCAAAAATTTCAAAATTATATATTTGCGTTTTATTATTTACTAGCGACCCGCCCCGGTTTTGCACGGGCGCAATGCTTGTATTATACATTAAACCTTCCTCATGAGTCACTCAATTAAAAAAATCCGTTACGTAGTTTTAAAGATCTAAGGATACATAGGGACAGACAGACAGCCGGAAGTGACTTTGTTTTATACTATGCAGTGATTTTTAAAACTCGCCAGTAACTTTTTTGTAAAAATCTTTAATGTACACACACACAGTCTTTCTACGACTTTATTATAATACTAATGAAGTCACTGTCAAATGACCACCCATAGAGTTAAAGTTGACATTCGTTTACAAGTGTACAGTTAACAGTGTGATCGATTGTACCTATAGATATTGTACGGAAGTAACTCTGTCTGTCCTGTCTATTATTTTTACACGTTTCCGTACCTGAGAAGCATAACACTGGAAGTATGTATGGAAAACAATAGGACTTACAGTGTTATGCTTCTCAGGTACGGGTTTAACCGCTGATTTAGATGAATTTGGTATGGAGATACCTTAAGACCCTAGGAAGGACATAGGATATTTTTATCTCGGTAATCCTTTACGGCGGTGAAAACGGGGTGGTGAAAAGTTTGTATTGAAAATCTAACAAGTAAGGGATGTAACACTTTAATCTTCTACGTAAATGCCTTACATAATTTACAGTGCCTGACTGACAGTCACATATATTGTCTTACGGTGACTGAATCCGATATGAGCGCCAACTGTATTTTTTTAAATGTGGCATTAGTGTAGTTAGTTGTTCGAAGCCCTTTACGACAGCTGAAATATCGATGAGGATTGGAATAGCAGTCTTAAAAGCAAAGAATGGTTTGTTTGAAACTGGAGCAACACCTTGATTTATTGGCCTTGAATTCCCCGTCGCGTCCGGCCAACTTTACTAATTAAGCAAAAGATAAATTTCCTTTTTCCCTTAAACAATTTCCCTTTAAGTTACAACAGTTTGCGACGTTTTTTTCTGAAAATGTTAACTTGGTTGACAACTTGAAATTAAATAATAGAATAATTAGTTACTTCAGGCCTATCTAGGCATTGCGTAAACCGCTTTCAAGAGACAATGGTATATAAGTATTAAGTTTTACTAATATTAGAATTTTCCTTTGTTATGGAAAAATTATACTGTTCGCACTTTAGCCACTTATAAGATCCCTTTCTATTTATAATTAAATATCAGTACAAACAGTACCAGTGGCCATTTAAAATATTAAGGCTAAACGAGCTACATAATATGCGCTTCCGCTTCCCCTTCTTCTAATCTGCCAAGTCGAGCATAACAAAGGCACGGCCGTACCATCCTTTTCTAGAAGCCATTCAGGCCATTTTCAACCTCCTGTAATTCTGTGCTGGCTAAAGCTAGAACCCTGAAGTTTCAGGTATATATAGGGCATACTCGTAATATGACTTAGATATATTCTCAATGACATTCAGTTTGAATATATAATTTAAGAAGTATTGCACGTCAAAATTGCTTAGTTTTGTCACTCACTCTCTCACTCACTCACTCACTAACTCACTGGTCATCAGGTACTTTGGCAGACCCACAAGCTCCAAATTTTAAACATTATGTACAACAGTCCCAACTGCACATATAAGTTTGTAATCCTATACAAATACATGCAATTACAATGTTACTTTTGTATGTAGTTCAAATGGAAAATAGAATGTGTTGCAATGTAATAAATAAAGGCAGAACACTTACTAAGAACATTTTATAGTTCTCAAAAATAAAGAATCCTCCACGGGTAAATAATAGGCAAGTCGGTGGAAATACAGTTCAGTTACTGAAGATGGATGATTACCCATCTTCAATATCAAACAGAACGCTAGAATCACCAAGTTATCAGATGTGATAACTTGGTGATTCTAGCGTTCTGTTTGATATTTAACTCAATATCTTAAAACTGTTAATCTTAAAATGTGTTTCTATGCTGGGTTTGCTTTTCATTTATAATCTGTTAATTGAGTTAGCCCGTCTTAATGACAATCTAGACTAAAAAGACTAATAAAGATATTGAGCGCTTAACATACTCTAATTACGTAATTAGTTCATAATAACCGAAAATATTCCATGTTTTCTTAATTGCTCACAGAACTGGCTATCTTATCCAAAAGCCCAAGTTTTGTAAGCTTTTTTATATATTTCATAGTGTTATGTAGATATATCTCAAATTGTATGTATTTGTCAATTAATTTACTTACAAATATGTTCAGTCTTATTTGCGAAAAATATTTACACCAATCAATAAGTAAAAAAATACTTTATCAATAGCGAATAAGATTTGATAGCTATCCAAATCTTAAACCACATTTAAATTGCAATAATCACTTTCACAAACCTATTTTCTCAACTAATAAACTATTTAAATTGTGTAGCCAGATAATCGAATCAATTATACCACTTATACAGTTAAGCCTAACCCAAAGGATTGAGATGACCCAGTACTTTACCACAACATCTAAAATTAGATAAATAAACAGTTCAAGGCGTTAAGTATCTGTTCCACTACCGACGATTAGCGAAAAACGACTAGAGCTAGAAAGTATTTGGCAAAACACTGAGAAGCGAGTGACAGTTTTGGGTGGGGCCACACTTGTGACCTTTCACCGTATCACAGTCCTGTGGCCGCGTCAGTAACGCGTCTCAGCACTGGTAATGTGGACTGTATTTGTCACGCGAACAATTGCCCCCCTTTATTTTCAATTTTATTTTGTTTTTAGTATTTGTTCTTATATCAGCAATAGAAATAGGTACATATTTTGTGAACATATCAATTATCTAACTATTCCCATTACTAAAATTAAGCAAAAAACCGCCAGTTAAAACACATTTATTGTATGGACCCCTTTTAGTATTAATCTTTATTTAATTTTTTGCTGTTACAGCGGCAATAAAAATACACATTCTATAAACAAACATATCAAGCAACTACTTATTACCATTACTAAATTCAAGCATAAAACGCCAAAAAATCACGTTTTTTGTATGGGGACCCCCTTTAATTTTATTTTGTTTTTATTATTTGATCTTATATTTAGTAGAAATTAAAATACACATTCTGTAAAAAAATCAAGTCTATCTATTACGGTTCAAAAGAACCCTGTGACAGACGGACATATGGATAGACAGCGGAGGCTTAGTAATAGGATTCCGTTGGCACCCTTTGGGTACGGTACCCTAAAAACAACTGAACGGAATAGTACATTGTCAAAAATACGAAACTAAAATAAATGCAACATTATTTTCAGTTTACTCCAGGCTATGAGCTGAAAATATGTTCCTACATTGTTAACTCCGCCTGAAACTTAACTTTTAGCGCAACTTTCAGATCCGCCGCTACTTTTTCAAGAAGCCAACAACAATAAAGTATGTCGGAAACAAGTAAAGAACAAAAAGGGAAATGGTAAAGGCTCGATTTCACAACAGATTGAAATACAATGAAACTAAGTATAACTACTTTTTATTACTTCCTATCGTCCGCCATTTTCGAAATACTGTCTATGACTATTATCCTTTATTAAAGTTAAATACCACACCTAGCCAGGACGTTGCCGGACCAGCCGGATACACCAGGGGGCACAGATTTTTGTAGGGAGTGACACGCTTTAAGATGGGAAGGGAAGCCCGACTAGCCGCAGCCGGTCGACCATAATCAACCGATTATGCGGCATTTAACCAATATTGGAAAATTGGAAAGACGAGATAGAGCATCACGGATGAACGTTGATGACTTGCAGCGCGTACTCTCGTTGGCATCTTTGCGTAGCGAGTTCATGGTTGGACTGTTAAAAATATTGTCGCTTCGGGTGCGCTGATGGGGTTAGTTTGTTGAAATTCTTCCTCCTCCTGCGTCTCTAATTCACTGTTCGTTTTATCTTTTATTGAAGTTAAATACCAAAATTAATTCCTTAGTCGAATCGTGGACAAACTACATAGGTTGATACCTATAATTATTTACGTACGGCACTTTATTAAGCTGCCGACTAGTACAATGTTTGATTGCCACATAATTAGCGACGCAAAGAGGTTAATAAGTTTTTATTTTTTGGCTGGTTTTTTCATGATTCTTTTTTACATTTTAGCAACCATCATTGAAATCAAAATAAATAAGTATCTGATTCGGACAAAAGATTTTAGATTTGACAATAGTTTTTTATTGTAATATTATCGCTCATTTTGGGGTAGCCAGTGTAAGAAATAAAAACGTGACACCTACAAATTTTCCGTAGGTTTAGCCTCCACAGGCGCTTTGCAGAATTTTCAAGAAACTACGCACTTTACTTTAAAACCTCCCCTAACGTACATCACCCTTGAAACCAGCAATAGTAAGCGGTACTTTGATTCCCTTTTTCAACATTGTAAATGTCAATGTAATGTCTCCAGGGACGGGCTGAACTTTTACATTGACGCTGTCTGCGATACCTACAGCTTTTCTTATTTTACTTGTTTAATTATTTTACAATTAGTAAATACACAAGAGGGTTGCGCTTACTGGACAGTGGCCAAATCAAATATAGAATGAAACGATATAGTTTCCTCGAACAATCTTAGTGTCCATTTTCTGCCCATTCACGGCTCGCTGTGTGGAGTGAAGTTGAAAGTCTTCTTCAGTTGAAAAACCAAAAAATAAAAGCCTAGAAGAGCATCAAATAACCAAAATTCCATCAAGCGAGGGTGCGGTTGATCCATGGTTGATCTGAATTCGATGTGCGTGATACGTACCTTTATTACGCGTGATACATGTACTGTTTTAAGTAGGTACCTATGACGTAAAGTGGGGTATTTTAATAAGAAAATTATTAATTGGTTATAGAGGATTAAGTTGCAGTTACTCGTTTTCTTGTGCGTAGTTCAGTTAGTGTTTGAGAATCGGAACTCCCTGCCTGGCTAAGCTTGCGAAAGTTCCGGGCAGTGCTAGATTGCAACTTCGCTTGTTAACATTTAGAATCTAGCACTACCCGGTTCTTACACCTAAATCCTCTATAGCCAATAAATAATTCCTTTATTAAAATCCCCCACTTTAAGTCATAGGTACTTAAAACAGTACATGTATCACGCATAAAGGTCCAGGCCGCACGCACATCGAATTCAGATCAGCCGCACCCTCGCTTGATGGAATTTTGATGTCGTCCCGGGGTAGGTTCTAGCGCATTATATTGATTTTATCTGTGTTCGTCATATTAATAAATAATGTGCTTTAACAGCAGAAACGATTATTGATCTTGTGGGCAAGGGAGTTTCTTTGTACACTCAAGCAAGGTATAATGATTAGTGACCGGCGATATGGTTGCCGCGCCGATATCCTACTTCCTACTAATATTATAAATGGGCGATTCCATTATAAGGGGTGCAACATTTTGACTCATTCAAGGCCTCCTCCCAATAAAACGAAAAACATTTTTTATAAAAATATTACTTTAAGGACTATTTTTTAACCTATTTTCTATAGATTTGTGTATAAGCATTTGAAATAAATGTTTAAAGCCACAAGTGAGGGTTAAATTGCTATTGCGGATGCAACCAAATCGGCCTACCGCTCCAGATCATAGTGTAAAAAGAGAAATTTCTTTTAATTGTCAAATATTAAAAAAAAAATTGACTATTTATATTGAAAGACAATCAACTATAGAGACATAAAAAAAGTATTAAAAACAAAAACTATCAATAAATTATTCACTGTTAAAACGATCGTGGGTGCTAGCTACATCGTATGACTCGCAGTTGGTCCTAAATCTTATAGAATGCTAAGGTTTTCAAGCGCGTTCAAATCCTTAATATGAAGTTAAGTCCATAACAATTAATTTAAGACCTCACCCTACACAATGGTATCAAAAAAAGTAACAAATATTGGGACTTGCAAATTGATGTCAAGGTTCGTCTCCAGCGGAATCGCCCAAATGTGAAAGTTTGTGAAAATGTTTGGAGGTGTTGATGTGTGTTGTCAAATAACGAGGTACCAATTTAATGGATCGAGATGAAATTTGGTATACAACTAGGACCAAGGATCGAACGTGGGATACTTTATATCTTCTTCTTCAGTGTGCCATATCCTAACGGATGTCGGCGATCATCAAGCGAAAGTCTTCTCTGTACTTTATACTTTATATACCGGTAGGAAACAGTGGCGTGGCGTAAAAGATATGCTTGGGCAAGCCGGTTCAGATTTGGCGTACATTTTCTTTAAGAGCCGTAGAATAAGGTGGTCAAATGACTGATATTAGACAAGCCGGTAGGAATCGAGTTCTTTGGGCGCCACGCCACTGGTAGGAAATGACGGTAGGGAATGACGCAGGTGAAGCTGCGGGTAAATGCTAGTCATGTATATGTTAGACATGTTAGTATACAGGTTCTTAAACTGTTCGAAAAAATGCTATTTAACTGTAATATATTTACAAATAGACGGCATTTAATAAGTAGCGTTAGGTAATTAAAAATGATCGTGGTCAATTTAATAAGTAGCGTCAATTAAAAATTGCCGTGTTCATTCACACCCAGTTCCAACAAAATCGCCGTACACTGACTATTATAATATGCATTCATACTCCATGTTTATCATTCCAATCCGGAAATTTACACTGTTAGTTTTATACGCCAGGGTTACTCGAGTTACTCTCAATTGACCATACAAAAGAAAGGAGGGTTAGGTAAGATTGATTTTAAGAAGTATATTTTTAAATGTATTTCATTTTATAGTTTAACACAATTTATTCGCAAATCAACATGATAAGTCTTAAAAAGCTCAGAAAATATGCATGAAATATTTGTGTCCATAAGTTGATTAAACATATCAATCAGTTAAATTCATACACATTTCAAATTTGACAGCTATATTAATTAAACTCACATTCTAGAATTATTCAAATGCAGCATCAAAAATTAAGATGCTTGATTGCATTAAATCATGTCTATTGAAGTTTTAATGTTATCACAATCTTAGACAAACGTTTTATATATGAGCTTAAATGTGGTAACAAAAACCTCAAACCTAAACCATCAAAACGCTCAAACAAGTACATTAAACCTTTGAAAGGATAACGCTTCGCCTAACTAAGTACTAGTGCTCTTTATTGAGTCCTAAGTCTGTATTTGAAGTTTATACGACCTGCCCTTAAGATTATTTGAATGCCATGTATTACTGGAATAATAATGCAAATGTTTGTATCTGTCCGTGTTTCAATCATACCTCTAAACTTGATTTAGGCATTATTAGTATCGATTTCCCCGGAGATATAACGGAAAATTGAAATCTTAAGGCTTAGAATAGAGGGCCTTAGATAATTCTTTCATAATATGAAAGGATTAAAAATAGAGATTCGTATTCAAATAATTAACGACACCTTTAATTTTATATTCTTATTTTTTTTTTCATTTTCAACAGTCACTAAAACTGACAATCAACACACGCAAGGCATAGTCAAGACTGCTCTAAAAAGCCAGAACTTACCTTCTTTAAAGTTTAGAAACCCAGCCGTTGCTAAATTTAAAACATTGTGTGCCAATTCACTCTCATCTAGAAACCAGGCCTGTGCCCAGCAGTGGAACGTGTTTAGTTTAGGTTAATGATAATTATGAATTATGAATGAGACAATGGATCTATAATCTAACGACTATTAGAGTGGCAGCTAATGCACTGCTAAAAACACGACATCTGACACACAATTTCCGGGAGTATTTCTTATCCGGGGGTTCAATAGACGAATGAAATTTTTTTGTCAATTACGATGACAAAGCTCGAAAGTCTATATACACAGACAAACACGGGCGTACAACTAGTATTGTCACTTGAATAACCTTCAAACGTCACATTTCGGTACCCAATAGACTCCCTAGGCGTAATAATACGTAATTCAAATGGAAGTTTCTCAGTGCTATTGATACAAAGTAGGCTCGGTTGCACAATGGCGATTGTACCCGCTCGTGAATGCCTCTCGAACTGATATAGAACTTGTGTGCCCTGCAATACCTAGCGGGTGAAGATTAATTGGAAACAGATAGGGTTGTCTTTTGATATAGATGTGTGAAGCAGTCTGTACTTCCATTAGTACAATCAGCAATGCTAAAGGCTTGTTTAAACCATTTCACCCGCGCTAGCGTGCATAAGAAATAGCATAGCTCACCGCTTCAAAAGTAATTCACGTTTACTTTTGAAGCGTTTCGTAGCACATTTTGTTTTTCAACTAAGTATGCGTTAGTACAAAACTGTTAATATTATGCTGTTGTAAAAAATATAAATATAATCTGAATTTTTGTCATCTATATCACGGCTTAAGGAATAGACCGACCGAGAAGATGACTAACTCCAAAGTCGACTTATTCCGATATAATTATACCGCTCAGAAAGCGAAACTGTATACCAAAATGACCTCCGTTGCCAAACGAATTAATTCCTTGTTAAGTTTATGATTATCAATCAACGTGGTAAATGGGTATTCGGTCTAAAACTAAAGTACTAAATTATATCCAGACCAGAATTAGGTTATATTCTCTGTTAACATTATATCGTTTGACAAGCTAATGCCCATTAATTGACACCTTGATATCACCTCTATTCATCATCATCATCATTTCAACCTTGGTACGTCCACTGTTGAGCATAGGTCGCTCCCAAAGACTTCCACAAAAAAACGGTCGCACGCCTCCTCCCTCCATCGACTTCCGGCAACCCTAACCAGGTCGTCAGACCATCCTAGAGGTATCTCTCGCCGACCTATACTGCATCATCCGCCTCCTCACCTTCATTGATGACTAACATTTTCCCGCGGCTTCGCCCGCGTTGTTCGCGTTACTCTGCCAAGGTTACTCTTTACCGGGATATCGTAGAGTCCCGATACAAACTTTCAACCCCCATTTAAATCCTTTAGAGGAGGAACTTCGAAAAACGGTGAAACCACTGTTTTTTTAAACACATTTATTTTAATGAAGAGTCTAATCCTAGTTTCAAACCTTTTACTTCAAAATTCGTAGACTCTCTATACAAGTTTTGAACACCTATTTGAACCCCTTAGGGGGTGAATTTTGAAAAACCGTTTCTTAGTACACTTTTAGACCTTATAAGGAGCCTACGTGCCAAATTTGGAATTTTTAAGACCAGCAGTTCGGGCTGTGTTTTGATATGTCCGTCAGCCAGTCAGTAAGTTAGTCAGTTTCTTCTTTTATATATATTTAGATGACTTAATATTCAAGTTGGCAACTGCTGGGACAATTGAAGTACTCGGACATCTGCCTTATAGATTTATACTACGCCAAAAACTTTATAGTTCTAGTTTAACTGTCATTGATTATAATGATAACATTTATCTTGATATTTAATTGACTGATTACTTAGTAAGCCTTAAAACAAGTCTGCACTCTATACTAATAATCTTATCTCTCTTCTACAGGTTATTGTTTCTATTCAAGTTGAATTGTTTCTTATTGAATTCTCGGTGGGAGTAATTCAAGCACATTGGGTTTGGGCATATATATTACTAAACGTGCGAATTTAAATTGGTTACCATATTTCTTGAGGTCACTCAATTCTCCTCAATATTTTCACTTAACCTTCTTTTATGTCAAGAGTTATCTTAACTTTAAGAGTAATTAGGGATAAAATATAAAAAATAAACGTAGTTCCTAAAAAATAATACAGGGTATAAAATCACGAGAGACGTGATTTATGAATATTACACCGCACCACACACCTAACAGCTCGAGCCCGGTACGTCACCGCTTCACCTTATCGTTTCGCCGTCACCGTCAACCATATGCAAGCACGTAACGGAAGCGAATTGGCACGCACGTCCTCCGAACTGTCATCACGCTTACGACTGGCTGGCAGCGCGCTTACCACGAGGCGCAGCTCGCCTCGGTATAAGCCAGTGAACCGCAAGCGCGCGGGCGACTCGCCGTCTCCGCGCCCATGGCGAGCCGCAAGCGCAGCGGCGGCGCGATGTATATAAGCGCGGTGACCGCAAATTGCCCACGCGCCGTTAGTCTGTGTCGACCCGACGTTGCCGTTCCGACGCCGATAAGTGTACCTAGTATGAAGGTGTGTGTGTTACAATATGGAGTTTCTTAGAAAGAATAGTGAGCGACTCGAGCTGAACTGCTGCCGTTCCGGTGTCGAACTGTTATGTGTGCGTTCCCTTTAACATTCTTCGTATTTGGCAAAGAAAAAAGTTTTAATTTAATGGTACAAGATCATCACGTACATCTTATTACCTAAACTTGATACAAATCTGAAAAGAAAAACACTAAGCACAGCCAGAACTTTAGTAATTGCATTCTGCCAACGGCAACCTTTGTTCATTTTAAAATTGAGTTGTCATTCTTGACAAAAGTAAGAAAGCAAATTAAATCACTCCCAAATGCTGCCCAGTGGGTTTCTAAATTAATATCCCTTTCTCGTCCTTTGATTGTGTTTGTTTAGCTTCGTTAAGAAAATTCAAATCCAGGATACGAAATAAATTTCAATTTCTGAACCAAAGTTTGGTACGCTCCTAATATTATTATTTGGGACAAAATTTGTATCGTCTTTATTAGTTTTCTCGTTTTCAAGAGGAGCTATCAGTAAAAAATGAGTTTGTGTTGTAGACTAAATAAGATGGCCGCCGTGGTCTATACTTATAACTTGGACGGAGAAAAGTTTTCTTCTACTGGATAAGTTAAGATTTGTTATTTGGAGTATTAGCTCAGCGGATTGCTCGCAGCGAACTGATAAAATTTTAAAGATTGTACAATCTTTAAAAATGAAAAATTGATTATAAAAAGGAAATATATTTGAATTCGTTGGATTTTTTGCATGTGAATATAAATATAACTGCTTAAATACCCTATTAAGTATCACAAGTCACCATGTGTCCATAATTATGGCTGATTTATTTTCTGAAACAATTTAATAAGATACATTATAGGTTTTGAGATATCCCGATCATGGGCCTCAAAAATGTTGATAATATGAGGTGCAAATCCCCGAAAAATGTAGAGTGTGTCCACCAACAAATGTAGAAACATTCCCCTTCATGGTGATAAAAATGTACGAATAATGACGATCTCCGCCTCGGCGCCGACCCCGTCCTGCCGCGACGAAGTAGTATGAAGGTTGGGCCACCACGTCTATTAGATGACAGTTGTTGCATCAGCTCCTGACGCTGTGTGTTAAGAATCTTACCCTGAGATGATTTTCCCCCAAGTTAAACACCGCGAACTTTTAGACGCGTTTATTAACTTCACACGCTGATTAGGAAAAGTTTTACATGACAAATTGGCTTCCACCAATGAATATTGAAATGACACGACTCGTCTTACAACAACCTTCCCGTTGTGCGCTCGGGAGTAAACTGATTGACTGAAATGAATGATTCTAATTACATTAGAGTGAACGAGTGTATGAAATTTAATGTTACATTTTTATTGGTACACCGCTCAGCGGAGAGTGGCGCTAGGCGTCATGATTAAAATAAAATAAATATCAGAATTAAAAAATATATATATATTGAATAACTTTATAAAATTACTGATGTAATGAAAACTGGCCAAGTCAAATCTGACCTACCTACTTTAAGATTTAACATTTTTAAATAACAGCAATTGTTATAGGTATCCAATAAAGCAAAGAAATAGAGTTTAATACTTGTTCATAATGTTATTTTGTTCCTATAAATACATATTTGGATTTTGCATAGGACTTGGCACTCATTTAGATCTCCATTCTTTTTGCGGCGAAGCCCGCAGCAGCGTAATTTTTGTATTGAACTTGGCTCTCCTTTTTTACATTTATGTTTTTGGTGGGATAGTAATGTTACTGAAAAATCACAAGTTTTTGAAAAACTTCGAATGAACATAACAAAACCGTTTCAAGGTCATTTTACGACTAAGTAAATATTTTAAAACTTAGCTCACTATAATTCTAAAGATGCAATAGGATGTCATCTAGACGGAGGTATATAGACAAAAGACGTCTTAGTACAGGAAGTTTCAGTTAACCCCCAATCAATACGAATCACCAATAAATGCATCAGGAGAACTCATACCGAAGTGCAAACGGCGACAGAATGTCTTCTAAACGCTCCACTCCGCTCTAATGAGAGCGTTCCATCCATTACGCTATTTAGTAATTAGGTGCGAGCCGGTGGAACGAGGGAATGAACCACAACGAGTGCTTGCTTTCATCGCGCATCAGTTCCATTGGTTTAGTAAAATAAAAATATGCGGAGAGAATGACGGATTTTTGCGCATTGATAAAAAGAGTGGAATAAAAACTTTGTAATGTTGTTACATATGTCATACGGAACTGTAGTGAATATCTTCTTGGATATCTATCGTTGATTTATTGAGAGACGTGTGAAAATTATGATGATACTTTGAATAGGTACCAATTTTTTTGCGAATTTATAAAAATAAGTTTCGACTTCTTGTAGGTCTCGATACTGGAAAGGTTAGCACTTTATATCGTCTACGAGATTTTTTACTTGCGTATATTATTATTTAGTAATATTCTAAACAAATATGAAAATAAATAGACGCTAATATCTATAACAATACCACAGCATTCTTTCAATAAATATTTATATACAATCAATTTGCGTTCTTGGCGACTAAATTAACTACGAAAACTTGACACTAAATTTTAAAACTAACGAAACTATAGACCATTTTGGTTATCCTGATGATTATTTGCTACGTAATATTGACACTGCAATAGTTACAACAAGATACGGATATAATAAGCTCACTCTAGATCAAATGTAAGTGTTTTAATCTAGTATAATTATTTAGTTTTTAGTTTATTTAATTTGACCCAAATTGTATTTTGTAGATCAAATTAAAATAAGCCCGAGGGTTTTATTTCTTTCAAAGTAAAAAGTATAAGAATAATATATCAAAAGTTTAACAGCTCTTCTGTTGAATTGGGTCAAGTTCGCTTTTAGCAATTTAGTGCACAAAATAAAATTTAGTCCCGGAGCAGAGGCCGCGGCGTTATGAGATCTTGTAGGTTAAACGCTGGTTATGTATTCATCAGATAGTCTGTCAAGTAAAATATGACAGGCATCTCATTTCGTGCTTGGAATTAATACTTCGGGAAAGCAGCGCCATTTAAGTAAAAATGAAAGATCAAGGATGATGAAAGTAAAGTAAAATACCGGTTAATTTATTAAACATACATTTTAAGTAGAAACCCGCATTAATAACTAAGTCCATACATTGGTGACTTTTACACGTAAGTACACGCATAAGGCATTCAATACTAAGTAATGAGGAGAGATCAGATACTATTTTGAAGAGAAGGGTTAGATAAAGATGAGACAAAGCATACAAACCCCGCCTTATTAGATACCTACTACGCAGTTCCAAGACTAACTTTTACCTGTTTTTCTCAAACTGTAATACAATAGAATTCAGCGACGACGATCCTAGCAAAATGAGCAAAAAGTTGTCACAAAACGATTTTGAAGTCGGCCATTCAGCTAATAGCGATGTTTAGATCCGCTTTACAGACGAAAATCTCACTCGGGATCACGTAACGTTTTCATAGCACTGGAAAATTCCAAATATATTACCTGCGACCGTTGTATTGTGCTGAACACGAGTGGATTGGAGTGGTCGTAAGAAATTTGTGAGAATTATTTTCTATTTGTAAGTGTTGAAAGATTTTTACCACCATACCCTAACCCATTAGGGACATGGTACAGATTTTGTTTCGCAGCAACTGATCGTGAAGATGCGCAGACAAAACCGCTAGCAAAGTTTTAAAAGTAAAGAATGATTTTTACGCTATGTTCTTTAACTACGGCTTCAATTTAATATTGTCATCTTTATTCAAACACAATAAACTCAAGTATGTAGTTTTAGTTTAATGTTTACTTGATTTTAGTTTAGTAGGTAGGTACCTAAGTAGATTTATTTTATTTAAGTTGCATTGATATTCGATTTTCTACAATATTTGTGTGTACCAATATAATTTTGTTTTTAAAGTACGTACGAGATAACATTTGGGTAAATATCAAACTTGACCTAAATATTATGAGCTAGCTACATTTATCCCCTTTTTATTACCATATAATGAACTATTATTAATTTATGTATTATATGTATCACCATAAATAAAAGTAAATTTTTGACTTTAAGAATGAACTTTGAGACTAAAATAATGAGTGCTAGTGCTTTATTTAGATTATGGAAGCCAAAAAAGTTAAACGCAGTGTCCTTATCATTCCCTGTTCCGCGCAAGACGGGTGCACGTGTGTCCGCCGCGGAATTTCCTCGTTGCATTTATCGCTGATGACGCGCCGCCATTACCTCGCGCCGCGGACATCGTCAACTCCACCAATTTTATATTTTCCTACCTTTTCGGTACTATAACGAAACATCTGCCAAGCTTATACATGGTAGAGACGTCGTTATCTTACTAGAGGCGCGTTTTGTTGCAATATTGCCACTGCCATTACGTTTAATAAGAAAATGTTCACGAAGTTGGAGAGCGTTATAAGATCCTGTCTGGAACGGTAATGACGGGAATGGTGTATATAAAAATAAATCTAGAGCCTTAAAATGCAGGATATAAACTAAAATTTTCGCTGCTTCAATAAACTATTACGCCACATCAGATTACTGGTAATAAGATTGTTTACTAAGTTCGTACCGACTCGGTTATGCTAGAAGCTTAATATTAAATGCACCATCACTTTGCGCACTAGTGATGTAGCTTAAGTAACTCTGTGCTACTTAATGTGCCGTACATTATTACATCATGCATAAAATAATACTTTCAAACTCGCAGCATAAACTAAAACAATGTAGCAGCGGATGCGAAGCACGGAACTTACCGATTCTTCCCAACTCCCCTGTTATCGAATTTACACATTTCAAAAATCCAATCGAATAGAAGTGAACGAAAAATGTCACAGTAAAATAGGACTTCATAATACAAGTGGAACGTGGCCCAGGCAATATGCTGACATTGCTCTCAGCACTTGAAACTCGATTTTCACCGTTGCGACAAAATGGTGAAATAAGTAGTCCAGTTTGTTGGACCGTTTTTATTGATTCCTTTTGACAGTGCCGACGTCTTTTTTATTATGAGGGTAAAAGGAAAATGTTGGATCGGTATTCGGATAATGTCACGGTGTCTTTTGAGACATCAGGAAAATGGTATTGTCAGCACAATTTTAGGTACCTACTTAATTAAAATATCTAAATATTTTTTGTGCTGCTACGCAAAAAAGATGTTTATAGTGGTTTAATAAGAAATAATCACTCTTTGCTACGATATATTGGCCATAAAATTACCTATAACTTAATTGTGCTGTTAATCAAAAAGCAATATAGCAAGAATGATGGGATGGCACGAACCAATAATATATTTACACCCTACAATCTGTCGCATCAACTTTGTTTACTATACCTACCCAACTTTAACGTTACAACCGGGCTACAGGGATATATTTTGAAATAGCAAATGAATATTTCGAAATATTCTGAGGCCGATTAGTGTTGGGCGCCATGACGTGAACACCAACGTGCCCGGAATGGGAATGACGCGCTGCGAACGGAAGTGACGTATCGCGTACTACTGGGGAATGACTTCTCATACTGTTGGGATAACGCTTTGATATCTGGAAATGACGTACGATAAATCGTCGGTTAGGTCATTAAAAACTGTCTGTTAAGTTGTTGATTGTTGTTGTTTTGAAGTTTCCGCGTTACTTAATTAGTGTACCTGTATTATTTTCGTTACATATGTTTAGTTCCCTATATCATTTTTTAACGTGGTATAGCGTCCATAGATTCTAATTTCCAACAGCTTGGCTAATTTAAGGTAGTTACGTACTTTATCTTACTACCCTTGTAAGAAAAATCCGCCCGCAAGTAATTTGCTTTGCCCCTGATTAACTAGTAGCTAGAATGCCTTATAGCCTAAGAGCTAGCGACCAAATCGGTCATGTGGCTTCAGCTGTATTGTAACTCCGCTAGCTACTTCCCTGAACAACCTTTTCCTATAATCTTCGTGCTGGCAGGCAGCGGGCGATGGGTGCGGGTGTAGTGGGGTGGGGAAAAAAAGAAAAAAAATGTGGGCTCAGCGACTTTAATTTTTTTTTTCAAACAGTTGCTCTGTACTCCCTGTGCACCAAAAAAAAAAATCGTTCGGGTGGTGGGAAGGGGTTGCCAGCGTTAACCACCGCGGCGGCCTGCCAGCACGAAGATTATAGGAAAAGGTTGTTCAGGGAAGTAGCTAACGGAATTTCAATACAGCTGAAGCCACATGACCGATTTGGTCGCTAGCTCTCCGTCTATTATGACATTCCCACCAACGTCAAAGAAACGGGCTGCCAAGATAACAGACCAGATAACTGGTAATTCGCAGTCAAGCGTCAGTTTCCATCGATTTGTGCAGGATAACAAGAAATGTGACTAGTTATAACAAACGAGGGAATTCAGTGAGGTTGGATGCGATACTAGACATGTACCTTCGCCTAAAAGGCCACCACTACTGACTCCTTATCCAGCTCTATTCATATTTCTGACATGCAAAAAGAATGACAAATCAACAACAGAACCGAAGCAATTTTAATAATCGTCATTGTAGCGTAACAAAAACACTCAAGCACAGACAAACTTGACATTCCTTAGTGGACAGAACTCCGACACATCGACAAATAAATGACAGCCAATATGAAAGAAATATGATGTTTGTTTATTAGTTTTTAATGCGGGTAAATACCACATTTTTATGTAACATATTATATAGATACAAGAAATCAAAGTACATAGAAAAATTTAATGTTACTCACCTATGGTCCAGACCGGAATTCGAACCCGGTACCTCTGGATTTCCGGCCCAGCGTCTCAAACCACTCGGATAACCCTCTCCAGTGGTCGAGTGGCCGGTGTAAGCCTACTAAGTTCCGCCGTATCCATAGCAAAATTTGACGCCACACCTGTAATTTACTTAACATTAGTAATCCTAAATATTTATAAATAAACATTGCATTTTAATTTACCTGGTACTGCACATTTTTTCATTATTATAGACACAGAAAGAATAAAGAGTTTAAGTGCCGTATTCGTTTCATAAGAAAATGGTTTAAAAATGCGACTGTAGTATTTCAGAAAACAAAGCGCTTTATCTTATCAAAGGTTTATTTCTACGAGCTCGCATCACATAAACTTGACTGCACCTCGCTCTGAAATACGGTTTAAATTTTATAAAACAGGTAGTGATAAGTTTATAGCATGCCGTGAACAAGAATCCAATGTTCCTCATTTAAGAGTTAGCTTTGAACAAAGGCTTGTCTACGCGATGGCATTTGACGCGGTACGTATCCCAGTGGAGTACGGGTTACGAGAATCTGTGTATATCTTACACAGATTCTCGTAACTAGTATAGGATGGAACAATTATTTGTTTATTATTGTGTGTCTTAACGGGCTTATCTTTTTAAACGGTTTTTTATAAACATTACAGTAATTATAAAAATATTGTCAATTGTTGAGTTTATCGCAAACTTTGAATGTTAATGTAATTTTACGAACCTGTTTAAATTTATTAACGTAAATAAATCAACATAATTTCATCATTACAGAACAGATAATTATATAAATATGGTTAATGTTAATATTTAAACCACACTTTTAACATTCATGTAATGTGCTCATTTAAGAGCTGGCTTTTTTTTTATAAACTGACAAACTCGCAACCCATTCACGGGCGTAGCGATTGTCGGACCGGGTGGTCGGCCGTGGCGTTCCCTGGGGTCGAACCAGGTCGCTAGCCGGACCACCCTGAGTTTGGTCGGACTGGGTGGGTGCCGGGGGTGCCTGGGGTCGAACCAGGTCACCTAGTCCCGGTCCACCTCGATAGAATCGGGCTAAGTGGAGGCCTGAACGCCTGGAGTCAAACCGGGTCGTTTGGCCAGGGCCACCTTGACTTTGCGCTGATTGCTCAGAGTGAGCAGCGGACCAGCGGGAAGGATGACTCGGGTCATCCTGTCCTTATGTGAACTTGTGTATCGAACTAATGGGAGTTTTAGGTGCCGGTTCGAGCTGGCTTTGAATAAAGGCTTGTCTTGGCGATGGCATTTGAGGTTGTACGTATCCCAGTGGAGTACGGGTTATGAGTACCTGTGTAAAATACAGTAGGGTAGAAACAATATTTCTTTTACATTTAGTTATTTAACGGGAATGTTTTCATAAGCATTAGGTACAAATAATTGTAAAAATGTGGTTAATGGTTTAGTTTATAGCGCACATTGAAGATGTGTCTAATGTTCCTAATTTATGAGTTTGAGTTAACTTTGAACAAAGGCTTTTATCTACGCCATAGCATAAACATAAACACGTAAATAAATATATTTGACACGGCGGAGAACCGGTTACGAAAACCTGTGTTAGATACAGTAGGGCAGCATAATTGTTGATGATTCAACGGATGTATCTAATTTCTAGTTTTATAAGTTACAATACATCGCTCCTTGAAAATCATAACGTCACTATCCAAAAAATGACGTTTTTGAGTTAACAACGCCATCTAAATCACGTGATTGTAAGGAACGCCATACAAAGACACCTATTGCTCTAGCTCTATTTAAAACGGCAGGGGGCGCTAGTGTCATTACGGCGAATAGTGGAAATTGACGCGCGCCTTTTTGGAACAGTGTCACTATCATTAGAAATACAGTGAAATTCAGTGGATTTTGTGAAGAAGGTTGTCATTTTCTGGTTAATGACGGTATTCTGTGATATTAAATGGAAAGTACTAACATTTTTCAATGGAATACAGTATTTATTCGTAATACGTCAGTTCGAACTTTTAATGTAGTATCAATATCAAGACTCAATTTAAAGCAATAGTGTAATTTTCGCTTTAATGACACTTGTCCTCTTGCAATTTTTAATGTTATACTTTGTGTTAAGACTGTTAAAATGACAGTATATCAATAATGACCGTTTTATTTTGAATTTCAAGTCTTGATGCAGGCTAAAAGTAAAGATGTACTGTATTTTTAGTACTTTAAATGACATTGTGGTTTTAATAACTAAAATGATTTTTAGCATTATTAATCGTCATTTTCGATGTAGTGTCAATTTTGCCAGCTCAAATTACTACAAATTCACTCGTTTTGTCAATTGAAAAATGCTGTTTTATGTTTAAAGCCGTTATAACTGGTAGAAGCTGCTTCCAACATTACTGTTGTTTGATTATTTTGTGACTTCTTGATTAATGTCACGGTGTGTAATGAATAAAATTATTAACTGTTTGTGAGACTGATAGTCATTTGCGTTAATAAATGTTATTTAACAAGTTTTCTTTAAGAGTTTTTATACAAAAACATGGATTTTTCTTCCAAATAACCAGATATAGTGTCATTGTTGCTTAAACTAAATTAAAGTTTAGGAAATCACAGGCTTGAAAAGTGACATTAAGCAAAAATTAATGGAAAAATGACATTATTATTTTCTTTAAATTCAATTATCAGATAAATAAAACATAAAAGACGGAATCTACTCTTATCGGTAAAAAGCATAGTCACGTATTTAACAAAACACAGTATAAAAATGATACTTTTATTACAAATAAAGTAGTTTTAGACGTTTTAATATTTTGAAAACTTTCAAGCCTCGTACCCAAAAATCGTGTTTTTCGTTTAATGACGTTATGATTTTCAAGGAGCGACATGCCTTACGGCATTATGTCCGCCATTTGTACTTTCTTGTATCGTAGAATAAAGTTTAAATAAATAAATACAAAGAATCATAAAAACTGGGCATTTTTTTTAATTTAGCTTTGTAGGACGAAGGCTTGTCTACGTGAAGGCATTTGAGCCAGTACTTATCCCAGCGGACCTTACTGGTTTCACGAGAATCTGTGTCTTATACAGTAGGGTAGCAACATATTTATTTATGCCGCACCTGGCCATAAAGTGGCTTTGACCGCACGTTACGCGTATGGAAAAAGCCGCTTACTGGCCAAACATAAAATGATGTACACAACACGAGAGGTGATAAAGAAAACCCTCGATCGCATATTTAGGTCACTCGCTTGCAGCTCGGGCCGCAAACATCTGCGATCTCGGCCTTTCTTTGTTTTACTACCCTAGTTGTGTAATATACTATTTACAGATTATTGAAAGGCATGTCTTATTGATAAGTGTTCATATCAAAGAAGTCTTGAGAAGATTTTACGAATAGAAATCGCCCTACTGTTGTTACTTTCTTTAGAAGTCGCATAGAGCACGTCCGTGATTCGGAACAAAAGCATAAACCCACGGAGACTTCCTTGGATATTCATTATTCACTTCCCGGGCTAGCCACATTTCCTTGTCTTCAGCATAAGTTCAAAATGGAGGTACTTATTTTCCCTTTTATCCTATAAGGAGAAAAAGTTAGCTAGTTTTTGTAGACTTGATTGGGTACAATACCTCTGTGTTGTTTGTAAGTTAATTGCATATTACAATGGGCCCTTTGGGCTAATTCAACGTAGTTTTTACCTTTAGCGCCAACATAAGGTAACACGCAAACAATGTTTTTGAGAAAATTCTTTTATTTACGGGTACCTATATCTTTTTTGGTGTCAAGTGTCAAATCAAATGAGTTCATATTGGTGGGTTTATGTAGTAACTAAAATAATTCTAGAACTACTTTCTGGTTCCATCATTAGATCAACTCCATCCCACCCCACAGTAATATTACATTGTCATCTGGGGACACGAGAGTGCCCCCGCCAAGTCGATTCAATTTACATGCAACATTTCTGTTCAATTGGTTGAGGATAGTTTCTTCTTATATTCAGTTGCAAAATTTGACCCGAAATTTATAATATACAAAAATATTGCAATTTACTCAATCAAACACTTGTAAATAATGACACACTATCTAACTGTCGCAAATCTACATATCGGTAAACTTGCGTTACAATACAGCAATATTCTAGGACAATATTTACGCACAAATTTGTTTATGACAATTTAATTACTCGTACATAGCAAAATGTCACAAACAGATAACTGTTTTCCAATTTTCGGATGGTCCACATTGAAATAATTTCCAATTACATTCAGAGAATCGTACAAAACAGAAAAGTGATATAATTGTCTCTTTGGAAATGAGCACCTGTCACGTATTCACGCTCAAAAAGGAATTGAGTAAATATTTGTTATTGGAAGTAAAGGAGAATTAATGGGTTTTTGTTATTAATAATGAAAACTCTGTAACGAAATAAGTATATTCAGGTTTGCACTGCGCAGTTAGAATTGTACCCGTAATAACCATAAATATTAATGCGTGGTAAGTACCTACTTTACACGTAAAAGTAAAGCATTATGTAAACGCAGATTATTAACACTACTTTAAGTTGTTAAAGCCACTCTTAATGCGTTATTTATAAAACGGTGAACCATAGAGGCTGCTTAAAGTTGCATTTACCCTCAGTATGAAACGTTCTGGCAAAAAACATTTTATTGCTTTATTACGAATATGCAAATAAAACATGCTGGCGTGGTTGCGGCGACCTGGAAAATGGAATGGCTGCCTACCCTACCTTGAAGAATGTAAATCTGGGACACAATCTAAACCATATCACGCCACTTTACGTCCCCTTTTTAACACAAGACATGAGCTTATATAAAGAACAATTAACTGAAAGCAAAAGGCTCCTTGCTTGCCTTGCACAAAATAAAACCCATTGTACGCAACTGAAACTAATGACACTGAAACACGATCCGTTACACGTGAAACTCTCGTTTGAATTATTATCGTACCGAAGCCCTTTAATGATTGACAAGAAACGTACAGAAACAACTCATTACGCAAAATCGATGCCGTCTAAAATATTGAGGGCAACTTGTTTTCTAAGATCAAAAGAGGAAAAAATGTTTTCTCATTTTTCACGGTGGCGAATATAATTTGATTTCCGTGGAGGGATGTCGGCAGTTGATTTTAAATTTAACTTGTCTCAACTTGGGGAAAGTGGAATGGATTTTTTATGTACCTACTAGCATTAACTGTGTGTTTTGGCAGATCGTAGAGTAATCTTCAAAGATAGATTGCTGTTAAGTAGTCCTTTGGGTGAATTAGTCGTAAGGATTCAATTAAGGGGCCGTTATTAGATTGGGATGGATCTAATGCATTGAGACAGCATAAATGGCGACGTGAAAGCTGGATTACGTAGGGCAAGATGGCCGATTTCGGTACGAGCTTAGCTATTCGGAATGTCACCATCACAGGCCCGGCACCCGGCGGCCGGTGGTCGGCACTATTATCCATTTGCATTCAGTATATTATCTTTAATTATAAAATCAACTTTTATTAAAATAAACGCAAAAGCTTGTTTGTTTAGTTTGTACTTTTTTACTTGTCAACTGAACCACGAATCAACGCGATTTTAAGTAGACAGATATATGAACCGGAGTGACATACCTACGATATTTATTATTCACGCCAGAAAAATGCATCGTTCTCGTAGTGCAATTACACTCCGACGGAGAAACCGCAGTAAAGAACTAGAAAAGTATAAATAAAAATGCTAACAGGAAAACACATTTTACACACAAAATAATTCAACATTTTGATGATCAGGGATGTAATCAAATAATTATAATTGAAATGAAATGAAATGAGTACATTTATAGGATATATAAATATCAATCTAAATAGTCGTACAATGTAAACCGATTAAATGTTATGACGCTTCTGCAGTTAAAAATACATTCCTGTAGCGGTTTGGGTTGTCAAAAACACTCTGTTAAAAATAGGTTTGAATTTAGAATTAGCACTCGCATCCGAGCATCCTTGAGGTCGCGGTTTGATACAGAACGTTCCTTTTCACGCAGGTATCTCTTATTTATCGCTGTTCTTCACGATACCGGTACCAGTCGGTAATTCCCACACTTTATACGCCTACTTGAGAATGCTTGAGGTGCGTAAATAAAATAAAACCCGGTAATGGCGTCGTTACATTTACTTATTTATTAGGGTGTTGTAAATACAGGAGAATTGGCGTTACGCCCGCGAAGAGCCCTTTATTATCATTGTTTTCGAGTGAGAATTTTTCCTTACGTGAAATGAGGATTAAATGGAAATATTAAATTGCCAAAACGTAAGGCCATGCAGGAATGATCTACCTCTATACGATTTATTAAATATGAAATATAGACGAAAAATTCGTAATAGCGAGTTCTAACAAAACTGATTAGGATATTACAAGATTTTATAATCTTAAAATGTTTTTGGTATACTCGTATTTCTAAAACCATAATTTTAAATTTAATTTTAGAGGTGGTATAATTTCTCAACAGCTTGCTGTACAGTTGTAATGAATAATTTCAGTCTCTCGCACAATCAATTCACATACGGCATTCGGTGAGATGATTCCTAATGGCCGTAGAACCGGCAGCCCCAGGCTGATATAAGCAGCTCTCCTACTAACTTATCCCGATTTAGTATTTAATGTTTGTACCTACCCTAATAATTTCGATCAAGAATTTTTAAATTTGGACGTTATTCCTGCTGTGAATCATTATCAATACTAGGTAATAGTTATTCTTACGGTTTGCATTTTACCTGATAGAAAGTGGAGACAATGGAGCACGCTTACCTAGAAGGTGTAAAATTTACTAAAAATTTTAATAATTTTTCACCCACTATACCTTTTCCTCATGAAAGTATGTATGTACCCATATGCAAATTCAAATATAGTATGTCATACTTACACATAAACCGCTGTTAGTGCAAAATGGAGTAACGAAAAGAATTATCTTTCGAACAAAGCTAAGAGAACGGTTACAGGACAAAAATGCTATTAGCAAAATAGTTGCATATGAAATGAAGCAGGTATGTCGCTGTACAATAAATTCATTAAAGTATTTAATTATATTTCCCAAGTGGCGTACCTGATCTTACTGTTCAAAGGTGACATGCACGCACCATTAGGCCATTTTACGGCTTTAAAACCCCTATTAACCAGCCAATTAACGTAAGCGAGAACTACGTGAGTTACCCGTAGTAGCCAAACTCCCGTGAGTGCCATGACACATGTCCAAACGTGCGTGGCGTTCGATCGCATCCATTCTATGACGTTCTATGATGTTCTATAGCGTTCTGTTCGAACAAGATGTCAGCGTACCAGCGTCTAATCGACGACGAAGCGAAGGCATGGAGCTTTGAGGCATCTGTTGTCTAAATAACTAGGTTTGTTAGCATTGTTGTATCTTGCAGTTCGTGCATGCATGTCAAAGTGCAATATTGGATCTGGGAAATAATTAAACGTCATGTTTGAGTATAGCGTATGACTATTATAGATATCTTCTTGATAAATATATATATATATATATATATATATACACTTCTCAGGTACAGTCAAGGGCAAAGATAAATATTCACATAAAGTTCCAAAATATATATAGGTTATCCCAGGGGCTCCCAAAGTGTGCGCCGCGGCGGCTTGGTGCGCTGTAGAAAGTAAAAAGGGGCGCCGTGAGTCGATCCTCAATCATTATATAAATCCACAAATATTCGCGGGTACCTATAAAGCAACAATAGCTATTTTGAGCGAACTAGGGTAGGGCGCTGTGACGAAGTACTAAACTTGTAAGTGCGCGACGGGCTGAAAAAGATTGGGTACCCCTGGGTTATCCTATAAATGTCAAAAAAAATAATATTCACTTATGAAAAAACTCAAAGGAAATACGTGATTTCTCCATTGAATAATGGTCACTTGAATCCCTATCGTAGGGATTATAATGCGACTACTCTAAGTCTGCAGAGGTCGAAAAAAAGTTTTATTTAAAAAAGTACATATGGCAACATAACAAGCAACAGGATTAATAAATTTTGATACTTGGCAAATATCTTTCCATTTAATAAGTAGGTATATAAAGTGTCTACATACCTACTAAAATAAATATCCTGGTCAGTTTTGCGCAAATCGATCTACTTCTAATTACAATAAACGATTTGTTCCAGGGTCTTGGATAATTTCTATATATTTAAGTACTATAATTTATATATGTACATGTATACAAGCATTGCTTAGTTTGGTCGGCCTCTGCAAAGTTAGCGTAGTCGCATACGGATTATTGTACGACCATGGATGGATGTTTCGCATATTAACGACACTAAATACACGTCCATATTAGCTTTAATAACAGAGTCCATTGTGTAAACACAAACTGTACATTTCGCCGGGGGATATTTTTCGAACAGTTTTCCAAACAGATTATTATAGTGATATAGCGAACTACAAAAGCTTTTTTTCACGTTACGCTGTATTTCGTCCGACTATACAATTGTTTGTCATGTTTCCGGCGGGGATATTTATGGGGTTGCACGGTTCTCGGCGAAACACAAACGGAAACGATTTCTACGTAAATAAGGGAAAAAACGATATCGGGCTCTGAAGTTTGGAAAGATGAAAGTGTATTTAAAAACAAGAGAGAGGACGTCCTAGTTTTGTCTACATTTTGGGTTGGGGATCACTATTTCGGTATAGGTTGGTTACTTGTTATTGGTTTTGCTTTGTTACAAAACCAGAATTTATGATATTAATCATTATTCATCATAAGCACTTTATTCTGTGTTTTTCGAGGCACGGTTTTCACTGTGATTTAAGATTAAGTATAGGTAAGATTTCCTTAATGCGACTACCACACGACCTTCTTAACCCTTATAATTTTCATATTCAATTACTTCAATATACAAATTTTTACAAAATGTTTTGCCTCACCGGTATGTAATCATACGTAAGTTGTAAGCTCATTAGTAAGGAGCCATTACCGAGCGGTAATCGGTCATTACCTAGTAAGTACATAGCGCTGGGATATAATCTTTGTAAAATCTTATCTTAATCGTATCATTATCGTATTAACTATCATTAATAATTGATCAAACAATCGTGAAAACATTAGTAGAGAAGACAGAGTTAAAAAAAATCGGTTATAAATATTTTTAATATTTTTTGCGTATTTTGTGCACTCAGTCACAACATTTGATTTTATAAGGATTCTTGAAACTTTTCAGGTATCGTATTATTCAAACATACGACTGATTACTGAGTTGAGTACAACAATGAAGCAATTTCAACCTTTAGGAAAAAACTAATGCATATTTTATAAATCTAAATCGATTTCGTTTGATTACAAAGATATTACATGTAATGTCCATTACTTGGACGAAGTGAAATATATTTTTACGGAAGTTACCTAAATATTAGGTCAATCGAATTCATCAGTTATTCGATCATTAACTGCTTACAAAAGTCTAGACATACATGTATGAATTTTTTTGTATTAATGTGCATTTCGTTTCATTATATCCGTTAGTATAATTACATAACAAACTACACAAATTAACACATGTTACAACAATCGATTCGTAGCTTAGTTGTAACCCATTCGCCCTATTTCATGCAAAAAATCAATAGTACAATAATTTCGTCACTAGGTACCTTGACAACTGCAACCGAAATTTTAATTAAAATTATATAGCTTTGTATTCATAAAGCTATGATGACGACACATGTACTAATAATATTTCAAGCTATATTTTCACCAAAAACATATTTATACTGCCGTTTTTTTTAAGAATTTACTCTCTTTCTCCCTCTCTCACTATATTTCTTTTAAGTTGTTAACGGTGGCGGGGCCGGCTGTTCGCTGACTACAGAGCCAGCAGACTACTCTTTTTAGCACTCATAGTCCCACGTGATCCCTTCAGGGCCCTGGGCAAGCTTGTATAGTTAATGTCTACTGTGCCGCTCTCCGAACTCTCGATTGCCCAAAGTGGCAATTTTTTTGAACAAACGGGACACAGACGCATCAAAAAAGAGGGTCAGCTGTTCGTATTTACTTTTTTATCTCCCACTTACGTAGGCGGGTGATCTTTTCATTACTTGATCACACCATAGCAGCTTAAGCTCTTTAAAAATATAACTATTATGTTTTCATTAATTTTTTTTACTTTTAGTAACTACAAGTAAAACGATAAATGTCACCTAACATTAAAGTTTTTAATAAACAACTGATATAAACCGTGTCTCAGGCGAGCCAAATAGAAATTACAATCACTTTTTGGACAAGACTGACGCAGCGACGGCATAAAATAAGATGACGAGTTCTTGGCCACAATCCAGCCATAGTCAGAAAACATCCGAGCAAAAATGTGAATGCAAGCAAGATTACTTGGCCGAGGACACAAAAGTTACATCTGCGTTGACTTATAGAATTACTACGGTACTACGTTAGATTTTTCTATTATTTTACTGGGTTAAACGTACCTCATCCCTATCTAGTAATTTACTATCTATGTAGATGCAATAAGATAACTAATTCTATAGGTACTATTATACTATTTATTATTTGCCATCGTATCCTTGTCCGCATTATAATTTTTCGTTAGTTTGTTTGTTCATGTTATACTATTTCAACATTTTTTTTGCATAAATAATATAAGTCAGAGAGTGGAAGATTAGATTACTGATGACTGTTTAGCTACAAAATGGTTACAAACGCAAAATACGTTTGCTGCAAAATGAAGGAAAAACTTACTAGATATAATGAATAAAAATAAACCGTATAAACAACATATTTAATACGGCCATATATCATTAATATAAATAGCTTTCTTAGAAAATTAAAACATATAATACCGTTGTGATTACGCAAGCAATCTGGATCCCCCTCGATTCCCTTTTCGTGACTTGACAAACGACAACACAAGCAAATGCAAATTCGGAAGAGGCCGCTATATGATCTGCTTAGAAATTAATGCGGCATGAAATTACGTATTTACCTACTTATCTAGTCAGTGGGAAAATTGCTTTCAAGATCCTCCCGGATGTCCATTCGGCGCAGTCGGCGATTGGCGTTTGACGGCCGCAACGTATTCGGTAAAGACGTAAGGAATGTGCTTTTATTTTCATCCTTTATCCCCATCCTTTAAAAACTCAACATAAGGGGAATTTGATAAAGGAATTACAAAATATAACAATGAATTCATGTATAGATTGATGAAAAGATGAAATTTGATATTTGTTGTATGGTGACACACCATAATTGTTAAAATAATTTTGCCGCTTAATATAAATTATCTATCACATACCAAGTTGTTATTTTCTGTAAAAGGTAAGAAGGCGATGACAATTTTTTTTTGAAAACGGATAGCAACCGATGAAACGGGCTACAAATGTATTTGTATTGAAACAATTACCTACTCTTTACTTTCCCAAAATATTTCAAATGGCGTTTAAATTTGTTTTATCCTGATACAGAATTGACACAAAAGCTTTTATAAGGCGACAATTCCGCCCCTTTGCAAATAATTGCTTCGAAAAACGCGCGCCCTCCGTCGATTTCGGCCACAATAATTAATATTGCCACCTCGTCGCCGAAAGTTGGCGACTGTCAATTTTTCCAGGACGTCGCTGAAAAATTAGCAGTCATCAAAAGTTCCGGCGCGGGATCATAAATTTAGGGTTGGTACTTTCGTGATTCCATTCGCATTCCCCTTAGAACAGGGCAATGCGATAAATTATGGCCATCAATAATACGCAGCCAGTGCTGTGTCAACAACACTCTACGCAGGCACTATGAGTCTATTTGTAGGTATTTATTTAGGTGTCCCCCGCTCCCAGTGGTACAATAACGACGTCAAAGCTGCTGGCTTTAAACATGAGTTGGGAGATGCATAATAAATTACTTGATAGTGGCTTGGGATATCAATTGGGTTAGCGTACTACATGTTAATACGTAGCTCGTGAATAATTTTATTTGCTCATTTTATGGTTCATGTTCGGCCTAATAGGATTTTTACGAGAACAGTCAAAGTCTGTACTGAAATTACTTTCTGTTTAACACTGATGTTATCTCAAGATTACATCAGTCTTCGGATTTTGATTTCATTTCGAAATCGAGGCGGGGATCGTTTTATAAACTGACATTTTCCACTATAATGCCGTCCCACATTAAACGAGGAAACGGCGGTTTGAACTGTCACAGTAAGTACCCCTTTCAGGGTCCAATGGAAATAACCACAAAACATTCCGAACCCATTTCCGATTCTCGTCACACAACGTACAGGCGACACGTAAAGGCTCGCCGAGGTAAAGCACTTTGACTGGAAGTTACACAGAATCCGTACCTTTATACTTCGATTCGGGATTCGAATTATGTCTGTGTTTGATTTCGAATTTGATTTTCTCTTAGCTATAGCTAGCTTGTGACTTTTCATTTTCCCGACCAGGCTTTCCATTTTGTGTTATCTGCTTCGTACATTGAAACCTTTTAAGATATGATGTAAACTTTTAATTTAAATACAGTCACTAATAAACATGCAACAGATTTTTGCTAAATATAGGTAAGACTGTATCGTTAATTATAGAGACAGATAAAACCTAGTGTAACTGTTGACATGTATATTTTTTGTATTACTATGTTCTGAAGGTATGATCTGAGGGCATTTTTTTATGCATATAATCTGATGTAATGTGGTTTTACTTTTTTATTTTAGGACTTTATGATGCTTTCAAAATAGGCTTGTCCAAATAGACTTGGACAAGCCTATCGAGCTCAATTTTTGATTATTTCAGCGACTCCTATGTACAATTTAAAAAAAACAAAAGATTAATTTTTATGCTCCTGAAACAGGTTATCTAAGTATCCTCTTCATGATTGCCCAGTTGAGAATCTGCAGAATAAATGTCGTGAATTTATATTTTTACATAAAAACGACCTTTTACGTAACGTTTTGGACTCCCATAAATTTCTGATGCAAGCGGGATGAGGAAGACAGCTAAAGGAATCGGCCAAAGATCAAACCACAGCGGACAATCATGGCGTTGAACCATCACCAGAACAGGTCTATTGAAACGCTCCATGATACTTATATTGGTCCACAAAGTCGGAGTTGCGATAAGTAAAATGCCATATTCTCAAAATGGCCACTATTCACATATTCATATTTTTTTTTTAAACAAAAATTAATTAAAAGACCATGCCCAGATGTTTAACTTTACGAATCACATGTAATGGCAGTTTGCGTAGTATGTTTTTTTTTTCTTTTGTAGTATCGTCTTGTTCGCAAATAGTAAATTTTCTAGTAGTATTTGTCCTAGATTCGTTATTGTAACTCGGAAGAAGTGGATAAATTTGGTCTAAACCATATACCTTACGTTGAGCTCCCAAGACGAAATGTGTACCTTATCAAGGCACTAATTAAATACATGTGCAATTTTAATCTAAAAACTATAATAGGAAAAAAAGTACGGTTAGGTAAAGTTGTCTGCATAATTATCGATTCAGTCTTATGTCCCGTTTTTAAAGAGGTTGTTTTCTGTCAGAAATATCGGTATCTACTTTTATAATTCGTGGTATTTTATAGTTTTTTAATTTAACACCATATCACATCATTTCGCAAAACTCAAAATATAAAAATGAAAACAATTAAAAAAATTAAACTAGAGATGAACAACAGGCAAAAAATGCTACCTAAGACTTTGGCACGTACAACTAGACATTCAGGGAAATAGACGTCATGGACCTAACCGATTCTAACGCGTTCAATCAAAAGCGATGTATTACGACCATTCATGCACGAGGAGGAATGTGGAAGCCCCATTACGGGTCGATTAGAGTATAGGCGATAGGAAAAAGTGGACAAAAATACTTCAATTCAGAAAAAAGAGCATGTTGAAAATACCAAACATCGCGAGTTACAACATAGGTACTTATTGTGAAACTATAAAAGATGTCTGTGTCTGTATAATGAAAATTATACAGAATAGTCTAAAAGGGATCATTTGAAGTTTTTAATCGTGTTTTTAGATTTAATTTAGTGTTCGCTTGAACACTACTCTAACGCTACATTACGTTACGACTGGAAAGTATCTAGGAGCTTATAAGACCTTTTTCTGAGAAAATATTTGCCGGTCAAACGCAAGCACGTCGCAAAGGTGTTAAATCTTATCTTTTAGTTATGTAGGGTTCAGCAACATTGTTTTGTAATCTGATACCCTCAGAGCCCCACCTGACGGTAAGTGGGTAACACTAAACGAAAATAACCGATAAGCTTCAATAAATTTATTGCCACGAACCCCGGGTCACTTAAATTCGAGGCCACCTCGCCCCGGCTCAGTCTTATCTACAAAATATATTATTTTCTTATAACATTACGTTATATGAGTTACGTAAGAATGTTATTAGATTCCTTATGATGCTTTTATCAAAACACTATTAGTTGAACGATTTTATTTCGGGGAAAAATGATTTTGCGTAAAAAATCTCATTTGGATATTATCATAAAATGATTACTTTACTCGGACATCGTTACGTTTTATGAGAATTACTTTACGATTAGAATTTATATTAATCTGATTGGACTGTATTTTAATTAAATTACTGAATGAACTAGTAATATTGTATTTACATAATGAAATATAAATTAAGCGACGTAAAATGCCTCTTTCGGTAATTAATTTAGTCAAGCATCGTTCAAACAATTAGTTTTGTAACTATTTGTGATGTTCGGGGTTCAATTAAACTATAATGCTTTTGAAAATCAAAGCTTTGTGGAATATTAAATGGAACTTCAGTTGTACGTTTGCATTTATGGCGTTCAATTAATTGAAGTGTTTTATGAAAGCTAGGAAACAATAGCAAGATTAGTAAGTAATATTGAAAATTATCGTAAGATAATAAGAATAAGAGGGAGAGGAAGACTATGAAAAATCTATATTTATATAAACAATAGTTTACATAAAAGATTTCGTAGATCTTGAAATGAAAAGCTTAATTAATAAGGCGGCCCTTAGGTACCTCGTTGAAAATTAATGACAGGGAAACTCTACCAATAAAACTATCTATCTATCAGCCTTGGACGTCTACTGCTGGACATAGGCCTCTCCCATAGATTACGAGAATCAATGATTCGAATAGTGTTAACAAGGATGACAATAAAAAGCATATCGTCACTACTTTGAAAAAACTCATATCTGAGTTTCTCCATGTTTTCGTTTATTTACGCATTAAACTAATAAAAATAAATCTCGTATGTTGCACAAACTCCAACGTCGATAAATTGACATTATAGTAAATAATCGTTAGGTCAAAAATATCGTATCTAAACAAATTCTCTCTCTCTAACAAAACTGCCGTTCGCCTCGGATGACCGGACGGAGCTGATCCGCATCCGACCGTCTCTTTCACTATGACATAACGCGTACACAACGCGTGCTCTTTTTTTCCACCTTAGGGTGGCAATATTTAATAATAATTACCGTTATCCGTGATCTCGTGCTAAAAACCTTTTTGCTCGCCGTCAACTTCAGTTGCCGTCAACATTGTTATCAGATTTGAAAAATCTAAAATTTATTGTTCAAATACCACCAAATAAAATGGAAAATTTATGTTTTCCATGCATGACTAAACTACAAACGTCTACCGCAAAATCTTACACGCTTGTTTCCCATACAAATCGATGAACTATTTCCTTCTTTCTCAATACAGCCTGTAAATCTAATACGGGCGAATATTGAAACGGTGGTAAGCATAGAACCTAAGAAGCATATTTAGATAACTATTGCTTAAAACCACAATGAAAATATTTACCATACAAAATAATTCGGGCCGCAATGTAACGCAACACATTCAAGTTGACAAAAACGCTAGTTGACAGTTACTTTAAAAAAGCTCGTATCTCGCAATGTCATAACAAGCATGTATTGCGGTAGGTACATTGCTGCTCGGTAAATTTTCAAAAATTAATTACGAGGTCACTATGTCAGTTGCGCGCGCGCATTCTCACGTATCGGACGCGCCGCGGCTAGATTGCCGCAGTGTTTTTTCGCATCATGGCCGCTACATTAAAATGCAGTAATTGTGAAATTGTGGTGAACGAACTATTGACATTTGTGGTGAATAAGCTACATATTATGGACGATCAAAGTTTAAGAAGAATTTGCCTGGCCTTTTTCTCGGCCGAGGACATCAAGATTGCTAAAGACCTACTGTTTCTTTCGGTCCCAGTGCTGCTGAGGAAGATTAAGCGCAGGAAAGACGGGCAACAATGCCGTGATATTGACGACATAATCGACCTGGCGCGAGTTACAGAACCTGACAAATTTCCAGTGTTTGTGGCCCGAGATTTGCACAAGTTACCGCCAATAGACTTTGATTCCGTAGACGTAACATCGCTTTTGAAGGATATTGTGGTACTTAAAAATGAATTACATGCAATTAAATCCAATTATGTTACGGTGGAACAATTCGAAAACCTGGAAAGAAACGTCATGGAATGCCGTAAAATATCCAACGACAACGATCTGTACTACAGAAACGTTAGCCATTCAAATTTGAATGTAAATCTGAGGCGCGGTGCGTATTGCGGGGTACTAGATAGTGGACCAATGGGAATATCACATGTTGACATCTCATCCCAAAACGGTAAATATCCTGACGAACGTAACAAGACAATACTGTCTCACTCAAGCCTACGTGAATCAGTTGAGTCGCCCTCTCACTCGCCATTGCGACGACGAGCCGAAGTCACGAGTCAATCCAGCACCGAGTTAAACAATGCGCCGACGCATGTGTCGGCGACCACTGCGCATCTCTCCCCGCCGCCCTCCAATACCCCGCAGTCACCTGTCATTACAACGGTTGCACTGCAGAGTAAACAAGCCCCGTGCGCAATGGCGGCCGGCTCCTCTCCAATAAAAATTAGTCAGCCTGCCAACGGACCAGCCCAAGGAGCCAACGACATGACTAACGACGCGATCGAGAGGAAAAAGTTGAGTTTTGCAGACGTAATGAAAGACGGAGTATGGAAGACAGTCGAACCGCGTTCTAAACCAGCCTCGAGAAACCGTCTACTAGGCAAGATGGGCAAGGCTGAAACCAAGTGTAACTTCAAAGCGGCCGATCCGAGGATACCTATCTTGATCACAAACGTGCATAAGGATACTTCAAAGCAAGATATCATCGAATATATACGTCAGAAAACTAGTGACAATGTTTCCTTAGAACAAATAGTGATGAAGGACAAAAACCACAATCATAACGCGTACAAGTTCTATGTGTGCAAGGAGAAAGTGGACATGTTTTTGGATGCTTCTTTATGGCCGAGCGGTATAATATTTCGCCGCTTCGTAACATCAAGAAATAGGTATATGAACACCGATAACGCGTCGCATTCTACCACCGCTACGAGTGCTACGACGGAAGCTACGAGCGCTACGAGTGCTACGTCGATACCTATTAATATTATAACAAATGGCGGTAAATGAAGTTACTCTCTGTTCTTTCAACTGCCGAAGTATCAAACGATCAATTGACGATATTCGACGATTATGTGTCTCGGCTGATATAATAGCACTGGAGGAAACGTGGCTTTTGGAAAACGACTTAACTTTTTTAAACACCATCAGTGAGGAATTTGCCTGCACCGGGACTTCGGCCGTGGATACCTCGGCGGGAATGCTGCGAGGGAGACCGTACGGCGGGACCGCGCTTCTCTGGCGTAAGAAACTGTTTCCTTCTACGACAGTGATACAGTGCGATAATGTTAGGATTAGTGCCATCAAGATAACGTCGAGCGCTAAACACATTTTAGTATTTTGTGTGTACATGCCGACTAACGGGTCGGATAACTTGCCGGAATTTGTGGAATGTGTAAGTACAATTAACGCTATAGTAAAGGAAAATTGTGTCGAGACTATTTACATATTAGGAGACTTCAATGCGCATCCGGGTGAACTATTCTGTGATGAATTGCTTAATTTTTGTGTAGAACAAGACTGGATTTGTGCCGATATTGTTAAGTTAGGCATCGAATCGAGTGCGCATACATATCTAAGTGACGTGCACGGATCGGAGCGTTGGTTAGATCATTGTGTAACCACATCGGCTGGATGGGACACTGTTCTTGATGTTTTTATTGACTATGATGTTTACTGTTCGGATCATTACCCTCTTTTAATTAAGTGTAATCTTAATTTAGTGAAACCTAAGGTATATAATAGTAATAAAAACAATAATATCATTTCGAATGGGAAGTATGTCGCTTGGGGGGAAAGAACACCCCAAGAAATTGTAAGTTATACGAATAAATGTAATGAATTATTGAATCTTATTGATTTTCCACCCGAATTTAGGAACTGCTGTGATGAATGCTGTCTGAATAACCCTGAGCATTGTAGAATACTTGACGATTTATACCTTAAAATAATAACATCGCTACAGGAAGCTTCTTTATACAGTAAGTCTGTCACAGTAGGTTCCGGAAATAGTAAAAAGAGGGTCATTGGCTGGAATAAACATGTAAGTGTCGCACACAGAGAGGCCAGGGCTAGTTTCCAGGATTGGGTTATGTATGGCAGACCTAAGGCTGGGCCCATTTTCAAAGCTATGTGTCACAATCGAAAAATATTTAAATCGAGACTAAGATGGGTTCAGCAACACCAAGAACAAATAAAAATGGACTTACTTGCTACGCATCACAAAAACAGTGACTTTCGCAACTTCTGGAAAATGACAAAGAAGATGGAGGCTAGGCCTGGGCTATCTGTTAGTGTGAATGGGGTATCTGACCCTAAAAGCATTGCTGACCTGTTTAAAGACCAGTTCAATGTAAAGTCATCTGCTGGCACTACCGGGCGGGAGCGGCAGCGGGTGCTCGATGTTACGGAACACCAGATGACCGTCTTCAAATACGTTTTAACGTCAGAGATGTTAATAAAATACTAAAAGATATGAAAAGGGGAAAATCTCCTGGTTATGACCACCTAAGCATAGAGCACCTGCTGCATGCTGGACCTCATCTACCCCGATTACTTGCAATGTTTTACAATCTGTGCATATGCCACTCCTATTTACCGTCGTTAATGACGAGAACCATTGTAATTCCTATTGTCAAAAACAAGACTGGTGACATATCGAATAAAACAAATTACCGCCCTATTTCTTTGGCAACAATTATAGCTAGGGTGCTCGACGGCCTGCTTAACATACAATTAGATAAGTGCTTAAAATTGCATGACGCACAATTCGGCTTTCGAGCCGGCCTATCCACCGAAAGTGCTATTGTTTGTTTGAAGCAGGCCGTTGAGTACTATACCCGCAGAAAAACACCTATATATGCGTGTTTCCTAGATCTTTCCAAAGCTTTCGATCTAGTAAATTACGACATACTTTGGAATAAGCTAGACGATGTGCAATTTCCTACGGAACTCACACGCATATTTAGGTGTTGGTACGCGGGCCAGAGAAATTGTGTCCGCTGGGGTGATGTTCTGTCGGACGAGTATAGTTTAGAATGCGGGGTGAGGCAGGGTGGCCTTACCTCCCCTAAACTTTTTAACTTATATATGGATGCCCTGATCGGGGAGCTCAGCAGAACACGTGTCGGCTGTCACATAGATAGGGTTTGTTTTAACAACATAAGTTATGCCGATGACATGGTTCTGCTCAGCCCCTCGGTCGGTGGTATTCGCATATTAATCGAAAAATGTGAGGCCTATGCTCTTAAACACAACTTAAAATATAATGTGCTCAAAAGCGAGTTTATGGTGTTCAAGTCGGGAAACAAGTGTCCATCTCATGTCCCACCCATTCGTCTGAATGGTGAACAGCTGCAAAGGGTTTACACATTCAAATATCTTGGACACTTGCTCACTGACGACTTTCGAGATGATGCCGATCTCGAAAGGGAACGAAGGGCTTTGGCCGTTAGGGCCAATATGATAGCTCGCAGATTTAGCCGATGTACAGCACAAGTTAAGATAACGTTGTTTCGAGCGTACTGTACATCGCTATACACTTGCAGCTTGTGGACGAGGTACACGCAGCGGGCCATGAATGCCATGCGTGTACAATACAACGACGCATTCAGGGTTCTGTTGCGGCTGCCGCGGTTCTGTAGCGCGTCGGGAATGTTCGCGGACGCGCACGTGGACGGTTTCCACGCGACGCTGCGCAAGCGCTGCGCCGCGACGCTCCGCAGAGTGCGCGACAGCCGCCACGGACTTCTGAGGGTTGTGGCGGAGAGATGGGACAGTGCCCTAACCAGGTACTGGTCATCTCTTCATCTTAGTGTAGGTACTAACATAGTTATTTAAGTTTCTTTAGTTGTTACTAACCATATATATGGATGCAATGGTCCGAAATAAATGATTTTTATTTATTTATTTTATTTATTATTTACTATGAAGTGTAATTTAAAAAATCATATTAATTAATGATAACAACACTATTAAACGCTATATCTGGTTTAATTGTTCGCCCGTATTAGACTTACACGCTGTATATTTCTGTGTTAACATAACACCTAGTAGCTCTGCTTTGCAAACATCTCTAAAACGATCTAACAACAATCACATTCTCGTCCGAGATCAGAATACTCCCGTTCTATATCGGTAGATGGGTCGATGTGGATATTTTCCGTATTCTATACAGCGTAGAATCAATTTAAGATCTCCTGCGGCGGTTGGACGGATATTTATGAAGATAGCTAGAATTATAGAGGTTTCTCGGCTTAACGATAAGTAATACGTGTAAGTAACTGTGTTGTTGGTAAATCGAACAGGGCGCTTAGAAAAATATATTGCAGCACTTGTTGACATGTATACGACGCCGATATATCGCGTTGTGTGATATAGAAATATTTAACTACACTAAATGTAATGTAAATTGTTAAGTGCTACTGAGCAGTGAAACAACAGTGTTTTGTTTATTTTTATTTAAAATTTAGATTTAGTAGGAAACTGTAAAAATAAAACTAAGAATCACCATGGCGTTAAAGTTTTGTCTTTTGAATGTTAATGTATTTAGAAATCTACATAGAGACGGTTCTTTTTAATCTAAATAAACAAGCCAAAGTATCAGTAGACATGAAAGTCAACTCACTTCTAAAAGTAGGTTTAGCTTGTCTATAAAATCGACTAATGTTATTAAGAACAGTTGACCTACTTGAGAACGATACTAAAAAAGATCAGTTACACTTAGTAAGTGTAATTTTAAACAGTTCTATTTTTAGAATACAATTTCGGGGTTAATTGTGTAAACCATTAATAGTATTTTCACTGGGAAATGGTTCAGCAACTTTATAAAATGCTAAATAAAGATATCTTTATGCCGGTTCGGTAATCAAAAAAGTATTATGTATTCAAAATAAACCTAGGACTGTCTCAAGTAGGTACCATCTGATGGTAGGGAAAAGGAAAATAAAACGGACCTCGCTAATATCTTTGGACCTAATTAATAGTCCTATGTATTGCAAAATTTACGTAAATGTGTTGAGAAAGAGGTAAGTAAGTTAAGTTTAGTTTATATTACCGTAGACGTCGAATTATTGCCTGCCAAAACCTATAAACAAATGTCTATCTTGTATATACATGTAAATCTTATAAAATAAATCGAACTACACTAACCTATCAAAAAATATATTTATTAAAGAAAAATCACATTACCGCAGCCGATATTTACCGAGGGCGTCTTAAAGAGTATTCAACCGTGCATGAAGCTGAAAAGACTAGAGAAATAACAGCAATGCTGAAGATATGCCTCCAATAACATAGCTAATAATATTTTGTCGTACCGTTTTTCCGCCGGCTAGCGCCATAACTCATTTTGTTTGCTGCGAACGCGTGTTCATGATAGGGAAGTGTCCAGGAAATTTACTACTTCAATACAATTCTAAATATAACTGAACGTTATTACTAGCCGTTTTGATCTTGCGAATACTCTAAAAGCACGGTAACGGAATTATCTAAGTAAACAATTTCGTAATTATTTCATTGTAATTGAATTGTTTCGCTTGAACATTTCAGTCGAGGTGAAGGTTAAATTAATCTCAGAATAATAAATAGGACCTTAACGAAGTTTAATGAAACATTTTATATTAAAAAATATTGACTGTTTTACGCAAAGAGGATAGTATGAATGCCTATAAATATTTCCAAAGGAAACACCGTTATTGAGTATTTTTTCTTAACTGCATTATTCAAATATTTTCATAAAAATTATGTACCGTGTTTATTATTCAAATTATTTTAAATTTCATCAACATTTCTGTATATATTGAGTGAAGCGTATTCACATAAGTAATTATCGCATGGCACTCGAAGTCTGTGCCTCTTTAATCTTCTCTGACGCGTGAATTTTACGGCTTGCTGAGCCAGCTATCGTTAATGTATTCCTGTAAAACGCTGGAACGTATGAAAAGCATATTAATTAAGTAATTGATATTGGAAATATTATGCAAGTTTAAACGATATTTAGTGTATAAGCCGTAATATAGCTACACTGCTATGTAGGTAGTAAATAGGGGTCTCTGCCGTTTCGCCAAAATATTTTTGTTCAAATGTTTCATTTGCCAAATTTTTCGTTTCCCAAATAATAATGTTCTCCGAAACCATATTTTTTTCAGAACTTTCATAAAACAAACCTAACCAAACCTACTGTATTCTATAAAACCATAACAAAATACACTGAATTTTTTTTTTGGTTTCGGAGGTTTGGGAAATGAAACATTTGGCAAATGAAACATTTGACCAAAAATATTTTGGCGAAACGGCAGGATCCCAGTAAATAGACTAATAATTATGATAAATATACCTTAGTTACCTTACGTACAATGTTGTATATTGGAATAGCTGTAAGAGATACTACTTATATGGGAGCCGGTGTATGCGTGAGCTAGTGAGGTAAGTAAGCTGCAGGGATAAAGCCCACTGTCATACATTCGTAATATGGCAAGGGGGTCATTTTTCTCTGCAGCTGCCCGCACTTCAAGGCTCGAATAGTCACCGTTATGCTCTCTTCGCACCTCTTGCATGTCCCAGCTCTCAATTAATTTGTACGTATGTAAGTCCCTAATCTAAAAATTACGTATTGGGCGATCCCATTATCGCGGGTGCAACATTTTGACTCATTCAAGGCCTCCTCCTAATAAAATGAAAAACATTTATTAAAAAAATATTGTTTTGAGGATTACATTTTAACCTCTTTTCTACAGATTTGTGTATAAGAATTTAAAATAAATGTTTAAATAGCCACAAGAGAGGGTTAAAGTGCTATCGCGGGTGCAACCAAATCGGCCCACCTCTCCGGATCACAGTATAAAAACAGAAATATCTTTTAATTGTCAAATATTTAAAATGTTTTGCCTATTTATGTAAACAATCAACTATAGAAATATAAAAAAAGTATTAAAAACTGAAACTATCAATAAATTATTCAATGTTAAAACGATCGCGAGTGCAACATCGTATGATTCGCAGTTGGTCCTAAATCTTAGAATGCTAAGGTTTTCAAGCGCTTTAACATCCTGAATATGAAGTTAAGTCCATAACAATTAATTTAACACGTCACCATACACGATGGTATCAAAAAAAGTAATAAATTTTGGGACTTGAAAATTGATGTCTAGGTTCGTCTCTAGCGGAAGCGCCCTATTGTTGGTTTCTAAAATGACGTACATTTATTTTATAAAGTTCTCTTCCAATATTACAGTATGATGCATGAGGATCATTAGGTAAATATAATAATACCTATTAGAATAATGCTGTCGTGTTCATTTATTTCGTCATCAAACGTGTAAAAATTATGCATATACGAGTATGATGTATTCATGATTGCAATTATAAACGCTCTACGTATGCAATCTTTACGTAATATTCAACCATCAGTAATATAATATAATATAATATTTATTATTTACTGAAATCACGACTAAGCTACATTACCAAGAAAAAATGCGAAGAAATAAGGGCCCCATTACGTCTCTGTGTTGTCGAAACACGCGTAAAACATGCATTCATCCAACTATTTCGCGCGTGTTGGGAAAAGAAATATGACGCAATTTTGGTAATGCTTAGTTGTCGAGCCACAAGGGTATGAAAAATTCAGGGGGTCGGCGTACATTACCGTACCACATTGCTAAGAGTATTTGTTCCCTTGCCGAATTTCAACTGAGAAATATTGTGCAAGGAGAGTAACAAATGGGATTCACTTGTCCATGCTGCTAATGCTCTATATGTGTTGTGAAATAGCGCTATAGATGCACGGAAATAACATAGTTGGAATAAAACCTTTCAAAGGAGTTTATTTGCAGTTTTTGAAGTGTTTTTCACTCAGTTTTTACCAGCTGTAAATACATTCAAAATCTTTTTTTCATTGTATAGGCAATTTTTTTTACATCAATATTAAGCCTATGTAAATGTAAACCTAGTCAAAATAAAATAAAAAAACTCGCAGACAAGTCTTATACAAACTTTTACAAATTCTTCTTCTGAAAGAGTTAAATAATGGTCAAAACATGCCACGGACATTTTGTGATCAACTACCTAACTCTCGTCTCGAGTTGTTTTTACGAAGAAAGTTGGCATTGTATTAACTTTGCTGACGCTGCTACCTAAATGGTCTTATTTTTGATGACTAAGTACTTAGGCGTAAAGGAAATAAATATTACTGGTAATACGATGAAGAATAAATAAGAATATCTGATTCGACTCGACTCGTAGATCTAACCTTGGGTTACCCTTCAAGTTTCATTTGCATTCGCAATTGGAGTGAGTGCGAGGTGCCTAATAAATAACAGGTCATCAATAAGTATGAGGCTCTTCTAGGGCACAGGCGTGTACAAGATGTTTACAGCGCCACGACTAGGTCACGATGACGAATTGATAGACGATGATGTAACCCATCCGATGCAAATTTTTGGATGACTTTGACTTTGATACAAATAGAAGTACGACACGAAACGTTTTTGTTTAGTACACTAGTTTTAGTGAGAATTTTAGATGCAGCAGTATCAATCAGAGAAGTTTACATGCAGAATATGGTTTGTCATACTGAAGCACTGCTCATGGTTTTGCTAATGATGAATACCTACGATGGAAAAGTGGTATGGCTGGAAAGAATAATGAGGAGAGAAAATTTAATCTTTATAGTTATTTTTGTACATATTCTTTTCTGGCCTTAGATACGATCAGATAAAGCCAATTTTTTTTAGTCAGTACTTGACACTTTCTCAGTAGAAATCCTCTTGAATGTTAAGTCATAATCAATAGAGGTGACAGCAAGGTGTCACATATTAGGATATTTACGTTACCCAGTCGTTGCCGTATCGTCTCGATTTCGGAGTGTTACGTGTAAAGCACTCCTAATCGATTTCTTACATCTCGCCGAGTGCTTTACATTTGATGTTGTGATCAGGACAATTGCTCTTGGCTGTGCTACTTAAATGCTAAGCTTTTTGCCATTTTCTGTGTTTTGGTACTGAGCTGACAGACGAACTGAAATTGTATTCAGTTAGAAACGTTTGTTGAATGCATAATGAAGGTAGGTAGATACAAAAAATCCAGAAAAAAGGAGAATATCCAAAAATCTTCCAGTGTTTAAGACCGCAGTGCAAAGGTTCCAATAGAACTCAATTAGGAGCGCATCTAAGTTGAATAACAATCTTATAAATTACCTATGTATTACATTTGATTTGGAAAAGGCTCGGGCACGTTTGTGTAGAAATCAGTTTTAATTCCAATCCATCGCAACGTCAGTCGGCAGGTTGACAGCCGAATACGCAACGTGCGGTTGTCAATCAATCGTCGTTAAAATGCCGAATGCCGTGGTTAAATGATGCCAAAAAATTTGACTATTGATATTTGGTAAAACTCTCCACTAAGGAAGACGTGTTCAAGCAAAAATAGTTAAGTTTTTCATCTTGGGTTTTATTGAGATCTTCTACTCGTTGCTACAACAACATACATACAACAACAAATGCGTAAATGTAAAACATTTAGTTTGATTAACAAAATCACTTCCAATTACTCTAACGGCCTTATCAGAAAACATATACCTACATGAATAGTACAGACTTTAAGGATAACGCCGAAATTTGGCCGACGAGAAACGAATTTCATTGCTAGCAAAACGTGGAGGTACCTAATTTCATGGAACATTTACCTTGGTCCGAGGGCACTGTTTACAGTGGGGCCCCACTGAAATACGCTTTAAAGCTGGTAACTTCCGATTTTCAATACAATATAACATCTAAATTTGTTAGATAACTTTGAAATTGGACGGTTGTTCTGTTTTAGTTTGGGTGGAAATTGATTTAGCGATTTGAGGCTAGTTTTGTAGTATTCGTATTGTAATGTTTTATATATTGTAAAGTGGGTAGGTATATACAAAAGGAGAATCAATTGTTCGTTACAAAATAAATAAAATTACTAAAAAGTAATGTGAGGCGGTCAGAGGTAGAAAAAATTATATTAAATGAACAAATATTATGTTAGTTCTAGACTTGTATCCTATGTTGTGGTATACTTAACTTCTAGATTGTCGCTTGACACTATTTTTGTGATAGCTTGTAAACTGCTATGGACGCAGTGACCGCGCATCTTAATGCGCGGTCATTACGCTCTGCTCTCTCTACATCACGCATCCCCGGGTATCTACCCCTAGGTATCAAGTAAGTTTATCTCTTTCACAAAACACAACAATACTATTCAAATGCTACAACAAGTTTCTCTCAGGTTGGGATCTGTTGCTGTCCGGCTCGCCATATCATCCGATTCCTGGCACTTCTGGTACATTAATTTGTGATGGTTGCCTACATCAAACTTTATTATGTGAGTGCAGTGGGTGACCTGCCACCGCCGCGTAGTTTAGTGCATTATATTTTCCCCTGAACCATTACTTAAAGTTAACTCCGTAAAAGAAGCCATTTTTAGGTAAACATTAAACTCAAATAATGCTCAAAGTCATTTAATAAGCATCAACGAAGCGCGCACCAAACTGCAATTAAACTTGTTCTCTACGTATAATCGATTGGCTTAATTAGAACAAGATGAATGTTCCAAGTTTTCTAGTCATTACTCACCGTTCAGTTACGGTAGCACTAAAATTTACATGCACTTATTGTCAAAGCGCTAAAGACGATAATTGATTGGTTGCCTCGGAGACGCCACAGATGGTGTTGTGAAAACTTTACCTGTGTTAATTAATCTATACCTCCCTATACTTACCTTTGGGACTATTGGGAAGAAATGTTTTAAAGAAAACTTCGGGTATTGAAACGGTGGTCATGTTAAGATAGGTAAACAAAGCTTTCTTGTTATGAACTGTCAAAATGTGTTAATTGTGCATTACCAAACAAATAACAAAATATCACACTAAAATGGTTAAGCCGATTTCAACCATTTTTTGTACAGGAATAGCTGGAAATATCCAGATGGCTGTTGGATACTTTTTATTTGACGAAACACTGGAGAAAATATGAGAGTTATGATTTGTTCTCCTTCGCAAAGAAACTCGCGGGCAACCTTTAGTCCTTAATATTTGGACAGAGTGACATAAAAACTATCCTGTAGTTTATACTGGGTCATAATAATAATTTTCACACCTCTTATTCAGAAAAAAAGTATTTTTCACACCTCCTATTCAGAAAAAAGTATTTTGATCCCTCATAAGAGGGATCAAAGTGATACTTTTCTGTTCAAGGACTACCTACAGGGTATTTTTAGTTTGAACCTGCTTAGAATATGCCATTGCCATACCATACATTATAGACTCTACATATTGACTCTACATATATCAACTCTACATATCGACTCTACATTATTGACTCTACATATCGATTCTACATATCGACTCTACATATCAACTCTACATATCGACTCTACATATCGACTCTCCATATCGACTCTCCATATCGACTCTCCATATCGACTCTACATTATCGACTCTACATTATTGCTCTACATATCGACTCTACGTATCAACTCTACATATCGACTCTACATATCGACTCTCCATATCGACTCTACATTATCGACTCTACATTGACTCTACATATCGACTCTACATAAAGTCGATAATAAGGAATGGCCCAGACCACAGGTGTTTGGGGTCCGAGCCGCAGGCGAGGGCCATAAATATAATATGGAAGTGGTAAATTCGTCCCGTCCGTAAAAAGTAATAAACGTTTTATAAACAATAAGGAACTGTAAATTTAACAATTTCACATTTCATTTTATTAAAAATGTGTGATGCTCTTTGACTAACTATATATTTCGTTTTCGTTATTTTGGTAGGTAGCGTTTGTATTTAAATTTTCCTCATAGTGGGTGTGAAAAGCAGTATGTGTCACAAGGTAGCAAAATTATTTACACCACGGGCGTTAACACTTGAATCCCTCACTACGCTCCGGATTCTACTTTAGAATCCCTCGCTACGCTCGGGATTCAATTGTAGAATCCTTCGCTTCGTTCAGGATTCAATGTACGCCCTCGCCGTAAATACATCATTTTGCTCCCTTGTGACACAATCTACTATTGCTTCCTCATAAGAGGGATCAAAGTAGTACTTTTCTGTTCAAGGACAACGGGGTATTTTTAGTTTGAACCCACTTAGAATATGCCATACCATAGACAGCTTTATTAGTATATTACACACAGAGGGGGGCATACTTAATAAGGAATGGCCCAGATCACAGGTGTTTGCGGTCCGAGCCGCAGGCGAGGGCCATATATATAATATGGAAATGGTATTTTCGTCCAGTCCAAACCAAATTTCATGGGAAGAGGTTTGGTAGTTTTCCCGTTATGCGCGAACACACAAATAAATCAACAAACAGAATAATAAAATACTGATTGTTTGCGTTTTATTACATGTTTTACACTCCCCAGTTACTTTTTAGAAAAATCTTTAATCACAATCATAGCCTTACTACGATTTTATTATTATGTAAGATTTCAGAAAATACCCACAGGTTTCAAACAACACTTTCAGAAAACTAAAAAAGAGCAAACTTTACAGCACCGTTGCATTTTATATACCCAGAAAGGAAATTTATAACAAGCAACATTGCTTCTATCGTAGCTAGCTCAAGTTCTAAGAAAACACGTATCTATAGATACGTTGTTCGGGCACGTTCGTAATTACATTTTGCACTTAACTGTACTAAGTTGCAGTGTATTAAACTCTCGAGATCTGAATAGACGCACTGCGGGAGCTATTAGATAACTGTACAATATACATATATATGTATATCAGGTATAGTTCCCTACCTGACTGTATCTAAGTTTAATGTAAGAATTTGCATACTAAGTTTCTCGAGAATCCTTCAGCATTAGTAGCATTACTGGATTAGCTGTGTAGTGAACCATGAAAATTAGTGTTTAAAGAGAATTTTAATTTATAGGTGTCATTCGTAAAAAAATATCAGCCCTAGGGTTGTCTATCCGAACGCAAGTACCGAAATAGCTCAATCACACAAGAATTTCGAAGAAAATATTGCTACCTTCCTGCGAACTAGCAACAGCAATTACTCATTCTATGAATCGGCTCTTATTAAAACTATTATTAAGAACTTGCATTTCTTGTAAATAGAAGGCAAGCGGAAAAAAGGATTTTTAGTCAGTTTCTTTGATAATCTTTACTTAACATAATACAGAAGGCTTATGATGCTACGTTTCGTCACGCAATAAATAAGTGATAAAGCATCCGTCACTCTCACACACTATTTGTTAGATCGTGATGGATGCTTTAACATTTATTTAAATCGCGCGACAAAGCGCAGCATCATACGCCTACAGGTTAAGTTCGTTTTATGTTAACAAGCCCTATAAAAAAACAGTTTCAGAGATAAAAATATTTTGATGAAATGATAATTATGTCAATAAAATGAAACATTTAATACAACGCTTGTCGGCGACTCAAGGGTAAACCATATTTTCATCTTGAATGATCATTCAAGTTCATGGATGTACAGTAAGGTATAGCTTTTAACACTGATGGATCTGTAAGCTGTAGACCTCACGAATCTGCCAACCCTCACTACTCCACCATTTTGAAAAGTTTCTAAAAACTGAATCGACCAACAAAATCCATATGCACTGACACATTTTTCATATAAAATGACCCGAATTCACTATCCGTGAGTGTAACTATCGACCCTGCCTCAGAAAATTACACGAGAATCGGATGACAAATGTGACCTGTCGAGGAAAATAGCCGGACGCCCGGACAGACATAAGAAACCATTTTCGCCCAAAATGAAACGGAGATGCTTCGCGCTAGCTCAGTCAATAAAGTTATTGGTCTATAAACCCACTATTAGGTACAAGTCCTGACTCAAAGTAGCAGTGAAGTTGCGGACGCAAATCGACTCGCTTCTTGCGCACTTCTTAACTGGAGCGATCGATCGCCAACTTTTTGTTGTGCCGCCAATCTGCACTTGTGTTGTTATAAACATGTTAGAGTTACAATACATACAAAACAATTATACTGCACACAAGAAAAACACATTACAAAAGGTAGGTACTATACATAATTAAGACAATTTAAACAGGTAAACAACAGGCGGAGATATAGTTTTTAGTAGTCATACTGCATTCGCGACTTGTGAGTAGTATCGTAATTATTATTGTAAGATATATCTTGTACCTAGAAACTACACGAGTCTTTGTGCAATACTTAGCTTAACTGTTCGAGATTTACCTAAACTCTAATGTTTTTTCTCTTTACTTATTAAACAAACTGAGAATTTAATTACCAGCATACTACGAGGCTAAAATGTAATGGTATATTACACACCTAGGGCTGAATAATTAGGAATGGCCCAGATCGCAAGTGTCGACATATTGATCGCAAGTGGCGATCTAGGGCTTTACTAATTACCGTCCTTGGTGTGTTCACAATTTTACGTGTTACCTTGGCTTGGAAGCGGTATTTTCATCATGCGCAGCGGGTGGAAAAAATTGTGAGAAATGCAAATGATTATGTACAAATATTAAATATTTTCCTGGAAAATTTGAATAAACATTAAATTTTAATTTACAGGTTAAGTTATAAACAAGGTTAAGAAGTAGTAAGTATGAGATTTTATATAATGGTGTTTACCCAATCAGTATAGTATAACAAAAAACTGTTAACAGTCAGAGTTATTTTTTTACACACGCATATTAGTGACAATCCTGTAAAGATGCGGCACTTAATTTAAATAACAGACCAACATACGTGTTTCAGTACAATGTTGCTCTATTTACTTCCCGCAAGGAACAATTGTAACACAAGGACGTCCTAGTTACATTCACATTTATATGTAACGACATAACTTTCCACTCCCGTCTAAAATGCCATAGAAACTGGCGTATGTCTAATAACACTGGCGGAGTAACTCAAAACGGAAGTCGCTTCAAAGCAACTCCCCTTATGTCTCATGTTGCGACAAGTTACGAACTGCCGTAACTAGATAACTGCGAAATATATTCAGAACTAGCTCCAGCCCGCGGCGTTGCGACGAACGCTAGTACGTATTAAGGATAAGGTAATATATTCTACCGGTCCTTTTATTAAACTTGTCACTTCACAAAATATGATTTTACTGCAAGTTATAGCTACTTTAAACTTTTTCACTTTTTGTAACCTGATTTTTAAGGTTTCGTAGGTACTCAAAGAGCGCTAACAGGACCTTAAGACCAGTGGTCGGATCAGGGTGTGCTATTTGGGGTATATGACTTCAAAACGTTACACAGAAAATGGATATTCCTCAGGATCCGCGAATTCATTATTACTAAAAGATGAAGAATTATTACTAGAACATAAAAAATGCGTCTGCAATAATATCCATTCCCAAAATCCCGAGGAACAATCATGTTTCTGTATTACGTTTGAAGTCATATACCCCAAATGGCACACCCTGATCCGACCACTGCTCATGACTAAGCCCCTCCCATGTCTAGATGTCAGGCTGTAACTTTTAAATCTGTAACAGAAATCATTGAAAATTAAACATTGTATGTTTTATTATGACCGCTTTAACAACAATAATACTTATTTTGAAACTGTATGAGTTCGACGCACACTTGCCCGGTATTTTATTTTTTATGAAGTAGCTATTAAATATAATTAATTTTGCTTTGATTCCTATGAATAGTTGCCAAAAACCTAACTTATTTTCTACTGTGTACGATATTATTTGGAATAGGATCTATATAATATCTCGCGGATGCATATTTTGTAGTTTGCCTTTTTATAGAAGTTGGGTTGGGAGCCATAATGAAGACTTTAATTAATCTGTAATGATTTTATTCCCTTAATAAACTAGATAACCTTACTCGCAATATGTATAAGCTGACGTATAAGTTAATTAAAACTGTTCCAAATAAAACATTTCAACTCCATAACGCGTAAAATTCAGTTACACACATTCGTGATCCGGCGGCGCTGTCTCGCCGCTTATTTCTCACATATTCACAAGAAGCGCTAAGTACTTCTCAAAGTTATACCCCTGGGAGCCTGCCCTAGTTGATAATCATAACGAATGCTTGAAAGGAATTACTCAATTAGTGTTCACGCAGTTTGTCAACTTCTCGCTCGGGGCTGAATGGGGTGGATATTAAATTTTGTTTTACGACCCGTTTATTTGAAGTGTTTTGTCTGAGCTATCTTTGTGAATTCCACGTAAATCTTTGTGTAAAAACGTGCATGTGTTATTTTAATTAAACTTCCTTAAGTGCCTAAGTCGGTAGATACTTGTCTGTAAGAACAATTCTTAAGAGAAACTCGGTAAGAATTTTGTTCGTTTATCGTATTGCCTATTGCTGCAACGACATATTTGAAACACATTTTCTCGTCGAAACTGTAAGTTGCTAAAAGATTGCGATACTATTTAACTATGACCAGTGACTCATCATTGGCATATCAATCAAATCTGGATTATTTTATTTTTAATATCAGCACTTTCGTGGCTATTTTTTAGTCCACTGTTATGGATGCCATTTTTGGACAAAATATTGGTTGTGCTCTATTACAGGCATGTTTGTATAATATTAACAAGACTTGTTCAAAGTATATTAAATTATTGTAAATACAGACCGCTCCACAAACACGACTTTAAATGAACGCAAACAATCACAACCACATAATATCGAAAACGTTTATTTATATCGTAGTAACTCGCCGAACTTGTTTCAACAAGCCGTGTTTGTATAGAATCTAGTCAGAATACTACAAACACCAAATCCTCGTCTCAATTTAAATATTAACAGTGATCTTAGGAGGTATGTTGGATTGTCATCGAGGACTGACGTTGGCAAACATCCGAGGCGGTGCGACGCGACGTCTTGTTGCGGGAGATGGTTTAGTGATTTCTAATTTATCGACACTTTTAAGTACGTTAATAAAACACATTGACTACTAGAAGCTGCTCTCAACTTCGTTCGCGAGTAGCTCAAATATGACATTGTTTGCTAGCAGGAAAATACATAGCACGCAGTGTTCGGTTTTTGGAATTTCGAGTTCCATACGGAAAGTTCGATTTTATAATTGAACTTTAGTCTGCGATACAAAAAAATTGTAGAAATGTGATTCGAATGCAGTTTCTGGCTTGCTCAAGACAAATCGATGAACTAATTAAATTAATGTTTGGTAAGTGTGACGAAGGCTGTTGCTTAATTTAAAGTTGTACCCACCTGACGAAACCTGCGTTGCGGATTTAAACTTATGTGGTTATTTCACCTTTTATTACTTATGTGTTTTTGTTGAATAAATTATTAATGTCAAACTGTAAATCTACAACCTAAAATAATCAAGGTTGAAAAATAAATGGCCACACAAAAAACCTCTGTGTTTATTTAAATACTTAATGGATAAAAAATTTAGGGGCTAATTGCCCAGCGCATAAAAAATACGTTAAAGCCTTGCTCAGTTAATGTCAGATTAATTCGTTTAACAGATATTCTAGTAACGGTTTTATGATGGTAGACACTGTCGTGCGATAAACGAAAGATAAAGCATCCCTCCCTCTCGCACTTACGAGTTTTGGAACGAAAGGGGTGCCTTGTTATTATTGATCACTTGACAAAAGCTACCGAGGCATAACATTTTGTTTTTGATTGATTACTTTGATCCAACGCTTTGATATTAAAAGCATAACTACCAAGGATCTTAACATAAATAGCCGGACGTAGGCTCGCTAACAAAGAACTGAAGCACCTCTAGTCCGCCGGTTTCTTTAACGCTGGTTGGTCAGGTCATTGTTAGCGTGCTACGGGTAGTAGGAAAAAACTTGTTGTGTGCGTACGGCTCGTAATTACAAAGCAATCGGCCTACTACAAATGATTAATACAGTAATCTATTGGCGAGGTTCCGTCCGGCTATTTATTTTAAAGTCCTTGGTAACTACAAAACCTTTAAGTGACTAGTATAATCGCAAATATCGCAATATGTGAAAGATATTAAGAAAGCCAATGTAAATCTTGCTTGGATCTTTCCCATATTTTATGTAACTTAAGTCACTTTAATCTAGTTTTTTGAGAGTTTAACACAAACCTATAAATATAGTGAGATTCAATAGAAAAGGACAAACAAGTAAACAAACGGATTTACCTTCATTACTTCGTAATCACGCACTTTTTAAGAACGAACATAGCCTTATCAACAATTTATATACATAAACCTTGTATTTTCATTCATATTCAATTAAAATATCCATTAATTATTCATATTTCAGTAAAAACAAACTTAGTCAATACCATTTTTCTATATGTCAAATGTTACTCAAATTTTTTTACTCATCTAAAATGTAAAAATCTATAATGTCTTTGGATTCGTAGTGATGGGAATGTCCGTTCTTTAAAAAGTATTACTTTTTATTAACAATGACATTTTGATATCGATTAGTATTTCGGAAAGATTATTTTTTAATTACAGATTTTGGCAATGAATGCCATATCCAATAAATGTATATAGGAAAACCCACCTACGAAAAAGGCTAAAACAAGATCCTTGCGTTTACTCGTCTGATTACAACCGCCAAAAGAAGTGACAAATTATGTGAGCCTGGTACAGGGCTGCGCCGCCCCTGTGTGCGAAGTGTGCAGCGCACACAGGCGCCAATGTGATAGGGGCGCCGGAAGTCGAAACACGACGACAATAAAGAGGAACTGCTGCATAGGTTTCGCACAAAGGCGGGCAGCCAAGGGCAGCAATGGCCTGGTGAAATCATACTCATCCATCACATCAACTCTTGACCATCATCTTGACATTTCGGACAAGCCGTGACGTCCATGGTTGTGAAAAGACTGGCGAGGCGGGTGTCAACATCTTCTAGCCGCGCGTGTTTTCCGAACTACCCGCACTTGGCCTTGATTTTACATACGGCGCTATAATCCTCCTTTCTGCTTCGTCGTCGTCTGGTATAAGGCCATAGCTATCTATAGTATCTATGGCCTTAATTAAAAAATAACCATAACTGACAAGAAGTGACAAAGATTAAAGAAACGTTTATTCGCATTATTCTGGTCTTCCGATTTTGTTAGAAATACGACTTTGCTTTCCCATTTCTTGACTTCGAAAAACATCGTTTTTTGGCTGGACTTTTACTACTGGATAGCAACAATTTGGCTCTGTAATTTACGGACTGTGCTTTCCCTTAAAAATATTGTTGAAAAGGTACCGGTAAAGGTAAAGGTAAAATAGCACGTAACTTTAAAAACTGCGTTATTAGGGTTCCGTACCCAAAGGGTCCCAACCGAACCCTATCATCAAGCCTTCGCTGTCCGTCCGTCATAGGGCTCTAGCTTTTGAACCGTAAAAGAAAAAGACTTAAAATTTTCACAGAATATGTATTTCTGTTGTCAACAAAAGATAATAAAATAAAAACAAGAATTCGTTAGGGAGTTAATAATAATTTCATGAATGTCAAATGGATTGATTAATTAATGTTATACCTTTCCCATCACTATTTCACAGTAAATCCATAGACAATAGATCCAAATTGTCAGTCAACATATTTGTTATTGTATTTGTTCAGTTCTATCGAATCTCACTATAGATATTTACTAATTAAAACTACACCAAACCACAAACCACGGAACTTTTCGCCGGTTTGTGCAGTAACGATCCAATAAACATCAAATTTAATTTTATACCCAAACGTTAGTCGATATTGACCATAATTATCGATATTCGATACATTTATTGCACTAGCATTGCCCTGTGTGGTGCGACTGCATCCAATTCGTTATCGGATCCCGTGGATTTGTCTAAAGCCCGGAGCACGAACCAGTAAATTTCCTCCACAAGCAAGCAACTGGATAAAGTAAGATACTCGTACAAAAAGAACAAGCTTAATTGTATTTTTTTTTTGTTGGTAATAGAACGAAAATGGGCACGGTTAAATAATTTATGGACTACGACAAAGTTTGCTTGGAGTTGGTAAATAAAAACAATGAAATTAACTGAAAAGTTTACGTGGTAAAAATCGGCAAAGTCAGAGTTGGATTCACGCGCCGAAAGTTCCGTATCACACCACAGCAGACATCTATCGTTGCCAAAAAAAAACAAAGTTTAAGATTGTTTTTTGATCTAAATGGTTAATTTTTATGGGATACAAGCAGATTTTTTAATGATATTTAATGAAAAAAATCACTCAATGAAATTGTGGCTCGCGTTATATTTACGCGGAATAATCCTATTTGTAATATATTCCTACTATCTGTAGTGTTTTAGGCAGCACATTGACAGTAGGTACCTAATAAGTCACTGAACTATTTTATATGTATAGATTAAAATTATAGTCATATTTATTATTGCTTTAATCGTATAAAGATTAATAATCCTATTATTATTGCCTAGATCCGCAACTATTTCATATACATCCAATAAATAACATTCATGTTTAAAAAAATGTGATCGTCCCAGTGTTTTACGTATAATGAATGATAGGTATATCAATATTCCCATCACAGGATTGAATACGGTTTTGACCAGCAATTTCATTAGCGAACAAACCAAGAATTAATCTCGACAATATGGAATAACGCGTAATATTTACTTAGGGATTGCCTTCGGCCATTCGTTTATTACACACAAAATCGTTTGCTTCCAAAAATAAACTCACATTAATACAAATTAACACTTCAATTTTATGAATGAATTTAAATTACAGTCATAGGCTTAAGTTGGAAATAAATGATAATCGTAAGTAGAATAATTATTATATTAAGTGAAGAAGCGCTTTGGAAACCTGTTGTTCAATTTTCTTTTAAATTCAGGTATTACCTGCCCCGAATAGCTGCTAGTAGATATATTTTGTAATAGGTGTTAAATAAAAACACCGGCCAATTGCGAGTAGGCACACGAAGGTTTCATATCACCATCAAGCAAAAATACGGTAAAACACTTTTATTGTAAGAGGGCGTTTATAGAGACCTGAAATTTTCACAGAATGTGTATTTCTGTTGCCGCTATAACAACACATAATAAAAACAAAATAAAGCTTTTTTGCTCTATTTTAATAATGGTATGGTTAGATACTTGATATATTCATGGAATGTGTATTTGTATTATTGTCGTTTTAACAACAAATAATAAAAATAAAGTAAAGTTAAAAATAAATGGGGACCCTGTACAAGAAATGTGTTTTCTGGCGTCTTTTTGCTTGATTTTATTAATGGTGCTGGGTAGATGCTTGATATATTTTAGAATGTGTATTTTAATTGCTGTCTTAAATGTGTATTTTAATTGCTGTGAATAAGTAACAAAAGATAATAAAAACTATATAAATTTAAACCCGTGGAGAATTCTCTATTTGAGAACTATGAAATGTGTTCCTCCCGGTTAACTACTAGGCAAGTCGGTGGAAATCGAGTTTGGTGGACTTCTTTATTTACTACATTCCAATCCACTCTATTTTCAAATTAAACTACAAAACTAACTTTGTAATCCCATGTATTTATGTAGGATTACAAACTTACTTATGCAGTTTGTTTTGAAATTGCAATATTTTTAGGTTTTACATGACATGATAGGCTAAAATTTGGAGCCTGCTAGAAGTACCTTAGAATTATGATGATCATCAATCAGCCAGTCAATGACAAAACTAAGGAAATTTGACGTGCAATAGTTCTTAAACTATAAGTTTAAATTAAATGTTATTAAGAATATATTTAAGTCATATATACCGCTAAAAATTCAGGGTTCTAGCTTTAGCCAGCACAATATTACGGGAGGCTGATGGCCTGAATGGCTTCGAGAAAAGGATGGTACGATTTACCAGATTTTCTTCTTCGTTACACTCTTGGCAGTGTCTTGCATCTCGTCCAATTGTTTAACTACGGCACATTGAAGTAATTCGTGTCGTTTTTATCAAACTTCTGTCTTTAAAAACAAATTCCATAAACCCAAAAATTTTGCATGTGGAATGGAACGTTATTGCATAACTACGTTCAATTATTTTATAAAACCCAATTACCGAGGACTCACACCTATTACTAGATAGCCGTATTGTTCAAGCACAGTTACCTAACAATAATCCAGCCAAGACACAATAAGCTGAAGAGCAATCCCTTCCCGATACTAATATCGGTTCGTTCAGTAATCGAGCGGGGAGTTGAGGCCCCAAGAAATATCGACAAAGTGGGTCATCGTTAGCCACAGTCCCAATGGACTAATAGTCTAGCCGCTCCCCTAAACGCAGGCTGCTGGTGCTTATAGAGACAGATATGGGAACACTCATCTATAGATATAATAAAATCGGAGCAAAACTATGTTTATACACGTATCACGTAAAAACTATGAGACCGATGTCCATGAAATTTGATATACAGGTTGATTATGACCGCGGTTAACAGTTATACCTAATTATAACATGTTTAGTGCCAAGCAGCGCTACGTGTGCTATGCTGTAGCTTCGTAGCACCCGTAGATGTTGAACCCGACTATATCGGGTCGAAGCATTCAACGTGAAAGGATACCTGACTGCGGCGAAGCAAAGAGACATTTAGCTTATTTCACCTCCTCAAATTAAATTGGGGGCAATCCTAGTGACACAATAAAACCAGTAGGTACTTCTAGCTTAAAGAACTGTGCAGGGACACCAACAATACGTCTTACGTCTTGTTCATAGCGTTGGCTCAATTATCTACTCACTATGCCATACTTAAATTTAATAGTAATCTCTCATGAGATGTTGACTGTATGTACAGATTTCACAAATCTGCCGTTGTAACAAATGGTAATAATACTTTTGCAGAAGCCTTCACTCAAAGAACGGATCCGACCTTTTATTTAGCAGTTTTTACTTGTGTTTAGCAGTTTTTATGTTTAGCTATACAAACCTAAATTAAAAACTCTTTACTCAATAGATTAAAAAACACGTGCTGTTTACGTTTAAAAACCTTTTAGATTAGTTAATTGGTCATAACTGAATAAAATTAATTATTGAATATCTCGTAAATAGTGCGAGTTAGAATACAAGTGTCTTCGAGAAATTAACTTTGTGACAATGTACAATCTCCTTCTACCCTCACCTACCCTAAACCTTAACTCGACGTCATGGAATATTCGGGATCGTTCGGCCCAGTCAGTGTGTGCCGGATTGACAACGAGAGCGTTTGTGCTGCAACCCTCACGATTCCGAAAAGACTATTAACGTAAAGGAAAGCACCCCGTGTCGCGAGTGGCTACCGAAAACATTGGCCCTAGGTCGCGAGTGGATTGAGTGAAACAGTGCACTGTACTATAGGACTACTCTTTACCGTCGAGACGTGAGTACCTGTCTTTCTCCTTTCTACCAATCTCCGTACATTGTCACAAATTTGGTGGAGGTGCGAAATCCACGCCGTATTTTTTTGGGAATTTACATTTATAAATTTAACTAGAGATGTCTGACGCGGAAGAAAAAACCGTTACTCGTGTATCGGATATTTTTAAATATTTCAAGTCGTTAAATTTAGAGAATTTGAATCCGGCTATCAGGCAATTAAAACAGGAAATTGAGTCACAAAATGAACAAATTATGGAATTACAAAATAGAATCTATACCATGGAATCAGAAGTGAAAGCGCGTACACAATCGACGAGCAAAGGGGTAGGCGAACGAAAAACCGAGCCACCGGCGGCCGCGCAATTAGAGGAATCGAGCGAAATAGACAAAAATAAATCAAAAATCTTACAAAACATGCTCACGGATTTGCCAGTTTGCGATGGCAAAGTTGCTCATCAACTTATTACGTTCATTATTGCGGTTGATAAATTAACCCAGCTCAGGCTAGTCCCGCAGTCCGAGTATGTCACTTGGATTATGACCCGGACAACTGGGTTTCTCGCGGATTGGTGGTCTCGCCGAGCGGTTGCATTTGATAATTGGCAAAGCGTTAAGTTACTCATTTTAAAGGAAGTTTTGTCCCCGATTCACATCGAAACGTTGAAAAATGAAATGTGTTTGCGTGATCAACACGAATCGGAAACATTATTGGAGTTTGCTCATTCCGTAGACGCGGTAGCGAAGGCCCTGAATCTTGGTTGGTCGGAAGAGGTATTAATGCAAACAATTTTGAGCAGAATCTCTCCAAAAACTTATTATTATCTAAGGTGCAATCCTATGGACATAAAAGATATTTCACAATTAACGCAAATAAGTAGCGAGGTTGAAGGTGCCTTATTGCGGGATAAGTTATATTCACAAACTTCTCGTTTATATAATCGTAACAATAATGTGAGTAATACGTATCGACACAGTATACAGCCGGCGCGGGAGTCGTATGTGTCTTATTCGCGCGGCAACGGGGCGATGCGCGGGAGTGAGCGAGAGGGCAGCGCTAGCGGTTCGATGCGACCGAATCTGAATGCTTCGATCTCGAGACAAGCGCCGCGCGGACCACGCTGTTATGAATGCAATAACTATGGTCATTTCGGGCGCGATTGCGAACAGCGTCTGAGGCGAGTACAACAAACTAATACGGGAAACGCAAACAGGGAGTAAGCCAGGATATCCACCGTCAGCTTACTCTCGCGACAGTAAATGAGGGTGGTAATATAAGTTATTTTAAGGCGAATAATAAACCGTATATTAAAGTAGTTACAAGTAATTATGTGTTTCCTGCGTTAATTGACTCCGGCGCATCTCGCTCGTTCATCGATCAGAATTTAGCCGAAAAACTTAAGGGCCGCCGCAAAGTATACGTGTCACAATGTAATATATTATGTACGACCGCTAGCCAGGAAAAGTTTATAGCAAAAGAGATAATAACGTTACTGATTTCGATACATAAATTCACTTGGAAATTTCAATTTATTGTGGCTCCCAAATTGATAGTACCTTTAATATTAGGATGTGATTTTATTAATAAAACTAAACTTATTTTAAATTTTTTTGAAGGCCACGTATATTTTCAATTTAAGCCATACAATAGAATTAGCTTGATAAGTAGGTCAGAACAAAATGATTATGAATCAATTAACGAACTCCAAGTTGACGAGGACATTAAGGAACGAATAGAAAGGTTATTAGAGAAACATAGAAACGTCGTATCTGAAAAATTAGGGAAAACTAACATTATGAATTACGAAATAAAACTCGTCGATCAAATTCCGGTTCGTTCACGGTTCTATCCCTTGTCGCCGCCGAAAGCAACCGAAATGGAAAACCATATTGCTCAACTTCTCGAAAAAGGGATTATAGAAAAATCTAAGTCACCTTATGCGTCACCGGCCTTCTTGATTGATAAGGCGGGAGGTGGAAAACGACTGTGCTGCGATTATAGGCTGGTTAATAAAAAGATTATATACGATAGCTACCCAATGCCATCGATTGAGTCGGTATTCCAATATTTGGGCGGAGCTAGATATTTTACGATAATTGACCTTAACAGTTCATTCAATCAGATACCCCTCAGCGAGGAATCTAAGGCCGTGACCGCATTCATCACGCCTTTTGGTTTGTATCAATATAAATATGTTCCTTTTGGACTTTGTGTAAGCCCACAGTCTCTAAACAGGGTTGTCGACACCGTTTTCGGTGACATCAAATATAAGTTCATTATTCCCTTTGTTGATGACATTTGCGTATTCTCTAAGGATAAAGAATCTCATATTGGTCATATAGATGAAGTGTTGACTAGACTCGGCCAAGCAGGGTTAACTGTCAACCCTAATAAATTAAAATTATGCCAAGAATCGGTTCGATTTCTAGGTTACAATATTAGTTCGCGCGGTCTATCCGTCGACTCCGATAAAATAAGCGTCGTCGTAAATTATCCCCAGCCGAAAAGTTTAAAACAACTCAAGACCTTTCTCGGAATGACTAGTTTTTACGCCAAGTTTATTCCGCGATACGCTGAAATAGCGGAACCGCTAAACATGTTAAAAAAAAAAGATGCTAAATATCTCTGGGGACCGGATCAAAACGAGGCTTTCGCACGCTTAAAACGTGAATTGGTTTCACCAAACGTTTTGAGATTCCCAGATTTTACGAAGAAATTTATTCTACAAACGGACGCTTCCGGGACGGCTTTGGGGGCTGTGCTGCAGCAGGAAGTGGACGGCGCGCTGGCGCCGGTATGCTTCGCGAGCCGCGCCCTGTCGCGCGCCGAGCGCCGCCGCACCGTCTACGAGCAGGAGTGTGCCGCCGCGGTCTTTGGCGTTACTAAGTTTAAGCAGTATCTCGAGGTCGCGCCATTCGAACTGCAAACTGACAACGCCGCATTGTCTTGGCTTTTTGAACACCCAAAACAGATCGGTAAATTGGGAAGATGGATACTGTTACTGTCTAGATTCAAATTTAATATTAAGCATATTAAGGGCAGTTGCAACAACGTAGCAGATTGCTTAAGCCGAATGTACGAGGATGCGGACGAAATCCAATGTACGGCGCTCCAGGACTTTCCCATAAACAGTGATTCGTTAATGAGACACCAGATAAATGATCAGTTTTGTAGCAATTTAATAATAGAATTAAATAAGGGATCTAAAATAGCTAAATACAAAATAAAAAACGAATTGCTTTGCCGACAAGTGGGAAAAACGAATAAGTGGCGGATAGTGCTTCCGATTTATTTGAAAAGTGCTATTTTGAGCTATTACCATGACCAGGATATAGCGGGCCACCTAGGCATCACGAAGACTTGTAACAGGATTGCAAAAGTATTCTGGTGGAAAAATTTATACAACGATGTCAAGAATTATGTAAGTTCCTGTTTACCTTGTCAAACGTCAAAACCACTAAATAGGAAACCGGCTGGATTAATGGCATCGACACCACCCGAAGGTATTTGGGAGAACGTGTACGTCGATTATAAAGGCCCGTTACCTACTTCAAAAAGCGGAAATAAGTACATTTTGGTCCTTATGGATGCCTTCTCGAAGTGGGTGGAATTAATCGCTGTACGCGCCGCGACCGCAGCTAACACCGTGCGTGCGCTCTCGCGTCATGTTTGGGCGCGTTACGGACCGTCGCGAATGCTCGTGTCAGATAACGCAACACATTTTACAGCTGACGTGTATAAACAGATGTGCAGGGTCTGGGGAATAAAGGATGTTAAAATATCTCCGTATTTTCCACAATCGAATGCGGTCGAACGCGTGAACCGAAATTTGAGCGTAATGTTGAATATCTATTGTAGGAAGGTTAAATCGACGTGGGATGAGTCATTGCCGAATTTTCAATTGGCTCTTAACACTGCAACCCACGAGAGCTCAAATTGTACACCCGCGTCTGTCTTTCTCGGTCGGGAAATTAGGAATCCCATAGAAAATAAATGGGAAGTAGATAGGGTTATTAACGAAACGGATGAACCCGGGTGTAGGCGCGACTTAAATGAGGTAGTTCAGAACTTACGTGCAGCACACGAAAGACAAAAGTATTACTACAATAAACGCAGAAGGCCTTCTACATTTAAGGTGAATCAAAAGGTACTTGCGAAGTGTTTTCCTATAACCAATGCCGATCGAGGTGTGTACGCAGCTTTCTGCCCACGGTGGTCAGGGCCCTACAATATTAAGAGTATAATAAATGGTCAAGCCTTATTGTCAAAGCCGAATTCAAATATCCAAAAAAGAGTAAATATCTCTCAGGTAAAACCATACTCTTCGAGATTAAGTGGGGGGGAATGTGACAATGTACAATCTCCTTCTACCCTCACCTACCCTAAACCTTAACTCGACGTCATGGAATATTCGGGATCGTTCGGCCCAGTCAGTGTGTGCCGGATTGACAACGAGAGCGTTTGTGCTGCAACCCTCACGATTCCGAAAAGACTATTAACGTAAAGGAAAGCACCCCGTGTCGCGAGTGGCTACCGAAAACATTGGCCCTAGGTCGCGAGTGGATTGAGTGAAACAGTGCACTGTACTATAGGACTACTCTTTACCGTCGAGACGTGAGTACCTGTCTTTCTCCTTTCTACCAATCTCCGTACATTGTCACAACTTAATTTGACCTGAGGAATATTCCCTTAAAAGGAATTAAAAAAAACTCGGTGTAAATTAAAAAAAATAAACGCTAGAGTTCGATTTATTATTGGTTTATAGGTTCAGGTTTAAACGTTCTAGATTTCCGCAACACTCCGTCTGATATGGGCCAATTTCCGCTTGTTCGATGTATTTTTAAACTTAAAATAAAATAAGTTTCTGTCAAAAAAAATTTTTTGAGACACGTTTTTTATTGCCAACTGTACTTTTTTTTGGTATAATCGGGAACTGCACGTCACAACTAATCAAATTAACCCAAACATGGTGAATTTATTTTATGTTATTTAGTTGATCCTATGGCTATTGTCTACCATCCGGCTCCATCATCCGATCAGCTTCATGTCATAATAATATTGCATTGTCATCTGATTTACATATTCTTGCAAAATTTCAGCTATGAAGAAACAGAAGAACTTCTATACCATATACTTAATATATAACAAAAACACACATACACACACACATGCGCACACATAATATGTTGATATAATTACAAATAGTATAGTACACTTAAACTATCATTACCATTGTTTAAATTTAGTTTTAAGTTAAGTTAATTACTCAAATAATTTACACCTAGACTGTAAAGAACATTTTGTTTAGGTTACAACTGATACATATGTTAGGTAGAGCGGGATCTCCTGCCACAAGTATATACAATACTTACTAGGAGATTCCAACCATGACCTATTTGTATACCTTATAAGTAACCGAATAAACTTTTTTCATTTTTTCATTTTTTTTTTCATTTTCAGCTCAATCGGTTGAAGATATCTGCTTCAAAATTAAGTTGCAAGAATCCACCGGAACAAACTGATACTGGGTGAAATTTATAACGTGAATCACGATAATAAAACCTCAATCTTTCCATAGTTTTGAGCAACTTTTACTATGGGGTCAATTTCGTAAATGCAAAAAAATCAGCAGTTTCATAGACTAAGTCATGAGTCGGAAGACCAAAATGTATCAGAGGGTTGTTTTTTTTTGCATTTACAAGGCTGACCCCATAGTAAAAGTTGTTCAAAGTCATTGATAGATTGAGGTTTTATTATCATGATTCACGTTATAAATTTCACCCAGTAGTTACATACATACATTGCAAGTTAAATATTGCTAAGTTTTAATAAAAAATACCAAACACAAATACATTTTTCCCACAACCCTTTCAATAGAGTAGAGTCTTAATGAATCTCTCACACGCTCCGCTGAATAATAATGTTAGCACTTGGACCAGCTTTACATTGTAAATTTGCCATGTTGTGTAAACTTAGCGCGGGAATTAACACTGAGTAGCGACTCTATTATTAGATTCGTTAAGTACAAGCATACTTTGTAGAATTGAGTTCGTCTTGTTTTATGAAATAGTGCCTGTATTTAAAAAAATAATAAGATAAATCGTTTTTTAGTCATTATAAATATCCTTCATTTTGCTTCCCATTGACACGATGTATTGTTGGGAAGCAAAATGATGGATTTACGGTGATGGCGTACATTGAATCTAGAGCTAAAGAAAAATTCTAATAATACTTAGAATCCTGAGAGTAGCGAAGGAGTCAAGCGCTAATGCCCAAGATAAAATAAGTGTGCCACCGTGTCACATGCGGTTTTCGCACCAACTAAGAAACATAATATCATTCAAGGTACGTGTGTAAACAGGCTCCAAAAATAAGAAGATTACCAAAAAAATAAAAATTCACACTAATGTGCTAGCACAGAAAAGCACTTTGACAACTCTTAAGAGCTTAGAAAAGGTGCTTTACGGTAATAACCTGACCTCTATCAAATCATCTGCTTTGCCTTAATATTAGAGAATTCCTCATGGCATTAAGTTCGCCTTTTGTATAATAGCTACTAAACTACTGATAAGGGGTAACAAATCTTTATTAAAATCTGAGAAAACATACAAAAAGGAATAAATTTAAAATTAAAACTAAAATTAACTAACTAAACCCTAAACACCTTATTCAAATAATGTTAACGTACGACTATAGTATGTAGATTGTAGATAATATTTCATTCTTTATCAAAATTTCAAGTTTCCCGCTGCCACCCCAACACTTTATTTCTTTACTTAAGTCGTAAAAAGCCACTAAAGCATACATTAAACATGTACTACCCCAACGTCGTGATATTGACAGGTGCAACAATAAACTCAGGAAACCATTTATTCCCCATACATTAGTCCCAGTTACACTTAAGGTCTCTTAGAGAAAGATTTATTGCCTTCGAGCGGTGAGCGTCGGAAACTAAGTCCGTACCTGTCAAAAATATAGTAGCCAAAGCTCGAGGGTAACGAAATCAAATAAAACTGGTCAAGTGCGAGTCAAACTCGCGCTTAGTTTTATTTTACGTGCCACAAGACACGCAAAATAGACGCAAAATCGGACGACGAAAAACTAGCCCGCGTAAACCTAAATATAATCTGGGGGCACGGCAGTGCCCCCGCTAAGTCGAGCAAAACAAAGGCACGGCCGTACCATCCTTTTCTCGAAACTATTTTCAGCCTCCCGTAATTTTGTACTTGCTAAAGCTAGAACCCTGAATGTTTAGGGATATAAAGGGCACAATAAAACTTAAATATATTCTCAATATCATTCAATTTGAAAGTGTAGATTAAGAACTACGTCAAAGTTCCTTAGTTTTGTCACTGATTGATTCACTGACTGATGATCATCATAATTGTAAGGTACTTCTAACAGACCCACAGGCTCCCAATTTTAAATATAGTTAGCCTATCAAGTCCTAAAAAACCTCCAAATATTGCAATTTTCACAACTGCACATATAAGTTTGTAGACACATGTGATTACAAAGTTAGTTTTGCAGTTAAAATTAGAAAAAGAATGGATTGGACTGCAATAAATAACGAAAGATCATTTACAAAAAGAAATGAGATCCCATTAAAAATATTACATGTAAAAAGACGCAAGTCTCGCTACGCAGTTCTTTGCACTCTTACACGTGGAGGGAGGATTCTTTATTTGAGAAGTATTAAATGTTCCTCCACGGTTAAATAATAGGCAAGTCGATGAGAATCGAGTTCTGTGGACACCCCCCCGGTACTGACCAGGTTTAACATTGCATCTCAAAATTTTTTGTTGTAAAAGAACTGCGTTGCGAGACTTGCATCTTTTTACATGTCATGTTTTTGATGGGTACCTATACTTATATCTCAACTACTTAGCTGGCGAGTACGAATTTCAAGATCGAGCACCAGTGAGAGCTTAGAAATAAACGAATCGATCGATTTCTTGTATTCTAAAAAAACACACGAAAAATGCTTATTAAATTAACTAGTTACCTAAAACGTTATTCTTACCAATCTGTCGTCCAATATGTCGTGCGATCGGTCGCCAGCTGACTTATTGCAAGGTTATAGGCAAGTTGCGGTTGGCAAGTTGCGATTGTCTTCCTCATAACTCTAAAGGCGACTCTAGCCGATCGCAATAACATGATGTCAGGGAAGTTTCAAGGAGTGTAGACCTGTAATTAACTAATAATCTAAAATAGCAGTGATTATTTAGGCTAGCAATTTTATATAAAATTCCACTACGCGCTTACGTGGACTAAACGCTCTAAACCTTAATTTCGTGGTCCATCGAAGGATAGGATATCTATCCATGTTTGAGCGAATATTTTTCAATCTATGAATAAGTATTACAAAACGTGTAAAATAAGTTTTAACTTACAGTGACAAACTGATCCAGCGTAGATATCAGCCAGAAAGTTGTCACGTGCACAGATAAGAAAAACTGCACGTCTCGCTGCGCCAAAGCTGAGAAAGATTGATGGACAGAGCGAGATAGTTGGTTATAAATTTGTTCTTAGACAAAGAAACATTACCCCGGGGTGATGAGTGGTAAAATATATATTTTTACTCATATATGCATACAGCTAAAATGTATTTAGCAGAAGTGAGTGTGATCTTCATTTATTTATTTATTTTAACACACTCAGCCTATTTTTTTGCATAAGAAAATGGATCGTAGAATTATATGAATGCTACTTTTTATCTCGAAAACAGTCAAATTTTCACGGTTTATGTGATATAAATGAATAATGTTTGCCACACGGGTGAAGGGAAAAAATACCTTTGAAAGTTCAATACCTAGGTCTCATCTATTTTTAAAACCAAACTCATAAGTTCTTCTCATAAGATTTTCATATACTTTTTCCTCCCGTGGGAGTTATAGATTTTTATAACCCACGGGAGGTAAATCGGCTCGAGCTGGTCTATATGCCCGCGTGTTATAACACCCTTTACGAGCAAGTGTGATGAAAATATATTTACTTTTGCCGTTTATAACAAATATGTAGGACGAGGAAAGCCTATAAACCTTCGGGTTCCTGATCACCTTCGGTCACCTTGATGGTTGTGGTATCCAGTATCCGACCAGTTGGGTTACTGGTGTATCGCTCTTTACGTGTGTTGTCCACAATCTAAATGTCACTTTTTTTGAAGACTGACTAACTCGCGACCCTTATGAGCATAGTGATACTGTAAGAGGTATAAAAACTCCAGCCTCTATGTTCTCATATGAGTTTTATATTGTATGTTGTCTCTAATGTCAACCGCGCCGTGCTAGATATGTTTGTAGCCCGTTTACCGAATATTTAATAATAAATAGCTGCTTTATATTTTTCGTTTATCAGGTTATGGGCCCAGGCAAAGTGAACATCGATGTACTACTAAATGAAAATATACCGCATTTGACCGGGTGGTCGGCCGTGGCGTTCCCTGGGGTCAAACCAGGTCGCTTGTCCCGGTCCACCTCGATAGGGTCGGACTAGAGTCTCTAAATGTCGCGTTGATAATAAACAATGACCGTTATATGATAAATGCGCAGAGACCAGAACAATTCCTTAAGTTTCCAAAGAAGCCATTCCATCTTTCATTCCATCTAATAACTAGCGCCCTCTCGGCGACCTCATGCAAGCCAACAATTAGATGTTGTTGGCTAATGTAACGTTGTTATTTTATCGTGATTTTCATGTAGGTGTATAATTTGTATAATAATATATCTCTGTTGAGCTACAGCTGCGTAAAATGAAAACCTATTTGAAGTGCTCGCTAAAGGCGCGATAAATAACTGACGTTAAATTGACTGCGAACAGTTTATTGCCCTGAAACTGCGAGCAGAACTCAAAGTAACGCATTTATTCCTTCAGCTCGTTCCAGGGGTGAATTAGGTTTCATTCCAATGTTGTTGCCTAATGCTAGCCGTTAGCTGTATGTAGGGGGTATTTCTTAAAAGTTTATTTTTAATGGGAATGAAAAAAAACCGATTTCAACTGATTACAGCTTTTTTTATAGGTGTTATACAGGGCGGAACGAAATGAGGGACTATCCTGCAAATGTGGCATTGTTAAAGTCCTTTTTTTTTCAAATAAATTATGTTAATATCTAGGCCGACCGAAAAGGAGATGGCGGGCTGACCTGGACTCATTTCAAGTCATACATTAAACCGAGACGAGTGGCTGAAAAAAGGGGAGGCCTTTGCCCAGCAGCGGGACACACAAACAGGCTAGTAAAAAAAAATATCTATCACCGTTTACAAGTTTAGCTATTTAAACTTTCATGCAAAAAACTTCGTGTTTCAACCCTATTTAGAAGTCATACGCGGGCATAGACGGGAGCTTTTATAGTATGATACGGCGGTAGCGCTAACCAAATATTATTATAATAATTTGGTTTTTCTTTCTTATTACAAGCATTTAACTATATTTTGCAGGTCGATTCTACATCAAATATATGACAATATTTATTTTTAGAAAAGTCCGTGGTACATACAGTTCCGCCCGGTATATTGGCTTTTTTAAATACCACTACCCATTGAAGAAGTATAATTTTAGTTCAAGCTATATTTAAAATTCTATGAATTTCGAGACTGGTGAAAAATAAAATATTCTCAAATATCACATTTCATATTTAAAAAAAAAAACAATAGTTGTGCCTGATGTACTTCTTTTTATATTGATCTAACTTTTTACGTTTTTATAGACTTTCGTTTAGTGCTTGACGTATTCTGATTTTTGGAAGTCGAAAATTACCACATCTGAACTAGTCGCAATTTCATTTCTAACAGTTACAGTCTTGGCTCTTCATGTAGGTGATTCAATAAAAAACAAAATAAAAAACCGGCCAAGTGCGAGTCAGATTCGCACACGAAGGGTTCCATACCACCGTCGAGCAAAAAGACGCAAAAAAAACCCATTTACTGGACCTCTTTTTATTTTTAACTTTATTTTTTTTTCTGACAGAGGCTTAGTAATAGGGTTCCGTTGGCATCCTTTGGGTACGGAACCCTAAAAACATTGAATTATATACTAGGTATTCATTAAAATATAAGTACCTAATAATTTGAAGCAAATTAATGTCATCAAATTAAGACTTTAATTAAGTCACAATTAATTACAAAGTGTGACGTCTAGATTTCTAAAACGTTTGAATTAAATCATAATAATGTTCTTGTACGAACATCTGTTACATTTTCTCAGACATTCGGGCAGGTGTCCTCTAACAGTGATCGAATCTAAAACAACATAAAGGACAACATTGCGACCTTTTTTTTATTGAATTAATTTCGCATGGCCGCGCCCTTTGTCACAGGAATCAATCGTTTGTCGAAATTTATCCGTTACACTCATTCCAAATCTAATAATAAGGGTCATGTTTTATTTGAGTCTGTATTGGGAAGTAACGGGTTTTATCGCTAGTTTTATGTCGTCGGTTATAACTCCGAAGACTGACACTATTAATGTCATATGTATACGTATTACGTATGCTATAGTAGTTGTATTTTTTTGTAGTTATAGGTTTTGTTATAGTTATAAGATACGTATACTTAATAAATTTTATTAATACTTACCAGGAAAATAGGTTGACACAATATTCATGTATTCATACTTGTTCATATTAATTTCATTCTTAAAACTGTTTTAGCTATCGTATATATTATCATTGACCCTAGCGATTTATAATTGCTATTTGAAATAATATTCACGGCGAATATGCAACTGATTACACATTAGTAAATTGAATTCTTGAAGGTATAGCATTTTATATCTCAGTTGTTATAATGTTGTTAGTAATCTCGTTAAAACTAATAAATATTGTTCTGTTTAGGTAGTGTTATAGTTATCTTATCTAAAACATAAACTTATGTTTCGGACAATTATTGCTGTAAATTTTCATCGAGGGAACCATGTTACTGTTTTTAAGGTTGCGTACCTCAAAAGGAAAAACGGAACCCTTATAAGATTACATTGTTGCCCGTCTATCCGTCCGTCTGTCTGACAAGACCATTTATCTCGGGAACGCGTGTAGGTATGGAGTTGAAATTAAACCATATACTCAGGTCTACGGTCCCTTGAAGCCATGAAAAAATCAAATTTCTAAGTTAGCGTAAAAAAAGATACAGTCGTTTATGCCGCAAAAAACGTGTATATTGACACTTTCAAGGGAATGAAAATTTATAGGGCACTTTCCGTTGACCTAGAACTATGAAAGGCCGTAGCAGGATAAGGGAAGAAAATATGCCCTTGAATGATTAAGAACTGTTTATTTTTTCTATAGTTGCTTTCATTTAGTTGTATAATTGTGCAAAGTTTGGTTAAAAAATTCCCAGTGGTTCAGCCGGGAAAAAATAAAAACAAAATTTATAAAATTTGACGTATCTCTAAAACTATAACTCTTTATCATAATATCTTTAATTCATTTTGGTTAATTAAATAGTACGTATGCCTTAAAAGAAAATTGAGTCTCTATCTTTACAATTTCTGTAAAAAACACGTAAGTCAAAATTTCAAAAAAAAGTTTTTTTGATTCCTGAAGGAGTGACCACTCTAAGTGACATTTCTAAAAAAGCCTTATTTAACGATCTGTCAGTCATATAAGTTTGACGGTTAAAATCGAAAAGCAACAGTGTCAAAATTAAAAAACTATGTTGGTCGGATTCTGTTACATTTTATTCTTATACAATTCTAATACAGCCAAAGAACTTAAACATAAATATTCTGTGTAAAGAACTAAAAATAAAATAAATTTATGGCATTTACTCGAATATGTATCAACTTAAAAATGTCTTTTACTTCTTATTTGAATCACTATCGCTATCTTCATTAACGGTAACACTAATACCGTTTCTCAAAAAAAATCCACTAAGAATTTCGGCAGGCTGCATGATTTTTGATAAATATCTTGCGTGCGATAGGTAGTACACAATAGGGATGATGACTGGGTTAAAAATATGTAATTCTATTTAGTCCGTCAGTTAGATTATGGAAAAATATGGGACACGTATTTTTTGGTTTATCAAAATATTAAAAATCGACAAAGTTATAGATCTTCAAACTTCTGGAGTGGGGGCTTGTGACGTCACTTCTGAGTGAAAATTGTACTCAAGAGTGACGTCACTCGAAACTTCTAAGCACTTTATCCTCGTCAGTTTTTGTTTGTCAAACAAAACAAAAAATACGTGTACAATATTTTTTCATAATGTAACAGACGGACTAAACAGTTTTTTTTAGTCATCTAGCCTATTGCGGCAATGTGTGATCAACACCCTACCTACGAATGAATATATCTGGTGAAACGATAAGTAAGGCTTAATTACAAATAATGATGATTACCTATTTGAAAAAAAAGGTTTTATAAGTTAAAAGGCGACAATTAATACAAATACAGGGTGGTTTTCGATAATTTGTACATATTAAAAGGGGTGAAATTCCAACTGATTTTATCGGTACAAATGACTTTAATTTTTGTTTCTGGGCAAAAAAATTTTTTTACAGATTTTTACAGTTTTCTATGAAATTTTGGGCAGTACATCTGTTTGACGCAGTATAACTTTTGATCTTATTGTTCAAAGCTGTAAGAAAAATGTTTTTAAGATCACAATTAAGTGCTAAACGAAAATAAGCATGAAAAAATGGTCACAATATTCGCAAACTTTCGAGAAAAACGGTGTTTTCCGTGAAAAAAAAACAGCCGTTTTCACAATTATATTTTTTTTTGACGATTTTTTCTTCAAGTCGGTTGGTTTATTGTTATTGCTACTAAATAACGTGTCTATTGCCATGACCCTGCATTTTTTTCTTACAATTTTAAGCAATTAGATCAAAAGTTATATCGTGGCAAATAGATGTAGGTACTGCCGAAAATTTCACTGAAAGTTTAAAAATCTGTAAAAAAAAAACGAATGACCACAAACAAAAATTAAAATCAGTTTTACCGATAAAATTGGCTGAAATTTCACCCCTTTTCATATGTACAGATTATCGAAAACCACCCTGTATATTTTCAAGCCAATATTAATGGGAATGTCAAAAATTTATTTATTTTTAATTCTTTACAAAGAAGATTTATTTTTAAGTTCTTTGGCTGTATTAGATTAGATTAGTATAAGAATAAAATGTAACAGAATCCGACCAACATAGTTTTTTAATTTTGACACTGTTGCTTTTCGATTTTAACCGTCAAACTTATATGACTGACAGATCGTTAAATAAGGCTTTTTTAGAAATATTACTTAGAGTGGTCACTCTTTCAGGAATCAAAAAAACTTTTTTTTGAAATTTTGACTTACGTGTTTTTTACAGAAATTGTAAAGATAGAGACTCAATTTTCTTTTAAGGCATACATACTATTTAATTAACCAAAATGAATTAAAGATATAATGACAAAGAGTTATAGTTTTAGAGATACGTCAAATTTCATAAATTTTGTTTTTATTTTTTCCCGGCTGAACCACTGGGAATTTTTCAACCAAATTTTGCAAAATTATACAACTAAATGAAAGCAACTATAGAAAAAATAAACAGCTCTTAATCATTCAAGGGCATTTTTTCTTCCCTTATCCTGCTACGGCCTTTGGTAAGTAATACCGTTTTATATTACAAGTATAGGGAAAAAATTTGAAAACTATACATTTGTAATTAAATCATAAAAAATATAGTCTTTACTTAAAGTATTTATACGGAACCCTCGGGGGACAAAACGGACTCGCACTTGTTCGGTTTTTTTTAATAGCCAGCAAGGTATGACAATGCTAGGCAAGAGCCTCCCCCCATAGTCTTCCAATCATCCCAATCCAATGCAACTTGCGGCCTGTGGCGGTTATGTACTTGAAATGGCATCACAATGATCTATCTAAATATCTATAAATTGAAAACGCCGAAACACGTTATAAAAGCTTAGTACCTAAATCAGGGAGATTACTGCGCTCAAACAAGAGCCTTGATCGCCCCGCTTTTACAATGATTTGTTGAGAAAAAAAGGTAAAATCGAAGATTTTGGTACACAATCCCGGAAATTTCCATATCTAAATGGAAAACCGACCCCGAACAATCAATTTATCCAGCAATATCCTCGAGCGGTTTATACCACCTGTACAATAAATATTTATATTTCGCCCCTCGATTTGTATCGTTTCGCTTATTCTGTGCAGAAACTGTTGTTTCGTGAGGCTCGTTCGGAATCGTCGAGTGTTATGGGATATCATTAGGTTTCTGGCGCGTGTCAAAGATATTGTTAATTAAAAAGGAAATACGTAATTACAAGTTGCAATTGATCTTAATAAGGTAAACGTCGTAGTCGTAATGGCCAACAGTTGACAACCTGCTCTCGCCATGACTAATGAGTAATGACTTATCGTTGAGGGGCAGAGTCAATCACTCCTACGTCAAGTTGAACTCTACTTGTGATGAAAATTTAGTTAATCTCTAGCCTGTTTTTATTAGGTGTTTGTATCCTAGAGGACTTGAAATAGCAAGGTTCACTTTAAAGCCAAGCGGTGCACACGCAAGGTACATTCATTTGGGCGGCGAAAAGTTGAAATTCTAAATAAATAATCACGTAGGGTAATCGGAGGTCTCAGATACACTCACTGTCGCCCACTATGAGACTGAACCGCGCAGCAGTATGTTGCAGTGTGTGACACTAGCTATGTGATGGTGCTCCAACACTGGCTGTTATAATTATAAATATTACATAACGTAATAAAACATTTGCTATCGAACATGATATACCGAATTACTATGAGTTTTATGATATGTTAGTAAATGTTATCGTGTTTTATAACGTTATATCTGGAGGCACGGCAGTGCCCCCGCCAAGTCGAGCAAAACAAAGGCACGGCCGTACCATCCTTTTCTCGAAGCCATTCAGGCCATTTTCGGCCTCCCGTAATTTTGTACTGGCTAAAGCTAGAACCCTGAAATTTCAGGAATATATAGGGCACAATAAGACTTATATATATATTCTCAATATCATTCAATTTGAATGTGTAGTTTAAGAACTATTGCATGTCAAAGTTCCTTAGTTTTGTCACTGACTCACTCACTGATTCATTCACTGACTCACTGATCATCATAATTCTAAGGTACTTCTAGCAGACCTACAAGCTCCAAATTTTAAATATAGTTAGTTTTTAGCCTATCAAGTCCTTAAAAACCTAAATATGTTGTAATTTCAGTTACAACTGCACACATAAGTTTGTAATCCTATACAAATACATGCGATTACAACGTTAGTTTTGCCGTTCAAATTGAAAAGAATGGATTGGAATGTAATAATTAAAGGAAGACCACTTACAAAAGAAATTAGAGATGGGCGCTCGTGGGTATTTACCCGGTAAATACCGGGTATTTACCCAATCCACCCGGTATTTACCCGTTTCTACCCATTTTGGTGGGTAGAAACTACTGAGGGTCAAGATAATTAGGGGCAAGTGCTGTACGTGTGGACGGTTTTACCTGTGGACACTACTCATACAGAGAAAACGAATAACCATAGTCAAATACCAATCACTTATTTGAAAAGTATTTTTTTCATATGGCAACACTAGCTAATCGCCATCTTTACTGATTACAGAAACTGTGTGTTTTGAGGCTGCCGAAAGTTTTTGTGACAAAAAGTAATTTTTTACCTTCTTTTAAAGCATGTTTTATGTAAAATCTCTAAATGTTGCGGGTGTCTTTGCAATGGCATATTAATTTATATGATGTAAACGTTATTTCTACAAGATTTCGTTAATCGTAGGTAGCATTTATAGTGACCGGTATGAATTCAAAATAAAAACCGCCGAAATTGTACCTGTGGATACCTCCGTGAATGTACCTGTGGACTGTCCATAGGTACAGTTATACTGAATGTTCCTGTGGACAGTAAAATTAATATACAATATTTTTGTTTGTTTTAGTGCCTCGTAGTAAAGCTGGGAAAAATAGAGACAAGATATGCCTAGACACTCTGACTGCAGCTGTTTGGGAAGTAGAAAATGGAAGTTCAGTAAGGAAAGCCGCAGAGAAGTTTAAAATCCCAAAATCGACAATCTTTAAAAACATAAAATTAAATCACTGTCAAAATATTGGTGAAGAAGGCTTAGAACTCCTAAAAAATGATGTCAGGAGGATATTTAGCGATACTGAGGAGCAACAGATATATGATTACTTAAAAAAGCAGCATTACTACACACAGCATATTCTTCTGCTGACAATGGAGGCATTTTAAAATCCCATAATTATACTTGAGATTTTGCTAAGAATATTAGATTTCAAGAAGAAAAAAAGTAACTGTGATATGCAGAGCAACATATAATTACATGTTGTTTAATTGTATGTTGTTAATTACGTTATTCTAGAAGTTTATTCTGTTTAAAAGTATGTTGTTGATTAATGTCCGTAGGTACGTTACCGTCCATAGGTACGTTTTTGGAGTCCATAGGTACAGACAGTAGATGTACCTATGGACAAAATGAGTGTTTTTTTTAAAATGCTTCTATCCGCCATCTGCGGATAGCTAGCGTAGAAAACATATGTGGACTTTGAAGATTGTTTAATTGTGATTAAAACAAAATAAAGAATTCATTTATAATACGCGTAGTTTTTGTCTAACAACTGATTAAAAGTCAAATTCTGGAAAGTGTCCACAGGTTGAGCACTTGCCCCTAACAATTGAATAAATTAATTTGTGCAAGGGATAAAATATTAAGAAAAATACATTTTGTCATCATCGGAATAATATAATATAACTTGGATTGTTAGATAATGCATAGTTACCGAATATTTTCTGCAGACTTAGCGTTTATATCTGATTTAAGTTGATCGTACCTACAAAACATGAAAACATGTTTGTTTGACTTTTATGTAAATTTTCGAAGTCAGATTTTAAATTTATTTTTTATATGAAAAAATATATGTAAGCCTCCCTTAAAGATTAGTACTAGTCCAAGGTCTCATGCGGGTTTTATGAGATTCAAAAGGCTGTCAAATAATTTTATTTCAATTTCAATATCACTTCTTTAAGAAGTGAAGTTGTATAATTATTAAGACTTTATTAAAGGGCTTTTACAGTTTTATGAAAAATTATTTCTACGACGTGTCTAAATAATTTATCGTTAAGTTTTAGAAATATTCCGGGGACTTAAGATCCTACGAGTACTCTAGTAGTGTTTACACGGTATTTTAAAGTTTTCAGATTCCTAGAAGTTTCTAGAAGATGTCTAGAAACGTCTAGAAGTTACATTAAAGTTCCTTAGTGTTTTATGAATTTCATAGAAGGTTTAACATATTTCTAAAAGTTTCTAAGATGTCCCTAAAGGTAATCTTGAAGAGAGAAACGTAATCTTCTGGATGGTTATATAGGGTTTATACAAGATCCTATGAACTTCATAGATGATACTACAAGGATTAAAGAGATCTAAGAGATTTCTAGAAGTTTCTAAGTTTCGTTTATAAAGTCTTTAAAAGCCTACAAATTAAATAATATTATTATATGGTATATCTGTGGTATCTCTCGTCATGTTTATAAATATCCTAAATGTACAGTAGGGAACTAAAAGGTTTGTAAGGTTTCTCAAGGCTTCCATAAAGTTTTGACACGGTTTTATGAAGTTTCCAGAGACCTACACAGAAACCAAAATCTTCTGTGGTATCTCTTGTAATTTTATGAATTGCTCTAGATGTTACTATAGGTGGCCAACATAAGATTTAAGGTTTATTGAAGCTTCTTTAAAGTTTTCACATGATTTTATAAAGTTTCCAGAAGTCTACAAATTAAATAATATATGAGATGTTAATAAGATTATCAAGTTCCCAAATGACATAAGACATCTCTGAAAAACCACCTAAAAACTTCTTAGGTGGTTTTACAAGGAATCCAAAATCTTCTTTTGTATTTATAGCCTTATTTATGTATTCCAGTTGTAACAATATACGCATTAAAGTCCTTGTAAGGTATTTTGAGGCTTCCATCAAGTTTTGAGAAGATTTTATGAAATTTCCAGGGTCTACAAATTAAGCAATATACGAAATTATCAAGTTTCCCGTCTGTTTTCCGACAAATCTAGAAGTTTCTCGGTGGTTTTACTAATGAGCCAGAATCTTCTGGTATTTATTGTAGTGTTTATGAAGTTCTAGATGCTAAAGTAGGCTTCATAAAGGCCATTTAAGATATTTAGGAGTTGATATTACGTTAAGGTGGATTTAGACCAAATCTAAATCCACCTTTACAAGAAGCTATCTGGGTATCTATGATGGTTCTAGAGATTTTGATGAGATTCCTAGAAGATTCTGTGAGATTTTTAGAAGAATCCTTTAAGTAGGAGGATATTTCAACAAAATTATCTGAAGTTCATAAAACCTTATAAAAGAGTTTTGTGATTTTTCTAGATGGTCTTGTTAAGTTTCTAGAAGATTCTTAAGGTTTTATGATCATATTTAGATTGTAACAAATTGAAATTGATGATGATTGAAATGCTCCTAAACCAAAAATCTGCTAATTTTGTGAATGGGAACCCGTGCCGACTCTCGGTTGTTATAAGTTTGCACCTGGTGTCCTTCGAATCACATACCAACCAGGTACAAACTTAACGCAACCGGGATTGAAGGGCGCAACTATTGTGGCTCTTTTTATATAATTAAATCGCATTTTATTATTTTGTACCAAAGGTGGCAACTAATTAAGAGCTAGAAAATATGTTTTGTTCATAGATTATGTTAAGACCGCATTACAGTTTCAAAATTCAGCGATTTTATTTCTTCATATTTGTAAAGTTACTGGAAGTGAAAAGCTTGAAATACACATGTAGTTGCACACTCTGATTCTGTCTGACCACTATCTTATAGAAATTCGTCACAATTGATCAAAAAAAGTCAAAGTAGAAGCTCAATCCGGGAATCTATTATATCTCGGTTGCGTTAAGTTTGCACCTGGTTGGTATCTAGTGCTAAGGAAACCAGGTGCAAACTTAGCTCAACCGGATAATATGAAACATTTAGGATGAAGTCGGCACGGGTTCCCATACGCAGAATGAGCTGATTGTTGGTTTAGAGGCATTTTAGCACATAACAAACATAATTAGAGGGTATAAGTTACTCAGTTTGGATATTCGCAAAATCTGGGACAACCTAATAAAAAGTGTATCATTACTACTGTTGATGTAATGTAAGATGCCAATTCCGCTATCCATAGCATTTATTCTTACTATATGTCTATATAGCAACAACATTTATAATGGTATTTGCAAAAAATACTAAACAAATAGTTTATACCCACCAATTTGGGTATTTACCCAATTTACCGGGTAGATTGGGTAAATACCCGGGTATTTACCCGGTAAATACCTTGGGTATTTACCCACCGCCCATCTCTATGAGATCCCATCAAAAACATTACATGTAAAAAGATGCAAGTCTCGCAACGCCGTTCTCCTACAACAAAAATGTTTTGAGATGTAAAGTTAAACCAAGTGTGTGCGTGTCAAGTATTTAACCGTGGAGGAACACATTTTATAGATCTAATAAGGGGCAAGTCGGCGGAAACCGAGTTCTGTTGATACCCCCCTGGTACTGACTTGGTTTAACTTTACATCTCAAAACTTTTTTGTTGTAGGAGAACTGCGTTGCGAGACTTGCATCTTTTTACATGTAATATTTTTGATGGGATAACTTTTATAACAGACTATATGGGAGCACCATGATGTAGCAATTACCTACGAGTAGTTTTTGTAACTTGTGTACGTTTACTTAGTAAATTAACTGGATGCATATCCGTGATCCTGAATACTACGATTGTATCATCGTGAATTCTAAGTCAATAACAATAGAGGTGACAGCAGGATGTCAAATATTGAGCATTTAGCGTATCAAGTACTGGACCTTAATAATGGTTTATGAACGCATTTGACTAAAAGCGCTGTAGAAAAACGATGTTATCTATTTTTAACGGAACAATATCTGAACGGTAACTGGCGGCATTGTCTTGAATTATAATATTGTTACAACCTACCCGTTTAGATGGCGCGGTACTATAAACCACGAAATACTGTTCCTACTCATTGTGTACTTGTATACTTCCGGCGCCATGGAACAAGGATTTATTTAGCTCCAGAAATAGGGTTGTCAAATGCGGAATTATCAATTTACTGCCCGCCCACTTTAATTGGATAATGTATATATTTTTCTAGCAACAAGAGCTCTAATTGACGCATTCAACATTTAATAAGGCTAGCAAATATAAAAGTCTTAATTAATTTTAAAAGATGCCTGCCGATAATAGGTTCCTAATAATATAAAGTAAAATTATTATAATATTGTTTTATGCAACAGTTGCATAAGTAGGCTCAAAAAATGGGAGTGGCGCGAGTTGCGATACGAGCCTCTGCGACGACGAGTATCGCAAATAGAGAAGCATGAGCGTTTTTGACTTAATTATACAACGTTGCATACAATACTTTTTCTACGACTAGGTTTTAAAATATAAAATACAACATTAAACATAGCGCGCAAACAAGGCAAGTATGACATATGACTGACAGTATGTGTCTATGGTAAACTTTTTTTTAATTTGACGTATACTCGCTAGTGACACGCAGTGACGATATTAAAAATACTTTTCTTTTTGTTGGCATCAATGAATTTAGTTCGGAAAGTTTTGTTTTTCTTAAAAACCGTAGGTATTTAATTGTTTGTTAAGTTGGCAGTTGTGCATTTTTCTCGTAAAGTTAGAATTGAGCGCATAGAAAAAAGTATTTTTATTACCTACATATCTAGACATCTACAGAATTAATAATAATATATATATAACTTTTATTAGCCTTATACAGGAACGCACGCACATTTCACGGCTATAGGTAGTAACATTTTTTTATACTGTATAAAAAAACAATACATTATGATCATTTTCTTGAAATAACATATTAGTGGAGGTTTTCATTTCCCTTTTTGATAACGGTAAAAGTTTAAAGCGATTCGACAACCCTAGCAACTGTCGCATAACAATGGTGCATCGCGCTATAAAACAGCAGTTGATGAGTTTATAATGAAGAAGCACTGTTCCCGCGAAGCGATACTAAACACCACACTACAATGATTGTGGCAGTGTGCCGCATGCGGAGTACTCTTTTATTCAAATTACTGTGTTTATGAATTATTGCAGACGTAGAATAAATGTAGAAATGTAGGCTAATTGCTTGATAGCAGCCGTTAGATAGGTACTTTTAAGAATGGTCAAAACAAGGAAAGAAGTAATAGGTACTTATTTATTAAATTTTAAATAACGGGTGACTTGATTCATCGAGAGTTAGCAACACTAACCACTTTACGTTCATGCCAGGAAAATCTCTAGGTACCTTACTTATTTATATTACTCTTCTTGAATACTACTATTATGTTTTACAAATGTTACGGAATTGTTAACCCATTATCTAGATGCTGTAAAACATACGTCGCTCGTACTTTTAATGGTTGGCTAGTTAAGTAAAAAAAAACGCATTGCGCCAGAGCTCACCTTTTAATAATTTTCACTGTGTTTATTTTATTAGCATTGTTTCAAGTAAGTTTTTAATTCTGTGTGTATGTAATATTTGAAGAGTTCTCTCGATCCCATTATCAGATTCTGATTTGGTTGCAATGAGACCACATCCCTTTCATATACAAAATTAATAATCTAAATTGGTTCAACTGTTTTCGAGTCATCGCGTAAACAAACATACAAAAAAAACATACAGACGAATTGGGAACCATCCTTTTGAAAGTCTGTTAAAAATTGTTATGATAAACGTCACTCTAAATTGCCAAAAATCAAGCTAAAACGCGTTATTTGCTCTTTTTTTCACTTTACCGTAAAATGGGGTGAGAAGGGATTGCGAGGACAGGTAGGTTACGAATGGGAAGAGTAGGGATGACAGAGGGGTGAGGTGGTTTTTAAAGGCTACTGCTACCTAAATTATTCTTATTGCAAATGGAGTTGTAGTAATATTCATAATCCAAAAGTGTCGATCCAACAATTTGCTCAACTCACCTTAGTATGAAATCCCTTCTTACCCCAACTACGAGGGACTATGGGGTGAGGAGAGATTTTATGCTTATTGTCAAAGTTATGAATGGTTTTAAAAAGTTATGAAAAATACAAACGGCCGCAACATTTATTACAAGTAATTCTAAGTATTATAAGCAATTCAGTTTGCATATGTGAAAATAAAAGTTTATCGAGGTTTAAATGTCAGTTTTGTCCCTACTCACCCCGTTTTACGGTACGCAATATAATTAAGTATTATCCCCTCCACTGATTAAAGCTCATACACAACTATCATATACTTCAATCACTTGTCAAATTCTCTAAGGCCTCTTAGTAATAAAGAAAAAAAATGCAATATAGGTAGAACATGTACAGTCGAGTCCATCATTATCTGAGCAAAGAACGGATCAAAAATATCCGATCTAGTTCTTATGCTTCTGACAATAGGGTCTTGTTCAGATATTTTTGGTCCAATCTTTGCTCAGATAATGATGAACTCGACTGTACTAGGAGCAAATAATTAAAATGTGGGTTGTATAGTGATGGGTCGGCGGTAACATTCCCGTTACCAGTAAGTTTCCAACTGGAATATTACTAGTAACTTAACGGTAAGTTACCCACGATCGGTAAGATTGGGTAATATTGAAAAAAATGTTAGAAAGTAGATGTATTATTCGTGTTAAGTACTAACAGAGTTTATATTGCACCGATTTTTAATCATAAAAGTTACGAATCTTTTTTAAGTTAGTAAATTACCAATCTTACCAGTAACATTCTCAATGTTACTGGGTATTTTCCCAATGCTACCGGTAATATTACCAGGTTAGATACGAAACTACAGTTTTACTTGAGATTTATTGATCAATTACTTAGTTCAAGGAGCAATATATGAATATCTGGAGGCACGGTAGTGCTCCGCCAAGTCGAGCAAAACAAAGGCACGGCCGTACCATCTTTTTTTCAAAGCCATTCAAGCCATTTTCAGCCTCCTGTAGTTTTGTGCTGGCTAAAGCTAGAAACCTTGAATTTACAGGGATATATAGGGCATAATAAGACTTAAATATATTTTCAATAACATTTAATTTGAACGTGTAGTTTAACAACTATTGCACGTCAAAGTTCTTTAGTTTTGTCCCTGACTGACTGACTGACCGATGATCACCATAATTCTAAGGTACTTCTAGCAGACACACAAGCTCCAATTTTTTAGCTGTTAGGCTATCATGTCATGCATGACCTAAAAATATTCCAATTTCATAATCATCAATATAAACTGCATAAGTAAGTTTGTAATCCTATACAAATACATGCGATTACAAAGTTACTTTTGTAGTTCAAATATGTAAATAGAATGGATTGGAATGTAATAATAAAGGAAGACCACTTACAAAAAGAAATGAAATCCCATCAAAAACATTACATGTAAAAAGGTGTAAGTTTTGCAACGCAATCTATCCATTCTATTTCCTATTTGAACTACAAAAGTAACTTTGTAATCGCCTGTATTTATATAGGATTACAAACTTACTTATGCAGTTTATATTGATGATTATGAAATAGCAATATTTTTAGATTTTGCATGACATGATAGCCTTACAGCTAAAAATTTGGAGCTTGTGGGTCTGCTAGAAGTACCTTAGAATTATGATGATCATCAGTCAGTCAGTCTGTGGCAAAACTAAGGAACTTTGACGTGCAATAGTTCTTAAACTGCACGTCGAAATTAAATGTTATTGAAAATATATTTAAGTCTTATTATGCCCTATATATCACTGTAAATTCAAGGTTTCTAGCTTTAGCCAGCACAAAACTACATGAGGCTGAATATGGCTTGAATGGCTTTGAAAAAAAGATGGTACGGCCGTGCCTTTGTTTTGCTCGACTTGGTGGGGCACTACCGTGCCTCCGGATATTCATATATTGCTCCTTGAACTAAGTAATTGATCAATAAATCTCAAGTAAAACTGTAGTTTCGTATCTAACCTGGTAATATTACCGGTAGCATTGGGAAAATACCCAGTAACATTGAGAATGTTACTGGTAAGATTGGTAATTTACTAACTTAAAAAAGATTCGTAACTTTTATGATTAAAAATCGGTGCAATGTAAACTCTGTTAGTACTTAACACGAATAAAACATCTACTTTCTAACATTTTTTTCAATATTACCCAATCTTACCGATCGTGGGTAATATTACTGGTAATGTTACTGGGAATATTCCCGCCTTTAGTAAGTTACCGGTAGCGACCCATCACTTTGTACTACTCAAACTGAACAATATTTGGTGTTGACTATTAGTAGGTAGGTATACAAGTTTTTTTTAAACCGCAACGTATTGTAAATACTTTTATGTTTGAAGCTTAACAAGCAACGTTAATCAGACTGATATCAACGTACATTAAAAATACTATTTAATTTGTATAAAAAAGAGACAATCTAAAGACAGCATAATTTTTAAAAGTTTTTGTACTAAAGTTTTATTGTTTGAGTAGAATCTACGTTTTAATTATTTGCTCCTATTACAGGTCACACCCTAAATATCACTATAAGTTGAGCTTTGGTTCAGACTAGAATCTTCTTTAATTTAAAAATACAACTAACATTTACGACTATATGAAAGAAACATGATGTTTCTTTATTAGTTTTTAATGCAGGTAAATTACACCACAGTTTTATGTTATATACCGGGTGTGGCCTGTAATACGAGCAAAAAATTAAACCGTAAATTCTATTCCTCAAATAATAAAACTTTTGTTCAACCACTTTTTAAAAATATGTAGTCCTTAGATTGTCTCTTTTTCATACAAAGTAATTAGTATTTTCAATGTACATCAAAATCCGTCTAATTGACATTGCTTGTCAATCTTGTCACCCTACAGACGTAATCAATTTTGCAATACATTCCGTGTTCGGATAAACTTTAAAGTGTGCTAAAAATCAAACCACAAGTTATTTTTAAAAGTCGCTGAATAAAAGTTATCTAGTTTGAGGAGTAGAACCTACGATTTAATTTTTTGCTCGTATTACACCCGTTATAGATTCCCAGTCTGGACCAGTGAGTGCTATTTAATTTTTCTGTGTACTTTGATTTCTTGTATCTATATATATACGACTATATCAACAGTTACATCTAAGATTCTATTTAGGCACGGAAAACAAAGATCAAATGCTGTTTGTTACTCATAATTAACGGAGCAGGTAATCAATACTTATCTTTTCGACGCAGCCGCCAACTTTGCCTAAAACCCGAACAATGCCCGAAACAAAATTGAAATGAATGGCCCGAAGTTGTATCCTAATTAGACGTAGACGTACGAAGTTTATACGTCTCCTCAGAGTGTCGAAACGGGAGTTAAACTAAACTTGTTTACCTTTCCACAGATCTGTTTATATGAAACTTGGCAAATACTGAGACACCCGCGGGAATGGAATTTTGCTGAAAGTGTCATTATAGAAAGTTTGCGCCTTGCTTTATTACTTCCTCTTGAGAACATTTAAACCCGTACGTTCTCCCCGGGGGTATTAAGAAAGAATATTAATTAAGTCGGTGGATGCGAACCGGAAGTCGCAGCGTAGTCGGGCCCCCACAGGAAGGTCTGACGACCTGGTTAGGGTCGCTTTAAGGAGCATTCCACGAAATCGTCTACTTTGTCCCGCACGAGACTACTATGGCAGCTACCTTAAAAATATATAGAAAGTCCTAAATTACATTATCAATGTAGAAACGAAGGTATAAAATATTGACATGCCAAAAATTGACTTCCTAACTTTGTTAGAAGTATGAAGAAAATGGCGTCTTGTGCGGGACATTTTGGTGGAATGCTCCTTTAAGTGGATGGAGGCAGGAGGCGTGCGACCACTCCTTGTAGAAGTCTTTGGGGGAGACAGTATGTTCAGCAGTGGACGTATCAAGGTTGAAATGATGATGATGATGATTAATTAACACAGTCGGTGGATGCGATGCGGTGTGGTGTGCACAAGACCGCACTCTTTGGCGATCTACGGGGGAAGGCCTATGTCCAGCAGTGAACAGCAGCAGCAGTGAGCTTGATAGAGAGATAGATTAAATAATAAGATACTTGAATGCGTATTGCGTGGTCGCCATTTCTACCAGGAAGTATCGTCTGCAGTTTAATACCACACTATAAGATCTTTATACCTGCAATGTTTAAAACATGGCATTTACTTACATTATGTTCATTTCTGAAACTTTGACGATATAGTTTTTTCTCAATGATGTGATGAAATAATTATTTCTTTTATTTTATTAGAAAGCGGCTTTTCCGTACGCGTAGCGTGCAGTAAAAGCCACTTTATGGCCAAATGTAGACATAAAATGATGTACACAACACGGGAGGTAATGAAGAGAGCCCTCGGTCGCATATTTACGTCCCTGGCTTGCAGCTCGGGCCGCAAACATCTGCGATCTCAGCCTTTCTTTGTTTAACCACCCTTTGTGTATTGTACTATATTTAAACATTATTGCACATACAAGAGAGTACAAATGGCGGACTTAATGCCATGAGGCATTCTCTACCAGTCAAACATCAGGCTAAACAGAGATATTATAGGTGCGGTATTTAGGTTAGGTAATAATAACAATATTATACCTAAGCTATAGAGTTTTTCTTTCATAAATTAATACATATTATACATATATCAGTGAGGCTGATAACAACCTGAATGTCTACTATGTTTGAGTCTAAAGTCATTTATGACAATTAATATTAAGTTTGAGAAAACGCAATTTCATGAAGGTTGCATATCGTTTAAAAAGCCAAAACATTGTGATTGGTTACAAACATACTGACGTGAGAAATTCAATTGAATGCTATAGTTTTGTCTTCAGTACTAAGTACTAGCACTGTTTCTTTGGTACGTATTTCGTAGGGCCGATTTTGGGCATCAGTTACTCTACCATACTTATTATATTTCGATGTGTAAAGCTCGATTTTTGTAAGTTTTTAGTTTGCTTTGCTACATTACTAATAACATACCTGAACTCGGAAGCATAAAGCTATTCACAGCACTATCTGACCTATATCTTACGTTCTAGAGTTTGCATTTACCTATCACTTCGTATCCTAACTACTATCTAGTCTAATAGAATCCTCTGGAACTACGCTTCGTTATCTTTCGTCAATCTTAAATTCTAATTATCCTCTATTCAAGCTCGAGTTGTATAGAAACTGGGTTTGATCTGATCAGGTGGATCATCCGTTGCCTTTTAGAAATGAGTTCCAATTTACATTTTCGAAATTGAACTCCTAAATTACGAAGGGCTGATTAGGTACAAATCTTTAATGAAATTATATCTTGGTAATTCATTTTTTTACTTATTCGCATCATTTCAAATACTAGTACCATGCCCATTATAAAGGTGTAATCGCAATTTACTCTTGTTGCAGTAGCAGAAAAATTGAAATCCCATTTTTAATTTCTTTTTTTGACGTGACAACGTCTTATAAATTGGTTTGCCGGGTGACACTTCAAGAAACTGCGTTACGCTCCGCTCACGTTATGCGCTCACAATGAGAGCGAGTGAGAGGCACGCGTCCCTTCCACTCGGGCATGGTTAGTCGTTGTCACGTAAAACTTTCGCCCGTATACCGACTTTACAGGCAACCAATTTTTTTTTCAATAATTTACTGCTGCCGTCTACACCTTACCATCGCGTGATAATGATCAGTTTTAAATGAAGGTTCAGTAACTATATTGTGTACGTAACCTGGCAATGTACTTGAATAAATGAAATGTTAGACTACTTGTAATACAACAACAACAGTTGAAGATATTACTTTGACACTCGTCCCGACTTTGTGAATATTTTATCGAAGCTATTGCTTTTCGCACAATTTTCCACGAGCGAAGTGATGGATTGGAAGTGAAACTTTCCCTTCATATTTGTTTCTTTTCAATCAATTTCTCAACTCCGAGGAAATGGGGAAACTGACTATGTTCAAGATGCGGTGTTATAAACTTGCACTTTTAGATAATTATTATCGCTTTTATCGGAAATTTATTCGGTGAGATCTTTGTATTCTAAAAAAACCTTAGAATACGATTATTAGGTACCATACCTTTTAAACGAAAAAGCTCTTACTAACTGACTCATGTGTGTATTTCACTTTATTACACATAAAATCATACAGAAATAATACAAAGATCAATCAAAAGGTCATGAACAAAGGCAACCTTATCCCTTTATTACTACTTACTGCTACCCGGTTATTACTTTGATGTTAATTTCTAGCTGCCAGACATGAGTACCTGAACTATCTGACATCAGTATTACTGAAATTGTAAATGAAATAGGACTTTAACATATTATTTTACTCGTACATAAATTTTGATAGATTTTTTTTATATTTTATGAATTGTGATCATTTTGACATTTATATCCGCAATTGACTATAATTTACTATATTTAACTGTGATAACTGTATTGTGCTACTTGTTAAAACTGTATTTGCATGCATTTAAGTATGCTATTTACTGCAAATAAATTATTTGATTTGATTTGATTATTGTGTCAGTATACACCGTGTATTTTTTGATTTCCGTTAATTTCGACACGATGTTCGGTTCATTAACAGAAGCTACCTGGTATGTTGCTTTTTGTTAAATTCGAAAAAAAATTTTTTTTTCATTTTTCATACAAACTAAATCAATATTACTGTGTGGGAGGGCTCTAACACTTAATCTCAATTAACACAAAGTTAATTTTCACCTACGACAGCACTTGTCAACACATGGCTCAGTGGTAAATAGTTTGCTTATGGAGTGAGGGGTCCCAGGTTCAAATCCCAATAATTCCCTTTTTCGTTTTTTTTTTGATTTTTGTTATCGAAGACTGATCCATTAATAAACAGTGAGATATCAAAAAAAAACTTGGTAAAAATTTTGAATTATTTATATTTTTTTGGATTGTTTAAAAACACCACGATTGACTGTAATCTTATGCGTTGATAGATGACACTATCCCATCTACTAAAGATAGAGTAATATTTATAGGTTAATTTAGGTACGAGACAATAGTAAAACGCTAGTTCACAGCACAACTGACTTTATTTTCGGGTTTACCCTCAATATACAATTATTATAGTACCCCCCATAATGTACGGACACCACACCTCCCCCTCTTACAGACAAAAAAAAAAGCTTTATAATATGATTTATCCTAGATATGTAAGTACTTATATTATACAAGGATATGGTTAATTAGCTAAGGTAACTATCCCAGTGCTTGACATTCGTTGGCACTTATTATTTTGATGCTTGTCAACAAAGAGAAAGTAACCGGATGTCAAACATTGGTACGTATACCTTACCCATTTTAAGTTATTTTCCCTAATTTAAGATTAACCAGGGCGTTCAGATATTTAGTAAAGGAGAAATACATCCTAATTGTTGTACTTATGTACCTACTTATTAATTTCTGCCCGTAATCTACTTAAAACAGTAGGGATATAATATAACAAAAATCTATTACGAGTTAACTTAAAAACTATGATGTTAAATGATAAGTGCGTAAGTCACTTACATCGACTGGTAAATATTTCGTAACATCTGTTCCATACCTATAAGCAAAAATACCTTACGTTGTAAGCAATAAGGTTCAAAGTCAATCAACTCCTTTTAGCTTTATTTATACGTACATTCTTATTTTTCTGGCGTGAATATATACTACCAACACAATATAGCAACAAACAAATAACAATGAAGTTTAACGTTGTGTAACGTTATGTACTTAACCTAATACAATTATTAATTGCTAATAGTGTATTATAGGTCCTATGATATACGATCGTGCATTTACCCTTGGTACCTACTTAACTAAATAGTATGATCAAAAATTAAACTTTATATTTTCCTTTCGCAACCACACAACTACGTACGGGGCGCTTTCTAATTAGCGCGGGATCGGGTCCGGGTTCCGGTTCCGACGCGGTGATGGATGCAACCTCAGTGCTGTTTTTCGGCGTATCTCCACGATCTTTGTTAGGTTTTGGAGTGGACGTCGGAGACTAGTCAGACAGGTCGTGGTAATCGTCCGATTCGTCACTCACACCCGGATCAGAGCCAGGACGCTCACTGTTGGATTCGCATGGCTCCACTTGTGAAAGTGAAAACCGGTTCGCCGGTGTTTGAATCGGCAACAGCTGATCGATGTGACGCTTCCATTCATGTCCGTCCGCAAGCTGCACTTTATAGGTAAGTGGCGCTTCGCGTTCGGTGACGGTAGCCTCCGCCCACTTGCCCGTGCCGCGGCGGTAGTCCCGCGCCAGCACTGCGTCCCCGGGCTGCGCGTGGCGTGCGACACCCGGTCGCTGCTGCCCGGCGCGCTCCTGGGCCGCGCTCACCCGCTCATCACGCTCGAAGGAGGGCAATATAACGTCTAACCTCCCCCGCAGTCGTCTGCCCATCATTGCCTCTGCCGGAGTCCGGCCCGTAGTACAATGTTCCGTATTGCGGTATTGAAACAGAAATCTGCAAATTGCGACATCGACGTCGACCCCCTCGTGTACCGCTTTCTTCATTGCCCGTTTAACCGTCTTGACGACATTCTCGGCGGCGCCATTGCCGGCCGGTCGGTACGGACTCGTTACTGTATGAGTAATATAGTTTTTTTTTATATATTCTGCAAACTCCGCCGATGCGAAAGGCGGGCCCCCGTCACTCACGATTTGACTGGGTAGGCCAAAACGGGCAAACTGTTCACGCAATTTAAGCACCGTCGCCCCGGCCGTCGTGCTAGACATTTTTTGGACTTCGATCCATTTACTGTGCGCATCGACAGTCACCAAATAATGTTTGCCTTGGAACTCACCAAAATCGACGTGCAGACGCTGCCAGGGGCGCGACGGGAAGGCCCAGGGGTGCAGCGGCGCGCGCGCCGGCGCGTCGCGCTGCTGGCGGCACGCCGAGCACGCGCGACACAGCGCCTCGATCTCGGCGTCCAACTGCGGCCAATACACGTACCCGCGCGCTAAATTTTTCATTTTGACGACGCCGAGGTGACCTTCGTGCAGTTCGATTAACACTCGTCTCCTCAGCCCGTCCGGTATGACAACCCGGTGGTTGTACAAAATGCAACCCCTGTCGATCGTTAATTTATCTCTTCTATGCAAATAAGGTTTCTCTAGTTCGGCTACCGCTGACATCGGCCAACCTTCCTTGACATAATTATAAATATTTTTCAACACCGCATCTTTTAGTGTCTCCGACGCCACCTCCCTTGCGCTGATCGGAAAAGACTCCTCGACATAATTTAAATAGGAGATTGCATCCATTCCTACGTCTTTACGTACGCACGGCAAAGGTAATCGCGACAGGGCGTCCGCATTGCTATTATCGTTCGACTTAACAAATTCTATATCAAAATCATAAGCTGCCAGCCGCGTCGCGTATCTTTGCAACCTACTGACGGCCGCTTGCGACAAACCATGCTTAGGACCGAAAATGAACGTGAGGGGCTTGTGGTCAGTTTTAATGATAAAATGACGGCCATATAAATACTGATGATGTTTAATGACCGCCGCAATGATCGCAAGCGCCTCCTTGTCCAGCTGGCTGTACGCGCGCTCCGCCGCGCTCAGCGTGCGCGACGCGAAGCAGATCGGCCGCTCTGAGCCGTCCGGGAAGCGGTGCGACAGCACGCTGCCGATACCGTACGAACTGCTGTCAGCCGCTAACACCAGAGGCAGCTCAGGCTCATAGTGCACTAATACTCGATTACTAGCCACAATATTTTTAACCTTTGTGAATGCCCTGTCACAATCAACCGACCAGACCCAATTAGTGTCTTTACGTAACAAGCGGTGTAACGGGTACAGCAGTGAACTTAAGTTAGGTATAAATTTCGCGTAGTAGTTAATGAGTCCAAGGAACGACCGCAGCTGGGTGACGTCACCGGGCGCCGGCGCCTCTACAATGGCTTTGATTTTATTCGGATCTGGATGCAAGCCGTGCTTGTCAATAATGAACCCTACATACGTTATACTATCTTGCATAAAAGAGCATTTTTCTAGTTTGATTCTGAGACCGACGTCGCATAATCTTTCAAGTAACGCCGTCAGGTTGGCGACATGTTCGCCCCGGTTCCGCCCGGTTACCGCGATGTCGTCGAGGAACACCGCGACACCCAAACGCAAACGTTCCTTCCCGCAAACGTTCAGATTATAAAAATCACACTCCGAATCATCATCACCGTCGAGGTAATTATGCCCGCGGCCCGGGCCCTTCGCGCTCTGGGTTTGTGGGCCCTTCTTGCACATAGTCTTGAGATGGCCCTTCTGGCCGCAGCAATCACACGAGTAGTTTCTGAACCGACAGCCATCCGCCCGATGCGGCCTGCCGCACCGCCAGCACGCGCGGTGGGCGCCGGCGCCGGCGGCCGGCGTGCGCGCGCCGCGCGCCTCGGCGCGGTGCAGCGGCTCGGCCGCGCCGAGCCCCGCGGCGGCCGCGCCCGCTCCGCAGCCCGAGCCGCTCGCCTGCGCATGCCGCTCCGCCGCCTCGAGCGCCAGGGCTAATTCCACTGCTCGTTTGTATGTCAGAGTTGGCTCCGCGAACAAGCGCGACCTCATGTCGTCACTGACCAGGCCGGATACGAATTGGTCTCGCAAATTTTCTTCTAGGTTACTTTTGAAATCACAGGTGCTAGCTAAGTGTTTGAGGGCCTGCAAGTACTCGCTCAAAGTTTCTCCCGCTCTCTGTCGTCGTTGACGGAACACGTGTCGCTCCGCGATTTCGGAGCGTTTAGGTTCAAGATGGTCGCTGACTATTTTCACCAAAGCGTCGAACGTTTTTTCCTCGGGGTCACTTGGCGCACACAAATCGCACATCAAACTATAAGTAGCTTCACCGACTACAGTAACTAGAGTTGCCACTTCCAACTCGACCTTAATCTCATTTAAGGTTATGAACTGCTTGACCCGCCGTATATACGCCGACCACTTTTTACTCGCTAAGTCAAACGGTTCAATTTTTCCTATCGGCATGTTTCCGCAACCCAATACACCGATTATCAAGTCAATTCGGGTTCAAGACTCGTCGCCAGTAATATTTATAGGTTAATTTAGGTACGAGACAATAGTAAAACGCTAGTTCACAGCACAACTGACTTTATTTTCGGGTTTACCCTCAATATACAATTATTATAGTACCCCCCATAATGTACGGACACCACAGATAGAAACACATTTGTCAAAATAAAATAAATTGTTTTAATGTAAATGATTCTCAAAATGTCCGCCTTCATACTCTAAACATACGTTTAATCGCGTTCGTATTTGGCGATTTAGGTTAACTTCAGTGGCACGCATCTCATCGGCTTTTTCTTGGATTCTCTGGAGTAGGATTTCTCGGGTTGCAATGGGTCGCGAATAAACTCTTTCCTTTAGAGTGCCCCAGACATAAAAATCGAGGGGCGTAAGGTCTGGAGACCTGGGAGGCCAAGCGAGTGTTGGACTGCCGCGTCCTATCCAACGCCCGGGAAAATTTTCGTTTAAATATCCGCGTACAATATTAGCGAAGTGTGCGGGTGCCCCATCGTGCTGTATCCAATGTGTACGCAGTGTTTCCAACGGCAGGTCATCAAAAAAATCTAATTGATGCAGAGATTGCAAAAACGCCAAATAATTTTCACCACCTAGCCTGGCTGGAATTTCTACAGGACCAACGAGCTGGTTATTTAAAATCCCCGCCCACATGTTAACCGAAAACTCGTGTTGAAAAGACGATTCTCGGGCAAGTTTCGGATTGAACTCGGACCAATTATGTGCATTCTTTGAGTTCACAATCCCAGCTCTTGTGAATTGTGCCTCATCCATCCATAATATCTTGCTTATTAGCCGTGGATCTCGTACCAAGAGCTCGTTAGATCTTTGACAAAATCCAATACGAGAAAAATTATCGTGTGGCAAAAGACCCTGCACCTTACGGAAATGGTATGGATGTAGACCATAAAGTTTCCACAAACTCCACACTTTGTTATGAGAAACGCCGAATATTAGCCCAACACGCCTTGTGGAAAGTGTCGGGTCTTCGATGATTGTGTTTATGATGCCAATTTCGTCTTGTACATCTAAATTTACGTCCCGTTCGTGGGGTATTGGCGGCAGGCCTTGTTCACCTAGACGTCTATGCATCTGTAACAATAAACTTCGAAATAAATACCTACGTGAAGTATTTCTAATAAATACTAATGTAAAAAGTATCTTAGAAATAAGATGTCGAAAATGCACAATACTCACGCTAGTAAATGTGTGAGGATCAGGAGTTCGGCGATCGGGGTATCGGCGGTGGTACTCCCGAGCCGCTTCAGCGGCATTGCCGTTGCAAAGCCCATAAATAAAATGGATATCGGCAACTTCTTGAGGAGGATAGTTATATCGCGGCATTTTCCGTTAAGAGAAACACAACTGTTTACAATTATGACATTGACGTGACACATAATAAAATAAAAAGTGTGTAATGTGGAATAAACTTACCTCAAAAACCTCATTGTAGCAAATAGCTATGATGTAAAACTCTATACTGACAAAAAATTAAAACGTAAATAAAATAAAGGACCCTTCACACTGATTCGGTCATTAAATTGATTTATTGAATATCTGAAAAATAGTAAGAGTTAAGACACTAGTTTCATAGAGAAATTAGTTCCATTTAACCTGAGGATTCTTCCCTTAAAGTTAACGGAAATAAAAAAAAACACGGTGTATAAACAGCGAATTCAAAGAACCCGCTTGTGTGCAATAAACTTGTATTTTATAAGGCTATCGTAAACTCAGTTTTCTATGGTCCAACGCACGCAACTATGGTCCATATTTTTGATAATTCCCCTGTAACTTCCCAAAATTGATGTGTCATATATTTTTTTTTCGCTTTAGTCGTGTGAATCATGAACAATAATTGAACATATACTGTATCATGTAACTAACTGTAGCTCAAAATAGTATGCAACAGTCACGAGAGTGCATAATATCTATTTTGGATCATAGTTGTGAGCACTGGACCCAAGGACCTTAAAATAAATAGCCTGACGGAGCCTCGCTAGCAAAGAACTGAAGCATGTCTGGTCCGCCGGCTACCTATTTGTGAGTGCTGCTCGCAATAGGAAAAAACTAGATGATCGTGCGGCTCGTAAGTACAAGCAGCCGGCTTACTAGAAATGTCTTCAGTTCTCTGTTGGCGAGGCTTCGTCCGGCTATTTATATTAAGGTCCTTCACATAGAGACCTGAGTTAACGGTACCTAACAACCAACTATGTAGTTTTCACCGAATATGTCATCCCACTAATTCCAGAGAAGCCTTTCACCGGGAAATTGGGAATATAGCCTACAATGCCACTTGGATCAATCAAATATTACTCAAAGGACAACGTGAATCAAAAGAGGATAAATAAAGCCTGAGGGGGGATTAAGGCTGCTGGTTCATTGAGGCGGCGGTGTGCGAAGTCATTTATTGACGCATTGGTTTCGATTTTTACATTTAATATTTGTTCAGTTGTGTTTTATTGCTTTTAGCGAAATGGCTCTTTAAGCCGAAATCAATAGGTGGACCATTACTGTTGCAATCAACTTTCTTTCCTTTTTACTTTTAGAATCAATGGGATTGTTTTTTAGCACAATCATGTCAAGATTGTCAATGTACGAGTATATTACGATGGAGTAAATTTACCTCTATTAATACTCTGATCTTAAGGATGTTCAAACTGTAACGATATCCTTATTATTTACAAAATTTCAAAAACTGATAGCTAACTTAGAAACAAGTTAAAAAGGGTAAACTCGATCAGCTTACCTGTTACATACACTTATAATAACAACTAGAATGTAAAAATGCATGTAAAATAAATTGATATACTTACTCGTTTTTATCATGTTACAATTAAGATAACAGTTATAAAAGTATCAGTTATAGTGTAAGTATAACCAACATTATACTTATACTATACCTGGCCTAGTTTGTATTCAAAGTCAGTAAATTACGTAAAACAGAATATCAAAGTGACGTCACGTTACCCAAACACAACAAAAGAACTTTGCCGTTCCCGCGCATTCCATGCCGTTGCTTATGACTGACAGACAGTCGTTAATGGTGCGAATTCCTTTCAAGATAGTATGAACTAGACGTACTAATTGCTAATGGTACCCATTTGCCGTGTCGCTTGAAAGGAGGAGCAAAACCGAGTTACTAGTCTAGAGTGCTATAAAGGTTTTCCTTATGCTCTTTGTGTAACGTTGTTTTGCATTTAGAGAATGCAAGTAGAATTCATTTAATGTTGAACAGACGACAATTGCTTAAAAAAATACATCTCTATAAATTTTATTCCCCAATTGGCACTTTTCAAAAATTCTACAATTTGAGCCTAATGTCTATCATATTTATAACCTCATTAAAACTCTTGAATTAGCTATTATAGTTTAGCCAAAGCTACCGATTATAAACATTATTCTTGGACATGATAAGCGCACATGATCGTTGCATTAAATTTTCTTCATTTACATATTACTGTACTTCTGGATTTTAATGAGAGGAAGATAGAGTAAACCACATGTTGCGGTAAGCTTACGTAATTAAAGTCTCATAATACCGAGGTTAGCAAGCCATTACTGCAAGCATGCTTATGCCTGTAGCCCTCATTTTTAGGGTTCCGTAGCCAAAATGGCAAAAACGGAACCCTTATAGTTTCGTCATGTCCGTCCGTCCGTCTGTCCGTCTGTCCGTCTGTCCGTATGTCACAGGCATTTTACTCAAAAACTACATGATGGATATTGATGAAATTTGGAATATAGGTGTCTTGTATAAGCCGCTACTTAGTTTGGTAGTTAAATAATTAAAATAAAGATTTTTAGGGGGGGCACTCCATACATGTTACGGAAGCTAAAAAAAATTTTTTTCAGAAAATATCAACGTGTGGTACATAGTTCGACAGCTCTTCCAAAAACATTTTAAGGTTTTTTGTAATGTTTTTGATTAAGTGAATACCTTTGGAAATAATCGCTCCGAAAGTTGTGAAAATTGTGTCCCCCCCCCTCTAACTTCTAAACCGTGTGTCCGAAGAATATGAAAAAAATCACGAAGGTAACGCTTAATTAATGCTTTCAACGAAAATTATTTTCAACAAGATCGAATAAACCGTTTTTGAGTTATTGCCAATAAACTGCGCTTCTCAACAAAAGGACGTAATTGCTATGAAGATACGCTCTTTTGTTGTTGTACTTTTTTACATCGTATTTTTTACCTTATATTATAGTTACGGCTATGGAACCCTACACTGAGCATGGTCCGACATGCTCTTGGCCAGTTATTTAATTCTAGCTTTTTCAGGAAGTAATTAAATTTTAATTTTTTAGCATACTTGAAGTGGACTTGGCCTGGTAGTCAGCTTTTTATGAATACACTTTTAATAACAAGACTAAAGCTTTTGTTTATTTCAACCTTAGATTATTAAAACAAATAAACTAAACACTTCACAGTTAAGGAAGTTGAGCACCGTCGCTGCCGCATTTGCAACTGCAGGAAAATTCCAAATTTGCAGTAGCAGCCTATTTTCTTATTTTTAAATATATAGATAAACTAACACAAAAAGTAATGTAATAGTAGGTAAGTATCAAAGTATAACAGTACTGCTAAGCATTTTGTTTGAAATTTATCGTTATTTACATCTTTTGGAAGGTACTTTAATTATATATTCAGCTTTTATTTGACATTCATTATAGCCTTACCTATTCTTTATATCACGGATTTATTACAGACCTATTTGTTAGAATTCTGAAAAAACTCCAAACCAATTTTGACCTAAACAATATTCTAAACCGCAAGCAGTTTAATTTGGAGAATGTTGTACAAATTAAAAACGCCGGAGAATCCAGGTGCGAGTATGTGGCTTGTTTTCACTGGGCGAAGTAATTTGGACGGCGCAGGAACAAATTAATTTTATTTCGGGCGGAACTGCAGGTGCAAGTTTGTTTCTTGTTAGTCGATAGCGTGAAATAAGGAAACTAGGTAATATAGTGACATTTCTTTTATATAGGTTGAACATTTTTAGAGCTGGTATATTTGCATTTTATTTCTTAAATACACGTTATTTTCGGTAGAATATTGTCGCTAAACTATTCTACTTCTGTTAGTTAGTTTTAGCTGGTATATTTGCGTTTTATTCGTTAAATACTAAAGCCAGGTTTATATTTGTCTGACGTGACGTGTTGTGACGCATCGTTTGTACTGGAGTGTTGTCACATCACAACACACTAGTGTGAACGTTACCACACTAAATGTATGAAACCGATTCCGATCTGATGCGACACAACACAACACGACAGATAAATGTGAATGCGGCTTAATACTGTTATTTTCGGTAGTATCCAGTCTGTTATTCTCCGCTCTTTCTTTTAATTTCTAATATGTCACGACTAAAACATTCTCCGTTGTCTACTAAATTAATCTATTGTCGATTTTCTTCTTCTTCCACGCAGCATTCCACGAAGTCGTTTCGTAAGGGACGCTACCTTTTTAATACTTTTGACATGTAAAAGTAGGAAGCTGAATGTCGGTGTAGTAATATTATAACTTGGCTTTAAGATGGGTAGTTTAATAAGTTTTTTAGGGTAGCTACCATAGGGTTTCGTAAGAGACAGAGATTAGATGTTTTCATGGAATGGGGGAGACCGGGTATGGTTGTCTCACGGGTTGGTTGTCACAGCAGCCATTAAATAATACGAAACGAAGGAATAAGTGCATAGGTCGTACTCTCTCGCGCGAACTTGTCGCGCGAGAGAGTACGACCTGTCACTGTCTCACTATATTGAGTGGCAAAAGATAGGTATGGGACCTTTTTCTGGCAGCAAGATTTTTATTTTCATTGTGTTTTCTTGTATATTTTTTCTATTTTTTGTAACTTTCTGCTGTCATAAATAAATGTATTTTCTTTCTTTCTTTCTTTCTTTCTTTCTTTCTTTCTTTCTTTCTTTCTAGTACTTGTCGAGAGGTACTGCTGCTTCTCTACATTGATATTTACTGCCTGGCTACTCGAATTCAAACACTCGACATTTATTTTGGGCATTGGTTGTATTTGAGCTTTTCCCCGTTGAAAAAGACCGTTGGTTGGTAGTTAGCTATTTGATTACTTAGATGGAAACATGATACTTCAGTCTTGCTTGCACTAGGTATTAGGCGCCAGTGTTTGAAAAAATTTGTTAGTCTTTCCAGATCGTGTGTTAGGGTTGCTTCTCCTGACGTGAAAGTTTTGCTCTGTGCGACAAGCGCTATATCATCGGCATAGATGAATTTAGTAGCATCTGTAGAAGGAAGGTCGTGGATATATAGATTGAAGAGTTGAGGAGCCAAAACAGACCCTTGCGGTAAGCCATTATTAAGTTTCTTCCTTTTACTTTTGGCGTCTCCCAGGAACACTTCGAACTCCCGCTCACTCAACATACTAGTAATGAGATCTGCTATTTCCTTGCTTGGAATTACCGACAATATTTTGTAAACTAGACCTTGCTTCCACACCGTGTCGTACGCAGCTGTTAAGTCTATAAACACTGCTGTTGACTTTTGGGCTTTTTGGTATCCAGCTTCAATATGTGTCGTAAGGGCCAGTACTTGATCTGCACAGCTTCTCCCAGTTCGAAAACCAGCTTGTTCAGGCGGAGTGACAGCCTCTATGTGCGGTTCAATTCTAGTTAGGATTAAGCGTTCAAGTAGTTTGAGTGTGCAGCTAAGAAGAGCAATTGGTCTGTAGCTTTCGGGTTCATGCTCAGGCTTTCCCGGTTTTAGGACTGCAACAACTTTTGCTAGCTTGAATTGTTTTGGCAGTTTGTTGTTTTGGAGGATATAGGTAAACAGTGCAGATAGCCAGTTCACAGCAACCGGGCCCATGTGACGGATGAATTCGTTGTAAATATTGTCAGGGCCAGCAGCTTTATTCGTTTCGCCCAAAATACCTCGGAATCACTCTGGACAGATCTCTCACGTATAGGGAACATCTTACGAAGCTCTCCCAGAAATTATCAACGCGTAATAATATCCTGCATAGGCTATGTGGAACCTCCTGGGGAGCATCTGCCGAGTGTCTACGTACTACTGGTATCGCACTGGTATATTCGGCGGCGGAGTACTGTGCCCCCGTGTGGTTAGAAAGCGCACATGTGGCGAAGGTGGATACCAAATTAAACGAGACTATGCGGTGTATATCAGGAACAGTTAAGTCCACCCCTTCCCATTGGCTGCCAACACTATGCCACATAGCACCCCCACATCTGAGGAGAAAACACGCACTCAAAAGAGAAGCTGAGAAGATCAAAGCTAAAACAACACTGCCGATACACAATGAGTTCTTCTACCCCCCGCCCCAACGTCTAAAGTCCCGAAATCCTGCGTATGCTGCTGCTCAGAGCCTCAATAGCTTTAATATGACCGAGGCTTGGAAAGCTGAATGGACCGCCGCTACTGCAGGTTCTCATATGGCAGCCATAGACCCAACCTGCAAATTATTAGGATCCGACCTCCCCCGCAGACAATGGTGTCGCTTAAATAGACTCAGAACGGGTCACGGTCGCTGCAATTACCTCTTACACAAATGGGGATGGAAAGAGTCTGCAATGTGCGAGTGTGGTGAAGAAGTCCAGACTATGGAACACATAATTCAGCGATGCCCTCTGCATTCGTACTCGGGACCGCCTGAAGACCTGCTGCGCCTAACACCTGGCGCATCTGCATGGCTCAACACCCTGAATGTTGACATCTAATTTAATATTTTATGACATTGTAATTTTAACTAAATGCCTATTTCTTGTAAATGCCATACGATTAAATAAATACTCGACATTTATGAATGCACGATTCCTTTATTGAACAATATTAGCTTTATCCCTCCATTGTATATTACTTTACATAAAATCATCACAATTACTGACCTTAACGGCCTGTGCAAGATTGCACAGCCTTTTTACCCGACTGCGGCGAAGCCCAAAGGAGGGTTATGTGTTTTTACCCGACTGCGGCGAAGCCCAAAGGAGGGTTATGTGTTTGACCTGTATGTATGTATGTCCGTTCCTGTGTCCGCTCGTAACTACTCAACGGCACAACCGATTTTGATAAGTGATACATCATTAGATTCGTCTTGATAGCGCGAGTGTCACTGGGTATGAAGTTTGTTAAAATAAACAAAATGGCGGATTTTATGCATTTTTAAAGTGCACCGCGGTCGGGTTTTTTTTAGTAAAAATATTTAGTTATTATAGTAGTTTATAATCTGTTTTTGTACCTTTTCCTTTATGATATTCTTTACTTTTAGAGAGTTCACTTTTCAGTAACTTAAAAGTCAATATGTAGCTGAAATTAAAAAAGCTAAATCCTGGGGCGTGTTTTCACTGTACAAAATAATATGTACGGCACAGGAAGAAATTAATTTTACATCGGGCCGGAACAGCCTGAGGGATTCCCGCAAGTAATTATAAGTCTCATCGGCTTACCTTATTTGTTCGATAGAGGTGTGGGTTTTGAATGTTTTGTCGGTATTTCGTATTATGCGAAATTAACAAAGAAAACGAGTATGCTACGATTTAGGAGTAGAGGATATGGATCTAATTAATACCGGCATTTTAGCATGGGCAATTCCTGGATACTGGTATTGCACAAATGATATTGGTATAGAAGCCCTGATTAGGAGTATTTTACTCGTATTCGGTATCTCAAAAACAGAAAAAGGAACTCTCAGACAGTAGGTATGAGATAGGCGTAGTTTGAAAATATTTTACAAGAAAATCGTAAGGCTTAATTTTAATTTACTCGTACATTTTTTTTACATGTGAGTGTTATTCGATAGTATTGACACTTTTTATTTTATATCGCAGATACATTTCCTTTCTTTAGAATACGCAAAGATTACATCGTACCATTACTTTAGTAGTGCGTATTGACGTCAAAAAGGGATTTTATTCATAAATTTACAGAAAAGCTAACTTAAATAAGGATATTATAAACACAACTCTTCGGAAAACAAACACTCTAAGCCCTTTTCCAATCATCGTTCGCTAACCGAGATCGTCACAAAATAATTCCCTCACAAAAATAACTTCATAGCGTATCAAACAATATTCTCCGAGCTCGTCTGTCATCATTTCATATGAGGCGTACCCGTTTCTTTGACATGACAATTTCATTCCTCACTCAAGTTGCCTGTTTATTTGAGCAACGCACGCAGATTCAACCAAACGTGCTAATGCGTAAGTATGCGTAGTGCGTGTTTTTATATACAAGGTGTAATCGTTATCGTGAATTGAAAATACATTTTTGAACTTAATTTCCACGTGATAAGGATGCACGAGCAATTACATGAATTAACCATTAGGGTAGTTCTCTGCGATTTTATACAGTTTTGCTTGCTTCATTACCACTATTATTGGCCGTTTTATAAAAGCAATCAGGATAATTATGATAAAAATAGCAGAGGCACGCGACTTCTACAAGATAACCGAAAACGACTCCATAGTTTATAGGGAGCTCATCCATAATGTGGCGATGGTAATGATGTGATTGGTGCGACTGTTTAGTCGCAGAGAACTACCCATTAACCAACTTTTTTTACATTTAAAGATCAGTCATACAGGGACGGTTTAAGGATCACATTAGTCTGTGAGCATTTTTAGGCTCAAAAAGCTAAGGAACAACATAAGGGACGTTGCGACAAAATACAGATAAAAACATTAAAAAAATAAAAAACTTACTGAGTGATGCTTGAAACGGAACGTATGAGTGAGTTGGAATATATGCGAGAGAGAGAGTGGAGATAGCCATATCGATGGTCGCAGGTTCGATTTTGAAATTATAGTTATGGGCCTGTCCAGCTGAGGATTAAATGTGAAATAAAACAATGTTAACTATATTTGCATTTGTTTGTTATTATTGGTATGCTTTGGATAGACTAGATAATGGAATACTGATTTCCATTCACTATTTAAATTATAACAAGTATTAAATTTTTATTCAGTCAAAGTATACGTACTTTGACTGAATAAAAATTTAACTCAACTAGGCCATTTTCGGAGAATTCTCTCACATACGCTTACCCGCATAATCTCGTGGCGTAACGTGGCCAATGAGTGACTGAAATCCAAATTCAGCGTGATTCATGCAGCCACTTTTAGATGTTTTATGGATTTCATTTTCTTCTGAATTATATTTAATTCAGAAGAAAATATGATACAGTTATCATGTAATAGTTATTGAGGAATATGTTCAAAATAAATACTTTTCTTAGACATGCAATGAAATATTGACATTACGTGCCTCATAATAGGCCGCACTACCCTCGTTTCCGGTACAGCTAGACGAGAGGCCTTTAATCGAATTTTATACAACGAAATGAAATAATTTATTTCTGCAAGTAGGCCTCAAGGGCTCTTTCACAAGTCTCATTCTTTTGGCGCTTCGGCAAATGACATTCTGGTAAGAAGAAGCGCCGGAAGAAACTCAGCAGTTTCTCTTTTCAAAAACATTTAGCATTACAATAATTACATGCAATTTCATTAATACAATGCATCAAACAAACACTTTACTACTACACATTTCAATAAACATAAAACTACATTTTTTAGAGATTTAAGAAAAATAGAAAATAAAGAGTAGTAATATAATAAGTAAGTATGTGTCTATGGTAAACTTTGTTTTTAATTTGACGTATACTCGCTAGTGACACGCAGTGACGATATTAAAAATACTTTTTTTATGTTGGCATCCAAGAATTTAGTTCGGAAAGATTTGTTTTTCTTAAAAACTGCAGGAATTTATTTGTCTGTTAAGTTGGGAGTTGTGCATTTTTATTGTAAAGTTAGTATTGAACGCGTAATCCTTGACCTAAGTTTAACCTAGATTTAAAAGTCTGTGGCTGCTAGCAGTATCTTTTTGCGACTATAAAGACACAAGTGCTTTTATGGGAAATAGAATATAGACTTCTCTGAACTCATATTATGTATGTTCTTATATTAGTGTTCGTGACCCAGACAGATAAAAGTACAGGAGTAGAAAAAATACTATAATGTTGACTTAAAATAATTTTAACGAGCTTTAAATTGATACGATTTTAAGAATAACATTTATTTACCATAAATAATGCGTATTATAACATTTTTGCGTATTAGAACAGCAATACAAAGCTAATTGCTAGGAGCTGGAAAAGCGTGCTTTAAAATGGAATTAATTTCTTTCACAAATTTGTTTTATGCAGATACTTAGTGCTGCATTAACCATCTATACGCTTCCATAGTTATGGAGTAAGTTAGTGAGTTCACTCACAGATGTGATGTTTAAACGGCATCTTTAGCAACAGCCAATCTCTAGAATCTTATTGACTTAGTAAAGATACCTTGAACCCGAGAAAGACACAAATACAGATGATTAATTAGACTTTATTTTACTATCATTAATTTAGAAAGTAAATAAAATTGACTATTCAATGTAAATACAGGGTGTTCTGCACATGGACCGTCAAACATTTTTGCGGTGTTGATACCTTTTCACTCTTAAAATCTGGGTCCGAAGAGTTACAGTTACAGAGTATGGAGGTACGATTTTTTAATTAGTTATTAAATTACCCAAAATCTGCCCTTCGAAGCCGCCTAACTGTTTTTGTGTGTGCTTTTACATGCATAATTTTTTAAATCGTCTTAAGTTAACGTGTAGATGCAATTGTAGTATTTATCAGAAGACGTTTAAAATCACAGATGTGATGTTTAAATGGCATTTTTAGCAACAGCCAATCTCTAGAATCTTATTGACTTAGTAAAGATACCTTGAACCCGAAAAAGATACAAATACAGATGATTAATTAGACTTTATTTTACTATCATTAATTTAGAAAGTAAATAAAATTGACTATTTAATGTAAATACAGGGTGTTCTGCTCATAGACCGTCAAACATTTTTTGCGGTGTTGATACCTTTTCACTCTTAAAATCTGGGTCCGAAGAGTTACAGTTACAGAGTATGGAGGTACGATTTTTTAATTAGTTATTAAATTACCCAAAATCTGCCCTTCGAAGCCGCCTAACTGTTTTTGTGTGCTTTTACATGCATAATTTTTTAAATCGTCTTAAGTCAACGTGTGTGTACTTACAAAATACTCATTTATTGTTACAAATAACGCCACAAAATTAACACGTGGGCCTTTTATTAATAAAAAAAATAATGTACGAAAACATCTCTACTTGTAAACTCAATAAAAAAAAGTTACAGCTATTGAGGGCTTCGTTTTATTTTAAAATGTTCTTTGGTTTATTACGTTTCTAAAAGTATGCATTACTACGCTACATGTTACATAAATCAATAAATAAATAGCACTGCAAATAAGGTTTTGGTCAGGAAAGCATTGAAAGTCCTAAAACAAAAGGACGAATTTCAATAAAACGTAGTTTTTTTTACGATTTCTTAGGACCCAGGTTTCAAAAATGAAAAGGTAGTAAATGACCCTACCGACACCCCAACTATTTACAAAATTTTGACGGTCCAAGTGCCGAGCATCCTGTATATGACTTTTTAATGTATATGTATAAATAACTAGATAACCAAATAGACGGGTATATTATCGAGTCAAAAAATATTACTACCAATGTAGTATCATCTCCTTTTATTCTAACAAAAACAGCTACATAAAAAGTAAAGTAAAATAAACACAACCCACTTTCGCATACTTCTTCACATTAAAAGTGGCATCTCAAAATTCCGCAATCCTAACCGCGTGGGCGACGCCTCCGCCCAATAATCCGCCGAAGCTCGCGACGAGTTCAATTTCATTACACGTCAAAACATATTTGGAATCACGTGCTACATTAAATCAAATCTTCTACATATATGACTGTTCAACTTTTGCAAAGCATGAACCACATATATGTAGATATTCATTGGTTTCTTAACAGGCTTTAGAAAATTTGTATCTACACATTTGAATATAACAGTTTTAAATCATATAAGACACCACAGCTTTCCGATTTGTTTATTTTAATTCACATACTCAAACAGTTACTGAATCAAATGTCATTGTTAATACCTTTTTTTACTCCTGTACTTTTATCTGTCTTTTACTTGGTCACGAACACTAATATAAGAACATACCTACATAATATGAGTTCAGAAAAGTCTATACTCTATTCCCTATAACAGCACTTGTGTCGTTAAAGTCGCAAAACGATACTGCTAGCTGCCACAGACTTCTAAAAATTTAAATCTAGGTCAAGGATTAAGCGATCAATACTAACTTTACAATAAAATTGCACAACTATCAACTTAACAAACAAATTAATTCATACGGTATTGTTATGAAAAACAAAATTCTCCGAACTAAATTCATTGATGGCAACATAAAAATAGTATTTTAATATCGTCACTGCGTGTCACTAGCGTTATACGTCAAATTAAAAACTAAGTTTACCATAGACACATATTTACTTATTATATTGCGAGTATAGCGATATGTCATATTTGCCTTGTTTGCGCGCCATGTTTAATTTTATATTTTAAAATCTAGTCGTATAAAAAGTATTGTATGCAACGTTGTATAATTCAGTCAAAAAACGCTCATGGCGTCTCTATTTGCGATACTCGCCGCCGCGGCGGCTCGTATCGCAACTCGCGCCATTCGTGTATTTTGACCCTACTTATACAACTGTTGCATAAAATACTATAACGAATTTCGTTATTTTATTCTAATTCTTAAGTCATTTATTGTATCAAAAACTACTCATTACTTATGAATAATTTGTTATAAATTGATAATATTGCCTTTTTTCCGCGATTATCACTCATTGTAATATACACTCACTATAGGCTAAAGAAATTCACAGCAACTTGGCGACCACGCTCGGACCCACATTCATTACCTACCCGCAAGTCCAGCCCTTCACCAAGAAGTCGTTCAATATTAATATATGCATACACTGATTTTGGGAGATTCAGTATGCGTAGTGTGAAAGTAACTGGAGCTGCCTATAGGACGTTTATCCAAGGCAAACAGTCGGCCGCAAATTATTCGCCCGATCAAACCGCACCCTCGATGGGTATCAATCCGAAGGGAAGCTTCTAGTCTACGGATAATAGATAACATCAACTTTTGCACGAGGGAACAGCAGGAAAATTCAATTGTGATAGAAAAGATTCAAGTCGTTTAAACACGTTGGAATTTAAAGGTTTAGCACTGTCTGTGACGCGGACTGGCCGTGATAGGCTTAGAATAACAGGGAAGCGAAACGCCATAGCATATTGTATATATATATATTATATGATACGAAACAATTTTCCATTATTGGTCTGCGCAACTTACACACGCGTACATACAAGATCGTCTGTCACATAACGAAAATCAATGCACTGAACGTTTTTTTTTAAATACCTTATTTCGTAGCTACTAATTTTCTAGTAATTTTAAGGCTTTGGTTAAAGTTGCTGAACAGTTGCGGTCCTTAATTGAAACCTTAAAAATAAGGCAAGATTAAAAATAAAACAACTCGTGTTGCGATAAAAACGTGAACTGTAAGTTATTGTCGATGAAAATTTCGGATAGATGCGTGTATGTACCTACCAGCTGTGCCAGCGAACTTCGTTACGCCTTTAAAGTTTTTAAGTTCGTAATAGTTATTCTGTTATTCAGGGCAGAGACAAACCCAAATAACTGGCCGAGAGCATGTCGGACCATGTTCAGTGTAGGGTTCCATAGCCATAACTATAAGGTAAAAAATACGATGTAAAAAAAGTACAACAATAAAAGAACATATCTTCGTAGCAATTACGCCCTTTTGTTGAGAAGCGCAGTTTTTCGGCAATAACTCAAAAACGGTTAATCCGATCTTGTTGAAAATAATTTTCGTTGAAGGTATTAGTTAAGCGTTATCTTCATAATTTTTTTATATTTTTCGGACACACGGTTTAGAAGATAGAGGGGGGGGGGGGACACAATTTTCACAACTTTCGGAGCGATTATTTCCAAAGGTATTCACTTAATCAAAAACATTTCTTAAGAACCTCAAAATGTTTTTGAAAGAGCTGTTGAACTATGTACCACACGTCGATATTTTCTGAAAAATTTTTTTTAGCTTCTGTAACATGTATGGAGTTTCCCCCTAAAAATATTTTATTTTATTCTTTTAACTACTAAACTAAGCAGCGGCTCATACAAGACACCTATATTCCAAATTTCATTAATATCTATCGTGCAGTTTTTGAGTAAAATGCCTGTGACATACGGACAGACGGACGGACGGACATGACGAAACTATAACCCGTTTTTGCCATTTTGACTACGGAACCCTAAAAAGACCATAAAAATCGGTCCATCCGTTCTCGAGTTATAAATGGTATAACTAACACGACTTTGTTTAATGTATGTAGATAAGATATATAGAGATATGCCATTTCGTACACTTGGACTTATTATGTGACGTTCCGCGGTAAAACGTACCTTTTACCGTGGAACGTCACAAATATCAATTTTAGAAGTGAATTTAAAATACGTCATGAACATATTTCCATTTTCTAAAAAATAATGAATAAGCAGATATACGTTTTAAAAAGGGCGATTCTAGTATTTTATGCAACAGTTGTATAAGTGGGTTCAAAAAATGCGAATTGCGTGAGAAATAGAGACGCAATGAGCGTTTTTTGACTTAATTATACAACGTTGCATACAATACTTTTTCTACGACTAGGTTTTAAATTATTAAAATACAAAATTAATCATAACCTGAAAACAAGGCAAATATGATGTTTGACTGACAGTATGTGTCTATGGTAAACTTTTTTTTTAATTTAAAATATACTTAAATTAAAAATACTTTTTTTATGTTGGCATCAATGAATTTAGTACGGAAAGTTTTGTTTTTCTTAAAAACCGTAGGAATTTAATTGTTTGTTAAGTTGGTAGTTGTGCATTTTTACCGTAAAGTTAAAATTGAGCGCTTAATCCTTGACCTAATTTTAACCTAGATTTAGAAGTCTGTGGCTGCTAGCAATAACGTAAAGTGACTATAACGACACTAGTGCTGTTATGGGGAATAGAGTATTCTCTGAACTCATATTATGTATGTTCTTATATTAGTGTTCGTGACCAAGTAAAAGACAGATAACACAGTACAGGAGTAGAAAAAAATATTAAAAGATAGAAATGTATAAAATACATAACTATTTCCAAAGTTAAACTAGTCGGGCAGCAAATTTTATATAATTTGTGTATTTTACTCGACTCTGCGAAGCCTAAATTGAATTATATATACTGACTAACACGCGCAAATAGATTGTACTGTAACTAGTAAAAGCAAAACCACTTCTCCTATTTTTTCTTACTGATGTCAAGTTCTCTGTTCATAGCATATTTGCTAACGGTACGTCCATCTAATTTATGTTCAGACCCGTCCGAGATAAATATTTTATAATGCAAAGTCGAGTTTGTGATGTGGGAACATCTGAGACAAAAACTTGCCCTCTGCACTTGTTTGCGCCTTTCCCTCGTCATTTCTGATTCTCGCAAAGGCCATCCTCGCCTCGGGGCAACTAGCGTGTTGAATGTACCGCGCTAATGTAGACATTCATTTTGTAAACTATTTTACGAGTGGAAAATAAGAAAATTTTGATTTGAGAATCCAGTGAGGTTTTTTAGATATAAACTGGTACTTAGTTATTGATTCGGTTGGTAAAAAATGTATCTACATGGATGAAACGCTTTGTATAGGTTTATTTAGATATGATTGGTTTGATTTACTCCTCGGCAGTCCGTGTTCCATTATTTTGAACTCATTTTCACATATCAAATTACATCATTCTATTATGTCATTTCACAAAATTAGCATGATGCAATAATGACCATAGAACGTCTACCTTCTCCGTGAAGCTGATTCCTGTAAATTTAATGACAGCGAAGGTTTTTAATTTGTTTACCTAACGTACGGTAGTTTCCCATAATCTCCGTACAAAGCATTCCAGGATGTATTTTAAACCCTAAGACCATTTCCGATCCTTCGAATATGCAAAACATTTTGTTGAAACTTCTAACCGCCACTTATCTCCATTATACTTTAAACTTGTCTACTCAATTCTATCTTCAACACATACAAACACATAAAAATACATTTTCCTTTTTAAGTATATTTAATCATCGTCTTCCTCGTTGCTTACCAACATAACCGATATTACGCACAAAAACTAGTATCACGTCTATTTTTACTAAAAAATGTCATTTAAGATAGGCGGCCAGGAATATTGCCGTATCTACACACTGCTCCATTTAATCCATCTAAGACCAGCTTCGATAAACGAGTCCAGCAAATATTCCGCATACTGCAGCCGGGAACGCTGCGAACTACCAGTTTGAATTAGAAACATACTTTATCGTAAATTTCGCGGAACACAATTGCACTAACGATCGTCTGCGTTCCTGGTAGAAATTTTCAAGAGTGAGCGCAAATAAGGGGCTGGACAGATATATATACAGAATATATTAAACGGAAACACTTGGGTCATACACAGTTTTGCTATGAGTTAGTATTCGCATCTTTCCTGTGGACATCACCAAAATTAAGGGCTTTAAAAATCTAATTTTCTTGCTGGACCCTTGTAGGCGTGTACATACCATGTGGGTCATTGTCATATATTTTGAGAGATGTGTCACAACCATGAGTAAAAGTTAATCGTTTCCAGGAAGTTAAATATTCTAATACCTATCTTAACGTAGCCCCGTTATCAAGCTTTTGGTTCGTATACAAAAGGAAAAATTAAATATTAGCAACGTTAACTTTTTGCACATGGCTGTGACAAGTATCTAAATGAGAATGACCCGTGGTTATTGTGCATGCTGCTTAACTAAGCATACCTAACTAGGCATCAGCCACTCACATATATTTAAATATACTCGTAGTAAATAAAATGAAGTGTTCTGTTTTGAGAAGTAAGACAGTAACTGCTATAAAGTAACCAGCGAACGTAGTATTAAATGAATATACCCAGGGTGAAGATTATGGAGTTTGAGGTAAGGAGAATCGCCTCTGTGTATCGAAAAGTGTCCGTCAAAATGTGCTAAATAAGAGTAGTGTTTGTTGGTGCTACTATTGCAGATGGGTAAAATTTGGTATACTATAGCTTGGCAACTTCGTTGGTGACACTCACCTGTGTGCTTTTTGTTATGTGCAGCCGTAACTACTTACACAAGTTACCGCCAACACGAACGACGACCGACGGAGGCTGCCTCCGGAGGCCCCCGTACGTATTGGCGGTAACTTGTGTAAGTAGTTACGGCTGCACGGAACAAAAAGCACACAGGTGAGTATAACCAATGAAGTTGCCAAGCTATAGCGCTTTATTAAATACCTATGTACTTTAGTCACCAAAAATATGAAACCTCACCTCTACCCTCCATATTAGCGCACTTCACTCCGTCTACAACTGCTAAAAGTGCTAAATTCATTTCATAGTGTCCTGCAACTCTAGCGCCATTCTGGGGAGATTTTGAACTTTTATTTAGTGCTTTTAGCTGGCCAGGTTTTCAACTGATCCCTCATATAAGATTGTTCTTTCCTCTACCCTCCATAGTGAAGATGAACATGAAACCTTTTGCATAGGGCTGTGCTATATGACTCAAGCAAAAACTGCATGCCATTAGATGAAGTGCATGTTTATGTACCTACCACTCAATAATATTATCTAAATCTATTGAAAAAGTGGCCATCTAACAGGTAAAAATGGTCATGACATGCAATGTATGCAGGCTTTACTTTTGTAATTATTGTTGTACCTAGCATGTTTCGAACGTGAGTTGGTTTCAAACAACAGCGGAGCATAGTTGTTGTTTTGAAGAGCTATACTTAATTTATTTAGCAGCAACTATGTTTATTCGGTGCAGGAATCAACTTTTCATATGAAATATTACAACCTAAAACACATCATCGTCAGTTATATAACGTCCACTGACGGATATAGACCTCTCCAAAGGTCATTGAATTTTCCGTAGTGGCCACGCTTGACAAGCGGGTAGGCGATCGCAGTTAGAGGGTGCAGTACACGGTAGCCGCTACTGCTCATTTTTAGGGTTCCGTACCGAAATGCTAAACAAGGAACCGCGACTCTGTCTGTCTGACCGTCTGTCACAGCCAGATATCTCAGAAACTACTGCTGCTATCGATTTGAAATTTGGAATAGTATTAAAGTAGCTAACCCGAGCCTATTGGATGTAAAAAATCTTGTAAGTAACTATTTTACTTTTTTTTTAAATGACGAAAAACGTTAAGAAAATACCATACCCCCTATTATCTTCGAAGTTACTGAACAGAAAAATCTGTAATAATTACCAATTAATAATGTCGTCCTAAATATGACAGGAAAATTATAACGGTTTTCCTAACTTGCACCGTTTTTGAGAAATTTGCAAAAATCTTGACACATACTTATTTGCTCCTACTAAACTAATTGCCATATAGTTTTTCTTGAACTATTCATGTATCTACTTATGAATTTGTACGGAACCCTCGGTGCGCGAGTCCGACTCACATTTGACCTGTTTTATTTGGTATATAATCGCCTTTTAGGACACCCGAGGGATGATAGGTTGTAAGCCAATACTACTCGGCGTAATATTATACTTACACATTTATTTGCTCACATTGATCAGATGGATAAGCAAGACAACGGGGAAGTGCCTCTCCCTTGTTGTCTTTCTCCCCCTCAAGGATAACCGCGATATTGTTACTCGCCGTCATTGTATAATAATATGCATCTTAATGTCTATTTCAAGATTGCACATAAGTGACGCTGTTATCTCATACAATCTCACGATTAACATGCATTTAGACTCAATAATTAGACTTGAACACCTGTTGTTCAATAATCGGAGTAGGTATGTTTTCCTCCTGTGGTTTATAAGTACTGATTTTGTTGATCACACACAAAGAACTTATGTAAAAGTTTAATAGTAGATTGTGTCACAAGGGAGCAAAATGATGTATTTACGGCGAGGGCGTATATTGAATCCTGAACGAAGCGAAGGATTATACAATAGAATCCCGAGCGTAGCGAGGGATTCTAAAGTATAATCAGGAGCGTAGTGAGGGATTCAAGTGTTAACGCCCGAGGTGAAAATAATTTTGCTACCGAGTGACACATACTGCTTTTCACACCGACTATGAGGAAAATTTAAATACAAACGCTACCTACCAAAATAACGAAAACGAAATATATCGATACCTTTGGGTTCAATTGGCGTAAAGGACAAAACGCTGGTTTTGAGGAGAAGCAAAAAACCATTTTATTTTACAAAAAATGGCTATAGTTTTTTTGTTTCTCTACCTATACTTTCGACATGTAAATGAAAAATATTTGAAATGCCCGTATCTTTAACCTGTGATGGCAGTTCTAGCTGTAAACAATGTATTGTGGAAGTTAGATGTCCTTTACAACTGGTAAAAATGTTATCAATGTCATTTACACCCGTGACTTTTTTGGGCATTTGGAAATGATGGGGTTGTAAATGACAATCTCAGATGACTTTGTTCCAATTTTGGGGCGTAAAGTTAACAGCTATGTAATAAAAATTGACAGTTTTCAACTTAGTTTACCTTAAAGAGACTTGAAAAATGTATAAAAAGATGATGAATTCAGCTAGGCATAATAACTACTATTAACGACGGGATATTTACCATGTATGTTTGTTTTTGTGAGTTCCCGATATTTCGGCACTGTTGCAAGCGCCATTATCACAGAGTAACTGACATGCAGCGAGTTTTTAGTTGTAGTCTTCCCACACACCATAGCGATCTACCCTCTTTCGGGTTCGCTTCGCGTTACTCATACTACTACAGTCCGCATTCTCACTTGGAACTCGATCACGTTCACGACACACAACACTTACAGTATCACTTCGCGTATTTACTCCTGAACATGTCTTTTTTCCCTTGGAGAACTTACGGATCACTGGATACCAGATGCTCGACAGTTGAAACCCGTCTTCCCGGTTGAAATTTTTATACTTGAGGATTTCAATAGCTTCTTTAACCATTCTGGGTATGTAGTGTTTTTCTGTCGAGCGAGAGGATCTATGGGTTGTGCAACTCAATCCAATCGTTTCCGCGTTCAGAAGATGTTCAGCGATTGCCGATTTCCGAGGTTCGTTGTTTTTAAACATTCGGATGTGCTCCTTTATACGGCATGAGATAGTGCGCTTATTCTGACCTATGTAAGAGCTACCACAGCTGCAGTCAATTTTGTAAATACCTGGGCATTCAAGCGGAAAACGGTCCCTTGGCGTACGTAGATATTGTGCCAGTTTTCTGTGGGGAGTGAAGACAGTCTACACCAAGAACTTTTCCTGACAGGCGCCGTCATGTCTCAATCCATAACCCAGTATTTAGTCCATATTTCCACCGCCATAGCCCACTAGAGTTAGATTCCATCAATCAACAATAGTCCTTGCATCTGGCGGGGGCTGTCTCTGCGTGCGTCCCATGACACGGGCAGGGACAGCATCCGCTGGGTGTATACTTTGCCTTTCATTAAATTGTCGAAAAGGCCTCTACGCGTTGGCTCCGGCTCCGCGCACGCCTCCCAAAGGGCCGGGACACCATTGTCTCGTGTACGGGAAAGACATACAAATAATAATTTATTTATTTCCGGCATCAAAGGCCCATAGATAAATACCTTACAAACTAACATACATATCACATTACAAAATAAACTTAACAACTTAATAATGTCCTACTAGTGTTTTACTCTCTTCCAATAGCACTAAATCATAATAATGGAAGTGACATAGTGGCTAATGATTATCGACATTAGGATGTCAATCATAAGGACGAGTACGTAGTGAGTAAAACACTGTTAATGTAAACAATAAGTATAATAGTATGAAAAATAATGAATTTATCATCTTTTTCTACATTTTTCAAGTCTCTTTAAGGTAAATTAAGTTGAACACTGTCAATTTTTATTACATAGCTCTTAACTTTACTCCCCGAAATTGGAACAAAGTCATCTGAGACCGTCATTTACAACCCCATCATTTCCAAATGTCTAAAAAAGTCACGGGTGTAAATGACATTGATAGCATTTTTACCAGTTGTAAAGGACATCTAACTTCCATAATACATTGTTTACAGCTAGAACTGCCATCACAGGTTAAAGATACGGGCATTTCAAATATTTTTCATATACATGTCGAGAGTATAGGTCGAGAAACCAAAATACTGTAGCCATTTTTTGTAAAATAAAACTGTTTTTTGCTTCTCCTCAAAACCAGCGTTTTGTCCTTTACGCTAATTGAACCCAATTAAAGGTATCGATAGTTTAGACCTTTACAACTACGTAAATTGCTTTTATTTCAGAATTTAGACACACATTTGTGGCAATAAATGCCAAAAATAAAGGCTAATCCCTATACAACCCTGCTCTTCTTTAAAAAATGTGCTATAATTAGATTTAAGGCAGGTCTTAAAGGACACATAAAAGACTACTTGCCCTTTACAGCCCTGTTCAATTTATCAAATTACGGTATGTAAACAAGTATAATAATTTGAAGGCAGGTCGTAAAGGACGTGTAAAAGAATACATGCCCTTTACAACCTCCTTAATTCTATCAAATAATGGTGTAATCATTTTTTAAGCAGGTCGTAAAGGACGTGTAAAATAATACCTGGCCTTTACAACCTTATTCGGTTTATCAAATTACGGTATTATAATTTAAAAGCAGGTCGTAAAGGACAAGTAAAAGAAAACATGTCCTTAACGCCCACCTCGACTATGCGCTTATGGAAAGTAATCATGAGAAATGAAGGGCTTAAAGGACAGCAAGAAAAAAATAGGTCATATACGACAGTATTCATATTTACCGGCGTACTTTACGATACACCTTTTAATTCGTATTTTATAACTTGACACTTACGTCCCTTAACCTGAGCTAGTTTTGCGAATACGATGAATAAAAACTGGGTCGTAAAGGCACTTTTTTTAAAGATATCGAAATTTTAACTACACAGAACGGTAGGGCTTGAAATTCTGAACAAAACTGTATATATAACTCATTTTCGCCAAAATGTCCTTTACGCCAATTGAACCCAAAGGTATCGATATAGTTAGTCAAAGAGCATCACACATTTTTAATAAAATGAAATGTGAAATTGTTAAATTTACAGTTCCTTATTATTTTATATAAAACGTTTATTACTTTTTACGGACGGGACGAATTTACCACTTCCATATTATATTTATGGCCCTCGCCTGCGGCTCGGACCCCAAACACCTGTGGTCTGGGCCATTCCTTATTATCGACTTTATGTAGAGTCGATATGTAGAGTCGATAATGTAGAGTCGATATGGAGAGTCGATATGTAGAGTCGATATGTAGAGTTGATATGTAGAGTCGATATGTAGAGCAATAATGTAGAGTCGATATGTCGAGTCGATATGTAGAGTGGATATGTAGAGTCGATATGTAGAATCGATATGTAGAGTCAATATGTAGAGTCAATAATGTAGAGTCGATAATGTAGAGTCGATATGGAGAGTCGATATGTAGAGTCGATATGTAGAGTTGATATTTAGAGTCGATATGTAGAGTCAATAATGTAGAGTCGATAATGTAGAGTGGATATGGAGAGTCGATATGTAGAGTCGATATGTAGAGTCGATATGGAGAGTCGATATGTAGAGTCGATATGTAGAGTTGATATTTAGAGTCGATATGTAGAGTCAATAATGTAGAGTCGATAATGTAGAGTCGATATGGAGAGTCGATATGTAGAGTCGATATGTAGAGTTGATATGTAGAGTCGATATGTAGAATCGATATGTAGAGTCAATAATGTAGAGTCAATATGTAGAGTTGATATGTAGAGTCAATATGTAGAGTCTATAATGTATGGTATGGCAATGGCATATTCTAAGCAGGTTCAAACTAAAAATACCCTGTAGGTAGTCCTTGAACAGAAAAGTATCACTTTGATCCCTCTTATGAGGGATCAAAATACTTTTTTCTGAATAGGAGGTGTGAAAAATAACTTAAGTAGTGATCACAAGAAAAATCTTAACTCCGCCATGGGTGGTAAGACTTTCTCTGAAGTGAATAGCGCGAATAATTTGTCGACGAAATCTAGTTTTAGTTTTTAGTACCTATATTCTTAGTTATAATTTAGGTTTGTTTTCTTAGGTTTAGTTTATATTTTTTACTTAAGTTTAGATTAGTTATCGTTATATTTTATTTGTAATTTTAAAGAATAAATAAAACAGCGACGAAATTACCACATACTCCATGCTCGATAAAAGTAAAAGTGCAAATCTCATTAATAAGAGCGGTGTCGATTAGGCTAAGAAGAGGCACCAGAATAGTACATTGTGTATCAAGGGCGGTAAGTAAAGAATTACAAACGAGTGTTTGTTACAAGGCCGAGGCGAAGCCGAGGGCTTTAATAACACGAGTTTGTAATTCCTTTACCGCCCGTGGCACACACAATGTTTTTCATCACACTTGTGAGGAAATCTGATTAAAATAACCTTACTTAACCTAAATAAAATTGTAAAACTGACAGTCAAGTCACGTTCGGAAACCATAGCGGTAAAGACTAAAAATGGTTTATTTTATATTTGCAAAATACTGAAATACTATATTTAAACATTTAATTAATGTTACAGAAATATGTTTTTACATCTATTTGTAATAACAGTTCTCTTCAAATAAATATTTCAGTAATAAAAGTTAAAAAAGTAAGTTGGCGTTTCCTTCGAAAATGACAAATAAGAGTAAAACAGAACTATCGTTTCAAATTTAAAAAGAAAACCATTACGCCTTAGGGCGTAATAGGTCATTTACGGCCCGCAAAACCTACGTGTAATGACACCGTTTTCGAGCAAGTGTGATGAAAAAACAATTAAAAGCCTCGAATGTGAAGACGGCGCAGGAATCATATAGGGAACGAAGATATCGACGAGTGCACCGATATATTTAGGCCCCCGAATACTAAATGTTATTACTTGTTCACGTGCAATACTGATTTGTTATTATTTATTGCTTTACATTTAAAGAAAAAGGTATAAAAACACAGATAATAAAATCTTACATAATCCAATTACATAAAGTAAAGTGGCTTATTTCAGACATGTATTTTTCAGAAGATGTAGTGTGCCAACTTTATCAATATTATATACGTCTGATCGTCGTCTAATACCCATAATCCGAACACCATAGTAGCTACATGCATAACTTCGTTTGAAACTACATAGAACAAATAAGCCTAAAATTGTCTTCCAAATTTTTATTATTTTAACTACTTATAGGATATGTAATGTGTCGTGTAGTTGAACAAATTACGCGCAATAATTAGCTACGAGATAAAAGCAAATTTCACGGACTGGAAATAATTTCAACAGACGCTGCATTCCAGATCTATTAATTGGCTGATTGGCTCCAACAAGGTCTCTGTAAAAGCAAACCATTGAATAATCTCATTTCGTTAATTAGCATACCTAAAAGCGCATTCGTTCACAATTAATTGATTACACAGGCCTTTGGAGTGGGCTTTTTATTGGATGAATTCGATGATTTGAAAATGAATTACAGGTTGATGAAAGTAATTAAATATATTGAGGTTATTATGTAACCGATGAAGTAAGTAATTAATAAAAATGTTTGAGTCTGTACTGAACAAAAGCGGCAGTAATAGCTTTAAATTTAAAAGTTAATTATGTTTGATAAGCGTGATATGGAAATGGGAGGCAGACATTTAAAGCACTTAATGTAACAAGCAAGACCTGTGTTACCACGTACCATGCTGTGAAAAAAACTTATCTCAAACAGGTCATACCTAATTTTTCTCGCATTTTTTGTGACTAGAATTTTAACGGACAGTTTCGCTCACGCTTGTTTATTTTATTACCCTAGGCTAGAGTCTGTGCGGAAAGAGAATAGGCGTGGCGAAAAACGGAACTAACCTAGCCAGTATGGGCACAGAACAGAAAATACGGCACATACGGTACAAAAGCATTAGAGCGCCCCCCAAAATTAATCCTATTCTCTTTCCGCACAGACTCTATCAGAGGGTACCTACTCGTATTGTACTAAGTTTATTTATTTCGGTACTTTCTGACGCTTTCAAATTAGCACGACACATATTTTCCCGTTTCAAGATTATTTTGAATCGCATGACGAAGGACGCTCGATTTAAAAATCTTGAATAAAAAGAACTATAATTTTATAACTGTTTGGCCATGCATATAGAGATTTTTACGACGTTCTACCGACAACCGCTACGATGCGCATCCCATCGCTGACTGACGTTGCTTTAGACCTAAAAAAGATTTTTAGGGCCAACGTGTTGGAGTCACGCCCATGGCCCGGTTCCTACACTTATAAATACGAGTATATACTTCAATGAATTTTCTACAAACGCTGCAATTATATTAATATTATATATATGATAACCAAGCATCAGGATTAGACATAAATGATCGATCAACACTACTATGCGGTATTATTTTTTTAACTTTAACTTTTTTACCCGACTGCGGCGAAGCCCAAAGTATGTATGTCCGTTCCTGTGTCCGCTCGTAACTACTCAACGGCACATCCGATTTTGATAAATGATACATCATTAGATGCGTCTTGATGGTGCGAGTGTCACTGGGTATGAAGTTCGTTAAAATAAACAAAATGGCGGATTTTATGCAGTTTCAAAGTGCACCGCGGTCGGGTTTTTTTTAGTAAAAATGTGGTTATTGTCTATTAAATACTATTTCAATAAGATGATTATGTGACATCATCAATAATATTTATTGCATTATTAGTATTCAGGTGACAGGAGGGCGTCGCAACGCATTAACCTTTAAAAAGGGGTCAGTGCGTGAAAGTTCTGGCCCCTAATATCTTATTCTGGACGGTGGTTAGTCAGAGGGTTTTGGGGGACAAAATACTGACTTTGAATATTGATGATTTTGCCTCTTTGCGGTTGGAAAAATTCTACTCATTTAGATGTGTGTTAAGAGTGATAAATAAAGTTTAATGTATAAGTAACTGATCCTACAGCTTTACGATACAATAATTCCTACCTTATTTCACAACGAGAGAATATTATAATGCAAACTGTGGTACCTATTATTTTTATAATATTTTTTATTTTATTTTAATTTAGGTAGTTTAATTTAGTTTTTTTTTAGGTCTGTTTAGTTTTAGGTATTTAAATTTTATCTTGTTTTTTCTTCTTTTATTGTATACTTGTATCATATCTGTGTGTATTTATATCATTAAATAAATGCAAATTTATTCTAGAACAGTCTTAAACAATTGGGGGTCTTATCGATAAGGACTAATCTCTTCGAGACATCTTTCTTTTGGTCAGCGGAGTCAATGCCAAATTAACAAAAATAAATGAGTAGGTGAATTTTACTTGTTTATTCATCATCTTATGATGATTATTCACACTTGTCGGGGGAGTAATCGCCATTATATTATTTTTTCTGCTACTGATTTGTACCCCTGATCCCTGATACGACATTACATTGACTTATTTTTCAGCTTTATTTTTTTGATGCATAAATCCATCTCTCGGTCTTCTATTACCTCTGTTATCTTCTATTTTGCCTTTAACTTTATTTCATGTGTATCACGAGCCGCGACAACTTTATTACTAATAGATAAAGGAGGTATGTGGGTAATAAAATTTTAAACTGTAAGGTAAAAATAGAACGGAAAGCATTATTGAAACAACAAGTTTGCAGAGGAAGTCAACTGTAATAATATAATAAACTCATCTAGGGTAGAGAATCGATTCAGCTCTTACCGAGAAAAACAATAATACTTTAAAGGAAAATATACCGCCGGTGTACATTTTACGGGAGCTTGCAGCGAGTGAGTCCGTCAACTGAATAATAAATGTGTAGGAAGTTACTGTGAACACAACACTCTTATTTCTGTTCAAGGCGTTTTACCTTGCACGAGATTAGTACGGTGAACCACTTATTACGATTAAATGTCTGAGTTGGAGAAAAATTATGTAATGTTCAAAAAACGTTGGAAAAGTCTACCAGAGTGTACTGCATTTTAAGTTTACCTTAATGCGGTTTTTTAGCTTCAAAATAATATCAAAACACCTTCAATGTCACCACATTTTCTGTTCTAATAGATTTTTGACTCTTTGATTTCAGTTACATTGTTTTACCCTGAATATGCACTTAACATCATATGACTTATTTATCAATTTCATCGTCTTTATTTTTCCTACCTAAGTCAATTCGTACTTTAATTAGTTTAGTAAGGTTAATATAGCAAAAAAAAAAGCCTAGTCTAGAACAGCGGTCGGCAACCAGCGGCCCGCGGGCCGCATGCGGCCCGTGAACCACTCACTTGCGGCCCGCGAGCCTTCCTGGCTATTTTGTATGTATAGGTCGATATATTCAGATATTTATAAAATCACCAATTATTAACATGGTGCGGCCCGCGTCAATTTCGTTAGCTACTATGTGGACCTTGGCTGCTAAAAGGTTGCCGACCGCTGGTCTAGAACATACAATGAAGTGTAGTTATTGCTTTGTTACTTACTAAAATAAAAAGATACACTTTTAAATACCTAATAATAAAGGTATTTTGCGTATTTTTTTCATTGTCTGTATTCCAATTATTTTCAAATTAGTACCGTCATATTCATAAGAAATTAAGGCCCATCTGAAGATGCAAAGAAAAGGAGTTTTCTCTTATAAACCCCGCCTCGCGTCATTAACACGTTTACTAAAATTGATAGACAAACAAAACATTAACGACGCTAAGAGCGAACATTGTGGCTAACAATAAAACCCCCTCATTTGCTGACGATCCTCACATAACAATGTAACACATATGACTGGGAGCACAAAGCCGCGCTTGCTTTACGAGTACATTCTGACAATACCAATTCCAGGGCCTTGTCGGGTTGCAGTAGTTACCGGTATTGTTCAGATTTTACGATGCCGACACCGTTGGAAATGTGAGAACGTTATGATCCGATTGGCGTTCGTTACATTTCTGCTAACGCCATCGCCATGACTATTGCTAGCCAGAGTAGCCAGCATACGCTATTTAGGTGTAGGTATAGCCTACGTGCATTTACATGTGTGTGTAAGAGGTATCTTAAGCAAGATAATAACAATGTGGTGGCGGATTAGGGTACTGATTATAATCGGACCTTCTAATTATGGAATCACGGTAAATAATCGACGAATGGGAAATAAAAATAATGCATACACAAACAAATATTCATAGATAATTTATATAATTTCAAATTATATGCAATAAGCCATTACGTTGAGAAAAAAATATTGATCAAACACTAATGTCGCACGAAGGATTAGCATTGTCAGCGTCGCAACGCCAACAGCCCCAATGACGAAATTATTTTACATTTAGAATTAGTCTCAGTATTGTTATTTAGATACCTTCTTTTGTTTTTGTAACTTTAATGTCTCATAAATTATTTTATTATTATTACATTAAATTAATTTGTTAATTGTATGTTTCATTTAATTTAAAAATAGGTTAATTACCTAAAAAGATACCACCACATTAATTTTATAATCGATTAATTAAAATAAAGATTTTAGAAAACAATTGACATTTGCATTTGTTTTATTTGTCCCATTCATACAGTTGTCGAGACGGTACGAATCCATGTTTGTTTAACAAAGGTCTATGGAGAAATCCATCATGATACAATCCCGCAATAGGTCTAAATTGACCCGCAATATTGTTATAAGTCGGAAGTCTACTCCATCTGTTATCACTAGAAAGCGGTAAAAGATCATTAGTGCTATACAATTCGATATTTTTTTGTAAGCTGCTTGTAAACATTTTCCAATTCTCATTGTCTTCTGGCAGAGCAAATTTTATTTGTGTTAATGGAGCTGATGTCGTCAATGACAAGTTCTTAATAAATTCATTATCATATTTAGGGGTTGCGTAAAGTCCCCCTGGCTTCTTTGTTTTTTCGGTATGTGGTTCTGTAACTTGCTGTGCGGTATTTGTTTCTAGTATTGTTGATGTAGTTGTTGTCTCCTCGATTTTACCATTTTGTATTTCATCTGTTGTGTTATCACTTGGTCTTGAATTTAGTGCTTCTCTTGGATCTATCTTGTCAGCATTTGAATCTTGATCAGGCATAAAATCACTGAATCGATCACTATTCACATTTTCACTGTTAGTTACATTTGTGTAATCGGTTTCAGTAGTAAGTCGTTGGAAAACGTCACCATTTTCTTGGTAATTTTCTTCAGCACCTGAGCTTTGTATATTGACATTATGTTTTTGGGTAAATGTTGGGATGATTATCACGGGCGAATATACAAAAGGTCGTAGTGGTAAAGCACTTCTTTCGCTTATCCGGAAGCCAAATAGAGACAAAAGATGTCGACCAAAATGTCCCGTTGATCCACCTAGAACAAAAACACGTCAATCGAACATTTCCTTAAGTTAGATGAGTAAATGTATCCAATAGTTCAACGGTTCACTACTAACATGAGGAAGCACTGCAGTAAATTATAATAATGAAAAAGAAACGTCCGCTCACTCGCATTTTGCAAAGTCAAATAAAACCCTAGAAAGTATTGCCATAGTTTCATATCGCGGGGACAGTAAATGCAAAACTTCAACATAAATCTATTCTAGACAGACGTCAGCACGAATAAGAATTTTATATGTTTTTAGTAATCTGAGAAAATGTTGTCCTTTGGCCGATTGAAATGATATACCTCTCAATATGAATTTTATTTCGCTACTCTCAGACACGATCGCGTGGTACCTACCTACGCGGTCGAGCGCGATTGCAATCAAGTATTCTATTTTTACTGTTTTACAGAAATGTCTATAGGAAGGCTACGAAGATTTATACTTTGTGTTAGAAGGTTTTCTGCGTCTAGTCCGTAATGAGCTTCTTTATAAGTCTTGCTTAGAGAGATGTTTGAGTTTATTTGGTGTGCTCTTCCTTTACACTAATGAAGTAGTATTTCTTTATAAGAGTAAGTACCTATGCAAAACATTTTAATAGATGGCAAACATTGGTGATGTAGGTACACTTTTTGCGCAGTTTGGTCGCGCATAATTATGACGTACACATTACAATTTCCCTATGACTATAGAACATTCCAATAAGTAAATTAGGCTGTTGTTAAAATTAATAAAATGTGTTCTTAAGGACGGTTATAATTTAAAATATATTTAATTTATTCTTGGATGATTTTGCATATACCAAGCTAAGTGAAATCGAAAATAAACATGAGCCATATCAAAAATGCGGGCGAGTCAGACGTCTACGTTATCTTTGTTTCATAACTTAATTCACAGGTTTCAAGTTTGTCCGGATACGGGTACCTATGCAATTATGTAACATTAGTTGAATGGGAATGTGTTGACATATAAAAAAATATATACCTAATACGAATTTTGATACTACATTTAGGTATTGAAACGAGTTAGACTGGAGAAAGACGTTACATTATCTAAGACATTAAATAAATTGAAGATATTATTAAACGACATCGACAGGTATACTTATTTACTAACTACATCAATAAATCGAGGAGGAAATTGGTCCGTCATACAAACCAGCGTTATTCTCTTGCAATTTTTTCCATTCAAATCAGAAGCCGTGCCTAATTATAAACATAAACAGAATACTAATTATAACTCTTATCGCAAGCCAATTGATACCGAAAGCAAGAGTCTATTCGTCGTGGAATCCTTTTGGGGAAACCAGTAATTAGCAAAGAATATCTGCGGGCTGATGAGGATCAATTTTTTCATCACACTTGCTCGTAAAGGGTGTTATAACACGCGGGCTTATAGACCAGCTCGAGCCGATTTACCTCCCGTGGGTTATAAAAATCTATAACTCCCACGGGAGGAAAAACTGTATGAAAATCTATAACTCCCGTGGGAGTTATGAGTTTAGTTTTAAAATATAGAACCAACCCGTACGTCACTTCAGACTAAGGAGGTTTCAAATCAGCCAAGGTTTATTTCACATCTTCAAAACTTGGCTACAAAACCAATTTTAGAGAATATAAAACTTATATGGTATATTTTACTATTATTTCAGTAATTTTTGCAATTATTTTAATGCAATTAAATTAATTTAGTTTAAAATTTTATTTTGAAAATCGGTACAATCTGGCGGCATTGCCTGTCAAGTTTAAAAACTAAACGCAGTTCTTAGCATTATCTGTGGAAGACTATATTGAAAAATGTTGACAGCTGAAGTTGTCTCTTAACGGGTGCGTTTAGTTTATTTGATTTTTATGTTTTATTTTTTTTCCTCGCAAATGTGATGAAAAACATTGTGTGTACCACGGGCAGTAAGGGGATTACAAACTCGAGTCATTAAAAGCCCTCCGCCTACGGCGTCGGGCTCTTAATAGACTCTCGTTAGTAATCCCCTTCTTACTACCCTCGGTGCACAATGTACTATTTTCACCTACCTATGGCAAAAGCATAAAATGGCATGATGTCAAACTTATACAAAGGAAAGCCAAGGTTAGCTTCCTTTTTGTTCAAGAGCAGAAAGCTAAAGTACCTCAAAAAGGCAAGCCGGTAAGAATCAAGTTGTATGATCACCAAGCCGTTAATAGGTAGTTGCCTCAGCCGTTTCAGAAACCCTTCTTTTGATATTTATGTGTATTACGAAAACCAATTTCTTTTCTGCGAAGCCGGCATAATTATTTCCGAGGAACAAAATAATCTCAACGTGCGATAAGTACAAAACAGATAAAGAAGCGGCTGTCAATGAATTTGTAATGAACTGACAGAATCAGGAGCGTTGACAGGCGAAAACATCCATTGTCACGATTTCTCTTGGATGAAAAGGGACTGTCTTTATTCTGATGTCGTTCTCTTAGAAATAATAACCATCCGAGTCTGTTGGGAAAAGCGGATACAATACAAATGGCAGTTTTAAAATAAAACTCGCTTTTGAAAAAGTATATTTTATTTTCTGTCTTTGAGCACTAATGCAGACTAGAGAGCCAAACAAAGCTATAATTTCGCGCCGGTATAGACATTTTTAGGGTTCCGTACTAAAATGGTAAAAAAGGAACCCTTATGGTGCAACTCTGTCTGTCTGTCCATCTGTCCTTCTGTCACAGCCAGATATCTACTGCTGCTATCGATTTGAAATTTGGAATAGTTTCAAAAGTTGCTAACCTAAGCCTACTGGACATGAAAAAAAGTTATACTTTTTTTACTTTTTTTATGGGGGGCCGCAATGGGAGGTCGAAATTTTAAGTTGTGCTATTATATCAAGTAAGTATCAAATGAAATAACTTAATTTCTTGATATAAAACCATTTTTTTTTCTTAATCATGTACTTTATGATTTAGGACGAAAACCGTTAAAAATACCATTTTCCTTATTATCTTTGAAGGTACTGAACAGAAAAATCTAAAATAATTACCAATTATTAATATCATCCTAAATATTACAGGAAAAATATAACGGTTTTCCTTAATTCGCTTAAATCGTAACATTCTTTACTGCTACTTAACTAACCGCGACCTATGTCGATCTATCGGGACACCGTTTTTCAACAGCAAAGTTAAGTTTGTTAGGCCATACAGTTTTTCTTGAACTATTCACGTATCTTTGCGACTCCGACTCGCACTTGACCGGGTTTTTATTCAATAATATACATGCCAATAACTTTGAAGGATTGCTATAAGTTCAAAACTCCATATGATAAAAAGAAACGCATGCCGAAAACTCGTTTTCGTTTCGTAGTCATATGTTACGATTGTGAAAGTTTCATTACTTACAATGGAAGACTTTCTGCTTTACAAAACTCATTGCAGTATTTTTGATTCAACACCTGAATGCGACGAAAACAAACTAAAAAGGATGCAACAAAAGCTGTTGCAGCATTCATTTTTACATAAAAGAGAATTATTATGAACGTACTAGTGAGAAAAAAACCACCGTTTCTAGTTATTTGTACATTTTCTTTCAACTTTTAAATTCTGAAGCTAAAGTTAACAGGATTTTTACAAAAGATAAGTATGTATGTACCTAATTGATTGCCGTTGTAATGTAACATATGCATTTGCATACAGACAATTCATTGAAAATTAAAGAATAATTCCCATTTTAATAATGAAAGAAATGACCACATTTTTAAGTACTTAAAAAACTGACTACGGTGCAAGAAATACCACGCATTAAAGTGCATAAATCCGCCATTTTTTTACGATATTTACGTACCCAGTGCCAGTGACTCTAGACTCTGTATTCGCGCCATCAAGACGAATCTAAGGATGTATCATTTATCAAAATCATGTGTGTCGTTGAGTAGTTATGAACGGGCATTTTTGTTCGGCGTTATCGTACCATATATTATATTTCGATGCTTCTAACGCCAGGTACCAGGACACGACCTCTCGTGCGATATTGCCTACATATTGCGGTTTAATCGATGAGTCGAGGAGGAAATTACTAGTATTAGTCATGCATGCGTCTCCACTTTCCATGAGTTTCAGAATTATGCAGTAGGTACTGTGATAAAGAGTTGGGTGACGATGAAGGGAAGACAGAGCTTTATAAAATACGAGTATAATATATTATATACTATAATACAATCTATACATATAATAAAATCGTAAAAAGACTGTGTTTCTACATTAAATGTTTGTCCAAAAATGTGAATGGGGATTGTGAAAAATTAATAACAAAACGTAATATTAACATTTGTCTGTTTGTTTGCGGACGTATCACGTAAAAACTACTGGGCCGATTAGCATAAAAAAGATATGTTTAATTTACTAAAAAAAAGGGGCATTTAACTTATTTTACCCCCGCGCACGATGTTGTCTCCAGGTCTTCTAATTTAGATTATATTATTGATCCGAATTCATCAATCAAAAATTAGTTTAGTGCTGGCTCGATAAGAACTGATTCTCTTGTTTTTTGTCCAGACATGGACCGATAAATAAACACGGCGATCATCGAGAATATAACGTTTTTGTAATTTTTATTTATTGAGAATTATGCGAAAAATTTCTAATAGTAAGTTCCTCATTAAAACAGTGACATTTTTTTCTTCGTCGGTATCACTCTTGACAGAGTTGGTCGTGGTCATCATTACAGGTGTTGGTGGCGTATTTTGATTTTGACACAAACACTTTAAATAAACTGATGCTAAGTGACGCAAAGTGAAGTAAACTGGCATGCATGACAGACAATCGTCCATAGAGGCATGCGCAGAAGTTGCATATAAACACCAGAAAAGTAATAACTAATAATAAATGGTTCACGACTGAGTAACGGTCTGGGCATGTAGCCCGAAGAATCCATGGCCGATAGGTAAAGGTTCTCGAATGAAGACCACGAAAGATGATGGGTCATTCCGCATAAAAGTAACGCGAGTCACAATTTCATTGCATGTTTTTTCTTAAATAAAGATACAATTTTTAATGTCAATATATCTAGGGCTGGTAACACTTCTTTATAAATTGACAGTGATTATTCAACACGTAATACAATTGTAACTCGCGTTACCCCTCCTATCGTGGAATGAAGGTCATAACGACCCTGACCCTGATAACGACTTGGTGAAGCAAAAGTTCGCGGTGTTTATTTAAACACATTATTTCTATGGCTCCGCGCATGTATTCGCACATCAAATATGCTATCGTTACCTATCCATAAATGCATTGTTTTAACCGACGCACCATAACATCCTGAACCATTGTTAGAAACAATATTTGATTACACACATTATGTTCACGCCAATGTCTTAAATTTATCCCCTAACACGGTTCTAAAGCTCACGTGACAGGAAAACTCCGGTTATAAAGGCGGCATTGCATGTCCTAACCAATCCTTTCAAACGATCGTATGTGCGATTCAGACCTTAATGTCCATACGTCCTTTCCTGTTTCCTTACATCGCTGTAGCTTTATTTTGAAAGGGCGTAAGTGTAGCTTGGATTTGAATGTAGTTATGATGTTCTTGGGAGGTGGAATGCGTTACGCCACGGTGCCCACGGGAGGCGTAAAACACCAACTAAGACCCGCACCTGCGCGCTAGCCAATAAATAAGTTCCCATACCTCCCGTCGGGATCATTTCGTTCGCTTGTTTATTACAGGCTTCGTCTATGGATAGTAATTAACATTTCTAATACACTTGTGCTCCTTTCGGATATGAGTTATCGGGGAAACCTAGAAGGTATTTAATGGTAAATAAATTTGAATATTTTCACAAATCTAGTTTTAGTGACTCGCAAGCTATTAATAGAACCCAATTACTAAGACTCGGTTATCGATCTGTCCGTCTATTACAGGACTGTATATTTTTAAAAGTAATAGACAGAGACTAGAACTTTTAAGAATGTGTATTCCTATTGGCGCTATACTTGTAACAACAGATAATAAAACCGGCCAAGTGCGAGTCGGATTGGCACGCGAAGGGTACCACAGTCGAGTAAAAAAAGTGAAAAAAAGGTTTTTGCATGGTGATCCCCTTTAATTTTCAATTTTATTTTGTTTTTATTAGGTACTTGTTGTTATAGCACTAATAGAAATACACATTCAGTAAAAATGTCAAGTCTCTACCTCTTACGGTTGAAAAGATACAGCCGTGTGACCGACGGACAAACGGACAGACAGACAGCGGAGTCATAGTAATAGGGTTCCGTCGGCACCCTTTGTGTACGGAACCCTAAAAACGAAATAAAAGTAGGTCCCCATACAAGAACCGTGTTTTTCGCCGTTTTTGCTAGATGGAGGTGGGTGACGGAACCGAAGTCGACTCGCATTTGGCCGGTTTTTTATCTAAATACAAACAACATACATTTTAGTAACTGCCATATATGGCAGATATAGCACAATAAATAAATAAATAAATAAATATTAGGGGACAATCTTACACAAATCGAACTAGCCCCATAGTAAGCTCAATAAGGCTTGTGTTATGGATACTAGACGACGATATATTTAATAGATACAAATACTTAAATACATAGAAAACATCCATGACTCAGGAACAAATATTCGTGCTCATCACACAAATAAATGCCCTTACCGGGATTCGAACCCAGGACCTCCTGCTTCGTAGGCAGGGTCACTACCAACTAAGCTAAAGCGGTCGTCGAACAATAAACGACGAAATTAGGTAACTTGATCTTTAAGTCGTTATTAAATGTTTTTTTTTGTTGGTCAGGTTGACCAGCCTATGGACAACACAGTATATTCAGTGTCCACTAGTTATAATATATACGTTATACTATAATAGAGTGCACAGGAATACATTTCCTTCTTATAAACGTGCCTTAATTCATACACTTTGAATAATATCATATTTCCGCAAAAGGAGTTGAGGGAAATATACACAAGACACAAAGCATGATGCGAGTTGATGTAAAGTACTCACCTTATCCCCATCTTAATATTTAATCACGAAGAAAAAGATATAAATTTGTCATTCTTCAGAAAACACGCGAGAGAAAATAAAAGGCCCCAAAGAAAGTAATAACGCTCTTTGAATTACGCTGCAAAAATAAATCTCGAACCCTATATTACGAGCCTAAGAATAATGCTTGAGCACACGAGCTCCTCAAAAAAATACATCAGTGAAAATTGTTTTCCGCCCGGAGGTAGAATGTTTGCTAAGATTACTTTCGCTGATCGTCCGTTGCGGCCGATTTTCTTAGTTTATGAGACAAACGGGCGTACCAAGGAGGTGCGAATAGTGTTCAGCCCGGTAATTGAACGTGTTCCACCGAGCCTCTTGTCTTATTTAACCGATACGTAGGAAAACTTGCGTTCGATTTATTTGAGATCCTCTTAAGATTCTTTCACGAGAGCGGCTAGAGCTTCGTCTGCACGTTTGTGTTGCTCGGTGTTTTTGCGAGAAGATATTATAAGATTTATGTCTGAGATTATATTCACGAAATGAGTTAGCTTAGTATGCTCGTAATAAGTGCAGCAGGTGAACGTTATAGCGTTAGCTTGCAAGGTAGCGAAATTATTATGCGGTATCGTTACGTCAAATTTAATAAAATAGCATATGTTACTATTTTGCAGATTGTATATTTAAGTGATAATAATTATTTCAGGCTAAATAACTCAGACAAGTAATTGTAGAACGTTATAAAAATAATATCATTTATAATAATTCTTCATATTAAGCCGTAGTATATTCATTTATTATTAATTTATTGACTGTACTAATTTAAATATACACGAGGAGGAGTGTCTGCTAAATCGCGCTCATTACATTCATGATCATCGCCATTTCAATCCAGAGACGTCCAATGCTGAACATAGATTACCTCCAAAGATTGCCTCAACAACGGTCGGACGTTTTTGCCTTTATCAACTCATTGATTTCTTATTTATTTTCTCAACAAGTCTCTGCTTTGAACTTCCAGTATATGCATCCTATTATATTAGTGTAGTGATGCTGACTAAAAGTCGGCATTTCATTCCTTAATCTTCAATTAAACAAACCTCATTCCAAACGTAGCCCGCGGTTCGATCTAAATAAAAATGGTTGGTCGCTTAGCCGTCAGATTCATGGTACAGTTAGGGCCGCTTTTGTCGCATCGCATTCAGGCACAAAATGGGAAACCCGGAAAGGAGACCCCGAGGACCGAAGCTCTTTATGTAAATGCGGACTGTACAAAAGGTGGGGCAACGTAAAGTGAGATTGGGCGACGTTTCCACGCAAGAACGTTACGAAAGCAATCGGCACAGTTTCGTATGAAAAATTCAGCCGTACCTAAAATTAAAAACACATCGCAATGGGGAACGTTTTCAATATCCGTTAGATAATATTTTGGTAGAAGCCTGGAAGATTTAGCGACAAAACGTAATTAAGTTAAGGTATTGTAGGTTCTTCTGACGTTTATTAAAATGCTTTGGTAAAATCGTAAAATGGTAAAATTTAGTGTTGCAAAAATTTATGAAAGTACATAATAGGTGTAAAAATGTAATAACGTCCATACAAAAAACGGATAAACAATAACCTAAATTTGAATGAAATCTTTTAGACTGATAATCCCGCTACGTGAGAGCCAGCTGGATTTTATTAAGCGATGCTTTATAGAGATTTATGAGTTAATTCCCTTAATTTTCTCGTAACTTTGGGAGGCAAGTGCGCTCAATGAAGGTACAAATTTTAATCGAGTTCATAAACCTGAATACTGATTATATTAACAGGAATACTTTTTTATAACGGCTATAACTATTCTAGTTTAATTTATGACGGCCTAATATGATTTCAGATGGGCTTATTAACTTTGTCTTGAAATTAAGGTCGTGGCGTGTTTAGCATGAATGCCTTAGTAGATGGAAATCTTAGAACATATTTTAGAGTTGTGCTGGTCCGCTTGGTTTTTAAAATTTTTAACAAGTACTTTCTGTTATTTTCATTTCAAACTCTTTATTGCCGACTGTCCCTTTTTTGTGTTATCAAAAACTGCTTGTCAAACAGTAGTTAAGTTTATCTTATGGTATTTAGATGATTCTGTGGCCACTATCCAGCTCCATTATTTCATCAAACTCCATGCCATCAGAATATGGAATAGTCAATTTATTTATATACGAGTGCAAATTTTCAGCTGAATCGGATGATAACCATTGCTTTAAAATTCAATTGCAAAATTTGACTCGGACAAACATACAAACACATCTGGTTAAATAAAAGCTTGTATAAAATAATCCGCGGCTGTTTGTAAATAAAGTCTAAGAGTACCTTAATACGTGCAAAATTTTCCTCCTTCTTTCTTCTCATAAAACAAGTGTAACGCAAGTTCGAAACTCATTGGTTTATGCTTGATTTAAACTCATTTCGCAAGATTGCGTGCCCACGTCACTCCCAAGTTCCCAACTGAGTAATTTATTTTTTAAACGTTGTTTCCGTGTTACGGAAACCTGGAAAATATTATTCAGTGAGGGTTATAATTCTTTTACAGTAGCTGCAATATTAAATAATGGTCTTGAAGAATCATAAAACGTAATTTTTACCGGAGCGCGTTACAGGTATTTTAAAAAACCTGTGCGTTGCCATTACGTTGAGGTTTTGACGTCAAGAGCAATGCAACTATTTAATGAAAAAAAGCACCTAATAAAATCATATATACTATGGAATAAAAAAATTGGCACTTTATGGTTTTGCATGCATTTCCTTTGCGACGTTTCTGGAATGTGTGTCGTGATTTCTTTTGTTATAGATTTGAAGGATGATTTACTAATAAAGGCTTCTTTCTTAGGATGTTCTTCTTTCCAAAAGCAGTTTTCAAAATACTAAATTTTATTCCATAATATGAATAAAGTTGGCTGAGGCTCTTATTGACTTTTTCTTTAAGAAATCGTAAAGTGCAAAGTTAAAGAAAGTTTACTGCTATGAATTTCATTTCACCGAATATAATCGATATTATTTTGTATCTTGCACAGGGAGATTTATCATAAAATAAATATTGGAATTAATATTGACGCCAGGCTTTTTTAATCACTCTCTTAGAGTAAAATACATTATGAATATTGGAAAATAAAACGTTAGTTCATATTTATTTAACTAAGTGCATAGTTACGAGTATTAGGTTGAAATAATTTAGGATGCTTCCATATAAATGAACATGTAGATTTACAAAACCTATAGGCATATTATGATAGTTTATACACCGAATAACCCAATCAATTTTAACCACGTATTCCTGATGGTATTACGAGTAGTCTAAGATCCGAGTATACAACGACCTTCACCGAAATTACATATGATAATAAATATACTACAAGTGGGTTGCCTAAAAAAATTCAGTCCAGAATATGATTAATTAAAAATTTAAGTTAAATTTGCACCTGGTTGGTATGTGATGCTAAGCAAACGAGGTGCAAACTTAGCTCAACCGGTTAGTATGAGAAAGTTAGGATGAAGTCGGCACTAGTCGGGTCGGGGGGGTTCACAGAATGAGCAGATTTTTGGTTTAGGGGCATTTTAGCAGATAGCAAGCCGCGCCGCTTCGTGTGTTCTTCACCTACGTGCGACAGAGAGATCCCAGCGAACCATCCCATGCGATAGAAGAGTGTTATGTGCTAAAATGCCCCTAAACCCAAAAATCTAATCATTCTGTGAACGGGAACCCGAGCCGACTTCATCCTAACTTTCTCATACTAACCGGTTGAGCTAAGTTTGCACCTCGTTTCCTTAGCATCACATACCAACCAGGTGCAAATTTAACTTAAATTTTTAATTAATCATATTCTGGACTGAATTTTTTTAGGCAACCCACTTGCAATATATTTATTAACATATTTAATTTAATATAAAATACTTTTCACCCATTAACCAGTTCGGTGAAGGTCGTTCTATACTGGGATCCTCTACTAGAGTAAATACCGTTATATCAACATAGGTTGGATTTTATCATTTTACATTGATAGTCTTATGGAACAAATTAAATCAGTAAATTCAGCCCCTTCTTATAAACGTGTCTTTACCGGAAGAAAATATATAAAAAAGGAAAAAAAGCAAACATGGAAACAAAAGGTCAATGTTTTGGCCTCCTAGTCGCTTACCATCAAATACTGCGAAGGTTAATTGCTGTTTAGTTAAAGGATTTTAAAATATGAATATAAGGGCTTGTTACACACTGGGAGTTTTCATTAAAAAAATAATAAAAATCTCGCAAAGTAAGCATTTTTCGACTTTACATTATATAACTTTTTTACTCCTAATAGTTGTTAGAATCTATAGTTAAAGTTTGTAGCGTTACATGGGCCCCAGGTGTATATTGCAAAATAATAACAATACATAGTAACTAGAACTAAATTAAAATGAAATATACTATAAACGAAAACCGAAATAAATTTAAAAATGGCCCTTGCATGGTACTGAAGATGCTGGCAGCATTTCCTCGCTGGATTGTGAGGCTGATACGTTGAGCGAGGAAGCTGCCAGCTCTTTGGTCCCTCGTGGTTTCTGTGAGTCTCTTCGACAGCAGCTTAAAGAGACTTAAACCGCCAGGGCCCCACGGACCAATAGTTAGTTATATGATGTTTTATATATATTATATAGGTATACATATAATATTCTAATAATTTTTAATAGTACTTGGTTGAGTTCGATGCCTTCGCCGCTACCTATAGTTTGTGTTTGCGACCTTAAATATACATAAAGCAAAATAAAATGAAAAATAAAAGGGGGGTCTCCATACAAGAAACGTGTTTGTGATCGTCAGTTACAGGACTGTATCTTTTGAACCGTAATAGATAGAGATTTAAAATTGTCACAGAATGTGTATTTTTATTGTCCCTAAAATATCTAATAATAAAAATAAATTGAAATCAAAAATGAAAGAGGGTCCCAATTACAAGGACCGTGTTTTTTTTAGCGGTTTTTGCTCGATTTTAAAAACTGTAGTAGGTAGATGCTTAATATATTCACAGAATATGTATTTCTATTACCGCTATAACAACAAATAGTAAAAACCGGACAAATGCGAGTTAGGCTCGCGTAAAGAGGGTTTCGTACGTTCAAAACAATATAAAACCATTATACTTTATTGCACGGACTGTTTTTCTGTAATATATAGGTGTAGGACATATTTTCCATTTTTTTTCAAAATTCTACGTCTAATAGTTTCGAGGATAAGGGGGAAGGAGGGGTCAATTTTTGTCTATTTTCTTAAATAACTTCAAAACTATTGATATAAAAATTATAAAAAAAAATATATTTGAGACTCTCACAGTGAGCTCTTTTATATATTATGTCACACGATATAGTTCGCTAACTTTTTTTTTTCTATTGGACCCCCCAAAAGTGGCCCGCATGATTAAAATTCATATATTTCCGTGACATCTCCGTATTTGGGTCATTGACCTTAATATATGTACCAAATTTCAATTCAATCGAACCAGTACTCTCGGAGAAAATTCGCTGTGACAGACAGACACACGAGTAATCCTGTAGGGGTTCCGTTTTTTTCCTTTTGAGGTACGGAACCCTAAAAACGAAATAAAAGCCAAAAAACCATTTTCCTGCTTGTCGACGGTGGAACGGAACCCTTCTTGTGTGAATCCGACTCGCACTTTTCCGGTTTTTATGACGTATCCATGCCGACTTTACTCATTTCATTCTTTGGAATAACCCATCATAATAAATGAATAATAATGACTTATTTCAGTTGAAGCGGCAGATTAAATTTGACAATACGATGACAAAGGGAGGCGAACGCCTCAGGTTATTCATCCGAACGGTCACCCCCCAAAAGTAATTGTCGTATCCCCTTACCCAAGCTATAGATAATTGATTTTTTTCCATCTCTTTCAAAATAATTCGTTATATAAATCTCATACTGTCTCTTATTTACCTCAATTAATATTTGCATGCAAAAAATCTTAATTACCTACTCAAATTCTTATAGGTACACACTATGAGACGATGATTATGGCCAGTACTGAAAAAAGATGCTAAAAATGCAAGTAAATACAACATTTAACTAGAACAACATCAGGAACAAGAATAACAGAATATCCTTACCTTTGTTCATAACCATTGAATTTTGTATTGTTTCTGGATGATTTGCATAGATAAACACGTACAAATATAATATAAATCTCCGTATAACCCATAATATATCTAAAAACAAAAAACAGCTAAGTTTAATAGTTAAAAAGCGTTATTAAAACAGCCAACATTTTTTGGCAATAGAAACGACTTCAAACCAATCTCACATTTTCCCCTCTCACGGTGAAATTACGTCGTCAAGTCCAAATCTTAACGAGAATCGAATATTATTATTTCCATGTATCAACATAGAAATATTTTTAGAGTTCCGTATCTCAAAAGGAAAAAAACGGAACCCTTATAGGATCACTCGTGTGTCTGTCTGTCTTTCACAGCCAATTTGCTCCGAAAGTACTGAACCGATAGAGTTGAAATTTAGTACATATTTTAAGATTAATGACCCAAACACGGACGTATCACGAAAATATATGAATATTAATCATGGGGGCCACTTTTGGAGAGGCAACTAGAAAATTAAAAAAAAGTCGGCATACCATATTAAATGAAAGGGCTCACTGTGAGAATGTCAAATGTATTTTTTTTATAATTTTTCTATTCATTGTTTTGACCTTATTTAAGAAAATACGCAAAAATTGATTCCCCGCCCCCTTATCTCCGAAACTATTGGACCTAGAATTTAGAAAAAGATATGAAAAATAGTCCTGCACCTATAGATTACAGGAAAACATAATAAGAAGTCTGTGCAGTAAAGTATAATTGTGATATTGTTTTGAACGTAGGTACGGAACCCTCTCCACGCGAGTCTAACTCGCACTTGTCCGGTTTTATTTTGAAGCGAACGCGTTATATTCATGACGCTAAGCTATCGGCATGTCCCGAAAGTGGAGCATATGACATGTCTTAACATTTGCACAGGGGATATGGAACGAGCAAAGGGCTCACGGGTGACGGAATTTCATTGAAATGTAACAGGAATAGGTGGGGTAAAGATATGGTTATGTGAAACATGGAAATGTGATAACTGATTATGATAAACTCGTAATAAGTGATTCTTTGGAATGAGAGTCAGTGCCGATGCTTTATATTTTATTTATCGTTTCCTAAAAGTCACCGTCACAGGCTGCCTTGCCGAACCTACATAAATAACGTTAAATGCAATAGGTATATACGTTTCTCAGTTCACTTATTGTGGTTTAGGTTAAGTTTTGCACCTTGATGGTGGTGGAGCTGGGATGAAGGCGACTGTTTGAAACTGAACTAATGATAAATTAGTTTCTGAAAAATAATCGCCTTAAAATATTTAATACTAGACGTGATTTCTTAGTACCTTATGTATCCCATCATCAGAGCTCGATATGAAAACAAATGTAAGAGTTACTATAAAAATACTGAAGTTGCCATATATGTGCTTACACCATTCTAGGAGTTCCCTTGATTCCCTCATTTGATAAAATCTGAAAGTTTCCAATATTTTTTTTTTTTTTTCATATTGGTTCATAAAAGATGGAGTTGTTGGATGGAGTTCAAATCAGACTAGAGAACTTAATTCTTTTAGTGAATTTGGTTAAAAAGGAAAAAAAACATAGACCTACCTGTGAGTAGAGATTAATCTACCGCTTGGGCACCAGGAAAACAATCCTCTTCCCGGTTCGGCTAAAAAACGTTCAAAAACAAAACAGCATCAGATCGATTTGATATTTCAAATGTCAGTGCAGTTGCGCTTAATAACATTGGCCCAATATTTTATGAACTATTCGACTGCTCAGCTTTATTAATTTCACGGATATTTCAAAACTATGGCATGTATTGGTTTGGCTTGATTTTTCTGATCTACTTTTTTCTTTATCAATTCACTTGAAGTTGCAAAATTGTTTACTAGAACTACTAGACTAGAAACGTAAAGTTCGCACAGCGTACATGAGGAAAAAAATTGAAATACCGCACCCTGAAACATGGCGATATAAAATTGTATGAAATCACAAAACACACTGCACCATATACATACACCGTGGGCCCTGTAACAAGATCCAAAAATTAAAATGTAGATTCTACTCCTCAAACTGCCTTAATTTTTAGTACACTTTAAAATTCATTTGAAGGCGCAATGTATTGCGATTTTTTGTGTTTGTAGCGTGAAAAGCGAAATCAATTAGATTGATGTTAACATACATCCCACTAATATTATAAATGCGAAAGTTTGTGAAGATGTTTGGATGTTTGGATATTTGGATGTTTGTTACCTAATAACGGGGTAACAACTGGATAGATAAAGCTGAAAGGCCGTAGCGGGATAAGGGAGGAAAAAATGCCCTTTAATGATTAAGAGCTGTTTATTTTTTCTATAGTTGCTTTCATTTAGTTGTATAATTGTGCAAAGTTTGGTTGAAAAATTCTCAGTGGTTCAGCCGGGAAAAAATAAAAACAAAATTTATGAAATTTGACGTATCTCTAAAACTATAAATCTTTATCATAATATCTTTAATTCATTTTGGTAAATTGATAGGTATGTATGCCTTAAAAGAAAATTGAGTCTCTATCTTTGCAATTTCTGTAAAAAACACGTAAGTCAAAATTTCAAAAAAAAGTTTTTTTGATACCTGAAGGAGTGACCACTCTAAGTGACATTTCTAAAAAAGCCTTATTTAACGATCTGTCAGTCATATAAGTTTGACGGTTAAAATCGAAAAGCAACAGTGTCAAAATTAAAAAACTATGTTGGTCGGATTCTGTTACATTTTATTCTTATACAATTCTAATACAGCCAAAGAACTTAAACATAAATATTCTTTGTTAAGAACTAAAAATAAAATAAATTTATCGCATTTACTCGTATATGTATCAACTTAAAAATGTCTTTTACTTCTTATTTTAATCACTATCGCTATCTTCATTAACGGTAACACTAATACCGTTTCTCAAAAAAGGTCCACTAAGAATTTCGGCAGGCTGAATAATTTTTGATAAATATCTTGCGTGCGATAGGTAGTACACAATTGCGGCAATGTGTGAACAACACCCTACCTACGAATGAATATATCTGGTGAAACGATAAGTAAGGCTTAATTAGAAATAATGATGATTACCTATTTGAAAAAAAAAAGGTTTTATAAGTTAAAAGGCGACAATTAATACAAATACAGGCTGGTTTTCGATAATCTGTACATATTAAAAGGGGTGAAATTCCATTTAATTTTATCGGTAAAAATGACTAATTTTTGTTTCTGGGCAAAAAAAAATTTTTTACAGATTTTTACAGTTTGCTATGAAATTTTGGGCAGTACATCTGTTTGACGCAGTATAACTTTTGATCTTATTGTTCAAAGCTGTAAGAAAAAAATGTTTGTAAGATCACAATTAAGTGCTAAACGAAGATAAGCATGAAAAAATGGTCACAATATTCGCAAACTTTCGAGAAAAACGGTGTTTTCCGTAAAAAAAACTGAAGTTTTGCAGCCGTTTTTCACAATTATAATTTTTTTTGTCGAGTTTTTCTTCAAGTCGGTGGTTTATTGTTATTGCTCCTAAATAACGTGTCTATTGCCATGACCCTGCAATTTTTTCTTACAATTTTAAGCAATTAGTTCAAAAGTTATACCGTGGCAAACAGATGTACTGCCGAAAATTTCACTGAAAGTTTAAAAATCTGTAAAAAAAAACGAATGACCACAAACAAAAATTAAAATCAGTTTTACCGATAAAATTGGCCAAAATTTCACCCCTTTTCATATGTACAGATTATCGAAAACCACCCTGTATATTTTCAAGCCAATATTAATGGGAATGTCAATAATTGATTTATTTTTAATTTTTTACAAAGAAGATTTATTTTTAAGTTCTTTGGCTGTATTAGATTAGAATAGTATAAGAATAAAATGTAACAGAATCCGACCAACATAGTTTTTTAATTTTGACACTGTTGCTTTTCGATTTTAACCGTCAAACTTATATGACTGACAGATCGTTAAATAAGGCTTTTTTAGAAATGTCACTTAGAGTGGTCACTCCTTCAGGTATCAAAAAAACTTTTTTTTGAAATTTTGACTTAAGAGACTCAATTTTCTTTTAAGGCATACATACCTATCAATTTACCAAAATGAATTAAAGATATTATGATAAAGATTTATAGTTTTAGAGATACGTCAAATTTCATAAATTTTGTTTTTATTTTTTCCCGGCTGAACCACTGGGAATTTTTCAACCAAACTTTGCACAATTATACAACTAAATGAAAGCAACTATAGAAAAAATAAACAGCTCTTAATCATTCAAGGGCATTTTTTCTTCCCTTATCCTGCTACGGCCTTTGGCATGCAAGTAAACCAAGTCCTGGATTGAAACATAGGATACTTTATATCCCGGTAAAGAGTTCCTTTGGGATAATAAGAGGAACAACGCGGGCGAAGCCGCGGGAAAATGCTAGTGAAAATATTATTTAATTAGTATGAAAATGAGAAAATCTTAATTCTACATCAATTTTAAAAGTGTTTGAACAAAAGTTACATTGATTGAGGAGTAGAATCTACGTTTTAATTTTTGGATCGTGTTACAAGGCCCGCGGTGTATATTTTATTAAAAAATCTGCAGTTTAAAGTTTAGCGACAATACATCATCATCATCATCATCATCATCATTTCAGCCATAGCACGTCCACTGCTGGACATATGCCCGCCTCATAGATTTCCAATTAGTTCGGTTGGAAGCAACCTGCATCCACCGTGGGCCAGCAGCCTTAACCAGATCATCTGTCCATCTTGTTGGTGGACGTCCGACGCTGCGCGTTCCGATTCGTGGTCTCTATTCGAGAACCTTTCGGCCCCAACGGCCATCTGTTCTACGTGCTATATGCCCTGCCCATTGCCACTTCACAGAATAATATAAATCGATCTTGTTAAGATCGCCGGAAGTCTGCCGTGGCAAAAAGCGTACGCAGAGTTCCGTCCATCGTGAGTTTTTGGGGCAAACCTATAATTCCGCAGTGGATGTCTCCTAAATATGATGATGATTATTATTGTTATTTTACCTACATAGTAGAAAACTAGGGGTTTTAAACGAGGTACTAGCCTTAACATAGCTAATTTAACTTTAGTAAGACTGTTTTAGCTTTATTGTTGTAAATAACTATACATGACAAACTGGCCGCGCTGTTGTTACTGAACAACAGCACGGCCACATTTATTAATTTTGCCTCGAATTACTTTCGAACTACAACGCGAGTCGGCATTGATTTCCCAAGTGCATGGTAAAAGCCTGACTGTACCACGTGCCTTATTAAGTCAGTAGTAAAACTTGGAGTGTTTTGTTATTAATTAGGAAGTGAAAGGATGCGGGAAACTATATTCTGACCTACTCTTGTTTTTGAAAATTTTAAAATTAGCATGATTTATAAAATTACTTTGTAGAAGGAGAGGACAAATACAGAAATCTCTTTACGGGTATTATACCTGGGGAACGATGAACAATGAGAATTAATTGAATGTTGTATAACTATGTGCAACATGCAACCGATTTGGAAAACTCTAATAATGCATAACACAGCACGTCAAAATTGAGACTCAGTCTCGTGTCACCACAACTTCAAAAGAAAGCTAGCAAACCGTTTTACTTTTAACCACTTTCATAATAATTACCTAAATAGATTAGTATTTTTGATCCCTTCACACGAAGAAGAGAGATAATAATTACCTACCCTATTCAATATTTAAGGCTCCTCAGCATATTGTATCAAATAATGTATGAGAAAAATATAATTTTACATATGTAGATACCAGAAATCAAAGCACATAGAAAAATTAAATGGCACTCACCTGTGTCCAGACCGGGAATCGAACCCGGTTCCTCTGGATTTCCGGCCCAGCGACTCAACCACTCGTCCACCGGAGCACCCAGCAAGCGCCCTCAATTTTGCCATCTACTTTGACTTCCGAATCATTCTGGTTATTTTTGGATTTTAACCTAAAATGTTGTGTAATTTACCCGCATTAAAAAACCAATGAAGAGACAAAATGTTGCTTACATATAAAATATTATTTGTTACTAGAAATGCCCGCGAACGGTCCAAGATATGGTGCTACTCGTACTAACTGGCATAGGGTTTAGTACTTCGCGGCCTTAAGCTTCTTGAAATCACCACCCCGATTCGGTTATATGTACAATCCGATATAGTTAGTGCTTATTAAAGCATTTTACAGACACTCTTTCACATCTTCCTTTACCATTTTTAACGTGCTTTAGATAGATTTTTACCAGGTTATAATTTTGTAATGCACTGCTATTATGTAAGGATCTCTCAGTAATATGCAAATTAGTTAGGAAAATACACGGTCCGCTAGCCAACTGCCGTGTTAAACTCGATGTGGTTGGCACCACCAGTGAATGCTAGATTATAAAATAGGGGAAGTCTAAATTTAAATGTCTTTGCTGTTGCGGCGAAATTAGAACTTAAACTCGTACCATAAAGCTCATTTATTAAGTGAATAAATCACTTCAAATCCCAAAAAAAAAACAATTTTTTCTTGCAGCTGTGTGCGACTTACGAATTTTTCAAGAACTATGCCTTATTTTTTTCAGGGATTAAAAATATCTTTTGTCACTGTGTCTTTTTATTATATTTAATTGCACTCAAATGATTATTTCGTTGATTTTCCTTGTTTCATGATGAAATAAGCCATCAACAACCACAGTAACACCACGACCACATTATTTATTTAAAATTGTCATTTAAATTTAAACATCTAACTAATGGATAATTGGCCCTATTAATAAGCTTAAGCTGCCTGCCAATCTACCTGTCTGTTCATGCCAAGCATTAATATTAAACATTGTAAAATTAATGAAACTAGGGTAATTTAATATCATTTTCTCAAATTATTGCTTACATATAAATTTGCCCGTACCCGAGCGAGACTGTGTGGTGAGCTAGACTCGTACCTTGCACTTTTTACGACTGCGGCGAAGCCCAAAGGAGGGTTATGTGTTTGACCTGTATGTATGTAAGTAGGTATGTATGTATGTCCGTTCCTGTGTCCGCTCGTAACTACTCAACGGCACATCCGATTTTGATAAATGATACATCATTAGATTCGTCTTGATGGTGCGAGTGTCACTGGGTATGAAGTTCGTTAAAATAAACAAAATGGCGGATTTTATGCAGTTTCAAAGTGCACCGCAGTCGGGTTTTTTTTAGTAAAAATGTGGTTATTAAATATTGTTATGCTAACATTCGCCAAGATCCCCCATCAACTTAATTTTATCAACACGTTACCCACACTTCCTCCAAGAAAAGCGTTATGATAATTATTTGCCTCTGCTAATCATTTCCTCAAATATGTCACAAACCCTCATTGCTCCCAGCAAATATTGCGGGCTTGTACAATCAAAGTATCCTAAATAAACATATGACCCAAATATGAATACATTATTCATCAACACAATACATATTAATTTAATACGGTATCATATTATAAATACCTACACTGTCTTTTGGCTGGCATGTAGAGATAATATTCCCCTGTGTACCAGCAGGTTAATTAATTATGTAATGAACATGCTAACACTGATATCGGACATTTCATAGATATACATATAAAAACTATGATTGAAAATATTGTAAAGACAAAAGCCAAGTTTGGTAGTGCCACTATTTTGAGGTACCTGTTACATTTATTGTTGAAAGTAGGTAGGATTCCAGCATCAGCTACTTACCTTTTTATATAGGTATTTATGTTTTTCTTATAACTATGGTTACTTCAAAAAAACTTGTCTGTCAGTACAAATTAAAGTACAACTGAAACTGCGTGTTTTATTTATAACGGTTATGGGCCCAGCACCATGGATAAAGAAATAAGTGGTATGCTACAAAAGTTTAGTGCAGAAAATTACCTGCAATGGAAATTTCAACTAAAGTGCGCGTTGAAGGCGAAAGGCCTCGGGCGATATATAGAGGAAGAAGCGCCCAGAACTAATGTTGCGGGACCGAGCAGAGCGCCGGCCGAGCAGGCCGCCGGCGCCGCTGTCGGCGGCACGGGGGAGCCACGAGCCTCCGCGGAACAACAGCAGCAGCAAGATGCCGCCGTCATGTTTATCATCACGTCGTCGTTGACGTATGAGCAAATGGTACTAATTGAGAACTGCACCACATCAAAGCAAATGATAGACAAGTTTGATTCTATCTATGCTCAGAGATCGGAATTCAATAAAATGGCTCTTCACGAACGATTTTATCAATACAAGATGGGAGAACGAGACAGCATAGCTCAACATATTGCAAAAATAGAATCGTTAGCTAAGCAAATACGCGAATCCGGAGACAACATAAGTGACATGGCTGTAATCACCAAAATTATTGGTACTCTTCCGGCAAAATATAAAAATGTAAGACAAGCTTGGCTATCGATGGACGTCGCAAAGCAAACGATTGCCAACTTAACTGTAAGGCTGTTGGATGAAGAGGCAAGCCTCGCCAGTGAAGATATCGCTGAGCCTATCGCCTTAGCTACGGTCGCGAAGAATGCATATGCTGAAAGAAGAAACTTCACAAAGGCTCCCATTTGTTTTTATTGCCAAAAAGTGGGGCATATTGCAAGAGACTGCTACTCGCGCAAGAGAAATCAGAACAAATCGAACCCTGGAGCAAATATGACATTCTCTGCCTTCATGGTCAAGACTTTTGCAGAACAAGTTGAGGATAAGGATGTTTGGCTTCTTGACAGTGGCGCATCAGCGCATATGACCAGCAGAATCGATTTCTTTGACAGTATCTATGAGTGTCCCACAAAAACTGTGCGATTGGGAGATGATACCGAGCTGTGCGTTAAAGGAGTTGGAACAGTCTACATAAAGAAATTGCTCAACAATCAGTGGTACGATTCAGAAATTAACAATGTCCTTTATATACCAAATTTAAAGAAAAACCTAATCTCAGAAGGTGCTTTGACAGAAAAAGGATATACTATAAACAAACAAAAGTGGGAAGCGAACATTTTGGACATGAATAAAAGATTAGTAGCATACGCACACAAGCTACCAAACAATCTGTATCAATTATTATTTAAAACTGCTGTAAATAAAGAAACTCTGGCCAGCGAGACCAATGCTGTCACTGTTGACAGTAGTTTGAAACTATGGCATGACAGACTCGGACATATAAACATTGAATATGTAAAAATTTTGCTACGTGATGGATTTATACAAGGAATAACACAAAATGAATTTAAAGATTTCTTTTGCGAATCGTGTGCTTACGGGAAACAACATAGACAACCATTTCATGCGAAATCAGAGTCGGAAAAGAGAGTTTGCAGCCCCGGTGAAGTTATCTTCTCAGATGTATGCGGTCCAATCTCAACACCTTCAATTTCGGGCTTTAAATATTTCGTACTGTTTAAAGACTCGTGTACAGGGTACCGAGTTGCATTCTTTATGAGACACAAAAGCGACGTATTTGAAAACTTTAAAGAGTTCCTACGTTTAATACAGAACAAGTTCGGGCGTCCAATCAAAGTGCTACATACAGATAACGGAGGCGAATACTGCAATACTGAATTCAAGGTATTTTTGAACAACTTCGGTATTACGCTAGAAACAACAGCGCCTTACACACCCGAACAAAATGGGCGAGCCGAAAGAGATATGCGTACGATCATGGAGTCAGCACGAACTATGCTACACAATGCGAAACGCCCGTCCTATCTGTGGGCTGAAGCTGTCAACTGTTCTATCTATCTATTGAACAGAACCCCCACAAAGCAGACTCCGGGGTCAACTCCGTACCAAGAATGGACAGGTGAAAGAGCAACCGTAAACCATACTAAAATATTTGGATGTGACGCATACATGCATATACCAAATCAATTGAGAAGAAAACTTGAACCGAAAAGTAAAAAGCTAATATTTGTGGGATATGATGGTAACTCTACCAATTACCGACTCTATGATCCCGAGACTAGAAAGGTACACATCTCACGCAACGTACTATTCAATGAATCATCTTTTTCGGGGCAAGAAGATAAACTAGAGCCATTGCTAGTCACAATAAAAGACAGCACTAATCAAGATCAATCAGTCGAAGACCGCAATCTGTCAGATACCTTTTTCGACTCTGAAGAAACTCCAACGATCCCTACTGAAGAAATTCCAACGATCCCTACTGAAGAAATTCCAACCACAAGCAGAGTACTACGACCGAGACAAAATCTTAAAGAGCCAAGCCGATTTGAAGCTAATTTTGCCTCGCAAGAACCGAGTACTTATGAAGAAGCAATGACAAGTGGCGAAATGGAAAAGTGGAAAGTAGCAGTAAACGAAGAACTTAATTCACTAAAAGAAAATGAAACCTGGGAAATAACTGAACTACCAGATGGAAAAAGACCGATATCTTCTAAATGGGTATTCAAAAAGAAACTCAATCCTGACGGGACAGTCTCACGATTCAAAGCACGGCTTGTGGCGAGAGGCTTTGACCAAACACCTGGAATTGACTATTCTGAGACATTTTCCCCGACCACGAGATACGACTCTATTAGAATTTTACTCGCAGTTTGTACCGAGAAACTGTATGAAATGGTACAATTTGATGTAAAGACGGCTTTCCTCCACGGAAACCTTAACGAAGAAATCTATATGGTACCACCACAAGGTCTTGTCGTTGATAACAACAAAGTGTGTAAATTGAAGCGTTCGCTATACGGACTCAAGCAAGCACCACGGTGCTGGAATAAAAAACTGGACCAGTACCTGAAAGAAATTGGGTTTCGCAACATTCTGGCAGACACTTGTGTCTATGTGGGGCATATACAAGGGGAAAAAGTTATACTGATAATATATGTTGATGACGGACTTCTATTCTCTAAGAACAAATGCACACTTAAATCATTTCTTAACATGTTTGAGAAGCAATTTGAAATAACAACTATAGAGGATCCAAGATATTTCGTTGGGCTTGAAATAGAAAAACATGAAGATGATAATTCTATACTCATTCATCAAGCAAGCTATGTGAGAAATATGCTGAAAAGGTTTAACATGACTGACGCGAAGTCGGTGAGCATCCCGATCGAAACCAACGCTATAACAGTATGCGATGACACTGACGACAATACACCATACAGAGAAGCTGTCGGGTGTCTGATATATCTTGCAACTACAACCAGACCAGATATTTCTTATGCTGTTGGGGTTGCAAGCAGATTCCTTACAAACTATACCGCGTCGCATTGGCTTCTGGTAAAGAGAATTATGCGTTACCTTGCGGGTACTCCTCAACTCGGTATAATGTATCGTAGGAATGCGCCTGTACGTCTAGCTGGCTTCGCAGATGCCGATTATGCGACGGATTCGGAATCTAGACGGTCGACGACAGGGTACCTGTTCCTAATGAATGGTGGACCAGTCACATGGAGCAGCCGACGACAACCTTCGGTCGCGCTCTCTACAACAGAGGCCGAGTACATGGCCCTATGTGATGCTACAAAGGAAGCAATGTGGATTCGTCAATTCTTGAACGAAATCGATGATAGCATAAATGAGCCTGTAAACATTCATGTCGATAACCAAAGCGCTATTAAACTCGTCAAAAACCCAGAGTTCCATAAACGTACGAAACATATCGACGTAAGATACCATTATGTACGTGAACGGTACGAGGACGGAGACATAGCTGTCAGCTACGTGAGCACCGACGAGCAGCTGGCAGATGGGCTAACAAAGCCGCTGCCGAAAGACAAGTTTGTGAAGTTTAAAACCAAGATACTCTTTTGAACTACTTGTACTTATTTAGTGGGAGATGTTAATTTAAAATTGTTGATTACTGTACTGTTTTTAAAGTGGTAGTATTTTGTTTTTTGCTCTGTATTAGTACAGAGCTGTTACTGACTCTAAACTTTACCCTGTTTTAATTAGTTACCTACTATGTTTGTTCGAATACATCCTACCTAAGTGGGAGTGTTGAAAGTAGGTAGGATTCCAGCATCAGCTACTTACCTTTTTATATAGGTATTTATGTTTTTCTTATAACTATGGTTACTTCAAAAAAACTTGTCTGTCAGTACAAATTAAAGTACAACTGAAACTGCGTGTTTTATTTATAACATTTATAATATGTTATTAATTATTAACGAAAGATACCACCTACTGTACAAACTCTTACAAAATATAAAAATCATCATACGCCCTTTTTATTGGAAACCTTGTGATATAGTCCCACTGCTGGGTAAAAAAACCTTTATTACCCTATATTTCCCCGCACACTTTATTAAATTTAAATAAGATGGCGTATAGCTGATTTGGCAAATTTACTTAGTATACAGCCAAGTGGAGCTACGCAAATAATACTAATAATTAGAGAACAAATAGAAGTCGTTTTGAAATAAAAATGGATCACTCACGTTGTACAAAAGACGAGGCATCCACTCGACGTGTTTCGGGAGCATTCGGCATTCCCTAGCCCTTAATTTGACAATGTAAACCACAGTTTACAAACTCTTTGGCCATCTTTTTGTATTTTTTTCCAACTCCTATCGCACGTTACTGTCGAATCTCGGCGAGGTTTGAATTGTGGACCTTCTGTATTTTTTGCCAAGTTAAGGGTCATGAGTAGTATTCACGAACGCTGCCCGGCGACTACTCATGATTAAGGGAATGCCGAATGCTCCCGAAACATGTCGAGTGGATGTCTCGTCTTTTGTTTAAGCGTGAGAGATCCGTTTTTATTTCAATATGTTTGAGTCTCACGGTGGTTTTTTAAGTAAAATAGGAGTCCTGTTATATTCCTTTTAAAAATACCTTACTTCTAATTCCTTCTATTCAAACTCATCCCTTTGGATTAAAATAATGTTAACACCCCTTCAATTCAAAACGTCTGCCTTAATGTGACGCGCGTGCCAAAGTTAGGATGCGTTAGATAAAAACTTCTCCCCAAGTACAATCTCAGTACATACATCTGAGTTATTTATGTTGCTTCCCTTGTTCCGAGATCTCTTAGCACCCTGTACTTTGGCAACAAAAGGCTTTTAAGGAAGAATGTGATAACGAAATAAAATGCAACTCGAGATACAGAGTTTGACTGTTGTTCGTGTGGAAATTAAATTACTTCTTGGTATAAAAATATACCATAAAACTGTTTTTAATAATTTTCTTTTATTTTATTTGTCTTATTTAATCGGTCGTCTTTTTATAAAAAAAATCATCAGCCGCGCATCGTACGTCATTTTCTTTCACCATGTTTGTTCGAGTGGAATCTTGCAGCAATGTTGAAGCAATATCTTCAACCGATTGAGCTGATATTTTGAAAGAATATGTAACTCAGATGACAATGCAATATTATGGAGACATGACATGGAGGTGATCTGATGATGGCACCAGATGGTAGCTATAGACTCATCTAAATTACATAGTATAAATTCACCGTATTTGAGTTCACTTGAGTAGTTGTGATGTGCAGCAATTACGCTAAAAAAATTGATATAATCGGCACTAAAAGTTTGTCATCTCACAAGGCAGTTTTAACAGAATACATTTCGATGCGGTTTTCATAAACTTACTACTTGATAGTGGCATGAAAGGTACGTATTGAATATAACAAAACGTTTTCAACATACTCGTAGCTCTGTAAATAAATAAATAAAAATGATTTATTCATTAACATGAAAACTTAACAATATTCAGGTTGGTGCCTCTTTTTAAGTATTCAGGATACCTGTGTCAAGAGACACCGCAATATGTGTAATGTAATAACGAATACCTGTAGAACTTTTGAAAATGTTACTTAAAATGGAGTCTATTTTGACAACTCTCACACATACGGAATAATCAAAACTTTGGTGTTATGCCACACGACCCATCAAAAACACATAAAATACCAAGTTAAACACGTGCATGGTGTGAATCCACTAAAATATTTAAATGCCAGGGGGACAGGAAGGGTAGTCCGTACCCTCGCGTACAGAAGGGCGTAATCACCATTAGGTTCCTATCAACATACGTGATTTTATAGCAGCAGGGTAAAGTAAGCCCCTTTATGCTTGAAAGACAAATAAATATAAATTTAACGACAGCTTTGAGGCGTCAAGGGATAATCTCGAAAGGTAGAGTTAATCGTTACTTTTAGCGTAAGTGCATGGGTGTCTGTATGAATTATTTATCACTGGAATTGAAATGTTGACTTTCTGTGAAATTATTCAAGAAAACATCCAAAGTACTTAAGATATTTATTTTTATTATTTTGTGCCCAAGGATGATGGATGGAAACTGCGGCAAACAGAGCAATGGCGACTGATGAAGGACTGATACTCGTGAATACCCCTCTAAAAATATACGACAATATTATCTTTCATTTTATGACGTTTATATTTTAAAAGCTAGGTTTAATCAAACTTGTAAGCAAATACATAAATCATTCGTTAAAAAACTTATCAAGTCTAGAGCTTGCTCTATAACGAAGTATATGACTCAACCGTCACACAGCCGTATAATGAGCAAGTAAAAGCACTTAAGAGTACTCTCTTCAACATCTGACATGCCTCGTCGGACGTTCCGTTAAAGAATGGCATGACAGACTCCGCTTGTAATCCATTAACGGAAATTGTCGTAGTAGAATAGTTAAATTAAAAAATAAAATCAAAAGTGAAAGTTACAGTCCTTTTTCTCAACTTTTGAAATAATAAGTATATAGCTGAGTTGTGAAGTGCGGAAGAGGATAATTGTGACTACTTGAGCTTTTTCATGCCTCAAAAAACCTCACTTCACGTGCACACACACACAGCCGAGACTCAAATCTATACTTATATAAAATGTATTATGTATATAAAAAATAATATAACATGAAAATTATAAACCAAATCCTTACTTACCAACTTAAGTGTCTAAAAAGAAAAGAATTATAGACAATATAAATATAGGTAAACGTAAAACTAGACTGAAACTAAACTTATCTAAAAAAAAGAGAGAAAGATCGGGCCTCCGTGGTAGTGTGCCCATGATGCAGACGGCGTTCCTGCGCTGAAAAGCGATTGCTAATCTTTGCGCGAGAAAGTTGTCTGCGCGTGGTTCGCCTGTTACCTCCCGTATATAAAACAGTTCCATGACTAAGGTTAGACAGACAAAATACAACGTAGCTACATGAGTTTTGAAATATATGTTTTTTAGGAAACGTAGAACGAAAGATTTTTTTTTAAATTCAATTCCCATAAGTCTGAAACAGGAGATGAGTTTGTACAAAAAAGTTGAAAATTCACGTGAATAGTTAACGTCTATCTGCAGTGTGAAGTATATGTATGTATCTTTCTTGCAAGGATGTAGGTATGTATGTATTGTGCGAGATGCTCAAATGCTGTAGGTTCCTGTAGTGAGGGATTGAGTTCAGACACTTTTTTATCTCCATGGAAACTTTTAGAATAAAACCACAGTTAGATTAGAAGTGGAGTAATAGATAACATTTATAAGTATATTCACTTACCATTCTTGTCCATTACATATGGATAATTTAATGCGTACTTTTACACCCACTACCAGTATTTAATGTGGCTTCAATAACTTAAAATGTCTATTCCTTTCTATATCCAAAAGGCGGTTAGTGTATAGAAATCACAGTAAACTTATTACCTTTTCGAATACACCACAGAATATAAATCAGTTTTATTGTATCTAATCGAACAATGGGTCGCAATTGCTGATTTCGGTATAAATAATTATATCTACGACAAATGTTTATTTTGGGAATATGAATGAGGTCGAAACACGCGATTGGTCCATTATTTTGTGGTGTGCAATTGAAATGTTGAGTTTACTTGTGATTTGCAGTTCATTTTTACACCTCAAATTAGATTAACTAATATCGTACATATTACACATTATAATAAGGGTGTTGATTTTACTGTGCGTTATAGTCCCGTGGGTAAAATTGCTCAGGGCCTCCTTTCATTTCGACACGCGCGTATAGACATCACGCGATGTCGCTTACAATGGTTTCTATTCCTCTTATGTATTACCGGATGAAAGAAAAAGCCTGTAATCAAACTGCTTTCCTAACGGTTATCGAATTTAGCCCAGTCATTAAAAACCTGTCCCGATTTTTTGTTATTAAATTAGCGAAGACTTAATCGGCATACCAAGAGAAAAAGTAACATTTGTTAAGAAACCATTACGATGAACGCAAGTTTTAACATAGTTGCAGAACAAAGTTTTTGATTTCCCCAAACAACGTATGAGTCGTGACGTCGCGTTATAATGGGTTTCAGTAGGAAGCGTTTCGGCACGTATTTGGGAAAGATTAAAAATGTAGTTTTAACATTGTAGTATCTCGGTGAGTTTTTATGATATTGAAGTGGATTTTTCATTAATATTTCTATTATAGCCTCGTCCTGCCCAATGTTCTCAATTAAGAACAAATTAGATTTGATAGTTCCTGCCCAAGCTTTTTTATTTATACTTCCGAATTCTGCCCAGTGTTCTCAATTAATCACATATTCAAATTTGCCACACAGCGGCCAAATGTTTCGCACTTTGCAATTTTATTTGCTGGTCTCTGATTGGTTGGAGTATTAGCCAATACTTAATCAAGCCCTTGTGGTGAACTGCCTCGGACTCGCCGATCAGTGTCACGCCACGTGTCAAGGATGGTGCAATTTCGCTGGAGAGGTAATTTCCATCCCTCTTTACCTTGATAATCAACCATGCGTTTTTAATGAGTACCATATCGATGTAAAGCTGTATAGTTCTAATATGTCACGATAGCTTTATTTTTGGAAAAGTGTTTATTTTAGATTTTTCAAGGTAACTCATCGAAAAGTGTGATTTATTAAGTACATTGGGCAGAACTGACTACCAATACCGCTTAACTGAAGTTCTATCTACGAAACAGTTATACATGTCAGAGGTGGATATGGTCGCAGATTTCACGGTCAACATGGTGGTAGACGAGGTGGTGGCAGAGAGGTAGTTGAAGTAGAGACTTACAAGCTGGATCAACCAGAGGCTCTTTGCCATTGCAGTCATCACGAGTCCCAACTCTTGCGTGGCGTGATGACTCATTTGCACCTAACTTGCCAGAACAGGTATCAGCCCCTAATTTGTTGCCCAACCACACTGAATGTCTGTCAATTCTGGACTACTTTACTGAACATTTAAACAATGATATTTTGACTGTATGCGTTGAAAAAACTAACCAGACTGCGAAGCAAAAAACAGGAAATAGCATAGACCTGAACCGTGTGTAATTGAAAAGGTGCAATAGGGTAACTTTAATCATGGCCAAGTTCTGTATATGTATTATTTTCCATGATAAAAAAGCAATTAAAATCTAAGCTGTTTAAGTTATTTTCCTTTAATTGCTCAATAAATACTATATTTCAATTATGAAGTTCATGCCCAATGTTCTTAATAAATTCCAAATCAAAGACAATAAATTCACAAAATTCTGCCCAATGTTCTTAAAAAAGAACATAAGATATCGACGAAATATCTAGCTCAGTCTATTTAATATGTAACCCCTATAATCTAAAAAATAATATAAAAAATCCTATTTACTTTTTAAACACAAATTTCAGCAAATAATGTCTTGGGCAGAACCCATCAAAATTAACTTGTGCTTAATTAAGAACATTGGGTAGAAACTGAAAGTCTATTTAAATATGTTTGGGCAGGACGAGGATAGAGGGGTGTTTCTACAGCGTGGGAGGGACTATACCGACAAACTGTAACTATAGATTCTAACAACTATTAGGAGTAAAAAATGTTATGTGATGTATAGTCGAAAAACGCTTACTTTCCGAGATATTCATTATTTTGTAAATGAAAAATCCCAAGTGTGTAACAAGCCCTAATAAATGTGACTAAGATAGTTTTACTAATTTTTTAAAATCCTTTAACTAAACAGGAATTAACCTTCGCAGTATTTGATGGTAAGCGACAACGAGGCCAAAAAATTGACCTTTCGTTTCCATTTTAGCTTTTTTTTTTCTTTTTGATAACTTTTCAGCCAGTAAGGAAGGACATGTTTATAACGAGGGGCTTAATTTACTGATTTATTTTGTTCCATAAGACTATTAATGTAAAATGACAATATTCGACCCATGTTGATATAACATTTTTTACTCGTCACACCACCAGGAATTCATGGCTAAAGTATGTCGGTATAGTTCCTCCCACCCTGTATAACATATCACAGAAAAAAGTTGTCAAATAGCCAGTTCCGATATACTTTTAATTTTCGCTCCTAGTACAGATATCTGGCAACTGTGCCAGATATTCTCGTATAAATAAGGAGTAAAGAAGAGACAAGATAACGCGATGCACTCCGTGCTTCCGTCGCGGGCGCACACGGAACACTTAAATTTTACTTCTCACGTATTGTGCCAACGATACGACGATCAAGACAGCTTTTGTTGTAAGTAACAGTATTTTCATGAAACTGAATCACATTAAAAGCTGTATTCTAAATTTCTATTCATACATCTAAATTTTGTCGTTGCACAGCTAATGGTTCCACTTGAGCGATTAAAAAGAAGTCTCGTTGTTTTGTATAGAAATCAGTGACACTTTTCCCTGCTTCACAACATTCTTGTAATTACGACGCGATTGATAACATCTAAGAAAACCGATGGCAGTTTATATAAAAAAAGTTCTACATTCATTTAAAAGCTCTGTTCTTTTCAGTGGAATACTCGCAAATTGGGTACTTGCCTGTAATCGAAATTTGTGAAATTTATATTAAGTAAATATGTTAAAGTTTTGAGTTCGGTAGCTAATGTGTAACTTTTTTTATGAGCCTGCAAAATTGGGTAGGAAAGTCCATTTTAAAAGTATAAAATTATTAAAAACTACTAATACCAGTAAATAACCCATACAATGTATGGTAACTTTTGTTATGAAACCGTTACGATAAACGCAAGTTTTAACATAGTTTCAGAACAAAATTCTTGATTTCCCCAAACAACATTATGTCTCGTGACGTCACGTTATAATGAACTTCTGAAGTCCATTATAACGAAGTCAGTAGAAAGCGTTTCGGCACGTATTTGGGAAAGTCGAAAAATATGATTTTAACATTGTTGTCTCATGGAGGGTTCTTATGATATTGAAGTAGCTTTTTCACTAATATTTCTATTATTGACAGGTGTTTCTATAACATTTTCTATCAAAGAAAAAAGTTGTCAAATAGCCAATTGTTATTATTACTCAATCGCCAATTTCTTCATTGTGATAGAATAGTACCATAACTTTTTTCCTTTATCTGTTCGAACGCGATGGACCGAAATCCATGGTAACAATGCATTCATACCAGAACGATGACTAAACACGATCATCAGACACGACGAAGATCTGTTCAAAGTAGATTCTTCTTGTTTCGCCTCAATTTTTCCTTCTATGTATCTTGGCAAAGCCTATCGTAAGCTTACCTCCTTGCACGGTTTTGTACAGAAACGTACATACGGGGCTTTCTTATGTACCAGGGTTATTTCTGTAGCTGGCGTTCCGAACGCCAGTCTGAGTCGTTCCTGAATAAATCATTGTCTACGGAACATTGAGATAGTGCGTGGTACTCTGGTAAATTTGCTTTCGTATTTCTTGAAACTTTAATGTAAATATTGTGACATATATTTTCCGAAAAATTTATTTTAGCGTCCTGTTTTGGTAACTTGTTGTTATTTAAACCTTTAGTCATTTTATATGCCCTCGATGTTATTTTTGACATTTGTTAAAATAAGCAAAAATAAAAAAAAAAAAAACAAATTGATCTTATTCCGATGGCGGAATGAGAGTTGGTTAAACAGGCAATTTATTACTTTACACTCAATTAAGCTTAAAAGCGTAGGAGTAGCATATAAAATAAACAATTTTTTTCCCAAGTGATTAACGCCACTGTAAAGTTTCAAACTAAGGCCCTACGAGAGCAAAAGTTTCAAATATGTTCAGTTTTCAATTAGTTACATTTTTATATATTAAAACGTTCGTAATGGGCAATAATGCAATATACTAGTTGAATAATCTGTGGGAATAAAATACTTTTTGCACAAAAATTATACATGTAAATTAGGTAAACAGTAATTAATGATTTCGAAACTTAATTCCCAAAGGGATTAATTATACACAGGATAATAATTATTTCTATGGAAATCTCGTCCTGAAAAATATGAATACTTGTACTTTATAAGTTATAAATGTATTTTTAGTTCACAATACCTATATGTCGCAGTGTCGCAGATCTGCCTACGAAGGAATGGCAAGTTTTTCTATGCTTGAGTATCTTTGGTTGCGATACAATGACGTTTATTCGTATTGACTTGGTTCTGTTTTTAAATTGTCAAACTTTTGCATGTCAAAGAAATGGCGAATTGCGCTGGACAAGGAATTGCAGCCAGTGATGATAGGGCTGAGCCTTTTGGATGAAGGGACACGTCAAGTATCGCATCCAACCTCACTGCATTCCCTCATTTGTTATTAACCACTCACAATTGCTATTATTCTACACAAAGCAATGGAAACCTACGCTTGACCGTAAATTACCAGCTATTTGAGGATATCCTGACGGCCTTTTCCTTTAACGCCGTCATATATTTGTTTTGGCCTGTGTTATTACCAATAAATAGAGGTTGATGCAATGAAATACTTCTAAGCCGCATGACTTATCATTTTCAAGTACGTTCTGTTTGCATTTTATTAGGACCAGTATTCTAAAGCCCAAATGTCTCGGTCTCATACAATTTAACATGCATTATGCAAATCTGAAGACATCTCTTTACTTATGTCCTATATACATTAGTTTCGTGTTTCGTTTCCTGAAGTCGTAATTTCATTAAATAAATTAATTTAAAAAAAATAAAAATAATGGTTGATTGAAAATTAATGGCAATCGGTCGATTTTTTATTTTATGAGAATGAAATGTTTAATAATACCATAAATTACGGAAAAATTGAGTTTGATAATCAATCATTATTCAATTCCAAGTCTTTTGATGAAATATTTTTATTGGCATGTTAATAAAAACACCCACTGAAAAAAAAATCAGAAACATCCTCTCCTTAGACGTTCCACAGGATTAAAATTCCTCTCGCTACCATAAATAACCGCATTAAATATGAAAACAAGCGCGTCTTTTTAACAAAGTATAATAACAATGTCTGCCCCTTGAGAGCGGGCTTGACGCTCTCATACTCTAGCGATATTGCTCTTTCGAAATTTCGAGATACGTCACGATCTTGGCAGGCTCTCGTTCTATCTGCATTTAAGTGGGGCATGATAATTTAAATAAATGAAGATACTCGTTTTTCTTGACAAGGGTAATTATAACTTTGAGCTGATGAAATAGAAACAAAATGCGCATCTTGAGCGTGGCTTGACAGTGGGAACGTTTTTTTTCCTATTGCTTTAATTACAAAGAACACAAATTTTACACAAACGGCCTACCGTATCAACAAGTTAATACGTAAAAAACGGATTTCATGTTCAGATTGGCCGCAAAGTTAGTGGATAGGGCACTTGGACCGTCACCGGCGAGTAAGCGAGTAAAATTGGGCGAGTAGCATTAGTACATTGTGGATCTGGAAAGGTCGATCGATCACACACTTCGTCAGCCCGCAGTGAACATTTATTTACCCAATTTATTTGACTATTACGTATTTGAAACAATAATGTTCGTTAGAAAGAATCTACGTAGTAAACGGCCATAAAGAATGCACATCGATCTTTGGAAAGAGGCAGTCGGCTAATTTCGACTTCGTATAGCGATATCTGTGTCGCACACACCATGGCGTTTGTTTTGTCAGTCGTGATTCAAATGCGAGAGAGTGCAGTCGCATATCCAAGTCAATATATATATAGAGTTGCTAAAACTTTTACAAAATTAAATTTATACTATGGCATCTATAGGAAAAAAAGGTAAGCCGTTACTTTGCCAGTCACGCGAAATTATCTACAATGTTTATATACCGTCACCGCAATATTACACTTTTTGTCGATCTTTAAACCTACATTTAAATATGCTAGTAGTATAACATCAGTTGCTAATGCTCAGTCAACCCCTTTTAGGAATATGGGCGTGAATATATGTATACAGGGTGGGAGGGACTATACCGACATACTCCAGCCATGAATTCCTGGTGGTGTGACGAGTAAATAATGTTATATCAACATGGGTCGAATATTGTCATTTTACATTAATAGTCTTATGGAACAAAATAAATCAGTAAATTCAGCCCCTCGTTATAAACATGTCCTTACTGGAGAAAAAGTTATCAAAAAGAAAAAAAAAGCTAAAATGGAAACGAAAGGTCAATTTTTTGGCCTCGTAGTCGCTTACCATCAAATACTGCGAAGGTTAATTGCTGTTTAGTTAAAGGATTTTAAAAAATTAGTAAAACGATCTTAGTCACATTTATTAGGGCTTGTTACACACTTGGGAGTATTAATTTAAAAAATAATGAATATCTCTGAAAGTAAGCGTTTTTCGACTATACATCACATACCTTTTTTTACTCCTAATAGTTAGAATCTATAGTTAAAGTTTGTCGGGTTACTCGTACCCACGGTGTATATATATGTATGTATATTATTTTTCCCCAACAAGCAATAATTAAATATAATTACATCATGTTTTACAGCTCTATATATTCCACGTGAAATCAAAACAAAACAACAATAAAGTACTTAGTTCTAAATTCAAATTCTGATGATCAATTAATCTAATAATTGATGTACATGGAAATTAGCATTCGTTTGTATTCGGAAATGCGATGATTGCCGATGTGCATTCTTTGCGGCCGTTTACTGTATACAGTTTCCCAATGAATGTTGATGAGCCAAACGACGACGATTACGTATTCGACTATCTGCAAATTTACCCAAATGATTTTTTGGTGAGTTGATGCTTAGACCACTTGCATTGTTGACCACTAATGCGAAGATACTATACCCAAATCTTGAGTCGTCTTGAGTCATGACTACTAAGCGTATGCACAAGTTTTGTCTTCTATTTACGTGTGTTATCAGCGTGTCAGTCTTTCAATAAGTCATATTTATGCACTACACATATTACTAAAGAAATCCTCAATAAACTATAATATTTTCCAGGTACGGACCAATTTTTGAAATACCTCCTATAAGTTCAGTTTGAAAAAGTTTTTCTTTCTTCAGAAAACTTTTCCTATGGATTTACCTTCAATTATATTTCACAGCTCGCAATAGCGGCACTCTTATAAAAGCAGATCTCTTTTTTCATAATATTTTTCAAGAAATGGCCCCATTATCTTTTATTTATAGCCCAAACTCCAGCGAGTTTCCATTCGACTCGACAACTCTTTTTCACCTTTCGTTGGATAAACGTCGTTTAGTAGGCGTTTTAGGAAATTGATATAGAACTGAAATTATTTAATATGCGAAACCGTGGCAAAGCCATTGCCCGCCGTGAGTGTAATAGCAATGGGCCATTTTTCTGATGGGTCAATTTTTTATGGACGTTATACAAAAAATAGATCGAAAGGTCATTAAACCCATCTGATGAACTGCTTAAGAACGCTTTTGCGGCTAAACGACGAAAAATAAATTACAATAATTATATTACTTTCCATAAGATTATAACAATGTAGATAAAAACCACGATGGCACATTAACGTAGCAAAAATAAATCGCATCCAAATAAAAGGAGCGGATCAGAAAAACCTCTGAAAGCATTCTCAGCACAAAAACTTGGAGATTTTAAGCTTACTCAAACTTGAAAGTTAGCAAATGACACCGCGGGGACAGAAATATTTCGCAATCTCTCCTTAGACCGAGATGGGATGCCCCAAAGTTTTTCCAAAGGAAGTTGGCCTGAAACGAGTAACGTTGGCGGCTCTTCATAGCCGAGACAAGACAATAGACGCCTCGAGAATAGTGGAAATGTTATCTTTTGTGTTAGTTCGGATCTCGGTTTTTCTATAACAGTTTGCTTATTGAAAACGGCGCAGCACAACAGAGTTCACGGCGCTGTAAATTGCTAAGCATTCACTGAAGTGAGTTGGGAGTAATGATAATGACTTGAGTTATTCTGATATTAAGTTGGTGCAAAGCGGGTCAAGAAATTTACGGCTCGCGGACCTTTAATGCCGCAGAAATTTGCCAAATATTCCTTACAACGGTTTTGGTTGCCATTTACTTAGGAGATTTTGTAAAGGCGTTGGAATTTGCCAGCGTTCTCAGCGAGACTGAAAATTTAAAACCTTACCTTCGATTTTCAAAAACCCATTCTAAGTTAATATTTTGAAAATACGCCTATTTAGTTTTTTTTACTTACTAATTTGCTTAACCTGTGTGCTCTGTTTTAGCGTAAGTATATCGCTTAGAGATCGCATGTGCCCCACTCGTACTAAATTAGTAGTACATAGTTAAGGAAAACGTTGCCCTTTTTATTAAAACAGTCTACAATATGGTCTATATTGCCAAAAAATCATTGATCGGTTAAAACCCATTTTCAAATTTGGTACAATAAAGACCAATTACTCAAGTTCCTCTCTCAAATACGCGGTAAAGAATAAACTGAGCATTCCATTTTTGTTTTTGTTAAACTGAAGGTGAAGATTTATGATACAAAATGCGACAATCAGCAAATGGGCGGTCCGGCCGCAATACGTTCGCGTAGTAATCGCCACGTGTGGCATGTGGCATGTTCGGGGAATGAAAATCAGTGAAGCACGGCGCACATCCTTTACCGTTCCGAAGGGGAAGCGACTGGCGTTTGACAGTTCTAGAACATTACCGCTAACCATTCCAAGTAACATAATTCCTGATATGATAGTTAACACTTCAAGTACCTACATATAATTACCACTATATTTTCATTATAAAGGTCTAGTGGTAGTAGAGTAGTATTACGTGCCTATACATAGGTAATTAGCTTTAGCTTCTCTTGTATGACTCTAAAAGTGACGCTCACGCATCAATGGCCGATTACATGTTTTTGTGTTGAGTTGTACCTATATTGTATTGTATTTAAGAAAAGCACTATACATACCTCGGCGTGAAATGGGGTTGCCAGCCTCGTAACTATCTGGCCTCGCGTTCGCTCGGCCATCTATATGTACTCGGCCAGCAACCCCTCACTTCCCGGCTTCTGTAGTAATGTACTATTACCGGTGGCCGCTTAACACTCACACCGATGCGCCCGCACGGCAATGCTAAATTGGAAAAGCAACACCTGTGTCGAGCGTGTTTTTGAAACAACACTTTCCGTTGATCTAAACCGCTTTCATCATTTTAATTGCTATAGTCGCGTAACTCTGCAAATATTTCTTTTTTACCATAATTGCTTTATGAATTTAATTAAAACAAGGCAACTCGCGCTATCGATATTATAAATGTGTTGTTAAATAACCACATTTTTACTAAAAAAAACCCGACTGCGGTGCACTTTGTTTATTTTAACGAACTTCATACCCAGTGACACTCGCACCATCAAGATGAATCTATTGATGTATCATTTATCAAAATCGGATGTGCCGTTGAGTAGTTACGAGCGGACACAGGAACGGACATACATACATACAGGTCAAACACATAACCCTCCTTTGGGCTTCGCCGCAGTCGGGTAAAAAAGGAAGATGTTCGGATGTTTGGTGGTTTGATGTTACAATTTACAAAATTCGTCTAGGAGGCACGGGCGAAATGTTCATCAGATTTCCTTATGAAAAAGTTCGTTTATCCATTGTTTCGGTCTACTTCCAGTCACAAATCTCAACGTCTGGCACCCCGGAGTAGTGAGAAATAATGGAAAAACAGAGCATTTTCATGAGGAAATCAGATGAACATGTCGCCCGTGCCTCCCATACGAAATAACGCGTTAACGATTAGGGAATGCAACCCGGGTACCCAAAAACCCCGGTACCCGGGTAACCGACATTATCTAGGGTCGGGTAAAACCCGGGTATTTTGACTCACAACCCGGGTTAAAAAAATTATAAATTTTAAAGGTAATAAATAAAATCTAACTTCGGCCGCCTTCGAGGACTGTCATTCTCCATACAAAAAGCTGTACCCCGATATTTACAACGCCATCTATGTATAAGCTTGGTATAAGGATTATATTATTTACAATTATTCAACTTTGCAAGCGTGACACACTATTTAAATGTTAGAATTTATTTATTATTAACTGTTTACGAACTAATTGTTACTGTACTATGTTTCTTTGTTCAATTATAACATCGTTAAATGTTTAGTTTTTAGCGCCATCTAGTTTTTGCCTAGGGGATATCCAGGCAAAAACTAGATGGAGCTAAAAAAACTAAACATTTAACGATGTTATAATTGAACAAAGAAACATAGTATAGTAACAATTAATTCGTAAACAGCTAATAATAAATAAATCCTAACATTTAAATACTGTGTCACGCTTGCAAAGTTGAATAATCTATCTATCTATCTATATATATAAAAGAGGATGTCCTTACTGACTGACTGACTTACTGGCTCATCAACGCACTGCCGAAACTACTAAAGCTAGGAACTTGAAATTTTCACAGTAGGGTGGTTGTATAACGTAAGTAAGGGATAAGAAGGGATTTTCCGAAATTCATCCCCAAAGAGGGTTAAATGGGGGTTGAAACTTTGTATGGGGACCAAACAATTTTTGAAGTAGGAAATCTGAAACTTCGAACATAGACTCTTCAACATAAGTTGAGAAATGTAATTTCACCGTTTTGTGAAATTCACCCCCAAAAGGGTTAAAAGGGGGGTTGAAATTTTATATGGGGTCCACACGATTTTTAAAGTAGGAGATCTGAGACTTCGAACATAGACTCTTCAATATAAATTGAGTAAACTAATTTTACCGTTTTTTGAAAATCACTCCCAAAAAGGGATAAATGGGGGTTGAAAGTTTATATAGGGACGAAACAATTTTTGAAGTAAGAGATCTGAGACTTCACATATAGACCCTTCAATATAAGTAAAGAAAAGTAATTTCACCGTTTTTTGAAATTCATCCCCAAAAGGGTTTAAATGTGGGTTGAAGCTTTGTATAGGGACCAAACGATCTTTGAAGTTGGAGATCTGAGACTTCTTACCGTAGACCCTTCAATATGAGTAGAGAAAGGTATTTTCACCGATTTTCGAAATTCATTCCTAAGAGAGGTGTAACGGGGTCGAAATTTTGTTTCTGAACAATACGATTTTTGAAGTAGGAGATCTAAAACCGATGAACTGAATAGAACTGAAATTATTTCAAGATTTATTAAAATTTATGTCCAAAACGGGTTGAGTAGGGGTTGAGTTTGGTTAGGGACCGTACAATTTTATATATTAGAAGAGTAATGACGATGATTTGAAACTTTGTACTCTTCAATTAGTAGATTATGTAGGTAACCAGTGGTTTATGAAGTGAATTTAATTATTTTGAAATAATCCTATAATATAATCCTTAAATGTACAAAAGAATTGATTTTGCGGTAAATGCTTTAGGCCCGATATTTGAGCAATTTTTTTAATTACAACATTTACACACACATCTGTTAACAAATATCAGAAACTATTTATGAATACTAATTACCTAATTATAATTTACATCGCAGACGAAGTCGCGGGCATAAGCTAGTTGTAAATAATATCATTATTATACCAAGCTAATACATATATGGCGTTGTAAGATCGAGGAACAGCTTTTTGTACGGAGAATGATAGTCCTCTTGTTTTAATGGTCCTTGGTATAAGTATACTTTTTATCATAGCGACCCTTGAGGTCTATCGAATATAACGCGGGCGAAGCCACAGATATGTTAGTACAACATACGAGTACATTCTTACAGCTTTGTCGTCGGGATGATAACGTATTTGAAGCCGTTGTAGATTTCTCATGTGCCATATGGCTGCAGATTCTGCTTTCTATTAAATAAGCTTCTTGCTTTCTTGGATGTTAGTGGTACTCGTATACAAAGAACAATGTAGAGCGCATAACTACAAGTAAAGAAATACTAATGTATAGTATAGCTCGACTGATATGAGCTGGCGGGGCTTTTATACGCAACGATTACTTATTTCATACTACATCCGCTCCAGCTCTTGAGAAATTAGACCAGTTCTAGATTTATTTCTTTATGCCACACCTGGCCATAAAGTGGCTTTTTTCGCACGCTGCGCGTACGGAAAAAGCCGCTTTCTGGCCAAGTGTAGACATAAAATTATGTACACAACACGGGAGGTAATAAAGAAAGCCCTCGATCGCATATTTACGTCCCTCGCTTGCAGCTCGGGCCGCAAACATCTACGATCTCGGCCTTTCTTTGTTTTACCACCCTAGTTGTGTAATGTACTATATATTTGCTATGAAACTTAGGTACGACTGACCAATTCCCAATAATTACAAACAGAATAGCAAACATTTAGGTAATTACATTTAAAGAACGAAAGTGTAACTGTGTGTCCAGAGTGAGCATGGCACAATAGAGAAGGTAAACTTGCTTATGCCAAAATAATTTTGACATTTTATATGAGCTTCAATATGCTTATGACGTAATCAAATTCAGACGACGTGGTCCGTCATCCTGCACGGAAAATACATATACCTATACTTGGTTTAGATTGTGTAGCCGTGAAAATGACAGTCAGGGTACATAACATTCAAAAATGTATTTGTCAATTTTTGAATTTTGAATTAAATATTTTTTCCATATTTATATTAATTAATTAAGATATATTTGACATGTAATTTATTTGTGTTACCAATAAATAATAAAGACGTAAAATAGCATGAACACGAAATACAGTATATAGGTTAACACAGCTTTATTTACACGGCACGCGTCAAAGCACTACGCTGGAAATAGGCTGGGATTTCCAGCTCAGGTCTACGTACGCTGCGCTCTGTTGCGCATGTCAATATGGCTTTTACATGAAACCGCTGGTCAAAGATGGGCTGAGCAATTAGTAGATAGCTTTGCCCGTCTCCGATACACACAAGCTAGAAATTTTTCACGGAATGTAAGCTGTAGGGGAAATATATACAGAGTATCCGATTAGAACCGTCGCGGGGTGTCCCTCGCAAAATAAGGGATACTAAAGGGCCTGTTAAAAGCGAAGGTCTAAGTAAAACGTTAGTCACGTTCACACAGTCGTTCGCAATCTCGATAATCCGGTACTTCAGTAGGTTACAGGTGCTCTTCTTCTTATCCTTCTTAGATATGTTACCGAGTCCACTGCTAGCAGTAGCTAGACATAAGCTTCTTGCATGGATTTTCATTTGGATCACATTGCAGCAGCTCTAATCCAGGTCAGCCCTGACGACTTTTAGATGCAGCGACAGACTTGAGTACCACCGACTGTCAGGAGGTTGCAAGTTCTCCAAAAAATTTGTAAGATAGGTTTTTGGTGAAAAAGAATGCTGATAAATATTTGCTAAGAGATTGCAGGTTCTCAAGTACATGTGTTAGAGATTTTTTGCAGTAAATAATGTTGATGTATGTGAGAGCCTTCTGTTACTCAATGTTTCATTAATATCAATAAACATGTCATAAATCATACGATTTTTAAGTATTTTTCCCTTAATATTCAAATAATGTAATTTTTCCTATAATCTGAACTTGGCTAGTTCGATCTACAGAAGGCATGAAACTATATATAACTAAACTATCAATAGTAAAAACCAAACAAAATACTAGTTAGTACCTCCCTCACTGAATCACTCCATGCTCAATTTAAAATCATATTTCATAGTCAAATGGCCTAATTTCAATTACCAAGGGAGAGAGCAAAAAGGCAAGAAAAGAAGTGACGTCACACCCTTTCTTTTGTAACTCGATGTTTCAGTTAAGCTGTGTGGCAAATTATCCTTATGACGACCGGTTTAGCCTAGTGGTTAGTGACTCTGCCTATGAAGCTGACGGTCCTGGGTTCGAATCCCGGTAAGAGCAAATATTATTTGTGTGATGGTATTTGTTTCTGAGTCTTGGATGTTTTCTATGTATTTAAGTATTTGTATTTATTAAATATATCGTCGTCTAGTATCCATAACACAAGCCTTATTGAGCTTACTATGGGACTAGTTCGATTTGTGTAAAATTGTCCCCTAATATTTTAATATTTATATTTAATTTATCCTCTTGGACCGTGTGTATTACGAGTTAGCGGTAAGCTCCCATCAATGGCAAAGCTTCGCAAACGTCCTGAAAACGAGAGCAGATGAATGGGCCTTCGTAATAAGAAGTGGAAGTTACCTATGCGTGTCTTTCACTCTTTTAATGAAGCATTAATGACGAATGGTCGTTAGCAAAACGTAATTTGTGTCTTTTAGTGGGATAACATTTTCTTAATTTTTACCTCAATATTTTGGTATTTTTGCTGAGCCAAATGCAATTGAATCAGGTTTCAAACTCAAGATTTAATAGGGTGAATGGGTTTCTCAGATAGGTACAGGAGTAACGTAGGTAAGCAGCAAAGGGTCTTAAACAACAAACAACTATATTTTCGAAAATAGAATTCCCAAAAAAAATTTTTATTCGTTTTTCCACTCTTAAATTTTATTAAATGTACCTTTGCAGTTGCAAATGTTGTAATTTCATTAACCAGTGGTAACAAATTCAAACATGAGCAAAAAGATACAGGCATGTAATAATATCTCGTAAATCACTTTATTCTCTGCTACATGGGTATTTATTTCATTGCTTACATAGGACATACAAACTTTTTTTGCTGGATTTTGCATAAGCTAACTACAACCCCAGGGAATCGAAATTTGGAACTCCAACAATAGAAATTTCGTAATTAAATTCCACTGTTTTACTAGCTGTTTAGTGTCCCACTAATGAGTAGGAGATAGTATTTTTTTGTTTTGTGTCATTTGTTTTGAAATTTACATATGAACGAGTAGTGAGTGATAAAATGCTGTTAAGATATTTCTATATTTTAAATAGACTTAAAAGTTATTGCTTTTTAAATTTCTACAAATAAAAATACTTTATTGGAGAAAACGTCTACGAAGGTAGACTGTAGACTCCTGCAAGTCCCTTATTTAAAATAAATACTATGTCAACAAAAATGGGACTACAAAAAGAGAAAATTAAGCTCCAAAACATTTTAAGTAACAAAATCTGTAGACTCTTTTCGATTTGCCATAGACCAGTCATTTTAAGTATAGATCATTCCATCATGAAGTTTCACGATAGAGACGAACCTACCCATCTCAAAAAATCCGGGAACAGCGTAACCACATGTCGTTAAAACGATTCCAACTGCGACAGCAAATTATTACACATTTAATTAAACGTATCACCCTCGTGCGTTATAAACTATTCAATACGCGCAATCACTTTGAAACCCGCAACTTTCCGAACATGGCTCGATACCAAAACCATAAGTGTAATAAATCTAAGCGCCCGACCGGCCGAAACCGGCCGGAACCTAAATTAAAGGGTAACGTGAGGGTTTGCTGTGTTCGCAGTTTCAAACCTTGGTTTCTGAACGATCCGTTTCCATTTCCAACAATCCGATTTACGCAAAGCCGCACCTAGTTATGCGATTGTAAAATACACTATCTCTACAATCGGTATTAAGTTCTATACAATATTACAATACCAACACCTTAAAATATGCAGCCGGACGTAGCCTCGCTAGCAAGTAACTGAAGCACCTCTAGTGAGCCGGTCGCTTAACGCTGGTTGGTCAGGTCAATGTGTGCGTGCTGCTCGTAGTAGGAAAAAACTTGTTGATGTGTGCGTGCGGCTCGTAAGTACAAATAATAATAAACGTTTATTTTCAGATGTCAGGATCCATGGATTGTTAGTACAAACAAACTTAAAAATTATGTAATTAGTACCATTAAATTCAATTGTGCAATACTTACGTTAAAATTAGACAATAGGCAATAAAATAATCAATGTATACAATTAAAATGGGATTTAAACCAGAAATTTAAATCAGATCAATATTCGATATTCGATGATTATTAAATAAAATGACTAAATTGAAACGACACACGAATTAAATTAGATTAGTTAAAAGTAAACAAAGCGACCGGCGCACTAGAAGTGCTTTAGTTATCTGTTAACGAAGCTATATCCGGTTATTTATTTAAGGTCTATATACAATACAATACTCTTTATTGTGCATCAAAACCGAAGATCATAAAAAACTTAATGCTAAGTAGCTAAAAGCTAACTTTGTACCTAGAAGCTAAATATGGTTGCAAGCAAAGCACACCCAAATAGTGGTGGTAACAGCACCGTTACTCAGCTGACGTTTTTTGGACGGTGTGAAAATGCATTACGTAATACCCCCAGGCCATACCAAGCCTGCCTAGCGGGAGTTTATGTGGGACTCGCCCCTCAGAAGGAGGGGCACACCCACTAAAACCAAGCTGGTGATAGACATGACTCCAGCGGGGCCTGCATCCGCGGCCCGTTGCTGCATGTCAGAATGAGTATTCCGACTCAGGAGCCCAGCCCGTAGACTCAGCTGACAGCGGGCTATGCGCTATATGGATACAATTGCGAAGAGTTAAAATTCCGATAACATCGTTTTTTTTCCAATCTCATTATTCCAAAGCCCATGACGATGTTTTTTGGATATAACACTGACCTGAGCTAACCTAATTATATTTTCTAATACACCGTCCATCAAATCATCGTTCCTTAAAAAATAGTGTTCCGATGACGCTTTTGGATTTTTGTTATTATTTGTTGGAATTGGTTGGTGTTGTAACTGTTACGTTCTGTATTTTAATTGTGCAATACAAAATACCTAATCGTAGTGTACTAATTCATAACATTTTGTCGTCGAGTAAAATCTGCGGAATCAAGGTCCTGAATCATGAAATTCATGAATCTTGTCAAACAACGTGCACCATAAAGTGAGTACCTACTAGTCTATCACTTCTTTCTGGTGGCTTCGCTTATGTTTTAACATCATAGGCGGAAGGGAAAAACATACAATCAGTTGTATAGTGGGGTCAGGATGACCCGGATTTTGAATTCGGTCTGGTGTCAAGTGTTTCATGAAAACTGAAGTAATTATGAATTGAGATTGAGACTAAGATAATTACTTATCAATTCATTATATTTTGGTTTAAAACTGTAAAAAACAGTCATATTTTGTACATGTTATTTATTTACAAAAACCTAAAATATTTTATAACAAAAAATATAGATTCTGTGTTTTTTTCAATAAATAATCAATACTATAGACTTTTTAACATTTTGCTTAATATTTGCAATATGTAATATGAAACATTATAATAATTCAATAAAAGTAATGGGGGTAAGTAAGGTATGTAGGTATATACATACGTAATGATCAAATAAACATTATGGGCACAAAAAAGGTACGCCGAATTAATGTAGGTACCTATAGTTAGGTCATATTTAACTTTTTGTCGTTTAACCACTTCTAACTTCTTGTGTAGGACACTGACTAAACATGCAGTCAAAAAAAGGTAGTCGGGTATTAACTGCAGCTACTGAGAAGCGCAACAACGGAACGGTGTTTACTTAAAAACCTACCCGCGTTTGAAATCATTGCGGGTCATTATGACCCAACCCAACTGACGCCGTGTTAAAGAGTAACTTGTTTTAGATAGGTACACGTTATGGTTAAACACGCTGTCAGAAAATTTGGCAAATTAATCATTGTTATGAAGCTTAACCGAAAACAGTTTACTAACATGCTACCTGATTCTCTACTCGTTAAGGCTACTCTTCACTCGCGGCATCACTCGCGTGAAAAAGTATATAATCCCAATTTCTGCCGACCAAGGTGACTTTACTCAAACATCATCATCATCAGAAATCAGAAATCATTTATTGTAAAATTGTGCGTGTGAAAAGATGATTAAATAAATATAAAGCGTGTATCACAACACAACAAACCTATACAAGTGGTATACTTTTTCTTAGTAGTCGTATCCATCATGACTGATGATCGTGGTCGGTGGTCGTCTTTCTGGCACGAATACATTCCCGCCATCGACTCCGGTCCATCGCGTTCCTCACTACATCGTAGAATTTTTGAGATGGTTGCTCGCATTTAAGCTGGTCGGTCCATCGTGCTGGCGATCGGCCACGTGATCTTTTGCCTTCTGTATTTCCAACAACGATTAACTTTTCCAAACTTTCGTCTCCCCTTCTCATTATATGGCCAAAGTAACTCAGTAGCGCTGTTCGCAGATTGTGGACAATCGCAAGTTAATTTTGAGTTCCGACAGTATCGATTGGTCCGTGCGCCTAGCTGCCCATGGAATTCTCAGCATACGCCTCCAACACCACATCTCGAAGGCATCGATTCGTTGTTTCTCTCTGCTTTTGATTGTCCAGGTTTCAGCTCCATAGGTGAAAATGGGAAATACTAGGGCTCGCACAAGACGTATTTTGGTGTTTTTAGAGACTCCACAATTTTGCCAGATTTTCTAGAGCCGTGTCATAGCATCCTTAGCCATTCCTATGCGTCTCTTGATCTCGGGCATACAGGTACCATCCTTGCATATCTCAGACCTTAAATAATAGTAGTACCTAGTGAATAAAAACATTATTTGAGTAAAAAAAGATTTAAATATCCTTATTCGAGAGTTCCGCCCATTATATACCCACCACCCAGGGCGGTAAAAAAGAGAGTGGCTCAGATCGCAGGTGTTTGGGGGCAAAACCGTAATTGGACGTAATTATGCAATAGGTAACTTTCCATTCCACATGCATTTTTTTTTGGATTATGGACTTTGTTTTTAAAGACAGAAAGTTGATACTTTGTTTTGTCGATTGGAATGTTATTGCATAACTACGGCCTATTGAGGGTTTGAGGGCTAAAAATATGTGACCTTACCTACTTTTTCACTGCCCATGGCGTGTAAATTTTTACTTCCCCTGGTCAGAAGGTGCAATTTTTCTACGTATAGTGTATGTAAGCAGTAAATTGCTACTTATGACCTGAGATGATGTAAACATGATGTGAGCATGTTTTATTCAATCTTTACCAAAACGATACAGCCATTTTCAATTTCAATTCATAAATAGGGAAAACAGAACATGACGAAGAACTTTGGTACGAATATAACACCGTCTTAACTACTGTTTTAAAACGAAATTCTGCGACTACTTCGGATTATGTAAAATCATTACGGGTCCTCAACGACTCCGTCGACAATTACTCGCTTCACTTTAATTTATAAAGCACATTGCAGCCACATTTCCTCGGTCCTCGTTCCAAACCTAATCAGCATGCTTTTCATTCCCATCTCTTCCCTCATAACACAAAAAGATGATTCCCAAAAGGAGAAGTACAGCGCGTTACGTCATTTCGCGCGAGAACAAATCTGGCCTTTCTGTTCTATTGTCTTTATTCTGGCCATCTGTTACGAGAAAATGAATTTGTTTTCCGAATTCAATTTCCGTGTTGTCGGCACCGATTCGACAGGCTAAACAAAGGCTTGAGCTAAATCAAAAGGATCCGTTTCATTTCCTTCAAATATTTTCAGTTGCTTACAATCTGTAAAGTTGTACCAAATAATCAGTTTTACAAATGTGTAACGTATGTTGTTATGTACAATAAACTTTTTATTATTATTATATTATCACAGTTTTGCACCACCTACTTTCCTGCTGTTTCTTGCGTCATCTCCGCTGTCTAAAGGTTGCCTAGAAGACATCCTGTTGTCTACCATTAAGAGAGTTAAGACCGCATGTTGTCTACCATTCGTTTTTATATCTTGTTTATTTAAGGATCTCTGTTATTTTTTGGTGTGCATTAAAGAGTATTGTATTGTAAAAAAAAAGAAATTAAAATAAAGTGAATTGTTGCTTTATACCTGTTAATTTTGTTGATCGATTCGTTGTGTAAGGCTTTTTAGGTTATAAATACAGGTACGATACAAGAAGGTAATAAACTGGCCGGGTCAAATACTACTCATTAAGATCACTTTCTCTGAGATGTTTTTTTTTGAATTTTCGACTTTTTTCATACACACTGTCAATAATTTCGAAAAACCTTTTTAGTGCACCTTTACGTCGGTATACAAAATGCATATCAAATTTTGTCCCATGGTCAACAGTGTTTAAGGTAGCACATTTTCTGCCAGAAGTTAAATTGCGGAACTGTTTTATATGTATGTACCTATGTATTGTATACTCGTAGATATACACAAACTAATAATCAAGAAGTTCGACGGGTATATTTTGTATTAATTCCGTCCAAGTCAGGTTTCATGGTCGCCAAGTGTATTTTAATATTTCTTTTGATACTGAGTCTGAATCATGAAATCCTAAGATATGCCTTACGTATTCAGGTTTTTTTTTAGGTAAATACTCATTATAAATTATTCACCAAAACTCGTCTTCATTGAAGAAATATTTCATCTCAAAAGGCTTTTAACTACGAGTACAAATCGATAACACTCGAACATCCAAATCTTGGCAAAAATGGTGTTTAATAAATATAGCCACAATGGAATATAAATTAAATAAGTCGTTGGATTTCATCGCGGGGATTTTTATTGATGGCCGTAATTCATTTGAGCGGCCCCGCAGTGTGCCAGAGAAATATGAAAGGCATTATAGCAAAAAGGCCTCTCCAAATTTATGAGCGTCTCACTGTTTGATAACGCCCCAGTTCTCATGGCGGCAGGTTTCAAAATGGTCTCAATTGGCTTAAAAGCCCGGAAATCAACCCGACAGTCCCGAATCCTCGGGGTTTTAATAGACTTTTGTTTAAATGGCGATTATGTCAACACTCGTCCTATCTCTGTTGATTTGATGGTCCGTTCTCATTTGATATTTATTTTAGGCTTATACATTATGACATTAAAGACTTTTGGAAGCCACAACAAATAGGAAAGTTCTTACTTAATAATAATACCACAATGTTTGAATCTCGATGTTAAAAATAATATAGGTCAATATCTCGTTGTATTATGTACCTGGTGAAATCATTTTCTTGCTCTCGGTAGATGGGTCGTGAGAATATACCGGTGATATGCAAAATATTTAATCATTTAACCACCCGCCTTTTCACCTCTTCATTTTGTTTTATCGACCTCTTGCCCTATAGGTACAACTTTCCCGGAAAAAATAAACAAGCGTGCAAAAACGAGTTGTTATTACAAATAACAAACAAAGCTTTTATATCCCGCGCATCATTATATCTTACTCTTGATAAAATACAAGGCGAGAAATCTTTTCTACAAGTAGAACGGAAATGGCAGCCGTCGGAAATCGAGTACTGTGCACGGTGCTTTTATTTATTTTAACATCTTGTCGGTTGCATCCGGGAAACAAAGTGTTATCTTTTCTAAGGGTATGGCCACACCTGAGAGTCCTCATCCAAAAATACAAAACATCTGCGTAACTGATATAAATGCACAGACTCGCGAAGTCAGAACGGTCCGTCTACTACTTAGGCCCATCTGTATACAATGATACAATAACTATGTAACATAAAAATGTAACTTTTAGAAGTAGATTAAAAAATTTGCTCATGAGCGATTTTTTTTATGGTAACGAGGAATTTTTCGTAGTATGTACTAAGACCTATAACAATTGTTATGAATAGATTTTGATTTTTCATTTCATTTATTCATTTTTCATATAATAATGGAAAATTAGCACAAAATCTGAACAACTACAGGGGTGAAATTCGGAAGAAATATTACTTAGAGAACGACAAGAAGCACTAAAAAATTACACTCACGGACAGTAAATTCTGGTCATCTTCTATATAATTAATTGTTCATAGAAAATGACCCGAATTCTCCAAGTGAGTGTTTTTTTTTTCCGAAATAGGCGAACCCCTAAATAAGTAAATTGAGCACGGTTAAAACATTTTACGGGGAATACATTCGGAAAATCTACACAGAAGGAGCTAGTATTTTAGTAAGTACTATGTAAAAAGTCATTTGATCTAGCATTATCACCGGAAAACACTTTTTATAGGGTGTCATCATCCGGTTGACCTAGTAACAACTTTCGTTCAGTGACCCGACATTTATTTTGTCTTCCAAATCCGCTCCTGTGCACTTGTGCAGTTTCTTAACTATCACAAACGCGCCTTGAGCATGTCTTACCGACTTGGGACGACTAACAGGGCGACGACATGTTGGTCGCTCCAAGTATAATCTTTTGACTTCCTGTTTTTCTTCTTCTTTCGCGTTTCGTTCTCTGCAGATGACCGAGCCAGTGAAGTTTATAGAAATTTGTTACTCTCATAATATTGAGGCTATATTATAAACACTGTTACATTCCGTCCAAAGATCTAATCATCAAGTGTAGGTTTTTGTATGTTGGGGAGATAATTATTACAAGCGTTTGAGATATAGCACCAGCATAGAATGGAAGGGATTAAGTTCTGTCAGATAGAATTTACCAATGACAACCAATCTTCGATAGGGACAAGAAGGAGGCAAGTAATAGCTCATTTATTGCGACATGATGATTTAAAACTAAAGATAATAAGACAAACAATAGCATAAAGATTATAAAGAGAACCTCCTCTACCACTAATATGGTGCAGTGTGGACTGCCCCTGACTTTAAGGGCGATACAACGGTTGGGGAAACTCGATGGATAAAATGCTCAAGCTCATCATTCTTTTTCGATAACATCTGTTATGACACCGAAATATATGTTTTGCGTGAATAAAAGCTTTTGGGGTCGATACAAGTAAAACGTGATATTACTTAATCGCACCTTTTATCTAATTGATAATTATGTTATTGTTTGGTATAAGCATGTCTGACAAACTGCGATTGTTACTACATTATCTTAATGCAATTAAGTTTGGTATGAATTAAATATCTGACGACTAACTGCTAACCGCCTGTTAGTATCACATGAAATTCAATATGCCCCTTACGAGTATTAGAAGAAAAACACCATACTTAATTATCACACAAAGCGATGTCGAGTATTCTTGATAAATTCCTTCTTTTCAATAAGAATAAGTAATTAAGTACTCATTACAGGCCAAACAATAGCTATAGGCGGCGGTGACCACATTCCATCACGAGGGCCGTCTGCCTGTTTGCCAGTCTAAGGCAATAAAAAGCAAACAAGTCTATAGTATTACTTAATAGCCTCAATACGACATGAGACATATGACATGATGATCCTTGTCATGTATTTGTTTCCAGAGTACTGAATCTGAATAACTACCTAGTTACCGCCAACAAGAACGGCGACCGACAGAAGCAGCCTCCGTAGGTCGCCGTTCGTAGGTATTGACGGTAAATTGTGTAAGTCTTTACGGCTGCACATAACAAAAAGCACACATGGGAGTGTCACCAACGAAGTTGCCAAGCTATAGTATTAGATTTTGTCAGTAGGTATCACAAGCCTTATGTCAAAAGAGCTACATCATTCTACTTTACGAGTAATAACGTACTTTTAAGAAAATTACTACTCCTACAATTCACGAGTAATAGAAATTACCTACAATCATTTTAAAATGGCTGATAACAATACATCGTTTAGCAAATTGTTAGCAATTAGAGTATGAATAGAAGTTAGTAGAGGGTATTACTATCTAGTCAACGGCTAGTATTTGAATAGGCCTAAATGTGGAACAAAATGTTCATTAATCTAATTTTATTTAAAAAAATCTCACAGCTGCAGCCGAACACCAAATTCGCATGTTGACTCGATTTTTTTTCTGTCGTAAGCTCGGGCCGCAAACTTCTGCGATCTCGGCCTTTCTTTATTACCTCCCGTGTTGTGTACATTTATTTATTTTTATTTATTTATTTAAGGTTCACCAACAATTGTTAACACCAATGCAGGTCATAATTATAAACGTGTACACATAGGGATGGGTGTCACAATTACTTATAGGTAAACACCGCATGCGAAACAATAACTATTCTTAGATACTTATACATAACTTAGAAGTAAACAATATTCTAACAATAAGCTTGGGGCAATCTTGATACTATCCAAGTGTCTTTTAAGCGTTAAGATTCAGGACAGTTGTGATTATACCGGGACGGTCATAGTGAATGTCTACTGCGTCACTGCAACTATTGATAATCCTACTCATCCTACAGATCGGTGAGTTTCTACCAGACACTGATCTTCTGAGCGGAGGGCACAGAGGTGTAATGGGATTTCGTGGAAAGCGAGAGGGAGCGCGGAAATGTAGGAGCGTTAGTAACTGAGGGCAATCTATTTTATTTTGGAGTAATTTATATGCAAACAATGCATCTAAGACTGTTCTACGGGTTTCCAAAGCGTCAATTTTGAAGTGTCTCAACTTGCGTTTATAAGATATCGACCTCTTAGCTACAATTTGCGCCTGAAAAGCTAGATGACGAACAAAGCGTTTTTGAATGCGTTCAAGTCTTAAAGAATGCGTAGCATAGTGAGGACGCCAGACAACACTGCAGTATTCGGTTGTGCTTCGCACCAGGCTGTTATAAAGCAATATTTTGGTTTTACTACGTCTAAATGATCTGCTATTACGGATAATAAATCCCAACTGCTTCGACGCTCTCCTTACAACATTATCTATGTGAGGAACAAATGTTAGCTTTTTGTCAAATAGAACTCCCAAATCCCGTATGCTTTCAACTACTTCAAGTTTGTGACCATCAATGAAGTACTCAGAATGTGTGATTTTGTGTTTGCGTGTAAATTTCATGTGAACACATTTTTTTGCATTTAAGTGCATTCGATTATTCTGACACCACTTACTTAGTTTATTGATATCACCTTGAAGTAGGGTAATATCCTGGGATGTCTCGATAATGCGTGCGAACTTTAGATCGTCTGCATACATAAAAACCCTAGAATGCAGGAAACATTCAGGGATATCATTAATAAATAGGTTAAAGAGGATGGGGCCTAAATGTGAGCCCTGTGGTACACCGGAGGTTATGTTATGGGTCATTGATTGGTAGCCATTTACAACTACGTAAAAACTTCTATCTTTTAGGTATGAACGGAGCAGCTCCAGCATATTCCCAGACAGTCCGTACGCTGACAGCTTGTACATCAGTATTGTGTGTGACACTTTATCGAAGGCTTTACTGAAATCTGTGTATATTACGTCTGTCTGTTTACCAGAGTCTATAGCACCTGTTAGAAGTTCAGTAAAGGTAACTAAATTCGTGCATGTTGATCTACAGCTGACAAAGCCGTGTTGGTGGTCAGTCAGATAAAGCTTCAGTTGTCGCTGAATGTACGGGCAGACTAGCGATTCGAATATTTTACCGAAACAGGACAGAATAGAGATTGGCCTGTAGTTTGAGACCAGATTGTCCTTTCCTGATTTGAAAACTGGAACGACTTTTGCGGTTTTCCATACGGCCGGAAAGATACCTGTACCAAGTGATTTATTGTAGATTAACCATAAGGGATGAACAAGCTGAGATGCACACTCTCTGATAAAAATAGGTGGGATATTGTCAGGTCCTGAACATTTACTACAGTCCAGATGTATCAACTTTCTGCGTATGGTGTCCTTATCTATTACCGGAGCTGCTAGACACTGACTATTATGGGCAAAAGATTGTAGCAACGGAGACTTGTAATCTTCGCCATCATCAGTATCAAGAATATAAACCGTGGAGAAATAGGATGCGAACATATCACAGATTTCGGTGCTAACAGAGGTGGTAGTTGACTCGTCAGACAGTGACGCAGGATAAACACTTGACCCTCCTCGTTTGGCTTTAAGGTGTGCCCAGAACAGTTTGGGATTTGCAGCAAGATTGTCCTCCAGGTTTGTGATATACGCATTATAGCGGGAAATAGCCAAAACATCGCAACGTTTGCCAAGTAATCTCAGCTCAATAGCGTCTAGCGGATTTTTATATTTCTTGTACCGTGTTCTTATCTTATTTTTTTCATTAAGAGCTCTTTTTAACTTATGGTCGAACCAGGGAGGGAAACGGTTATTTTTAGGCTTGGCAAATGGTACGTGCTTTCTAACTATCTGTTGCATTATCTCTGTAAATATCTCCAGCATATCATTTACATTTTTAATACCATAGAATAATTCCTCCCAGCGATAGTTTTTTAGGTCTTGACGGATAAGGTCGTACCGGGCTTTAAAGAAATTTGGTCTGGTGTTGGCAGAATTATATGCTAATCGGGCTTCATTTGTGAAACAGAGAAGAACTTCTAAAGGAGGGTGGAAGGAATCAATAATGCTCAGAGGATTTAAGTTTTTGCTAACAGTGCAGGACTTCATAGAAGTCATTATTAAGTCAAGGATACGGCCCGTGTTGTTCGTTTCGAAATTATATTGTTTCAGTTTATTGAGACACATAAAATCAATCAAAATATTACTAAATCCAGGTACGATATAGTTACTATTTTTATTTTCGACTAGCATCCAATTAATGTTTCCTAAATTAAAGTCTCCAGTTATACATACATCAAGATTTTTTTCCTCTAAAATCATATTACAATGGTCAACGAAATATTTCAGAGAACGTTGCTGTAAAGGAGGTGGGAGATAAACTGCGCAGAGAGCTATTTGACGAGCAGTAAGAGATGTTGGGACATCTATCACAATCCAAAGATCCTCATAATTACTCTCCCAATTAGTCATTCGTTTTGATGTTAGTGATTTAAGGACGGCAATCAGTACCCCTCCTCCTTCCTTTCCCTTGTGGACACTGGATTGTTGCCTGTCTCTTCTGAAAACTACATATCTGTCGTCAAAAAGCTCGCTGCTCAGTACTGAGTCGTTTTGCCACGTTTCAGTTAATATAACATAATTATAATCATAATTATATCATAATTATTACAACACATATTGCGATAGAAATGTTCAGTTTTAGTGCGTAATCCTCGAGTATTCTGATAATATATATTTAATTCTAGCTCTTTTTAAATTAATGATTTAATTCATGCATATAAAATGTAAATAAAACAATTTGAGTGATGTTATACAAGCTTATTTAGGCTATCTACACTTTTAATGTATATAACATCTTCATCGTCGGATTTTCTGACAAAAACCTTGCCGTATTTTGTCCAAACATATTTGTAGCCTTTGTCCTTGGCTGCGTGTCTGGCTGCCGCATGAAGCTTCTTATTGGCGGGGGAAAGATGCTCTACCACGTAAACCGGAGTTATTTTGTCAGCAAATCCAAGATGGCTACAATTCAGCTTGTTTTGGGGGTTAGCTTTATTGTATTTGATAACGGCAGTAAGCATGTGGTCGCGAGCTCTTGGAGACACCACCACTATTGAGCGAGGTCGCTCTGCCTCTGTGTTGAGCTTAGCAATGCGGGTACAGTGCATGATGTTGCTTTCTGCTATATCACATCCCACAGCCTGTATTAGGTTGCCGATAATAGTATTCAAATTTTCCTTCTTGCTTTCTGGGACGCACTGGATTTCCAGGTTATTAGATCGGGACTGCTGCTCCATACTATTGACATGTTGTGTTAGATCTGTAACGGTGCGTTTCAAATTCATGTTGTCCACCTGCATCTCTGTCATCTTTCTCTTCGTATCAGTTAATTCAACTTCCATCTCGTCGAATCTGGCGCTCATAAAATTCACGGCTTCTTGCATGTCTCTCATCTCTTGTTTTATAGGCTCCAATTGGTTTTTTATAACGCCAATCAACATAGAGTTGATATCCTTTACCGCCGAGCTAAGTTCTTGTTTCAGAAGCTCCAGAACTATTGTACGAACTTCGTCAGAAGTAACTGCCGCGGCAGGTAAGGGTGGCGAATTTAATGCGACCCTCTTTTTGCCTCTGCCACCATTGACGTTGTGAATTGGAGTAGACTCGTTCCGAGCATTCTTAGGGGCGCGAGACATACATTCAGGACAATTCCAGTCTTCTAGGATTGCAGTATCTACGCTGGAACCAGTCGATGACAGGCAAGCTAGATAAAATGATTGTTTACAATTATTGCAGTCGGCGGAGCGGTCATCGTCCACTCCCTCATTCGCACAACACCCCCACGTTTTCGTAATAGTAGACGACATTTATAACTGATTAAATATAACGTTTTAAATTGGAAACTGTTTAAGTTGCAATGAGTAGTTCAGTACCGGTACAAATGTATGTCTACACTTGGCCAGAAAGTGGCTTTTTCCGTACGCGCAGCGTGCGGAAAAAGTCACTTTATGGCCAGGTGTGGCATGAATGTGCGTTTGAGCACATAGGTGTTATACAATATAAAATAATTTATTCATTGATACTCAAGCACTGTTAAAATAAATTTAGATGTTCTCTTGGACGATAGCATTTTTTTTAAACTTCGAGGTCTCATAGGCTTATTAATTTCAAATATATTTGTTTATTTTTTCTTTATCATGACAAATTGGTAGTTTTCCAACTATATAACTATATTTGGTAGTAAAATTTAACATCAGTCAACATGCCTACTGGATTAACCGAGATGGGTGAAAATATTGTACTTTTATATATTAAAACACTGCTAACGGCAATAAATCGGTAATTTTACAACCAAACTTAGAACAAATAAAACAGAACATTGTTTGCTCGGAAGGGTAACTACGACATTGCGTATTAAGGGAAGTAAGAAGGGAATTACTTACGAGAGTCTATTAGAAGTCCGACACCAAAGGTGGAGGGCTTTTAATGATTCGAGTTTGTATTATTACCGGCTTACTGCCCGTGAGACACACAATGTATTTTATCACATTTGCGAGAAAAAAAAATTAAACAAATAAATCAAATAAACTAAACGCACCCGCTAAAAGACAACTTCAACTGTCAACTTTTAAAATGTAGTCTCCCACAGATAATGCTACGAGCAGCGTTTAGTTTTCAATCTTGACTGGCCATACTGACAGATTGGATCGAATTTAAAAATGACATTTACTAAAAAAAATGCAAAACTCTCTGGAATTATAGTAAAATATACCATACTAGCGACCCGCCCCTTCGCACGGTGTTTCTCTATTATATTGTGCATGTATTATAATATAAACCTTCCTCTTCAATCTGTATCTATCTTCAATCTATACCGTAAGGTCGGGGTACTTTGGCCAAATGTAGGGTAACTTTGCCCTCCTTGGAAATCACATATCTCAAATCTATAGGGTCTGATAATAAACAGGAATGGCCAGCTAAAACCAACCACATGGCAAAGTGCCGTAATTTAAATGCAATAATCAAACCTGGACCCAATTAATCCCTATGGCCAAAGTTACCCCCCAGGGCGAAAGTACCCCGACCTTACGGTATCTATTAAAAAAAACCGCATCAAAATCCGTTGCGTAGTTTTAAAGATTTAAGCATACATAGGGACATAGGGACATAGGGAAAGAGAAAGCGACTTTGTTTTATACTATGTCGTGATGATGATAAGATTTACAGTAAAATTGGTTTTGTAGACAAGTTTTGAAGATAGGATAAATAGTGTGATACTGTGTGGGAAACCTATGAAGCAAGTTTTTTTTATCATTACTAGAGGATGCGAATAATTGGTAAATCGGGTTCATTCACGTTAATTTAAGGTAAATAGGTAATAATAATAAAACATATTTGCTGTGCACCACGGAAAACAATGCCTAACCTACTCGAAACATGAAATACTACTTTATTTCGACTATGTATAAAATCAAATGCCATTAATAACGCCATAACTACCTATAATTTAACATGAAACACAATCTGTAATAAGAAGTTTATTTTTGTCGACAGCCCTAGCGGTAGGCGTGGCGACCAGAAAGAGCGCGCGTTATGTTATGAGTTAGAGCGAGAAGGTAGGACTCGGCGCATTTTTGTGACTCGAACGTGGGTTTTGTTAGACAGTGCGAAATTACTACTTATTCTATGGTTTTATTTTAAAAAATGCACATGGTACCATCACAAGAAATGGAATTAATTAGTCTTGAGACTTTGGTAAATATATTTCCGTTTTATAAGTATATAATGTGTCTACACACCTACTGAAATAAATTTTCAGGATAGTCTTGCACAAATTGATCTAGTTCCAACTAAACTAAGCAATGCTATATACATGTACCATACTTAAATATATAGAAATTATCTAAGACACTGGACCAAATCGCTTAGTTTGGTTAAAATTATATCAATGTGTGCTGCAAGAGTAACCCAGTTATTTATTTTAGTAGGTACTAGCATTTTCCCGCGGCTTCGCCCGCGTTGTTCCCGTTATTGTCCCAAAGGAACTCTTTACCGGGATATAAAGTATCCTATGTTTCAATCCAGGACTTGGTCTACTTGCATGCTAAATTTCAGCTTGATCCATCCAGTTACTATCCCGTTATTAGGTAACAAGCATCCAAACATCTTCACAAACTTTCGCATTTATAATATTAAGTGGGATTTAGACACATTTTGTAATAAAGGGAAGAATTATTGCCAAGTAACAAGATTAAACAATCCTCTTACTGTAGTTTCCACATGTTGCCATATACATATTTTTTAATAAAACCTTTTTTCGACCTCTGCAAACTTAGCGTAGTCTGACTATAAGCCTTGGGGTTTGAAACCTCCTTAGTCTGAAGTGACGTCCCAAGTAGCAAACAAGCTGTATAAACGCTTATACAGCTCTTATAGCGCCTAAACTGGAGGTATGATAGCTGTATAAGCTTTTATACAGCTTGTGTGCTATTTGGGGTACGAGTGGGTTTTATATTTTAAAACTAAACTCATAACTCCATCGGGAGTTTCTAATAGATTTTTATACAGATTTACCTCCCAAGGATTTTTAGAAGGATTTTTATAACCTACGGGAGGTAAATCGGCTCTAGCTGCTCTATACGCCTGCGTGTCATAACACCATTTACGAGCAAGTGTAATAAAAAAATGCTTACATCAACTTTGTACAGTAATTATTTAATGTGCATGTTCTGTAAGAAAATCAAACCGGTATCACACACATTTTTCGCTTTCTTAGTATCCATTTACAATAAATACTTTGGCAGACCGAATCCCAGATAAGTCAGGTATTTCAGTCTCGCCGAGTTACACCTAATACGAACGGGACTGCGTGACACCCGTTGCGGCGTCAATTAGGGCGTCCTTGCCGCGATATGTGCAGCCTGGGTGCGATTAACCGAATTAGCCCTGTCTCCAGACTGCGCAGGCTAGCGTGTTATATATCTATCTGATATGTACGAGATACATACCTTACATACCTTTGAAATGCACTGCTTTTATTGGCAATTCCAATTTACTTAAAAAAACATCGTGAGACTCAAACATAAAAAATTAATTCCAATTTGTATAGTTTGGTTTTAAAAATGTCCACTCTTAAGACCAAACTGTATAAATATCATTTGGGTGAGTTTACCCCATCGCATTGTAGCCTCTATCAGACTTCTGTCAAGTCAAGATCAAAAATGTTCATTATAAATATTTAATGCATTTTTCGTTTTTATATTTTAGCAGGACGGCGTGACACCTGTCATACCGTCCATTAAGACGCATTCGCCGCGATATGGGCAGCCTAGGTGCAATTAACCGAATTAGCCCTGTCTCCATACTGCGCACAGTAGCGTATTTTATGTGTACGATTGTGTGAATGAAATATCTTTCATGAGGAATTCTAGATTCTAGCACATAAATATACTTTGTTTGTATTTACAATTCGAACAGTTATAAAACTGTAGATGTGCATCGCATAAGAATTTTTTGGTTGCACTTGCTTTGTCATAGATTTCATCACTTGGCACCATCAGGCTTGGTTGAAGTCAAAGATATGTGCACTTGTGCAGCGAGAGTGTTTGGTGTCTATCTGAGACGAAAGCTAGCCTTTATAATTTTGTGTGTTGTATTGACACCGGCTATTTTTAGGGTTCCGTACCAAAATGGTAAAAAAGGAACCCTTATGGTGCGACTCTGTCTGTCTGTCTGTCTGTCTGTCTGTCTGTCTGTCTGTCTGTCTGTCCGTCTGTCACAGCCAGATATCTCAGGAACTACTGATGCTATCGATTTGAAATTTGGAATACTGTTAAAAGTAGCTAACCCGAGCTTATTGGACATAAAAAATATCTTGTACCTTTTTTACTTTTTTTTTAAAAGGCTCCGTAATGGGACTTTGAAAATTGAAAGTAGGGCTATTATATTGAGCGGGGTATCAAATGAAAGGGCTTAATTTGTAAATTAAAACATCATTTTTATTTTTTTTCTTAATTAAGTAGTTTTTGATTTATACATTTTTATGTACCATTCCCCCCCTATTATCTCCGAAGTTACTGATCAGAAAAATGTGTCATAATTACTAATTATCAATATCAACCTGAACATTACAGGAAAAATAGAACGGTCTTGTTAACTTTAATACTTTTTTAGAAATTTACATAAGCTTAATCCATCCATTAATCCATCTAGCGGAGAGTAGCAAAACTAAGCGATGGCCTGTTTCACGCTAGGGGATTTAACGATGTTATAATTGAACAACAATTAGTTCGTAAACAGCTAATAATAAATAAATTCTAACATTTAAATACAATGTTCAGGTTGATATTGATAAATATCAACCTGAACATTACAGGAAAAATAGAACGGTCTTCCTAACTTTAATACTTTTTTAGAAATTTACATAAACTTAATCCATCCATTAATCCATCTAGCGGTGAGTAGCAAAACTAAGCGATGGCCTGTTTCACGCTAGGGGATTTAACGATGTTATAATTGAACAACAATTAGTTCGTAAATAGCTAATAATAAATAAATTCTAACATTTAAATACTATGTCACGTTTGCAAAGTTGAAAAATTGTAAATAATTATTTTACCAAGCTTATACATAGATGGCGTTGTAAATTCGGGGAACAGCTTTTTGTATGGAGAATGACAGTCCTCTTGATTTAATGGTCCTTGCTATTAAATAGAATCATTACACGTCAGGTTCTAAATATTACAGGAAAAATATAACTGTTTTAACTTGCAATGTTTTTTAGAAATTTGCAAAAATCATAACATATACTTATTTGCTTCTTCTAAACAAATCGACATACAGTTTTTCTTGAACTATTCGCGTATCTACTTATGAGTTTGTACGGAACCCTTGGTGCGCGAGTCCGACTCGCACTTGACCGGTTTTTTTTTAGTAGGTACGTTTGCTCCATCGTTGATGTCATCACTGCTTACTATCAGGATGAGTTGAAGTCAAGAACAAGTCCATTTAATGTAAAAAAAATGAAATGATTGATCGTGACTAACCTGCAGGATTGGTGATTTGCTACTGGCGGTGAATGATCGCAATAATTTATAAACAACCTTATTAAAATTCGTCTATTTTATAAATGTGATATTACTGTACTTAAATACTCTAATAGCCTAAGTAAGATACCGCCTAACGAAGACCTTCCCTCACTCTTTTTCCTAACGAAACATATACCTACTGCTAGGGTTGCCACCCCATATCCCGGCAAGGTAGGGGTTGCCATAACAGTTTAATCGGTATCCCGGGCTTAGTGGCGTGTCCATAGTAACATTCCTACACTAGCGGTACGCGCTAGAAAAGATCTGTTATTTTTTTTTGCTTTGTCGTGCATACTCTTATATCAAAGTGGCAAAGACCGGAAGCCGGACCCAACGTCAAGTGGCAGGCATCCGGGAGTTGTGTATAAACTAGTGGATCTACTATCGTTGGATTCATCATAAAATGCCTTATTTGATTGTATAGCAATTAATGCCATTCCATTTATGCAAAAATTGCTCGTCTCGTTCAAACTTCAGATGACAAAATTTTTTCCACTTTTATGTACTTATAAAAATAACTAGGTATAATTAGGAAAAAAAAAACCGGTCAAGTGCGAGTCGGACTCGCGCACCGAGGGTTCCGTACAAAATCATCAGTAGATATGTGAATAATTCAAGAAAAATTGTATGGCGGGACAAACTTAACTTTGCTCTTGTAAAACTGTTGTCCCCATACATCGACATATGCCGCGGTTAATTTAGTAGGAGCAAATATGGTTGTCTTACGATTTTTGCGAATTTTTAAAAAACGCTGCAAGTTAGGAAAACCGTTTTATTTTTCCTGTAATATTTAGGATAATATTAATAATTGGTAATTATTACAGATTTTTCTGTTCAGTAACTTCGGAGATAATAGGGGGGGAATGGTATTTTTGTAAACGTTTTCGGTCTTTAATCAAAAACTACACGTCGTAAGAAAAAAAAATAAAAACGGTTTTGATATCTTCATATTAAGCCCTTTCATTTGATATCCCACTCGATATATTAGCTCAACTTTTGATTTTCGACATCCCATTTCGGCCCCCTTTAAAAATAAAAAACGTATAGGATTTTTTTTCATTTCCATAGGCTTGAATTAGCGGTTTTTAACACTATTCCAAATTTCAAGTCGATAGCATCAGTAGATCCTGAGATATCTTGCTGTGACAGACGGACAGACAGACAGACAGACAGACAGAGTCGCACCATAAGGGTTCCTTTTTTACCATTTTGGTACGGAAAACAGGGAATCGTACAAAAAACAAATTTGATGACAAATATACATATTTATTAACACTTATAAACCTTTTAGGGTTCCGTAGCCAAAATGGCAAAAACGGAACCCTTATAGTTTCGTCATGTTTGTCCGTCCGTCTGTCCGTCTGTCCGTATGTCACAGGCATTTTGCTCAAAAATTACATGATGGATATTAATGAAATTTGGAATATAGGTGTCTTGTATGAGCCGCTACTTAGTTTGGTAGTTAAGCAACTAAATAAATATTTTTACATGCATGCATGCATGCATTTTTAATAAATATTTTCATACATGTTACAGAAGCTAAAAAAAAATTTTCAGCAAATAACGACGTGTGGTACATAGTTCGACAGCTCTTTAAAAAACATTATAAGGTTTCAAAGTAATGTTTTTGATTAAGTGAATATATTTGGAAATAATTGCTCCGAAAATTGTGTAAATTGTGTCCCTCCCCCCCCCCCCCTCTATCTTCTAAGCCGTGTGTCCGAAAAATATGAAAAAAATCACGAAAGTAACGCTTAATTAATACTTTCAACGAAAATTATTTTCAACAAGATCCGATTAACCGTTTTTGGGTTATTGCCGATAAATTGCGGTTTTCAACAAAAGGACGTAATTGCTATGAAGATACGCTCTTTTGTTGTTGTACTTTTTTGTACATCGTATTTTTTACCTTATAGTTACGGCTATGGAACCCTACACTGAGCATGGTCCGACATGCTCTTGGCCAGTTTTTTATTTATTTAACCACACTGCGTAGTGCTGCTCACGACTCGGCGGTCGACGCGTAATGGTCAGGGGAGGTCGGGAAGATGACGCAATTTCTGACGAACTTTGCTTAGCGTAGCAATTCGACCGTTAGTGAATGCCGTCCTTGTTTAGTGACGAATGCATCTTGCAAATGTCAGCAAGCAAGATATAGTTTTGACGGTTTTATTTCGGGTGCGAAATATGTTATCGCACAGGGTCCGGGAGCTGGTCCCTGCCACTCAACGGCTTGTTTTGTCCGGTCCGGCTCCCGAATCTCTACCACTTGACGTTGGGTCCGGCTCCCGGTTCCTGCCACTTAGCGGTATTTTTTATAAAATAGCCGCGCCATTTCTCCCCCCAGTCAACTGGAGGCGCTGCCACCTGAAGGGATAATTACCTAGACTAGATTAAAACTAGATTTTTAACACTAGTTTTTTTTGTGTTTCAACGTGTGCTAGCACTATTATGAGTTGTCACAACAGTCGGACTTCGTGACCGTAGGTATATCTCAGCAAAACGTCCACGAGGGTCGTACACTTAGGCGAGTGAACAACGCCATCTCTTGGACAGTGCGTGAAAGATGATGGTGTTCATCTTTCACGCACTGTCCAAGAGATGGCGTTGTTCACTCGCCTAAGTGTACGGCCCTCGTGGGCGCTCTCGTCGGGATGTACAGCGGGCCGGAGCGTGCGGCGTTCATGTTAAAGATAAACAAATGTATGTGAGCGTCCTGAGTGCACGCTGCACAAAACCCATAGACGCTGCCCGCCACGCTACCCGCCCCTCCGGACGCGACGCTGAACGCTCGCCACTCAGGCCCTACACTAAGAAAGGGGTATCATTTAATCGATCAGCAAAATATTCATATTTTGGTCAGCAGAAATATGTACTTGGTCAGCCAAAATAGCTAGTTGGTAAGCAAACATTTATAAATCAGGCTGCAATTAATGATATACTGATCTGCTCTAAATTATTTTGGTCAGCAAATTAAATATTTGAGCTGCATTAAGCGATCTACGGTAAATCAAATTTTGGTAAGCAATCAGTAGGTAAGCAAAATATTTCATTTTGTTCATCAAAAAAAGGGGGCAATAAAACCTAACTGGGCGCAACTATTCTGCCGCCAATCGTGTGCGCATTTTGTCATTCGGTAATTGTCAGCTGTCAAGTAGCAAGTGTCACTGTGATATATACAGAGTGTCACTGTGATATATACAGGGTGTCACTGTGTTATATACAGGGTGTAACTGTGATAGATACAGGATGTAACTGTGACATATACAGGGTGTCACTGTGATAGATACAGAGTGATACTGTGATATATACAGGGTGTCACTGTGATAGATACAGGACAGGATGTCACTGTGATATATACAGGGTGTCACTGTGATATATACATAGTGTCACTGTGTTATATATAGGGTGTCACTGTAATGTATACAGGGTGTCACTGTGATGGGCTCATATAAAATTGGTATTTCGATTTTTTATACATCTCATAATGTTTAGAAGTTATATTATTTATTCACAACGTGTATCGTTTCGTTTTTAGGGTCAGCAAAAAAAATAACCCTAACCTACCTATTTTTGAGAGCCGTTTCGTTTTTAGGGTCATCAAAAAGAAAATAACCCTACCCTACCTATTTTTGGGAGCCGTTTCGTTTTTAGGGTCATCAAAAAAAATAACCCTAACCTACCTATTTTTGGCAGCCGTTTCGTTTTAGGGTCATCAAAAAAAAAATAACCCTAACCTACCTATTTTTGGGAGCTGTTTCGTTTTTAGAGTGACACCCTGTATACATTACAGTGACACCCTGTATATAACACAGTGACACCCTGTATATATCACAGTGACATCCTGTATCTATCACAGTGACACCCTGTATATAACATAGTGACACCCTGTATATATCACAGTGACACCCAGTATATATCACAGTGACACCCTGTATATTTCAATTAAACTACTTACAGACATGTTTTCTCTGCTGCCAGTGACATCCTGTATCTATCACAGTGACACCCTGTATATAACACAATGGCACCCTGTATATATCACAATGTCATTCTGTATATATCACAGTAACATCCTGTATACATTACAGTGACACCCTGTATACATATAACACAGTGACACCCTGTATATATCACAGCGACATCCTGTATCTATCACAGTGACACCCTCTATACATTACAGTGACACCCTGTATATAACACAGTGAGTGACACCCTGTATATATCACAGTGACATCCTGTATCTATCACAGTGACACCCTGTATATAACACAGTGACACCCTGTATATATCACAGTGACACCCAGTATATATCACAGTGACACCCTGTATATCTCAATTAAACTCTCTGCTGACCAATTGTAAAATCTTGCTACCCAAGTAATTATTTTGCAGCTCGACTGGTTATTAGGCAGCCAAATGATAAAAAAAGCAGATTAATATTGGTTAAAATGTTAACCGTTTTTAAACTGTTTGCTGAACAAGAGTTGCCGCCCGATTTTATTTATTGCCAGCCAAATCTTTGTATGCTGCCCAAATGATTTAACTGCTTATTTTTTTTTGCGGATCAATTTTAATAACGGCTGACCAAAAATTTACTTTCCCTAAGAAAGCGTACTTCACCGTGTTAAGATTTCTTTCGGAAGCATAACAATACACGTCGAGTTTACAATATTACTATAGTAAAGATAATTAATATACAAGATGCACACATAATAGATGGTTAAAATGTCAGAACCATGAAAATACCTTTGCAAAATAACTTAAATTACGTTTCGAAAACTTAAATTATAACCTTTTAAAACAATAAAATGTGAGCGAAGGCTTTGCAATAAGAGCTTGTCGCTGGCGGCTTAGTCCGAAACTTCTTAAATTATACCTCGGGTTGAGGATAATTTCCTTTCTTATGTGAAGTTGAGAGCTCTTCAAAACTTTTACCAACTTTTTGGGCAAGCTCTTAATTTCTTTACGCCTCGCTATTTAGTTTTAGGTGTACGTTTACAAACCGATTCTTTTGAATTTGATGTCTCTTCAAGTTAATAACGAGACAACTATTATTAGGTCTCAATTCGTTCGTGTCGCTTTAATTTTATAAATTTACTAACTTTACAAGTATTTTTTATTATTATTTGACGACCGGTTTAGCCTAGTGGGATGGTATTTGTTTCTGAGTCTTGGATGTTTTCTATACATTTAAGTATTTGTATTTATTAAATATATCGTCGTCTAGTATCCATAACACAAGCCTTATTGAGCTTACTATGGGACTAGTTCGATTTGTGTATGATTGTCCCCTAATATTTCTTTATTTATTTACATGTTAAAATTAACATTATCATTGTCTAAATTAAGTTATTCTACGCAAAAGGATACCGAAATGTTAGGAGTCTCAGACACGACTTGAATTGAAAGAACAAGTGAATTAATAATAAAACAAAAAGTTTACTCCCGTAAAAAATGTATAGCAATAATTACGATAAGATGACGAAGAAGTTATCTTATCTCAAATTGTATTTACATGGAAATAAAACTTACAGCCAATGATAAATTTGGAACAAATACATAGCTAAGCAGCAAACTTAACCCTTCATGCTCAGTTAGATATGATTTGGGCCCAGAATCCGTCTCGTGGGAAATACTTTGCCTTATTTTCTTTATCAAACAGATAAAAATGGTAAAGTGGTTTTGTGAGTTCTACGTCAGGAAATTCATTTCAGTTTTTAAACTAGGTAAGAAATGTAAACACTAAAGTTGGCGTTGTTTACCACATGGGAAATTAATTCAAAAGCAACATTCGCCTCCAGTACCTCCAAGGAATGCAGTTTTTACTTCTTGGAAAGATTTCTTTATTTTCCGAGCAATGAACAGTAAAGTAACATTATGAGTTAAGTAACTGGAATTTCACATTAATTTTTTATGTTGGCTGTATTATACGATAGACGTCCTAGTGCTTGACACTGGCCAGTGTGTCAAACGTATGTAATTTTATTATTTATTTGCACCTCTAACACTTGATCTTAACGTCTAAGTGATAAACGGTGTATTTAAATGAAGTGGTAAGTTCTAGTAGCCGAAAGACGAACTTGGCAACTTAGGCGTGGAAGCCAAGAAGGCAAACACGACTGTCTACTTAACCGGCATCGGGTCCAAATTACGAGTGATGAACTAACACTGAACTCAAATTTCAGGCACATTAGATTTTAGTTGAGTCACATTCTATTAAAATAGACCTTTATGCATTCAATTAAAATGAGTAAAGTTCTCCCCACACCTACGCGAAATCGGATAAAGCCGGTCAAAAAAATCTTGTTTGAGAGCCGAGCCGAACGTCTCTTTTGCTCTTATTGCTTTTTTAAACGGCTTTACCAGATTTCGCGTAGGTGTGGGGTAACCCTTAGGTGTATGCCCATATGGAGGGTACCTTACTTTATTCTAGAGTATAAAGACCTATAGTAGAGATGGACTTAAATAGTTTATAAAATTTATACAAAGATAGGGTTTAAGCATACCATTATTTAAATTGCGACCAGAAAGGTCTAAACATTTATTATAAATTGCAAACTAAACTACAAGAATACACATTTAAAATTAAATATACTAAAAACTAAATTAAAATTAAATAAGCTAGGTAAAACTAAAATAAATCTAAAAACGGCCCCTGCGGCATGGTGCCGAAGGTGCTGGCAGCATTTCCTCGCTGTATTGTAAGGCTGATGCGTTGAGCGAGGAAGCTGCCAGCTCTTCGGTCCCTCGTAGTTTCTCTGAGTCTCTTCGATATCTCCTTGAAGAGACTCAGAGCGCGAGGGCCCCACGGGCCAAGGGTCTCGACGCCAAAAGCAACAAAATTATATTCTGCGCCGAGACCATTGTACTTTCCCACCTTTGCGGTTTCTGCCGCCTCTGCTGCTGCTGCCGCCCTTATTGAGGTTCGGTGGAGATGTAAGTAGTAGAGATGGTATTTTTTTTATTCAATAGCTTATTTGATCTATGTGACATTAAATAAAATTGATGCCCCGTAAGTTATTGTGATATTCCCAAAAGATGCAAGGAAAAAAAAAATCAAATGCAAGAACGTAACTGATTTAGATTAGACTGTCGCATCCATAATCTGCAGGATCCCCAATTTCCTATCTTTTGCAGTATAAAAATCTTTTACTTGAATTAAAAAAAAATACTAATAAATGCTTACATACCATCCATGAGGACTATAATTTTAGCCTGTTACAATATGGAACTACAACATGACATTAGAAATTATCAATATTACCTACCACCGAGATATTGTGGGTGTGAGCTCCCACAAAAACTCGCATTGTTATATTCTAAGTATTCCATTTGTCAGAAAATCTAAATACCAATTTGTTAAACGAAGATTGCGTAGGAATGGCGTGGGTGGACTATTTTAAAACGTCTAATGATTACTTTAGTTACTTAAGGGTTTATATTTAAAGACGAATATAAAATTTCACAAAAAGGTTCGATCAATTATATTTATAGCTATATGCATTAAAAATGTCTGTAAAAACAGTATTACTGTCACAATTGGGCACTTGACTGTAACCGAAATCTGTAAAAATTATATGTACATACAAATATGCGATGAGGCTTTATCACCCCCCTGGGTTATAAAAATCTATAACTCACACGGGAGGAAAAACTGTATGAAAATCTATAACTCCCGAGGGAGTTATGAGTTCATTTTTTAAATATAGAACCGGGTGGGTAGGTTCAATATTTTACGTCATTTCAGACTAAGGAGGTTTCAAATCAGCCAAGGCTTATTTCCCATCTTCAAAACTGGATGGGATCTCATTTCTTTTTGTAAGTGGTCTTCCTTTATCTATTTCATTCCAATCCATTCTATTTCCAATTTGAACTACAACTTTTTTTATTTTTCCTGCAATATTCAGGATGATAATTTGGTCTTATTCATATTTTGGACGAACGCTCACGTATTAAAGTGAAGAAGATAATCACTCGATTTCAATCACAAATTTCGGATTAGGGATGATTTGGGGACGACTTACTTATAGCTTAAACATCGTCAACGTTGGTGATACCGGGCCTCTAAAACCATTCGAATTAGTTGAAGTAAGAGCACGTTAGGTTTTTTAAAGAATTCACGTGTATAGAATTTACGACATCTGCATAAGATCAAATGTCATAAAAAAAGCAAGCAAACAACGACCGAATGTTATATCAATAAGGTTCAAAATCAAATGGCCTGGAGTCGTGATAAGGGGCTGAACTGATCGCCGCCACTGTACAAGTTTGTAACAGACGACATGTTTGTACGGAGACTGATTCGATCTTGTTCCTGACAAAGTAGATATAGCATTATCAGAACAATGACTTCATATAATAAATATTAATTCTAAGCCACACAAACGCTGTCATCGTTTTCCAAGTTTGACGAGATATCTAATTGATTAACATGCCACTCCAGCTATATCCGATGACAGGCCAAAATTATAACTAGGTAAGCTCATGAAGTACTTAGCGTGGAAAATCCGGGGTCTGTCAAGCTACTGTCGTTCAAAGTATCAAACCATGTTTTCATTTTATTTTTGAAAGATGATAATAATTGTTGTTAGTGAGGTCAAAAACTATTATGAAAGTGGATGACCATTTTGACTAGAAACGTGATGATGGGGAAGTGATGACGGTACTTTTGTGTTAATATATGACCTATTTCAAACGCTCGTACGAAGTCTAGCCACTGATTATAAGACTTCTATGTTCTAGGCCAATAACGGACTGAGCACTGTTTGTGTAATGCACTTGTGCTCCTTCGTATCACAAGAGCTTTGTTGAAGTCTTGGAATGATAAGTACTTGCCATGTTTATCTACATGACAATACTGTAAGGTGAGGTGTATAGATTTTATTAAATCAACTTTATACAATTAAAACAAGGCAATAAAATAATTGCTTAAATTAGCAAACCGGAAGTCGGATAAAGATACGGTCACTTGACTGACAGCTGTCATTCTTGCTTGACTTGACAGATAGGTTTAGGCGGGAAGTGAGAGCAACGGGCGGGCATTCTGGTGACAACCACGAAAAGTGGCGGTTCGGTTGCGACGTTGCGAGTGAAGGCGATGTTCCATAAAAATGTCGCCGCGACTGTTTTTGTATGGAAACTCGCCCGCAGCTCGCCCGCAAATCGCAAGTGTGATAAGGCCCTAAGCGTCAAAATATTGGCAAGTGCAATTAAAGAATTTTCAAATTCTATGCGTTCAAGCTATTAGATAAAACGTTAATTTCAATTAAGAACAATATGTAGTCTCTCACGTCAGTTCTATTAAACACTAGTACATATATAATTTTCATCGCACTTGCTCGTAAAGGGTGTCTTACGCGGGCTTATAGACCAGCTCGAGCCGTCTTACCTCCCGTGGGTTATAAAAATCTATAACTCCCACGGGAAGAAAAACTGTATGAAAATATATAACTCCCGAGGGGGTTATGAGTTTAGTTTTAAAATATAGAACCTACCCGTACATCATTTCAGACTAAGGAGGTTTCAAATCAGCCAAGGGTTATTTCACATCTCCAAAACTTGGCTACAAAACCAATTTTAGTGTATACAAAAATTATATGGTATATTTAACAATTATTTCAGTATTTTTTGCAATTATTTTGATGCAATTAAAATGGTAACCTATCGCAAACACTAAAAACCATTCACCGAATTTCATTTGGCCAAAAACTATTCGAATTATTATCGTTTGTCCGATGACAGGTTTCGTATTTTTTTCTGTTCACCATTTCACGTTTAGTAAAAGTTTCGTTTGTCCGAAAAACGTTTCCCATCTCATTCACCTGCCCTGTGAGTTGTTACGTATTTTGTTTCGTTGCCCATTTTTCATTTACCCAATGATACTTTTCGCACTGAATACGTTTAGACATATTTTCAGTTTACCTTTTAACGATATCCCAAGTTATTTTTCGGCAGTGGTTCGTTTCCCTAAATCTAAAATAAATGTTATTTTTGAAAAGAAAATTAGTTATTATTAGTTTTTTAGAAAAAGGTCAGTTAGGTTGGTTCATAAAAAAGTGGCCATTTGGGGAAGTGACTTTCACAGAAAACTTACATAGGCAGAAGTATAAAGGGGGCTCGGGGGGCGAAGCACCCCGCATGGAAAAAAAACTCAAAACAAAGGTTCAATTAGGTAAAAAAATAGGTTAGGTTGGGTTTGAACTGCGGCCCCCAACAAAACCGAACTGCTACCGGAAAAAAGGTTAGGTTAGGTTTGAACTGCGTCCCCCCAAAAAAAACGAACTGCTACCAGAAAAATAGGTTAGGTTAGGTTTGAATTGCGTCACCCAACAAACAAACTTACATAGGCAGAAGGACAAAGAGGGGAAGGGGGGCCGGAGCCCCCCACAAGGGGGGCTCGGGGGGCGAAGCCCCCCGCATGGAAAAAAAACTCAAAACAAAGGTTCAATTAGGCAAAAAAATAGGTTAGGTTAGGCTTGAACTGCGTCCCCAAAAAAAAAACGAACTGCTACCAGAAAAATAGGTTAGGTTAGGTTTGAATTGCGTCGCCCAACAAAAATAAGTAATTGTAAATTGTAATGCCAGCTGTACACATATCGAATAGTTAAAAATCGAATCGTTACATCGGACAAATGAAATCAAAGTCAATCGAAAAAAGTCGAATGGTGAATAAATTGAAACGTTACTTCGGATAACTGATATTGCGGTGAAACGAGATTTAGGGAAAACCATCATTTGTCGAATGATTAAAAAACCGAACCAATAAATGCCGAATCGTAATAATTCGAAATGAAAATTCGGACAAACGAAAAAAAAATGAAACGATATTTGTCGAATAGTTTTTGCCGAAACGAAATTCGGACTAACGTTTTTAGTATTTCAGATAGGTAACCAATTGACAATATTTCAAATTTTCTACTCCTTCATTTTATGAGCTGGATAGAAAATAGGTGGAATTTTAAGCTACCCGTATTTTTTCTTTTTCGTTTTAACTCAATTTTTCAATTAAAAATAGCAGTTTGAAAAGTAGCTCATTCTAAAAGGGCGTATGTAGAAAATGACGTCACTCTCCCAACTAGAATCCAGAGCGACAATTACGATTTAAAAAAACTAGAATCCAGAGCGACAATTACGATTAAAAAAATAACTGTCAGGCGTTACATCGTTGTCAACATAGGAAGTTCGGGAAGACAACGATGCTTTTGCTCCTCTTATTTGGGCTGGATTATATTTATCACTTGCCGATGTGTACTCCATCATCATCATAATTTCAACACGCGGCAGATTCGTGCTATCAGCCTGAGAAAAACCTTCTGATGTCTTCATTATATGAAAAAAATCGGTGTCCGGTAAAAGAATGCCAAGTTAATAATGTTTGTATGCGTTATCGGAGTCCAGTGGGAAAGTGCCAAGTCTTTTAAGGTCTTCGAAAACGTGCAAATGAACCAACGGTAAGAAAATTAAACTTCTAAAGCCGCTAAGCAGTTGTAACAATTTTCAAAACAAATAAACGTCAGACGGCAAGTACCTATGTCACAAAATGACAACCGGATACCATACACTTTTTAATCGTTTCAGCACTAAGGTCTCTCTCGATAATGCAGGGAAAATGACGTCACACTTCCGGTTCACACTAATTGACGATTTTTTCCAAAATGAATGGGAAAAAAAATCCAAAAAAATTTTTTTTGAGCATAAAATACAGTTTTACCCAAATGGTTTCTGAATTAAGATCTTTTGAAAATATGAAATGTTGTCAATTAAAATAATTTAGTTTCAAATTTTATTTTGAAAATCGGTACAATCTGGCGGTACTGCCTGTCAAGTTTGAAAACTAAACGCAGTTCTTAGCATTATCTGTGGAAGACTATATGAAAAAGTTGACAGTAAGTAATTTTATTTTTGTCTTATTTTATTTTCCTCGCAAATGTGATGAAAAACATTGTGTGTACCACGGGCAGTACGGGGATTACAAGCTCGAGTCATTAAAAGCCTATATTCTAATAGACTCTCGTTAGTAAATCCCTTCTTACTACCCTCGGTGCACAATGTACTCTATATGTAACGCATTTGACATACTCGTAGGCCACGCAAGCGTGAAGAGAATTTCTGAATCATTATTAAATGTAGATTAAGTGGCCTTCAAGTGATCTAATCTAATCATACATACACCTTAAGGCTGATGCGGTCAGGAGCATGCATATAGCAGGCCTGTTGGTAAGCGGCGTGCATTACGGAAGAGTAATGGTTGGCTCAGCGACAGACTGCCTCGGAGCACTTGGTTCGCCGCAGAATGCCGCCAAGCGCTCAGTGGCCACGGCCCTTGGATAAAGTTTGGAACTTTTATCACAATACTGGTTAACTCCATAATTTGTATCTGTATTTTCTAAGTTAAATTAAGTTTGCACATAATTTCTATGACGTTGCGTTCAAACGAAGTGCAATGTTAACATAGTAGGCTAGGGGAGGTTATTGCGCAACTTTCACGACCCGTATGAAATAGTAGATTGTTCAACTAGAGACTAAAACAAGCCGTAATAACACGAGGTGTTTAGCCACCCGAGCGTAGCGAGGGTGACTATAGATCGAGTGTCATTATGGTTGTTTAGTCCCGCGTTAAACACTCTACTTTTCACTTTGAATGCGAGGAAAAAAACGACGTTCTATTACACAAAATTACAATATTTATTGTTCCGCACTTTCGGTATAAAGTTGCACTATACACATTAAGTGTTGAAATATTGTGCTCAATACGATTAATGAACATTCAAAAAGCAAAGAAATTTTTTTCCGCGGTTCTTTATTTATTTTTTTACTTAGTGAAGTCACTCAGGCTTTAAATGCTGGCATTTTTAGCCAACAGGTTCAAACGTGAAAACTATCTATTTTAAAACTAATTGGATCATGCAAAATAAAATTAAGTTACCCCTAATCTAGTTAAATTGATTTATATTCGTAATAATTAATCATTATTACTATATTAAATCGTTATTTTTTTAATATTTTTGCACAGTTGTCTTTTTAGGTTATTTTCACACCCAAAAATTGTCTATACACAATCACTAAAAATGGCGACAATATTCCAACCACAAATACCCCGATTGGCTGTTTAGGGGTTTTCAAAGTCAATTAAAAAAAAATTACTTTAATCCCTAGATATTAATAAGGAACTTTAGTCCCGATATACAGAGACTAAAATAACATTTTAAGAGCATGAGAAGTGAAAAAGTTATCTTGATGGGCTATAATGTGTCAAATTAGTTTTTTCAGACAACAGTGTAATTCAAACGGTTCTGATTAGTTACAGAAGGCACTATTGTGGATAGATCTACGATTTTAAAATGATATAACCGTTTTCAATGAAATGTAGTCTTAGGATTTTCATAACTAATCCAAACCATCGTATTTGCATGAAACTAAATGAAACAAATTAATATTGTATTACACACCGTTTCATTAGTTAGCCAATATGTACTTTACTTTGTACATAGTTATAATAACATTTCATAATATTTAATTAGTGTTATAATATTGTCCATCATTACCAATATATTTCCATATTACAAACCAAATGAGCATGCGAAAGAACAGCATGTGAGATTAATGATATTTATTGATACTAGAAATTTAATTTAATTAAATCCTGACTGTAACACAAACTCAAAACGGAAATTAAACCAAGGTAATATCTATGATGAAGGTAAGATAATTTAGCAATTTAGCCTGACGGGGCCAGTCAATAAATAAATTAATTGCTTAGTAGAAAAGATGCCGAAAACCATATTATAAGGTTGAAGGCACACATCAAAGCGGGCAGGCTAGACCGTTCGGTCTCGCATGAAATCAAAAAGATTTACGATCACATCAAAGACATCATAATTCGTACTCGAGGATCTTATTAATACACTAATAATATCATAATACCAAATAGGTGTATGAAATTGTCATATTAAGGTCATTCATATTGGCCGCACCTCTTTTTGGCTACATAAGTACATAAGTACCTATCAGTGGCGTGGCGTCAAATATTTTCTTAGTAAAGCCGGAGCAGATTTGGATTGCTTTTTTCGTGAGGAGTAGTAGATACTCGGGTCATATGCTTTAAAATAGGCAAGCCGGTGGGAATAGGGTTCTATGGACGCCATGCCACTGGTACCTATAGTCAATATAGATTAGCAATTCTTCTTTTTACCATCAGTTTGAGATTCAAATGTCAAAATCCAATAGAATTACAATTATTGACACCATTACCGCTGTCAAACTCAAAATAAGTCAAAGTCCGCTTTGAATTTCTTCCGGCGCTTCTTCTCACCAGGTCATTACCCGAAGTGCCAAAAGAGAGAGAAAAGAATAGAATCAGACATGTAAAAGAGCCCTTGACGGCCTACTTGCAGGTATACATTATTTTATTATATCTGCAAGTGGAAAAGAGGAAAAACAGTTAAAACGCCAGACACGTTCACTTTTTCATTGCAAGTAAATAGTCAACAAAGCGTTATGAGATCAATAGCTGAGATTAGAAGATATATTTACCGATATTTGTTCCTGTCGAGAGAGATGGATAGCGAGGGGTGACAGAGAGATATTATCCCGTCTTGTTAAATTATATTATCAATTACTTTTGGTTCAGCGACCGGCTTCCTGTCTCGTTATCTTTTGTACTGTTGTCTCGAACTAAATTTCCTTTCATGCGTAGCATTTTGATCTCGTATTTTATAGTGGAGTCTTTGTTGTACCTACCTTTGTGTTTAATGGTTATGTTATTTATTTTTAGAGTTCCGTAGCCAAAATGGCAAAAACGGTACCCTTTTAGTTTCGTCATGTCCGTCCGTCCGTCCGTATGTCACAGGCATTTTACTCAAAAACTACATGACGTACATTGATGAAATTTGGAATGTAGATGTGTTGTATGAGCCGCTACTTAGTTCGATAGTTGAATATTAAAAATAAATATTTCTAGGAGGGGTACTCCATACATGTAACAGAGGGCGAAAAAAAATTTTTTCACCAAACATCAACATATGGTACATAGTTCGACAGGTCTTTTAAAAACACTTTAAGGTTTCTAAGTCATATTTTTGATTAAGTGAATACTTTCAGAAATAATTGCTCTGACAGTTGCAAAAATTGTGTCCCCCCCCCCCCCCCTCTATCTTTTAAGCCGTAAATCCAAAAAATATGGAAAAAATCAGAATGGTAACGCTTAATTAATACTTTCAACGAAAATTGTTTTCAACATGATCAAATATACCGTTTTTGAGTTATTGCCGAAAAACCGCGCTTCTCAACAAAAGGAGGTAATTACTATGAAGATACGCTCTTTCGTTAGTGCACTTTTTTACATTGTATTATTTACTCAAGTATAGCAAAACGAAAGGGACGATTATGATTTCAGCGCCGTATGTATACATGTATGTATATTTGTATGTTCGTCTGTTCCTTCTTAACTCAAAAACTACTGAACCGATTCAAACATGTGGGGGTTATAAGCTAGTTAGTTGGAGCCAAAATTAAGATAGGGATCACCTCATAAAAAGTGAAGCATTGAATAAAAGTCATCAAGTCGCACTGAATTAAGTATGTCACAATTTAATGAATTTTAAAACCTCATTTCAAAAATGTATCACACATGTGTATTTCCATTTCAATTCAGTAACAACAAGAAACACGTTCAACAGCCCGCGCTCTTCACCGATACGTTTACATTGTTCTAGCGCACCTACCTCCTGGTGCACCAATGTTGGTACTAAAAAAGTGATAAATCAGTAACGCAGCCCAGCGGTAAATAGTTTAATAAATTGTGGAAATTAAGGACTACTTGCGCCATACTAACTACGATGAAAAGAACAAGTTTATTAAATGGACGTTGATATAATAGCCATTAAAAGATAGTTTTCAGTAAGGGTGCTTCCGCTATCACTCTTTGGGTCACCACGACTTGAGACTAATCTTGTGAAGGAAGTTTCAAGCCGGAAGGTCGAAGGTCCGTCTGCAGGTGCCCTTTATGTCGCACTAATTCAAAGTAAAGATGAAGGCCCGAAGCGTTCCAGGTTGCCTTACGCAAACCATATATCAATCTCATTTTTGCGAGCCCGTAGGGCCAGGTTCAGGTAGCGAGGCCGAAGGCCGAGCTCCTCTGCAAGCGCACTATATCCGTAGTAAGCCCTACGGAGGCCGAAGGCCAAGCACCGCTTTGGGCTAATGGCACATGGTTATCTCACGCAAACCGCATATGAGTCTCATTTTCGGGGGCCCGAAGAGCGAGCTTCAGGCTGCAAAGCCGAAGGCGTAGTCAGGTTTTAAGTTTTAACAATATTTTCATTTGTCGCGCATTTCCTTTTAGTAAAAGGATACGGAGCACTGAGCATGGTCCGACATGCTCTTGGCCAGTTATTATTTATTCGTTGTGGAATACGGCACATTTGTGTCTATATTGTATAAGAAAGTTTTTTGGAACTTATTCTGTCTTACTACTTGCTATTAAATTTGTGAGTTTGTGTGTGGTGTTCCTGTAAGCAATTCAATGTTCAATGTATAAATTAAAAAATGTACTAGTACTCAAATATGTGTACTTAATTTGACTTTTATGACAGTTTAGCTAAAATAACATACTTTAAGTAATATCAATATTTGGTATTTTTTTGTACTGTAGTTTCAAATATCAACAACTACGTGCCTCGTACCACAAGTTACGAGGCAAGATGGTTCTAAAAGTATCGCTAATTATTGAATTACTCTTCGGTTTCAGAAATATTAAGGTGATTCGAGTCAAACAAAGAAGGTCATCGTTTGATTGCGCGGCATCAATTACGTTTGAATTGTGTTTTGTTTATAGTTTGGTACATTTTGTCCGCACGAAATGACATGAGAACTCGCGTAGAGCTAAAAAATATACCTACATGTTTAGCAAAAAACGTTTGGTTTCATAATGGGATGGAATGGGATGGTGGGATGATGATAATAGATGGCGCTTAACTCCAACGTCAGATTGCACGTTAAATCTGGTTTTTTGAGAATTTTCATGTTATTTCGCGCAGACAAAATGTATCAAGCTATAAAATACAACACATTTTAACCACGATTGTTGTCGTGGCAACAAATAATGACCCTCTTTGTGTTTGTATGGAGAATCGACCGACTCGAGCCACCTTAAGCTAAATATATAAATAAAGACAAGATTTTATATAACTTGAACACAAGACGATAAATACGTTAGAAATTAAACTATAATGGTCCCAGTTTAGAAACGAAGTTATTTTAAATTTGAACAGAACTATTCAATCGGTATGGAAAACAATTACTAGAATTCAAATACACGAGAATTATCTTTGTGTAAAATTATGAACAACAAATTCCATTGTCAGCTTTCGTATGTTCCAAATATGCATTATGTTTGAATACAATTTTGAGTGGCCTAATTTAACTTCGGACAACACACGGTGATTGGTCAATGAGCATGGATCGCCAAGGACTATAACGTCGTACGTGACTAAGCTGTCAGTAGGAACATAATACGTTGTACTTGCCATGCTTGTGTCCAATCAGTTAGATGCGTATCATTTACGCATTAGCATAATTTTGCGGTTGACATCTAAACGGGCATCATTTCGGTTCAATGAGACACGTTGCATCGCCAATAATTTCAAATTAGTGCATAATCATTCATTCATAATTTAAAAGCTTCACTGCTTTAGCATTTTTCTTTTTTTATTGCCTTAGACTGGAAAAACAGGCAGACGGTCCACCTGATGAAAAGTTCATTTCTCTTCACTGATACTCACCATTCTTCGTGAAAGGCGTTCGTCTCGCCATCTCCAAAGAGGTCTACCGCAACGCCGGACTCTACTTTGTTGGACCTACTTGGTGGTCGCTTTAGCCCACAAATTGTGTCATCTGTGGCTAATATGGCCTTCAGTCCTTCAGCTTGGCGACTGTTTGAGCTACGCCGTTGAATCGTTCAAAAATTAAGTTGAAGTGACAAAAAAAATCAAATTTTATTCATTTATGTTTACATTTGTTTCATTCTTCTATAGACAATGGCGATCGTTCCACCCTCCTCTTCGTTCTTATTAGGCAATAAGACGGTACGTATTTGATGGCAAAAGTGGGGGAAAATTGAGTCACAATAAGCCAGACGTCCGAATGCTTGACATCGTCCCAGCAGCTGCCATCTTGAATATTAAATCATTAGAAAAAAAGTGAAAGCAGGGTACCAACTAAGTACTACTATTAGCATGTCAAACACATTAACACATCCCAAAAGCAGCGTGTGAAATGTTAGCACTGTGTCTCTGGAGCAAAACACTTTACAAGCGGAAAGTAGTCATCCGTTTTGAACGGATAAAACCGACCGTATTAAAAAAAACAATGTATCGTTTACTTTACTTTTTAAAACTATAATTATAAAGTAAGTACTCAATAAAAAATGCCTTCACACAGCGTAAATATTGCAAAACTACCTCGGCAAAAACAAAAGCAAAGTCACATTAAATAACCACATTTTACTTAAAAAAAACCCGACTGCGGTAAAAAATACCGCGCATTAAAGTGCATAAATTCGCCATTTTGCTTGTGTACGATTTTTTTATGACAGCCCAGTGACACTCGCGTCATCAAGACGAATCTAATGATGTATCATTTATCAAAATCGGGTGTGTCGTTGAGTAGATAAGAGCGGACATGGGAACGGAAATACATACAGGTCAAACACCCCCCTTGCCCCCCTTGTGGGCTTCGACGCAGTCCAATCGTCGTCGATTCGACACGACGTCGTGTGTGGACGTCAACGCAATACGACATAAAAATCGTAAATATTGAAATCCCAGAAAGCTTTTAATCCTCTTCTGTCTAGGTATCAACTGAACAGATTCCAATACCTATATTTCATGCAACACTATTGACTATCCTCGAACAAATCCAACAGAGAGCATTACAAAAATAATAACTCTCACCCTTAGAACGCTTTCTACATTCTCCTAACATTCCTGTTCAAAAACACGCCTAAACTCTCGGGCTATGTAAGCAACGTAAAGTATCTTTGCTCTGTAGAAAGGTGCCACAGCGTCAGAATTCTATTAAGAGGGTCTCAAGTTGTTTGCCTCCCGGGCTTTGTTTATGTTACCTTCTTCTTTATTGTGCGAGCCGTCAGCCGCCGGAACCATACACAATGACATACTGTTACCAATTTTCTATCGGTCCATATGTAACGGGTTGTGCGGATGCCCATTGTTTTAGCGTGCATTGTGATTCGAGTTGACTTAGGTTAAATTATCAACAAATCACTGTAACAACATACTTATTGTTAGTCGTACAACATGTGAATATATAGTTACATGCGTGTCTTGATTATGTTAAAGTGATTTGAGTTGCTTCTCCATACTCACGACTTGAGGGTTAACATTAACAATCCGCTAACGACATCAAATTTGAGTGAAATTTGTTTCACTTTAAAACTTGATATATTTCGTGTGTGCAAAACCACATGAGATGTCCCACAACATTTAATGCACAATTGTTTTACCTTCCACAGCATTATTGTATATTTATCAGTGGCGTGGCGTAAAAGATATCATAGGGCAAGCCGGTGCAGAGTTGGCGTACATTTACCTAATAATAAGGTCCTCAAATGCCTAATATTAGGCAAGCCGGTAGGAATCGAGTTCTTTGGACGCCACGCCACTGATATGTATATAGATATGATTTTTCAGTTAGCGTTTAGCAAGAACCTTAAAATAAATAGCCGGACGTAGTCTCGCTAACAGATAACTAAAGCATTTCTAGTGGGCGGGTCGCTTTGTTAAGTAAAAACCGACCCGCCCACTCGAAGTGCTAGAAAAGCCGCACGCACACATCAATCAGTTTTTTTTTTTACTACTAGCAGTACGCACACATTGGCCTGACCAACCAGCGTTAAAGTAACCGGCTCACTAGAGGTGCTTCAGTTATTTGTTAGCGAGGCTACGTCCGGCTATTCATTTTAAGGTCCTTGGCGTTGAGCATGATTTCAACAGGGCAGTTGCCTATAGTTACAACACAAATTACATCACGCTAGCCTTTAAATCTGCTTTGAAAAATTGCAAAATTTTTGCAATTTTTCAAAGTAACTAACCTTCACCTATTTAGCGTTTTCATCGATTTTAAAAAGACTAAAAACTAAAAAGGAGATGATTTCGTCGCCCCCATGCTAAACTTACAAATCTGTAATTTTGGTGAACTTGGATTTTAGACCTAAACCTTATGTTTGAGTAAAATTACGTCATTTTACCTTAAATCTGGTACAGTAATTAGTTCGTCTTGTTCTAGATTCTGAAGAATAGAACAAGATAAACCTTCAACATAAAAGAACATTAGGTACTAAAGATGCCTGTTTTGGAATACGGGACGATATATTTATATCTGACAAATTTCAAAATGTATGTTGTGGAACAGAGTTTGTTCACAAAACTGGAAACTGAAGAAAACTAAAATAAAAATTACTGTATAACACGGTTACTGGTGTGAAGTTGTTGCGATAGATTTCAAGTTTATGAACAGGTACTAGTTGGCAGGAAATCAAAGAGCTTCTGCGCGTAGGACACGTAGCACAGAAAGAAGCAAAGTTTCCTTTAGAGTTTTTTACCCTGACTAGAGTCATGAGGTCGGTCGGTGAGTTCATGCATAGTAGCCCTAACCAAGTGGGGGCTAACTAAGCTGCAAGCAGGTTTGTCAGCCGCGACCACATTTCGCTGAAAGTGCTCAGACGATTTAACAGGGGAATAATGTTTGTATGAACATTCCAACGAAGATACCGACCCTTTACTGTAAATACCTTGTGCAAAAGATATAGTGGAAGTGGCGTGAAGTCAGTGGCGTAGCGACGTAAAACGGCGGCCAGGGCACGCATCCAAACTGCGCCCTTTTGTTTCTTAGTGACACCCGGGGCGGATAATCCATGTGAAATTGCGGCGGGGGAGGGGGGGTGTCATCAAAGTTGTATTTTTGTATTTCGCCATATATGTAAATTTGGATTGATGGTATTTTTTTGTATAGGTAGTTAATAAATTTTGAAGTTTAAAATTAATAAGTTTATGCCGCCCCTCCTTGTTGGCGCCCAGGGCACGTGCCCTGCCTGCACCACTCTCGCTACGCCACTGCGTGGAGTCTATAGAGCCTGATTTCCACCGGTTTGCCTAGTTTAAAGAATTTGAGCACCTTACCTTACGGCCATTGAATAAAATGTAAGCCAACTTTGCTCCAGCTTGCTCACTGATTGTGGTGCCACATCACTGATAACCTACCAAACTTGTTTTTCTTAGATATGAAGCGATAAAATAGTCAATATGAAGTCATTTCCATGATCTAGCCGATCTGAAAACAATAGTACCTACCCGTTTAAAGACGCAAAAAAAATGTAATCTCAAAAATATTGATGATTCCAATATAAATAAATAATAAATATTGATGGTACAAAGTAACTAAAGCTAGATTAAAATTAAATAAACGAAATCTCCATGGTTACTTGATATATGGCACGGAATTTGCCAGCCACTAGCCTGGACGTAAACTTGCGACAAAGTTGATTGCTTTGCGACCGCATTCAAGACTTGCTCCGACTTCAAGCACTGGTGTAACAGACGTTATTCATCGACGTTCTATAAGGAGTAAGTAGTTTTGATTCAATTGGAGTTCCAGGTTGTAGCTGGGACGGTATTTCCTTGTTCTCAAAGATGATTCCTGGAGTGTGTTCTAGAGATTAGCGCCAATTCGCTTTTACAAGTGAACAACTTAAAAAAGTTTAAGTTAAGGTGATTCCAGTCAGTCGGTTTTCCAAACAAACATAATGAGGGTCATTGTTTGCTTCTACGGCATCAATTATTGTTGAAATGCATTTTATTTTATAGCTTGATACACTTCATTTGCGCGAAATGACATGAGAACTCTCATAATGCAAAAAAACTATATAATTTTAGCAAAAACGTTTAGTTTCTAATTATGCTAATTAGATGGTGCTAACCTTAAAGGCCCAATTGCACTTTAATTCTGGTATTTTGCGACTTCTCGTGTCATTTCGCGCAGTTAAAATGTATCAAGCTATAAAATAAGAGTTAAACTTATTTTAAACATAATTGATGCCGTGAAAGCAGATAATCTCTCGAAATCACCTTAAACAGTATTATTTTTTATCATTACCTGTTACAATGGCCACCTCCTGACTCCATCATTAGATGCCATGCCGCGGAAACTTAATTTACATGCAGATTCATTAGGATCGGTATAGTGGAAGTATTTAAAAAAGCAGTCTCAAGATTTGAATCAAAGAAACAAACAAATATACGGGGTCAAACTAAATAAAACTGCTTAAAATTATTTTAATGTTATTGATTGTTACTTAAAGATTAACGTTAACGAGGGTTACTAAAAAGACCATCCACAACCACGATATAAAGATTAAAACCAACGACAAGGAAAAAATATGATAAATAACTGGCCAAGAGCATGTCGGACCATGCTCAGTGTAGGGTTCCATAGCCGTAACTATAAGGTAAAAAATACGATGTAAAAAAATTACAACAACGAAAGAACGTATCTTCATAGCAATTACGTCCTTTTGTTGAGAAGCGCAATTTATCGGCAATAACTCAAAAACGGTTAATTCGATCTTGTTGAAAATAATTTTCGTTGAAAGTACGAGTATTAATTAAGCGTTCGTATTAATTAAACCTTCGTGATTTTTTTTTCATATTTTTCGGACACACTGTTTAGAAAATAGAGGGGGGGGACACAATTTACACAACTTTCGGAGCGATTATTTCCAAATATATTCACTTAATCAAAAACATTACTTGCTAACCTTATAGTGTTCAGTTCATAACCGATGTAACACATGCATACATAGTTACGCCATAAAAATTGTTATTCAAATACACAATCGAGTTTTCTTTTGTTCTAGGCATTAAAATGCGTAATTAGGGGTCTCATGAGGCTGAGAAAAATAATAAAAAAATCATACATAAATAACTTTTTAGACAATATATGTTGAGAATACTCAACATTGTCCAACATTGAACAATTCAGTTAAGTTAATAGACGTTTAGCATACTCAACACTGCGCATTTTGTAGGGATTGAATAGCATTTAAAAATACTACTTTCTTTTAAATAATTTTATTTCATTAATGTCGTAAATAGAGTATAACTACTTAATTGACCTTTGCCTATGTGTACAGCAGTGGCGTGGCGTCCAAAGAACTCGATTCCTACCGGTTTGCTTATATCAGGCATTTGACCACCTTATTCTACTGCTCTTAAGGAAAATGTACGCCAAATCTGCACCGGCTTGTCCAAGGATATCTTTATACGCCACTGGTGAACAGTTAGTTTAAAAACCGAAATTGAATGACAGAAAAGGTGCTTTATTACAGTGATAGTGATAGTTAACATTTTATTGTGCTGCAAATATTATAATTTATAACCATAACTTCGCAATGGTGAGAATACTCAAGAAGTTTGGTCCAGAGTAGATTGTAGAATGTTGCGCAATGTTGAGAATACTCAACATGCATATTCTTAACCCTATAGAATGTTAGATTTTCTTCTAATTTGTTATAAATACACAAAAATATCAAGCAGACATTTTCAAAAACTTGTACCATCGGTAGTTAAATTAATATTATAAGAAATAATATTTTTTCCAAATTTATTTCAAACTTGCATTTAGCGGTTAGTGGTAGTCTCCACGTCGCCTTACCGCTAAAAATCAAAATACCTGCACCTGAGTTATTAATTGATACGGTAGAGATATATATTACTGTTTTATTAAAACAAATCGTAAAAATAAATGAAAATAACATGACAGGATGTTTTTGTTTTCGATGTTGAGTATCTACTCACACTCAGCTCCCAGTTTCGACCCAAAAGCTTATAGTAAAATATAAAAAGTCATTACAATTAGCGGAAACTGCCAAGACTAATTTGAATGTTCGTGTGAATCTCATATTTTTAATCCACATTCGCAAAGTAGACGATTCATTGCGGGTAATTTAAAAAATTAGCGTTGGTTTTTTGCCTCTGCGGTGTTAAATCAGAATTAGAATTTTATGCAGGCATAGTTCAGTTCACGTTTGGTGGTTGAACTTACGTATACGACCTGTCTTTACAGGATGTAAGCAACGATGCACGAAAACATAAACTTAATAAATATATAAGTAAGTAGATTTTTATTAAAAATTGTCGCTGAGTTTTCAATTTAGGATAAAAGGGGATTCTTTACTTCCTTGACCCAGGTTAAGGCACCTTTTGCAATGTATATGAATGAAATGTGACAGCCTTATGCAAAAATTATAAGTAAAGTCATCGTTAAAACCTATAGACACATTAGTACATTGTGTATTAAGGGCGGTAAGTAAGGAATTACTAACGAGTGTTTGTTACAAGGCCGAGGCGAAGCCGAGGGCTTTAATAACACGAGTTTGTAATTCCTTTACCGCCCGTGGCACACACAATGTTTTTCATCACACTTGTGAGGAAATCTAATTAAAATAACCTTACTTAACCTAAATAAAATTGTAAAACTGACAGTGACATTAGTGACATATCCATAGACAATGCGAAAGTCAAGACACGTTCGGAACCCATAACGGTAAAGACCTAAAACGGTTGATTTTATATTTGCAAAATACTGAAATACACTATTTAAACATTAAATTAATGTAACAGAAATATGTGTTTATATGTAGTTGCAATAACAGTTCTCTTTAAATAAATATTTCAGTGATAAAAGGTAAAAAAGTAAATTGGCATTTCCTTTGAACATGACAAATAAGAGTAAAACAAAACCATTGTTTCAAATTTAAAAAGAAAACCACTAAGCCCTAGGGCGTAATAGGTGATTTACGACCCGCAGAACCTACGTGTAATGACACCATTTTCGAGCAAGTGTGATGAAATAGTACATTGTGTATCTAGGGCGGTAAGTAAGGAATTACAAACGAGTGTTTCTTATAAGCCCGAGGTGAAACCGAGGGCTTTAATAACACGAGTTTGTAATTCCTTTACCGCCGGTGGCACACACAATGTTTTTCATCACACTTGTGAGGAAATCTTAATAAAATAACCTTACTTTTCGACCCAGTATGACAAGAAAATACTAAAACAGACAGTGACATTTGTCACATATGTCCACAGATAATGCGAACGTCAAGTCACGTTCGGAAACCATAGCGGTAACGGCCATTTTAGTTGATTTTATATTTGCAAAATAAAGAAATACATTATTTAAACATTTAATTAATGTTAGCGAAATAAGTGTTTATATGTATTTGCAATTACAGTTATCTTTAAATAAATATTTCAGTGATAAAAGTTAAAAAAGTAAGTGGCGTTTCCTTTGAACATGACAAATAAGAGTAAAACAGAACCAGCGTTTCAAATTTAAAAAGAAAACCATTACGCCCTAGGGCGTAATAGGTCATTTACGGCCCGCAGAACCTACGTGTAATGACACCATTTTCGAGCAAGTGTGATGAAATAGTACATTGTGTATCAAGGGCGGTAAGTAAGGAATTACAAACGAGTGTTTGTTACAAGGCCGAGGCGAAGCCGAGGGCTTTAATAACACGAGTCTGTAATTCCCTTACCGCCCGTGGCACACACAATGTTTTTCATCGCACTTGTGAGGAAATCTGATTAAAATAACCTTACTTAACCTAAATAAAATTGTAAAACTGACAGTGACATTAGTGACATATATCGAGACGACAAGTCACGTTCGGAAACCATAGCGGTAAAGACTTAAAATGGTTGATTTTATATTTGCAAAATACTGAAATACACTATTTAAACATTTAATTAATGTTACAGAAATATGTGTTTACATGTATTTGCAATAACAGTTCTCTTTAAATAAATATTTCAGTAATAAAAGTTAAAAAAGTAAGTTGGCGTTTTCTTTGAACATGACAAATAAAAGTAAAACAGAACCAGCGTTTCAAATTTAAAAAGAAAACCATTACGCCCTAGGGCGTAATAGGTCATTTACGGCCCGCAAAACCTACGTGTAATGACACCATTTTCGAGCAAGTGTGATGAAAAATTTATTACGTACCTACTGCCATAATTACTTAGAACTTTATACTAAGTAAACGTTATATTATTTACAAGTCGACAAACTATGTACTTTAGATATAAGGAGACTGTTTATAGTCATTTATGATAAGTACGCATATTGTACAACCTTGATGACTTCTCAATCACCGCAATTATCTATATTGGCAAAAATAAATTGTTAAACAAAAACGACCTTGTTGAATTTGTTTAATAAAATTATAGATGCTCAAAAACAATAATTATATCTGACTAAGGGCAAATTATTATCATACAAGCAATTTTAATGCGATTCTTCGACGATTTTCTCTTGATTTGTTGGAAGGAAATATACATAAAGTATTTTTAGTAGTTATATCTTGTCATTTTATTATAACCATTTTCAAAATTTTATCCTATAAACGTATTTAGCTATAGATAACATAAACCATTTAAGCATTAGGACTGAAATTACGTACCTACTTATTCATCGAAGATATTCAATGAAATACATAATAATTAATTTATAACCAAGGCGTGTATGCAAAAAAAGTCAATCAAACAAAAGAAATCACGGCGTATATTTTTCTACCATAAAAGAGAAAAACACTTACGGATATCGCATATAATAATAAATATGACAACATTATGTTTTTATATCAATACAAGAACAGACAAGAGACGAGTATTTTATGTGAATGACCCGTGCAGTTTTACTTGCGTTTTATCCTGTAATGGTAGAGACACACTTAGCTCCCGTACGTAACGTATGCAAAACGGACGTTGCCGAAGCAGTCGCATGACAGGACTGTCATTTCGGATACCGGTTTAGGTTTTTTATTGTTGCTGAATGTTTAAAAAATAATTCTGTTAATTTATCTTTAGATAATAAATATTGTAAGATTACATTTTCGCTCAATATCTCATATAGTGAAGTATCAGCGTAAAATCACGAGTTATTTGTACTAAATAAATAATTTATATTGATTTACGTCCTTCGAAACCAAATTGTGAAAATTTGTGCTTATAAAGTACCTTATTTGTAAACATGGCATAAGACTAAATGTCAACCTGACAATTTATTTGCAGCTTACAATGCTAAGATAAATAAATTACATAGATGGAATGTATTAAAATGTATCTTTGACGTTAGCTTTGTCTTTTACACTCATGTGACAAGTAGTCTTAAGAAAGAACGAGACAAACAGGTTACACTCGTGGGTACAGAACAGCTGAATTTAATTTATCTGAGTACAGTGCAGTTCGTAAAAGACAAAAAACGCGCGGTGGGGCCACCGTCACAGGTCTTTTAGACTTTGACTAATTTTGTAAGTCAAGTACAGTTTTATGAAAATCATACATTTTTCATGGTGGGGCGGAAATCGTAAGGCAAAATTATATTTTAATCGATCTCAGATTTCTCATTAATTAAAACATCCTCTTGGTATAAAAAAAACGAAGTTTTGGGTATAGTTTTGGTTGTGACACAATTATGATGATATTGGTACCAAAAGTTGGCAATCTCCTTTGTATGCTTAGAAAAATACTTGTCATACGCAACGTCGCATTGCATACGTTGTGTACGTGGGCTAAGTGTGTCCGTACCTTAATTTTAATGTGTGCACAGTTTGTCCTGAAAGTTATCTTACGTTGCTTCCGAATGAATAAAAATTACAAAAGCTGCTCGCTGCTGGGAACTCGACATTAAGCAACGCATATCATCTATTGTACAATCCCGCATCCTCACCACTTTTGGTCACGTACAAGTACCTTTGTCTACAGGGGGCTTTGTGTCCATTGAACGATTGAAGTTCAATGTTAAGAGCAACGTAACACAACATTAAGAGATAGATAGCAGGGGAGGAACAGACGCGTGGGGAACAAACTTTATAAATAAATTGTAGACCATGATTACTGACTAGTTAGAATATTCTACAACGCTCAACGCATATGTCGTTTGTGACAGAAGATTTTAAACTTAAACTTAAATATTATGTATATAAGTAATTAAATGTGAGTTTTGTTAACTGTTACAAAAATGTTAACACATAAAGTCTGTGTGTATTTTAAATATTTTATAGTGTGATAAATTGAAGGAACGTTTACAAAAACAACATAATTGACTGAACTGGTTGACACCTACTGTAATTAAAAGTGTTTCTCTATAAGTATCAACCAGTCTGGTTAGTTTCTGTTTTTGAAAAACACCCCGTCAACTGTTTTAATAATAATATTTATTAATATAAATAAATATCTGGGGAAAATCTTACACAAATCGAGCTAGGCTCAAACTAAGCAAAGCTTGCTTTATAAATAGACTTTATTAAAAATCAATAAAATTAATCAGCAGCAAAAAAGTGTCAAGTGGGATTGCAGTGAATTATCACGTGATTGAGAAATAAAGTAAATACTAAGATTTTATGAGAAGCAAAACTGACCTTAATACTTTTTTCAGTTGATCTTGGAAGATGAAGGCTTACTCGGGAATCACTATTTTAGTTTTAAATGTAATAGTATGTGAATCGGCAAAAATATTATATCTCATGCCATTCACAGCTAAATCGCACTACATTGGCATGAAGAATTTGGCAGTAGAACTAGCAAGAAGAGGCCACGAGGTTTATGCTATCACTCCTTACAGAGAAGATGATCACCCACCAACATATCATCAGTTGATGGTATCAAATGAATCCATATGGAATAACTTATGTAAGTTCCGTTTAAAATTAAAAAAAAGATATAAAATATTTTAAAGTACCGTTTTTAAAATACACATTGTATTTTAATTAATACCTACCTATAGTTAATTTGATTCTACCACTAACATTGAAAATATAATAGACTGTAACGAAAACCGCGTTTAATTTGGACACCATATTGATAACAAACTTTGAAATAAAATATTTTGCCAGTAACAAAATGAACCTTTCGAACTTTGCAAAATCAGAAGGACCTATATCCAATTTCAAAGACTAACTTTATGGAAAAATATTTTTTTTATATTCAAAATGGGTAACATGGAATAACAGTTCAATCTTTTGTATCATTTTAGTTGATGTGCCACCACGGATATTCGAAATGATGGATGTTCCATTCGAGGATTTCCAAATGCTCCTATACCGATCCGGATTTATGGTCAATAAAATAGTTTTCGAGTCCAAAGACGTCCAAGAGTTCTTAAAACAAGATCATAAGATAGACCTCGTCGTCACGGAGATATTCTTCAATGAAGGACTATACATGTTTGCTCACAAATACCAGGCTCCGCTCGTATTGGTGACTACGGTTGGGAACTCTTTTAAGGGGAATTTCTACATGGGAAACCCTCTACAACTCTCAACCTTGTTTTTCGAATACGGATGGGCAAGAGAACCACTTAGTTTCTTTGGGAGATTGTATAACCTATATCTATGCGCTTATGACCTATTCATGCTCAAATTTTGGTACTTTCCACGTCAACAGGAATCCATTTTACAATATTTCAAAGACCTATCCCAACCCATCCCTAGTTTAGAAGAAATAGCCGCCAATGCTGCAATCGTACTTTTAAACTCTCATTTTAGTATAGATAGTCCTGCAGCATACTTACCAAACATGATAGAAGTTGGTGGATTGCACCTCAAGGAAACAAACGATACGTTACCAGTGGTAAGTCTCAGGTATTTTGGTTTTAGATAAGAATTCTTATGAAACCATATTGACCATATTAAAACCCCAGACCAAAATGCCGTAGGTACAATATTAATACATAAAAATCTCCGACTTTTTCATTTCAAACTAGAATATCGCATGAACCGCAGAACCGATTTCGATGAAACATGTCTAAGAAGTATCGCTACAAAACATGCTTTCAAATTTAAAAAAACCGCATCCAAATCGGTTCACCCGTTTAACAGATACAGTGCCACAGATAGACATACAGACAGACCGACACGTACATATAACGGTACAACTTATAACACCTATTTTTTTGCGTCGGGGGTTACAAATATTATTGAATCATGAAAACGTGACTACTCGTATATATATCTAATGATGTTATTATTTTTACAGGACCTGCAAAAAGTCTTAGATAATGCTAAGGATGGCGTGGTTTTCTTGAGTTTTGGTTCCAACGTACAAGTTAATGAAATGGATAAGGACAAATTGGATGCCTTCTTAAAAGTGTTTGGGGAATTAAAACAGACAGTCCTTATGAAGTGGGAGACAGAACCACTTCAAAATATACCAAAGAATATTGTTTTAAGGAAATGGTTCCCGCAAAAGGCAATTTTAGGTTAGTTAACAATAAAATATCGACCATACGCAGAAATTTCACTGCTGAAACTTTTATTAAATTATTTTTGCAACTAAAAATTATTCAAGTTTCTAACTTTTGTTTACAGCACATCCTAATGTAAAATTATTTATCGGTCACGGTGGCCTATTAGGACTTCAAGAGACTATAGCTGCCGGAGTACCTATACTAGGTGTACCAGTTTTCGGAGATCAGTACTTGAACATAATGGACACAGTTCGAAACGGCAATGGAGAGATTCTATATTACAAAGAAATAACTGAAGATGTTTTGAGGGATAAAATCAATAAAATGCTGAATGATAAGACCTACATTGAAACAGCTAAAAAAATAGCTTCTAGATTTAAAGACAGACCAATGAAGCCTCTAGAAACGGCAGTATGGTGGACGGAATACGTGTTAAGACACAAAGGAACACAGTTCATGAAACCACCGGACATGAAGTATATCGCTTACCAGAATCTAGATATCTATTTGGTTTTGACAAGCATATTCGTAATTGCTCTGTATGTGGTAATAAAAATAATTAATGTTATTAGACGTGCTTTGAGACAGAAGAAAACAAAGAAACAGAAGAGGAATTAGTCAACAATATATTAAATAAAAATCACGTTGATGTTAATTTACAACATGAATGTGTGTCTATCAAGTCTCCTCTTCACCAGCGTTATCATTGTCATACACATAACCCTTAACCTTGTTGATACAGACTGATAATAATCAACCGATGAATACTAATGCAGTAATAAATATTAAGTTAAAGGTGAAATGTAGAAAAGAATATTTCGTTTCAATATGAACTCACTGTAATGAGGAATTAGTTCTCGTACAAACAATTTGGCTATAAATAACTACCTCCCACTTCATTGAATGTAGCAGTTTTTGATTTACGATCTTTGGCATACTTACTTAGAGAAGGATCTCTAAGTTTGCAGCTCAATTATGGTATGTCATAACTTCTCTGTCCACACATATTGGTGAATGTTCAGAGGATTCTGCTTCACTACAATTACATTTTTGGTTATGCCACACCTGGTAATTGAATATATTGGACACAACCTATAAGCCAATTTACGGTAGGAGACGAGACTACAACATACTTGGTAATCTTGGTATGTAAGGGACATTACGAACGAAATACGTTAGTGTAAGGGACGTCTATTTCCTAAAATAACAAAATTATTTAAATAAACACTGCACAGGGAGATAGAGCACTTAAATATAAGATTATGTGTGAAATCAAACCCAAAAAAGGTTAATTACAATAAAAGTTATGTACGGTTTAGTCCGAAAAAAAAACTTTGTCTGCCTCTCCTGAAAAATCGTATTTTGTCCCTTACCTTAATTCAGCCTACGGCGGACGATATATGAAAACTCTTCAAGATTACATAGACATACGTTTCGAATTTATAACCTCGTTTTTTTTTAACTCGGTTAAACAAACAGCGATTAAGAGGAGTCTTGATAATGTACTCTGTAGTGGAAATACAAGATATACTTATCACCAGGGTACAAGTATCATTATCTTATCAGTAATGACATGCCTGCTAATAAACGCGTGTATGTATACGCTTGCATTTTTAAGTGTGATCGGTGAGTGTGACATTATGTAATAGGATATTTCATATTAAAAAAAAACTTTTGTTTTTAGTTAATATTGCAATATGAAAACATCTAACCTAAGATTTACAGTTTTAATTTTAAAATTGGTGATATGTGACTGTGCAAACATTTTGTATGTCATGCCATTGCCGGGAAAGTCTCACTATATTGGAATGAAAGAGTTGGCTCTAGAATTAGCACGGAGAGGTCACGAAGTTTACGCCATAACTCCATTTAGAGAGAGCGAGCACCCTCCGACATACCATCAAATGATGGTAGCAAATGAATCGGTGTGGACCAAATTGTGTAAGTGAAAGTTTCATGTAATTCACTGTTAGGCATGTATAGATTTACAAAAACAACAATAACAGCCCATTTTAGTTAACTCATAATCAGCCCTCGGATTTTTCAATGCACGGTAAGATGAAAGAAAACTATGGAGTCGATATTAACATTAAAACTTTAGACATGTTCATACTCATTTTTAACCTCGTCTTTTATATTTATCATGCTGTAACAATTTCAACTTAATCCGTGGGTATTGGCCGCTTTATCAAATGTTAGCATGTGCGTCATATGCCAATCACTAACGACTTTAGATGTGTCTTTTATTTATATTTGTAATCGGTGCTTACGGCGCGAATAGTTACGTGAAAATTTTTATTGTATCTGATCCACAAGTTAGTACCATTTTGTACTGGACAGAGCCTTTAGAAGGATCTAATATATGATCATAAAAATGTGTGGTGATGTGTGTGTCTTGTGGAGTAGATATTACAAAATTCAAACTTGAGTATGAGTATTAATATGATAAAAAATGTAACTTTAATACCGACTCTATAGTTTTCTTTCATCTAACCGTGCGATGAAAAATCCGAGGCCTGTTCATAATTGCTGATAGTAAACAATTATTCTTCTTTTTAACCTAATTTATAAAATTCCCTAATATAGGTGAATAGAAATTCGTTGTACGTATACCTAGTATTTGAAAAATGTTGTTTTGTAGTCGAATGATATTGAATATTTGAATTTTCATAATTTTTTCTGTTTTTTTTCAGTTGACGTAAAGCCAAACGTGTTCGACATGATGGATTATTCATTCGAGTCGTTTCAAATACTTCAAAGTAACTCTGGCTTCTTGGTCAACGATATAGTCTTCGAATCTACCGACGTACAAGAATTTTTGAAGCAGGATCGCAAAATAGACGTCGTCATTATGGAATTATTTTTCAATGAGGGTCTTTACATGTTCGCTCACAAATACCAGGCTCCACTCGTGTTGGTGACGACGGTTGGGAACTCTCTTAAGGGGAATTACTACATAGGAAACCCTCTTCAGCTGTCAACTTTGTATCACGAATACGGTAGAACGAGCGAACCGCTTAGTTTCATGGGCAGATTGTACAATGCGTACCTTTGCGCGTTCGATTTGCTCTTGCACAAGTTTTGGTACTTTCCTCTGCAGGAAAGATCGATTCTGCAGTATTTCAAGGACTTGCCTCAACCAGTGCCTACTTTGGAACAATTAGCAGAGAACGCGGCACTTGTACTTATGAACTCTCATTTCAGCGTCGACACTTCAGTGGCGTACTTGCCAAATTTTATTGAAGTTGGCGGCATGCACATAAAAGAATCGAATGAGACTTTACCAACAGTAAGATTTTATTATACATTTGAAATTTTGAACTACGCAATGATGTCGGTGTTGTACCGGATTTAATACAATATAAATGTATATGTACGTACGTATGTATATTTACGGTTGTCTCACTAAACTATGATGCTTCTTACTTAGTAGTAGTATATATTTCTGTTTTATAGTTGTAAAAAAGTTCCAACTGTAACTCCACAAAATGGGTAGCCAATTACTGTAAAAAACATGCTCGTAAAAAACCAAACAGATTTTAATATTCTTTTGCATAAAGGGCAAAGACACTGAAACACAAAGTAAATAGAATCACTACAATCCTTTTATGTCAACACGACTTTAAAGCCAGACAATTAAAAATAGAGTTTACCGTGTTATATATAAGTAGATCTAAATGTTTATCACGTCCAAGTGTACTCAAAGCTCTTTTTCATTCCAGGATCTACAAAAGGCCTTAGACGACGCTAAGCATGGCGTAGTGTTCTTAAGTTTCGGATCCAACGTTCAATTACGTGAACTCGATAAGGATAAGTTGGATGCCTTCTTGAAAGTGTTCTCAGAATTAAAGCAAACAGTCTTAATGAAATGGGAGGACGCCCCTATACAGAATGTACCGAAGAATATCGTGCTGAGGAAATGGTTCCCGCAAAAGGCAGTCCTAGGTCAGTTTACATTTCATTTTGCTAAGTAGGTACTTTCAGTAAATGAAGTTTTTAAATTTGTTTTGATATTAAACTAAAATTGTTTGTGGTAAATAATACGAAATATTCAGTAGGACAGACAAGTCACTACGGCATTTTTTTTATAACAACTCCATATTTCAGTAACATAATATAATTCAAAGTTGAAAGCAATAGATTTACAAGCACGAAACATTCTTTGATAAACTCATCCCCTAAGGGACCTATAGAATTCAGCAAGCCTTATGTATAATGATAAGTATTTAATTATATTAGGTAACAAGTTACCATAATGATATAATGTAGTATTAATATCCAGCTTCTAAACAATTTTCAGTATTTCAGGGGATTAAGTTCGGATTTAGGTTAACACCTAAATCCGAACTTGACTGTATTCTGTATTAACATACAGAATTAACGCGCACTTGGGTTGCGGTCCGCCACATAATATACATGATTAATATTAGAATTATATTGTAAAGGCAATAATCTCATAATAATACATTACACACCTAGGGTGGTAACACAAAGAAAGGCCGAGATCGCAGATGTTTGCGGCCCGAGCTGCAAGCGAGGGACGTAAATATGCGATCGAGGGCTGTTTTTTATCACCTCCCGTGTTGTGTACATCATTTTATGTCTACACTTGGCCAGAAAGGGACTTTTATGCCACACCTGGCCGTAAAGTGACTTTTTCCGCACGCTGAGTGTACGGAAAAAGCCGCTTTCTGGCCAAGTGTTGACATAAAATGATGTACACAACATGGGATGATGGGAGGTAATAAAGAAAGCCCTCGATTGCAGCTCGGGCCGCAAACTTCTGCGATCTCGGCCTTTCTTTGTATTACCACCCTAGTTATGTAATGTACTATTTCCGTACGTGCAGCTTGCGGAAAAAGCCACTACATGTCCAGGTGTGGCATAAATTATATTGTGTGTCTATAAACAATATTCTCAAGGTACCGCCCACACTTTTTCACTACCAACTCAGGGTGGTCTGGCTAGCGACCTGGTTCGACCCCAGGGAACGCCACGGCCAACCACCCGGTCCGACAATCGCTACGCCCAGGAGGGGCTGCGAGTTTGTCAGTTTCTAAAAAAAAAAAAAAAAAACTTTTTCACTACGAACTAATTTATGTTGAACACTATTGTACTGCGTGGTTTACCTTACTTTTATCATTATTTTGTTCATTAACTAAGTCTAGCTACATACTTTTAAATACCAATTAAAATATTGCCTATTACAAATAGGTTTCACACCACAATTTACACACATAAAACTGTTCCGTGACTTTGTTGAGTACTGACAGGCAACGTACAGCCTCAACAACTGCAAATAAAGGGATGAAACTTTGGTGGGCACATTATTGGGGGGCATTAAGAAAGGATTCTTCGATATTGAAACCCTAAAGAGTTGAAGAGGCGAGTAAAAATGATGTATGAAAAAATCAGAAGTTCTCGTGGAAGAAGTCTTAGGGCAGCATCTAGTATCCTATAAAATGGTGGGAATGTTATTACGTAATACGTTTATATTTATTTGTTTCAGCTCACCCAAATGTTAAATTATTCATTGGCCATGGAGGACTATTGGGACTACAAGAGACTATAGTGGCAGGAGTACCAATACTCGGAGTGCCAGTATTCGCTGACCAGTACCTAAACATTATTGGCACGATAAAAAACGGCCATGGAGAGACATTATTCTACAAACAAATTAACGAAGAAACTTTAAGGGCTAAAATCAATAAAATGTTAAATGACGAGAGCTACTTAGAAACGGCAAAAAAAATAGCTGTGAGATTCAAGGATAGACCAATGAAACCTTTAGATACCGCTGTTTGGTGGACTGAATACGTAATAAGACATAAAGGAGTGGATTTTATGAAACCACCACGTATTGGATACATTGCGTATAAAATGTTGGATGTTTATTTGTTTGTTTTAAGCGGCATCGGATTTATCATTTATGTAATAGTCAAAGCAGTCAACGCGATTAGAAAAACTCTTCGCATTAAGAAACAATTGACAGAGAAACAGAAGAAGAAGTAGGTAGTGGATTACGTTATTTGCAATACACATAAAATCATACAGAAACAATATAAAAAATTACAGGTTATGAACAAAGAGGAAGTTATCCCTGTAAGAGATCTCTCCAGCTAACTTTTGTGTAAATAACTGGCCAAGAGCATGTCGGACCATGCTCAGTGTAGGGTTCCATAGCCGTAACTATAAGATAAAAAAACGATTAAAAAAAAGTACAACAACAAAAGAGCCGTATCTTCATAGCAATTACGTGCTTTTGTTGAGAAGCGCAGCATATTTTCTGAAAAAAAAATTTTTTAGCTTCTGGAACATGTATGGAGTGCCCCCCTAAAAATATTTTTTTTAATTATTTAACTACTAAACTAAGTAGCGGCTCATACAAGACACCTATATTCCATATTTCATCAATATCCATTATGTAGTTTTTGAGTAAAATGCCTGTGACATACGGACAGACGGACAGACGGACGGACGGACATGACGAAACTATAAGGGTTCCGTTTTTGCCATTTTGGCTACGGAACCCTAAAAAGAGAACGAAGAACATAGACTAACCAACAAATTTAATCCATTTACGTACGCAAAGAAAATAAAGCCTGTTTAAAATACACATAAAAACTTAACATAGAATGATTGAACGACTTTTTTAAATAACTACTTGTTATTTCGAGCATAGACCTTTTAGCATGGAGCTTTTTTTATAGGAACGATCTAAAACGGAGGTACCTAACAGTGGAACATCTGGGGGCACGGCAGTGCCTCCGCCAAGTCGAGCAAAACAAAGGCACGGCCGTACCATCCTTTTCTCGATGCCATTCAAGCGATTTTCAGCCTCCCGTAATTTTGTATTGGCTAAAGCTAGAACCCTGAAATTTCAGGGATATATAGGGCTCAATAAAACCTATGTATATTCTCAATATCATTCAATTTAAACGTATAGTTTAAGAACTATTGCATGTCAAAGTTCCTTAGTTTTGTTTGTCACTGACTCACTCACTGATTCATTCACTGACTCACTGATCATCATAATTCTAAGGTACTTCTAGCAGACCTACAAGCTCCAAATTTTAAACATAGTTAGTTTTTAGCCTATAAAGTCCTTAAAAACCAAAATATGTTGTAATTTCAGTCACAGCTGCACACATAAGTTTGTAATCCTATACAAATACATGGGATTACAAAATTATTATTTTTGAGATGTAAAGTTAAACCAAGTCAGTACTCAGTACCGGGGGGGTATCAACAGAACTCGATTTCCACCGACTTGCCTATTATTTAACCGTGGAGAAACACATTTTATAGATCTAATAATAGGCAAGTCGGTAGAAATCGAGTTCTGTTGATACCATTTTATTGTTTTGACATTGTATTACCTAGGATGGCCTAGACTTTAGACTACATACAACATCTGTTTATATTAGATATTAGTTACTTTTTCCGATATATATTTGATTTTAACTTTTTATTGTAATTTATTTTATTCTTTTGGTGTGCGTGTGTGCGACATATCTAACGCGGGACACAGCATGTAACAGCCAATGAGCGCGCAACAGTTGCGCTTTCCCAGTGGCTGATACGCTTTGTCGCACGCGATATATTATGCCACAGGAGTCTTGCGCTTACCGTGCTGGACAAATGTTTCATCGATTTTCCTTTTAATGAAATTATTCCTATTAAGGTTTTTTAATGTTAAAAATTCTTTATCTTCAAACTTTCCGGCATACCTTACGTTAATTACCATATTACCGGTTTGGCGCACGGTCCTATGAAACGGAACAAACAAAGCCATTTTCACAATACAATATTAGTAAAGGTCAATTTTCTACAACATTTGATACCTACCTACATGATCGCGGTCTCTATACCATTTTCCTTTTTTTGTAACTTTGTCAATCTTTGTATATATGTTGTAGGAGTAGACATGTGTTTGCTGAAGGTCGTACGATCTTGTTTAATACGAGATAGTACGTGAAAATATTAAAACTTTATGATGCTTTTCATAATATAATTTAGTATACACCCATCCTCTGGTTGTTCCAACCTAATTTATTTAAACTTTATTGCACAATAATAAAAAAGTGCAATCGGCGGACTTAATCACTTCAGGCATTAACCTGCCATATACCGAAAATATTTGAAATTTGATCAGCCGTTATTTTGTTTTGTTAATACCCAAAAAACGGAAAATATTGAGTTTTATTGAAAAAACAGATTGCAGTCAATTATATCAAACTTTTTTGTATGTATGGGTTGCGCACACTAGTAGTTATGTTCAAAACCATTATCATTTGCACTATATGCACTCAGCTATACCAAATCCCAGGTTTTCTCTACTTTTTGCCCGCAGAGATTTGAATATTTAAAATAGCTACCCATTGTGTGAACTCCGGTACCTACAAAAACAAAATGCAAGAACACTTGAAGTTTCTAAATATAAACCCGTTTCGAGCGACTAAATGCAGGACTATAAAGACCATGGTAACTATTTAGCATATGCACAAGCAATCTTTGGCGATATTCATCGCAGCCGTCGTGAAATTTTTACATCTTTCAGCGATTTTAGGTGATTTACGGTAAAGGCGCCATCATTATGTTGCATACTTTTAATTCAGCTATCGTCGGCGATCGATCTTTAGATTATCTTCAGCTATCCTTGGGATTTACTCTTTTTTTCTCCAGCTTTAATTTGCCAAAACTGAAAGGTTTGCCTCCTCCCTACTGCCTACGCCTGCTCCCTAAGGATCCCCATGAGCACTCGGGTATGAGGGGTCGCTACTCCTCAACAGCTCGCCACAAGCTGCCCTGTGTTAATTATTTTTATTATAATAAATTGTAACGACGATCCTTATTGGGACACATGATTTGATTATTAATTGTTACTTCTATTTTTTATCTATTGACATTGTGACATTTACTACGTTTATCCTCATTTTGTGTTTTTCTTTTTGTATACACATTTTATTATTGGTATTGTTTTAATAATTACTTTTATTGTTTTATTATTAAAAATTTTGATGACGATCCTCATTGGGAGACATGATTTGATTATTACTTGTTACTTCTATTTTTTAAATCGCTTACATTGTTACTCATTCTGTCACATTAGCCTCATTTTGTATTTTTGTTTTTGACGATAATGGGGTGAATATCTTATAACTTTGTCTGCACTACAAATTTATACTGTTATTTTGTCGTGAAATAAATGATCTATCTATCTGTCTAATGTTTCAAGATGAAATCTAGTAAGTAAGCGCTCTACGATCACTTTTGAAAAATCATGAAAACTGTAGGGCTTAAAAAATACTTCTTTCGGGTAAATGAAAATTTTGGCAAACTAAATAATATCCTATTAATATTATAAATTTGAAACTTTGTGAACATGTTTGGAGGTTTGAGTGTTTGGATATTTGTTACTAAATAACGCGGTATCAACTTAGTGGATTGAAATGAAATTTGGCACGCGAATAGACCAAATCTTGAACTAACTAAAAAATAAAATACTTTATATTCCGGTAAAGAGTTCTCTTGGGATGATATCGGGAATAACGCAGGTGAAGCCGCGGGTAAACGCTAGTATTTTTTGGAAGGATTAAACAATTAGAAGCGGCTGGATAACTTAAAATCGCAAAGCCAATGTTGAATTATATCCCAGCGCAGCCATAAGACTTAATCTCATTTGCAAAGCCAACTTTTTCAGTGAGCTTAGCTTGGCCAATCCGTTTTGCCGGTTTCAGGAGATACAACGATGATACAGTTTCGTTCACAACTTTTTAACCGACTTCATAGAGCATTTTCAACTACACATTATGATCTAATTCATTTTTGTTCAAGTTTGTTACGCTACCTAATGGTTAATGGGGTAACTAGCTGTAAATAAATTCAAATTTGTAAGTTTTTATATTTTGAATGATAATTCGTTTTGAAAATAATATAATGAAAGTTTTAGTTATCATTTTACGTTGATATACAGGGTGGGAGGGACTATACCGACATACTTTAGCCATGAATTCCTGGTGGTGTGACGAGTAAATAATGTTATAGCAACATGGGTCGAATATTGTCATTTTACATTAATAGTTAAATCAGTAAATTCAGCCCCTCGTTATAAACATGTCCTTACTGGAGGAAAAGTTATCAAAAAGAAAAAAAAAAGCTAAAATGGATACGAAAGGTAAATTTTTTGGCCTCGTAGTCGCTTACCATCAAATACTGCGAAGGTTATTGATTGCTGTTTAGTTAAAGGATTTAAAAAAATTAGTAAAACTATCTTAGTCACATTTATTAGGGCTTGTTACACACTTGGGAGTTTTCATTTTAAAAATAATGAATATCTCTGAAAGTAAGCGTTTTTCGACTATACATCACATAACTTTTTTTACTCGTCACATCACCAGGAATTCATGGCTAAAGTATGTCGGTATAGTCCCTCCCACCCCGTATGTTTACATTGTGTGAGGTTAAACTATGTATTCTTCTTGGGGTCAATTATTAAACATGGCTTAATTTAAGTTCAACTAATTATTCGATTCTAAGTTCAATAACACTTATACAAAATATCAAATGACGCCATCAATAAGTCCTATGAACACCTGTATCCATCCTTGAAAACATTTCCCCTTTGCTTTTTGACCCGTAACTGTAAAACTCCAGTTTAATTAAATGGAAACAAGAGAATGGTGGGTCCGTCTCCACGCCGGTCCATTGGTTCGTTTTTATAGGACGCCCTCGCATATTCTGATGTATTAAAAAGAGAATGCATTCGTTCGTGGATTTATGGCTGACTTCCGCCTTTCCAAATCTATTACGGTGGCGCGAATTATTTGCAGGTATCGGATTTATGTTGCGGCGGCTGATGTATGGAAGCAATTGTAATTTACTTTGTTAGTTTGTTTGGTAAGATTGTTCATTAGTTATTCATTTTGGAAAGGTGATTTGTTTTATACTGTCGTCGAACAGAAGTTATGGCAATTGTAGCTATTGCATTTTTATTTCTTTAAATCATTGTATGTATCTTATGATTCAATAAAAGATCTTTGCCATTATTGATAAAAATCATAATATCCAGTAACTAAATACATGTAATTTCTTTTATGCCACACCTGGCCATAAAGTGGTTTTACCGCACGCTACGCCAATGGAAAAAGCCGCTTTCTGGCCAAGTGTCGATATAAACTGATGTACACAACACGGGAGGTAATAAAGAAAGCCCTTTATCGCGTATTTACGTCCCTCACTTGCAGTTCGGGCCACAAACATCTGCGATTTCGGCCTTTCTTTTGGTGATAATAAATAAAAACATCGTTTGTTAATTTTTGAAATAGTTTGTTTTTTTTTTAATATTTTTTCTGCACAATGCACAGTAAAAATTAAGACCTTATAATAACCAACATGACATGTATTTAACAAATTGCACTAGTCATATCCATATTAATATTGAGATCGCTACTTCAAATCCGGTCTCTAGTAATAAAACCCCGGAAACCGAAAACGGAAGATAATACAGTGTGTAAGTCTAATACGGGCGAATCTCTTAACGGTGGTTAGTATAGGACAAAGTGAAGGTAATTAGATAACATTTACTTAAAGTTGCAACAATAATTTTGTCCATACAAAATAATTCAGCCCGCAATGTAATGCAAACACACTCACGTTAAACGCTCGTTGACAGTTACGTTGACATTTCGGTACCGCCGTACCGCAACCATGTTTACAGTACATTGCTGCTGAGAAATTAAAAAAAAAATAATTATGGGGTCGTAATGAACTGCTCCTTAAAAAAACCTTTTACTTCATGATTACACTAATGAATACTATGTCCGATTTAGTTTATCGCCGTATTAGACTTACACGCTGTATTAGGTAGCATTTAGTTTCTATTATTAAAATTAAACGAAACTCAATCAAAAACCTGATTCATTTATGTAAGTTAATGGATAGTTGCTTACTTGTAGCTTTCATAAATTGTTTAATTCATCATTTTTACTCCTTGCATCATAAACAATATCATATCATATACTACCTTATTATTTTATTTACTCATAATAAATAGTTACAAAATGTAACATTCCGTAATATAGATGCTAATAGCAAAAGCACTCTCAATTTCAAAAATTATAAATGATTCCTAAGCATTTACCCCTACTCGCAGAGGATGCACATAAACAGTAAGTACACAGTCGTAGGTATCCCGTGGTTAATTACCCACTTGACACCCGCCGTACCTGCAGCTAATTGACATCGGGACGTCGCTAGCGGCAACTGCCGGCAATCCCTCCTTGCAAGGAAAAAGTCCGTGTTATACTATATAGCGAGATGTATTGATTCTATTAACTTAAGTACCTATAGCTCCGTTGCTGGTTAATGAATGAAGACAGAACAATAGAATGGAAGCGTGAAACTCAGGGAGGTCTTAAAATGTTTTTATTATTTCAAATTGTTAACTTTACTTTTTAGAACTCTGGAGCATGATTACAAGAAAAACCTTAACAGAGCAAAATACAATTCCTTAGGTAAGCGAACAACGTCATCTTTGGGACAATTCGCATACGCTTTCGCATTTATAATATTGGTTACGAAGGAGGTAAAAATTGCCACTACTCAATTTTATTAGAAATATTATGTTAAAACTTCAGCCAGAAATGACTTCAAATATCAAATATAAAACATGGCATACGCCATCATTTGTACAAGCTGTTTTTTACTAGCCATTGGGAATACAAGTCCTAACAACAGGAAGAATTAATCATCATTAAAAATAGACTCCAATTTCTCCAGAGGTTACTTAAGGAAGCCAAATTAACTTCTTCCGTTAAAGGCAACCTTTGACTGCATTTAGGTAGCACCTTAAAAGTCCATGATTCAAGCAAAATCTGCATCTTACAAGCACTAATGAATTAAATTCAGCCCGTCCTACGTAACCTCATTTTCCTTCGAGAATCTCGTTTTAATGTCAAAAGGCGCTTAGCTCATCATATTTAATTGGTATTACTGAATAAGCTTTAAGAATGCAAAAACACTGGAAAGGAAGATTGAATTTAGCCTTAAGTTAGAGAATAATTATGCAACTTGCTAAAATAGTTAAAAAGATTTTCTGTCTATTTGGCTTCCACAGTGGAAAGTGACTCTTGTCTTTTTTCAACAGATTGGTGCAATCCTCAAAACAATTCCAATTCAAGTGATTCAAGTATCAGTACCGTCTTCAACTTTTTCCAAGGGCCAAGAATGTTTTTTTTGCATTGCGGGCCGCGTCAAAATTAGCCCAAATGTTATCTTTAAACAAATAATCAGGTAAGTAATTAATTAATTAGGTTTAATATTACTCAATTTATAAACGATTGACTAACAGACTTACAGGCATAAGTTCGCCTTTGTACATAGCGATTGATTTTTGAACTGTTTCTGTATGATTTTATGTATGTATGTATGTATGTATGTATGTAACAGTGGCGTGGCGTCCAAACAACTTGATTCCCACCGGCTTGCCTAATATCAGGCTTTTGACCACCTTATTCTAGAGCTCTTAAGGAAAATGTACGCCAAATCTGCACCGGCTTGCTCTAGGATATCTTTTACGCCACGCCAGTTATGTACAAAGGCGAGCTTATCCCTGTAAGGGATCTCTTCCAGCTAACCTTTGAGCAGATGAGAAAGAATAACTAATACCACAGAAGATTTAACATTTATTTATTTTAGCAGATTTTATGTGCAATGAAGTGTTTAAACTAAATAGTTAAACGTATGTATGTATTTACATACGATTAACTATTTAATTTCAATTTTACAAACACTATTTTACTATTAAACAATGATAAAAAAAACTTGCTAAGCTGTTGGCGGGCCGCCGATAAAACCTCGAAAAAAACGAATAAACCTATACATATTCATCCGTAACAAAATCTCATATTCACATATTTCAATCTGCATTTATTTTCTACCTTTTGTGAAATTGTAATCAACATGTCGGCGTCTCGTAAAAAAACATAAAGCAACATCGAGGCTTTTGTACAAGAATTTGCGTTTCTCATTTTCTATTGCTTTGCATTCTAACCCTTGATTACGTTTGAAGAATAGCAACAATGGTCGAGGGGAAAGAGGTATCCGACTTCATTATATTTTTTCTCGCCCTTGCATCTAATCATAGCTTTTCAATGCCTCTGTGGATTGTAAATCCGGATTATGAATAAAGTAAATACGTCGAGTGTTAGCTCCGCTGAAACGTTAATTAAGAAACTGTAGTCAGTTAATCCGTTTCTCTGGAGTCTTGATTTAGTAGAGAAAATGTTGTAGTATTTTTGTAAAAAAGAAACTATTTCTGTTCATTATTTATTTATAGAAATTGTGTTTTACTATCACGATCTTGAAACTGAAACCTTAGCAGCTAAATATTAGAATACCATTTACTCTAATTTACTATTGACGAATTTATTTACAAATATTTCACTTACATCAAAAACAACACAAAGTAGTTTCGTTAACAGTTACAAAATACAATAGGCTATTTTACAACATTTTTCCGTGGTATGTTATAAAAAAACCTCAAAATAATATAAATATTGGTGAAAAAACTACTTCAATATCATAAAAACTCACATTTTTAGATTTTTCCGAAAAACGCTTGTTGCTAAATCATACTTAGCGTTGTGACGTCACATGGTTATACTTTGTGTGGGGAAATCAAACATTTGTCACGCAACTATGTTAAAGCTTGCGTTTATCCTAACGATTTTATATCAAAATCACCATATTTTTTATGGGCTATTCAAAGGTATTAAAAGTTTTAAGATTTTCATGCTTTAAAATGAACTTTCCCTTTAGGAATCGAACTCAAAACTTCAACATAATTTCCTTATTTTGCTTATTTTATCAGGATCTCATATAATTTTATGCCACACCTAAGTGTAGACAAAAAATTATGTACACAACACGGGAGGTATTAAAGAAAGCCCTCGATCGCATATTTACATCTGCGATCTCGGCCTTTCTTTGTTTTACCACCATAGTTGTGTAATGTACTATTAACAAAATTTGGGTACAGTAAAATAGCCTATTACTTATTAAGGAGCTGCGCTGCAGCGGCCACAGACGTCATTTGAAGTAGAATAATTATTTGAAGTAGATAAGTCTTCATACCAGTTAGCTATTCTTTGTAAGAGTGAGTGTTTGTATTTGTACCTACAATAGATAGATAGATAGATTAATTTATTTCTTATTGAAAATTACATAGTGTTTTAGATTAAAACTAAAATGAATTAATAAAAAGATCGTCAAAATAAAAAGAAATAGTTCCAAAATTTGGACACGTTTGCTTTGTTCGCTCACTAGTTAACTCGGTAAACACATGATGGATAACAAAATTATGGCAAAACAATGTTGTCTCTCTTGCTGTTAGGGTGTGTGTGCTTCGGAAGTCTAGCGTCCTGTGCAGCTCCAGTTCATTTACTGGACCGGGTTCGGGATTGGGGACATCAACGTATGCTGGAAATACTTGATTATGCCTCCGTTAATGCCATGTAGTGTAACACATTAACCCCTATGTTAAAATTTGCTGTATTTAATTATTGCTAATTTTCTAACAAAACAAATAATTAAAGTCCTAAAGTGTGGTTACACTCCATTAAATACCTAAGTGTCATACCTGTCACTCGTATTTTCTTTGACAACTGACAATTACTAATCAAAACACGCTTTCTTCATAAATATTGCGGCATGTGACGGATAACCAAAGAGGAAAGTCTTAAAATCATTTGAAAATCTTTAAACCTCTTTGTTTATTATTATGGTAGGATAACCATGTTAAGCCAACAAAAATGGGATAAATTAATAAATAAAAAAAACATACTTCTGATTATTTTAAAAGTATAAGACTTAATTGAGGGGCTAAGTTTAGGGGATATGTATGTAAAACATTCATTTTGTATTACCAATTCGAAATTACTACATTTTAAGTCCCGACGTTTCGTAACCCTTTTCAGCGTTCGTGGTCGCGGGAGACTAAGAAAATCATAACAGTAATTTTGACAGAGGAAATTTATGATTTTCTCAGTCTACCCGCGACCACGAACGCTGAAAAGGGTTACGAAACGTCGGGACTTAAAATGTAGTAATATACGCGATTTAATCCATTTAAGTTATTTTATTACTATTAATTAAATGTTTAAATAGTGTATTTCAGTATTTTGTAAATATAAAATCAACCGTTTTAGGTCTTTACCACTATGGTTTCCGAACGTGACTCGACATTCGCATTGTCTAAGTATGGATATACGTCACTAATGTCATATCATATCATATCATATATCATATCATTTATTCGTTGCAACCATGGTATTTACAAGATGGAAATAAGATTATAATCAGTACAGGCATGGACCCTACTAGGGCGTAGCAACATTCTTAAGTACATAGCTTAAAAAATAACACTAACCTAAACACATTGAAATATTAAAAGCTAACACTTTTAATAATGTCACTTTCTGTTTTACAATTTTATTTAGGTTAAGTTTATTTTAATAAGATTTCCTCACAAGTGTGATGAAAAACATTGTGTATGCCACGGGCGGTAGATGAATTGCCGCCCTTGATACACAAGGTACTAATACTGTAATCTCTCTGGCCAACGAATTGTTCATTACACTTAATTCCCTTAAGGCCATTATGAGTGTTATTTTTATATCACTAATTTCACAGCAACCGTGCCACCACAATAAATTACACGAGAGGAAATGAGCTCAGCGCTCCGGAAAGAGGAAAAAATGCTAATAAAATTGTACCTTGCCCGTTAATCTTAACCCTCGCCCCCACATCACCAGTTTTCTTCAGATTTCTGAGAGGAAATTATTTTTTCTTAACGGCACTAGAATGGGCTGGGTGCACTTATTAGCAGGGGGGGGGGGGGGGGGGGTTAACGCGAATCACTTTTCAAGGCATAATAATTTGTTTGCGGTATATTTGTAGGGATTTACGCGTTATAGGTACCTAGGCAAGCATTTGACATACGAAATAATTTTAGTTAATAAACGGCGGTGAACATCGTAATACAGTCGGCTTGAAGAGATGTATGTAATATTTTTCCAGTGTGGGCTTCAAATTATTAAAGCTGCTCAAAAACGTTTGGAATAACAATGTTTCTTTTTGGGGCTCCGTACCAAAATGGTAAAAAGGAACCCTTATGGTGCGACTCCGTCTGTCTGTCTGTCAGTCTGTCACGGCAAGATATCTCAGGATCTACTAATGCTATCGACTTGAAATTTGGAATAGTGTCAAAAATCGCTAACCCGATTCTATTGGACCGAAAAAAAATCTTATACCTTTATTACTTTTTTTTAAAGGGGACCGAAATGAGATGTCGAAAATCAAAAGTAAAGCTATTTATATCTAGTGGGATATCAAATGAAAGGGCTTAATGTGTAGACTCCAAAACTATTTTATTTTCTTAGATATGTAGTTTTTGAGTTAAGACAAAAAACGTTAAAAAAATACCGTTCCCCCTGTTATCTCCGAAGTTACTGAACAGAAAAATCTGTAATAATTACCGATTATTAATATTATCCTATTATTAATATTACAGAAAAAATAAAACGGTTTTCTTAACCTGCAGCGTTTTTTAGAAATTTGCACGAATTTTAAGACAAACTACTAAACTAACCGCGACATATGTCGATGTATGGGGACAACAGTTTTTCAAGAGCAAAGTTAAGTTTGTACCACCATATAGTTTAGGTACCTTGAATTATCCACGTATCTACTGACGAGTTTGTACGGAACCCTCAGTGCGCGAGTCCAACTCGCACTTGTCCTGATTTTTAAATTGTGATTAGAGATTTAAATATTCATAAATGTGTGTACCTACTTATTAAGCTGTAGTATCTGAAACTACAAGTTATATTGTCTTCTCACACCACCTCGCAACACCGAGGTCACTCCCAGAAGTCGTCGGCAACGTCAAGGGTCTGCTAGGCTTTCTGGTAGAGTTGGGTTGGCAAGAGTAGTGCCATCAACCCATCACGCAAAATAAGCGCATGTTTGTCGTTGAGTTGCGGAAACTAAGGCCGCGTTAACCTATAACCTACATTGTCTTCGGTTTCCGCGGTTATCACTCATTGTAATAAAACAACTTTAACGGATTAAATCGCGTATATCACTTAATATTTTACGTCCCGACGTTTCGTAAGCCTTTTCAGGGTTTGTGGTCGCGGGTAGACCGAGAAAATCATAAGTTTTCTCCTCTTTTCATACGGTCAAAATTACCGTTGTGCAAACCTACCTACTTACTTTAAATAAAAAATGCAAATTAAGATTAGTAATGCCACATGGGCCTAATGTGTAAAGATGTTTACACACATGCCAGGATGGCTTAATAACTAAGAGTTATATTTTCCCGGGAAAAGTTTTCCTTTATTTTTGCGAGTTTATTTATTAAAAGAAATGTTCGTTTTTAAAATATTCAGTCGTCAGAATATTCTTCTCAAGTAATCAAAAATGATTCGTTTCATTTCAATTCCACAGAAAACAATAGAGACGGCGAAAAACAATAAAGCGTTTAGATATTTTTATTTATAAAATCTGACGTCTGTTTCTTAGCATAGTATTATTTAATCAAACAAATTACTTTCAGCCTTCAAAGATTTCAATTTTACAAAAACTCGAAATCAGCCTGCTAGCATCTCCCCACGAACAAGATCGAAAACGAAATAAATCGTCCCGTCCAAATAGATAGCGTACTCGCAAAACCTCCTATCTTATTCCCAGCTCAGCGCTGCAGAAAGGACCTTATGACCAACCTTTTAACGTTCACATTTCTTTACAAGGACACAGGTAAATGTGGCTCGCATAAAATAAGTACCAAAAATGTATCGCATAAAAGGAATTGGTTCTGTGCAATTTCGGTAATGCACGAGTTGGCTGGCCAAATAAAGATAACCTTCACGGTTTTGATTAAGGGAACAGATAAAAATAGAGGAACATGGGTTTCGTTCATCAAAACCTGATAGATGCCGAATTGTTTGAAGGTACGCGTTATCTTATCTGTTTATACGATTCAAAAAGATGAAGATCTATTGGAATGGATTATAAATAATTGCATGTTTCCGATACTTATGAAACCCCATTTTGCTTTCTATTCCACCATTCTATCTTGATTCGATTACTAGAACAGTATTCTGGCTGTAATGTGCCTAAGTTAGAAAAGTTACTAATACAGCCGCCCACAGTAAATTATATTTCGTATCCCAACCGAAGACGATTACTATAGTTTACATGCAGCAGTACATGATATGGTGCTGTCCTTGTCACACATTTAGAGCTATAAATCTTAAAAAGCAAAACCATACTTCCATCTCTCTCCCGCCGGCATCGGCATACCCTCGCCTGCGCTTACCTGACCCCATTACATTTTTTGGTGTTGTCCGAGTCGCACGAAATTTAAATACAACGTTAAAAAATAGTGTAGTGAAGTGAAAACGAAAGCGATCAAGGGATCGAAAATACAACCAGGATTATGAAGGTAAATTTGTAATCATTTTAACAAAAGTACTAGTTACTATAAAGTGTTTTTAGATAATACGGCACTGCCAATAACGGTACTTTCAAATTTCCTTTACGCATCTTACCTACAAAATCATTAAACCTGGTTACTTACATATTTACGAATAAAAAGTAAAGATACGTGTAGGTATAAAGTTATATAATTAGGAAAGATGTATAACGGATTTGCTGAGTTTTTATCTAACTAACTTCATATCACTGTGTATGCCATGTGAAGGACAATTTGTCTCACCTATTTTCACAGTACCTAAACCTAACGGAACTCATCGTTTCATACTAATTGTAAGTTTAAAATAATTAAACAAATTCACTACGGTTCATCACTTTAAGTTGGATGACTGCGGTAGGCACTACCGTAACGTACCGATTACTTTATTTCATTTCATTTATTAATTGCTTACATGTAGGTACATTTTATGTAAGGTATTGCAAGGTGTGTTATGGCAACTATAGATCTACAAGATGCCTATTTTCTGATATATGTTGATGAAAATGATCGCAAACGATTTTTTATTAGTAAGATCATACAATTAATTACTTAACAAACGTAAAAACTACAAGACTTTTTTAAGTCGTTCGGGTTCGTCATCAATAGTGATAAAAGTGTTATGACGCCAAGTAAAATTGGCAAATTTTAGGGTTCGTGTAATGACTATCACCTTGCCTGGCAAAAAGAAACAAACATGTAGATGTATTTACACGTGTATAGCTCCACGAAAATCGTGTTGAAGATTTCAAGTGTGATCATATTGATCATCCACGTTACAAAATGTTGACATTTGTATACTCCACGCGAGCCGTGTAGAGGACTATTATATACGAATGTTTACGTCTACCTACTCCATTTTAACAGTGTCGAGGATTTCATACTCCACGTAAATCGTGTAGAGAATACATAAGTTTCATTCAGAACATCTGCTCCACTTTAATAGTGTCGAGGATTTTATACTCCACGTAAATCGTGTAGAGAATACATACGTTTCATTCAGAACATCTGCTCCACTTTAATAGTGTCGAGGATTTCATACTCCACGTAAATCGTGTAGAGGATACACACGTTCTATTCAGAACATCTGCTCCACTTTAACAGTGTCGAGGATTTCATACTCCACGTAAATCGTGTAGAGGATACACACGTTCTATTCAGAACATCTGCTCCACTTTAACAGTGTCGAGGAATTCATACTCCACGTAAATCGCGTAAAGGATACACACGTTCTATTCAGAACATCTGCTCCACTTTAACAGTGTCGAGGATTTCATACTCCACGTAAATCGTGTAGAGGATACAAGAACATCAGTTCCATTTTAACGGTGTCGAGGACTTCATTCTCCACATGAACCGTGTAGAGGATACACACGTTCTATTCAACATGTGCTCCATTTTATATATAAATATATAAAAAAAAAAAAAAAAAAAAAAAAAAAAAAACATAATAACATTCTTCATGCCTTTCATATTTACGGGGACACGGAGGCCTCGGACCCTGAGTTGGTCGAGCCGGGCGAAGCAACAACTACCTACTACTGCCGAGTATGTCGCCCGCGCCGATCGCGCCGGCCGAGCCCGTAACGATCGAAGCGCCCACGCCGCCTGGCGGCACTTGCCGTGTCCACCCCCACAGCGGGACCCCTTGATAGCGTGGCGAGACTATACCGTCATTGGAACCGAAAATATTAGAACTACTGGGCGAGGACCCAACTAATAACAAAAAATACGGCAAAAACCTACATAAAGATATTGCACCCAAGTCGGCACCCATTTTGGCAAATGGATTAGCTAAGAACTTTCACCTGGAACTAATCAGACGTTACTTGCCTCCTGAAAATTGCCCCAATATGAGGTTTCCGATGCTAAATCTTGAGATCAAAGCAGCCCTTTTGGAAATCAATGTGTAAAAGGACTTCTACGGCCAAAGTAAGCAGAGCCAGCTGTTCGGTAGTCTCAGTGCAATAGGACAAGTGTTAAATTAGGCACTGTCATCTAAGAATACAGCATCTCAAGACATAATAAACACTGAGTGACGCCGGCAAGCTGATATAAGTACAACAGCTATTATAGAGAATCTCAGTCTCGTCGGTTCGCAGCCCTAAACACTCTTAATTAAAATATTAGAGATACCGTCAAAAATACCAAAAATGGATGAACATCTCTTCCATTCAGCCTTAACAGAGCATATCAAGTTTTCAAAGGCGATCATTGAAACCGGTTCAGAAATGAAATCGACAGTTGTGAATCCTGCTTACAAACCATCAGTAGAAAGAAGCACAGCAACAACGGAGTGCTTTAAACTCGAGGGGGATGCCGCCACGAGTAGCAGCAGCGGCCGAGCCGCGGCCGCCCCCTGCACCTCACCGGCCGCCGTGGGACCGTCGCACAGACGCGCCGCGCGGCCACCGCCCGACCGGCTACACGCGGCATTACGCGACCACGTGGTGGAGGCGATACTAGATGAACCGCACAAATGTTACAATTTGATATTTAGCTGAATTCATCAGATTTTTGCCCTCTGTATGTCCAGCCGTCAACTACGGAAGGATGTAGGTATACTAAATTCTTCGAACGAGAAATATTTTAGCTCTGGATCATTCGGAAAATTACAACAAACAAATGAAACTAGAAAAATATTTAAGTCCACATTTTTCATGGCGGATTAATAAATAATGATACATTCTCCCCGATCCGCAAGAATAACTACTTGTTAGAAATGTATAGTAATGCATCTATAACTGGTTGGGGCGCGACCTGTGGTGCCCAAACGCTAGTGGCAACTGGACAGTCAGTGAACTGACACTTCATTCATATAAACACGCTGGAACTTATAGCCGCATTTTATGGACTGAAGATATTTACAGCAAATCTAAAAGATTGCAACGTTTTACTGAGAATAGACAACACACCTGCCATGTTATATTAACAGAATGGGGAAGTACAATATCCCCATTTAAATAAGTATGCAAGAAACATTTGGCAGTTGTGCGAGTCAAAAAATATCTATGTATTTACATCATACATACAGTCTTGCGATAATGTAGTAGCAGATCGGGAGTCTAGGACTCCAGCCAAATGAATATAGACACTGAATGGGAAATTTCTGGTCATATATTTTCACAGATTGTTCATATGTTAGCTGTACACCGGCATTTGACCTTTTTGACAGCCCTCAGAACAGCCTACAGCCTACAGCCTACTGCAGTAGATATGCGTCTTCGGAATTAGATCCTTATTCAGAAATAGTCGATGCCTTTACTTTTAGTTGGGAAAATATTATTTTTATGTCTTTCCCCCATTCAGCCTAGTGAGCAAAGTATTAGAAAAATCATTTCAGATAAAGCTAAAGGTATCGTTGTAGTACCCTACCGGCCATCACAAGCATGGTACTCCTTGTGGTCTAGTCTTGTCGTACCTGAAAAAACGTTTATTGATTCCGACGGATCTTTATTAGTCTCTCCGTTCAGAACGCGCCTCCCGCTTCATGCCAGCCTTATCCTGGTGGCAGCTAAATTATCAGGGATATGATAAAAAAGCGTGGCCTACCACATGAATCACTAAATATAGTGATGGCCTCTTTAGCAAAAATACTTTTAAAGCAATAATTTAAAACTTTATTAATTCAAATCCTGGGGGCTTCTCTGTAAAAAACGAGAAATCTCGATGTTTATGAAGCTAATGACGGTGATGTGTTGGTTAACACATCACCGTCTTGTCTTTTTGATGATGTCTTTTTGACCATAAAATTTTAAGATATAGCTGTTTGATCATACACAGATCAGCCTTATCGCAATACGAATGTTACATCAAATGATTGGGTTAATCGATTTCTTAAAGGCTTACAAACTTAAACCTCCGAACCCAAAATATAAATCCACGTACAAATATAGTTCTAAATCATTTTTTAAATATTTATCGAAATGAAGATGTCTCATTAACTGATTTATCATATAAAACTTGTACTTTTATCGCCATTGTTTCGGCACAAAGGATGCACACGATCAGGCTACTGATAAAATTAGATAATATGCCAATAAGTAATGATGTAATTATGGCTTCACCTTCATTAGCACTGGTACTGGACAGTATAGCTAATGAGATGATACTCCTCCAGGAGTCATCTGAATGTTAAATATAATCAAGGTTACAAATTTAATTAATACTTCGAGGCCTGGAGCTTGTTAACCAATCAACAGATTACCCTATATCCGCGAAAGTCCTTATTTGCCCAGCACTCGCAGTTCGAACTTATGTTAGTAGGACAAATGAATTGAGACGCCATCATACTAAAGGATACCTCTTTGTACGAAGGCCTTATAAAAACGTTGGATCTCAGACCTTAGCACACTGGGTTAAAAAGGTATCACGAGACAATGGCATTGACATAAGTATTTTCAGCGCTCACAGTACACGGGTAGCATGAAAATCTGCCGCGCACCGTGCCGGGGTTAATCTGGAGACTGTTTGCAAGGCTGCAGGTTGCAGTGATCGTTCCAATGTCTATCTTAATAAGTAATATTGTAGAGACACCCTGGAATCAAATGAAAATAATTTTACGTATGCTATATCTGACATTCGCTAAATAGGATTAATTGCATTTATGCCATTAAAATTAAACAGTTAAGAATCTGATAAATGTAAATTGAACTTTAAATTAGGTCATCAGAATATTGTTCTCAATTTCGTAGCTAATCAGCATTATAATGATTGGAATTACCAGTTTTTTACTTTTCATTTTTCACATATTGAACATAGCAATGCTCTGAACATCTGCATGTAAACTATAGTAATCGTCTTCGGTTGGGATACGAAATATAATTAAGAATCAAACGAACTTACCTTACGTGATGTTTGATTCCAATTATGTGAGTATCCCAACCGAAGACGATTACATCGTCCCATCCCACCCTAGCCCAAGGGATAAAATAAAAAATAAAAAACTTGTCTACAACACAAAATATCTAACTCTGAAAAAATGAGGTCAGGTAAGCGCAGGCGAGGGTATGCCGATGCCGGCGGGAGAGAGATGGAAGTATGGTTTTGCTTTTTAAGATTTATAGCTCTAAATGTGTGACAAGGACAGCACCATATCATGTACTGCTGCATGTAAACTATAGTAATCGTCTTCGGTTGGGATACTCACATAATTGGAATCAAACATCACGTAAGGTAAGTTCGTTTGATTCTTAAATATGACCCAACGGACTATAGAAATACAGTGATGTCAGATATTACTCTAACCGGTGACTATGCTTGGAGTACAGTTTTATTAATGTTTTATAGTCCAAGCACAAAAGTTTGGCATGAAATTAGTTTACACAAATAAACTAACTTTACTGACCATAAAATCGAGCAACGCTAAGTAATGGACAACCAGTGGCCGTATAATAGCCACGCTTTTCAGTAAAATTCAATAAATGAAAGAACGAGCCTCGCGGGTCGCTCTAATAGACACATTGATGTATCAGCGAACGGCGCGATGCGCGAGGAAAAAGTTCTCTTATTTAATAAAGTCGGTTTACATCGGTGTCGGTTAATGGGGGCATATTTACGGGACCCTTTAAGGTGTGTACACATTGTATACATTTGTACTTAGCAAAGATTTTTACCTCATTCTAGTTATATAATAATGCACAATGTAAAAAGTACAAAACGCGGCCTCAATTTTTCTTTCAACAAAGCAGAGATTTGCAGAGTGAAAGAAATTTTATAAAAAGTGCTATTCCTCAAAGATACAAATAAAAATCTATAATTATGTACTCGTATTGATTTAACAGAAACATTTATGCCTCAAGAGACTGAAACAGCGTGAGAAAAAATCTTATTTGATAAAATAAGGTTTAAATTAAGTCTATTCAGAAAGGGCATAGTTTATTTGTACCCAATTGCACGCATAAAAGGCTTTTTCATAATATGGCACCACGTCTTATGTAGGCAATCATTCTTCAGTATCAATTTCATCGTGACTTTTATATATCAGGTGAGATAAAAGTCAGCATACGCTTGCCTACTATCCCACTAATATTATAAATGCGAAAGTTTGTGAGGATGTTTGGATGTTTAGATGTTTGGATGTTTGGATATTTGGATGTTTGTTACCTAATAACGGGATAACAACTGGATGGATCAAGCTGAAATTTGGCATGTAAGTAGTCCAAGTCCTGGATTGAAACATAGGATACTTTATATCCTGGTAAAGAGTTCCTTTGGGACAATAACGGGAACAATGCGGGCGAAGCCGCGGGAAAATGCTAGTAATATTATAAATGTGAAAGTTTGTGAAGATTTTTTTGGATGTTTTGTTACCTAATAACGGGGTAACAACTGGATGGATCAAGCTGAAATTCGGCATGTAAGTAGAACAAGTCCTGGATTGAAACATAGGATACTTTATATCCCGGTAAAGAGCGTCGTCGTCGGTCCTTTGGGACAATAACGGGAACAACGCGGGCGAAGCCGCGGGAAAATGCTAGTGAATAATATAAAAATCTCGACTAACACAGTCATTTTCTTGGAACTAAACCTGTATATAAGTGGGTATGATGTTTAATCGTGTTTTAAATAATATTGGTCATTCTTAAATTATTCTTCACGTACCCAATAAAGACAATCTTCATAAAACAGTTCTAAAACACATGAATCTTTTTTGTTCTACGCAATCGGTCGGCAAGCCGGTGAAACAACCACGCAACGATGCCAATTGCAGACGAAACTTTTGTGTCATAAAGAAACTTTACAATCGCGGTTTTGGCTCGTATAATAGATTTATAATTCTCCTGGAAACAAAACAGAAACAGGAATACTTTCTGGCTCGGGGCCGCGGTGTCAGTCAGTGTTAGTTGCGTGCGAGTTGGGGCTCAAAAAAATCAAACATATTTAGTCACCATATCAATTCCCAATTCAAATTTCCACGAGAAAAATAGTGAGGTAAAGCAACTTGAATAGTTTTAACATACTTCTGAGTTCCAAGGTATATTTTTGTGGGTAGCATGCGACGTATGCGCTAATGTGAACATAGCCTATCTAAGAGGGATAGAATGTAAAAAAATTCCTACATTTTCTGCAGCTGCTGAACTGAATTAACCACAAAGTTGGCCCATTAATAATTCTGTTTTCGTGTAGCCGACGGCAGCTAATGTTTCAGGGCTTATTATTGGGAAATTTTGTAATGACTGTTAATATTACGACACGCCACGGTCGCGATCACGCGACCACGAATAAGAACACATTAAAGTTCAATGCACTTTGACAATTATTACGTAATCATGATAATCGTGAGTAACGTTTATCTACTTTGCGCGGTCTTGGCATTGGTACCGTAAAACTCCACAAACTATCCAGTCAATCAACTATGTCCCAAAACAAAGCTCATTAATTTGTAACAATATCAATTTTTTCAGTGATTTAATACGTTTTTTTTTAAATTTGTTTCATAAAAAATTGCTCATCTTAATAATTGCCATACATAACTAGTGATAGGTATTCTAGTTAATTTGGTTTGGACCATAGTTGGGTGGACTGGACTGTACTTGGGGAGGTCTACGGTAGGTACACACATTACAATCGCGTGGATTGACCAGCAGAACAATGCAAGGGTAACCAATGAAATCAGCAATTTTTTTTGATAATTTCTTTATAAGAGTCTATTGATTGGGAGTTTTTAGAACTTTAAATTAATTAAAGTAGGTATAAAACTTATTCGGCTGTCGTTTTTGTAGATATTTGACATATAGTGAAATGTCACAACATTGCCTATGCCCCAAACCTAACTAGTATTAATAAGTAAATAAAGAAACCAAAGCGTACTTGTACAGTAATACAAGTATTGCATCTGGTTTAAATATACTACGTTTTAGTGATATTCTACTTTTTAGTTCTCAGAATATTTCCGAACAATTACTATTCGAAAACATTTGGTACAAAAGTGCATAGATATCATGTGAATGCTCAGTAAACGTCATTTAAGATTTCCATCAGACATGATTGAAGAAAAGAACAATCCGTATTCACGCATTCCAATCGAATCAAACAGATTACATTATCCGATGTTACAAAATATTTCAGCAAGCCATTTGGTGTCGCGACCAAGATTATTATTGACTATATCATAAAGGTTTATACTAAGCACAATACAAAAACTAACCTCTATGTAAATAAGCCCCACGACTACACATTCGCAGTCACAATTTCCTAAAAAAGAGCTTTGGACGTGAATGCTCCGACGATGTTGAATCCAACAGATAAGAGGTACCTTTATCCCTTTCACGTCTCCTCACTACCGACCATTTTTCATGTCTTTGTTAAAGCAATAGGTATAAGGGTGCGTTGACGGACGAACCCTCCGTTTGTGAAGCGATTTAATATATTTTTTAAATTTTATAACGCCATTCAGAGCTGTGCAGAGCACTGTACCTGTGACGGAATTTAAATAATCCCAGCAGATTTGGGCATGCAATACGTGGCATGTTTAACTTGGGGGGCTTTTGATGTTCACTATTGAGTATTAACAGCATTACTGGTTCAATTTCAGTGACAATTCCAGTAATGTACATAATAAGGATGCAAATCTTCTGTTTTGTACCTAGATTTTGTACGGTGAATATTGGGAATGAAGTTAACAACTTAACCTTTTCCAGTAGTAGTTTTTCTAGTAGTTTATAGTGGTCCATATAGTATATTTAATTTTAATTTAGTTTTATCTTTAGGTAGTTACTGTTTTTATATTTTATCTTTTTGTTCAATAAATAACTACACACCTTTTTAAGTACATAATAATACAATACAGTATGTGCATGTTGTATTTTATTTTTATAAAAGGAGTGTCTATTCAAAAGGGCTTATTTTTAAATAAGCCCTTTTGAAAAGACAATCCCCATAAATATAGATATATATATATAAACACTTTATTGCACAAAATAAGACAAAGTACAGGGTTTACGAAATAAAGGTATATGTAGAACGGTGATGAGACAAGAGAGGTGGTAGACAAACTGAGAATCATGTACAAGATATTATAGAGATATTTACATGTAAATAGAAAATATAAATACACATACTCTTTACATATACATAAGTATAAGTAAATAAATACATATATATATATATTATACATGTATAATGTAAAGACATTGTGTATATATTGTGGAAAACCTAGCCTCAGACAATATTATTAATACTCCCCAAACTCCAATAAAATGTTCTACACATTAAACCTAAACAATATCGTCAATTTTCAAAACATTTTAAACCATACAAAATCTGTGTAACGTTTAGGCAGATAACTTATTTTAACTTCAACACAAAACTGAAACTCAAATAATGTAGTCAGCCGACGTGATTCCTCTTGCGCAAGTATAAACCCATTGACAATTAGAGTAAATCCGATGTGGAAACAAGAGATACGCGGCCTGACTTTTAATGTACATAACATAGCGAAGTAACGATTTGTTAACTAGCCTCGAGCCCGTTAGCAGAGCTTTGGGTTCTTAAATCAAACAGAAAGGAAAACTTTGTTGTGAACGCTAACCGTACGAGCTGCGGGCGCAGCGAACAGGGGCGGAGGCAGTATAGGAATGGGGTCCCCTTGTTGCCCATAAAAAATCTCGAAACTAGAAAATCGATCAATTCTTCCTAAAACAGCAATATTTTCAGGATTTTTTAAAACTCCATCGTATGTAAACCAATATCGTGTGGTTAGGTTAGGTTTGTTTTATACAGTGTGACTTCGAATTGGTAATACAAAATGAATGTTTTACATACATATCCCCTAAACTTAGCCCTACCATAATAATAAACATAGAGGTTTAATAAAGAATTTCAAATGAACACGCCTCTTTGGTTATCCGTCACATGCCGCAATATTTATGAAGAAAACGTGTTTTGATCAGTAATTATCAGTTGTCAAAGAAAATACGAGTGACAGGTATGACACTTAGGTATTTAATGGAGTGTAACCACACTTTAGGACTTTAATTATTTGTTTTGTTAGAAAATTAGCAATAATTAAATACAGCAAATTTTAACATAGGGGTTAATGTGTTACACTACATGGCATTAACTGAGCTATAATCAAGGGTTTTGTATTACCAATTTGAAGTCACCCTGTAGAAATACTGAAAAAATAATTGTATCAATATAAAAAAGGCTTAATAACATTCGATAATTATGACAAACAATATATGTCAACAGTAGAAAAAATAAACCCTTTAAGCGACATTTTTTATACTTTACAGGAGAGCAAGTACAAGTATTTTGGAAAATATCGTAGTATTTTTTCTAGTTAATTTAGAGACTTGAGTTCTATGCACGTATTTTGTAAAATTACAAGGGCTAACTTCTGAAAAAACTGTCGCTTAAATGAAATGGTCCGTAACGTGTTACAGAAGTAAACATGTAAGCGATACCCTTTGATTTACCCCACCTATTCAAGAAGAACCACTTAAACGAAATTGTATATATCTCTAAATAAACGATGGTAATGAAACCCCCTTAAGTGACATTCCCTTCAAATATAAGTGTTTTTAAGAAATACTTTTTAACCGCATACGTATATGAGTGTATGGACTATTAAGTGACACGAATTAAATTTAGCTCAAATTTTGTGTCGCATAAAGTAAGTTTTTTTGAACTGGTCAACTATTTTTAGGATCCTTTAAACGATGTTAAAGTCAGTGTAAAATGTCGCTTAAAGGATTTTTCCTTTCCAATTTAAATATGCATAATATGTATACTGAACTCATCTGAACTGTAATCTCCGATCCGAACTCTTGATAAGATTCAGTAAGATGCAATTTTGATAACACACATTTTTAGGGTTACGTACCTAAAAGGAAAAAACGGAATCCTTATAAGATCACCTTGTTGTCCGTCTGTCTGTCTGTCTGTCCGTCTGTCAAGACCCTTTATATTGGAAACGCGTGCACGTATTGAGTTGAATCTCAAACAATATACTCAGGTTTAAAGTCCCTTGAAGCTGTGAAAAAATCAAGCTTCTAAGTCATCGTGAAAAAAAGATACGGCTGTTTATGCCGCAAGAAACATAAATTTCGACACTCTCAAGGTACTATACTTTCCGTTAACCTAGAACTATGAAATTTGAGAAGTACAACCGTCTTATACTACAAATATAGGTAAAAACCTCAAAACAACAATAGACTTTACTAAGGGAATCAAAATTTATAGGGTACTTAAATATAAGTACCTACAAAGGACAATGAGTAATTTTGGTCCATATCCTCAATACTTATGAAACCTATGCCAAATGATAGCTTCAATGCTATCATTTATTTCATACTATGACAGTTAAGTCGAAGTCGCGGGCCAACATGGTATTTTTTATATAAATAGAACCCAGTACGGCAACGGTTTCACCATAGTATGTTTTATTATAATAGAAAGAAAACGACACGTTATGCATTTTATTATCATTTTATTTATATTAATCAAAAAATAACATAGGCATTATATAGATCTCTACCTACCTACAATATTAAATATCTACAATTATTGCAATAATTGCACATGCCTTACGGGTAGACGCACTATAGGAAGCTGTGCTCATGTTAGGGGAGACCGGGTATGGTTGTCTCACGGGTTGGTTGTCACAGCAGCTATTAAATAATACGAAACGAAGGAATAATTGCATCGCTCGGTGTTAAAAGATCGCGAGAGCTTCACCTCCTTCCCTACTTCACCAATCGATGCACTTATTCCTTCGTTTCGTATTAATTAATGGCTGCTGTGACAACCAACCCGTGAGACAACCATACCCGGTCTCCCCTATTTCTATATTGTGGTTCTTAGGTCGAGGTAGACTAGTGGGTTTTAATCCACCGGCACTTCATCTAGCTAGACGATTTAATTGTAGATATTTAATATTGTAGGTAGGTAGATACCTATATAATACCTAGGTTATTTTTTGATTAATATAAATACAATGATAATAAAATGCATAACGTGTCGTTTTCTTTCTATTATAATAAAACATACTATGGTGAAACCGTTGCCGTACTGGGTTCTATTTATATAAAAAAGACCATGTTGGCCCGCGACTTCGACTTAACTGTCATAGTATGAAATAAATTATAGTATTGAAGCTATCATTTGGCATAGGTTTTATAAGTATTGAGGATATGGACCAGACTCCATACTAAAGTGCCCATGGTCCTTTGTACGGAACCCTTGGTGGGCGAGTCCGACTCGCACTTGTTCGGTCTCAGCAATACTGTGGTCCAATGTATATTATGGACCGAGTCAGTGTAACTTTAGATTGCGAGTAGAGAACGAGCGAGAGCAACCGGACAAAAGAGGACAGCATGGGAAAAATTCACGCATCTCTTAGGACAAGTTTTCTTTTTATTAACGATTTTATCGTTAACTTATGATTTAACTCTGTATCAAATTCACGTTCCGAACACAGAGTGATGTAAAGAGCTACTATTACTTCCAAAGGTATTATTTCCCGGCTGTTATGCCTGTCATATCTTATGGCATTAAGTTCGCCTTTTGCACGATAAGTTTCCCGTTATGTAAAATAAAATATTAGTTTTGAAAGATAAACAAAAGAAGCGGGGAAACCCGTAGAAAAACCTCGTTCAAAAAAATAAAATGTTTTACTTGCAGCTTTTACCAAATCGAGGATAATTTCAAGATAATTTGAGCATCAACCATTTCACTATGAGCAATTCCGTTTATTTTATTGGCTCAGACTACGAATAAATGAGTGCACGTTATCTACTGAAAAAGTTCGGCTAGTTTCTACTTTTATTCATGTATCATTACAGCAAACTAAATTTGCTTTAAATACGTTTCGCCCCAAGGGACATCCAGATGCATACAATATTTGTTTTAGATAAAATATATTTTTTGAACCCCACGGCCATTTTAACAACAAGAAGATTTTTCTCTCAGGAATTTAAATGCGTTTATTTGATTTATATTTCTATCCCATGATCTTTATGTGACGTTTATTTTGTAGTCGAATGAAGATTGTATTTGAAAATACAACCGTCGTTATAAATAACTTTACTTTTTTTATTGGGAGACAGCTCCCAGTTAAAAACAGTCAATGGATATAACCCAGGAAAACGATAAAAAAAATTTTTTATTAGTCATTCACTCTACTTCTAAAATCATAAACACACTTATAACACTAAATAAAACAATAGTATTTCAAAATTTTACTCTTTATTGTTATAAATTGTAATATCTAATTACAATATAATATGCTGCATATTTATGATTCCTCAAGTTGCAAGAGAGAGTGTAAATGAAGCCCTTGCGATCGCAAAACTCTAGGTAAGTTAGGTTTATTAGGTAGTTCCAGATGCCAAACCGCCTAGAAATGGGAGCCCCGCACAACGAGGCTTCAACCAAACCGCCAAATTATGAAATAAAAATAGGTAAAAAAACTTTTTAAGTTAAACGGTTTTATCTTATGTTAAAAAATGTACCAAAATGTAGAAAATAAATTTAGGACACAAAACTGGATCTTTTCGAGATTTTGACATCTGTTAGGTGGACAATCGTCCGATAAGCGGAATAACTAATAATCTGGGACTTAACATACTAAATAAAAACGTGGGGCGCAATTTTTAAATAATATTCCTTTGGACGGGCTTTCAAATACATGAGTTTTCCTACTTACATAACTATTAACACCCGCATCATGCCTTGCCTGGATTATAACACACAGGTAATAGACACATTAAGCAAAGTACCTAGGTATGTTCTAAAACCATCTCAAAGTATCAAGCAGTTAGTGCAAACCGCATCAACGTAGTCCAGCAGTTTTCATGTTTATACGGACAGACAAACAGATGCGGGCGGATATATTAAACAATATTATATAATAGATGCAAATACAATGCGCCCCACGTTTTTATTTAGTATGTTAAGTCCCAGATTATTAGTTATTCCGCTTATCGGACGATTGTCCACCTAACAGATGTCAAAATCTCGAAAAGATCCAGTTTTGTGTCCTAAATTTATTTTCTACATTTTGGTACATTTTTTAACATAAGATAAAACCGTTTAACTTAAAAAGTTTTTTTACCTATTTTTATTTTCTAGTTTTTAGTTTAATATTCAACTTTTGACTAAAAACCATTGCGCAAACTATTCCTTATTTTAAACTATCCTCACTTCATTTTTGTGAGCCCGAAGAAAGCCAGGAGCTGAACAGTAGATTTTTCCAACATTAAGTACTAGTAACCCTCTCTAGTTTGGTTGGACTCATTTGGTTGGCATTGATGAGTCCAATACTTTATACTTGGGATCGAGGAATTGATGATTGAATTAGAAAGCGAAAGCTACTAATCAATTTTAAAGGTAAAGTCTCATCTCATTTTTGCGAGTACCAATGACGAGTTTCAGGGTGCAAAACCGATGATTGCACGTTCAATACTGCGGAGCTGAAGAGTAACTTTCTGCGTATCACCAATTACGCATATTATACTAATGTAGCTCGCACCTACGCAAGCATAAGGACCGAGTTAAAGGCATTTGGGTGTTTGTAAATACCTGAATAGGCTCGCCTTGCCACACTGTGACGATATACGCCTACGGTTTGGGGTTACTAGTAACAGTTCAATATTTTTACTTTCCGTTTTCTCACACCGTCATCAGGCCCTTGGCACTAAGTATAACGTACCAGACTTGTTAATACAAACCGAATTACACAAAACTCGTTGGGATTAAGTAACGTCAAAATACTTCCATTTTCTACCTCCAAACTCCCTCATCAAACCTTCATCGCCAAACCGCCGCCTCGCCGTTCAATGTAAAGGAATCATAAATACCAACCAAATGAGCCCAAACACGAGGGAGGAGGTAACGATTGCAAATACATGAACATTGCTACACCCTACCTATACCTAGGCAAGAGCCACAATCATCGAGCCCTAACGCATAACGTGCACGTGTCGGGCTCGTCAGTACCAAACAAAGAGCTCAAACTCGAATGCGTTGTTAGTAACAGTTGAAGATTTCTCCATGTCACCTCCTGATTCCATCAGCCGACCGTCAATATCAACCAAAAAACCTAAACTCGAAAGAGTTAATAATAACGGTTGAGGATTTCGACTTTCCACCTCGTGACTCATCATCATTGCCTTCGTTAGCAAGCGTAATTTGGACTCATCACTACCAGCCAAAGGAACCTGAATTCGAAGGGGTTACTAAAAACGGTTGACGAGTTAAAGTCTCTAGCTTCTGACTCTATCATCAGACCCTTGTCACCATGTATAACGTATTGGGCCCGTCAATACCAAACGACCAACCGTTTGGTTGAAGAGATTAGGTACTATTAAACGGTTGAAGATTATCTGCTCTTCATATCCTGACTCCATCATCAGACCCTCGCCATCAAGTGTAACGTAACGGGCTTGTCAAAAATGAGTCCACCCTCGAAGGAATTAGGTACTAATAACGGTAGAAGAGTTATTCTCCAGCTCCTGGCCCCATCATCAGACCGTCGTCATTAAGTAAAACGTATTGAGCTCAACAGTACCAAGCGAATGAGCCCACACTCAAAGGAATTACCAGTAAAGGTTGAAGAGTTCCTCTCTCTACCACCTGACTCCATCATGAGATCCTCGCCATCAAGTTTAACGTAACGCGCTCGTCAATACCAACCAAATAAGACCAAAGTCGAAGGAGTTACTGGTAACGGTTAAAGAGTTCCACTCTGTACATCCTGACTCCATCATCAAACCCTCGTCACCAGGCTTAACGACTCGGGCTCGTCAATACCAAGCGAATGAGCCCAAACTCGATGTAGTAGTAGTAACGGTTGAAGAGTTCCACTCTCTACCTCCTGACTCCATCATGAGATCCTCGCCATCAAGTTTAACGTAACGCGCTCGTCAATACCAACCAAATAAGACCAAAGTCGAAGGGGTTACTGGTAACGGTTAAAGAGTTCCACTCTGTACATCCTGACTCCATCATCAGACCCTCGTCACCAGGCTTAACGAATCGGGCTCGTCAATACCAAGCGAATGAGCCCAAGCTCCATGTAGTAGTAGTAACGGTTGAAGAGTTCCACTCTCTACCTCCTGACTCCATCATCAGACCCTCGTCACCAGCTTTAACGAATCGGACTCGTCAATACCAAGCGAATGAGCTCACGCTCGATGGAGTTAGAAGTAACGGTTGAAGAGTTCCACTCTCCAGCTCCTGACTCCATCATCAGACCACCTTAAATTTATCATAATGTTGTATTGTCATGGAATTTGAATCTGTGTGCAAAGTTTCATAAAAATCGGTTTAGTGGAAGTAGTTGAAAAAGCTGCCGCAAGATTTGACCCAAACAAACTTACAAACTTGACACAAACACGGTAAGCTAAATAAAACCGTTTAAAAAAAATCGTTGCAACTGATTTCGTACAAAGAATAAAAGGTCTTCGATTATGATTATGAACCGCCGGTTTCTTACATGAAGGGAAATAAAGAAAACTTAATGCATGTGAATATTAATGTAACTTAGGAAACATCAGAAACACTAACAGAATAATGTAGAAAACCAGGAATTTACTGTTATTTTCTAAACATAATTATCACTCATACTTCCACAATACGATAAATATTAAAGACAGTGATTGACATGCTTAATAAGCTCTAGTCGCGTCACGAAAACCCAAAAGTAAACTGACTGAACAAAAAGGACGAAACCAGAGCTCATTTTCCATTCCTAGCATGTCTGTCGGGAAAGTAGGTACTTGCTCCACACCAATCACACTGGCACCAATTATTTATCGGCCGATCTTTTAAAGTTTTTTCTAACACGCTAAGGCAACATTAAAGTTTGTAGTGCATTTAAACAGTTTTCGTTGTAACATTATCGTTGACGTAGACCTTCTTGCTTGGGGTTAAGCGCCCTTTTTGAATGGCTGGTTGATTGTGTTACAATGAAAACCGTTCAGGTGGCGTGGTCGCGTGAGGCCTTTTCTAAGTGCAACGTCATTTTACGGGTTCGTTGTGAGTGCTAAGTGTGAGCAATTTGCTTAAGAAAATGAGGGACGGTTTGATGAAAGAGTCTATGCAATCCTTTGCTTATTATTTTTTGCCGAAACGTAGTAGTGCGGCTTTTATTAAATAACATATATAAGGTGATCATATTTAGTTTATTAGTAATCATCTTAGAAAACGGTGAGTCTAATTTATAACATAGCGTTTACTCGTGACTTTGCCTGCGTTATTCTCCTTATTATCCCAAGGGAAATCTTTACCGGGATAAGTACATAATTATCCTATGTTTCAATCCAGGATTTGATTTACTTACATGCCAAATTTCATATCAATCCATTTAATTATTACCACGTTATTTAGTAACAAACATCCAAACCTCCTGACATCTAAACATCTTCACAGACTTTCACATTTATAATATTACTAGAATTTACCCGCGGCTTCGCCCGTTCCCGTTACCGTCCCAAGGGAACTCTTTACCGTGATATAAAGTATCCTATATTTCAATCCAGGATTTGGTCTACTTGCATGCTAAATTTCAGCTCAATCCATTCAGTTGCTATCCCATTATTTAGTAACTAACATCCAAACATCTAAACATCCAAACCTCCAAACATCGAATTTATTTAAACTTTATTGCACAAAATAAAACTTATTGTACAAAAGGCGAACTTAATGCCATAGGGTATCTTCACAAACTTTCACATGTATTAGGTATTAGTGTGAAGTAGAATAAATATAAAGAAGTAGGATTGTTTTACTCTGAGCAATGAAGCTGTCTTTTCGTGAGAATCTTTCATTAATGCAATTTCTAGTTTACATATTAAAGATAAACTTAAAACAGTGTATTACATTTTCAATGAAATGAATTTTCCATATGACGTGTAGTCCTTTGTGCCGCATTTTTTAAATAGGTAGTTATTTTCGTGCAGAATGGCGAAAAATGCTTTTGCCGCATAATTTTGTCACCCAACTGATCATTTTATCGTTTATAACCTGAATGCGAAATATTCGTTTATGGATATCAATCACACAATTCGTACAAAGTCAACATTATTTTTTGACTATGAATTATAAACATTAATAACTCATATAATTAAAATATAATCATTCAATATTCTCAGTCTTGTAGTTTAGTACCTACAGATGTTGCGTTATTATTATGGTCCAGTGGCAATATTTTCTTAATCATTCAACCAGACACTTAACTGTTGCCGGCTTCGTAAATACAGCGTGTAAGTCTAATACGGGCGATAAATTAAATCGGACATAGTATTCATTAGTGTAATCATGCAGAAAATGGTTTTTTTAAGTTGCAGTTCATTACGACCCCATAATTAATTTTTTTTTAATTTCTCAGCAGCAATGTACTGTAAACATGGTTGCGGTACGGCGGTACCGAAATGTCAACGTAACTGTCAACGAGCGTTTAACGTGAGTGTGTTTGCATTACATTGCGGGCTGAATTATTTTATATGGACAAAATTATTGTTGCAACTTTAAGTAAATGTTATCTAATTACCTTCACTTTGTCCTATACTAACCACCGTTAGGAGATTCACCCGTATTAGACTTACACACTGTATACTTATCAACTCATAAAACCCTTTCTAAGTATAAAATAACCATAATTAAAAAACCATTTTTATTATTTTTATTACAAAGTATATTCAAACAATAGTATTTATTCCATTTTTATTATTTAAAATTGGGTATATAAAATAAATAAAAATAAAAAAGCTGGTCAAGTGCGAGTCGGACTCGCCCACCGAGTATTCCGTACAAACTAGTAGTACGTAGTTCAAACTGTATGTAAATAGTTCAAACTGTATTGAGAGACAAACTTTACTTTGCTGCTGGAAAATTGTTGTCCCCATACATTGACATAAGTCGCGATTACTTTAGTAACAGAAAAATAAGTTTGATTACGATTTTTGGGAATTTCTAAATACTATGCAAGTTAGGAAAACCGTTATATTTTTTCTGTAATTTTCAGGGCGATATCAATAATCGGTAATTATTACACATTACATTTTTATGTCCAGTAACTTCGGAGGTAACAGGGGTTTTTGCTGGTATTTTTTAACGTTTTTCATCATAAATCAAAAAGCACATGTTTAATTAAAAAAATAAATAAAACAGTTTTGGAATCTACAACTTAAGCCCTTTCATATAATAGCACAATTTAAAATTTTCGACCTCCCATTTCGGCCCCCTTTAAAGAAAAAAGTAATTTTTTTTTTATATCTAGTAGGCTCGGGTTAACGACTTTTAAAACTATTCCAAATTTCAAATCGATAGCAGCAGTAGTTCCTGAGATATCTGAGTGTGACAGACGGACAGGCAGACATACAGAGTCGCACCATAAGGGTTCCTTTTTAAACATTTTGGCACGGAATCCTAAAAACACCATTTATTATGCAACATAAAATAAAATTGAAAGTACTTCATAATGTAATATGTACTGTGTGACATAAAGACGCAAGTGTATAAATACACAAATTTACACATTAACTAATTAAATTTATCTACAAACACATAAAACGCTTGAATAAATCGACCCTTATAAAAATGTCACCTACATTTTCACCTCCAGACAATATAACGCACCGGCAAAGCTGAAACCATTCGAGAAAATAAGACAAAATGTACGCTGTTGTGAATTATTTCGCTGGAATTAGTACATTACATAACTAGGGTGGTAATACAAATTCCTTCTTTAACCTCTTACCTCCCGTCATATGTAAATCGTTTTATGTCTTCATTTGGCCAGAAAGCGCAGCGTGCGGAAAAAGGCACATTATGGCCAGGTGCGGCATAATAGTACATTACTACAGAGGCCGGGAAGTGAGGGGTTGCCGGCCGAGTACATATAGATGGCCGAGCGAACGCAAAATAGAGCAACCATCGTTTATTGTTTTTTTAATGGCTGAACGCCGTGATGCCGTGTCCCAAAAAAAAAAATACATTGCCGGCCTATGTTGTATGAAATTCCTTTATATGCCAAGTGTCAAGCCGCACCGGAAACGAGGTACTTTGTGGCCTATTATAAGGCACGTAATGTCATCATTTCATTGCATGTTTGAGAATAGTACATTATATAACTAGGGTGGTAATATAAAGAAAGGGCATCATTTTATGTCTACACTTGGCCAGAAAGCACACTTTATGGCCAGGTGTGGCATAAAATTAGCTACATGCGCTCACATAGTACCAAGCCCACAAATTAAACTATTTGTACATGGTTATCCCGGTATATCAACCTCGATAAAACAATTGCGATAAAGAGCCCGGGACTGTACTCATAAAAGATGGTAGGAGAACACGAACGTGACTGCGATATGCCCCTGTTTAATTCTGAAAAGGACGGACGAGATTTTAATGAGAGATCAGGTTTTTCAATTATCCTCGTGGCAGTTCTTTCGCCAAGTTTTTATGTCAGATTTTTATCGACTGTGCAGTTTTACGAGGGAATACAGCTTTCGAAAGTTATTTAGAACGCGAAAGGAGAGATAAGTCGTATTTTCATCAATATTTTTTGCAGAGTGATAAAAATTGGGATTAAATTATGTTTATGAAAGATGACTGGTTTGCAAAAATATAAAGTACACTTTATGCAGGCTTCTAGAGCCATTTTACTCACTTAGTTATATTTATATTGTTATTATATGCCCCTACAGTTCATCTTTTAGGGTTCCGTACACAAAGGGTGCCAACGGAACCCTATTACTAAGCCTCCGCTGTCTGTCCGTTTGTCACAGCACTCTATCTTTTGAACCGTAATAAGTAGTTACTTGAGATTTTCACAGAATGTGTATTTCTATTGCCGCTATAACAACAAATAATAAAATAAAATTAATCATACAAAAAACGTGTTTATTTGGCGCCTTTTTGCTCGTCGGTGGTACAGAACCCTTCGTGTGCGAATCCGACTTGCACTTGGCCGGTTTTTTTGATAATCCTATCGGTTACATGTCTAAGGATTTCATAAATAAAATATGAGCAATCATGTTTAAGGTATTATTTTACTTTTATGAGGCAAAAAATTGCTCGTAGGCAGTTACTGTATTTGTAAAGGAAATAATGTATATACTCTACCTTTTAATTATAAAGAGTAAATTGGTACAACCAACTCAAAATACGTACTCGACATTACGTTTGAGACATATATATCAGTTTCCACGCAAATGTCGAGAGGCTGTAACCCGACGTAACCTGGTAACCTGCGGTAATTTTCACTGTGATATTTAAACTCAACCTCGTCGAATGCTCAAAAGGCACTTAAAATGATAAACAAGAACAAAACACGACATCAAAGTAACCTGACAACTCTGGTATTATTGGATTTATTTTATTTCCAAGACTCTCGAGAATAAGAGATAAAAAGCACTTTTATGTTATATTTCTTACTTGGCCTTAAATTTCACGTTATATTACCTTTGTTTAGCTTGAGGTCCCTTGAAAGCCGTTAGACAATGCTATCATTATTTTAGATATTGTTAACAGTGTCTAGATCGTTGGCACAGTCTTCTACGATATTTTTTAAAGAACTTACACCTATATTTCGTTGAAAAACATACACTATCAAGTAAATTAAGAATAATTTATTACGTAGGTACCTATATGAAATCTTAATTAGGTCTCATCTTTGACGTCACTGTCTTCACTTGGATTTACTTTGAACAATCTTAACTTATACCGGGTGTGGCCTGTAATACGAGCAAAAAATGAAACCGTAGGTTCTACTCCTCAAACTAGACAACTTTTATGCAGCGACTTTTAAAAATAACTTGTGGTTTGATTTTTAGCACACTTTAAAGTTTATCCGAACACGTAATGTATTGCGAAATTGATTATGCCTGTAGGGTGACAAGATTGACAAGCAATGTCAATTAGACGGATTTTGATGTACATTGAAAATACTAATTACTTTGTATGAAAAAGAGACAATCTAATGACTACATATTTTTAAAAAGTGGTTGAACAAAAGTTTTATTATTTGAGGAATAAAATCAACGGTTTAATTTTTTGCTCGTATTACAGGCCACACCCGGTATACCTACTCAAATGAAGGTCACATTTTCAGCTACTCTTCGCTTTATTATTTGCTAGCATTTACCCGCGGCTTCGCCCGCGTTCTTCCCGTTACCGTCCCAAGGGAACTCTTTACGGGGATATAAAGTATCCTATGTTTCAATCCAGGACTTGGTCTACTTGCATGCTGAATTCCATTCAGTTGTTACCCCGTTATTTAGTAACAAACATCTAAACATCCAAACATCTTTACAAACTTTCACATTTATGTATTAGTTTTCTCAAACATGCAATGAAATATTGACATTACGTGCCTAAAAATAGGCCGCAAAGTACCTCGTTTCCGGTGCGGCTTGACACTTGGCACGTAATGGAATTTCATAAGCCTATGCCGGCAATGTATTTTTTTTTTAATTTCCATTCCACATTTATTTGGGCCACAGCATCACGGCATTCAGCCGTTAAAAAAACAAACAAAAATCGATGTTTGCTATATATTACATGTATTTTGCAGTTTTCTTTATTTCAAATTGACATGAACATAACAAATAACACATTATAAACAATTTTAAATTGCAATTTTAACTACACGAATACACATTTAAAATATTTCATCTAAATATTCGCGGTAAAAATGTGAACTGAAACAGCTTTTGGCCGAACGTGATTTGCATTGGCTATGGATATAATATGTCACTAATGTCACTTTCTGACAGAAAGTTTGTGTTATAAAATATTATTTAGGTTAAGTAAGGTTATTATAGTAAGTTTATTTATTTCATTGCATATTTGAGAAAAGCACTATACATACCTCGGCGGGAAATGGGGTTGCCAGCCTCGTAACTATCTGGCCTCGCTTCGCTCGGCCAGCTGTATGTACTCGGCCGGCAACCCCTTACTTCCCGGCCTCTGCAGTAATGTACTATTGAAGTGTCAATAGGTACAAATCAAAATATCGCCCCTTATCGATGAGCAACACCTACTCTCTACATGAAAAACTACTACTTATACATTATTGCGTTGTTGTAAAGGTGGGTATTTGAAGAGGCATTTACAATAAACTTATTTAACAAGCGCAATTTTGTTTTATATAGTTCCTCAATAAATATTTCGTAGGTAATAAATGTTTAAAGAATACACAACAAAACAATATTCTGATAAAGTTTGTGCTCTGAAATGAGTTCTACATTTTCAGCGAAAATAATTTGTTCGTACCTATTATGTAAAATTTTACAATAAAGCATCCGTATTCTAGGTTCGAATATAAACGGCCATTATTATGTTTTCCGTGATTTAGTCCTCGCAATTCCTCTTGTCATTGAGGAACAGATTTATTGGAAGCCACCAGTTTTTTCACGGGGCGTCGGAAAATTATTTTCATTTCTATTACTCCCAGACAAATTACGTGATTTAAATGCTTATATTTTTCACGACTAAATATTTGATCATTAATTACAAAACCGTCAAACAAACGTCTATATTTATTTCCCTTCGCAGACACATCTTAGAAATGTTCGCAATTCAATGGACTCTTAATTAATAAATGAGATGAATTAAATTCTTTCAGCTGCCAAATTAAGTCTTTTCAAATTAAAATGCAATAAACTCAATTAAGAAGACCTTAAGCAAAACGGAAGGACTCCAATTAAAACTATGTCTTCGTTGAAAAACTGGCAAGAGGTGAAGAGGATAGACAGTCGAGCACTGAAAAGCACTTTACGGTCGGTTAAATTAAGGTTTCAAAGGTTTGAAATATCACCAAATTAAAACGAATTCGTAATAGAAAAATACCGGCGAACAACACCCTTGAGTTAATGAAAAACTCTTCCGCGAAATGTATTTAATGATTAAAGAAAATTATTTTTTTGAACTGTTTTCGTTATTCATAATAAAATAATTTGAAATTAAAATTTTCCTTATTGCGACGTCTATTTTCTACCTCTAATACTGAGGTTATCTTTTACGCCACAAAGACTTGAAACCATTCCTTCGGCGAAATTCTTAGCTCCTATTTTCTTAGTAAAATGAATACCTACCTCATACAAGTTTGTTTTTCCAATACGCTGACAGCAATTTATAGTTAATACGCATCAACTAAACAAATACGTGTTTACGCGATGTTTTTTGCAGTTGACTTGGCTCAAACGTGTATAAGGCTGGAATAAAGTGTTAATAAATCTCTTTTAGTGGCGTGGTGCCGGTGTTTCTAGGCCATAAACACGGCGGCGGTCAGCAAACAATGTGCTTCGTGTGAAGAAGCGCCGTTCATTGTGTTCGCAAAAACTGCTAACGCCCAGTGGCCGGTGCTTATTGTTAGTAGATACCGGGCGGGTTTACCTATGCTGGCGTTGCTAGTTTTTATATCATTACCACTGTACTGTTCCATGTCCTATCCAAGCAAAACCCGGGAAGATATCACTTGTATATCTTCAAGTCGTGACAAAATAGCCATTATCTGGGTCCGCATAAAATTCTGAGGTGTATGAATGAAGTCCCTAACCTACAGTGTGCTAGCGGATCGATTTCAGAGCGTTTCGACCGCGGCAGTTTTTAGGGTTCCGTACCAAAATGGTAAAAAAGGAACCCTTATGGTGCGACTCTGCCTGTCTGTCTGTCCGTCTGTCACAGCAAGATATCTCAGGATCGACTGATGCTATCGACTTGAAATTTGGAATAGTGTTAAAAACCGCTAATTCGAGCCTATGGAATAGAAAAAAATCCTATACCTTTATTACTTTTTTTTTAAAAGGCATCGAAATGGGATGTCGAAAATCAAAAGTTGAGCTAATATATCGAGTGGGATATCAAATGAAAGGGCTTAATATAAAGATTTCATAACCGTTTTTATTTTTTTTATTAAACGTGTAGTTTTTGATTTCAGACCAAAAATGTTTAAAAAAATACAATTCCCCTCCTATTATCTCCGAAGTTACTGAACAGAATAATCTGTAATAATTACCGATTATTAATATTATCCTAAATATTACAGGAAAAATAAAACGGTTTTCCTAACTTGCAGCATTTTTTTAGAAATTCGCAAAAATCGTAAGACAATCTTATTTGCTCCTACTAAACTAACCGCTAATATGTCGATGTATGGGGACAACAGTTTTACAAGAGCAAAGTTAAGTTTGTCCCACCATACAATTTTTCTTGAATTATTCACGTATCTACTGACGATTTTGTACGGAACCCTCGGTGCGCGAGTCCGACTCGCTCTTGACCGGTTTTATTTTCATTCGTGTTCCAGCAAATATAACAGCAAGCGGTGGTGATCAAGGCTACGCATGATTTAATCAAAAGTTGTCGTCACTCGATAGACCTTCACGGTAAAACTCCAGTGACACTAATGAAGTTACAAAAAACGCTGGAAAAACGCCTGAAATCGACCCTGGGGACTACAGCCCATTCATTGTCATCTATGGAAGTAAGTTTGTGCCCAGTAGTGGGACGTATATAGGCTGATGATGATGAATGATAATCATGATAAGATACGCATGCCACATCATCGACTTAATCGTCACTTACCACAAATAACATCGAAATCGCTTTTTTTCTATGGTGAATAAAGAACTTATTTGAACAATAATCATATGGAGGGTACCGAAAAATAAACAAAGAAGGCTAGGTGACGGTAATGTTGTTTTATTTTATTTGATATTTTACTGTTTAAATGTACTGTATAAAAAAAAAGAATCTAAGAATCTAAATAAATGATGCGATTGCTTTGATTAACATATCTTTGTAATATATCTCTGCCAAAATTCATCATCGTGGTAGCTTAAGATTTCCTGTATAATAAAAAAAAAATTAATGACTCCACAAAATCAACTTTAGCTTATCAGTTAGTTTAAATTATTCCTTTGAAAGTACTGTGTAACATTAATAATAAAATGATATTATGTGTATACTTACTCATTTTACATTTCATTAAGATAACCATTCCCACAAAGTTGCTAATACAAAGGAAGTAAATGTTTCGTTCCGTGCAAGTAACGTCAAAAGTAACGCTAGGGTGTTGCAAAAACTCAATTAAAAGTTCAGCTAATACCCGTTCGTACGCGTAACGTAAGAAACTCGATCAGCTCTGTCTCATTGTTTGCCCTGTTTTTGTTATTCCACTATTCAACAATTATTTGGTTTTGCGCTGGTGGTTTTAGGGTAAACTCATTCTATTTGAAATTAACGGTTAGACTGGTTTTTTGATAATATCTCAAGTATTTTTAATCATGTTTACTGGATCAGTCAAGGATTAAAATGTAAGATTACATTTTAATCTAAAAACTAGAAAATATGGTTGGGAAATATGGGGTACTTCAGGGTAATAAACAAATATGTGCGCCACCGGACACTTCAACCTGGCAAATACTACTGAATTTCTAAGTATGATACAAATTTGGGATTGCAGAATTGTACTAAAAATATTAAAATAAATAGCGTATTTATATGAAAGAAACATGATGTTTTTATTAGTTTTTAATGCGGGTAAATTACATCGCATTTTTAAGTTACATAATTATATAGATACAAGAAATCAAAGTACATAGAAAAATTTAATTGGCACTCACGTATGGTCCATACCGGGAATCGAACCCGGTACCTCGGGATTTCCGGCCCAGCGTCTCAACCACTCGACCACCGGAGCACCCTGGGGTTCGATTCCCGGTCTGGTGAGCGCCATTTAATTTTTCTATGTACTTTGATTTCTTGTATCTATATATATAATTATATAAATAGCGTAATTTTTTATAAAATATGTTCGATAAAGAATTTTAATGGAAGACTTTATCGACAAGAGTCCTTCGGGATGTATTACAAACATTTAGATCGTTAATGGTCTTTCTTAAAGAATTCTGAACAGGACAGTCTTGGAAAGTGCCAAGTTGCATTGCCAAGACCCTCCGAAGACCAAAGTTGCCAGAACTTTACAAATGACACCAACGAGACCCCGATAATTCACAGGCTACTGTCAAACTTGGAACTTGTTTTAAATTTTTATCAACACGGGAAACTTTTGTAGGTTTTATAAAAGTCTAGGAAAAATACTGTGTAAACACTATTTCCTTCTTATTGCTTCATTAAATATAAGCAGTGAATGGCGACCGGTAGCATTTTATGTCACTTTAACCTCAAACGTAATGATTTACTTATATAATACCTGTCGCCGATCACTGACATGAATATAAGTACATCTAAAATTTTATTTTATAGCGTTCGAAGTAACACCTTTAACAAAATTACAATAATATTTTTATTGCTATTCTCCGTTATCCTTATTTATTTGGAGTTTATTTCTTAAAATAAATATTATCGTACTAAAGAAAACTGACTAAGTATCATTTATATCATATAGGTTGAGAAATCAACCTATATGATATAAATGATACTTACTATGATATTAAACTATATGAATGATCACCTTTTCTAAAATCCTGAAAATTTGGCGTGAAAATTCGATTACATGAGACTTTCGCCGACAAACCGGAATGCAACCTCTCAATTCACTTCATTTTTAAATCGAGGCAAATGTGCAAATCAAACTGCGTTCAATCGAGAGTCGTCTAACGATCGGGGTAAAGCTTCTTGAATTTGGACGATATCGATTACTCATAAAACATTAGCAATTTTTTTACAGCCTCACCGAGATGTGTGTTAAGAGTGCCACGTTTCGTTGGTTTTATTACCTGAAGTACAAATTCCTTTACAGTCACGTTGACGTGTGATGTGGCAACATTATTATCACATTAAATGTTCGCATCGAACATAATTGTGTGCTTGTTTATTTGAAATTAAAAATTTTATTTCCCATTTAACTTTATAGACGTTTGCTGACTGTCTAATAATTTTATGTTTAGAATGGCATACAAGTAACAAATAGTATTTACTTTTTTTTATCATTTTATTAACTAATAATCAATGGCGGCAGAATTGATTATCAATTTTATGATACGCAATTATCATTTCATGTTAATGAATGCATACAAATTGTCTTTAGCAACTTAAAATGAGACTTGAGAACACGCCTGTTTAACAATGGCACTCCAGTTCAACCCTTTTATCCCGAGAGCGGTAACTATTATATATGTCTATAGATCACTTAGAGTTAAGCTCAGTCAAATGAATTTTGTTAAGCTGCGGTTGAAACAATGTTGAATATGTACGGCGGGGCTTAAAACACATCTTATTCTCAATCGTTGCCTACAAAATATAAAATGAAGAAGTACAGTAGTACCGTTACCGTATATCGTCACTACTTTGAAAAAAACTCGTATTTATAAAAGTCTTAGAGAAAAACGTCAAAGATCCATACAAACTTCATATACACTTACTGCGTTGTTACCTGAAGTCAGTATCAGATACGATTATTTTAAAAGTAGTGACGATATTGTTTCGTTACTAAAAAAAATACAATTTTACTATCATAGTATTTTTTACGGTACATTCAGCGAGGGTGTAATATTTGAATATTACGACCAGCTAATATCAGAAAAAAACTGCACTCTCGTACAAGTTTGTATCGGGTCGTACCTTTTATAATGTTGCTGCCTGTACCATTACATCACATTCCCTTTACACCTGATGCCGAGTGTCATCGAGCCTGTCTGTAATGTTAGTTGCAGTGTCGTGTCCGCTCCGAGAGCCCTGTATCGGTGGAGTGTCCGTGAAGTTGACAAATGCCTCTGACATAGGTGTTTGTCGACACGATACTTGGCACAGGCTCGTGTTCGGTAAGTACATGTCTTCCGCACACTAGACTTTCAATACGTAACATTGATTTTAATCAAACATAGCATTTATTTTCAAATATAATAACAAAATTTCTACGATTCCTTTCGCAAATCCGATGATCGAAGGGACAGACGAGTTCTGGACTCGCCATGTGGGACGGCCCCCCACCTGGTGGACTGAGGACTGGGTGGTGACGCGAACTGGGGAAGACCTATGTTCAGGTGTGGATGACTACGGGCTGATGGTGAATTTCAGAATAAGTTTTCCTGTGCATTGCTTCAATTATTCTAGCAATTTCTACATCTTGAAAGTGTCAATGGCTTCATGCGTTATGAAAACGAGTCACGGAAAAATTAAAAAATACCATTTAATGCTTGTGCGAGTTTCATCGTATGATTAAAAAGTTATTTTTTGGCCTAAACAAGACAAACTCTACTTATAATTTTCTGCCCTCTGGCCGAAAAGCGTCACTTTGCCGGCCGCTGCGCTAAACGAAGATGCCGCTTTCTGGATCCGTCGAAAACAAAAACGTATACTATCTATAATCATTTCAAAAGGGTCCTTTCACAAATAAAATCTCATAAAGATTTTCATTGCACCACTGAACTGTGAAATAAGCAGGACATTCAGGTGGCTCTAGTAATTCGAAAACCAAGATTTAATACTTTACAAAAATTATTAAATGCCGACAAAAAGTTTCAAGAAAATAATCAGTGGAAAATTCGAGACGAAAGGGACGCCTGATTTGTCAAAGGATTTACTAGCAATATTTTTTACCAGGCAGCCCTTTACAAATTTGTTATGCAAATGTAAAGCCTTACACTTCCTTAATTATTTCGCAAAATTTCCCCAAGCCAACGTCCTTGTAATACTTTACGAGATCATTTAAAATGGTGGCTTGGATAAGTAAATTTTGTTGTCGCCATAGGAAATGATTAGATCAGTTCATTATCCGCTTAAAGAGCCCAGTGTCAACGCGAATAAATCGATATTTCTATTTAAATCGACAATGGCACAGTTAGTATTTCGGTAAAGGTTTTCAAACTCTATTCTTGGGATACGTGTGTCTGAGTGTGACAAATGTTTCACTAAATGGACCTTTCAATGAAAAGAAAATATCATCATCATCAGCCAATAGACGCCGCCCCACAGCTGGGCACAAGCCTACTCCCAGGGTACGCAGTACCGGTTCCTGGAAAACCGGTATTTTCGGTACTTGGCGATAATAGAACCGGTACGTCCCGGTACTTTCGGGACGGGGTTTCAAAGACACTTTGGATACTTCAGTCCGATGAGATTCCGTTAGTTTTATAATAAAGACAACTACACGTTGCATTAAAAGCACATTTATTAATATAGTTTAATTAATAATCACAATATTGTCAATTTTACGGACCAGGGGGCAGGCGGGGGTGAGACGCCGCCGATCGCCGTTACCACGATCGCCACCCGTGTATGGTTAAAATTTAACTACGTGCCTGCTCGGTTCGTATTATACGTCTTTTTTCGCCATTTCTCTCACTGTTTGAATTACGATAAACAAAACTCAAAATTGACACCAAAAAACATGAAATGAAAAACACTGATTTAATTTGTTTCCCGAAAGTCTCAAAAGTACCGGTACATTTATTTTCACGTCCCGGTTCTTTGCTCGGCTCAAAATGCCGGGAAATTCCGGTACTTTCGGTTCCGATATTTCCCGGAAGCAAACCCTAACTCTCATAAGATGAGAGTGAATGGGCTGTAGCTAGTCCCCACGCTGGCCCAATTGACGACTTCACCGACACATTTGAATTTCTTCGCGGATGTATGCAGGTTTCCTCACGATGTTTGCCTCCACCAAAAAGCAATGTATCAAATCATGTTCCGTACATAACTCCCGAAAAACTTATTGGTACGATCCAGGAGTCGAACCCACGACTTCTGCTCGAGAGGTGCACTGCCGTCCTCAAATTAAAAGGCCACTAATTAGTATGGAACTTCATACAAATTAGCGGCCTTTTAGTCTGAGGGAGGACGGCAGTGCATGTCCAAACCGCTCGGCTACCATAGCTTATAAAGAAAGAAAAACCGGTCAAGTGCGAGTCGGACTCGCGCACCGAGGGTTCCGTACAAACTCGTCAGTAGATACGTGAATAATTCAAGAAAAACTGTATGGTGGCACAAACTTAACTTTGCTCTTGTAAAACTGTTGTCCCCATACATCGACATATGCCGCGGTTAGTTTAGTAGGAGCAAATAAGTTTGTCTTACGATTTTTGCGAATTTCTGAAAAACGATGCAAGTTAGGAAAACCGTTTTATTTTTCGTGTAATATTTAGGATAACATTAATAATTGGTAATTATTACAGATTTTTCTGTTCAGTAACTTCGGAGATAATAGGGGGGGAATGGTATTTTTTTCAACGTTTTTTATCTTACATCAAAAACCACATGTCAAAGAAAAAAAACAAAAATGGTTTTGGAATTTACATATTAAGCCCTTTCATTTGATATCCCACTCGATATATTAGCTCAACTTTTGAATTTCGACATCCCATTTCGGTCCCCTTTAAAAAAAAAGTAAAACAGGTATAAGATTTTTTTTCTGTCCCATAGGCTCGGAGTAGCGGTTTTTAACACTATTCCAAATTTCAAGTCGATAGCATCAGTAGATCCTGAGATATCTTGCTGTGACAGACGGACAGACAGACAGACAGACAGACAGAGTCGCACCATAAGGGTTCCTTTTTTACCATTTTGGTACGGAACCCTAAAAATAAGCTGACCTACCTATAAGTTAACTGAAACATAAATTTCCAACCGAATTTCATTGTAAATCGCGCTGTTTTCAAAGTCCATATCTATCAAATAAAATTTTACTTTAGCCAAAATAGTTTATGGTAACTATATTGCACTCATCACAAAAGCAGAGAGTCTTTTTAGGGTTCCGTACCAAAATGGTAAAAAAGGAACCCTTATGGTGCGACTCTGTCTGTCTGTCTGTCTGTCTGTCTGTCTGTCTGTCTGTCTGTCTGTCCGTCTGTCACAGCCAGATATCTCAGGAACTACTGCTGCTATCGGTTTGAAATTTGGAATAGTGTTAAAAGTCGCTAACCCGAGCTTATTGGACATAAAAAAAATCTTGTACCTTTTTTACTTTTTTTTTAAAGGGCTCCGTAATGGGATTTTCAAAATTGAAAGTAGGGCTTATATATCGAGTGGGGTATCAAATGAAAGAGCTTAATTTGTAGATTAAAATGCCATTTTTTTTTTTTTTTTAAATAAATAGTTTTTGATTTATGGCGAAAAAAGTTTAAGAAAATACCATTCCCCCCCTATTATCTCCGAAGTTACTGATCAGAAAAATGTGTCATAATTACCAATTATTAATGTCGTCCTAAATATTACAGGAAAAATATAACGGTTTTCCTCACTTGCACCGTTTTTGAGAAATTTGCAAAAATCATAACACATACTTATTTGCTCCTACTAAACTAATCGCCATACAGTTTTTCTTGAACTATTCATGTATCTACTTATTAGGATTATTATTATTATTAGGAAGACCGTTATATTTTCTCTTCCTAACTTGAATACTTTTTAAAAATTTACAAAAATCTTAACATATTAGTTCTACCCTCCCTACGAGAGCCATCTAGCGGAGAGTAGCAAAACTAAGCGATGATTTATTTCAGATTATATAAAAAATTTCTATTAAATACAATGATCACTCATCAGGCATCGGGAAAAAAACATAAAGTAACAATAATTATTAAAAACTCTATAATAGGAGTATAAAAATGAAATACCACTAGCGCCATCTAGGGACACAAATCTAAAATAAGGTAGCTTGTGGCTAAAAATGATACATGAGAACTAACTTAGTTGACAAACAATTATTTCAATCAGCCAATAACAAAAAGTAACGTTTGGAAGAAGAAGAAGAAGGGTGGATTTCAGAGCGTTTCAACCGCCGTCATCACCAATCCCGATATTATGATGACATCTTTTTAAAAATTACATAATTTTTGATCAAAACGTGAAAATAGTAGGTACTATTTTCTGATTTTATCAAAAGAATGGGATACATTCTTAAAGTGAATCGTCGAAATTTCGGGATTGGTGATGACGGCATTTGAAACGCTGTGAAATCCACCCTTAAATTTAAATTACAAGTAAAATTTACGCGCTATTTAGTATCAATAGATGTCGCTGTAGCATACGCTGCATCGCGCTGTTAAGATTTTTCCAGGTTGAATAGAGCTAAAGCGGGTTTAAGGCAGGGTTGCTGTTAGTCGTAAGGTTGGTCTACTTATTATTTTATACGGAACCCTCGGTGCGCGAGTCCGACTCGCACTTGACCGGTTTTTTATTACCTTCAGGGTGCTGTTGGGTCTGCCGCGCGCCTGCAGTGCGTCAGGCATGTTCGCGGACGCGCAAGTGGACGGTTTCCTCGCCAGAGTGAGGCGGCGCGCCGCCGCGACGCTCCGCAGAGTGCGCGCCAGCACCACTAGCATCCTGGGCGTGATAGCGGACAGGCTTGACAGTCGTTACCTGCAGTACCCATTGTTACTAACACTTTCTAGTTTTTAGTCTAACGTAGATGTGTAAGTATGTACTAACATTTGTATGGATCCAGTTGTCCGAATTAAACGATTTTTATTTTTATTACTAGTTTTTACATTGAAATTTTTAGGAAACCAGTAAAAACACAATTCTTTCTTTCTTCATCACTATCTGTTGCAAACAACTCCATAGATGCATCATGACTTCCGACTTTATCTCACTGAAGACAAATCAAGTAGAATCTAAGGATTACTCACACGCATACGAAACATTTTATCGCACAAAAAGTTTCCTTTCAAATATATCTTAAGCCTCCAATCTTTGTACAAAGAAAGTCGGCTTAAACTTTTACTTTCTAAGGCTTTAATAATAGGTCCCTTTTCTTTTTTCCGGCCGAATCGGGCCGTTAGGTTCGACCGCAGCCTGTATTAATATTAATCTCGCTACTTACTCACGATCTTCGGCTATGCTAAATTATTTTTGGCTTTATCTGCAGTTTTTCTCACATTGGATATAGTGAGATTATTATGACAAATCGTATATGGTAAGAAGGTATACATTATATTGTTTGGAATGTCCCATATTTTGTTGTTTGTTATATATTATATACCTGACTGATTAAAAGGAAAAAAGATGTACGAGTTATATAACTTGTATGAGATTTGTATCCCTTTTCAATTCAGTCAATTAGTTCAAACTCTCAACATTGATTTTTCAAGTAGGTAAAATTTATTTTTTACAAGGGTTAGAACTTGCCTTTGTTTGCGAAACTGTCCAAGAGATGGCACTTATAACGAAAATATCATTACATTTTCTCTGAAATCATGACTATGGTACGAAACGTTGTTAATACAAGTTCATAATAGTAAACAAATATAATTATGTTTATATAATAAATGAAATGACATATATTGACTGACCAACAACGCGACAACCGCCCCAAAGTTGGCCAAGCTAGCTTAACTTCACAGATAGGAAACGTAGTTTTATAGGTTTCTCAGTTTACTGAGAGCGGAAAGTAAGTACCTGTCTATTTCTTGTTTATCTATAGCGGGAACGTTAAGTTATGATGTTTTGATAGTATTTTTTTTTTAAATTCATAAACATATGAAAGCACAACACAGTTAGGTACCTATCATTAACCTCTTCACAAGTGACAAAAAAAAATCTGCAAGTTGAGGGCCTAATCAAGACGAAGAAATTCAGCTACCAATAATCCTCGCTTTGGCAGATGATATAATAATCTCAAATTCCCTCCAACAGTTAAACGCGATCTACGTAAAAGCCAAAGCTTTATTTCATTCAGTTGGGCTTGTGGTAAATGACACACAGACTATAATACTAGTGCGTGACCCAATAAATGAAAACAATAGAAACTTCATCTCTCTGGGTGGAATAGTGGTTATCCCCGTCAAAGAAATTCGTTATCTGGGCACCTATATACATTACCTCCTCCCTCAGCCGGAAAAACACCATCAACGCACGATGCAAACAAGCAGTCAGAAACGCCAAAATACTAATTAAGATCGTCAAGGAATCTTGTATGCAATGGCAAATGGCTCGCCTGCTCTACAAAATGGTAATAGAGCCGACAATGGCATACGGGCCCAAATGCGCAGCACTTACCAGTGACCTTCTAGTGAGAAGAAGCCTCGGAAGAAACTCGCCAGTTTCTCTTTTTAAAATGTTTAAATATAACGACAAGTATGACATTATCACATGTGATTTCATTAATATGTTACATTAACCTTAAAACTACATTTTTAAAGATGTAAGTGTAATGTGAGATGTGTATCTAAGCGTCAAAACAAGGCAATTAAAATAATACAAAATTAATAGAGTAGTAAAATTAATGCACATGTAAAGAGTCTCTGTTGTCAAAATATTATGTTTTGAAGGTGTAAAGGATCTCCAAACCTCAAAATATAAAATGGGAATGTTTATTAAATATCTTACAGAAATAAAATGTCTGCGACTCACATGATATAACTTAAAAATAAATTAAAATAAAATTAATACCATTTGATTTATCAATTATGAAACTAACATGAATATTACTATACTCGTAAGTTCTGCAGCAAAAACGGTTATGCCATGGCAGTCAAAACTTACACCTCTTGATATAAGACAGCTTGCACTAAAACCGTTCACATCCGCATAACACAAATAACTAGTCAACAAATGTTTTTACTCGATACAAGATTTCTTAGTGTATAATATTAGAATAACTTTATGGAATTTAAAATGATAATTGGTATTAAATAAAATGTATTATTAATAACAAGAATAACTGTAATTAAGTGTGTATTATAAGTTTGTAAATGTGATGATCCTAACACAATTGTTCCACCCTAATTGTTAACATGTCTTAAGCAAATAAATAAAAAAAAAAACAATGTCAATAAATTTTCTTTCAAAATACAGCTTTGAAAGCGGATCAAATGTAAACTTTTGGAGCTTGCGTGTTACAATCACATTGATATTTACTTCGCCCCCGAATATTTACACCTAGAAATCCCGCATCAACAAGAACTAATTCAGTCCTAGCGTGACTAATACTACAATAAACTTTGCTGAGTTAAATGAAAAAAAAAACTGTAAGTTGTTTGCTAGATTGAGTCGCGCCCGGCCGCACAGGCGGGTCGGCACACGGAGTTGCCTCTAATAAAAACTTCGCAAAGTGCCCACCGACTTTTTCTATACTTTTTATACCAACAATGCTTTTCTTATTTTCTTTTCTACATAAATTACACGATTATTTTCCATGTTCTGCGGTCGTGTACACTAATGACTTCAAAACTTTTCGAAGAATCTTTGGTTGCTCAAAGCCAGTAATGAGATGAAAACACGAATCGATAATTTAAAACCTCTACTTGGAATCCTTAATCAGCCTCTCAATTTGGTCCCGTTCTCGTATTTAAAAGCTTATATTTATGCGAAGGGCGAACACCAGAAATCTTTGCAAATTTTATCAACGTAGGTAATTGAAAGTTACTCTATTACTTTGAATATTAGTAACGAAAACTTTTTAATGAAAGCGGGCTGAACCGAAAAATACTTCAAACCTCAAACACGCAAAGCTGCAGAACTACGAGACCGGAATAATGTTTGGGACAGAAAAAGTTTTACGCTTTGAACCCTGGCGGGGTAAGTGTTTTGCATTTCGACCTACGTAACCTGCATACCAATGCGTAAAAGGATTGATGTTTGTACGAAGTTTCGCAAAAAATATCTGGCAACTATGTATTTAGCCCGCGGAGCATGTTCGGTAGTTCAAGAATAGATCAGAGAGGTTTTATTGACCTTGGCAGGGGAATTGGTAACCCGAGTTTTGTCACAATACAATGACAAATAGTCTGTAGCGCCTGGTACATAAACGGCAGTCTCACCTTTCAGGTATTGTATTTGTATCGGAGCACTTGGGTCTTTGAAGTAAGGACAAAGGCACTTTTACTCAATCCATTCTGAACTGTTCTAGATACGTCTTGCAATTTGAACAAGGATATTTTCTATCGTTTCTAAAATAATCTTATTTGAGTTGTTTTTAACTATATAACACATTACTAATGCGACGGCACGATAAAAATACAATAGTTTCTTCATGAAACACGATACGTACCAGGAAGTTTTAAAGGTAAAACCGTCAAAAAGTGTAATTAACTTATGGTGCGGCAAATATTGCTAATTTGGCTGCCAGGTAATGGGTCCAAGTTAATAACGAGACGATCTTGGATTTGTGATGTTTTTTACGTAGGCCCATTCATTGTTGCTGAGAGAAAAGTTTTCTTTTCCTTCCAAGAAAGGAAAACTCGTGACACTTAAAGGCAATTACAATTCTACCATTGCGAAATTTTGAAGGCAAATAATAATAAATTGCATTTATTTTATTGCTTTTTTCTTTGGAAAGTTTAAGATTTGACAAAAATCTCATCAATTCATAGAATAAATTATATTCCAGGCGAAGTTTGAGTAATTACTGCAAGAAACCAAAATATACGAATAAACTAGCCGGGATGTGTTTCGTTCACGTCTTCCTAAATAGGAAATTACTATTCGATATAAATTAATTTTTCGATTACCTGCCCTCCTCTACCATAATGTTTCGCATTACCTTGTCTACTACACTATTTAAATAAGATTTAAAAAAAACCTGCTTGAACTGACTATTTCTAAAAAAAATATATTCCACAGGTAGGCACTGATCTTCACACATCTAGGCCGCATCAATTTAATAAATCATCCAATATCCTTAAAGTTAATACTTTTTCATATCTAAGCCCTTCTGATTAAACCAGAAGCCACATTCAGAAAACACATCATTACCTATGTACTTACAGGAATTTCTCGTTCCAAGCGCGTTCTATTTCATGCGAACCTAATTGGGCCCCTAGGCATTATTGACGTCGCTTACAAATCGCAAGTTCAGAACTAGAAGGACGTATTCTGTGTGAATGTATTCAGAAGATACCACCATTGGATCTCACCCCGCAAAATAATGGTGCTTATTGTTTTATGGTTGTTATACTTTATGATAAAACAAGGATTTAATGGGCATTTTGTTTCCTTTTGTTTAATTTTGAAAACTTACACCGTTACTTTAGCTTTTCATTTATTTGTAAATTGATGTAAAATAACAATAAAATCAAGTTTTGGGCCCCGCCCCGCTGCCGGCGGCACCCTAGGTTAGGTTTTTTATAATGTGTTTATATTTTGTAATTTCATTTTGTATTTTACTTTTTATATATATATTGTAAAAAACCTAAGCTGAGAAAATAAAGATATACGGAAAAAAAAATCAAGTTTCTGTAATGCAATAAGATGTTCAATGTTATATTTAACTTTTTTTGGATCCGCCGGTCCACCGAATTTCCAGTAGATACCTTATGTTAAAATATGCAGTTCATTAAACATTCTGAAGTCTCAAGTATTTGAGTAGACCATTAAGTGTCAGACCGCCTCTAATCCTGAATGTAGATGAGCTATAAAATAAAGGATCGTTGAATTCTTTACCAAATTTATTTACTAAAAGACTGCGACTAGACAGTCCTATTTTATAGTTTTATCGAATAGATTAATCTTCTTTGTTCGATGATAGTAAATATTTAGAATAAATTAAATTAAAAAATATCCATTTTGTTTTGAACCTTTTTGCCTTGGCATAGAGTTCTAAGTACCTAGTATTAGCTAGCGTCAGACCAAAGTTTACACGCTATATTTTTATCGTTCTTTTGTATAAAATAAAAGTTTTAAATTAAATAATGGGCTTTTGTGATATCAGGGGAATCTTTTAGTATCCATTAACTGACGTTATTGCTAAGTGATTCATGAAAGTTAATAACAGTAAACCGATTTACTCTAGTACCGTACCTATCCATTAAAACGCATTAATGGTGGTATAATTGGGTTCGTATCAGTATTAATGAGTTTTACTTTAACTTTTGGTTTGAAATATACAGTTAGCCTCAAAATCACAAATAACTGATCAATTTCGTCCCTTATTATAAACATAATACTATATATATTAACCCCGAAGTTTCAGACCTCTGGATAGATGGAAAGACGGACACCTGGAAGAAGCCCCTTCACGACCATATTATATCACATCCGAAACGTCGAGGTAAATATATCATGTTTTACGCGATTACATCCCGTTTTGTTAATAATGAGTGAACAAGTAAAAGTTTAAATCAATATTTTATGTACGTACTTTGAAATATTGAAACGGTCGCAATATACTTAGGCTATGATCGGGATACTTAACCTTCTAGCTACTTTTTACGTCCACTAATACATGCACATGCACTTTAATATATTTTTTAATAATAATCCTTTTTCCTTAAACCGACCTCACTGGACATAGGCCACCCCTTGACTCTTCCTGACTGAATGCTACTGGCCATTCGTTGTCATATACCTAAAGGTTTAAATTTTTTTGCATGCGTTATGCCGCGCATGAAATCTACAATTATAATTATATTAAATATACGAATCCACATTTGTTAATATTAACGAATGTGGATTTAAATTTTTTTTTTTTTTCAAAATTACCTGTATCATTACGCTTGAGACATTAAGCGTGTTAAGAACTATGGATCCCATAATACACCCACAGGCCCACAGTCATTTGTTACAGTACAGAGGTGATAAAACATCACATTACGTTAATACTCCTCGCGATATATTGAGTAGGTGAGCACCTCTTTACTCGATCCTCAGTAGGTCAGGGGAAAAGTAAAAGGCAAGATTTATCGTAGTTTTTACAATTTTACGGTCAACGACTTCGGTGGCGACGCCAAGGGACACATTACAGGAGATATCACAGATTTACTTGAAGCCCGATGGTTCCTCTGGAGGGAAATCTAAAAATGGAGTCTGATGGCAAACTCCCATTAAGAAAGCCGGATTTTATGCCGGTTTAAGGGAGGTAAGATTTATTGATGATTGTAGGCTTTAAGGCCCGAGTAATTAATTCTTATCGGGTGTTTTTGTGGCTTAAATGAATTTTTAATTAATTGTTTGTATTTTACGGGATAGAACAGAACGAGAGCAAGCACAATTATAAACTATCACATTATGAAACTAAACAACATATTCACACATTGAATCTTCTACAAGTTCTTCCTTTCTTTCCTCAATTCCTCATGGATCCCAAAATCAAAACTGGACCGGATTGTACTTTTGAAAAAATGGGACCAATTTACTTTACTAACTTTTTTACCCCTTTTTTTTAATTCAGTTTATAAATGGAGTTATGAGGTAAAACACATAAAAAAACTATTTTATGAAGTCGGTTAAAATGCCTCTAAATCATAATTTTTGTATAATGCCAATAAAAAGTGCCACAATGTGCATTTGACAAAAAAATTGGAAATAAAGTGCCGAGTAACAGAGCAGTTGCATCTTTATTTTACAGTCAAGGGCACCAATATTATGTATACACCACTAAGTTTCAAAAAATTGTATACAGGTCTTATTATTATGGCATTACTGCTGGTTTATGTACACATATTTTGGAACTTTGAGTGGATATTTATGCTCTTGACTACCCAGGATACTAGCATTTTTTTCACGCTGCATACTAGGTTATCATAAGTATGTACTATAAAACCAAAGCAATAAAAATAATTCTCCAGGTGCAAGGTATTCGAAAAACTAAAACGGGAAAATCCCCAAAGCTTTACTCAACCGATCCGCTTTATCAAAGTCTGGTTTGAAAAAACAATAAATCTTGCAAGTACCTTTCAAATATTGAAAAGGGTGTTTTAAAGGGAAACTGCAAATCATGACTGGAAATCAATAATCGTACGTTTTACCCCTCCGACCTTCGTCTTACGTGTAGGAATATAATGATACTATAGCTAGGTAAGTGTCTATGGAACTTGCATACAAACGTAGGTATAACAACATAAATATAGACCTATGTTTATCCTAGTATGGGTGCTGGTAATGTTCGCAGAATTTACTATATATGTTATTGAAAACCTATAGATTACTAGGGTCATTATTTGAGCGTTTCACCCGCCTCACTTTCGTGGACACATTTCACGAGCTCGAGATATTATCCGGGACACTAACAAATACCTTAAAATTACATTAAAATCTGCCGGAATCTCGACAGTAATGTGTCTACGAAAGTGAGGCGGGTGAAACGCTCAAATAAAGACCCACTATCATAACATACCGCAATGCGAAAGAATACAAATACATTTTACCATTTTGGTAATTATAAAGAAAAATGTTTTCGAAGCTATTGCAGCCAAGTAATTAATGCCAGTCATTAATGCTAGATAGTAATGTAATGAATCATTATATTAGGTACTATCTATTATTACTAATGATCCTGCCTACAATACGAGTGATCCCATTGAATTTCCGATAAGGACAAATATTTGTGTTACGAATATTATTTAGTGGTATATGGTGATCACTATGATATTTAAGAATTATTTTATTTATTAAAGTATAAATATCTTCATGTACCTATAGAACTAGCAAAAAGTTGTGGCTGACCTCTGACTTAATGTAATCGCTCAGTTTCATTTCACTGATCCTAAGAAATACCAAAAACGTCGAAACGGACCGATAAGAAGATTACAGTACCCACACAGCCTAAGAGAATAAAGTAAAAATAAAATACAATGTTAGAAGTTTAGATTTGCTTCAAACGAATTGCGGTCACGGAGGCAAATAAATTATTTAAACCATTAATGTCAAAGGTTCGGTCTGCGAAAAGTTAATGTAAAGGCAGGGAAAATAAATCTTTACTTTTTCGAAGTATAATTTCACACATTTATTCATAAATCTGACGATTGGCGAATTTTATTTTACACATTTTTGATTAAACGTAAAAACTTGCTTATTCTTCAATTATTTGCAGATTTTTGTTCGGGCGTATAATGGGGCAACATTGTCTTTGATATCTCGCAAACATGAGAAAAAAAGAAGAAAAAATACATATAAAAATAAATTATAAATGAAAATTTTTGTAAGCAGTTTTTTACCATTTCTTCGAGATTGTTGAACTTTTGCTAAAAAACATAGTTTAACATGGTCCCTAAATGTCATTGGTGACTTTTATGGGCCTTAGCGCCGTCATTACGAGCAACAATTTAAAGATAGAATTTTAAAAATGACTCTTTAATTTTTTTTAAGGTAATCATACTGATAACCCCAAGAAAATATAAAAAGCTGCATTACAAAGAAGTGAATGTCACGTATCAAGGCTTTCATTCTTTATTCCTGCCCTACTGGATTAAATTATTGAATTTTCTGTTTCGTTTGTCCTATTTTGGGGTAAGGCAACGAGCTCCTTATAGTATAACGAATGGTATGAAACTAAAAGCGAATGACGGGAGGGTTGGAGAAAATATGAATTATACTTCAAATTGAGTTCCAGATGACGCATCAAATTGTTCTTCAAATAAACTGTCATATAACATATAACACGTACATATCCGGGAAACTTTCTTATGAATTTACATTGCATAGGTGTGTATATTAGTATTATCCATCATCATATTTTAATTTGAAGACATTTACTGCTTAACATAAGGTCTCCGCAAAGTACTTCTACAACGAAGTCGATGGAGGTAAAAGGTATACAACCGTTTGTTGTGGAATATTTTGAGGAGGACGATTATTATCAGTAAAGGGGTTACCCTCATCTAGCAGAATAATATTGGTCAGAAATACACTTCGCATAATATGTTTCGCAGAAACACTTTTAGTCGAATGGTAATTTTGCATAAAGGTATATTTGGCATTACTATTACTAGGCATACAATACATTTTGCAGCTATTTAGGAAGATTACTTTCACTGAATTTTTTTTAGCATAATTTTATGTATCATAATAGTCCTGTAGCATACTTCTATTATGGCATAATGATTTTTCTGCTTGCAGAAAACTAGGTTAGGTTAGAACTGCGACATCCTACAATGATGAACGGCTGCCAGAAAGTAGATTAGGTTAGTTTAAAACTGCGACCTCCAGCAAAAACGAACGGCTGCCAGAAAAGTAGGTTAGATTAGTTCATAACATTAATAAACCTGAATAGATATTACGAATGATTGCCCTTCACATCGACTAAAATTTAATGGGCAACATTTTTTTGGTCGTAAATGTTTAGTATAATAATTAATGACATATTTAATTTTTAGCATAAATAATAAATATAAAAAGTAGGTTAGGTTTGAACTGCGCCCCCAACAAAAACGAACTGCTACCTATCAAAAGGTTCACTATGGTCTTGCAGAAACTATTCGTTATGCAAAAAAAATATCTACGAAATTACTATTCGTTTACAAGACTGTTATGGTCATCAACATAAAATTCGGAATTATAAAAATCTGCGAAATAAAGTATGCCAAAGCATACTATGCGCAAAGTGCTTCTGCCAAACGTTACTTCTGCCAAGTATCATTATGCAAAACAAATATATGTCAAAAATGTTTCTGCAAGACAATAGTGAATCTCCGTAAAGACTAGTTACCCGTACTCTAGTTAGTTCGCGGAAGTGAAATAAGTTACATAGGTATCTCTTTTATTGCTTCAACTTAGTCGGGTAAAGAATATGCTATGTGTTAACCGGGATCATAGTATATCTGTACGTCAATGTTATGGAAATTGGTCCGATAGTTTCGTTTATGGCAAGCTCTTAAAAACGATTTTATTTTTGTTTTAAATCATCTGAGATGCTTTGAATTTTCAGTTTTTGTTATCGTAAGAAACAATTCATCGTAGTTTCAAATATTACAATCACGTTAACGTTGTTTTCAATATGAAAACGGAACGTTTGAGCTCGTCAAAAATAATTTCATTTTCCATAAGGGCGGAGTGATGGGGCGGGCCCCTCGCTCGTTATTCCGACTACGCGCCATGTAACGTCTTTTCCCGAGCTAAATATGTATTAAATTGTCATTCAAATTTTACTATCACGACAATAACACGATGCTTTGAAATATTGTAAGAATAAGGTTCGTAGTGCACTTATTTTTTCAATATTTTTTGCGTTTATCTTTTTTTTATTAAGTACGTACGTACGTAGTAATCAATCAGACACATCGTTAGTACGAGTAAAATGTACTTTAGAGGAGATCAGCAACTTTTGTATAATGACATTTAGGGTAGGTATGCAAAACGGCTACTTTTTGCATGACTCAGGGTACTGGTATTCTCCTTGCAGAATGTACCAGTATTGCATACTCCAGTGGACAAAGAAAGTGTTAAACTACACTTATTGTCACATTCACGTGCCATATAAATTCCAATTTTATGTAACGGCCCTATATTCATGGGTAATGCGTTTTAGTTTCGATCAAATGACTCGGTAATGAGTTTAGGGCGTGCTGATTTCCATTTTCAAGATGAATATTTATTTGGGTTTTATTACAGTAGGTAAAGTGCTTTGGAAGTTTATTCAAAAGCTTTACGCTGTAGATAGAGCTTAAAGCTGTTAACATAATTTTGCAGTTCATTGTGCGAACTAAAGCGATAGTATTAGTTAAGTGATTAAGCCACGCTTTGTACTTGAAAAGGAGGGCTTGAGTCTACTGACCTATTTTGTTAGCCTTACTGACGAATTATTCAGCAAAATTTGGAAATTTCGGCTAACGGTCACAGTCAAAAAATTCGGGTCACCCTGATTTAAATAATAGAAGTAGGTGTTTTTCAATATTTGACACTTGTTTCATTTACATAATAAGCTGTATTAGCAATATCCGTTAACCCATCATAAAAATATTATTATCCAAAAATAATGATTTATGCGATATCTCACTCCGTTAACGTCATTATTTTTCATGTGTTTTTACGAGTTCGATCCAAATCTGAAATTGCTGTTATTTTTAGTGTTCATTTGCAGCTAATATCTAAAATTAAAAAAGATCAAAACGGGATTCAATAATTTCACAACCCTGGAGTATTTTAGAAAATATGGCGGTATTTCACGGACCCCAATTTATCGTCCGCGAGTGTACTTATATTGTGTATTGGAAGCCTTTAAAGCTACAGAATGCCTCAATTATCATGACTAGTAGGTACAATATTAATGGTTTAACAAGACTTACAGCGTTTAATGTTCTTAAGATTGGCACAAATTGTAATAATTACAACGCTAATTATTAGCGTGTTACGTTGAATACTTTGTGTCATTTTCTGATACACAAAATATAAAAAAAGAATGCAGAATTTTGAGTTGTATTTAATGTAAGTACATCATTCATTCAACGGCAAATGAATGTCAGAAAAACGCTTTTCAAATCGCATGAAGATGGGACATTATTTACACCTGACTAGCTTCTTAGGACATTTAACTAAACGATAATGTCGTGACGCGAGCTGAAGCTGATAGTGAGACAATGCCGAATTATTGCATTGTTACTCAGTCCGCTGAATTGGATCTAGTAGATTGCTCAGATATTAGTTAATCCTAAATATAGTCTCGAGCTTTTGCTCACCAAGTGTAATGTATGTGTGTAGAAGTTGTAAAGAAGTCATTTCTATTAGAATTAACGCCAGTAGAATAAAAAAATCTATTAATGATAATGCTAACGAAAAGGCATGTGACATAGAAGCCATTGGCGTTATGCAAGTTTTATAATAGTGTTATGTTAACGCCAGTATATAAAAACGATACATATAATTAATTATGTACTAGTAGCTATTTGCTACTTTCATTACCAAAATAAAAGAGCTCTTACGTTTAATGAACACGCAGTAATAATTAGACTAATACATATAAAGGCGATAAAGGCAAATACGACGCAATATTGGTAATGATAATGTCTTATATTATACCTGACAATAGCTCTTAATAGACTGTTAACTGAAATAGACTGGTCACAGCTTAAAAGCCGACAGTTCATCAACGCCAAACGGGTGACGCAATTGCATGTAATATTACACCACAGTAAGTACGCTGTGTAGATGCCAGGGTGAACAAGTTAAAGTGGCAATAATAGACAGGGTGTATAGCTTGAAGAACCGATGGCGGATCGATAAAGATTCTCAAATAGAGACCATGAACTGGAAGACGCAGTATGCCCCCCCACAAGATGACCTGGGCGTAAAGCGTCAAAAAGCGTACGACTGTCCGTTGTGGAAGTCTTAGGTGGAGACTTATGTTCAGCAGCGGACATCTCAAGGTGGAAATGATAAAGTGCGCTTTTACGCATGTCCTGAAGCATATGCTGAATTGCAAAACACACCGATGAATGTAATTCGGGTCCCCCACGGTCCCCACGCGATTGTTTTGCCTAAACGGTTCCGTCGGCAGACAATAGGCTACAGGATCATTATTAACACCTGAGTTACTTTATAGGACATTAAACTAAATAATGATGTGACGTCTAAACTTCGAGCCGACAGTGAGACAATGCTTAATTACTACATTGTTAAAAGGAACTTTGAAGTAAATGTACCAGAACTGATAGAATCAATAATTTGCTTAACATGATATTAAATGGTTTCGGTTGAATTACACGTTCCAAAATACATATACTCGTACAGTAGCGTCTACATACTTACTATGAATACTATACGACAATATAAATACCTACTTTTATAAATGTCAAATTTTTTTTTGGTAGCTGACAAACTCGCAGCCCTTATGGATTGTCGGACCGGGTGGTCGGCCGTGGCGTTCCCTGGGAACCAGGTCGCTAGCCGGGCCACCCCGAGGGGTCGGACTGGGTGGGTGCCGGGTGCGCCTGGGGTCGAACCAGGTCACCTTGTCCCGGTCCACCTAGGTGTCGGACTAGGTGGAAGTAGTATATGTAGTGTTAGCGTTATAAACACTTCGATAGTGTGATGCAGAACTGTATGGGAATTGTGCCGTTTGTATAGGCGTTGATGTAAGCGCCATCTGTCGTTGAATTGCTGTAACTGTCTTCTTCTTCCAACGAGTGTCGCTAGGTGGTAGTGTCGCACATACTCATCTCATGTATTTAATACTGAAATAGATCGAAAACATTGTACTTCTATTATATTAGTCAGTTATCATCAAATGCTTCTGAGGTCAATGACTGGTTAGTTAATGAATAGAAAAAAAAATTGCTCTGACCGAGAATCAAATCTAATACTATCTACGGAGAACTCCAAACTATCTATCGTAACGTTAAATTATTATACTCCTCGTGTCAATATGGCACACCAAATCACAAATGAAGAAAGTCCATCACAGATTCACACATACATAGTGTAGTTTCATTTCCTCTGAGGTTTCTCTATTAGAACTCAATTTATCGACATATTACGGTAGTTCGCTGGTTGGGAACTTTTAGAGAAAACACAATAAATCCCGCACATAATAGTGTTAATAAACGGGCTCCCGACCTAGCTCTTTCATCTGGATTCGGTTGTAAATCTAAGGGAGACGAGTGGTAGGGCTGTCAGCGAAGAAAACAATTGTTTTTTTTTTGTCATTCGGACTTGCAGACTAAAAAGAGCGAACCTATTATAAAAGATAGTGTAAACTGTGTAAAATCTGTAAATAATTCAATCTCAATTTTTACAGCACACACATATCTACGAACGCTAACAAGAAGGTGGATAATACAACCAGTAGGCTTATGATGCTACGCTTTGTCGCGCGATAAATAAATGATAAAGCATTTGTCACGATTTATCATGTATTTATCGCGTGACAAAGCGTAGCATCATAAGCTTACGGGACATTATTATACTCCGCGCAAAAAATAAGTAAATAGGTACGCATAACGGCACGTTTAGCTCAGTGGAAGTGCCACCGCCTACGAAGCTAGGTCCCGGGTTCAAATCCTGGTAAGGGCAAATATTTGTGTGATGAGCCCGAGTTAGGGTTGCCAGATTGAATTAGCCTATTATCGGGAGCAGGAAACAATATGTCGGGATTTTGAGACTTTGGTCGGGTGATGCCCCGCGGGCTCGACGCTCGACCTTTTTTAGCCTGAAAGAACAGAAATTTTCGCTGGCCATACCACCGTCAGTGGATCGGACTAAGTTTAAAATGAAGTCGTTTGTCGGGAGATTTTTTTCTTTCAAAAAATCGGGAGAATCTCGCCAATTCCCGACCATCTGGCAACCCTAGCCCGAGTATTTGTTCCTGAGTTATGGATATTTTCTATCTAATTAAGTATGTATATCGTCGTCTAGTACCCATAGTACAATACAAGCATTGCTTAGTTTGGGACTAGCTCGATTTGTGTAAGATTGTCCCCCGATATTTATTATTTATAATCCGAGGGGTGATTAACATCGAAAGAATAGTGCATTCAAAGAACTTCAGTTTACTTGCTTTCGTTTACATGTAGATAAATTCTTAAGGTTGATTTTGGTATAAATTAAATATCTCGTGATAATTTACTTATTTTATTTGTTCGTTTAAATCACTTCAGCTGAAATCTACTTAATAAATTGTAACTAACGAGGTTATTCACGGCCAAAGTGAATTATCAATTCAATTAACGTACTTAACTGCTCCTCATAAATCTACCTGAGCTTCTATTCAAAATTAAGGTACAACGTGATTAGAACTGGGATATTACTGGTATAAAAAATTAAGTAAGAGAGAGTAGAAAATTTTCACATGTCTCTAACACTGGGCCCAGGTGTATATTTACTACGTTAAGTGACAACCCTGCTCACTAATAAGCATTACCGGGCCGATACAAACCCGGGAACACTAGCGTTAAGGTACTGCACCTCAACTGGGAATTTACTACCCACTCGACGGCTCGGGTTCTAAATTGGGAAAAAAATCGGATCCGGATCGGGTGCTTTGCGTAAGTAGGTAATTGTATACAAATAACAATATGACTCATTTGGATCGATTTTTGTCGGTTGATACGAGCGACGGTTAATATGTCGTATGTATGTATGTATGTAAATATTTTATTACACATAAAATCATACAGAAACAGTAAAAAATCAAGGTAAGATATGCTCTATTATTATTTTTGGTGATTTTACGCAAAATCCCAGTACTAAATAAATGTAGGTGACAATAATAATGGTTTATCATTACTTTTTTACTTTAAAAGTGTTATGGCTTCAAGCAATAGTAAAAGCTCTACGTACTTATTGTATATTTTGGTTACACTTCCGAAACAGTAAACTAAACAATAATCAGCATCTAAAAACTAATTTCGTTCACGAGATACCAAACGAAATGGCATGAAATCGTCTATCAAGGTTATTGGTGGTTCAAATATCCTTAAACTACATCTAACTACGAAGTAGAAATAAGACAGTAAACCCCCGCTAGACGCGCTGTTATTAGCTTGGGCGGTAGTAACATGATCCAACTAATCATACTTGAGAGGTTAACATTGCTTGTTATAAAGGGACTAAAGGCAATTCTTATTACTGCAATCCTAATAAAATTATACGTTACGACTAGTTATTTAAAAACACAGAGTTTAAGAATGATAAGCAGTAAAATATTCTGAACTTATAATGCCAATATGACGACCTAGATAGAATCTATAGACTTATTAATTTCACTCATTTAAAAGCAAAAGGGACTTAATCTCGAAAAAACATTATACGACGTCCATGGTTCCGAAGAGACTGGAGAGGCATGTGTCAACATCTTTTACCCGCGCGAGTTACTACCCGAAATACTCGCACTTGGTCTTGATTATCACTTTGCATTTATTAGGGACCGTCGGAAACGTCGAGGTAATATCATGTTTTTACGTTAAGTCCCGTTTCTTTATAATAATGATTAGAGACCGGATTTGAAGTAGCGATCTCAATATTAATATGGATATGACTGGTATAACTTACTATTTTTTCTACACACAAAAATAATGTAACTTATCGGAACAAAAAAGTAAAAACCTTTTTGGAAGCTTTTGTAAATATTGGGCAAAAATTATGGTGATAATAAATAAAAACATTGGTTGTTAATTTTTGAAATTTAAGATCTTCTTCTTTAATATTTCTTCTGCACAATGCACAGTAAAAATTAAGACCTTATATAACCAACATGATATGTATTTAACAAATTGCACTAGTCATATCCATATTAATATTGAGATCGCTACTTCAAATCCGGTCTCTAATAATGATCGTATAGAATTGTCATGTACCTACTGTATTTAAATGTGTCAAAATATTGAAAAAATATCCAGATGTGAGCGAATGGAGTAACTAAGTAGGTAACACTATGACTAAGAAAAGTAACTGAATATCTATTATTTACAAATAATTGATGATCTAATATATGTTTTTGATGGGATTCCTTTTATTGATGAATCTATTATATAATATAAACACCTTTTACGCTGACAGTGCGCTTAGATATAGTTTGTACAAACTCTAAGACCAAATGCTGTCAAACGAACGCAAGCCAAAAACTACCTTATAATCAGAGCATAACGTAGTTTTTGGCTTGCATTCGTTTGACAGCATTTGGTCTTAAGAGTTCGTACGGACTATACAACACGGACTATGACAAAATTCGGTTGTTACCTACGTTTTTTACGGGGTCGTGTAATTCTCACTAGTCCCTGTTTTTAATCAGTTTGCATGCATCCCAGTGAGTAATACCTGTACAAATTCAGTAAATCCGCAAAGCACGGGCGGATTCATTCCAGCGACAAAGTTCCCTTTGAGCGTTGCAATCGCGTATGAAAACCGAACCTTTTACATTCCAAATAAAATCCTGGGAAAAACTAACGAACACGGACATGTTAACATGGGATATTTTATTCATATTTCGAAAGGTGAAACGATTTTTTTGTGACACAAAGGACGTACTTTTGGACTTCCTTACTCTTTTAACGAAAAATTGTATACTATTTTTTAAAAGTCAATTATCGTTTATTTTGCTAATTCGCTGGGTGCGCGATGACAGCGCCAACTAGCGGTTACAAATACGGCGGACTTTTTTTTTGTGTTTTGTGGCTTTTGCTGCAAGGCACTTTGCCAACTAAAAACGTAAATTTCGCTAGTAAAAAGTGACAGCTGGTCTGCCGAAAGTTCCTTTTTTGGCCATGACGCGCGCTGCGATCGTTTCGTGGTTCCCCCACCTTATACTTCGCACCCAGCGAATAGGTCTCAAGGGATCTTTTACAGATCTGATTCGAGCAGCGCTAAGCATAAACGGCGATTGCACATGATTGCGATAAAATTTTATAGTACCTAATACTCGTATAAATACAACATGCAAATAACTGGATAGGGTTTTTTTTTGCGTTGTACCCAAATATATAATATAGCGTCCGGATCTATTACATTGGCTAAGCATCAAAATAAAAAAAAAACATAGTTTTTTTTTCTTGAATAAACTTATATTTTTATTCTGATGAACGTGTATTACCTATATACTTAAGTTGAGGTTAAAATTCTTCATAAGCCAAGTAAATAGATCGGTTTTAAAATTAAAATTTACTTTGTTCCGTAAATTATAAATACTTATACTAATGGGATCACTGATCAAAGAAAAAAAATCAATAAAGAGACGGTAAGATAGCAATTTAGTCTATATCAGACCAAGTAGTGGATAAAACTATATTCTCAGCAGGGATAGGAGTAAGTGGTGAAAAAGAAGAAAGTCCCCTTGCTCGGCAGTAGCCAACTATCGAAGTGCGTTTTCCATGTCTTGAATTAATTCGTAACTTTTCATTCATCATATCGCTTTGTAATGACCTAACAAATTGTAATATTCAAATGGTTTATTTATTAGAACACATACAAATATATAGTTTTAATTATTATATACAAAAAAAACTGAAATATAGACCTTCAGGGCCGAGTTTTTAGACAATTTCGTGTACCGTTCGGCGTTGAGACTCAAGGGTCTTGATGTAAATAGCTGGTCTCGGTTAAAATAGCTAAAGGGTTGGTCAACTCACAAGAAACCGAGAGCTGGTAGCTTCCACGCATAACGTATACGTACTTATAGTGATTTAGCGAGGAAACGCTGCCAACATTTTTGAAACCATGCCGTAGGAGCCTAACTTTTTACACGACTGCCCAAAGAAGGAGTGTTATTAGACATAATATTTTTAGTTCTAGGTGTACATTATTAGTACAACATACCAGGAGTGACTCACTCCGCGATTTCACCGCATGGCCTCGAGGCCTCCTGTACCTAGGGTGTCTTAGCCAGCGACCAGAAAGAGCACGCGTTAGTACGCGTTATGCGATAGAGAGACTGCCGGATGCGGTGCGTTCCGTACCTACTAAGTTATGAAACATTGAGCAATAATGAAGTGAACAGATAAAAGAAAATACGTTTTATGCCACACCTGGCCATAAAGCGACTTTTTCCGCACGCTGCGCGTACAAAAAAAAGTTACAAGATTTTTTTACATCCAATAGGCTCGGGTTCTCAAATCTCAAATCGATCGCGGCAGTAGTTTCTGAGATATCTGGCTGTGACAGACGGACAGACAGTCAGAGTCGCACCATAAGGGTTCCTTGTTTACCATTTTGGTACGGAACACTAAAAATGGGTTGCTCCTAACAAGATCGTGATAGTTATAATTATAATCAAGCATTTTGATTCCATACGAGCCTAACAAGACGTTAGATGCACCAACTATGATGATATTGATTGTTTATCATAGTGCAATTAACAAGTTCTGATTTGATTCAACAAACATAGATGTAATATTGTCTTCGGTTTCCGCGATTATTTTTATTACTATGAAACATAGATGTACCTCTATAAGGTAACTAATTAAACATGATCGAATCATACAGGAAGAAAATAATGATAGAAACAAGGAATATATTTGTTAAAATTACCAAGATTCTAAATTATTGTTTTAATCACTAATGAAAAGTTCTCACGCTCAAACCAATCACTCCCTCTCGTTATTAAGGCTCAAGAGAGACGTGGCTCGACCACGTGTGTATATGACGTGGTCTGATCCGGTACACGGCCCGGCCGCTTCTAATCATGTTTATTATTATTTATATTGTAATGAGAGCAAAATCTGCCCAAACCGGAATATTTTCACAATAAAATCTGTCAGTGAATATTTTAAAAGTTCTCACGCTCAAACCAATCACTCCCTCTGCGAGACGTGGCTCGACCACGTGTGTATATGACGTGGGCTGATCCGGTACACGGCCCGGCCGCTTCTAATCACGTTTATTATTATTCATATTGTAGTGAGAGGAAAATCTCCCCAAACAGAAATATTTTCACAAAAAAATCTGTCAGTGAATATTTTAAAAGTTCTCACGCTCATCAAACCAATCACTCCCTCTCGTTAATAAGGCTCAAGCGAGACGTGGCTCGACCACGTGTGTATGTGACATGGGCTGATACGATACACGGCCCGGCCGCTTCTAATCATGTTTATTATTATTTATATTGTAGTGAGAGGAAAATCAGCCCAGACAGAAATATTGAAAAAAAAAATCTGTCAGTGAATATTTTAAAAGTTCTCACGCTCAAACCAATCACTCCCTCTCGTTATAAGGCTCAAGCGAGACGTGGCTCGACCACGTGTGTATATGACGTAGGCAGATCCGGTACACGGCCCGGCCACGTCTAATCACGTTTATTATTATTTATATTGTAGTGAGAGGAGAAACTGCCCAACCCGAAATATTTTCATAAAGAAATCTGACAGTGAATATTTTAAAAGTTCTCACGCTCTAACCAATCACTCCGTCTCGTTATTAAGGCTCAAGTGAGACGTGGCTCGACCACGTGTGTATGTGACGTGGGCTAATCCGGTACACGGCCCGGCCGCTTCTAATCGCGGCTACACGGTTATTCCATTTGCATTCCCTGTTACAATTTGCGTAGCCTGAGATACGTTAACCTATCGATCGTGGTAAAAATACATTTGTGTTTGCGTTTAGTGGCATGATTGAACTAGATGAGAGAGAATGAAGTACCAGATAACTTTGACAGTACTTGCTTATTTAATGGTAGAAAAAATAACGACAATTGCACTTGCATGATGCTGCCCTTAGTATGATTAGCAATTCGAGTATACTATTTAATAATTTAAGAAAATATATGCATGAATGTGAACCAAAATACTATTTAAGTTGTACATTCTATTTATGCAAAAAGATTAATTAAAATCAATTCACAAACATTTATAAACAGAACTAGTGGAATATAAAACCGTTTCCTTTTATCGGTGGAAGACTTGTCATTTTGTTGGCTAAGTAATGAAAAACAGTTTTTCGACGAAAAGTTGAAATGAAAATAAGTCTAGTGCGTTCTTTCAACGCCTTCATAAAACAATATTAGAGCTAAACAAGGTACCACAGAGTTTTACAACTAAATTAAATCAAATTTCTAAAACGACGCCCCACAAACAGGATCCATCTCGTCATGATGTTTAAGGACAAAGAAGACACGCGTTTGTTTTACGACCACCCTTATCTGTTGGGTCCTAACTTTGTTGGTCATATGGGGGTTTGCGAATGGGGACCCTTATCTAAATATTAGCTGTTGTTTATCCGTATTGTCCTTTTATTCTAGCAACGTAGTCATATCTCTGAGCTTGGCTATCGGTCATGCATATAAACGTGATCGAATATTTTCAGATAAGTGTATTAGAAAACTCAGGTATCTAAACCACAAAAATGTGACGTAGTTGGAAGACTCTGTGACATTCAGTTAAGGTCGAATTTCGCTTGTTTCATTCGTCATGTTTATGCGGTTATGGTATAGAATGCTTGGCCGACATGCATTATTGTGAAATGTAAGTTATTTGGATTTTTGAAATATTAAAGGTATTTTTATGTAAGTTACGATTTCGTAAAGAGTAGTAATTCGAAAAGATCAATAGGTGTTTCAAGAGTGTTTTTTTTATATTCTCTTCGGTTTCCGCACTTGTCACTCATTGTAATAAATAATACCTACTATGTAATAAAGGTCGCGTCGAGATACAAAATGAAATAATATTCGCAATTTAATACTTTTGTATGATACTTTATGAAACTGTTAAAACACGAGTGTGGTTTTATGAGACGAACCGAAGGCAAGTTTCTTAATTAGATCGACGAGTGTCTTTAAGGCATAATAATGTACAGTTGCGTACATTACTTTATCTACATTACACACATATTATAAATACGATACGCTGATGTCTACGGGAACCGGGAAGAATGTCCGCCATTGTACCTACCACAACGGCCGACCAGATTTCAAATAATTACCAACTAAATATTCTTACACAATAACATTTTTTTTATGTTATTATGTTTTTTTTATTTTAAAATGAAATGTCAATTGCATACAATTTTGACAAATCTCGCACGTTACTAGACTTCGCACGATATGGTAGTTGAGGTCGACTCTGGTTTGTGTCTGCATAAAAAAAGTACGGTTGCGTGACATGAGTAATGCGTTTCATTTACCGTCATTTGACATTTTTACTTTGCGGTTTCTGAACACATCAGCAGTCCATGTAACTCGTGTAATTTTAGTATGAAACTCACCTGTCTGCTCGTTTCATAAACCCACGCTCGTATTTTGAAACCTTTTATTATGTAACAGTCACATCACAACCATATATACAACCGTTTGTTGTGGAATATTTTGAGGAGGACGATTATTATCAGTAAAGGGGTTACCCTCATCTAGCAGAATAATATTGGTCAGAAATACACTTCGCATAATATGTTTCGCAGAAACACTTTTAGTCGAATGGTAATTTTGCATAAAGGTATATTTGGCATTACTATTACTAGGCATACAATACATTTTGCAGCTATTTAGGAAGATTACTTTCACTGAATTTTTTTTAGCATAATTTTATGTATCATAATAGTCCTGTAGCATACTTCTATTATGGCATAATGATTTTTCTGCTTGCAGAAAACTAGGTTAGGTTAGAACTGCGACATCCTACAATGATGAACGGCTGCCAGAAAGTAGATTAGGTTAGTTTAAAACTGCGACCTCCAGCAAAAACGAACGGCTGCCAGAAAAGTAGGTTAGATTAGTTCATAACATTAATAAACCTGAATAGATATTACGAATGATTGCCCTTCACATCGACTAAAATTTAATGGGCAACATTTTTTTGGTCGTAAATGTTTAGTATAATAATTAATGACATATTTAATTTTTAGCATAAATAATAAATATAAAAAGTAGGTTAGGTTTGAACTGCGCCCCCAACAAAAACGAACTGCTACCTATCAAAAGGTTCACTATGGTCTTGCAGAAACTATTCGTTATGCAAAAAAAATATCTACGAAATTACTATTCGTTTACAAGACTGTTATGGTCATCAACATAAAATTCGGAATTATAAAAATCTGCGAAATAAAGTATGCCAAAGCATACTATGCGCAAAGTGCTTCTGCCAAACGTTACTTCTGCCAAGTATCATTATGCAAAACAAATATATGTCAAAAATGTTTCTGCAAGACAATAGTGAATCTCCGTAAAGACTAGTTACCCGTACTCTAGTTAGTTCGCGGAAGTGAAATAAGTTACATAGGTATCTCTTTTATTGCTTCAACTTAGTCGGGTAAAGAATATGCTATGTGTTAACCGGGATCATAGTATATCTGTACGTCAATGTTATGGAAATTGGTCCGATAGTTTCGTTTATGGCAAGCTCTTAAAAACGATTTTATTTTTGTTTTAAATCATCTGAGATGCTTTGAATTTTCAGTTTTTGTTATCGTAAGAAACAATTCATCGTAGTTTCAAATATTACAATCACGTTAACGTTGTTTTCAATATGAAAACGGAACGTTTGAGCTCGTCAAAAATAATTTCATTTTCCATAAGGGCGGAGTGATGGGGCGGGCCCCTCGCTCGTTATTCCGACTACGCGCCATGTAACGTCTTTTCCCGAGCTAAATATGTATTAAATTGTCATTCAAATTTTACTATCACGACAATAACACGATGCTTTGAAATATTGTAAGAATAAGGTTCGTAGTGCACTTATTTTTTCAATATTTTTTGCGTTTATCTTTTTTTTATTAAGTACGTACGTACGTAGTAATCAATCAGACACATCGTTAGTACGAGTAAAATGTACTTTAGAGGAGATCAGCAACTTTTGTATAATGACATTTAGGGTAGGTATGCAAAACGGCTACTTTTTGCATGACTCAGGGTACTGGTATTCTCCTTGCAGAATGTACCAGTATTGCATACTCCAGTGGACAAAGAAAGTGTTAAACTACACTTATTGTCACATTCACGTGCCATATAAATTCCAATTTTATGTAACGGCCCTATATTCATGGGTAATGCGTTTTAGTTTCGATCAAATGACTCGGTAATGAGTTTAGGGCGTGCTGATTTCCATTTTCAAGATGAATATTTATTTGGGTTTTATTACAGTAGGTAAAGTGCTTTGGAAGTTTATTCAAAAGCTTTACGCTGTAGATAGAGCTTAAAGCTGTTAACATAATTTTGCAGTTCATTGTGCGAACTAAAGCGATAGTATTAGTTAAGTGATTAAGCCACGCTTTGTACTTGAAAAGGAGGGCTTGAGTCTACTGACCTATTTTGTTAGCCTTACTGACGAATTATTCAGCAAAATTTGGAAATTTCGGCTAACGGTCACAGTCAAAAAATTCGGGTCACCCTGATTTAAATAATAGAAGTAGGTGTTTTTCAATATTTGACACTTGTTTCATTTACATAATAAGCTGTATTAGCAATATCCGTTAACCCATCATAAAAATATTATTATCCAAAAATAATGATTTATGCGATATCTCACTCCGTTAACGTCATTATTTTTCATGTGTTTTTACGAGTTCGATCCAAATCTGAAATTGCTGTTATTTTTAGTGTTCATTTGCAGCTAATATCTAAAATTAAAAAAGATCAAAACGGGATTCAATAATTTCACAACCCTGGAGTATTTTAGAAAATATGGCGGTATTTCACGGACCCCAATTTATCGTCCGCGAGTGTACTTATATTGTGTATTGGAAGCCTTTAAAGCTACAGAATGCCTCAATTATCATGACTAGTAGGTACAATATTAATGGTTTAACAAGACTTACAGCGTTTAATGTTCTTAAGATTGGCACAAATTGTAATAATTACAACGCTAATTATTAGCGTGTTACGTTGAATACTTTGTGTCATTTTCTGATACACAAAATATAAAAAAAGAATGCAGAATTTTGAGTTGTATTTAATGTAAGTACATCATTCATTCAACGGCAAATGAATGTCAGAAAAACGCTTTTCAAATCGCATGAAGATGGGACATTATTTACACCTGACTAGCTTCTTAGGACATTTAACTAAACGATAATGTCGTGACGCGAGCTGAAGCTGATAGTGAGACAATGCCGAATTATTGCATTGTTACTCAGTCCGCTGAATTGGATCTAGTAGATTGCTCAGATATTAGTTAATCCTAAATATAGTCTCGAGCTTTTGCTCACCAAGTGTAATGTATGTGTGTAGAAGTTGTAAAGAAGTCATTTCTATTAGAATTAACGCCAGTAGAATAAAAAAATCTATTAATGATAATGCTAACGAAAAGGCATGTGACATAGAAGCCATTGGCGTTATGCAAGTTTTATAATAGTGTTATGTTAACGCCAGTATATAAAAACGATACATATAATTAATTATGTACTAGTAGCTATTTGCTACTTTCATTACCAAAATAAAAGAGCTCTTACGTTTAATGAACACGCAGTAATAATTAGACTAATACATATAAAGGCGATAAAGGCAAATACGACGCAATATTGGTAATGATAATGTCTTATATTAGACCTGACAATAGCTCTTAATAGACTGTTAACTGAAATAGACTGGTCACAGCTTAAAAGCCGACAGTTCATCAACGCCAAACGGGTGACGCAATTGCATGTAATATTACACCACAGTAAGTACGCTGTGTAGATGCCAGGGTGAACAAGTTAAAGTGGCAATAATAGACAGGGTGTATAGCTTGAAGAACCGATGGCGGATCGATAAAGATTCTCAAATAGAGACCATGAACTGGAAGACGCAGTATGCCCCCCCACAAGATGACCTGGGCGTAAAGCGTCAAAAAGCGTACGACTGTCCGTTGTGGAAGTCTTAGGTGGAGACTTATGTTCAGCAGCGGACATCTCAAGGTGGAAATGATAAAGTGCGCTTTTACGCATGTCCTGAAGCATATGCTGAATTGCAAAACACACCGATGAATGTAATTCGGGTCCCCCACGGTCCCCACGCGATTGTTTTGCCTAAACGGTTCCGTCGGCAGACAATAGGCTACAGGATCATTATTAACACCTGAGTTACTTTATAGGACATTAAACTAAATAATGATGTGACGTCTAAACTTCGAGCCGACAGTGAGACAATGCTTAATTACTACATTGTTAAAAGGAACTTTGAAGTAAATGTACCAGAACTGATAGAATCAATAATTTGCTTAACATGATATTAAATGGTTTCGGTTGAATTACACGTTCCAAAATACATATACTCGTACAGTAGCGTCTACATACTTACTATGAATACTATACGACAATATAAATACCTACTTTTATAAATGTCAAATTTTTTTTTGGTAGCTGACAAACTCGCAGCCCTTATGGATTGTCGGACCGGGTGGTCGGCCGTGGCGTTCCCTGGGAACCAGGTCGCTAGCCGGGCCACCCCGAGGGGTCGGACTGGGTGGGTGCCGGGTGCGCCTGGGGTCGAACCAGGTCACCTTGTCCCGGTCCACCTAGGTGTCGGACTAGGTGGAAGTAGTATATGTAGTGTTAGCGTTATAAACACTTCGATAGTGTGATGCAGAACTGTATGGGAATTGTGCCGTTTGTATAGGCGTTGATGTAAGCGCCATCTGTCGTTGAATTGCTGTAACTGTCTTCTTCTTCCAACGAGTGTCGCTAGGTGGTAGTGTCGCACATACTCATCTCATGTATTTAATACTGAAATAGATCGAAAACATTGTACTTCTATTATATTAGTCAGTTATCATCAAATGCTTCTGAGGTCAATGACTGGTTAGTTAATGAATAGAAAAAAAAATTGCTCTGACCGAGAATCAAATCTAATACTATCTACGGAGAACTCCAAACTATCTATCGTAACGTTAAATTATTATACTCCTCGTGTCAATATGGCACACCAAATCACAAATGAAGAAAGTCCATCACAGATTCACACATACATAGTGTAGTTTCATTTCCTCTGAGGTTTCTCTATTAGAACTCAATTTATCGACATATTACGGTAGTTCGCTGGTTGGGAACTTTTAGAGAAAACACAATAAATCCCGCACATAATAGTGTTAATAAACGGGCTCCCGACCTAGCTCTTTCATCTGGATTCGGTTGTAAATCTAAGGGAGACGAGTGGTAGGGCTGTCAGCGAAGAAAACAATTGTTTTTTTTTTGTCATTCGGACTTGCAGACTAAAAAGAGCGAACCTATTATAAAAGATAGTGTAAACTGTGTAAAATCTGTAAATAATTCAATCTCAATTTTTACAGCACACACATATCTACGAACGCTAACAAGAAGGTGGATAATACAACCAGTAGGCTTATGATGCTACGCTTTGTCGCGCGATAAATAAATGATAAAGCATTTGTCACGATTTATCATGTATTTATCGCGTGACAAAGCGTAGCATCATAAGCTTACGGGACATTATTATACTCCGCGCAAAAAATAAGTAAATAGGTACGCATAACGGCACGTTTAGCTCAGTGGAAGTGCCACCGCCTACGAAGCTAGGTCCCGGGTTCAAATCCTGGTAAGGGCAAATATTTGTGTGATGAGCCCGAGTTAGGGTTGCCAGATTGAATTAGCCTATTATCGGGAGCAGGAAACAATATGTCGGGATTTTGAGACTTTGGTCGGGTGATGCCCCGCGGGCTCGACGCTCGACCTTTTTTAGCCTGAAAGAACAGAAATTTTCGCTGGCCATACCACCGTCAGTGGATCGGACTAAGTTTAAAATGAAGTCGTTTGTCGGGAGATTTTTTTCTTTCAAAAAATCGGGAGAATCTCGCCAATTCCCGACCATCTGGCAACCCTAGCCCGAGTATTTGTTCCTGAGTTATGGATATTTTCTATCTAATTAAGTATGTATATCGTCGTCTAGTACCCATAGTACAATACAAGCATTGCTTAGTTTGGGACTAGCTCGATTTGTGTAAGATTGTCCCCCGATATTTATTATTTATAATCCGAGGGGTGATTAACATCGAAAGAATAGTGCATTCAAAGAACTTCAGTTTACTTGCTTTCGTTTACATGTAGATAAATTCTTAAGGTTGATTTTGGTATAAATTAAATATCTCGTGATAATTTACTTATTTTATTTGTTCGTTTAAATCACTTCAGCTGAAATCTACTTAATAAATTGTAACTAACGAGGTTATTCACGGCCAAAGTGAATTATCAATTCAATTAACGTACTTAACTGCTCCTCATAAATCTACCTGAGCTTCTATTCAAAATTAAGGTACAACGTGATTAGAACTGGGATATTACTGGTATAAAAAATTAAGTAAGAGAGAGTAGAAAATTTTCACATGTCTCTAACACTGGGCCCAGGTGTATATTTACTACGTTAAGTGACAACCCTGCTCACTAATAAGCATTACCGGGCCGATACAAACCCGGGAACACTAGCGTTAAGGTACTGCACCTCAACTGGGAATTTACTACCCACTCGACGGCTCGGGTTCTAAATTGGGAAAAAAATCGGATCCGGATCGGGTGCTTTGCGTAAGTAGGTAATTGTATACAAATAACAATATGACTCATTTGGATCGATTTTTGTCGGTTGATACGAGCGACGGTTAATATGTCGTATGTATGTATGTATGTAAATATTTTATTACACATAAAATCATACAGAAACAGTAAAAAATCAAGGTAAGATATGCTCTATTATTATTTTTGGTGATTTTACGCAAAATCCCAGTACTAAATAAATGTAGGTGACAATAATAATGGTTTATCATTACTTTTTTACTTTAAAAGTGTTATGGCTTCAAGCAATAGTAAAAGCTCTACGTACTTATTGTATATTTTGGTTACACTTCCGAAACAGTAAACTAAACAATAATCAGCATCTAAAAACTAATTTCGTTCACGAGATACCAAACGAAATGGCATGAAATCGTCTATCAAGGTTATTGGTGGTTCAAATATCCTTAAACTACATCTAACTACGAAGTAGAAATAAGACAGTAAACCCCCGCTAGACGCGCTGTTATTAGCTTGGGCGGTAGTAACATGATCCAACTAATCATACTTGAGAGGTTAACATTGCTTGTTATAAAGGGACTAAAGGCAATTCTTATTACTGCAATCCTAATAAAATTATACGTTACGACTAGTTATTTAAAAACACAGAGTTTAAGAATGATAAGCAGTAAAATATTCTGAACTTATAATGCCAATATGACGACCTAGATAGAATCTATAGACTTATTAATTTCACTCATTTAAAAGCAAAAGGGACTTAATCTCGAAAAAACATTATACGACGTCCATGGTTCCGAAGAGACTGGAGAGGCATGTGTCAACATCTTTTACCCGCGCGAGTTACTACCCGAAATACTCGCACTTGGTCTTGATTATCACTTTGCATTTATTAGGGACCGTCGGAAACGTCGAGGTAATATCATGTTTTTACGTTAAGTCCCGTTTCTTTATAATAATGATTAGAGACCGGATTTGAAGTAGCGATCTCAATATTAATATGGATATGACTGGTATAACTTACTATTTTTTCTACACACAAAAATAATGTAACTTATCGGAACAAAAAAGTAAAAACCTTTTTGGAAGCTTTTGTAAATATTGGGCAAAAATTATGGTGATAATAAATAAAAACATTGGTTGTTAATTTTTGAAATTTAAGATCTTCTTCTTTAATATTTCTTCTGCACAATGCACAGTAAAAATTAAGACCTTATATAACCAACATGATATGTATTTAACAAATTGCACTAGTCATATCCATATTAATATTGAGATCGCTACTTCAAATCCGGTCTCTAATAATGATCGTATAGAATTGTCATGTACCTACTGTATTTAAATGTGTCAAAATATTGAAAAAATATCCAGATGTGAGCGAATGGAGTAACTAAGTAGGTAACACTATGACTAAGAAAAGTAACTGAATATCTATTATTTACAAATAATTGATGATCTAATATATGTTTTTGATGGGATTCCTTTTATTGATGAATCTATTATATAATATAAACACCTTTTACGCTGACAGTGCGCTTAGATATAGTTTGTACAAACTCTAAGACCAAATGCTGTCAAACGAACGCAAGCCAAAAACTACCTTATAATCAGAGCATAACGTAGTTTTTGGCTTGCATTCGTTTGACAGCATTTGGTCTTAAGAGTTCGTACGGACTATACAACACGGACTATGACAAAATTCGGTTGTTACCTACGTTTTTTACGGGGTCGTGTAATTCTCACTAGTCCCTGTTTTTAATCAGTTTGCATGCATCCCAGTGAGTAATACCTGTACAAATTCAGTAAATCCGCAAAGCACGGGCGGATTCATTCCAGCGACAAAGTTCCCTTTGAGCGTTGCAATCGCGTATGAAAACCGAACCTTTTACATTCCAAATAAAATCCTGGGAAAAACTAACGAACACGGACATGTTAACATGGGATATTTTATTCATATTTCGAAAGGTGAAACGATTTTTTTGTGACACAAAGGACGTACTTTTGGACTTCCTTACTCTTTTAACGAAAAATTGTATACTATTTTTTAAAAGTCAATTATCGTTTATTTTGCTAATTCGCTGGGTGCGCGATGACAGCGCCAACTAGCGGTTACAAATACGGCGGACTTTTTTTTTGTGTTTTGTGGCTTTTGCTGCAAGGCACTTTGCCAACTAAAAACGTAAATTTCGCTAGTAAAAAGTGACAGCTGGTCTGCCGAAAGTTCCTTTTTTGGCCATGACGCGCGCTGCGATCGTTTCGTGGTTCCCCCACCTTATACTTCGCACCCAGCGAATAGGTCTCAAGGGATCTTTTACAGATCTGATTCGAGCAGCGCTAAGCATAAACGGCGATTGCACATGATTGCGATAAAATTTTATAGTACCTAATACTCGTATAAATACAACATGCAAATAACTGGATAGGGTTTTTTTTTGCGTTGTACCCAAATATATAATATAGCGTCCGGATCTATTACATTGGCTAAGCATCAAAATAAAAAAAAAACATAGTTTTTTTTTCTTGAATAAACTTATATTTTTATTCTGATGAACGTGTATTACCTATATACTTAAGTTGAGGTTAAAATTCTTCATAAGCCAAGTAAATAGATCGGTTTTAAAATTAAAATTTACTTTGTTCCGTAAATTATAAATACTTATACTAATGGGATCACTGATCAAAGAAAAAAAATCAATAAAGAGACGGTAAGATAGCAATTTAGTCTATATCAGACCAAGTAGTGGATAAAACTATATTCTCAGCAGGGATAGGAGTAAGTGGTGAAAAAGAAGAAAGTCCCCTTGCTCGGCAGTAGCCAACTATCGAAGTGCGTTTTCCATGTCTTGAATTAATTCGTAACTTTTCATTCATCATATCGCTTTGTAATGACCTAACAAATTGTAATATTCAAATGGTTTATTTATTAGAACACATACAAATATATAGTTTTAATTATTATATACAAAAAAAACTGAAATATAGACCTTCAGGGCCGAGTTTTTAGACAATTTCGTGTACCGTTCGGCGTTGAGACTCAAGGGTCTTGATGTAAATAGCTGGTCTCGGTTAAAATAGCTAAAGGGTTGGTCAACTCACAAGAAACCGAGAGCTGGTAGCTTCCACGCATAACGTATACGTACTTATAGTGATTTAGCGAGGAAACGCTGCCAACATTTTTGAAACCATGCCGTAGGAGCCTAACTTTTTACACGACTGCCCAAAGAAGGAGTGTTATTAGACATAATATTTTTAGTTCTAGGTGTACATTATTAGTACAACATACCAGGAGTGACTCACTCCGCGATTTCACCGCATGGCCTCGAGGCCTCCTGTACCTAGGGTGTCTTAGCCAGCGACCAGAAAGAGCACGCGTTAGTACGCGTTATGCGATAGAGAGACTGCCGGATGCGGTGCGTTCCGTACCTACTAAGTTATGAAACATTGAGCAATAATGAAGTGAACAGATAAAAGAAAATACGTTTTATGCCACACCTGGCCATAAAGCGACTTTTTCCGCACGCTGCGCGTACAAAAAAAAGTTACAAGATTTTTTTACATCCAATAGGCTCGGGTTCTCAAATCTCAAATCGATCGCGGCAGTAGTTTCTGAGATATCTGGCTGTGACAGACGGACAGACAGTCAGAGTCGCACCATAAGGGTTCCTTGTTTACCATTTTGGTACGGAACACTAAAAATGGGTTGCTCCTAACAAGATCGTGATAGTTATAATTATAATCAAGCATTTTGATTCCATACGAGCCTAACAAGACGTTAGATGCACCAACTATGATGATATTGATTGTTTATCATAGTGCAATTAACAAGTTCTGATTTGATTCAACAAACATAGATGTAATATTGTCTTCGGTTTCCGCGATTATTTTTATTACTATGAAACATAGATGTACCTCTATAAGGTAACTAATTAAACATGATCGAATCATACAGGAAGAAAATAATGATAGAAACAAGGAATATATTTGTTAAAATTACCAAGATTCTAAATTATTGTTTTAATCACTAATGAAAAGTTCTCACGCTCAAACCAATCACTCCCTCTCGTTATTAAGGCTCAAGAGAGACGTGGCTCGACCACGTGTGTATATGACGTGGTCTGATCCGGTACACGGCCCGGCCGCTTCTAATCATGTTTATTATTATTTATATTGTAATGAGAGCAAAATCTGCCCAAACCGGAATATTTTCACAATAAAATCTGTCAGTGAATATTTTAAAAGTTCTCACGCTCAAACCAATCACTCCCTCTGCGAGACGTGGCTCGACCACGTGTGTATATGACGTGGGCTGATCCGGTACACGGCCCGGCCGCTTCTAATCACGTTTATTATTATTCATATTGTAGTGAGAGGAAAATCTCCCCAAACAGAAATATTTTCACAAAAAAATCTGTCAGTGAATATTTTAAAAGTTCTCACGCTCATCAAACCAATCACTCCCTCTCGTTAATAAGGCTCAAGCGAGACGTGGCTCGACCACGTGTGTATGTGACATGGGCTGATACGATACACGGCCCGGCCGCTTCTAATCATGTTTATTATTATTTATATTGTAGTGAGAGGAAAATCAGCCCAGACAGAAATATTGAAAAAAAAAATCTGTCAGTGAATATTTTAAAAGTTCTCACGCTCAAACCAATCACTCCCTCTCGTTATAAGGCTCAAGCGAGACGTGGCTCGACCACGTGTGTATATGACGTAGGCAGATCCGGTACACGGCCCGGCCACGTCTAATCACGTTTATTATTATTTATATTGTAGTGAGAGGAGAAACTGCCCAACCCGAAATATTTTCATAAAGAAATCTGACAGTGAATATTTTAAAAGTTCTCACGCTCTAACCAATCACTCCGTCTCGTTATTAAGGCTCAAGTGAGACGTGGCTCGACCACGTGTGTATGTGACGTGGGCTAATCCGGTACACGGCCCGGCCGCTTCTAATCGCGGCTACACGGTTATTCCATTTGCATTCCCTGTTACAATTTGCGTAGCCTGAGATACGTTAACCTATCGATCGTGGTAAAAATACATTTGTGTTTGCGTTTAGTGGCATGGTTGAACTAGATGAGAGAGAATGAAGTACCAGATAACTTTGACAGTACTTGCTTATTTAATGGTAGAAAAAATAACGACAATTGCACTTGCATGATGCTGCCCTTAGTATGATTAGCAATTCGAGTATACTATTTAATAATTTAAGAAAATATATGCATGAATGTGAACCAAAATACTATTTAAGTTGTACATTCTATTTATGCAAAAAGATTAATTAAAATCAATTCACAAACATTTATAAACAGAACTAGTGGAATATAAAACCGTTTCCTTTTATCGGTGGAAGACTTGTCATTTTGTTGGCTAAGTAATGAAAAACAGTTTTTCGACGAAAAGTTGAAATGAAAATAAGTCTAGTGCGTTCTTTCAACGCCTTCATAAAACAATATTAGAGCTAAACAAGGTACCACAGAGTTTTACAACTAAATTAAATCAAATTTCTAAAACGACGCCCCACAAACAGGATCCATCTCGTCATGATGTTTAAGGACAAAGAAGACACGCGTTTGTTTTACGACCACCCTTATCTGTTGGGTCCTAACTTTGTTGGTCATATGGGGGTTTGCGAATGGGGACCCTTATCTAAATATTAGCTGTTGTTTATCCGTATTGTCCTTTTATTCTAGCAACGTAGTCATATCTCTGAGCTTGGCTATCGGTCATGCATATAAACGTGATCGAATATTTTCAGATAAGTGTATTAGAAAACTCAGGTATCTAAACCACAAAAATGTGACGTAGTTGGAAGACTCTGTGACATTCAGTTAAGGTCGAATTTCGCTTGTTTCATTCGTCATGTTTATGCGGTTATGGTATAGAATGCTTGGCCGACATGCATTATTGTGAAATGTAAGTTATTTGGATTTTTGAAATATTAAAGGTATTTTTATGTAAGTTACGATTTCGTAAAGAGTAGTAATTCGAAAAGATCAATAGGTGTTTCAAGAGTGTTTTTTTTATATTCTCTTCGGTTTCCGCACTTGTCACTCATTGTAATAAATAATACCTACTATGTAATAAAGGTCGCGTCGAGATACAAAATGAAATAATATTCGCAATTTAATACTTTTGTATGATACTTTATGAAACTGTTAAAACACGAGTGTGGTTTTATGAGACGAACCGAAGGCAAGTTTCTTAATTAGATCGACGAGTGTCTTTAAGGCATAATAATGTACAGTTGCGTACATTACTTTATCTACATTACACACATATTATAAATACGATACGCTGATGTCTACGGGAACCGGGAAGAATGTCCGCCATTGTACCTACCACAACGGCCGACCAGATTTCAAATAATTACCAACTAAATATTCTTACACAATAACATTTTTTTTATGTTATTATGTTTTTTTTATTTTAAAATGAAATGTCAATTGCATACAATTTTGACAAATCTCGCACGTTACTAGACTTCGCACGATATGGTAGTTGAGGTCGACTCTGGTTTGTGTCTGCATAAAAAAAGTACGGTTGCGTGACATGAGTAATGCGTTTCATTTACCGTCATTTGACATTTTTACTTTGCGGTTTCTGAACACATCAGCAGTCCATGTAACTCGTGTAATTTTAGTATGAAACTCACCTGTCTGCTCGTTTCATAAACCCACGCTCGTATTTTGAAACCTTTTATTATGTAACAGTCACATCACCATCATTTCAACCCATATCCACCCACTGTTTAGTAAAAGCCTTTTCAATTTCACGCTATTTGCCCAGCACTGTGTTAGTCTGATCCAACTGACTTCCAGATCTCATCTGACAAACGAGCTGGAGGTCTGGCCTAGTCTTGCCTACACTCTGTAGAGTCGGACTACGCTAAGTCTGCAGAAGTCGAAAAACGGTTTTATTTCAAGAAACACACACAAGATGATTAATCAGTGTTGATACTTGGCAAATATCTTTTAGTTTAATAAGTATATAATGTGTCTACCTATCTACGGAAATAAAAATTTAGGACAGTCTTGCACAATCGATCTAGTTCTAACCAAACTAAGCAATGCTTGTATACATGTACATATATAAATATAATACAGAATTATACTGTAAACACCATATTATAATAACCGGAAAAATTATTCCCCATGTTGCCATATTTATATTTTTGAATAAAACTTTTTTCGACCTCTGCAAGCTTAGCGTAGTCGCACTATAATCATATTTAATCATCTACCGTCATTCCATGGCAAGATCGCCAAGTGTCCTGCCCATCTCCACTTGAATTGAGTTATAGTTCATCCGGCGCCGTAAGAGTAAAAAAACATAAAACTTGTGACAATAGCATTATTACTTCGAAAGGTGACAAGTACGAAGTAGTGAATTTCGACCTAAACGCTTTCTATTAAAGTTCAAAATGCTTTTTATGTTTTAAATACAAAAGGTATCTTTACACCTGCATAGTGTTGTCAAAATTGTAATAAGTGAGTAAAATATTAAAACATAACCATAAACCACTAAACCAGATTCAACGGAATAGGTAATAGTTGAAAATTCCCGATTGTTGCAACCCTACCCTCCAATGTTTTTTTTATTGCATTTGCAATTTTTGCGCTGTCATTTGATATTGTACCTTAGTACTAACTATTACGTTAGCTTTTTGTATACGTAAGAAATCACTTACACTCTTTCTATAATAGATAACCAATTAGCTCATCTTTATGACTCTTTACTCTTAAGTCGGCGGTCAGACTATAACTTTGGTCTTGTGCCTTACAGTCACAATCACATGAATGTAACCTAATAGATTTATACTGGCAGATAAAAAATAAAATGTAGCTGTCGTTAATCGTTTCTGTATACGTTGCCTAACATGGTCTGAAGTAATAAATATTTTAAATAGATATTTAATATGAATTTATAACATTAACAACTATAATTACAAGGAGTGTCTTGTAAAAACCCTATGTGTACGAATTACTTTTATGAAGTTAATCAAAGCTTTCAAAATGATCATTTACGGGTACATAATAATAAAAGCTAAAAACGTCCATTCTCTTCGTAGGCTTGTAGTGGCAGAATGCATAGTGATTTAATGCATCGTATACGTGCCAGTATTCTGATCGGTGAGATGAAAGGAATTTCGGCATGCATGCACTCAAATATTAGCAAGCAGTACAAATACGGTTTTCTCTATACTGGGAGAAGTATTTGTATATATTAAATATATTGTCGTCTAGTATCCATAACACAAGCCTTCTTGAGCTTACTATGGGACTAGTTCGATTGGTGTAAGATTGTCCCCTAATATTTATTTATTTATTATATTTCGTTCTTATTTCATCACGTCACTTAGTGATCATCAGTTTCAATCCTTTCACAGAAATCGATTTGACTAGCTCTGTTTACTTAATACTCAAGACTTATTAAAAAGAAAAGTTAAACATTACATCATTTGGTACCACAAAAACGAAAAACATTAAGTACTGTAAAAATATTGAAATTGGTATACATGCCTATACAAATGTAGAAGTTCCCTTAGGCGAAGAACACACTGAAATCGCCCGTCGCCGCGATTTTTTCCGTGTAGGTGCGCATAGTAGTTGCGAGTCGCCGCAATTTACGCGCCAGTGTGCGCCACCCCGCGATTTTTCTATACAAATCGATGATTCTACATACAAAGTTGAAAATCGCTGAGTCGCGTGTCGCCGCGATTTTCGCTGCAGTGTGAGATCCGCCTTAACTAATGAATCCCATCACCAAAGCTAGGTTTGTAACCAAATACACGATTTACGATAAAAAATACTGAAATTGCTATAAATGTGCTCGTAATATTAGAGACATACGCTCAATTTCTCATGGATCTCATCAAACGTTAAAAAAAGACGCCAATCAGTTACAGGTGAACAAGGTACGAAATGAGGCTTTACCGCAGATGAAGTTGAAGATGCAAGTTATGAACTTAACTACAATATCAGAGTCAATTCGCTGTGTTGGACAAACACGAGTTTCAACAATTATAAGTATACCTACCTGCAGAGAAAATATTCCTAAATTTTGTGTCCCCACGTCGAAGTACGAATATGTATTCTTAAAAATACGAATTATTGAAAGAAATACATAATAGAAAGTCACTGTAAACCAAGTAGGTATTACTATGCACTTACTTTTTCTAGAAGACATGATTGTCGCAAGAAAATGTTCAACACTAATAAAAAGAAAATGCATCTATCATGAACATGGCAATCACACAGTTTGTGCGCGTCTATAACGAACAACCGGTTCAAAAGCCCCTTTGTTTAAGGAATAATAAAAGGGAAATCGTGACAACTGTAAAAAATCGCAAAGTGGGAGTTGAGTAACAATCCAAAAGCCCCGACTCTGAAAATGAATGTCGGTGAGCTAAGGAAGTAACTCAAAGGACAACAAAGGATGAAATTTCTTCGGTTTGTTATGAGGAGTTGTAAGTATATGTACAACATTTGCTCAAAGATTGCGTTCCTATTTAACTTCGAGCTTACCTTTGCAAGAATTTGAAATGTTAGCATAATGTAAAGCATTCTGTGAACGTTAAAACGGTATAGCATCTCATTAAAAACATTTCCCCAATGTCGAAAGTTACAAAAATCTCCAACAAAAGGTGACAATTTACATATTTAAATTGACGAGCCACAAATATACAATTGAGGCAGCAATTATACCGGCCTTTTTAGCCGACCTCTCGACTCTTTTATGCTCTCCCGACAGGCGAAGACATAGTTTTAATTGGAGTCGTTTCGAAGCACGCAGAGTCTTTTAATTAAAATTTCAACTTTTAATATTTAAAAAGAGCACGGTGTCCTGGGATTCACCGCTATTGCTGTAACTTACGCCGGGGAATATTTTCTTGCATTAACCTCTCAGAGTTTGCATAAAAAGACTGATTTATTTACTTTTCCGCATTTAATCCTATCAAGCGCTTGACTTAAAAATATTGCAGTTTGAACATTGCATTTGTTGCAGGAGAATATTCGTAATTTATGATTGACGAGCTTTTAATGAAATAGTTTTGTATGCAAATAAATGGTATTACTAAAGCCACAAAATAATAAGGACTTGTAACTTCAATTTTTGCCGATGGCCAAACAAGTATCAAGTTGACTAAAAACAAATGATAATACAATTTAGAAATGTCTAAGGTGGTTGCAGCTTTTCACAATTCAGTTACGGAATCAATTCGATTATGCACTCGGCTCACTGTATCGTGGGTGGGAGGAAGTTTAAACAACTTCGTGATTTATTGGCGCAGTAAAACTATCTCAGTATTTAGTGTGCGGTTAGAGCGTCACTCTTATCAGTAAAACTTCCCTACTTTGCTAACTTTCGTCTCAGGGCATTAGGCGCTTGCGTGAACAGAATTTCCAACTAAGTAAACATTTTGACACGTCTCGTAAATCCTGAGGTGTTTTCATTTATGACTACTCGAAATTTTACTTTAAGACTTACGGAAGGTAATAAAACGGGGGTATGTAAATGAAGCTGAATACATTTGAGGTGATGCGCAAGTTTGTGGTTATTATCTTATGTTTCATAAAATAATTCAGTTTTAGAACTATTTGAATATTTTCAAACTTCCCCTGCATTACGGGATAGACTTTGAATGCAAATTTTCGAGCATATTTTAACGTTATCCGTCTGTGAGATTTTCGTCGCACTGATGTATTGGCGTTAAAATAAAAATACAGCTTCATAGGAATATTCTTGTACCTATATCACAGTATCCTCCTCTGTTTTAATCTTATTTTAACTGTCGACTTGCTTGGTAAGTAATCATCAAAATATAGATATAATCGAGTGCTCAATACAGGTCAAAAGAAACCCAATTAATTGTATCACCTTTTCAAAACATTGTGCTGAATTCTGCGTAACTTTGACTTATTGAAATCTCGCAAAATTAAGCGTGTCACATTGTTAATAAATTGTAAATTAATCTAGAAAGGCGTGATAACTGAGCCATCTGAGTTTAATTAAGTACGCCATATAAACACGTTTAGAACCGAAGTCGAAGAAGACCTGAGAGCTTTTATGTAGTGACAAAGTGAGTCCCCTTTGAAGCTGTGTAATGGAGCTCACGAATTAAGGAGTTTTTCAAGGAGGGAAATGTAAATGTTTTGCCAAAGGCACCAGTGCCAGGTATAATTTAATTTCATTTGGGGAAGGGGGGTTGATTATAAATTTATGTGAGGGTTGACGTCGCGAGAACCCTACTTGTTATTCGCTGAGCGCGCTATTTTATCGACTAGTCTCTGATGAGGCTGACATGTACACGATTAACATTTTGGAAATGGAGTTGAGCTTTATAAAATACAATGTTTGCGTAAAAAATAGTTTTCTGAATACATTATTCTTGTTTTTTTAACGTTAACTGTATATCTAAGCCAAAATGGTGTCATATTTTAAAAATTAAGCTATAACAATCAGAAATCAAAGGATTTCAGCATATTTACTTGTGATATGCGATTTCTTTTTTTTTTTTAATTTTAATTCCATAATTACTACACTTTCGTTTTACACATGACGGCATTTTTTGCATAAATCTGGTAGTCATGTGAAGCTCGCATGCCCGGGGGTGACTGCGTATGAGTATAGTTGACATTTGGATTATATCTAGTGCTACATTTTAGGAGTGATTGTAACCTAACTACCTATAAAATATCATTGCAAAGCGGTAAATTATTTCCAAATTAAACCTTAGGGGACCTCAAGGATTTCAGTTTATTAAAATGCTTTAAAGTCCTTCAAATGACTCCCTTGACACTTGTTTCACGAAACAAACATTGCCACTTAATGATCATTTAATTATACCTCCGGACCGCTGGGCTAGTAAAATTTCACGAAACTAAGTTATTTATTGTGGGCGTGTTCTGTCAGAATATGTTTAAGGTGAATAGAGTAGGCCACTTTTCCATAAAAACATAAAGAGGGTCATCTCTTCCTTCTACGGCATCAATTACGCTTGAAATGTATTTTATTTTATAGCTTGTTACTTTCATTTTATTTGCGCGAAATGACATGAGATCTCTCAGAAAGGCAAAAAAAGTACATTACTTACATAACTAGGGTGGTAATACAAAGAAAGTCCGAGATCGCAGAACTTTGCAGCCCGAGCTGAAAGCGAGGGACGTAAATATGCGATAGAGGGCTTTCTTTATTACCTCCAGTGTTGTGTACATCATTTTATGTCTACACTTGGCCAGAAAGCGGCTTCTTCCGTATGCTCAAAAGTCACATTATGGCCAGGTGTAGCATAAAGTATATTATCATTTTAGCAAATAATGCTAATAGAAGGCGCTGATTTTAAAGGCCCAATTACGCGTTAATTCTGCTTTTTTGACACTTCTATAAAATAAAACACATTACAAACGTAATTGATGCCGTAGAAGTAAGTGATGACCCTCTTTATCTTTGTATGAAAAAGCGACCGACTCGAATCACCTTAAGGCCTTCTACGCGGTACTTGGGGGTGGGGTTTGAAAGGGGTGAGTAGTATTAATGTATCAGTGTAGGTAATGGCCAATTAAATGAATTTTAAACGACAAAGACTTCTAAATGTTTTATTGAAAGCGAAAATCGAATCAGCGACATAATTGGTAGTTCACCTGTGTTAGCCCGGAAAGTTGGAGATGCAGGTTTGAACCCCGCCCGATGCATATCATTTTTCAATATACACTTTCAATAATAGTACATAACTGCAGAGGCCGGGAAGTAAGGGGTAGCCGGCCGAGTACATATAAATGGCCGAGCGAAAGCGAGGCTAGATAGTTACGAGACTGGCAACGCCATTTCCCGCCAAGGCATGTAAGTATAGTGCTTTTCTCAAATATGCAAAGAATTTAATTAAGAACACTCCAAAAAATCTAATTTTATTTTTTAGAGACACTAAAACTAAAGTAGATAAAAAATTTAATTACAGAATGAAAAATGTTCAATTTCCTCTACAAAAAACTGTTATTTGTTATGTTCATGACGATTTTATATAAATAAAACTCCAAATATAGCATACAGCGTTTATTAGGGTTCCGTACCAAAATGGTAAAAAAGGAACCCTTATGGTGCGACTCTGTCTGTCTGTCTGTCTGTCTGTCTGTCTGTCTGTCTGTCTGTCTGTCTGTCTGTCTGTCTGTCTGTCTGTCCGTCTGTCACAGCAAGATATCTCAGGATCTACTGATGCTATCGACTTGAAATTTGAAATAGTGTTAAGAACCGCTAACCCGAGCTTATAGGATGTAAAAAAAATCTTGTAACTTTATTACTTTTTTTTTAAAGGGGTCCGTAATGAAACTTTGCAAATTGAAAGTAGGGCTATTATATCGAGTGAGGTATTAAATGAAAGGGCTTAATTTGTAGATTAAAATAGTATTTTTGTTTTTTTTTTTAAATAAGTAGTTTTTGATTTATGGCGAAAAACGTTAAAAAAAATACCGTTCCCCCCCTATTATCTTCGAAGTTACTTAACAGAAAAATCTGTAATAATTACCAATTATTAATGTCATCCTATATATTACAGGAAAAATATAACGGTTTTCCTAACTTGCACTGTTTTTGAGAAATTTGCAAAAATCTTAACACATACTTATTTGCTCCTACTAAACTAATCGCCATATAGTTTTTATTGAACTATTCATGTATCTACTTATGAGTTTGTACGGAACCCTCGGTGCGCGAGTCCGACTCGCACTTGGCCGGTTTTAATTTTTTAATGACTGAACGCCGTGATGCCGTCACAAATAAACGTGGAATGGAAATTACAAAAAAAGCACATTGCAGGCCTAGGCCGGCAATGTTGTATGAAATTCCATTAAATGCCAAGCGTCAAGCCGCACCGGAAACGAGGTACTTTGCGGCCTATTATATTATAAGGCACGTACTCGCAATGGCAACATTTCATTGCATGTTTGAGAAAAAGCATTTTTTACATTAGAAATTACGCACCAAAAGCAAAAGCGTACCAACAAAAATGCCGTATCTGTACAGCCAAACATGTCGACTATCACAACCATCTTCACACGTACGCCAGTAAAATTTCAAACTAGAAACGCACACAACATTATTTCCATTCTGTATGGTTACCACTTTAATCCAATCGCTTAGAGAATCTTGGCACAAGTAGAAGCGGGCAGGGGGTTTAATCGGGATATTGCCATGTCGATGGTCGATGCATTAGAAAAATTGCTTTAAATCAATAACTCTTGTGGTCCTTTGCGTTGAAACACGACTGGTGTTTCAAAGAGGGTTTGCTTTAAGCATTTTGCGAGTGTGTGTGATACCGATCGGGATCTATACTGATGATGTTTCACTACCGTTCTAAACGTAGGTACCTACAGTTTCTGCTCATGCAGATGCTAGCATGTCACATTGATTCAAAGTGATACTAGTTAATAAGATTTGAAATGTATTAAAATGCATATTTAGTAATTAAATATTTAGCATTAGATACACATTTTTGATAGTCCCTTATGCCTGAGATACAGGGCATCCTAGTGCAGGCATAGGTTCAACTCTCTTATCGTATATGTCTTTAGATGTAATTGTTGTATAATACGTTGTTTAATAAATTTATTTATTTATTTAATAGTTTAAAGATGAAGAGTTGTACTATGGGTAAAAGAAAATGATATGTAGTGATCTATTTCTTCTTTGAATTTTATCCTTTTGAGATTTTCAGAGAAGTATTGTAAGTGAGTATTGTATGAAATAATACCTAAATAAGAGCATAGAAAACAACCAGGAAGAAAAACTCGACTTTATACACAAAAAAACGCTGGAAATTAGATAGCTTCGTATATCTCCGCTTAGCTTCGTATAATCGCTCCTAAATATTGCCATTACCATGTAAAATAACATTAGTAGTACATGAATTGATCAGCCTATAATAATAAACTGTCTAATAAGTAAAATGAAGCCTAGCTACCAAGACGCAAACCCAAATCCCAACGGACCAGAAGCCTTTAATAATCTTAAAACTGCTCCACCTAAATTAAGACTCAATTCAACTTCACAATTTCCGAAATTAAAATAATATTTTCATCTTGAAGGGTTAAAAATGAGATATAATTCCAACAAAGAGGTGTCATTATCCCGCCAGTAAGATAGTCATCTACAAATGGCGTTTCATTTTCAGGAACAAAGGGACAAATCAAAACGAAGAGCTCCAGCAAAGTTCTTTTAACTTTGGAATCTCTTTTGAGCCAAACAGTTATCTAATTCGCAATTTATAATTCTGCTTAAGTGTAAATAAATCTTCGATTTGAAATTCGTAAATAAAGGTTATGATCACAAAGTACTGGCCTAAAGCATTATAACTTACTTACTTTTTACATAGGTAACCGAAAAAAACACGTAATTTGTAACAATAATAACTAGTTTAGTATAGTTCGAATCATTTTTGACGACCGAGTCTACTTACCTTTGTACCTGCCAAACAATGCTATTAGGTACCTGCATTGTTATTTAATCCGCAGATTATACTCATCGTAATAAAAACAATTTAACGGATACGCAATTTAATCCACTGAAATTAATTTATAAATGAGTTATTATTTTATGCAGATAGATTTTTTTAATATTACAACCTTTTTGCATATTATTTATATACTCATTAAACAAATGTAACCACCTTAGTCGTTCACAAAATAAAGACTTTTAAAAACTCTTAAACAGGTACATAATAGAAAGTATCTCACTATTTTGTTAAGAAGTTGTAATAGGTAAATAAGTTGAAGATAAAAATCACCCACGGGGTTGAAGTTAAAAAATATCAATTCTAAATAAAGAGTACATTTAACTTTATATATTGAAAGCTGTGCTTTCATAAATCGTTAAAACACGTTATCTTATAAAATAATTTCTGCGCTCCTCCAAAATAGCTCAAATTAAACTAGATAATTATGATTTAGCTGTAATTAGCTGACGTCGGCTTAACGACATACGGTTGCTTTTAGCCAAATTATCTAAACATTATTTAAGCAGCGAGTCCATAATGTGCATGTTAGTTGGAGTTAAGTAATTGGGCGTTCGATTTTCGTCCAATATGATCGAAAGTCAAACAAAGTTGGGAGTAATTAAAGTGTATTTAGCTCTAGCTATTAGTGTGGCCTACTAAAACCTGCAGTTTGCTTCTCTATTTTGTGATCGCTCTGTCACTGTCCGGTTTCGATAATATTATAGAAATTTCTGCCAACATTTGCACAATATAAATTTTGTTCAATCACCTAGTACCTAGGTAGGTACAGTATACAATCACTGACCAGTTACAGAATAAAAATAAAATCATTATTGGCCTAGAGGTAATAATCCATTTACTTGTCAGTACTAGTCAAAGTACTCTATTCTTCAATTAAGGCATATTAAACGCACCTATGAATGTCAAGATTTACCAGCGGTTCCAGTGTAAAACCTCTGCCCCGAGAAGAACCGGCTAAGAAACTCGGCAAAGTATAATTTTATCAAAACAATTACAATAGTAACTTATATCATAACTTAATGATTAGGTACTACACAGTTTTTTGCACAGTTAAGTTAAAAATTAATGATTACTCATGCAGGACGTTATCATGTCCAAATATCACTGTCCATGATAATAGTCTTTTATTTTATTTTATAGTATGCCCGAGCAATTAGTTTTTCTTTTACAAAAGATCTAAATTTAGAGTCTGTGAGCTCTGTAATTGTTATTGGATTTGTTATAGTTGCAGTACCGCTACCATGAGTTGCTATAGAAAACCCACTTGACATTACTACAGTCGGTATCGAGTAAACGAGCTTCGAATAGTTTTCTATTAAACTTGTACCATGAGTCACATAACCCTTTACTATCCTCGCTAACGTTAACTCGATTGTTTATGTAGTATTCGTTACGTGACGAGCTGACGTGCCTAACTTCACATCAAACACAGTTGTCTCTTTCTAACTATACTGAAATGAATGAATACGGATGATGTTGGACAAAAAGCTACTAATTTAAAGCGTCATAGAACAGTGTCACTAAGTAATGCGTAAGTGTTTCTTGAATTTGTTTGATTAATATTGACGATTATTATTGTTACTTAGACAATGATCCCTGTCTGTTGGTCGAAAATAAAGCATTGTATACTATTATTATATTGTTCATATAGTGAGTGTGAGTGGAGTGTTTCTCATCTCAGAACAAGTGGTTGTGAATTGCAGTTTCTTTTCTTAACATTAAAATGCGAACAAAATTTCAGTTATGCAGTTGTTATATGGAAAGGTAGGTACGTACTTTGGTAAAGATTTTGTACTAGTTCTATAATCTTCTTACTTTGATTTACAGTTTTTCTGATGAAATATTTTGTTTCAAGTGGTGGTAAACTTGAGGAATGTAATTTAGTTTAGAGTGCGCCTTCTTTCAATGTTTTGACAGAAATCGCAACCTTAGTAAGCGCTGAAGAAAACCACAACAAGGAAGGCCCGCTAATTCCGCTAATCGACGCTGAAATTTTAAATATAGCATATTCATATAACATAATTATTCCACGTAACGTTAATAATGTCGTATTGGCCTTATTTTTGTATCACATAAATGAAATAATGCACTAAACAATAATTCTAATCAGTTTTCACGCTCCAATTTGCCAGTGAGAGAGTTAACTACAGTCGATACGGTATTTTTCGATGGCATCTGTCAAATACGTAACTCATGGTACCGATATCCTATAGCAACAGCTACAAAACGTTACTCGCTAGCGTTAAGAATTCGATAGGTAATTTACCGTAGAACTCATACTAGCGATCGTTGGTTCTACAAGTGACCGCTAGAGGCGCTGTACAACTGTCCATACAAATCATTTACGCACTCGCTAGCGAGTACAGTCACTGTAAACTCATGGTAAAGCTACAGGTTCTACCTGTCGTTAGACGAGCTGCCACTCAAAGTATTTTTAACTTCGTCGACTTCCAAGTCTGCCAATAATAGTCCCCCAATTTGTAACTCATCATAGTCAGTGGCTATGAAGCTCAGATACATTTTTTCATATAATGCCGAAGTCAAATAAGATTTACATTGAATGCCTATGCGTTGTCCAAGGAGGGCTACCTATGTACTTGGCTCACTGGTAGCCCTCCTTGGACATTTTGATATCAGAAATAATAATTTGATTAGTAAATTTATGTTACATTACACTTGACGTTGCCAAACCCAAACATTAGGGAACTAACACCTTTACTTAATACCGTTTATGCCACACCTGGCCATGCGTACGGAAAAAGCTGCTTTCTGGCCAAGTGTAGACATAAAATGATGTACACAACACGGGAGGTAATAAAGAAGGCCCGCGATCGCATATTTACGTTCCTCGCTTGCAGCTCGGGCCGCAAACATCTACAATCTCGGCCTTTCTTTGTTTTACCACCCTAGTTATGGCATGTACTATTACCTACCCAGTTTGTAGTACTTTACAGTTTTATAAACTTCTATACCCAGTATCCTGACGAACCACATAACATTCCGAAACTCTTAAACAAAGATTAAATGAATGAAAAACGGTTTACACTCGAACAGCGCACTCTAGCGGGCAATCCATCACCCACAGACACAGACTTATAATCAATATGTGACACCGATAATACAGGCGTAGCGAAAAATCCAACCAAACTCAATGTGGCCAATTCAGAGAGTGGCGAGGGCTTACCATAAATAACGTTTACTGCTCGGCAGAGAGGTGTTCAAATTGCTTCCACATGATATATCCCCCACCAAGCACGTTTAGCCATATTGAATTTTTAAGCGAAGATGGTTACCAGTGTGCTCCGTTGGGGGATCATTTATTTGTAACAGTCTTATGATATTGGTTGCTTGTAAAAGTAGTTTTTGTCAGAAAGTGTCGAGCACTTTTATTGTATTTATTTGCAATTTTGTACTCACACTTTTATCAGCTTTTTGTATTAATAATTATTATCCTTGATTTCTGTGATTATCACTTATTGCCCATGACATAATAGTAATTTTAGAAAATTTTGTCACTTCATCCGTATAAAAGAAAATACTACAAAAAAACGTAAAATGGCACACCACAGGCCGTAATTAGTAAAGCCCCAGATCGCATATTTATACAAATACCTGCGATCTGGGCCATTCCTTATTATACCGCTCTGGGTGTGTGATAAAGTGTCATACTCGTATTTGGCATAAATAACGTCATAACTTCAAAGGAAAGTCATTTTCTCATTAGATTCCTTAGTACTTATCAAAATAAAGTAACTCATAAGCTCATAACTTGACTAACTCTTAGTTAAGTATTTATTATTCAATATAATGAAAAAAAATTATCTCCACAGAAACCCATCCAGCATAATCCTCCATCACGTAAATTCGAGAATCATTCAAATCCGTAGCGGGCAAAAACCCGTAAAACCAGCCTCCCTAATCGGAATATCCAATGGCCATTATATTTTGATCTATTCCCGGTACTGGCCAATATTGCTCTTTTTTAAGGAATGGCTGGCAACACAGAAGCCCCACTAACGCGACCCATATCCAAACCATAGGCCTAGTTCCAAATATAAGATTGTCCACTTTATCGGGTGCCTACCGGTTCCATCGAATATGAGATTTCATTTCGTCGATAACTTTTTTCAGTCCCTTAAAATTGTCATGCATATTTTTGAAAAAATAATCATTAAATGAATGAAACTATCTCTTCAAAAATTGGTTGGTTACTGAACGGTTTATTTTATATCAAGTCTGTTAAGTCCGGCGTTTCCGAACTTTTCATATGACAGACAGCACCTGTCAGTTTTGACAAAATGTCATCTTACTTTTCGGAGGAAGCTTGATCTTAACCTGACTCGTGTGTCGGAACGTGTGCGGAATTGCACAAGTTAATTTGGAGTAATTCGTTGGAGCCCTGTAATTTTAAGCGCTATCCTCCCTTTTTTGATACAAAAACGTAGAATCGGTGAAGGTTGTGGTTCGCGACGCCGTCGTCTTTGGGGCGGGCCAGGTGAGCTTGGGTCTGGAGTTTCTGACTTTTAATGGACTAACGACCCCCAGACTCTGACACACTGTGTTGGTGCGGACAAGAAGCCGTTGAGTTCAGGTGAATGAAAGCTTAGTTTTAACCTTTACTTTTAAGCTATTTAGATATTAAGTTTAAACGTCCCGGGGTATAACACAAAATTCGGTTTGGAACAAATTCTAAGAAAAAAATATATTTCAGAGAAAAATATTTTCCTCGAAACTACGGTCTTCAGAGAAAAATATTTTCCATGAAGATGGTCTGACGACCTGATTAAAATCGCCGAAAGTCGATACAGGCAAAAAGCATGCGACCGTTCGTAATGGAAGTCTTTGGAGGAGATCTGTGCTGGAAAAGAAGAAGATGAATAAATACATTTGGTAGTTTTCGTTTTACTGCTCACATGTTGTGCCTTGTTTTTTTTTAATTTAACCTTAAACCTGTCGAGGTACACAATTTACGATGGGACGCGGGCCTACCAGTTTTTGCGACGGCCGTAAAGCAGCCCGGCCTCAAATTGAGATAGGTCGGTCCGTCAGGTGGTTTATGAAAATTTTACGTGCCGGCCCGATGTCGGGCCAGCAATGCAGTACTTTACAGTGATTATATAACGTACAATAAATATAATATCTTTGAATTTTATTACAATAGCTTTGTCACTCTGGATGCGTTCTGTATCCGACCTAACCTGGCCTTATCTGGTATAATATTGATTTTCCGATATTTGTGAAAATATTTCCACCACGAACGAACGTACCGTACAAAAATATGACGAGAATATTATGCAAAACATTAGTAAGTCGTTAAACATCTTATCATTATTGTTATCAGTAAACTGTTATGTTCTACTTATGGAGATTAGATTCTGTTTGGATACTAAATAATATTTTGTTTATTTTGACGTAAAGAACAGCTCTACTTAATGTTTCAATTTATGTCATTTTAACTTAGTTGTACAATAAAGAGATACGAAAGTATTCTTTACTAACTTAAAATTTATATTCTATTTTCTAGCTCTCCATCACTACTACCAAGTTATTATACCATTACAGTTGTATCAAATAAACCTCCTTTTTTACATCGACCATCTAGACTATGACTCCCAACAGTATGCAAGTCATAAAGAAGAAAGTAATAAACCTCCGTACATCTGAACAGACTGACCTAAATAATTTATACCCGGCTTGCTTCAAAAAATGCAATGAATAAGTAAAAAGAAGGCCACGGGCGTCGGGGTCACCAACAAAGGCGGGAATAACAAGCAAGTTTTCACCCTTGAGACAAAGGGAAACTCTTCGGCTAACGACGTACCTGCCACTTGAGAACGCAGTGCTGCTTTAGGACATTAATATTCCTGATTTTTTTTTCAAACTAGAATATGTAAACATCACCATCATTATTTTAACCCGGAGACGTTGACTCCTGAGCATAGGTATCCTTAAAAAACTTCCATTACAAATGGTCGCATGCCTTTTGTATCCATCGGCTTTCTCAGGTCAGGTCAGGTCAAAAACGCAAGTGGACCACATCGTGACTCACCCAAAAATCACTTCGGCAAATCTGCAAACCGTCGAATACGCAATCTGTCTATGAGGCAACTCGTCACAAAATCATTTGATCTACTGTCATATTAAATATCAACTCGTCTTAAATGCATGTGGTCTAAACAGCTGATCGCAGATAAAGCAATTCGTTGAAAATGCACGTCATCTAAATAGCTAGTCGCCCAAGAAGCAACTCGTCTTAAATCCCAGATAACAAACATCTATTGGGGCATTCCACGAAAACATCTACTTTGTCGGGCACGTGACGGTTATGGCAGCTACCTTAAAAACAAATAGAAAGTCTTAAATTACATTATCAATTCAGAAACCAAGTTATAAAATATTGATATACCAAAAATATACTTCCTAACTTTGTTAGAAGTATGATAAAAATGGCGTCACGTGCCCGACATTCTGATGGAATGCCCCTATTGAGTGTTAAGCGCTATTTAAATTTTCAGACGAGTTGCTAAAGAGACCAGTTCACCAGTTACATCTCGGACAAACCACTTATTTGCCCAGTTGATTTTAGACGAGTTGCTTCATGGACCGATTACGTATTTGACTATCTGCAAATTTGTCCAAGTGATTTTTGGGTGAGTTCACGCTGTGGACCACTTGATACTAACCCGTTTAGCTGTGTCTACGTCAGTGACATGCCTAATTTTTCTAACAGCATAAATAAATCTATCGGTACAGTTATCAAACAACATAGAAAGTAATTTGTTACCGCTGCATTCTCATTTGTATTAAGCCGAAAGTCAGGCCCGTAAAGGTTCTTGAGTGGAGACCACAAACCGGGAGACGCACCGTGTGACAGCTCTCCATTGGCCTGTCGACCTGGTCACCAGAAGTCTATGTGTATAACTATCAAACAACATAGAAAGTAATTTGCTACCGCTGCATTCTCATTTGTGTAAAGTTATAATTTAGATTAAGTCACTTACGAGTAAAAGGTCTAATATTTACTCTCCAATGAGAGTTGCGACACATTTTACGTTGTACTCGTATCAGCCATCCAGTCTGAATTCAAGAAATACGCCAGCAAACTATCTTATCAGCTTAGCGACTTAATCCTAAAATAGTTACTATTTGAAAGAAAAAATATATGTATATACCCGACCTTTACCACTGTTATTGTTGATAAAATGTGGATATTTTAAAATATAAATGAAAGGTGTTGATCCAATCCGATTAGGACTGAGAGCTAATTAAACTGTCAAGACTACTTTTTTGCCACTCCAAATATAATTTACACCACTTAAATTGTACTCGAAAGCAAATATTTCGGGTCACTAACACAAAATGTAATAAAAATAAAATGTTGTTATAAAGCTAGTGGTAAAATATTTGATGTCGAGTGTATGTTGCAAAGGGTATCTAACTTCTAAGTAAATTCTTCAGTGTGTACTCCGTTTAAACATGCACGTTACTTTACTAACAAGCAGCAAAGTTCAGGTCATCTACGTCCGCAGGAACTGATGGTGGAAACTTCACCGGCCACCCGAGGCTTCTTAGTTGGCCTCCGTCCAAGCTATGTTTTTACACAAACTAACGCAACGTCTGTGTCTATTACTTATGCGAAACTGGAACTTATGGTCTAAGAGTTTCACGGTTCGGGAATTATGTATATTAGTTTACTAAAATGGTGTTGATTGCTAGGCTTCTATAAGGAAATAAGATTAGAGTAGTTTTGTGTATAACTGTTGTTCTTAATATTCGATAAAAATAAACCCTCATAGGTACCCGTTTTCAGTGTTCATGTACGTATCTGTACGTACAAAAACCCTGAAAACACAACACTTCTCTTTTTGGACAGTTATGTAACGAGATACGAGATTGGTAAAACACACAATTATTGTTCTAATATCGGATTCGCCCGCCGGCTCGAAACTTTATTTGCAGAGGTTAAATAAATCGGATAAAAAGTATCCTATGTGTTTACCACAGTCATAATGTAGCTATATGTGATTGTTTTCCCGTGATGCTCGAACAAATATGAAATCTCTACGATTTTATATTATGCATGTATTTGTATAAGTACATCCTTCGAACTGGTGTTTGGGCGACCTAAGTAGGTACTTCAGTGCATCGAAAACAACTTTAGATGCATATTTTTTACTATAAGGTATGGCGTAAAATCATACGAAGCGTTGCTCTGTGTCGATTTACTTATTCATCATCATTTCACGAACCCAATCAAGACATATCTTTCAAGACCAATTATATCAGTCCCTTCATTGTTACGGGTTGGTTTCCCAGCCTAACTGCATTTCCAAGGAATGCCCGATCCATTTCCTATGATTTACAGTCTTCATTTGGCTCGCCCAGACTCGTGGCTTACCTGGGCTATCAAATTGCTTTCGTAGTAACAATTTTGGCCCCGTCCGTAACTGTAACATATTTCGAAACTGATTTTAGTTAGGTAGTATAACGGCATCGTTATAGGGTTCCTTTATAATATTATAAAGAATCGAAAATACGTATGAAAAAATAATTAAATAAGCAAGTTTAACGTTATTTTTATTTCGTTGATGTTTTGGACAAAAAGCGTCACTGTATCTACGAGTTGTCAATAAGACTCAAGCAATAGACAGCTAACTTAAATATGTAGGTAACTTAAAATTATCCTTATTAGCAAGCTGCAAGCCTTTAGCCTGAAAATAACACTAATATTGCATTGTATATAATAATTAATTCATATTAAAATTGGGCACACGATCCTATATCAAAGTATAGGTGACATGTGATATTTTGGTTAGGATGTAAGATGACGAACCGCTATCGTTGAAAATTAATTAATTACTTTGATGATTTATTTTATATAATTATTTATTTTTGTGAAATTTTCTTAAATTATTATTATTACTGTTTTGACGATCATAATATAAAATCATGTAAATTGCCATGTGTAATTTATAATGTACCTATTTTATATTGTGAAATAAATAAATTTAACTATCTATCTATCATACGCAGTTTCTTTCTACACAATGATAAAATGACTACAGAATACCTGTACAAACATTACCGCAAGAACCAGTGTGTCATGCTGCTCCTTTGTTACCTGCGCAGGGTTGCCATCTACCCGCGTGTCCCCCGACTAGTTTGCGAGGCGTAAGAGGGTTCGAAGGGGCCCCAAAACTGTCCGGTCGGGATCAGATTGATGCATTTGAAATGTGTCGGAAAAAATCCGTTTTCGTCCAAATGTGCGGTTTTCGTCCATTGTCAACATTTTTGATTGTAGGTTTATGTACAGTCCGCGTCAAATAGTCTTTATAAAATAAAATAAAATAAAATAGTTTATTTTTGCAAGTAGGCCCTCAAGGGCTCTTTTACAAGTCTGAGTCTAAATATGTATGTATTATTTCATTTCTTTTCTTTTGGCGCTTCGGGTAGTGACCTTCTGGTGAGAAGAAGCGCCGGAAGAAACTCACCAGTTTCTCTTTTTTAAAAACAGGTATGACATTATTACATTCTATTTCATTAATACGTTATAATAAACTTATAACTACATTTTCAGAGATGTAAAAGGTCTCTAGGCGTCAAAACAAGACAATTAAAATAATAGAAATAAATTGATAATAAAAATTCATGGAGATGTAAAGAGTCTCCGTTGTCAAAATATTAAGTTTTGGAGGTGTAAAGGACCTCCAAACGTCAAAATATAAAATAGGAATGTTTATACTAAATATATTACAGAAATGAAAATATTCTGCAACTCACACGATATAACTTAAAAACTAAATTAAAATAAAATGAATACAGTTTTTTCTTAGAGATGTATATGGTCTCTAAGTGTCAAAACAGTTAACAAGTTCAAAAACAGAAAAAAATCAACAAAAGAGACATTATATTAAAATGTAGTTATTTCCAGTTGCAGTTAATCCCAAGGTGCTTCATCATTCATGTAGTCTTGTGTGCTGTAATAAGCTTTGGACATGAGTTTACGCTTTACACAATTCTTGAATTTGTTAACAGATAATTCAGTTATGTTTCTTGGCAGTTTATTATAAAACCTTACACAATTACCCATGAATGATGTTTTTATTTTATGGAGCCGAGTGGTGGGCACTGCGAGCTTAAGTTTATTTCTAGTATTAATATTATGTATGTCACAATTCTTCTTAAAATTCATGATATTCTTATGTACATACATAATATTCTCATAGATGTATTGACAATGCAATGTCATTACATTAATGTCCTTAAACTTATCTCTAAGTGAGTCTCGATAGTTCATCTTATATATCGCTCGAATAGCCCTCTTCTGCAGAACAAATATAGTATTAAGCTCTGAAGCGCTAGCACTGCCCCACAGTAGAATACCATACGACATAATACTGTGGAAGTAACTAAAATATACTAATCGAGCTGTTTTGATGTCTGTTAATTGTCGGATCTTGTTGACTGCAAAAGCTGCAGAACTAAGTCTATTCGAGAGATTAGCAATATGGGGACCCCACTGGAGTTTATGATCCAATGTTATACCTAGAAAAACTGTACTATCAACTAGTTCCAATTCCTCATCCTTCACAATGACACTTGCTTGCTCGCGATTTACGTTACGCGTGACAAAGTTTATACATTTAGTCTTTCTTTCATTTAACAGTAAATTGTTAACATTGAACCAATTTACTACTTTAGAGATAGCATTGTTTACATCGTTGTAAGCTTGCTGCTGTCGCTTAACTTTGAAGATAAGTGAGGTGTCATCTGCAAACAATACTATATCATGGTGGGTCTTTACGAGGTATGGCAAGTCATTTATGTAAATAAGGAACAGGAATGGTCCCAATATTGAACCCTGCGGTACACCCATCGAGACCAGTGACCCTGGTGAGTGCTGTCCATTCACGTCAACCCTTTGTATTCTACCTTGTAAGTACGACTTAAATAAATTCAGTGCCGATTCTCTAACTCCATAGTAGTGCAGCTTCCCGATCAATGTTTCATGACAAACGCAATCAAATGCCTTGGATAAATCACAGAAGATACCTAAAGCATCACATGACTCCTCCCAGGCATCGAAAATATGTTTAATTAGCTCAACACCAGCGTCGGTTGTCGAGCGACCCCGAGTAAAACCAAATTGCTTATTATGCATTAAGTTATTTGTATTAAAATGTTTCATTAATTGGGACAAAACTAATTTCTCGAAAATTTTACTGAAAGTTGGTAGCACAGATATTGGTCTAAAGTTAGTGGGGTCAGTAGTGCTACCTGATTTAAATAAAGGTGTTATTTTACTATATTTCATTAGATCAGGAAACTCACCGCAATCAACACAGTTATTAAACACGACTACCAAGTCAGGCGCTATGATTTCTATTAGGGATTTAACAGCATGGACAGAGACTCCCCAAAGGTCACTAGTTTTTTTAACATTAATTGATTTAAACGCCTTTACTACATCCGAGGTACTGACATGTTCAAAATGAAAGTATTTACTACATTCTGGGGCGTTGTCTTTTAACAGCGTGACGGCAGACGAAGGTGATGAATTTAAATGCTTAGTTGTGGATACTGGTATCTCGGTAAAAAACTTTTCAAATTCTGTTGCTACTTCTAAATTGGAATCTACAATTTTGCCATCAATTTTTAGTTTAAGATCGTTTACTGTGTGCTTCGATCGACCAGTCTCCACATTAATTACTTTCCAGGTTGTTTTAATAATATCAGAACTATTTCTAATTTTCTGGCTTAAGTAATTACGCTTAGCTAAATGACAATCTATCTTAAATTTCTTCGAATATTTTTTCACGTGCTCTTTAAATTCATCACTCGTATTGAACCGCCGTTCCTCATACAAGGCATACAATTCCTGTCTACGTTTATGTAAGTCCTCAGTAGCCCACTCACTAAAAACTGGTGCACCACTAACCACGACCGATTTAGAAGTAAATATTGCGTTATAATGTTCCATAAAAGTGTGAAAGAATGAATTGTACATGTCGTTAGGAGTCGTGTCGGAAGATAAAAAGGGTAGCGCCTGAACTAGACTGTCCCTCATTCGTTCCACACGGTCCGTGGTTACTGGTACAAAATTAATTTGTTTTCTCAAGATATTATTCCTTAATGACTCAAATACCATTAGTTGGCCAAGATGATCTGATTCTAACTTGCTGATTACACTTTTGGTATTAGGAAGAATATCAGTGAAAATGTTATCAATGCAGGTGGCGCTAGTAGCGGTCACTCTAGTTGGCTCCATAAATATGGGTCTGAGATTACAAGATTTGAAAAGATTCAACAATCTGACACTTACTGTTGAATTTTCCAAAATATTTACATTGAAGTCGCCGCATATAAGTAATTTCTTACTAGAAGTAGCAATTATTTTATGTAACACAGATTCCATTACGTTTTCAAAAAGTTCAAAATCACTTAAAGGCGGCCTATAGACACAAACAACAATAAATAAATCTAATTCTACGGCACTTAGTTCTATGGTCCGTTCAACAGACAAGGATACAATATCCTTACGTTCCTTAAATTTTAATTGTCTATTTAATATGATTAATGACCCACCATGTATGGAACTTAGTCTGGTGAACGAACTACCCACCTGGTGATTCTTAAATTGAGGCATTAGTTCATTATTTTCTAACCAATGTTCGGTTATACAAAGAATATCTATATTGTAATCGTTCAAAAAAAGTTCAATCGCTAAGTCTTTCCCTCTAATGCACTGAATATTTTGATGCACCAGGTGGATGTGACTTTTATGTTTGCAGCATTCATTGGATTTACTTAGAACCAAATTGCCAGAGACAGAGTACTCCTTTGTCTTAACATTTAATTTAAATTATTGGTTATAATAGGAACCAACTCCAAGTTCACATTATTGGACTGCTCAATAGGAGCAGAACCTGCCAAATTCTTGGCAGAAATGTCTAATAAATATGATAGCGACAAAGCTATTTGTCTTCTATAATAATTAGAAAGGTAAAACTTACCTTTAGTCAAAAATACCCTACTTACATATTTGTTTGTGTCTATTATTGTAAACTTACTACTATATGTACAAAAATTATACAGGTATATATTTAAGTTGTATCTAGTATCATTTTCTGTTTTTGACACTTGATTGCAATAGGGGAATGTGAACATAATAATTTCTTTTACTGCAAGGCTGTCTAACTTTTCTAGAAATTTAATCAAATTATTTTTGTTCGCACTACCCCTATTCCCTATAAGAATAAGCAGAGTAGTCTTGGAATGAATATTACTATCATTCAATATTTGTTTTGAGAAATGATCAAGGCTACTATAAGGCAGACAATTGCTGATTGCGCTCAGTCCCTTTAAGTAAAAGTTTAAGTAATTGCCCATATTACTTCCAATCTCATCACAGTACATAATTACATTAGATTTAGGTGTGTTTTTTTGCGTAGTGAGGACGGAGCTATTATTTATTTGTTGTTTTGGAGGTAAACTGTCACACAGATCCGGGTTAAGTCCACCAGTAGACAAATGACCATTCACTCGTGTACATACACATGACTGGCCATTTGTCAGCGACTCAAACCGCTCTGAATTATATTTAATTTGTGATATTAAATCATCCATGGCTAATGAATATTCATTAATAATTTTCTTTGAACTCTCATTCATTTCATCTAATGATTGTATAGAATCCTCCAAACTCTGAATTTTTAATTTTAAAATCTGTGTGTCAGTTTCATATTTTGATTGACTATGTTGTAACTGAGCATAACTTTAGCATCCAAAACGCCATATAACTATATCGTGACACGTCTTTGTGCCTAACTATTGTAATAAAGACGTGCTACGATATACAGTGTTAAAGTCTAATACGGGCGAATCTCTTAACGGTGGTTAGTATAGGACAAAGTAAAGGTAATTACATAACATTTACTTAAAGTTGCAACAGTAATTTTGTCCATACAAAATAATTCAGCCCGCAATGTAATGCAAACACACTCACGTTAAACGCTCGTTGAAACTTACGTTGACATTTCGGTACCGCAACCATGTTTACAGTACATTGCTGCTGAGAATAAAAAAAAAAAATTATGGGGTCGCAATGAACTGCAACTTAAAAAACCTTTTACTTCATGACTACACTAATGAATACTATGTCCGATTTAATTTATCGCCCGTATTAGACTTACACACTGTATATGGCGCATTGGATGGTACAGACTATTTCACGCTGACTGTACAATGGTCAGACATCATAAGCATATATACGTCCCAACTGCTGGGCACAGGCCTACTCTTATAGATGAGAGTGAACAATATATGTTGATACTAAAAGCTATTTCGTACAATTTATTTTGATATTAGTGGCGTTTTCAGGAATACTATTAAACACATTACCATCATAGGATCTACTGTATGTATCCATTTAGAAAGGTTTTTGTTACACAGAGAGAAGAGACAAAATGACAAGACACAAAATGTTTCTTTCATATAAAATCCTGTATTTGCCAACCCTATTTAATGTACCATACATAACTCTTTCCACTAAGTTGTCAGCCCTAGACACATTGGCGCAGACTCATTACTGCTACAATTTGTCTCTGGCGTTGGCAACATTACACCCACACTAACACATTGTACCCAAAATTCGTAACGCTCAAAGACCTATCAAAACGTTTTCGCTATAGAGTCTGTGCGGAAAGAGAATAGGCGTGGCGAAAAACGGAACTAACCTAACCAGTATGGCCACAGAACAGAAAATACGGCACATACGGTAGAAAAGCATTACAGCGCCCCCCAAAATTAATCCTATTCTCTTTCCGCACAGACTCTAACCCTTTCCGTTTTTTTATTATCATTTTTAGGGTTCCGTACCTAAAATGAAAAAAAAAACAAGCAAGCCTTATGTTCGTCCGTCTGTCACAGCTAATTTACTCCGTAACTAGGTACTAAACCGATTAAGTTGGAATTTGGTACATACCTAAGTCGGTGATCAACAGGCAGTATGTTTTTAAAATGGATTACAGGAAAACTTATAAAAAGTACGAAACCATTTCAATGCGAGGTTAATTTGCTTTTTTTTTATTGCTATAGACTGGCAAACAGGCAGACGGCCCACCTGATGGAAAGCGGTCACCGCCGCCTATAGACATTTGCAACACTAGATGCATTGCCAATGCGTTGCCGGTCTCGAAGAAATTTGATGACACCCTTTTTAAAAAATCCCATATTCCCTTTCCATATTTTTTTTCCGGTTTTTTATTTATATGACGATCATTATAATATAACGGCGCATGTGATTAGCTGATGAGGTAATTTCGGAGTAATTTAAATCACGTTTTATAAATCGGATACTTATTAGACGGTACATAATAACTGATATTACTTAGGTGCTAGATGAGAAGATTTTTCCCAGTGCAATAAACTGACTACCTAATATTGAAGGCAGAAATTTTCCCACAGAATTAATATTCATATTTCTTATAAAATCATGCGTTTATTTAAAAAATATGGTAATTGTTTAAATTAAACAAGCAATCCCAATGTGTACTGAACGAAGGCCGGAATGGTGCCTGGGAAATGGGCTATTGCTTCTAAATGTAAGGAGTTTAAACAAAGATTACAATCAGGATTTACACTAATTTGCATTGTAAATGTTAATGGAATCGGTTTACGAGTTTTGTCAAAGGTATGACCGGTGCAATGCATACTTAAATTAAATATTCGGGCTGTAATGACTTCCGTCACCGGTAAATAAAAGTGAGGTAAGGGAGGATAAAAAGATTAAATCTAGTCATAATTTAACACAAACATTGCACTTAGATAATAGTATTTTATGCAACAGTTGTATAAGTGGGTTCAAAAAATGCGAATTGCGGGAGTTGCGATACGAGCCGCGAACGCGGCGAGTATCGCAAATAGAGACGCAATGAGCGTTTTTTGACTTAATTATACAACGTTGCATACAATACTTTTTCTACGACTAGGTTTTAAATTATAAAATACAAAATTAATCATAACCTGGAAACAAGGCAAATATGACGTTTGACTGACAGTATGTGTCTATGGTAAACTTTTTTTTTTTAATTTAAAATATACTTAAATTAAAATACTTGTTTTATGTTGGCATCAATGAATTTAGTTCGGAAAGTTTTGTTTTTCTTAAAAACCGTAGGAATTTAATTGTTTGTTAAGTTGGTAGTTGTGCATTTTTACCGTAAAGTTAAAATTGAGCGCTTAATCCTTGACCTAAGTTTAACCTAGATTTAGAAGTCTGTGGCTGCTAGCAATAACGTAAAGTGACTATAACGACACTAGTGCTGTTATGGGGAATAGAGTATAGACTTCACTGAACTCATATTATTTATGTTCTTATATTAGTGTTCGTGACCAAGTAAAAGACAGATAACAGTACAGGAGTAGAAAAACATTTTAAATTGTACAACACAATTTGGATACCTGTAACGTAACATGAACTAAAAGTAACTAAAAACATTATAAATCCGCTAGTTTCTAAGGTTAGGATAGTAAGCCCTTCTGGCATGTGTGTGAACGTCTTTACACATTAGGCCCGTTTGGCAACACTAAACTTTTTGCTGATTTGTTTTACCAAAAATAATAGTCTTTTGCTTCAATTATTTTCTTTTTTGCATAAGGCGTGGCTGATAAGTTTCCTTGGCCTTCTTTCTTATCAAGTATGCCTTTTGGAAGCGCCACTAGTTTTTCTAAAGTAAGGTTTTTAAGCCCTTTTGGCATGTGTGTGAACATCTTTACACATTAGGCCTATCTGGCAACACTAATATTGAATTTGTATTTTTTAAAGTGGGTAGGTTTGCACAACAGTAATTTTGACAGAGGAAATTTATGATTTTCTCAGTCTACCCGCGACCACGAACGCTGAAAAGGGGTACGAAACGTCGGGACTTAAAATGTAGTAATATGCGCGATTTAATCCGTTTAAGTTGTTTTATTACTATGAGTGATAATCGCAGAAACCGAAGACAATATTATTAAACATTATAAAGTTTCTTTTCAACCCCACCGTTTTAAAAACAAAATAAAATCTAGAAGAATACGAAGTCCTAAACATGCCTTTTTATTTTAGAGATCAAGTATTTATTTAAACGTACTTGCATGGTTATTCAATAGGCTAGATGACTAAAAAAACTGTTTAGTCCGTCTGTTACATTATGAAAAAATATTGTACACGTATTTTTTGTTTTGTTTGACAAACAAAAACTGACGAGGATAGAGTGCTTAGAAGTTTCGAGTGACGTCACTCCAGAAGTTTGATGATCTATAACTTTGTCGATTTTTAATATTTTGATAAACCAAAAAATACGTGTCCCATATTTTTCCATAATCTAACTGACGGACTAAATAGAATTACATATTTTTAACCCAGTCATCATCCCTATTGTAGAAATATCTTAGGCATTCTACTGTAATGGTATGAGTATTATATTATAAAAATATAAAATGTTTTACAATTTTTCTAAAATAGTGCCCTACGAGTATCCTAAGGCGGCGACTGAACCTGCGACCTCTTTTTTAGGGTTCCGTACCTCAAAGGAAAAAACGGTACCCGTAAGATCACTTTGTTGTACGTCTGTCCGTCTGTCTGTCCATCTGTCAAGACATTTTATCTCGAAAACGCGTAGAGGTATCGAGTTGAAATTAAAACTGTATAGTTAGGTCTATAATCCCTTGAATCGACGTGAAAAAATAGATACGGTCGCTAATGCCGCAAAAAATGTAAATTTCGACACTCTCAAGGAAACCAAAATTCGATGGGTACCCATTTTCGTTGGCATAGAACTATGAAATTTGGCAAGTACCTAATACCGTTTTATACTACAAGTATAAGGAAAAATCTGAAACTATACATTTTTAATTAAATCATTAACGGAATGAAAATTTATAGGGTACTTTAATTTTTGTACTTACAAATTTGTACGGAACCCTCGGTGGGCGAGTCCAACTCGCACTTGTCCGGTTTTTTTTTCGACTAAAACAGCCACGCGAACAGCCAAATGATTCTTTAACCACAATTAATACGAATTCAATAGAAGCAATACGGAGCTTCCTAGCCATTCACTTCAATTGATCGGCAGCCCATCGGCTCAATCGCTCACTTTTCGGTTTACCTATTTCCATATCTATGAATTCAACGGAACTGGAGTGAACAATTTAAAAGAGTACTTAGTTTAAACCCGGAAACGAGGTACTCCAAGTATTAATTGCTTTTCGTGGCTCATTGTGATTCAGACGTGCGAGCGAGATGCAAATCGCGAAACTTTCCTACTGCTCCACTTTTCTAATAGGAACGTGGGAAGTTTAGCGGAAAAACAAATGCGAGGAATAGGGATGTGTACTTAAGCGTATGCGAATAAAAATTAAACTAACATGAATAGACTCCGCATTTTTGTCGCTCTGACGTCAGAATAAAGTAGTATAAGGGTTATTCTTCAGAAATATGTCTGCGACTTATTCTTCTGTCTCCATACATTTAGTATGAAAAAGGGCTAGAGGAATAAGGTGACCGCAGACATATTTCTAAAGAGTAACCCATAACCTATACACAGACATCAGGTCAGCGCCCCCACAACCCCGGCCGTGATACGTTAAATGCGTTATATATAATATTTATACACATCTACTGAAGAATTAATGAAGAGTTCCAGCTCATATCCGAGGCGCAGCAAAGCAACGTGCCACGGAGGCAGGCTCCGTTGCGCAAGCTCAGATCATGAAAAAATCATTGGGTGTTACGTGCTGTGTAGCTTGTGCTAACCTTGCTGTGAAGGTAGAGAGATAGATACGGTTAGAGCATATGTGGATCCATCATTACAGATAGATACGGATAGAGCATATGTGGATCCATCATTACAGATAGGGCGGGGGCGGGTCCTATGTAAGCCAGAATTTGCGACCGGTTCGCTATCTTGCATTGGGTCTGTCCCTATGTTAACTGCCTGCCCGGTAGTTAGCATGGTAAAGGGCCTCGGGGGGAGCTCACAGTTGCCTCGATCCTCGAGGCAAAGCTGGTTGTTCTCCTTCCCGTGGTTACTGCCTGTTAACTACCTGGTGCAACCGCTGTAACAGGTAGAACGAAAACAACCAGCTGAGCCTCCAGAAATCCCAACCCTCCCTATCCCGCCTTTTCCCACATAGTCAGCTGCAAGCGATGATGTGGCATGTCGCTGCGGGCTTGCCATCCACCAAGAAGGATGGCTAGCGGTAGAATGCCACCCGCGTGTTTGTGCCGTGCGCGGGGACCCGTACGGATGGAGAACGAGGACCTGGTAGGCTGAGTCCGACAGGGGTCGGAGTCGTTATCCCTGGAAGACAACACGCCACTTTGGCTCAGGATTCATCTCACACGGGCGGTCATGTCCTAGCCAGGCATGATCAATCGGCTGTCGCGTCCAGTCAGATGGCCGCGGGCGAGCGTTCGGGCGTGATGGGGTCTGTAGTCGGCGGAGCACGGCACCCGAGTCGCCTGTGGAGGTGACGAGGGTGTTGGCACCGTGCGGACTCACAGACAGCGCACGTCGGGACGCTATATCGGACTGGTAGCCCTGATGCGTCAAAGCATCCCCAGTAGGAGGGCTCCAAGGAGGGTGGGGCGCCAGTACGATGAAGCCTTATTTGTGGATTAAATGGATCATTTAAAACCAAAAACGACGAGGAAGGGAGACGAAGCCAGATCCAAAGCAGAGGTGGCTTATGCGCAAAGCGCAAAACTGGGTGCCACAGCGGGCCGCAACACTGCCTCTGGCAGAAATGCGGGAGCTGGTCCCAGTAAAGTAGGTAAATTTGTTAGTCGGGGTGGCAGCGGAGGACATACCGGAGCTGTCCAATTCAAAAGTACCGCCCCAACTTTACCCCAAGGGGTGAAGAAGGGACACGCGCAGAAAGGACCCGCAAGGAGACCTGCTGCGCCACGTACTGGAGAAGTGGACGGCAGAGGTGTACCAGAGCCGATCCCCAAGAGCGAGCCACTTCCCATTCAGGTCTGTGACGCGCCCGCGGAACGCCAAAGCATGCCGGTACCCCAGGGTGAGGCTGCACAGGCGGGAAGCGGGTACGTCATGACCCAGAGGCAGAAGCGGCGGTTTAATGCTCGTGCGAGAGCCCGACTCCATGCAGAGTCGGGCGCAAATGTGGCACCGGTCACATTTGCAAACGCGGCCCATGTAGGGCAAAACAAAAGGTCACTGGGATCGAGTGGTGATTCTACCCTGTTAGCTAGCGCCCCCAAAAGGACGAGGGTAGGGTCGTATGCGGAGGCGGTGGCTGCGGAGAGAATGGCCATTATCCCAGTGAGCTACCCTGCCGACAAGATTCTGCCTGGGCACCTGTATGCCATTCAGAGTGCAGTTCTTGCACTGATGAAGGGCATACCGGATCCCTCGTACAGGATCATGCTCGGCAACATAGTGGGGGGCGCCCTCCACATCAATTGCCAAGGGAGGGGGGCCTCCGCATGGTTCAGCTCGGCAATCGGGGGGGTGGAGATTGGCGGGCTGCACCTTAAAATAGTGGATGCCAAGGATCTTCCAAAGCCAGTGAAGATGGCCTGGAAGACGAGGATCATTGGCCCACAAGACATCAAGCTCATGCTCAGCGTGCTCCAAATTTTCTACCCTGCGCTGCGCACTGAGCAGTGGAAGGTGGTGGACACCGTGGTCTCAGAAACCAACAGCCGGCGAATCATCCTGATGGACCGGCAGTCGGCGGACGTGATCAAGGAGGCCAACTACCAGCTGTACTCCGGGGTAGACATGAGCTCCTTCAAGCTCCTGGAGGACGTGGAGGAGAGGATGCAGGAGAGGCCGGACGTCAATCCCATAGCATCTACGAGCACGGCAGGAGATGAGGCGATCCCCGAAAGGGCAGAGGTGCCGGACTCAGCCGACGATGCAGATGGCGGCGAAGCCAATGACGCACTGTCCGAGGACGATGCGGAGGTGGAGCCGGCCACGATAGCAGCAGAAGAGACAGAGGAGGACGCGACAGTGGTGGAGCTTGGGCCCAAGGTGGAGCAGGAAGGGGAGCGCATGGGCCGCGAGTCATCGCCGATCTCGACGGTGGACTCAGTGGACCTGCGGAACCTAGCCGAGCTCTATCTAGAAGGTGCCCACTCACCAATGTCCTGCGGGGAAGCGCAGGACGAGGCGGCTGATCTCAGCCTGCCCAAACAGCTGCCCTAGACTTGCGATGGAGGGTATAAGGTGTGTACAAATTAATTTACAACACAATAAAGCAGCTACAGCCTTTCTGGCGAAGCAGCTAATTAGCGGTAATTTCGACATAGCTCTGATACAGGAACCCTACATTTACAAGGGGGAGATCAGGGGATTAGGCGGTACTAAGGGTACTATAATATACCACTGTTCCGATGATAATATGAGGACTTGCATATACGTCAGAAATGGCCTCGATGCTATGCCCTTACATGCTTTCTGTTCCAGGGATCTTACAACAGCTAAGATCCAGAGTAGGGAGAGGGTAAGGCTCTTATCATCGCGTCAGCCTACCTCCCCTACGAGGCGACGGACCCGATCACACAGCAACTGCGGGACCTCGTCGCAGAAGGCAGCAAGGCGAACACCGACCTAATCATCGGCTGCGACGCAAACGCTCACCACGTCATCTGGGGCAGCTCGGATGTCAACCGGAGAGGAGAGAAGGTACTGGAGTTTCTGGTAAGCTCTTCTTTACAACTATTAAATAAAGGCAAAGAACCAACCTTTGTCAACGCTAGACGAGGTGAGGTAATTGACATTACACTAGCTTCCAATAACACTAGTAAAAGCATTAGCTCATGGCATGTATCTGGTGACATCTCCCTATCGGATCACAGATACATATGTTTCAAGTACAAAACTAAAATAAAAATAGAGACCGTACGTAAACGAAACCCTAGGAACACAGACTGGGCAGCTTATAGAGCTGACTTGAAAGTAGAACTAGGGGATCCAAAAGGTAAGCTAAATTCCATAATTGACATAGAATTTGAAGCGGACAAAATAGTGCAAGCAGTCTATACAGCTTGGACCAACAACTGCCCGGAAAAGAAAACCCTGGCTAAAAAGATACCGTGGTGGAATCCGGAGATCACAAGACTCAGGAAAGACACCAGGGCAATCTTCAATGATGCTAAAGCCTCAAATAATTTTGAGGAATATGCACATAAGCTCACAGAGCTCAACAAAGCTGTGAGAAAAGCAAAAAGGAGATCGTGGAGGAATCACTGCGATCAAATTGGGTCCATACCGGAAGGGATGAGACTCACAAAGGCACTAGCAACGACAAAATCCGTCCCACTAACGACCGTCAAGGACAAAGACGGGAGGATGACGGAGTCAGGGCTAGAAACCCTTAGAGTAATGTGTGCTACACACTTCCCAGACTCAGTAATACACCAGAGTCCAGAGGATGATCCAGCAATAAGTACCATGGAGCAATCCATAAGGACAACCAGGTACAACTGGGACACATCCAAAAAAGTAGTAGATGATAGCAAGATAAGGTGGGCACTGTCCACCTTCCAGCCGTTCAAGGCACCAGGGCCAGACGGTATCTATCCCATACTACTACAAGAAGGCGCCAATGTACTCGTCCCACACCTGTGCAGACTGTACAGAGCGTGCATAGCCTTCGGACACGTCCCGCGGACCTGGAGGATGGTAAAAGTAATCTACCTACCCAAGCCAGGTAAGGCAGACTACAGAGAGGCCAAATCATACAGGCCCATAAGTCTTTCATCATTTCTCCTCAAAACACTGGAGAAATTGGTAGACAGACACATAAGAGATGGCCCATTAAAAAGGCATCCACTGCACAAACTACAGTGCGCATATCAACCAGGCAAGTCAACCGAAACGGCACTGCACCTGGTAACCACTAGAGCTGAACAGGCGATAGAGAATAAAGAGCTATGCCTGGCAGCTTTTCTCGACGTGGAGGGGGCGTTTGATCGAACCACGTACCAAGCCATTAGCGAGGCAGCAGCAAGACATGGTATAGAACCTACCATTTGCAGATGGATAGGCTACATGTTAGAAGGCAGGCTAATAAAATCCACCCTGATGGGAGATGAAATAATAGCAACGGCCACAAAGGGATGTCCTCAAGGTGGAGTACTATCACCCACTCTTTGGAGTTTGGTGGTGAACTCACTACTGGAGGAACTGAACATAGGGCCCACCTACACGGTAGGGTATGCAGATGATTTGGTGATACTTGTAAATGGGAAGTTTCCCAATACGGTATCAGGAATCATGAATGAAGCGCTGAAGAAGGTGGAGACATGGTGCGATAGTCATCACCTCTCCATCAACCCGGGCAAAACAGTGGTAATACCATTTACCAGGAAAAGAGTACTCAAGAATATGCAGCAAATCAAGCTATATGGAAGAGTGCTCGAACTTTCCAATGACGTCAAATATCTAGGAATAACGCTAGATAAAGAACTTAATTGGAAAAAGCATGTTGACAATACCACGACCAAAGCTCTACGAGTGTTTGGGATGTGCAGATCAGCATACGGGAAGACATGGGGTCTAAACCCTGAAGTACTCAGATGGATCTACACCATGATGGTTAGACCCATCATTTTGTACGGCAGCCTAGTCTGGTGGCCGAGGACGCTGAAGGCCACATGCAAAGATGCTCTGACGAAAGTACAGAGAATGGCATGCATGGCTCTAACAGGGGCGTTCAGAACCACGCCAACGGCGGCACTGGAGGTAATGTTAAACCTACCCCCGCTACATATAGTGATTCAGTCAGAGGCGCGCAAATCCCTTCACAGACTAAAAACAATGGGTCTGTGGAGCTATTGCGCGCCTAAAACGAAACACACAAACATGGAAACAAACGACTTCCTAGATCGAATAACGGCCATGGGTGGCGATAAGATGCTGCCAAGGCACATATTCCGAAGGAACTTCAAGGTTCAAATACCGACAAGGGCAGAATGGGCTGAAGGTCGCACACCACCAACTGATGATAGCAGCGACAGTATATGGTACACAGACGGATCCAAAATGGACTCCGGTACGGGAGCAGGCGTACATGCAATAGACTACAATGTCAGTATTAAGATGGGAGGTTATGCTACTGTCTTCCAAGCGGAGACATATGCAATAATCGCCTGTGCCCAGGAGAATATAGATAGGCATACCAAGGGGAAAAACATCTATATACTCAGCGACAGTCAAGCGGCACTTAAAGCACTTACGGCGCCGAAAGTGGACTCTAGACTGGTATACAATGGCATCCAAGCCCTGAACAAACTTGGAAGGCATAACAAAGTGAAACTAACGTGGATCCCAGGGCACGAAGGCTTCATCGGCAACGAAAAAGCAGATGAACTAGCCAGAAAGGGCTCGGAGGGCACACTCATTGGGCCGGAACCATATGTGGGTCTCTCACAGGGGACCATAACAACAGCCATAAAGGACCACGCCAAACACCAACACCAACTCGAGTGGAAGAACATGGCGGGCCTGAGGCACTCGAAGCTCTTTATGGAAAGAGTCAACACACGCTGGACAAACAAACTAAGAAAGTACAGCAGAAGACAGCTCAGAATCATAACGGGGGTGTTTACAGGTCACTTCGGGGTCAAAGGACTCCTGACCAAGATGGGACTATCAGACAATGCTGAATGCAGAATGTGCGGCGAGGAAGCAGAGACAATGAAACACATACTGTGCGAATGTCATGCCCTCGCCAGAACTAGAATGAAGGAATTTGGCACTGGCTACCCAGAGCCAGATGAATTCCAGGCACTACCAATGGGGTCCATCATCCGATTTATGGAGATGGTGGAACAGACCATGGCGTAGATGCGGTAAGGGGTAATTACACAAAAGATCCCATTGGGTCGAAGTGTATCCGCAAGGACCCCTATTACCAAGATAAGATAAGATAAGATCATTACAGATAGATACGGATAGAGCATATGTGGTTCCATCATTACAGATAGATACGGATAGAGCATATGTGGATCCATCATTACCGGGTTTAGTGACGCGGCACGTTCCGACGCAATGTTAATTAGTAAAATGCAACGCGTCGCACCCAAAATTGGTTTTGTGGGTGTCAGCCGTTTTCAATACAGCTAATGAGAACGTAAATATTTCAGCGGAGCCGATATTTTATTGATAACTAGCCATGCGTTAGGTCCGCACGAGGTGACAAAATTGATATTGTTTGGTAGGCAATTGCAGCACGTTCGGCATAACTTAATTTTGGAATTGTCATCAGCTTTATTTTAATAGCATTATACTACTAGTAGTTCGCAGCGAACAGTGACCGCAGCTCCGATAACTCGCTCAAGTACCGTCTTTCCTCTTTCGGGAAATTGTTTTTTCACTCAGCAACAAAGTATAAAAATATAGTCCGTTTCCGTTCAAACGTGGTTCAAACTAATTCAACGTTTATAAAGCGCCTACTATTTTTCATATAGCGATCAGTAGCTCAATTTTAAAGATAAAAAAAGATAAAAGATCATTTATTTGCAGAAATGTAGTGGTTTATAGAGTCTAATAATAATTGTCTATTAACATCTGGCATTTTAAGAGTAGCAAGCTACATTTAGTTAACCTACAAATAAATATCAGCTTGTTTGCCACACTTTTATATAGCTAGACTGAACCGCTTCCAGCGTTCTTTATAGGTGACTACAAATCAGGGTTTAATTACCTCAATGATTTTGTTGCCTTTTTACATACGCCAATATATTTAAGTAACTGGTTTCTAAATATCCACTAAGATAACAAAAGGTAAAACGACACTTTTGCAAATGTTATCTCAAGAAAATTGATTATGCAGCCGCCGCTTAGTCTCCCTTATGAAACAAAAACATTTCCCCACAAACGGATCCCCGTAAAAGAGTGCTACACAGACCACAATCTCACAGCTCGTTATTTAAAATATTTATTTTAATAATGCGATAAAGCTGTGGGGAGGAAAAGTGGTTTCCTTGGGGCTCTATGGGAGGTGCACGTGAAAATGATTACATTTTATTCTTACTTAAATTGGTAAATCAGTATTGTCTCTAGACCTAAAGTAGAAAGTATAATTCTTGAGACAATCCTGACTGACAGCGTTGGCCGGTATGGATTAAATTTCGAACTATGATATCATTTACAGGTAAATTATTTATGCCACACCTGGCAATAAAGTGGCTTTTTCCGCACGCTGCGCGTACGGAAAAAGCCGCTTTCTGGCCAAGTGTAGACATAAAATGATGTACACAACACGGGAGGTAATAAAGAAAGTCCTCGATCGCATATTTACGTCCCTCGCTTGCAGCTCGTACCGCAAACTTCTGCGATCTCGGCCTTTCTTTGTATTACCACCCTAGTTGTATAATGTAGGTACTATAAGTCATCATGATTGGCTCGGACAGCATAGATAATAAGTTCATAACATATCGGCGTAGGATCCCGTAAATCAAGTTTTCGTGGAAAAACGAGGGGTTGCCGGAAATATCGGATAATTGCGTGAAGACTTTAGGCAATAATACCTTTATGATATTAATCTAGGGTTTACAAATGAAATAGGCAAAATTTTTTCATGACGGGCTCCATACGAGTCGAATTGATAACCTCCTTTTTTGAAGTTGGTTAAAATCGTGGCCTATAAATTATAAGTAAAAATATTATCGCACTGATAAAAATCTAAAACAACTCCACGATTCCTGAACAGAGTACTCGTTTTGAAGAGCACATTGTTTCAGTAATAATGCTTAAGTCCTCACGCATATAAAACGATACGTACTTCAGCTGCTGTTGTGCGAAGAAAGTGCTCGTTATCACACCACTACGCCTCTTAGAGATACTCTATGAAGCTTTGCGTGAGCTTGGTATGGATATGACTAGGCGGCGATTCATATAATGCACGTTCCTACGTAACTCTTAATTTAATGTGTTAAGTTGTGTCGGTCAAGGTCATTTAGTATATCATTTATTTCTGCTTTTAGTTGTGACTGTTGATTGCCTTAATATTTTTTGGCGGACATGACGGAACCTGGATGAATCCCGCAAGAGACAAGAGTATGCCATCGTTGGCTTAATTGAAATACATATTTATATCTAGACAATCGAAACTTAGGAACATATTCAAGTTAATGAACCTCACAAATATTTCGCGTGGCCAGGATTCTATCCAGAGGCGGCAAGTTTCCTAGAGAGAGCCACTGCCACTAAGCTACACCATCGTCAACTAAGTACCTACTTTGTTTTTCGTTCGTTATTATATTAGATACGTGACATTTTTTCTTCAACAACCTATCTTAGTTAGTAAACCCACTTATTTATGAATAATAATAGGCAAATAAATTGTTCTTCGCAAATATTGCGTTAGGTAACTATATTTGCAATTTTCATAAGTGCCATAAGAATATGTACTCACATTATTGTGTGTAATATCTGTATACGTACATTTTATCATTATCATCACCTTATCGTGGAGGAAAGTTATTGAAAACTGTTTGCTCCTAGCACGATATTAGGTACAACGGCAACGCTTATTTGATTATGTAGATACCAACTAAATGATAACTATTTAATTTGGCTGGCGCTTAAATCCATTAACTCAGTTTATTCATTCAGCAAAACAACATATCATTTATAAGGAAAATGATAAGACTAGAGAATTTGCACTCAACGACTTATTGTTTTTGCATGTTTTGTTGATCGCGACGCCACTAACCACCATCCAACGCAAAACTTGCGTATTTTCGTGTAACATTTAATTTACAATCCTTACGTCCCATTGTAACAGTGGAACCCTCCGTTGCGTTTTCCCATCCCGTTATCGTCTTATTAAAATAAATATTCTGTGGAGCTCTGATATCGTGCCGCCTAACTCCCGGCAACTTCGCAACAACACTAAATCGTATTTGGAAAGGAAAAGATTTCCCCCACGGCGTCTTCAAAATGGTGATTATCTTTGAAATACAAATAGCATACGGTAGATTACAGAAAAATGAAATATGAGAAAGATTAAAAAGAAAACAATCACTGACACAAACAGAAACAAAAATAATCCAGGTACGTAATTGGCAATTTTATTTGATTACAAGCATACAGCACACCTGATAGAACATAATTATATTATAATATTGACGCATCTATCTATTTGGAAAAAAAATAGTAAATAAAGTGCACATTAAAAATGTCTATTTCTTATGTTTTCTCACAAGGAATTTTGTACGTAGGCAAGGCATTTGGAAGATTAGACATATTGATTTTCGAATTATTGTCATTAGATATTTTGTACTTACGTAGAAATTCTGAGTTTCGAAAATATGATCATTCAAATAAAAGTCTATTAGGACACGAGTCTTTAGGAATTTCGTACGTTAGACATTTAGATTTACGAAGTTTTGGTTTCAGGAATTTCGTACGTAGGAATTTTAATTTTCGAAGTTTTGCTACGCACTTACACAAACATTGTATTATACAAAAAAATTGCATCTTACGGGCATTAGTTACACATTTCTTAGAATGAGTAACTGCATATAGAAAAGGAAGGAAAACTTGGTTTTTCCCCTATGCAGAACTTGTGGTAAATATAAATTAGATACTTTAGATTAATTACGACACTTTCAGTGTTATTTCACGGGCATGAAAGTAAGCTTTGCAGAATCTCACTGGATTTAATATGCTGGCATGTTATATTAAAACTATCAACAACAATAATGTAAATTTATTTCATTGATAACAGGGCAATAATTATTCATAATATAAACAAAATGCTGTAAATAAGCGTACTTTTACAGTGTAAAAATATGCAGGGAAGGTTCTCCAGCGTATATTACATCGCGTAATTTATTTTAATAACCCTAATATAAAATGCAATTTAAGAGAACGCTTGGATACCCGTGATGCATCTTCCCAATATGAGCGCATGAATATCGTGTGTGCCTTCATATGTGTTCACAGCTTCCAAGTTCATAACGTGCCTTATGATATGATATTCATCGGAGATTCCATTACCACCGAGCATATCTCGCGCGACTCTGGCAATTTCAAGAGCTTTCCCACAATTATTACGCTTTATTAGAGAAATCATTTCAGGCGCTGCTTTGTCCTGGTCCTTCAAACGGCCAACTTGAAGACAAGCTTGGTAACCAACAGCTATCTCCGTCAACATATCGGCCATCTTCTTCTGTATAAGCTGGTTCGCGGCGAGCGGTCTTCCAAATTGAATCCTATCTAATGTGTACTGTCGGGCGATCCGCAAACATGTCTCAGCCGCACCGAGAGCGCCCCAAGCGATCCCGTACCGCGCGTTATTGAGACATCCGAACGGCCCCTTCAGGCCCTCTACGTTCGGTAATAAATTCTCCTCCGGTATAGCCACTTCGTCTAGCAATATCATGCCCGTTGTCGACGCTCGCAGAGAAAATTTACCGTTGATTTTAGGCGTGTCTAGACCCTTTTTGACTTGCGACCGCTCGACAATAAAACCCCTGATTTTGTTGCTATCGTCCTTCGCCCACACTATTAGCACGTCAGCAATTGGTGAGTTTGTTATCCAAGTTTTAGACCCTGATAACGTATAGGTTTTAGTTTTGGCATCGTATTTAGCCCTAGTAACTAATCCTCCAGCGTCACTGCCGTAATTAGGTTCCGTCAATCCGAAGCAACCGACGAGTTCTCCTTTGGCCATCCGGGGCAAAAACTTTTGCTTTTGTTCCTCGGTTCCGTAATTGTAAATGGCACCCATGGCTAAACTGCTTTGAACACTTAACGCTGACCTGTAGGACGAGTCAACAGCATCAAGTTCCCTGGTAATCAGTCCGTAAGTAACATAAGATACTCCCGCGCAGCCATAACCCTTGATCGTGCAGCCAATTACACCCAACTCCCCCATTTCTTTATAAATATCTCTATGGAAGATTTCATTTCGGTTCGCTTCAACAATTCTTGGCAATAGTTTTTCGTTACAATATGCTTTGATAGAGTCTCGAACCGCCTTTTCATCGTCGTGTAATTGTGAATCTAAACTCAATGGATCCTCCCAGTTAAAAATTGTCTTAGCATTGTTTACGAATGTTGTAGACAGGGCACGAAGTCCCGTTGTATTTTTACATAAGATAGATAACAAGTTGGACGTTCTTGTTAATGATACTGCCATGTTGAATAATCTTTGTAAACAAGAGAATAATACCTTATTTATTCACAAGGGACTAGTCTAATGCTTTATACATGAAGTACTTTCACTTGTTTTTCAGAATATTCACTTGTTCTCAAGATAAATCACTTTCAATTTCACTTATTTATCACGAACATAACCTCGCCAGTGAGCTAGTGACAGCTAAACTGAACGGCAGCTATATTCACACTACGCTACGAAGCATACGTCGCCTGTCGTACAAGTATAGCAAATCGACGGATATATTGCAGGCTTAAAAGTTCTTGGGGTGTCCAGATAAGATTCATTTTCGCGTAACTCATTTGATTATCACTATGGTCGATAAAACTACGTAATAGCAACGCATTTGTGTGTGTGAATTATCTAATTCACATCATAATACTTATATTCTTACAATTTTAAGTCTTAAATTATCATTTTAAAGTTGCTTTTACTTTAACGGTTGACTTGTTTTGTTGTTTCATACAAACTGATTTAATATTTTATCATTCGTAAGTAGTTAAGTGAGATAATATTTGACAACGTATTTACTGATAGGTGTTGCCGACCACAAAATCATTTAAAGTACTATAATCCTGTGGAGCATGTCAAATGACATGTAACACTTTTTACAAATAAGTAAATACATTTTAAACATTCATATAATATGCTTGCACTAAAATTATCATGTTCAAGATTTAATATGAACGTAGTTTATAAAGCATCACTCTTAAAGCTATCTCACAGTAGCATGTGTGTTGCATTGCGAGGTTTGCGAGGCATTTGATTGTGCGACGTGAGCATATTTTGTACGTGATGGCTCGAACCGTAATGTTTGATGCATTTGCCATGCCTCACATGATTAGTAATAGCTAGGTCGCAGGTTGTGCGGCGAAGGAATTAAGGTATTTGAACACGTTCACTGTCGGCGTCTACTCTAGTTATAGGGGTGGTAATGCGAAACTAAGGGAATTTCTCGGCAAAACTAGGGAAATAGATAATAATAATAAAACACTGTAAGGATGCGCCCTCACATATCAGCCAATGTATCATTATGGACTACTAATCGAGTTATTAGGTCATGTGTTTAATGAATACTAAACTGAGGTGAGGTGAGGGTGAAGAACTAATTGGAAATCCATGCAAGAGGCATATGTCCAGCAGTGGACACAGATATGCTGAGAAGAAGAAGAAGTTTAAACTGAGAGTCGTGTATCAGATGTGATAGCTTAGTCATTTAACTGTAGCAGTTTCCATCAAAATTAATTACACGTTTTATCAGTCACACTTTTATAAAATAATCTCTAAATATGGAAGCTTGCTATGTACCTTCTATCTACGTCCGCTTGATAAATTTACAATCGCCAATACCTTTGAACGATGCCTTCTGGATATGTTCAACGCCACTTCATGTATGCAATAGTTGCATTTTAATTGGCAGACACCCATTTCAACTCTACATTATAATGCCCCAGACTTTAAGCCCCCATTTCTACCCGAGAATGAGCGACATAATATAATTTTACAAATAAATACCCCGCACGAAAAATAAACATGTTCACAGTGCATTTTATGTTGGACCACGGGCAATAAAAATATGCTCGCTTAATCCGCGGCTTATTTTGTCACATTGCTCGCCACGAGGCAAATACGGGCGCGGGGTAAAAAGTAACAAAACAAGTTGGCGTTGGAGCCCGTAGCGAGCTTGTGGGAGAACCATAGCTGTAAGAATATTGGCTAGAGTATTAGTTAGTACAGGAGGACCTACCATTATTATGAACACCCAAGAATTCCGAGCCATAATTCAAATTAATTTATTTAGCAAACAGGGCTATTCGCAAAATAAATGAATTTGAATTAGGCTCTTTTACAGGTCTGATTTTACCAGCGCTTTAGAAAATAAACCTCTGGTGGGAATAAACTAATTTCAAAAACATCGTAATTGGGATGTTGAATAATGTTGAATGTTACAACATAATATGTGACGTCCTACGTGAAAAGGTACCTTATGAGGGTTTCTAGTAACGGAGATATGAACGGTTTTGTGAAAAACAAAATTGCAAAATTGCTTTTATGCAAAATTGTAAAATATAGGAATAGACGTGTATTTGTAGCTTGGTTTCACTGCTGTACGTTAATTTTTTCTATATAAAAATTGGGTTCAAAGTTTAGTAGAAAAGGTACCTTATGGCGGATCACATACAAAAATGATAAAGCTGTTGATAAAATTCATTAATAAAATTTACTACCAACTTTTGCTTATTTCTTTTTTATACCACGACGGTGGCAAACAAGCATGCGGCCTGCATAATGGTAAGCAAAAATTTTCGAAATGATCCTAGAAAGCTGAAAATTTGGAAGGAAAGGGCCACTGGGTGCCACAGATTCGGAATTGAAAAAAAATTTAAAATAAAAATAAATACATTTGTATGTTGTTTTTTTTAATTATTAAACATTTTTTTAAAACAGATAAAAAAGTGTTTTTGACGAATAGTATAACTTTTTGACCATTTTTAGAAAGACCTTGTTTTTTTTAAAAAAATTGACAAAAATAAAAAAAAACACTGGTGAATGCCCATCATTTTTGACCATTTTAGAAAAAGGTTTTTATTCATTTTTTCGAAAAATTTACGAAAAAAGACATTTTTTGGCGGTTTCTATAATTTTTGACCACTTAAGAAAAAGAATCTTTTTAATTTAAAACACGCTAAAATCCACGACGAACACTTCTCACAACTATTCGAACGAAAAGGTAAGCAAATACTGCTCATGCCGGCCGGCTGAGACTCCGAGCGGCCAGCAAGACCGAGAGAGAACGATACGTAAAGTGTTGGTGAGAGTAGGACAGATGCGTGGCGGTACTGGCGGTGTAGCCAAAATAATACCACGGCACGGCGGTATGAAGGACAAAAACTGAGCAAGTTACGACAAGTATTTCTAACATTTTTAAATTACACCGCCATAAAGTACCTTTTGTACTAAACTGTAGAAGCATATTATTCAGCCTTTAATTCGCCTATAACAAAAATAAAGATAGGCAAAGACGTGTCGTAACATATAATTTACTAAATGAAAATACATAATAAAAAAAAACTCAATTTTTACACAACATTGAATATCTCCGTAACTAGAAACCCTCATAAGGTACCTTTTCACGTAAGACGTCACATTTGAGAATTACTCTTAATTGATCAAGATTTGAAGTAAATTTCTAATAACCTTTTTTCTTCAGTTTTCTGTCTTAATACAAGATTTGTCAATAAATAATGTAAATATCGTGCCATACTGTAATTATCAATAATTTTTGCTTATGGCCCGCCATAAGGTACCTTTTCTCAAATGTATGGGATTAATTTGTGATTTTTACGTAACTTCAATCGTTTATAAATAAAAAAATACGACTTGTAGAATAATAATGACACTTTTGAGATACTTGTGTAGACTGATTAAATATAATTTAGAACTCATTATACGAAAATTGTGAATATTATAGGAATGATGAAACATATAATAAAAATGACATTTTAATTAAAATAAAAATATTTCGTTAACAATGTGATTTTATTTCTATCCCAAAATGTGCAGTCTAATATCTCTAACTATATACAATGGTTCAGATTACAATATGTTAAAGAACAGGCCGATTTTTTTTTTTTTTTTAATTTCGTTCTCAGAAGTGACTTGCTCTAATCAAAGGCTGATTTTTCACGACCTGGAAGTCACATTAAAAAAAACCGGTCAAGTGCGAGTCGGACTCGCGCACCGAGGGTTCCGTACAAACTCGTCAGTAGATACGTGAATAATTCAAGAAAAACTGTATGGTGGCACAAACTTAACTTTGCTCTTGTAAAACTGTTGTCCCCATACATCGACTTATGCCGCGGTTAGTTTAGTAGGAGCAAATAAGTTTGTCTTACGATTTTTGCGAATTTCTGAAAAACGCTGCAAGTTAGGAAAACCGTTTTATTTTTCGTGTAATATTTAGGATAACATCAATAATTGGTAATTATTACAGATTTTTCTGTTCAGTAACTTCGGAGATAATAGGGGGGGAATGGTATTTTTTTCAACGTTTTTTATCTTACATCAAAAACCACATGTCAAAGAAAAAAAACAAAAATGGTTTTGGAATTTACATATTAAGCCCTTTCATTTGATATCCCACTCGATATATTAGCTCAACTTTTGAATTTCGACATTCCATTTCGGTCCCCTTTAAAAAAAAAGTAAAACAGGTATAAGATTTTTTTTCTGTCCCATAGGCTCGGATTAGCGGTTTTTAACACTATTCCAAATTTCAAGTCGATAGCATCAGTAGATCCTGAGATATCTTGCTGTGACAGACGGACAGACAGACAGACAGACAGACAGACAGACAGACAGAGTCGCACCATAAGGGTTCCTTTTTTACCATTTTGGTACGGAACCCTAAAAACCATTACTGATTTCCAAAGAAAAATACCTTGAGATACATAATCAATCATCATCTCCATAACTTCCAACGGGAACATACTTAAAATTAGTTTCAAACTTCTTTTGACGATTTCTCAAAAGTGCAATTTTAGCATGTGCAGGTTTGATGTTTTTTTAAAAAAAAAGTATGGGACTTAGGGTCGTGATTCTTTTTGTATTAGATAGCTTATTTAACACAGATTTAGGATCTGTGCTTAACTCAATACCAACCATAAGGTACCTTTTCCCGTGGAACGTCACATATAATCACATGGATTGCAAAATACTAAATTATCATAACACAAAAGAAATAAACAAAAAATGTATAAAAAATATAAAGTTATGAGACCACAAAGTTTAAAAAAAAACGATATTTTTTTAATCGTCTTTAAGAAAAATTAAAGTCAATTTCGGAATGCTTAAATAACACTGAAAAAATAAATGTATGACAACTATGTGCTTAAACGCACTTCTTCGTGCTCAAAATGGCAAAATGCTATTTTTTTCATCCAGACTTAGTACAGCGATGCAACGGATAACGTCATAATGTCCTACCGTTTTGTATAGAGCGTTTTCAATGCTCAGTCCGATCTGCTACTTTTGATTACAATTTGTGGCTGTTATACTTATACCAATGTATTAGGTGTCATATAGATATTTGTTCCTCAGAAATAGTAGAATCGATTTAGGACAGAAAAAAAATCGAGTCAACAGGCTAATTCCGAAATGTCATTATTCCGAAGGGATTTTAATTTTCCGCTAAAGACAGCTTTTCTTCAAACGGTAGGTACCTATAATCCCACCAAAAACATTCTGTAAAAAACTAGCCAAGTCTCGATGGAGCTGCTTGTTTATCTCTAAAAAGTAATGAAATCTAGACAAAGTCGTGCCAAGTCTAAGGTTCCTTACTGCGATTTCATTATTATTATAGTTAATGTTGTGTGACTTGGCCGTTGAACATTCTTTATACGTTAGTGGGTACAAGTCAATTTTGTTTTGTACCCTTGTGTACCCTTCAACGGCCAAGTCACACAACATTAACTATAAATAATGTGACATCATAAAGAATGTTTCGTTTTCTTACTTATTAATATAATATTAATATTTTATGAAACAAATCTGAATACACAATGACCTTAAAAGTTGATTCACCTCTTTATGAGCTTGAAGTCACCTTCTATCTCACTTTTTAACAGAGTGACAAAAAAAAGAACGTGCACTAAAAAGTTTAATAGATCCTTTGCCACTTAAACAATTTTATGCCGAGAAAAACAGCAAATCAGGACAAAAGCTAGGAATAGCATCAAGCGTATATATTAATAACGACCATGAATCCACTTAAATAACTTATAAATAACAATCACAGCGTTCTATTACGGGTAAATGGGTTGGCTTCTATGTATGCCCCTTACAATGTAGATCCTCATAATAGAGGAGGGATGAATCTTCTATAAATTATTCACTCTCTATTTGCATGACAAACGAGCAGGAAAGGTCTTAGACCTCTAATGGTCTCTTCACAGTACCCACTCCATCCTTTAACACTTCAGGGCACGACACTCTTTAATGGACCCATGATTTTTCCCAGTCATATGCAAATGCGTGATTAGCATATATTTTATTCGCTAAACGACAGCGTTCATGATGTTATAAATTCTTTTTCGTCTTAGCTTTTAGCATCGGGTAATTAGGATGGTAACGAAGTTAGGGTAATTAGACTAATTAGATATCCGGCTTGTGTTGGCGCTCAGCTTATTCAGCCCTTTGTTGTTATGTATTTTAGTAATCAGTGTTTGTTTTGTTTTGATTCTTGGATTGATTAGTTTGTTTATTCAAATTGTAGTATATTTAGGCACGTCAGTTGCGCTGTCAAGTCTAGAAAATCCGAGCACCTGATATAAAAATGAGCAGAAATAAAAGGTCAGCTGTGAGTTATAAAATCATACGACGATAGAAAAAAAACTTGAAGGGAAATAAGATTTATTAATACACATTCAAACAAATAAAAAACGTACCATTGGGACACGCGTACTCAAGCCAGGAGTGGCTCACTCCGCGATGTCGCCGCGCGTCCTTGCGGCCCCCGCGAAGGGGCCTTGGCCAGCAACCAGAAAAAGCACGCATTAGCGCCCGTAATGCGATAGAGATAGACCATCGGATCCGGTGCGTTCCGTCCGGTGATCGGAACCGGACAACAGTTTTGTTAGAGAGAGAGACATCTGCATGTAGTACTGGGTCATTGTCAGTTCAAAATACAAAAATCGTCCCTCCGGTAGTCAAAAGTTAGAGCTTGTATGAATCTAGGTTATGTTGCTATTATACAGCGTGAAAATCCAATACGGGCGAATATTGAAACGGTGGTCAGCATAGGACCTAAGGCGAAGAACACACTGAAATCGCCCGTCGCCGCGATTTTTTCCGTGTAGCTGCGCATAGTAGTTGCGAGTCACCGCGATTTACGCGCCAGTGTGCGCCACCCCGCGATTTTTCTATACAAATCGCTGAGTCGCGTGTCGCCGCGATTTTCGCTGCAGTGTGAGATCCGCCTAAGAAGCATATTTACATAACTTTTATGCCACACCTGGCCATAAAGTGTCTTTTTCCCCATGCTGCGCGTACAGAAAAAGCCGCTTTCTGACCAAGTGTAGACATAAAATGATGTACACAACACGGGAGGTAATAAAGAAAGCCCTCGATCGCCTATTTACGTCCCCCGGCCTTTCTTTGTATTACCACCCTAGTTGTGTAATGTACTATTGCTTAAAACTACAATGAAAATATTTACCATACAAAATAATACGGCCCGCAATGTAACGCAACACATTCAAGTTGACAAACACGCTAGTTGACAGTTACTTTTAAAAATGTCATATAACAAGCATGTATGCGGTACATTGCTGCCCGATAAATTTTCAAAATTAGAGGAAGGTTGCTATCATTGGACCACTTAATTTCGCTGCCTTATAATTTACACAATTCATGTAAGGAATTAAAACAAGTTTGATAATTTTGAACCATTGAAATATATTTATTCGTTATATCTATCTATATTATACCTTACAGACAAATAAATGAACACAGTGTAATAATCTAGGAGAAAAATCGCGAAAAGGATTTTTCGCACTGTTGCCTTGTTTGGACCAGGGTCACCTTGATTAGACCATAGAGTCTCCATCAATGGACTTAGAATTTTTTTGCTGATGGTCCAATCAAGGAGACTTATAGAAATGGACATTTTTATTTCTTTTAATATATTTTTTTAAATTTTATTAAAAGTATTGCGTGGAAACATTTATAAGTAAATAAACATATCAAGGGAAGATAAGTACATGACGTATGGCAGCCTTCTTTAGATGACATTTTTAAAACAGAAAAAAAGTTGCCATGATTGGACCGTCCGATGATAGGACATACATGCGGTCCATTGATAGCAACTAGGTATCAAATAACAAAAAAATAAAAATAACGAAAATAACTGGCTAGAAACTATTATTATAAATTTAACACTTAAACCTGCGTTTCTCTTTCGCGTAATTATTACATCGCCAACGCTCGAAACACACTTGCTCACATCACTCGTCGCCGAGAAGAGCGGCGCGACTGAAGAAGCGGTGGGGCCGCTTGGATCGCTCAAGGACACTTTGTACCTTGTCTATCTCTGTCTAGCATGCCATGCGTAGGTTTTAAAATATTTAGATGGTCCATTCAAAGCGCCGGTCCAATGATAGCAACCTTCCCCTAATTACGAGGTCACTATTAAGTGTAATTTAAAAATCATATTAATTAATGATAACACTACTAAACGCTATATCTGGTTCAATTGTTTGCTCGTATTGGACTTCCATGCTGTAGATAGATTATAGAAGAGGGGACGTTCTTTATTCTCATACGAGTTTTATCAGAAAATTAGGCCGTAGCGTAGAATCCTTAATTTCGCATATGACCACCGGAAAGACGCTAAGCTAAATCTGACAATGACCCTACTATTACTTATTCTTTTCCCAAGCTGAAATTAGGTTATTAGCATACACCGCACTCAAGGAGGCATTTTGCGGATATGACAGATGGTAATGGTAATGGTAAAAGCTCGACCGTCAATGAAAAAGACAGATTTCAGAGGGAAAAATACACTCACATACGGGATATCAGTTTATCGATCTCTCAGAGTCTACTTCGATTAAGTAATGCGAGCTTCACAGAAAGATAAACTTAGTGGGTTTTTATTTTACATTTTAATACTTTCCGTCCTTATCGAGATGTAAAAATTACGCCCCTAACTGTATTCCTTTTTCATAATTCTAACACTTCAAAATATTACATATATAGATACTAGAAATCAAAGAACATAGAAAAATTAAATCGCACTCACCTGTGTCCTGACCGGGAATCGAACCCGGTACCTCTGGATTTCCGGCCCAGCGACTCAACCACTTGTCCACGGGAGCACCTAGTAAGCGCCCTCAATTTTGCCATCTACATTGACTTCTGTATCATTCTGGTTTAATAGGATATTAACCTTAACGCATGAAATGTGGTGTAATTTAACCGCATTAAAAAAAACCAATGAAGAGACAAAAATGTTTCTTTCATGTAAAGTACTTCAAAATATGCTTTTCTCATTGTAGTATTAATCGCAAAACAAAACAACAAATGCATATTAAAATAACGAAACAGCTGACAGCTCCAAATTAGAATATCTGGAGAAACCGCCGCAAATATAAATGGAATAGTCGTGTAGCTTGCGGAACTCTGAAATAGGAGATAACCTTACCAGGTAGGTACCGCCAAAGATGCTACCTATTAAATGTTTGGTGCCAGTTTAAGCGGGTAGACGTAGTATAATTGAACGATGATTGATAGGACGACGCATAAGCTACTTAATGCTATTGCCAGATAATAAAGTAAATTAAATCTTGCTTTCATCTATCTACACAATTGTTTACCTGTAAACAATCATAGCAAAAGCACTAATCTTTTTTCGAAAAAAATTAAATGGGGAGTATTAAAAATAAGTAATAAAACGTAGATAAATGTTTTTTGGCATTTTCTTCTGTTTGTGCGCGAATCACACAAAAACTACCGGACCGATTTTAAATGAAATTTAGTGCACAAATATCTAAACTGAAGCAAAAAACCACATTTTTTCTTCAAAAACCCGACCGCGGCGCACTATAAACGTGCATAAAATCCGTCGTTTTGTTTATTTTAACGAACTTCATACCCAGTGACACTTGCGCCATCAAGACGAATCTAATGATGTATCATTTATCAAAATCGGTTGTGCCGTTTCGTAGTTACGGGCGGACATAGGAACGGACATACATACATACGGGTCAAACACATAACCCTCCTTTGGGCTTCGCCGCAGTCGGGTAAAAAGACACGTTTAACTTATTGCACCTCCACAAACGAAATTGGTGAGCGAGTCCACTAGTATTAAATTAGTCTCAGCAATTACTTTCTAACAGGGCTCGGATACCGGTATTTTCTCCATACATAAATACCGGTATTTTTTGTATTCTTTTCATTCTTTGGTTTATTATTTCATTTTTAATCGGACAATCTAATAATACACAGTCATTATTTAAAATACACATACGGATAATTGATTCGGGTCATTTTCTATGAAAAATTATTTAGATAATGACCCCATTTAATTGTCCATGAGTGTACATTATTGAGGATTAGTACCGAATCGTCCATGTAGCAAAATGTCCAATGACGCAAATTGACTAAAAAGCAAAGTGTCAGTGGTCCAATAAGCATTATGCCCAATTAACATAACGTCCATAACACAGAACATCAAAATAGCAATTCGTCTGAGTAACATGATGACCAAATTACATAATGTCAAAAAAGCTAATAGTACTACAAATAGCACATTGTCAAATCTTATTGAAAGCAATTAGCTCAACTAGCATAATGACCAAAAAGCAAAACGTTTTATTACAATTAATCTATTTTCAGCGTGACATACGTAACATTATACGTTTTGGACGTTTTGATATTTAGGTTTTCTGCTTTGTGGTCGACATTAGATAATTTGCGTTTTAGATGTTTTAAATATTTTACATACTTAGACGTGTTGTTATCTAGCCTTGTCGCTTTATGGACTATTTGCTAATTGTGTATTTTACTATGCATCTGCACAAAATGGTCAACATGGTAGCTTATTGAGTAATTTTGGTGATATGCTTAACAGATGAAAATGATGGTAATATAGGTACGCTTATCCTAACCAATAAAATATAAAAGTGTGCTAATTACAAGTCAAATTTATTAATAAATCTACGAATGAACATGGTTTATGATATGATAAAAGAGCCTCATAAGTAAGTAATTTTCGTGCATTGTGAAGTTGTGAGTTATTTTGTGAAAATGCCACCCGCCTTTACTAGGACCACACCACTGAACTAAGGCATAATGTAATCTGCCATAGTAATTAGGCTGCACTTAGAGCTCTCCCGAACTCCGTCTGATATTGATTATATATCTCAGTTGCCACAAATCTATACCTACTCTTACGAGCCTTTGTACATTGAAGAGTTCTTGAAAAATTACAACGACAATAATATAATAGACTAGTTTAGGCAGAACCTCTATGCCAGTGGTTCCGAACCTGGGGGTAATTACCCCTCTTGGGGTAAAACGAAGTTTTCTCAGGGGTAATACGCATGAATGTTGAGCAGTTTTACTTTGAGTAGTTTCTTATAAGCTTATAATACCTATTTTTGGAGGGGTAATAATACAAATCTCGACGAGAATGTGGGTGATAAATAATAAAGGTTAGGAACCACTGCTCTATGCCTAAAGTCTATGTATATATTTCTATTGCCGCTATAATAAGAACTAGGTAATTAATACAAAATAAAGTTAAAAATTGGATATGGCCCCATAGAAGAAACGTGTTTTTGGGTTTTTGCTCGACGGTATCGGTAGTACCCTTCACGTGCGATTCCGACTCGTACTTAGCCGGTTTTTAGGGTTCCGTACACCAAGGGCGCCAGCGGAACCCTATTACAAAGACTCTGTTGTCTATCCGTCTGTCCGTCTGTAACACGGCTCTATCTTTTTTTAATCCACGGTGAACATTTGGAGGCAAATATATAGAGTATTTTCATAAAGGGGAATATTCTGATTTATGTTGACAAACCTGAACGATCAGAATCAAAGCTAATTATTTAAATGAGACGCATAATTCGGAAACTAAATTTTTCTACTCCTGTACTGTTATCTGTCTTTTACTTGGTCACGAACACTAATATAAGAACATACATAATATGAGTTCAGAGAAGTCTATACTCTATTCCCCATAACAGCACTAGTGTCGTTATAGTCACTTTACGTTATTGCTAGCAGCCACAGACTTCTAAATCTAGGTTACTTTACGGTAAAAATGCACAACTACCAACTTAACAAACAATTAAATTCCTACGGGTTTTAAGAAAAACTAAACTTTCCGAACTAAATTCATTCATGCCAACATAAAAAAAGTATTTTTAATTTAAGTATATTTTAAACTAGCTGATGCCCGCGACTTCGTCTGCGGTGTAAATTATAATTAGGCAATTAATCTTAATAGGCAATTAATAGTTTCTGATATTTGTTCATAAACTTTGTTGTAATTAAACAAAACCCTCAAATATTGGGCCCAAAACTGCACAATGCACATTTACCGTGAAAATCAATTCTTAAGTCCATTTAAGGATTATTACCAAAAAATTAAATGCACTTAATAAACCGCTTGTTACTTACACAAAAAAACAATCTACTAATTGCTATATGCTATGCATGGAGTTAAAAACCTTTTACTTTAAAAATTGTACGGGTCCCTAAAAAAACTTTCAACCCCTACTTACTCAACCCGTCTTCGAGATAAATTTTAATGAACCGTGAAATCATTTGAGTTCTATTCAGTTTAATCAGTTTTAGATACCCTACTTTAAAAATCATTTGGTCCCTTTATAAAGTTTTGGTCCCCATTTATAACCCTTGGAGATGAATTTCCAAAAATGGTTTAACATTTTTTCTGTACCCTTATTGAAGGATCTATGTACGAAGTGTCAGATTTCCTACTTCAAAAATCCTTTGGACCCTATACAGAGTTTCAACCCCCATTTAAACCCCTTTGGGGATAAATTTCAAAAAACTGCAATCACTTTTCTTTTCTTTTTTAGATGAGTTCAAGATCTACTACAAAAATCGTTTGGTCCCTTTACAAAGTTTCAACCCCCTTTTGATCCCTTTTTAGGGATGAAAAAACGGTAAAACCACATTTCTTTTTTCTTATTAAGGAGTCTATGTACGATGTCCCAGATCGCCAATTTCAAAAATCTTTTGGTCCGTATACAAAGTTTCGACCCTCATTTAAACCCCTTTGGGGATGAATTTCAAAAAAACAGCAATCACTTTTCTTTACTCTCATGGATGAGTTTATGTAAGAAGTTTAAGATCTACTATAAATACCGTTTGGTCTCCATACAAAGTTTTGACCCCCGTTTGACCCCTTCTTAGGGATGAATTTAGAAAAACGAAAAATCACTTTTTCTACTCTTATTGAGGAGTTTATATACGATGTCTTAGAGCTCCAACTTCAAAAATCGTTTGTACCCTACACAAAGTTTCAACCCCCATTTTAACCCCTTTGGGGATGAATTCCAAAAAACAGCTATCACTTTTCTTTACTCTTATGGATGAGTCTATGAACGAAGTTCAAGATTTACTACAAAAATCGTTTGGTCCCCATACAAAGTTTCAACCCCCGTTTGACCCCTTTTTAGGAATGAATTTCGAAAAATGGTAAAACTACTTTTCTTTATTCTTATTGAGGAGTTTATGTACGATTTCTCAGAGCTCTAACTTCAAAGTTCAAATTTTCAACCCCCATCTAACCCCTTTTGGGGATGAATTTCAAAGAACCGTGAAATGACTTTCCTGTACTCATATTGTGGAGACTATGTACGATATCTCAGAGCTCCAACTTCAAAAATCGTTTCAAGCCCCATTTAACCCCCGTTGGGGATGAATTTTGAAAAACGGTGAAATTACTTTTTGCAACTAATCTCCTAGTTTAAAAATCGTGTGGTCCCCATTTAAACTTTCAACCCCCGTTTTACCCCTTTTAGGGATGAATTTCGAAAAAGGGTGAAATTACTTTTCTCTACTTATATTGAAGGATCTATGTGCGAACTCTGAGATCTCCAACTTCAAAAATCGTTGGTGCCTATACAAAATTTCAACCCCCGTTTAACCCCTTTTGGGGATGAATTTCGAAAAACCGTGAAATTACTTTCCTACACTCATATTGTGGAGCCTATGTACAATGTCTCAGAGCTCCAACTTCAAAAATCGTTTTAACCCCCATTTAACCCCTGTTGGGGATGAATTTTGAAAAAAGGTAAAACTACTTTCTTAGACCTTTATCGAGGAGTCTATATACGAAGTCTCAGATCTGTAACTTAAAAATAATTTGGTCCCTAAACAATATTTCAACCCCCGTTTTACCCCTTTTAGGGATGAATTTCGAAAAAGGGTTAAATTACTTTTCTTATCTCATATTGAAGGATCTATGTGCGAACTCTCAGATCTCTAACTTTAAAAATCGTTTGGTGCCTATACAAAGTTTCAAACCCCCATTTAACCCCTTTTGGGGATGAATTTAGAAAAACCGTGAAATTACATTCCTGTACTCATATTGATGGGTCTATGTGCAAAGTCTCAGATCTCCGTCTTTAAAAATCGTTTGGTCCCCATTTAAACTTTCAACCCCCGTTTAAGCCCTTATAGGGATGAATTTCGAAAAACCGTGAAATTATTTTTCTGTACTCATATTGAGGAGACTATGTACGATGTCTCAGAGCTGCAACTTCAAAAATCGTTTCAACCCCCATTTAGGATGTTCCCCATTGGGGATGAATTTTGAAAAACGGTAAAATTACTTTATTCGACCTTTATTGAGGAGTCTATATACGAATTCTCAGATCTGTAACTTCAAAATAATTTGGTCCCTATACAACATTTCAACCCCCGTTTAACCCCTTTTAGGGATGAATCTCAAAAAAGGGTGGAATTACTTTTCTCATGTCATATTGAAGGATCTATGTGCAAACTCTCAGATCTCTAACGTCAAAAACCGTTTGGTGCCTATACAAAGTTTCAACCCCCATTTAACCCCTTTTGGGGATGAATTTCAAAAAACCGTGAAATTACTTTCCTGTACTCATCTTGATGGGTCTATATGCGAAGTCTCAGATCTCCTACTTTAAAAATCGTGTGGTCTTCATATAAACTTTCAACCCCCATTTAACCCTCTTTGGGGATGAATTTCCAAAAACGGAGAAATTACTTTTTTTAAATTGTATTAAAGAGTCTATGTTCGAAGTCTCAGATCTCCTACTTTAAAAATCGTATGGTCCCCATATAAACTTTCAACCCCCATTTAACCCCCTTTGGGGATGAATTTCAAAAAATCCCTTCTTATCCATTACTTACGTTATATAACCACCCTACTGTGAAAATTTCAAGTTCCTAACTTCAGTAGTTTCGGCTGTGCGTTGATCAGTAAGTCAGTCAGTCAGTCAGGACTTCTTCTTTTATATATTTAGATTAAAAAAAAAAGTTTACCATAGACACATACCCAAGTAGCACAACTGGGTGGGAAATAGCTCGTATATCATATCTATTTAGGTACTTAAGTGAAATATATAGCCATGACTAAGTTCTATATAGGTGGAAAGAACCCTTATGCAACCAATATAGAGCCACGGGGAGAAAAATTGCAGCCTATTTTTGGTTCTATATTGAATCCATAAGAGATCTCACGATTACCTTAAGTGGCAATTAGAACTATGGGTGAAAGTTATGCGCAGTGAACGACGATTTTTATTGAACGATTTTTGGTTAAAAATTGAATCCATAAGAGATCTCACAATTACATTAAGTGGCAATTAGAACTATGGGTGAAAGTTATGCGCAGTAAACGACGATTTACTGAACGATGAATATTTCAGTTCAGTCAATGAGTGATAAATGGGACGCCAAAGTTCTTTTGAGTGACGTGGCAACAATTAAGTCGGTCAGTTGTGTTTTTTTAAAGTGAATGTGATCTGCCATTTTAATTTTGGATTTATACATCTGTTTGGTAACTGATTAAAACTTCACGTTCAGGCATTGAAATAAGCACGAAATTCTTGCGAATGTTTTTTTACCGTGAAACTATAGTATGGTTTCTTTGTAAATTTCGATGCGCCCTTGATTTGATCAGGAATATTTAAAAAGAGAGTGTTAAATCATATAAGGAATTGATACTGATAAGAACTAAAACTGTAAAAACCTGACGTAATGATTGTAGGTTACGTACAATGTTAAAGTAACATCGTCACAACTATCAAAAGTCTGTGATTATGCGTCAGTGTAATAAAATTCTGTTTAAAATAAATCATTTTCAAGGACTCCAATTTGTAAAGATGGCGAAACAAAAAAGATCTTACAGTGTTTATTTCTACTTATTTGTTCTCTATTTGAAACTATCAGGTCTGAAAATCACTTATTTGTATCTTGCAAGTGGCAAAGCAGTGAATGCTATTACGAATACTAATAATTTTCTCTTTTGTAGATCGTCCAGTGCTCGTGAATTAGGCCAAAGCAGCACATTAGTGAATTTTGCAGCTTATCTTATAGCTTTATGTTCTAAATGAGTGGTTTAACAGTGTTTGACTACACTTATAGCTTTAAACACAACTCAAACTTGTATACGAGTCCATCCTGTCACTTATAGTTGCTTAGGAACGTTTTTTGTTTCTACTTTATTACTTATAGTTGAGTAAAGTCGATTTTTCTACTTAAAGTTGCATGCAGGTTGTAATTGTCACTGAATAAGAAGCAATATTGATATATAAGGCCCTAAAGTTACTTATGAGCCACTTTTATATATAAGTGGGAACATACCCTTATTTGGAACTTTTAATTCCAAATGACTAGTATAATAGAGTAGTATATCACCTATAGTGGCTAAAGAGATAATTTTACGGCCCTTTTGGAACCTAAAGTGATTGCAACTTTAAGGCCTAGAAGGGTCGTAAAATTATTTCTTTAGCCACTATTGGTGATATGGGCTTTTTTATTTAAAGTGCGTTCTCAACTGACAGTTAGCAGGTCGTTACAGAACTGACGGTTAGTGTCAAACTCCATACATTTCGTTACGAACTGACAGGTTAGACGGTATTTGAACATATCTTAAGTTTTGCCTAACCGTACATTTTAAAATAGAAATGCCCATATACTACTCTATTATACTAGTCATTTGGAATTAAAAGATCCAAATAAGGGTCCCAAGCAGCACATTAGTGAATTTAGCAGCTTATGTTATAGCTTTATGTTGTTCTAAATAAGTGGTTTAACATTGTTTGACAACACTTATAGCTTTAAACACAACTCAAATTGTATATGAGTTCATCTTGTCACTTGTAGTTGCTTAGGAACGTTTTTTGTTTCCACTTTATTACTTATGGTTGGGTAAAGTCGATTTTGCAACTTAAAATTGCATGCAGGTTTTAATTTTCACTGAATAAGAAGCAATAGTGCTATATAAGGCCCTAAAGTTACTTATAAGCAACTTTTACATATAACTGGGAGCATACCCTTATTTGGAACCTTTAATTCCAAATGACTAGTATAATAGAGTAGTATATCACCAATAGTGGCTAAAGAGATAGTTTTACGACCCTTCTAGGCTTTAAAGTTGCAATCACTTTAGGTTCCAAAAGGGCCGTAAAATTATCTCTTTAGCCACTATTGGTGATATACTACTCTATTATACTAGTCATTTGGAATTAAAAGTTCCAAATAAGGGTATGTTCCCACTTATATATAAAGGTGGCTCATAAGTAACTTTAGGGCCTTAAAATATCACTATTGCTTCTTATTCAGTGACAATTACAACCTGCATGCAACTTTAAGTAGCAAAATCGACTTTACCCAACTATAAGTAATAAAGTAGAAACAAAAAACGTTCCTAAGCAACTATAAGTGACAGGATGAACTCGTATACAAGTTTGAGTTGTGTTTAAAGCTATAAGTGTAGTCAAACACTGTTAAACCACTCATTTAGAACATAAAGCTATAAGATAAGCTGCAAAATTCACTAATGTGCTGCTTGGGTACTGTCAGTCAAACGTCATATTTGCCTTGTTTCCAGGTTAGGATTAATTTTGTATTTTATAATTTAAAACCTCGTCGTAGAAAAAGTATTGTATGCAACGTTGTATAATTAAGTCAAAAAACGCTCATTGCGTTTCTATTTGCGATACTCGCCGCATTCGCGGCTCGTATCGCAACTCACGCAATTCGCATTTTTTGAACCCACTTATACAACTGTTGCATAAAATACTATTATACAATAAATACCACACCGTAAGGCGAAGAACACACTGAAATCGCCCGTCGCCGCGATTTTTTTCCGTGTAGCTGCGCATAGTAGTGGCGAGTCGCCGCGATTTACGCGCCAGTGTGCGCCACCCCGCGATTTTTCTATACAAATCGATGATTCTACATACAAAGTTGAAAATCGCTGAGTCGCGTGTCGCCGCGATTTTCGCTGCAGTGTGAGATCCGCCTAAAGGAGAGGAGGGGAATGTGACATTTTGCATAGGGACACAGGGATACACGACAGATGACATAGGTTACCTTTATCCCGGGTAAGTGCAACTTTCTTGCGGGCTGCGTGATAAGCGAAATAGGGAACGTGCACGAACTATATGGCAGCACTAAACGACAAAAGAGACACGGGCGGACAATAAAGGAAAGTATCATGCCTGTCAAATCAAGCTGTCAATTCAAATTATCTCTTCAAGTGTCAATGGCAAATATAGTAAGTCGTAGATGTCAATCGTAATTCATCGTGATAAATTAACAGCTTTTCCGTTAATGTGGCCCAGCATGAGAGGGTACAAGACTTAGATTGGCGGCACCAATTGGCAGCACCTAAGTCGTGCACGTTCTCTATACATGTGTGCCACCGAAATGGAAAAATGGCCGATTGTGTCGAAATACTTGGCGCTATTGAATTTAGCTATCGTAATGCGTAAAGGTGGTTTTCCACCGGCAGGGCGAGACGAGACGAGACGAGAATTGAATTGAAATTTGTATGGCAAATTTTCAATCCTCTCCTCGCGCATCTTCGGTGGAATAAGTAAGGATTGACGAGGATGTGCGAGACTTGAATTGAAATATCTGTTTGTGTAAAAATGAACCGTATTGCTTCCGATATAAATAGAGTATAAATTAACTCTGCAACAGAAACCGCTTCTCGCGCTAGGTTTTTTGTTGTGCGTTGCTATTTATTACCTGAAAATACCGTCATGTTAATACTAGCCATTTTTACTAGAGGTCGCTGTTAACACGAAGTTTACACAAATGTTCTAACTTTTGTCACCCCGTAAGTTGTAAAATGTACGGAGAAGCGTAAAATGCCGCTCACATACACTTAAGTTGCCAACTTGTTATGTTTAAGCATGACATTTGCATGTTTAAATAAAAAAAATATATAATACGAATCATCTTCTTCATACACGTTTCGAACGATCGGGTTATTCCCACCTTTTACCACCAAGTTGTTACCAGTGGTAACAGATGGGAAAAAAATTCCCACTAGTTACCACTAAGCGGTTTAGTGGTAACAAGTGGGAATTTTTTTCCCATCTGTTACCACTAAAACAATTGGTGGTAACTAGTGGGAAAAAAATCTTTAGTGGTAACAATAATATATTTTACTGGCTTATGCTCACGACTTCGTCCGCGCAGAAGGATAAAAAGTATATGTAGATTTCAGAAGGAGACCATTTCTGGTTTGTAGTGAGTAGTCTATAATAATATATATTATGCAAATTTAAAAAGTATGCTATATCTTAACTCCAATTACACCCTCTAAGAGGATTAATTATGAAAAATGGTGAAATCACCTTTTTCATTTTTTAATAGGTGTAATGTATTTGCAAAGTCCTTAGCTTTTTAAAACCGGCCAAGAGCATGTCGGGCCATGCTCAGTGTAGGGTTCCGTAGCTATTCATTCAAAAAAGTGCTCTGTTTCTCTTCGCGCGCTGGTCACGACAGTGTGTCGTTACCGCATTTTTGGCTTTTATCTCCATCAGTATACATCTTTTTAATATCGTTTTCTTAATTTTACATACTTAAAGGATGTGTTAAAAGCAACTGATACTTATTTTGAGTATATTAGAATAAAATCTCTTTATTTAAGAACACTAAACTTTTAGTAAATTTCAATAGAGATTAAACACTCTCTGATTAAATTTTTTCATGACTGCCATATATAGCGAATTACACGATAAGTAATATAACAAATAGTTACATTTAAAAAATAGAATACTAATTATATTAGTACTTTTAAGTATCACGACAGCGTGTTGTGATTCAGCGAGCGGCGAGAGTTGTATTTCCTTCAATGCCAATAATGACGTAACTCCGAACTTGGTTTATAATCGTTTTGGACCGTAACCCGTACACATAAAGTTTATTTCTCCTTGAATTGTAATGGAGTTATATTTTTTCGTAGATGATAATGGTACTACGTGAGTAATGAATGGCGTTATGCAGTTTTGTATGTTACTAGTGAGATTTTAGGTAATCGAATTCATTGTTCCCGTGCATTGATCGAAAATGAATGCGTAAATGTATATACGCAACCAGGCGATTTTATGTTAATCGTGTTGATGACATTATTTTATTATAATGTACAAGGTGCTCGTGAGGAATCCAAAAGGTTTTAAACACACATTCCTGAGATCATTAGGACTAAAAAATGTTATATAACATAATGCAAAAATACAAGAAAAAAAGTTACAAGGATTTTTTTTATTGATTTTTGTACGTAAAATATTTTTTTTTACTGTCGAATTATACATTTTGAGTTCCTCACGAGAACTTTTGAGAAACGCGACATGGTTAAAACCACGAAATCTACAAAAACTCAAAAAATATCATCGTATCAAGAACAAATAAAAATCGCTCATTCCCAAAATACCGCATTCCTAAAATACACTTTTTTTAAAATACCGGATTCTCGATACACCAGATTCTCCGTATACAAGATTCCCAAAATTACACACCCAACAAAGTGATTTAGATCCTTGAGTAACTTACGATTTTATAATCTACTGTAACGGGAATGTGGTAAGACAGGAATCTCATTAATCGAAAATCTGGTTTTTTGAAAAATGTGGTATTTCGGGAATGCGGTATTTTGGACACGAGCGATAAAAATTATTGACGGTTTTGATATTATGTTATAAACATTTTTTACTCGTAATGACCTCAAGAATGCGTGGTTAAAATCTTTTGGATTCCTCACGAGACACCTTGTATGAATAGATATTTCAAAAGGAAATATTTTGATGTTACGTCTGGAGAAAAAAAAAATACGTTTTGAGCAATAGGTAACGAACTAATGATTAATAAAATTACCTACCCGGCGGCCCTTTTCCAAATTTGCCTGAGCACCCATCTCGGTGTAAAAGTGCGAGTAACTCCGTTTGATGTTATTTTGTTAAAATATTTTAATTATGTTTTGTCGTGGTCGGTTGTGGGTCGGTTGTCGGTTACAATATATCCCATTTTTGCCATCGATATGTACATATAATACATAAACGGTAATCGGTAGGGTAGAAATCATTGTTACCTGCGGGGCGTCAAATCTGGAGTTCATCACCCATCACCAAATTTCGAGAAATCTCTATCGCACTGACATATTTGAAAGAAATAGTAGGAGATAAAAAAAATCGAAATGCGCGATCTTCGCGCTAGCCGGCCTGTGGTTTATCAAAGTTTTAAAGTAACGACGTTCCTAAAAACCTTATTAATGCATTTTTATATGTTACTGATATAAACAGAATAGAAGATTAATAACTAATCCTCAAAAAACGAGATATAGTGACAACCCTGAAAAATAGGCCGTTTCGTAAGAACTCGCTAGAGGAGTCGGATGACATTGCCTTTGGCCATCTATAATTGTATAGTACGAACTCCCCTCGGGAGTCGGGTGACATGTGAGCAAAGTTACTGAGAACTCGCTAGGGGCGTTCTTGACAGTGAAAGTGTTAAAGAATTAGGAATGACTGAATTGATATTTCGCAAGAAATGATCAGGTGGAAATGACGGATATTTCCTCAGTATCATAAGAAGTACCTAGAGTGGATGATATTTTTTTCTCGGCTGCTGATTTCACCATTCTAAAGCTGCGCAGAAGCCCACTCCAAAGAAACTTCCATACAAGCCACCTGCTGCGCAGGTTAACTTATATTATAGGTACTATCACTTTTTTTTCGTGGCACCAGCGACAGCTAAAGGATGTTATTTCCAACATTCGTTAAGAATTGTATGTAGGCTACGGCCGCTGCCAATGCCAATATTTGTGACAGAATCACGTTTCATTTAGATGAGTTTTGTTAGCTCAAATATCTGGCTTTGAAGCCTCATACCTATCTCAAAAACGATTAATTTTACAGAGCTATTAGTGAGCTCAAATGTTTTCGAATGAAATATTCTTTTAAAGTTATAAAGTAAAAAATGTGAATAAACCCATAGTTATGAATTAAACATTTTTAAAGGCAAAAACGACGAGTTGTGTAGGAATCGTAGTCTGTCGTCTCTGCCTGCCCAAATGGGATACAGGTGTAAGTATGTATGTACATATATCTCCAGACTTCATCAATAGCATTAAATAAGCTAAAAAAATTGGTGGTAACTACTGGGAATAAAATTCCCATTTGTTACCACCATTTATTTTAGTGGTAACAGATGGGAATTTAAATTCCCATCTGTTACCAGTGGTGAAAGATGGGAAAAAAATTCCCATCTGTTACCACTGGTAACAAATTGGTGGTAACAGGTGGGAATAACCCGAACGATCGATTCGAAACGATCGGCTCGTTAGCCAACGGATGCAACTATTCGTCAAAAAGTGATAGCGCCCCTCAAAAAAAAGTAAAGTTAGTACTATCAATTTTTACTGTAACAAGTAGTGGCATTCGCACTGACACCGCCAAGGAGTAAATTTTGTATTATTTATTAGTGTGAATTTTTATGCATATAAGAAAAGCAGACAGATTTCTTGATTTTTTTTAAATAATACAGTAGATCAGTAGATTTATCAAAAATCCGGTAGATCTACTGCTTTATCAGTAGATCTTTATCTTATGAAGCCTATAATGTACGGCTCCGGCGGCTCGCTTTTAGTGGAAAAGGGCCAGTTCGATTTCAATTCACTCCTCGTCTCGTCTCGTCTCGCCCTGCCGGTGCAAAACACCTTAAGGTTAAATGAAATGATAATATAATGTGAAAGACTTAAAACACACATTTAAAAAAAAATTAGAGACTTGAACTTGATATTACTTAATAAAGAGAATATTAAACCAAGAATTAAAGAGGTATCCACATACAAGAAACATATTTTTATGGCGTTTTTTGCTCCATTTTAATAATGGTAATAAGTAGATGCTTGAAGTATTCACAGAATATGTCAAGCATCTTACACGGATTACATGGAGTTTACCGGGACGCTCGCTTGTCATTTCTCCCCGCTTAAGGCCCGGTAGGACCTGGCTCGCATTTCACATAAAACTAGGCTCGGGCGGAATGCAGATTATTGCAGATCTTCGATTTCTAACATAAAAGTATACGTTATCAACCCAAACATGAGAGGATGCCCTGCATGACTGTGAAATCATGATTGTCAGGTATTAATTTTGTCAGAAAAGGTAACTGGTAATGAACAAAATGAAAAAAATGAAAAAAATACTTTATTTTATAGTGTTTTCGCGCTACTTTTCTATCGAGCGAAGTGTTCGCTATCGTGTTCTAAGTGAGAGGAAGCCCTAGATACAGTTCTGAATATTATTATATATGTTTTACAGTGACCTACGAGTCAAATAAGTGCTCTAAAAATGATTTGGAAACTAGGCTTCCGCGCCCGATTCTCGTCTTACCTCGCCTTAATAAACGTAAAATAAAGTTATAGTACCTACATTACTTACCTCGGGAGGTAAAACAAAGAATCTCAGATCTCAGATCGCAGGTATTTGACACCCGAGCCGAGGGCGATAAATATGCGATCTGAGGCTTTCTTTATTACTTCCCGTGGTAAGTTCAAAATTTTACGTCTCCCCCAGGCCAGGAAGTGGGATCTTCCGCACGCGTAGCGGTAATTGTCACCTTATGGCCAGGTGTGACGTAATAGTACATTACACAACGAGGGTGGTAATACAAAGAAAGGCCGAGATCGCAGATGTTTGCGGCCCGAGCTGCAAGCGAGGGACGTAAATATGCGATCGAGGGCTTTCTTTATTACCTCCCATGTTGTGTACATAATTTGATGTCTACACTTGGCCAGAAAGCGGTTTTTTCCGTACGCGCAGCGTGCGGAAAAAGCCATTTTATGGCCAGGTGTGGCATAAAAAAATTAAAAGACGCCAAAAACACGTTTATTATATGGGGACCCCCATATAATAAACGTGTTTTTGGCGTCTTTTTGCTCGACGGTGGTACGGAACCATTCGTGTGCGAATCCTACTCGCACTTGGCCGATTTTTATTTGTCTTCCTTCGTAGAGATAAAGTTTAATCTGACCGGTTTGAGCCGATTCTGCGTCGGCAGATGTAGAGACACCGCAGATTAGATGCCCACTTACACGAATAGGCTAGTTTCCTAACAGATCAAGAAAATAAGTCAATCTGGATTTATTTGGGATCAGTTTTGGAAGCTGAATAAGATAATTAGTGTAAAATAATTTATTTTTACTACAGGAAACTACCCTATTCAAGATATTAAACTGTGCCAGATCGTAAACTATTACTTTATTTGACCCAAAAAACCAAACGACTCCGGGTAATCTATGATACTGATAACTTATCACAGATAGCTTAGTGTCTACGACTAGTGCGAAACCCAGTCGGAATGAGCCCTCAGTCAATAAACTGTTCCTTAACATTGTTATTTAATTGTAATTTAATTAATATATTGAATAAAGTGTTTTCGATTTTGAAAATGGTTCGTAGTTTGCCTTTATTAATAAGAAATTGTAAGATTTGTAAACTACTAGCTAAATGTTACTGTGCTAATTTGCTAAAATAGTGCATTACATAACTAAGGTGATAATACAAAGAAAGGCCGAGATCGCAGAAGTTTGTGGCCCGAGCTGCAAGCGAGGGACGTAAATATGCAATCGACGGCTTTCTTTATTACCTCCCGTGTTGTGTACCTACATCATTTTATGTCTACACTTGGCCAGAAAGCGGCTTTTTCCTTACGCGCAGCGTGCGGAAAAAACCACTTTATGGCCAGGTGTGGCATAAAAGGTTCTTACGTAACTTAACAAATATTTCCGCAAAGTAACGTCTGAATCAATTTATTGGGTAATTTGTTTTGTTTCGTAGGTGTATAACTTTTATTTTGTGCAAATAAAATTGTTTATTTTGAAACCGATATAAGTGCCTAAAATTATTTATGTATTTTCTATTACAGGCTAGTATCATTTTATTTTTTCTCGCAACCGTGGTTGGTTGCCAGTGTGCGAATATTCTTTACGTGATACCTTTTACGTCGAAGTCGCATTATATCATGCAGAAGCCCATAGGTCTGGAGTTGGCTAAGAGAGGCCACAATGTCACGGTCTTCACTGCCTTTAAAGAGACCGACCACCCACCAAGCTATCACCAAGTCATGGCTGACGATATAAAGATTTGGGATCTTTCTGGTACGGTATTCTTCTATCTTAACACCCGACAAAAAAGAGATAGTTATTGGGTATTGAGAATAGTCCGGTATTGCATGCCCTAGTCGTAGTGTCCTACTACTGGGCATGATACACATAGATGAAAAGAAACTCTGTATGTTAATCTCTGATATTTTTCTGGATAGGAGAATAACTACTATCTATGCATTACCCAAACATGTATAATTATTTATTTAATGCGGTCACTTTAAATAAATGACTACGAACGGCTACGCCAATCTGTTAAATAGAACGACAGAAGTAGACCGGTACTAAATAACGTTAACTGTTCTTGTATATTGCTTTTACGCTATTACATTAAAGGAATAGGTGTGTATTTTGATATTGATTTCAGAAGGAGGACGGCCTAACGTTTTTACAATGGTTGACATATCAGACGAAGCAATATATGCAAAGTATCTTTGGGGTGGCGGACTGGCGTCCACTGAAATGGCGCTTAGCTCTGAAGATATCCAAGACTTTCTAAAGCAAGATCATAAATTTGATTTAGTAATAAGCGAGGTGTTTTTCCAAGAGGCTACCTTCGTTTTGGCGCATAAGTACAACGCGCCTTTGGCTCTAATAACTACATTCGGTAACAGCATGATAAACAACATTATAATGAGGAATCCACTCCAGCTAGCGACGGTTATAAATGAATTAATACCTATCAAAAAACCGTATAGTTTTCTTGGAAGACTGAGGAACTTCTACTTCGCCATGTATGAGTATTTTTGGTGGAAGGTTTGGTACTTGGAAAAACAGGAACAATTGGTGAAGAAGTACATTCCGAACTTGCCTGAACCGGTTCCGAGCCTCGAGGAGCTGTGGAGGAATGCCTCGCTGGTTCTTATGAACAGTCACTTTAGCTTCGATACTCCTGCAGCTTATCTACCCAATTTGGTTGAGATTGGAGGAATTCATTTGACACACAAATTGGATCCACTGCCTAAGGTAATTGATAATGTTAATAACCACTCTAATTAAATCTATAATGATGAACACGACTAGAAACAATTCATCTCATCTTACCTACTGAGCATGTACATACTTAATGCTTCTAAGACGCGTTCTTCTAAAATGTTGCAGGATTTGGACAGTATATTGAACAAATCAATAAAAGGAGTGATCTACATGAGTTTTGGATCCAACGTGCGCAGCTCAGAACTTTCACTGGAAAAGAAAAATGCCTTCCTCAATGTGTTCAGACGACTGAAGTACACAGTTTTATGGAAATGGGAGGAGGAAACCCTGGAAGGGAAACCTGATAATGTTTTTATTAGGAAGTGGTTGCCACAGAAGGAGATTCTGGGTGAGTTTCTCAGTATTTTCTTGCAGTTTAACACGTTTGAAAATACGAGTAGACCCTGCAAATAGCATTCGTGAAATAAAACTTCATCTACTTTTGAGAGTCAACAACACAGTAAATAGAATAATTCCATTCTACTTCCCATTTGAACTACAAAAATAACTTTGTAATCGCCTGTATTTGTATAGGATTACAAACATACTTACGCAGTTTGTATTGGAATTACAATATTTTTAGGTTTTGCATGACATGATAGGCTATAGAAAACTGTATTTAGAAATATTTTGTTTCAAATCTTACGAGTTACCTTTCTTATAATTGTGAAACTGCAACCACTAAGTAACTTCATAAGTTACCAATTAATTAGATATGTAATTAATTACTACGTATCGTGGTATTGGTTTTGAAGAGTTGTTACGTGCGCTCATATTTTATTTGTACAACAAACGTAGGTAATAATGACTTATTTTCATAGGTTATTGAATTATGAATCTCTGATTCGATAAACTCCATTTTTCAAGTAATGGTATTTTGAATGTCTGCAGCACAGTACCGATCATGTTGGTGGTATTTTTGGTGGCTGATCGTATTTTTTAGGGTTCCGTACCTCAAAAGAAAAAAACGAAGCCCTTATAAGATCACTTTGTTGTCCGTCTGTCCGTCCACCTGTCATGACCCTTTATCTCAGGATCGCGTGGAGGTATCGAGTTGAAATTTAAACCATATACTCAGGTCTACAGTCTTTTGAAGCCGTGACAAAATCAAACTTCTGCGTTAGACGTGAAAAAAAGGTACGGCCGTTTATGCCGCAAAAAACGTAAATTTCGATACTCTCAAGGAAATCAAAATTCAGAGGGTAGGTACTTACCGTTGACTTAGAACTATGAAATTTGGCAAGTAATACCGTTTTATACGACAAGTAAGTATATGGAAAAAACTGAAAACTATACTTTTTTTTAATGAAATCATTAAAAAATAGACTTTACACAGGGAATCAAAATGTATAGGGTACCTACAAATTTGTATGGAACCCTCGGTAAGCGAGTCCGACTCGCACTTGTCCAGTTTGTTTTATTCTTATTTTAATTAGTAACTAACTAAAACTATAATATTCCTTACAGCGCATCCGAACGTCAAAGTATTTATATCCCATGGAGGCCTAATCGGAACCCAAGAGGCGGTGTTCCACGGGGTTCCAATCATCGGGATCCCAATATACGCAGACCAATACAACAACCTGCTGCAAACCCAAGAGGCAGGCATGGGTCGTATCCTAGAATACCACGGAATTAATGAAGAAAATCTGGAGAACGCACTTCGGACTGTATTGGAAGACGACTCATACAAAATAAAGGCGAAGGAAATGTCGATCAGATTCCAGGATAGACCCTTTACTGCGTTAGAGACGGCCATGTACTGGATCGATTACGTAATTAGACACAAGGGGGCTGATTATATAAAGAATCCGGCTCGTAATCTCAGTTGGGTTGCATATCATATGTTAGATGTCTATGCGTTCATTAGGGGCAAGTGCTGTACGTGTGGACGGTTTTACCTGTGGACACTACTCATACAGAGAAAACGAATAACCATAGTCAAATACCAATCACTTATTTGAAAAGTATTTTTTTCATATGGCAACACTAGCTAATCGCCATCTTTACTGATTACAGAAACTGTGTGTTTTGAGGCTGCCGAAAGTTTTTGTGACAAAAAGTAATTTTTTACCTTCTTTTAAAGCATGTTTTATGTAAAATCTCTAAATGTTGCGGGTGTCTTTGCAATGGCATATTAATTTATATGATGTAAACGTTATTTCTACAAGATTTCGTTAATCGTAGGTAGCATTTATAGTGACCGGTATGAATTCAAAATAAAAACCGCCGAAATTGTACCTGTGGATACCTCCGTGAATGTACCTGTGGACTGTCCATAGGTACAGTTATACTGAATGTTCCTGTGGACAGTAAAATTAATATACAATATTTTTGTTTGTTTTAGTGCCTCGTAGTAAAGCTGGGAAAAATAGAGACAAGATATGCCTAGACACTCTGACTGCAGCTGTTTGGGAAGTAGAAAATGGAAGTTCAGTAAGGAAAGCCGCAGAGAAGTTTAAAATCCCAAAATCGACAATCTTTAAAAACATAAAATTAAATCACTGTCAAAATATTGGTGAAGAAGGCTTAGAACTCCTAAAAAATGATGTCAGGAGGATATTTAGCGATACTGAGGAGCAACAGATATATGATTACTTAAAAAAGCAGCATTACTACACACAGCATATTCTTCTGCTGACAATGGAGGCATTTTAAAATCCCATAATTATACTTGAGATTTTGCTAAGAATATTAGATTTCAAGAAGAAAAAAAGTAACTGTGATATGCAGAGCAACATATAATTACATGTTGTTTAATTGTATGTTGTTAATTACGTTATTCTAGAAGTTTATTCTGTTTAAAAGTATGTTGTTGATTAATGTCCGTAGGTACGTTACCGTCCATAGGTACGTTTTTGGAGTCCATAGGTACAGACAGTAGATGTACCTATGGACAAAATGAGTGTTTTTTTTAAAATGCTTCTATCCGCCATCTGCGGATAGCTAGCGTAGAAAACATATGTGGACTTTGAAGATTGTTTAATTGTGATTAAAACAAAATAAAGAATTCATTTATAATACGCGTAGTTTTTGTCTAACAACTGATTAAAAGTCAAATTCTGGAAAGTGTCCACAGGTTGAGCACTTGCCCCTATCTCAATTGTAGTAACAACAGTATTTATTATTGTTAAGATAGTGAAATACTTTGTTAGAAAAGAATCTGTTATTAAAAAGAAATCAAAATATAATTAACGATTTGAATTGCGCGCGCAGACCATTGGCATTGGTTATGCGCTTGTAAGCATTAGGTATTTTTCTGTCCAATTTCTTGAAGAATTTGGTTTTTATTTATTTAGTTCCAATCTACATAGTTTTAGTTTACAGTACATTTATTTTTGTGTATTTTATTATCAATACAATTGTATTATTCTGTATTCTTAACATGTAATATAATTATTAGTGCAGTTAAAATGTTATACTTTAGATTCGATTTATTTTTGATATAGCAACGCACGTTTTGGTAACACCATACGACTGCATACCGGATATCAAGTAAGATGACAATAAACGGATGAGTTGGACTGAGGGGTCCGCCTCATAAACCTCCAAATTAGAAAATTATCGTCGCAACACTGGCGCGTGCCTTTGACTCCTCGACTCAACTGAACCTATCTTATTTTACTTAAACTATCTATGAACGAGTCAATGCTACGAAGTAGGTGGGCCATTTTTTTAAAAGTTGTACACTAACTTTTTTTTTAGATTTGAGAAATTTTACATCATTTCTACTCAGAATCACACGCACGTGTTGTTTCTGATAGAAGAAAAAAAGTGTCCCAAATTTTTCAGATTAATCAGAGACGATAGTACGCGTGATTCTGATTTGAAATGACGTAAAATTTCTCAGATCTAAAAAAAGTAAGTATAAAACTAAAAAAAATGGCTACTACGAGTCAGCTCTTGTAGGTACATGAGCAGACTGAAATTTCGGACACAATAACCCTTAAACGCTCCGGTTACAACTGCGTCCACTGGATATAATAAGGCAAACATTTGCACAAAACATTGGTGTTTGCACAGCGCCGGGCCACCTTTGTCCAAGTGCTGGCTGCATCGAGTGGCAACATACGGATCGGTGTTGTGTTGTTTGCCGCTGTCGCGTTCGGACATCTCCATATTTGATGAGACTCTCCTTACATTTAAAAGCTATGCCCTTGTCAGTGACGTGACGAGAATGAGAAGAATCAGGAATGGGTGTATAAGAGGAAGTCTGAAAATAGCGCCAATCATGGAAAAATTACGAGGACATCGCCTAGCGTGGTATTGGGCATGTGATGCGGAGGGATGATAGTAATGTGACAAGACGAGTGTTTGGTATGAATGTGGAAGGTTCTGGAAGAATAGGAAGAGCAAGGAAGAGGTGGATGATTGTGTGAGAGATGATATGGCTATGATGGATGTAAACGCTGAGATGACGGGTGATAGAGAGGTATGGAAGAAGAATACATGCTACGCCGACCCAAATGAATGGGGCAAGGGCAAGCGAATGATGATGCCCTTCAGCAATCACCAGTCATTCCTGTTCTACGCTATTTTCTACACCAGCCAGTACGACATGATCAAAATCATCACCCTCCTGTTTTTATTCAAACAAGTTCCTTCTCGGCAGATAATGTCCAACCATCCTCAATCTTAAGACCTACGCTCTTCTGTTTTCTCCGCTATGCTTTTGGTCTCCTGATACGATGTGGCGCTGGCTTTCCCCGGCATTTGAGTACCTAAAATGTAATAACTAAAATCCGCATACTAATAGTCTCTCGTCAATACCTAGTTGCAGAATATCGATATAAAATATAACTTGTAAATACAAAGATGTACCTAGGAAATGACACAGATTTAAGAGCTGTATCTCAAGTAGGATTTCGTCCCTACTATAGGTACAAAAAATTGTGTTCACATACATACTTTTGTATGTGTCCATCAGTTAGATTGTCAAAAAATACGTTTTTTTGCCAATCAAACAAAAAATATCAAACGTAAGGCGCGTTAAAGTTCGGGCTCGTGACGTCACTATGTGGTAAGAAGCATGGCGTGATGTCACGCGGAACTTTAACGGTTTGTCTATATATTTTGCGTTTTGAAATAAAAAACGGATCATTCACGTTATACAAAAGAAGAGACATCCACTCGACATGTTTTGGGAGCATTCGGCATTACCCGAATCATGATTAGTGTTCGCGAACGCTGCCCGGCGACTACTGAAACATGTCGAGTGGATGTCTCGTCTTTTGTATAACGTGAGTGATCCGTTTTTATTTCAATATGCTTGAGTCTTACGGTGGTTTTCTAAGTAATTCTGCGTTTTTTTGACAAAAGAAACAATACGTGTCCACTATTTTTTTAATTACATAACTGACTATGAAAAAATATTCAGTACACTTGCTTATTTTGGTCCGGTCGACTGTTGACGTCGCAGACGGTATCCCATCATAGCTCCGTGTGTCACGCCCCTTAGACTTATGAATTCGAAATGTGTAGGCCTTGAAACAGCCCCTTGCAGACTACTCGTACATTGTGTAGGTGCGTGTTTGCTGTGCGATGTCTGGCTGACGTTTTAATACTTGAACAAGTTTTTTCATTGCGCATTGTTAATGCAGTTTTCGCGCTTGTAAATACAACGTCTGATGGATAGAGAATGCAATATAGCGTTCAGTTAGCCATTTAGGCATGTTTCTGTTTATACAATAATAAAAAAAATCATACATTATCATAACTCATAACGCATTTTACTCTAAAACTATGGTTTGAAAACTTTTAGAATTTAATTTTGGAAGCAGAAGCTTATCATTATGATACTAGGTTAGGCTTGGTTTGTTTTAGCGGTCCTGAAAAAAGTGGTTCAGATTTCGTTTGACTTTGGTATGGTGCACAATAGGATAACCCAAAATTGTATTTTTGCTTCTACAGTTTCTTTTTATAATATTTTATTTTTATTTTAGGTAGTTTATTTCGTTTTTAGGTCTATTTCGTTTTATTTTTAGTGACCGGCGACCGCGACATTTTTGTCACTTTAATGTCAAACGTAATTATTTATATATTAAAACTGCATATATCATCATCATCATTCGCTTGCCCTTTTCCCATTCATTTGGGGTCGGCGCAGCATGTCCTCTTCTTCCATACCTCTCTATCACCCGTAATTTCAGCGTTGACATCCTTCCTAGCCATATCATCTCTCACACAATCCATCCACCTTTTAATATATTAAAACTGCATACATTTTAATATATTATATTAAATCATATATGTACATGATATATGTATATGTCACTCGGTCAAGTGAGATAAAATGCTACCGGTCGCCGATCACTGGTTGTTATATTAAGTTAATCTGACAATAAATACTGTTATTTTTAGTCAAATGGAAAAGAACATAATTATACCCAGGCGTTTTCAAGAGCGTTCAACTGCGTGGCTCGAAAATCGTTATTATTTTACGGTTATTTTATCTACCACAACGGGAGGACAAATCGACAACTTTGATCAAACTATGCTCAGCCTCGGTAATGTCTTTCGGTTTCATAAAACTCTAATAGATGTGTTTAGAAAAAGGTGAAAAAAAAAAAAACACGTGACTCGGGTCGTTCAGCCAGTCAAGAGTAATATGTATCTGATATCTGTGGCTCGATATTATTGGCTGCGCAACCCGAGTCACGTGTTTTTTGTTTTACTGCTTTTAAATACCCAAAAGAACAGACTATAGGCATCAGTGGCGTGGCGTAAAAGATATTCTTGGGCAAGCCGATGCCGATTTAGCGTACATAAGGTGCTCAAATGCCTGATATTAGGCAAGCCGGTAGGAATCGAATTCTTTGGACGCCTCGCTACTGATAGGCACAGTCTTTTTGGCCAATATTTACTGAGACAACAATGACAAAAAATTAATGGCATATAAAAATATTTAACATGTTTTATTTATGTAAATGAGTTGGAAATAACCACAATAATTATTGAATCATGTTTTAAGTTAAAACGTTACCAAAATGTACAGAAGTGTTTCTGTTCAAATATAAACGGAGAGATTAAAATAACACCCGCCCGAAATCCGCTGCGCATTGGCGACATGTACTATTTTGAGCTTGTTGCCTACCTCATTAAGAGTTTGCAATTAAAACTTGGAAATCGGGCCGCGCGGCGAACACTCGGCGAGAATCGGCCGAACGACTGCGGCAATTTCCTCAGTTTTCGGCAATCAGCAATCAGACTCGGATAATCTTTCATCACAATTGGCATAATTTTAGCGTTTTGAGGTCTTAATGCTCTGATGATTCTGTTTTGTGTAACAAGCTATCACAACCTTGGTTTAGTATCGTTGAGTTATGTCGTTGTACAGTAACGTCGAATTAGGAAAACAGCAGTTTTTTGAAAGGCGTAAACTCTTTTATAATTAAATAATAGCTGCTTGCTGCTTTTAAGGAACCCTGAAGTTTTTGCCTAATGAAGTTTGCCAAACTCATTTTTAAGACTTAAAACTATCGCGGTTTGCGCACATATTGCAATATTCAATATATCTATCGCGATTTTATAGGTTTACTTATTATTTTCCGATGTTACGAAGCAGTTGCCTGTGCCGTAGGCATAGATAGCTATCAGTGGCGTGGCGTCAAATATATTCTTAGTAAAGCCGGAGCAGATTTGGATTACTTTTTCTACACGAGCTATGCTTTAAAATAGGCAAGCCGGTGGGAATCGGGTTCTATGGACACCACGCCACTGATAACTATATCAACGGTGATGTCGGCAAGAATCCATGGTGGGGTAGCAAGAAACTCCAACCAACCACTTATCCACTATTCATTGTCAACATCATGACACACAACACTCGCTATATTTATTTATTTAAGCTTGAGTGCACAAAAGAAAACTTATCGTACAAGAGGAGAACTTAATGCCAAAAGGCATTCTCTACCAGTTAACCTTAGAGCAAAGCAGGTAACTTGAGGGCGGTGCAACTAAGGCCCTAAAATTTAGCCTAGCTATAGCAGTGGCGTGGCGTTGAAGAAATCCTTGGGCAAGCCGGAGCAGCATTGGCTTCAATTTTCTTTAAGAGAACTAGAATTAAGTGCTGAACTGGGTGTTCTGCCTTTTCGCCGAACTTTGTTTGGCCGAATTTCATTTGCCAACCAACATTTCGCCGACGTTTCACTTTGACAACTAACGATTACCAAATTTTTGTATGACAACGTTTCATTTGGCAGAATTATTGTAAAGCAGATTATTATAATGCCTCAAAACTTTTGGGACATTGATCATTTGTCAAATGTTTCACTATGCCAAACAACTATTAGACGAATAACGTTTCGTCAGTGCAACAGTTCTCTTTTCATACATTAGCTAAGTTTTTACAAAAACGAAGTAAAAAATACATACTTTTTTTTCAGTTGGCAATATTAAATTTTTAAACATGTTTATTCTGCTAATAATGAGTTTAGACTCTAGTCACCACTGATAGTGATACTTTTTCCCCTGAAAAACACAACTGGGAATAATGACAAAAAATAAACTAATTTTTACGGGCATTTATTATTTACAGACATTTATAACCTTAAATTTTCAAATTTGCAGCAATGCACATCAATATTTTTTTTTATATGTGTAGCAACAGAAATCTCATATATGACAGGGTCCAGTTAGGTGCGACGACGAGCGAAGCGAGGAGGACCGTGTTAGGGTTAGCCGTGACAAAACCAGAATCGACGTTTTATTTAATAAAAAAAATTGACATTTGGTGAACAATAAACAACAAAATGAATATTACGCTAACTAAAACACTCTGCTACATGAAAAGTGGCATTTTGAAAATTGACATTGTAAAACACAGACCAAATGAGCAGTTGGTAACGGTGAGGTTGGCAAATAAAACAAAATCATTTGTTATGTTGGGAAATGATCATTCGGCGAAATAAAATTCTGCGATACGTTAGTTGGGAAGTGATAATCGGCCAAACAATTTTCGGCGATAAATAAGAGAACCGCTGAACTGCCTAATATTAGGCAAGCCGATAGCAATCGAGTTCTATGGACACCACGCCACTGCTAGCTAGGTTTCTGATTCACTGCCCCCAGGTTGGTGATAGATTAAAACCATTATCCCGATTGAAATCCTTAGGGTGTTACTTGATGTTAATGTTATTGGTAGATGATGAAATTAGGTAAGTAAATTAAAGCGCATGAAACGGTAGCTCTGATTTCAAGGGCATTAGGACGAACTTTCCACTTACGGTCGTATTCCGGACTATACTTTTCCATTTTCTGCGTGGAGTACTAGTATGACCGTACATCATATCGGAACCAAATTACAGCATCCAATCTCGACACTCCGCTGATTACGAAACAGCACACTGCAAAAGCAAATAAAAGGTAATCAAAGCAGACTTTTATGGTGCCTGAGCAAAAACGCAGCTGAAAGGTTTGAGTCTAAACATAGTTACTGCGTTTTAGGTACTTGTGATGCGTCCATATTCCAGGGAATTTAATGGATGCCACGTTTTGCAGTGACGAGAATTGTGTCATACAACATAAATAAGGCAGCCGCCGGTCAACGGGCTTTTTGCTTCCGACAAGGCACGGGCAAAAACTTTCCTTTGGTCGGTATGTCATAGCGCTGAATGTAGTTGAATAGAAATGTTAGGTGAAAGCGTCGAATATATTAAATTTCAACGTTTGTTCTCCACTTTGAACTCCGCTGTACAGTGCTGGTGTTATATACGAATGCGGATTATTTGTAAAGTTGAAACCCGTATAAAACTAGGTTTCAAGTTAAAGACATACCTACATAAGTATTCCTATGCAAACTTTTAATTAAAAAAAAACTTTATTTTCAGAGAACTTTTGTGGACAATAGATTGTTATAATAATCCCATCAAAAACATTACTTACATTTAACGGTTAAATAATAGGCAAGTCGGTGGAAATCGAGTTCTGTTGACATCTCGTCCGGTGCTGACTTACGTACTGCCGTCCGTTAACTAAAAGGTCGCTAACCCTCAGGGGGTCAATTTTGATTTTTTAGCGCCATCGTATGTAAAAAAAAATACTCTATCGATCTGTATAGGAATCATATTTGTAAGGTTTATAGTTTTTGAAATAGTTTTTGCATAAAGGTCGTTAATCACTATATTGTTAATACTTTACACCACTAAAAGTACGTTAACCATCAATATTTAACTAAAAGATCACAATTAGCCCTTAACGCTATAATGTTTTGAAATTGTTTAGCATCTTTAGTTAGCAAAAAAGACGCAATTCGACACTACTACACAAGAAAGTCGTGAAGGGACTTTAGTCACTTTCAAGCCAAGATTTATTGGGTATTTTTACATTAATATCCTAGACTAAAAAGGCGTTTCTTGAAAAAACTACACTAAAACGACTTTAAAATCTGTTAACGTCTTATTAACGTTGGATTCATAAGACTGAATTCAAATAATCCTTCCCTAAAAGTACGTTAAGCCACAATACTTAGCTAAAAAGACGCAATCGGCTTTCGCCCCCCCCCCCCCCCCCCACCCCGCGCTGCGTGTTCAACGGTTTTTGGTTGACAATCAGCGGGCGCAATGCATTCGTGGCATGAGGATGTCTCTTCTCTGCACGCAACTCAGCCATTGTAATCATTCATGATATTGTGCGTCAGACAGTAGAGGAATGCGAGGCATGGGAGCCTCAACTGCACGAGCTTACCGCAGCAGTGGGTTCAGATCTCTCGCTGTTGACTATCGTTACTAAGATGCTCGACAACGAGAGGTGCTGGAAAGCAATGGTCGCCTTCTGCACATACATCTGTTATGATGCAGAAGGCGGCAGCGGAGCGGAGACGGGAGGACAATTCTCTTACTATTCCCAACAAACGGAGGGTAGGGCGTGCACGCTGGCGATTCGCTCATCTGCTCCCTCCATCGTAACGGGTCGAGTGGCAGGGATGAGGTCCCACCTGCCACCCATGAAAACCCATAGACAAACGATATTGTGGCCGACAGATATAAAACATGAGGCAGAAGGCGAATTGGTGGGTTTGTAGTGGGTATACGGGACTGACCGGGAGCCCCACGTACCTGTCCGGGCGAGATGCTGCAATGCATTTTCCCAGCCTAAAAAAAAGTGTCGACAGGTGAATGCACGGCAAATGTATACGCTATATGACACTACACCCGAAGTTATGGCAGGATTAAGTCGGTGAGATGAAGAGTCCAATGATGGAATAGACGACAGACTAGGTATAGTTTTATAATTAACTTCACCGTTATGACCGCTTTTATTATAGGAGATAGAAGATTTTCTTCATCTTCATTTATAAATATTTCATCCATCGTCTCAATCTTCTTTAAGCTCCAAGTAAATTGAGTCGTTCCAGTGACGAACTCGAGCTTTCTATATCTGATAGTGCATTGCATTGTGGAACCAATTCAACAAGTTTTCGGCCTCTCAAATACTTTTGCAGCACCTGAGAGCCGACTGTTTGGTGGTATAATTCTGATTAGATTGTGCTTATCAGAATGATACCACCAAACAGTTGGCTAAATGGGGACGTACGTACAAAGAGTTCCGCACCACCGTGTGCAAAAAACTCCAAAAAGAACCATGTTTCATGTATGGCGATACTCTTAATTTTTTTTTCTTTATTTTATTGTTATCATTTGTTGCTAACCGGGTCAAATAAAGCATACACTTCTTGAATATTTCAAGTGTCAATCTGTTATGGTTCAATAGACCCTGGAACAGACAGGCAGACCGGTGGATGGACAGGCAGACAGACGAAATTACAAGCAGAGCCTCAGTACAACTGGTTCTCATTGATATCCATTATGTACGGAGCCCGAAAAGCTACGACCAATTCAGTTATTTCAAAATAATATCAATAGAGAAGGAAGTTATGCTATTTATATTATTATATGCATAATTGGCAATGTGTATTTTACTTCACATGATATAAGTTTATTGAAACACAGCAATATTGGCAACGGGAAAAATTTTGGACATAAAAATAACGAGTTAAAACGCCGCATACTGGACGTTATAAAAAAACTATACTATATTAAAAATACTGGACGTTATAATATGCCAGCATATAACACATCAATAGAACAACTTTTGAATATCAATGAAAGAGAAACGCACTTTTCAATGGTTAATCAAAAACATATGCAAATTGATTTCGGTGTTGTCATAAAAATTATGTAAAAATATTTACTTCCCGAAGCTCCGCGAGACGGGATTTTCCCTCTCAGCATCTTGGCGGCCACTGCGCACAAAAAAACGTTCCTGTGGCCTTGGCGTATTTTTTGTGGCAAAAAATAATAATATTCCATTCACTTACAACTTTAAAAAAGACCTAAATATATTAGTATTTTTTGTAGATTTTTGTTTTTAGGACGTCTAGTATTTTACCCGTTGTCGAATTAAGGGTTAAGAGTAGGACCTATGTGATAAATGTTGTAAACATTTAAATGTTAACTAGTTGTGAATTGAGTAGGTACTAAAAGATACCAAAAAATATTATTTTTTTATTCTTAAGGTGCAGTTTTAATAAACGACTTTTATGCAATTTGTGTTTCCTTTAAAAATATTTCATCTATAATACATAACTAAAACACCATTATGCTCAAAAGTTTAACGTTTAACGGCCTTTAAGTGTAGTAAAGGTTACATAAAATATCCCTTTACAAAAACGCAATAAGACGGTACATTCAAATAGTTTACCTAAAAAGACATTAAAGTACTATGATGATGATATAGCTAAGATTTCAATTAAATGTAAACCTGCAATACATAGCTAAAAAGCCACTTAGTACCTTAACGCCATTTTAGTTAAGTAATATCGAATAAAATTGTGTAAGAAAAAAATATGTGCTTTTTTTTGTTGGTATCATAAACTAAAAGGTCGCTAAGGTGTACTTAGTGACCTTTTAGTCATGTATTTCTTTTAATTTACTAAAATTATGCGCAGCTAAAAGGGAAAAAGATTTTTTTTTTAACTTAGGACTAGGTATTTCTTATCAAGATTATCGTGAATTGATAGTAAATTTGATATTCTAACTCTGGACATTTACCTTTTTTTTGTATAACATTAGGTTTTCAAGTAGCATATTTTTCAAATATTTCCCGCGTATTTTGCTCATATCTACAAAATTACATTTGTGGCTTAGCGACTTTTTAGTTAACGGACGGCAGCGTAGTTTAACATTACATCTCAAAACTTTTTTGCTGTAGGAGAACTGCGTTGCGAAACTTGCATTTTTTACATGCAATGTTTTTGATCGGATCTCATTTCTTTTTGTAAGTGGTCTTCCTTTATTCATCACATTCCAATCCATTCTATTTCCAATTTAAACTACAAAACTAACTTTGTAATCGCATGTATTTGTATAGGATTACAAACTTACTTATGCAGTTTATATTTGTTAATATCTGGATCCTATGGGTCTGCTAGAAGTACCTTAGAATTATGATGATCATCAGTCAGTGAGTCAGTCAGTGACAAAACTAAAGAACTTTGACGTGCAATAGTTCTTTATACTACAAGTTCCAATTCAATGATATTGATAATATATCTGCATCTTATTATGCCCTATATATGCCCATAACTTTAGGGCTCTAGCTTTAGCCAGCACAAATTTTCGGGAGCCCGAAATGGCCTGAATGGCTTTGAGAAAAGGATGGTACGGCCGTGCCTTTGTTTTGCTCGACTTGGCGGGAGCACTGCTGTGCCCCCAGATTAATCATAATAATGGCTTATAGAAAAATACTCCATTATTTATTATTACCTTGTCAAATATTTAGCACGAAAAGAAACTTGCCAATCACTTTTCTCTTTCCTCTAGAATAAATTCTTGATAACCTACGCCCTGCAAATACTTTCTTACGACAGGCCTATTTTTTGCGTGTAACATTTTTTTTGTCGTTATTTTGTTATTTCTTAAATATTTACCATAATAGCTGTTCAGCCTTCCTGCGAAAACCTGCAGCAGACTGTTGGCGTTATTCAGCTATTCCGCTTATCTATTTCGGCTATTCGGGTTATTCGGCTTATCGGCGATGCTACTTTTTTGCGCATTAGCGCATTTACATTTGACCCCTACTCTTCGGCAATCCCCCGGACGCCTGATCATATTTACGAGCAACTTCCTCTTAGCTTGTAATTGCTGCTTTTTTTAATATACGTAATTATTACGCACGTATTTCTATACGTACTGTTCGCATATTATATATGTCACGAATGAAAATGATAACTTTAGAAATATGCACTACTCACGTTTACAAATACCCTTCAAGATTTTCAAATTCGCCTCTCTCAGAAGCCTATTTTATTACCATCCATCGCACATAAAACAGAATGTAAATCAGCAAAAGAACTTTCAAGATAGGCTTAGTGGTTCCCGAATTTCTGGGTAATATACTGCGTAAGTACCTACGCACATGGCATTACGAACTTTATAGTTATATTTGACGTATCTCCCTGTATTTGCAAGTGAAATATGATGCTAAAATTTCTGAACTAAACTTGTTTCATTTTGTTTAAATAATATTTGATGATGAATCTAAACCCACCCACTGTGGGCCCACTTTGTCGTTTCTAGTTTCCGAGTTACGGACAGTTTAGTAAAACTGGGCAAAAATTACCTAAACTCAGTTTTAGACAGAATTAGATGCTCTAACGAATATATGATTTCCATTTCAGAGCTTGAATGATCTTTTTGAACACCTTTTTGAACGCTCAAAGAGGAAAGAGGGCAAGTGGACAGGAGGGTATGTGAGTAAGAGGGTAAGTGGGTAGAAAGGTAACTGGGTAGGAGAGTAAGTGGGTCGGGGGATAAGTTGGTAGAAGGGTAAGTGGGTAGGAGGGTACATAGGATTAGGTGGGTAGGAGGTAAGTAGGTAGGAAGGTAAGTGGGTAGGAGGGCAAGTGGCTAGCTAGGTAGGTATGTATATGTATTAAATTTCTTTTCTCAAATATGCAAAGAAATATTGATGTTACGTTCCTTATGATAGGCTGCGAAGTATCATGTCAGTGTCACCCACTTACCCATGTGGGTAGGTAGCTCCGTCTGGTCATCCGACGCGAACGGTAGTTTTGTTAGGAAAATAGGCTTCTGTACGTAGCACTAATTCTTATTTTGTGACACCGCTCAAAATGAGCCTACGGAATGTACGAATATCGAAGCGAGTGTACAAATATCCAAAATTATTGTAGTATTCCAAGTACGTCATACGGACACATGATGTATGTAAGTCCGAATGACGTACTTAGAATTACAATAATTTCGGACATTCATAAATTCCCGTGAACCCCTCAATTTTTTGTGAATTGCCAAACTTTCTGGACTCGGAACAGCATTGCTTATTCCAGTAAAAGTAACTGAGAATGAAACGAAGTTGAAATACTTACAGCTTCCAATCGAAATCCAATACGTCATAAATTTCGTCCAAGTTTTGACTGGTTCGTAAGAAATTTACAGCATCAGCATAAACAACCGAATCAAGGTCCTTCGAGATCCGTGTCTTTTCCGTCAATAAACCGTAATAATGAACACTTTTGAAAAACTTGACAGTAATTGCTTCCACACATATTTTTGTATTCCTTGTGGGAGGCTAATCATTTATAGGACCAATTACTGTGCATAATTTTTCTATTAAGTTTTTGAAGGCCGGGCAAAGTGGATACCTTTAGCTACCCGCTTATGCGAAGAAAACCTACAAACGCAAAAATAAAATACCTAATGGCTGAGTACGAATCGGTATTTATTTAAGTTATTCAATTTCATTTTCATTCAATATAATCCTCAAAATGACGTAACATCAACACTTTACTTAAGTTAATTATTAATAATAATATGTGACATGCCGCGGGTCAAGGTACCTTATGGACGTTGTCGCTTGCGTCGTATCAGACTCCGATACTATAGGACATCAAGATAGAAAGACACAAGCGACAACGTCCATAAGGTACCTTTACCCGCGGAATGTCACATATTGCAGTTGGTACCGCTATCCGCTCTGCCCGAACGCGTAGAAATTTCTAAACCAGGATGCATGATCTTGGTCTCTTTGAGTAAGATTTTAGGACAGTTTTCATAAGTAATACTTTTTGTGATCGAGATTTTCGCATAAAAAGGAGTTTTTTTATACAGTTGAGGTATATACCTCAACTGTATAAAAAAAGTCACAAGACGGATGCCCATAAGTGTGACAAAATGCTAAAACTTCCCCACTGCTCTTGAAGATTTTTACATACAATACAATAACACCCAAAACCTTCCAACAGACATCAATATAATTTCATTTTCAAGATTTTATTTTATTTATATGGTGCTAATAAATTAGGTAGGTACGAATATTTTTAGGGCTGATAGTACTCAGCTTTCTGAGTTTATTTGCGTATAAAACAAAAAATGTGTATATTTTGAAGAAAATTAAGGAAGTAAGTTTGCTACGTAAAGCACCCTGTTAATGAGGTAAACAATAATCAGTGATTAAGACCTCTTTGATTATCTTATGGTTACTAACTTTTCAATATGAATGAACTGGCCGCTTAACAGAAAACGACGTCCACTTGACAGAAAATATTCGTGTCTACAGTATAATTAAGTTTGGGTAGACTTTTAATTTATTTATTTTGTTCGGGAAAAGAAAAAAAATCATATAAAAAGTTTTCTTAATTTGTATAAAAAGTTATTTATGTTGATGTAAGTTAACATCTCTTAAAATATTGGTATACCTAATTTGTTAGCACCTTGTATACTTAGATACATATTTCAATAACGAGTTTACGTAAATTGGTTAAATCTTTTTTTTATCAATTGCGTTTTGATTTCTTTTTGCTGGCATTTTCTTTCCTGACAAAATATTTCACTATCTTAACAATAACAAATAATATTGCTATGACAATTGAGATAATGAAAGCATAGACATCTAGCATATGATATGCAACCCAACTAAGATTACGAGCGGGATTTTTCATATACTCAGCTCCCTTGTTTCTAATTACGTAATCGATCCAATACATGGCCGTCTCTAACGCAGTGAAGGGTCTATCTTGGAATCTGATCGACATTTCCTTCGCCTTGATTCTGTATGAGTCGTCATCCAATACAGTCCGAAGAGCGATCTCCAGATTTTCTTCATTGATGTCATGGTATTCTAAGATACGACCCATGCCTGCCTCTTGGATCTGCAGGAGGTTGTTGTATTGGTCTGCGTATATTGGGACACCGACCATTGGAACCCCATGGAAAACCGACTCTTGGGTTCCGATTAGGCCCCCATGGCATATAAACACTTTGACGTTCGGATGCGCTGTAAGGAATAAAATAACTTGATTAGCAATTTGGCTTAGAGGGAAAAGGATTACCATCATCACTAAGTCCTCCTGTACTGGACATAGACTTCCCACAAATAACGCTACCGTGACCGGTCCTTTACCAGCCACATCCACAAAAAAAAGCCAATCATTGATTAACCACATTTTTATAAAAAAAAAAACCCGACCGCGGTGCACTTAGAAACTGCATAAAATCCGCCATTTTGTTTATTTTAACAAACTTCATACCCAGTGACACTCGCACCATCAAGACGAATCAAATGATGTATCATTTATCAAAATCGGATGTGCCGTTGAGTAGTTACGAGCGGACATAGGAACGGACATACATACATACATACATACAGGTCAAACACATAACCCTCCTTTGGGCTTCCCCGCAGTCGGGTAAAAATAGGATTATGAAACGGACGTTCACTGCATACATAAATTATGCAACTCATGTAACAACTACCAAGATACACAGTAACTAGGTACGTAAGTATCTAAAACAAGACCTTGGTTGATTTCCTCGTTTCTGATACGTCATGCCACGTATGAGGAGTAGTACTAGTAGGTATATTTTGACATTTATAGGAATAAGAATAAGTATCTAACTCGTAAACTATACAATAAAACGGATATTCTAAATAAAACTAGCTGGGACGTACATACTTTTGTATTATGATTCCTCACAAAAAGGTTTTTTATTTAATTTCAGTTACATTATCTTGTATAATTAATATTGCAGTAAGATATCAAAAAATTAAACAAAGTGTTATCTTATTTCTGGCAATATCAGGTGTAACGGTCGAACAAAGTTAACAGTCGGCAGGTCGCGTCCAATAGTCCGTCAAACATACGAACGGCCACAAGAATGATAATGCGATCAGACAAAGGTTTTTTTTTTTGTTTTGGGTGAATGAATGAATAAATAAATGGATTTATTTACTAATGAAGGATTTACATACGAATTGTAAAAACAATACGTCTTCGATCGGCACGTAAATACGTATCTGTAAGTCTTGACAGCAAGAAAACACTGAGAAACTCACCTAGAATCTCCTTCTGTGGCAACCACTTCCTAATAATCAGATTATCAGGCTTCCCCTCCAGGTTTTCCTCCTCCCACTTCCATAGAACTGTGTACTTCAGCCGTTTGAACACATTGAGGAAGGCATTTTTCTTCTCCAGTGGAAGTTCTGAGCTATGCACGTTGGATCCGAAACTCATATAGATCACTCCTTGTGTTGATTTGTTCAATATGGTTTCCAAATCCTGCAACAATTTTTAGAATAAGGCGTCACACAAACGTAGAAGTAGTGACATATATTCTTTGGAAATGGAGCCCACCTTTGTAGTTATGGTTTTGAATTCCTAATGCTGTGGATTTTCATATAACGAATAATATGAATTCCATACAACTGAATTTAATCACATGCGTTATACTTCGCCATTCTGTAATTATTATTTTTTAAGTCTCATACATAACCGGGAGTCGAACCCGGTCGAAATTGGGGCGGAGAAATATTTATTTAAAGATTTCGACTAGGAAAAAACGAGATAGTATAGAAGATAGATAGAATAAAAGATAAAGATAGTAGCGCGAAGTATAAAGCATGTGATTAAATTCAGTTGTATGGAATTCATATTGTGTAGAATCGCTACTAGGAAGAAACAAGATTGCGTAGAAATAACGACTGTGAAGCATTACGCATGTGATTAAATTCAATTGTGTGGAATTTATTTTGTGTAGAATCGCGAATAGGAAGAAACAACAATGGCTTAAACCTAATATAATCCAAATAAGAGATAAACGTGAAAGGCGAGTTTTGCTCAGATCCTTCTTCTAAGATTTTGTTTTATGTTGTATCCCGATCGAGATTGCTCTGATGCAAGACTTAGGACAGAAGTGACCTGCTACGATTGAAGATTATCTTCTACTCGTACTGGATGTTGCTTAAATTGTACTATCGCTATGAGTACATTTTACGTAAAATAATTGCCCGGCGTACAAAGCGTAAAAAATGCACATGAAACAACTAACAATACCCCTGCCTGTTGTATCCACTTACAGTGAAGAAAAAATTAGATAAGAGCCATAATTTCAACTATCTACGTAATGTTTATGCGTTTATATGTTTGTCTACTACCTCGCATCGCAGTGGACCTATTAATATCAATCAAATCGCAGCAATTAGTTGTTGTTGTATAGGTATTATGTCAATTGTACTACTAATAATAGACACAAGTCGAGACATCATCGTCACAATAGTATTACTTACATGGAAGATGAGATGAACTGTTTTTCTCTAGTCATGTTCATATTTATAGATTTAATTAGAGTAGTTATTTGCATTTTTAATTACCTTAGGCAGTGGATCGAATTTGTGTGTCAAATGAATTCCTCCAATCTCAACCAAATTGGGCAGATAAGCTGCAGAAGCATCGAAGCTAAAGTGACTGTTCATAAGAACCAGGGACGCGTTCTTCTGCAGTTCCTCGAGGCTCGGGACCGGTTCAGGCAAGTTCGGAATGTACTTCTTCACCAATTGTTCCTGTTTTTCCAAGTACCAAAACTTCCACCAAAAATACTCATACATGGCGAAATAGAAGTTCCTCAGTCTTCCAAGAAAACTATGCGGTTCTTTGATAACAATGAATTCGTTTATAACCGTCGCTAGCTGAAGTGGATTCCTCATTATAATGTTGTTTCTCATGCAGTTACCGAATGTAGTCACCAGAGCTAACGGCGCATTGTACTTATGCGCCAAGACGAATATAGCTTCTTGGAAAAACATCTCGCTTATTACTAAATCAAATTCATGATCTTGCTTTAGAAAGTCTTGGATACTTTTAGAGCTAAGTGCCACTTCAGTGGACGCCAGCCCACCACCCCAAAGAATCTTTGCGTAAAATGCTTCTTCTGATAGGTCCACCATTGTAAAAACGTTTGGTCGTCCACCTTCTAAAATCAATATCAAAATACGTTTATAAACACCTGTTCCTTTAACGTACTATCGTCAAAGCAATGTCGGCGGACAATTAAAGGCATGTCATTCATCGATCGTCGTTGTAGCTCGTTGTCATTCATTTAAACTTATAAATTATAAATAATCTTCGGCAAATGCATAAGCAGTAGTAATTCTACTACCCGGAAACATATCACAAATTACTATTTTATATCATCAAGCCGGTGATTTTATTCTTTTTTTATTCATATTTATACCTACTTCCTGATGTTAAGCAGACACCGTTTATGTGTACATCGTAATAGGTTCTCATTTGAGGGTTTTTGTTTACGTTATATAATTATTAAATAGAGATAAAAACTGAATGAAGGATGATCTTTAATTTTTGTATGACCTACTTATTCCACTTTTTATCCAAATTGGGAAATTTCATGCCAAGTATTAACTTAAAATCATGACTGCTAACAAGATAAATAAAGGTACCCCGAAATGTACATAATTGTTTAATATAAACTACATATAGGTAATTAAATGCCTCTCAGGTGTCAGTACGTATCAAAATCGCGTATGTCTTCAAGATTTGGTACATCAATTTAAGTGTTGAAAAAACACAAATTACATTACTATTTTGTGGACTTGGGCAAATAGGTGGTGCCACTTACAAATTAACCTTAATTTTATGTACAGGTACATACGAGTATGTAAAATTAAATTCAAAATTAATTTAAAAACAGAAACACTTACCTGAAACATCCCAAATTTTTTTATCGTCAGCCATGACTTGATGATAACTGGGAGCGTGGTCGGTCTCTTTAAAGGCAGTGAACACCGTGACATTGTGGCCTCTCCGGGCCAACTCCAGGCCAATAGGCCTCAACATGATATAATGCGACTTTGACGTAAATGGTATCGCATAAAGAATATTAGCACACTGACAACCAGCCATGGTTGCGAGAAAAAATAAAATTTTGCTAGCCTGGAATAAACAAACATTTCAGATTATTTTGTTAACACTCTCAGTAAGTGCCTAGAACGGTATTGAAATAAACAATTTTATTTGCACCATATGAAATGTGCATCTACAAAAGTACCTGATTATTTGATTAGAGCGTGACTATATGTACCTACGCAATCCAATTTAAGCAAGTAACTTAACCAAATATTACGTTGTTGGCAAGGACCTAACAATAAATAGCCGGACGGAGCCTCGCTAACAAAGAACTGAAGCATGTTTAGTCCGACGGCTACCTATGTGTGTGTGCTGCTCGCAATAGGAAAAAACTAGTTGATGTGTCCATGCGGCTCGTAAGTAGGTACGAGGGTGGGCTGATAAGTACCTGTTTTGAGGTATTTAGAGTAAAGATAGAAAAACCTTATGTTAATACAATTTGTAGCTAGGCTATTTACTAGCTCAATACACTAAGTATTATTGTTGTGGCATTATTTTTTTTCTTACAAATTACAAAATTGTAAAGTAGTCGCTTGACAGGCTTCTGGGTATCTTTACTAGGGTACAACTTTTTTTCTTTTTCTATTTTTTTAACTTGGTGAATACAAATAACTTGCTAGAAATCCAGTGTAAACAATGGTGATAGATCAATAAATACTCGCTATCCTGTTTTTTCCTGAACCCACTTGCAAGTTGAGATCGTGATTCCATTTTGGTGCTCATTTGGAGCCACACGCTGTTGCTTATCCCATTCTTGTGAATAATGTGTTTAAGTTTCTTAAAATCACCAACACGTAAGTCAAGGACCTTAGCTATCACCTAAATCTTCATCATTGATCACTAGACATGTGGTTTCCAATTTTTTATATGTTTTATTAGTCGGTGTCAATTTTGAGCCAATACTGTCAAAAATCGGCTCTTATTTAAAAAAAAAATCTATATTCTAATAAAAACACTATGAACTATTAGAGTTTACAGTTAGAGAGTCTCCAAAAATAGACATAATATTATTTTTTTCATTACCTATTAAATAAAAAAAATATGTGTGGATCTTGCGGCGAACTGTTTTAATTTTTTCACAGTTTCGTCCACGGTGTCGTCGGAATAGTGCAGTTTGTGATCCATAATTCAAAGAATAAAGATGCGACTGTATTGAAATTTGGCCTAAATACTACTTATTAATGTGTCATACAATAGCCGGAAACATGAGCATGTCAAGATTCTAGAAGTACTTAAAGACAGGTACTTATCAACCCACCCTCGTACAAGCGGCTCGCTAGAAATGGCTTCAGTTCTCTGTTGGCGAGGCTCCGTCTGGCTATTTATTTTAAGGTCCTTGGTTGTTGATAAAACATTTTAGCCAATTAGCAAAGTAATATTTGGTTACTTTAGTTAATTTAGTTTAAAAATCTTATTATTTATAAATTCAAACTACGAACCATTTTCGAAATTCTTAACACTGCACACAATACATTAATCTTTCGTTATAGGACAGTTTATTGAATGACGAGCTCAGTCCGACTGACTTCGGAACACTGAGCATATTCAACCGGCCACTAGAGGCCAGACACAGTGACATCACATTATCTCGTGCCGGTCGGCAAGCGTGGTTGTAGGTATGTCTGGAGGGTTTTATTAAGTTTTATGTTTACTCGTGGGTGGGTGAATCAACTTTTTGACCCACACGACGCTGTCCGCAACTTTTAATTTTCGTTGTAAAATAACGCCTTTAAATAATGGTTTGTCTATGTTTAATTTTATGGTGTATGTTAGAACGTTGAATGCCCCGTCTCAGAAACGTAATAAATAGGAAAATCCTATTAGACGCTCGATTTTTTGGTAACACCAGAGACATTTTCGGTAACGCCAGAGACGTCAAAAAGTGTGGGTCTAAAAGTTCATTCACCCAAGTACCTACTTACTTATTATAAGGTAGGCACGTCGTCACCGTACCATTTTGCAGAAATTGATCTCGTTTTGTTTTACGCTGCTTAAATATTATAATTTATAAATCGTTTCACACCACCCTTATGTATGATTACCTAAAATCAGCTTAAGGCTACTGGCCACAAATCAACACTGCGTCAACAGACATTTAATTATGTCTAAACTTACCATTGACGTATACAAAGGACAGGGCTAAGCAAGCGCGCAGACGGTTCCAACGCTTGCGCGCGCGAATGCGACACGCGGCGCGTGCACTGCGCAGCTGATCTTTATAGCTGCATTTTTTGTTACGGGGAAAATAGTAGTAGTAACTGTTCGGATGGGCCTATCCTTACTTTAGAAATCATTGAAAATTACCAATTCATTATCGATATTTATCTCAAAACGTTTAAATTAAAAAATAGCGGTATATAATTAATTAATAATAGGTATTTAGTTTTTTTTATTTCAACATAGAGGCCTACTCCTCCACATTTTTTGAAACGTATCATTATACGTTATCCTATCATTCATTTATCTCCTATCATTATATGTATGTCATGTTTCTAATTTACTTACCTATGTGATGACCATTTAAACATGCATACAGGTTTACTAAACGGAACCCTAACTATTTTTTATTGTAAGTAGCCAATTATACATCACCTTTTTGCAGTATAAATTACTGGGTCTTCTATTTATAACTACCCAAATTTCAAATAGTTATATATTTATATACCTAGTACGTATACACGGTGGGTACGAGTTACCCGACAAACTTTAACCACGTATTCCTGATGGTATTACAAGTTAATAACGTTATATTAACATAGGTCGAATTTTGTCATTTTACATTAATAGTCTTATGGAACAAAATAAATCAGTAAATTCAGCCCCTCGTTATAAACATGTCCTTACTGGAGGAAAAGTTATCAAAAAGAAAAAAAAAGCTAAAATGGAAACGAAAGGTAAATTTTTTGGTCTCGTAGTCGCTTACCACCAAATACTGCGAAGATTAATTGCTGTTTACTTAAAGGATTTTAAAAAATTAGTAAAACCATCTTAGTCACTTTTATTAGGGCTTGTTACACACTTGGGAGTTTTCATTTAAAAAATAATGAATATCTCTGAAAGTAAGCGTTTTTCGACTATACATCACATAACTTTTTTTACTCCTAATAGTTGTTAGAATCTATAGTTAAAGTTTGTCGGGTGACTCGTACCCACGGTGTATAATATTATATGAAATTTACCTACTACTAGTGGACTCGCTCGCGACTTCGTTCGCTCGCGATAATTTTGAAATTTGACACATACAATTACTTGAGCGACCTCTAAATATTGTTAACTTTTGCAGAGGGGCGCTTAAAGTCGACTCTAATAAAGGGAATCTTGTGGAGAAAGTAAAACAAAACAAAATATCATTCTACTATACACTGGCATGAATGATGAATTCATGAAATTTTGCGTGGTGCGCGGACAAAAAAACAGACTAAAAATTTTAAAATCTTTTTGTTTTTACTTTTAGTAAGTAATTTCGTTACTTTCGTCGATAAACCATTAAATAGGTGCGCCTTGCATTTGATATCTAGTTATCAATTTGGGTTTTATAAGTGGAACAAACGAATAAAGATAATACTAAACTCTAGTATTATCTTTATTCCACTTATAACTATAATAGTAACTAGAGGTAATTTATGATATGATATATCGATAATACCTACGTACTGCATTGTTTGATATATTTTTTTTATTCGCCTATATTCCGTTTGGTCAGGAACAATGGCCATCTTGGGAAATCGGAACCACTGCCTCTTACCAAAGGAGAGAAGCACAATACGAAGGGGAGAGGCATACTTGTCTAACCAATGTTGCTTTAACAAGATTTCTGGCCATGTAAGGGCCTTATCACACTTGTGATTTCCCCTCGGGGTGGTCCGGCTAGCGACCTGGTTCGACTCCACGGAACGCCACGGCCGACCACCCGGTCCGACAATCGCTATGCCCATAAGGGTTGCGAGTTTGTCAGCTTCCAAAAAAAAAAACACTTGTGATTTGCGGGTGAGTTTCCATATAAAACTCGCAGCGAGTTCGCCGCGAGCAACATTTGTATGGAACTTCGCTTCTATCTCGCCCACAGCTCGCTCGCAAATCGCAAGGTGATAAGCGTGACCGGCACTATCGATGCAAAACATGAACAAAACTTGTAAAGCTGAATTATAGGAGAACTTAGGTACAACCAAGGAAATAAAAATATTATTGGCAGATCAGTGTTACATTTAACTCTATATCGAAATCTCGGATTTTTAATAATTGAGTATAAAGATATTAATATTTTCATAGCTGTAAGCACTCTATTACGTCCGCTTCTTTTCTAACCTAACCTACTTTTCTGGCAGCCGATAATTTCAGTACCTTTTGAGTATATATCATACGATATTGTATTTTATAATCCTTCTACTAAAAGATATTATGTATTATGATCGTTATATGTTAGGTTAAGTTATACCAACTGAAATTAGTAAATTTGAGTATTATGTAAAAAACCATTATAATAAAATGAATATTATGTGAATTGACCCTTATTCCTTACAAACATATTGATTTTGTTGTTATAGCTGACGTTAATTATATCTTGTGAACGTTATTAATATGAAATTATATATTTTGTTTTTAATATCTCATGAGACGCAGCCAATTAATTTAACGCCTTAATCCAAAAAAAAATACTTCAATCGAAAAAGTGATTGCTATTAATGTTCTGTAGGTGCTTTTAATTTTTTTTTTATGTATAAGCTAAGTTATGAGAAAGAGTTGTTGAATTTCCCGGCGGGAGTGCTGCCCTGCAAGTAGAAAACCATCTGCAGCCACGTTTGAAACTTTTCACCCTAGCCTTGAATAATCGAGCTATTTTTTTATACCACTCAGGTTGTAAATAGGGAATGCAATAACCGGGCAAATTTTATAACCGGTTATTAACCGAAGTGATGCCGAAAAAACCGGTTAACCGGTTAATAACCGGTTAATTCATTTTCGTCCATTTTCGTCGTTTTTGTGAGTGTATGATAATAAAAACTACTTTAAAATATTGCTCAGTCGATTATAAACAAAATCAACTTAAAAAACAAACAATAATAATGGAAACTTTACTGACAGTAAATCGTAATAATTTAGCCAGACAGACCACCAGACCGAATTCAAAAGTAAGGCCTGTTTTGAAACGGATTTACTACTTACCTAGATTTACAATATCAAATGAACATAATGTTTCTTTATTAGTTTTTTAATGCGGGTACATTACACATTTTTGTGTAACATAAATTCCAAGAAATCAAAGTACATAGAAAAATTAAATGGCGCTCTCCTATGGTCCAGACCAGGAATCGAACCCAGTGCCTCTGGATTTCCGGCCCAGCGTCTTTAGCCTTCGACCACCGGAGCACCCAGCAAATCTTTTAATTTTGCCATCTACTTTGACTGTCGTATCATTCTGGTTTAATAGGTTTTTTAACCTAACACCATCTATTCTCGCTCGATCGTCAAAGCTGAAAAGTATTTGCATCGAGGTGGGTACATGTGTAACACGTGTTCTCGTTCTCATAGATGGCTACTCCCTTGGCCACAGAACCCAATACCGCTCAATATGTCAATACTGTTAGACTTCGTTGGATCAAGTCTTTAAGCTCAATTTTCTCTCGCTCTTTATCATTGTGGCTCAACCCCAACTATAGGTACGGTCAAAATAATGCTGGAAAAGCGTGTTATTTAACTAAAACTGTGAGGCATTTTTTGTTACCTTTTACCCGCAGCTTCACCTGCGTTATTCCCGATATTATATCAAGAGAAATGCTTACCAGGATATAAAGTATCCTTATCCAGGACTTAGTCTACTTGCATGCCAAATTTCAGCTCAATCCATTCAGTTGATACTGCGTTATTAAGTAAGAAACATCCAAACAAACAAACAAACATTTTCACACACTTGCGCATCAATAATAGTAGTGGTAAGTATGGTATTATTGGCGTAATATTGCTTTATCGAATGGTAACCAACACTCAGTTGCGAATATCATATCGCTAAAGTACCTGCTACACCAGATATTTGCAGACACTTTTCCCATAATTTTATAGAGTAAGTGAAGAAAATTTCTTTCAGCAACGGTATAAGTAATACCTATTGGTTTACAGGTTGCGTTGGGAATCAGTTTTACGCAGTTTCGCCAAAAAGTATCAATTTTTAACCGACTTCCAAAAGAAGGCCGGTTCTCTATTCGTCTGAATGTTTTTTTTTTTTGTATGTTTGTTACGCGATTACTCGAAGACGGCTGGACCGATTTGAAAAATTCTTTTTTTGTTTGAAAGGGTATACTTCCGAAATGGTCCCATTGCAACCAAATCAGGATCTGATGATGGGATCCTGGAGAAACCGAGGGAACTCTTCAAATATTAGAGGCACACATATAGCGATTTCGGTATTTTTCGTAGTTTCTTGTCCATTTCTTACAAGCAAAAAGTTTTTAGTGTTAACCGACTTCAAAAAAGGAACAAATGTTTATGTAGGTTTCTTCCCCGATTACTTAAAAACAGCTGGACCGATTTGGAAAATTATTTTTTTGTTTGAAAGGGTATACTTCCGAGGTGATTCCATCGCAACCAAATCAGGATCTGATGATGGGATCTTGGAGAAATCGAGGGAACTCTTCAAATATTAGAGGCACACATATAGCGATTTTGGTATTTTTCTTAGTTTCTCGTGCACTTCTTATTAGATATAAGTTTCCAGTCTTAACCGACTTCAAAACAAAGATCAATTTTTATGTAGGTTTGTTCCCCGATTACTTGAGGCTAGACCGATTTGGAAAAATTTTCTTTTAACTAAATAGACTTTAGTCTATTTGGTTAAAATAGTATTTTTACAGCGCCACTAAAAATTTAAAAATAAAGTAAATTTTTAAAACAAAAAATAAAAACCGACTTCCAAAAACTTAAACTAAAAAGCAGAAAATAATATGTTAATTACCCGAAAGAAATGGATAATCAACGATTCATATATACATATACAGATATTTATAGTTTTTAACCTGCTTTTTTGAAGTCGGTGCCAGCTAAGGATAAAAGGAGCTCAGCATAGCCAGCTTTGCGTGGCAGGCACCGACTTCAAAAAAACAGGTTAAAAACTATAAATATCTCTGTATATGTATATATGAATCGTTGATTATCCATTTCTTTCGGGTAATTAACATATTATTTTCTGCTTTTTAGTTTAAGTTTTTGGAAGTCGGTTTTTATTTTTTGTTTTAAAAATTTACTTTATTTTTTTTGTCATCAATTTGGCAGTGATTTTCGGCGTTAGCCTTAGTTCATTTTTACGATTATCTGAAAATTTACTGAAAAAAATTGTCTTCGGTATGACACTTTTGTGACTCTGGTCTGGTGTTTGCTATGGCGGTGTTTGCAAATAAAGTACGTTGGGAAATATGAAAAAACTCTTAATTTGGCGAATCCGTTACAAACCAGACGTTAAGACCTAAAAGGAACACAAGGAAAAGATGTAGACTGTTAACTATAATTGATTGAATCTGGCTGACTTTACTGTTGACTATAGACTACACCACTTACTAATAAGAAAAACTACAGGCAAGAAGAAAAAACATAAAGAAAAAAAGTGACATGATGAGAGTTTTTTAAATCATAAAAGTACGTTTATTAGTGTGTAATGCTCAAATCGCTTCAATCTGCAGAAAACCTTAAAGGAACATAGTAAAAGTTAAATGTGATTGATTTTTAAAGGTTTATGAACTCGCAGAGTAAAACTAATGAATAATCTGAAAGGAATAAGGTAAAATTACAGAATTTTAGTCAATTTATTATAGTTTTTTATATTTCGGTTAAAAACCGGTTTCTGGACTCTATAACCGGTTATTAACCGTCGACAAATACAGGCGGTTAACCGGTTTTTCGGTTAACCGGTTAACCGGTTTGCATTCCCTAGTTGTAAACAAAGGTAGTGCCTGCCTGATGGTATACTCTCCCCGTGCCTATGGACCCTTGCAACGCCAGGAGCATCAGGTACGTGCGAGTAGACGACCCTTTAAAAACCCAATATCCTAATGGGAGTTTTGATTACACAAAACTTACAGTTGGTTCATTGTTTTATCCTAAAACGTTGAACAAACTGTAACGTTGCAGTGTACAGCCAAGCTTCATTTGACTACATTGCCATTTTTGTCTGGAGCAATAAACTATTCGCGAACACTATAAGACTTGGTTTTCCTTAGAAACATAAAGAGGGTCATTGTTTGTTTCCACGGCATCAATTCGCATGTTGACTCGATTTTTTTTCTATCGTAAATCGATTCTACTATTTGTGAGGAACAAATATCTACAGTGCGTTACCAGCAAGCAGGCTTTTTTTAAAGTAGGGTAAAGTAACGTTGTTTCTTAACCTAACCATGACCTTCATTTAATTCATCGACTAAAATTCCGATTTCATAAATTTTTTAACAAAATTTTAATTGCAAGCAATGTACAGCAAAGTACTCAATTGACAATTAGATGTAAATGCCAGCCCTTCATTCTATGTTTATAACGAAGACATCAAGATAAATGCCTGCATCTACCTATTTCAACAATTAGAGATACCAGGATTGCTACACTTAAGAAAAGTACGGAAAAACAACACTAATAAAATAAAACTTAAAAAGCAATACGAGTACTAGACATTTGGACCTGTTTGAAGTGATCGAGAATCCTTTCCAAGTTGTACGTGCACAATTCCGTTTATAGGCCTTTCAGACTAACCAGATAGGACCATGCATTCTCTGGACCTCGCTGGACAGCCATTGTTATCAAACGAAGATTATGTGGATGCCGCTGATTTCGAAACCACTCTCGATAAAGTCTCAAGGCTTGAGGAACATTTCCACGTGTCGCACAAATCATGTCAGATAATTCACATGTGTCTTTAGCCATTTTAACGGAAAAAAATATCAGTTTTGCAAATAAATGTTTGTTTTGTAATTTGACAAGCCAATGTCAATACTTTTGTAATTGTCATGTCAAATTTTAGAAAAAACTCTTTAAGCTGTGTAAAAAACTCCATACATAAACGTAATGATAAGGACGGCATTAATTGTGGGATTGTTTTTCTCAACTTTTCACCTCCGTACCACGACATGCCTTGTACCAAGTGCATCAGCGATATGAATAACGATAATTACGTAGTACACCTACTACATTTAAAGTGCGGATTTAGGAAATTGAATTGTGCAGTTAATTCGCATAATTAGGATTTGCCAATACTTGCAAACGATTGCTAATGAAGCATATTATTATCAGTTTTAATAAAAGCCCGCATACCGGTAACACACTGTATATGACACCTAATACATTTGTATAAGTATAACAGCAACAAATTGAAATCAAAAGTAGCCGATCGTACCGAGCGTTGAAAACGCTCTATACAAAACGGTAGGAACCTATGACGTCATCCGTTCCGTCGCTGTACTAATTTTATATGAGAAAATTAGTACTTTGCCATTTTGAGCATGAAAATGTGCGTTTACAATCTTTCTTTCATTGATACTCAAGCATTATTAAAATAACTTTAGATTTTCTCTTGGACGATAACATTTTATTTAAACTTTGAGTTCTCATAGGTTTATTGATTTCAAATATAGTTATATATTTCTTCTTTATTACAACAAATTGGTAGTTTTCAAACTATATAACTATATTTGGTAGTAAAATTCAACATTAGTCAACATGCCTATTGTGTTTAAAATGTGTATTATTTTATAGCTTGGCTTGATACATTTTGTCTGCATGAAATGATATGATAACTTGATAAGCATACGTGTGCTAACTCGGGGCATGAACACTAAAGTAATGTAGCAAAATATTTTATCGATAAAAAATTATACTTATGAATGTTACTGTCACTATCAAGAAAATCGAGATGTTATTCTACAATAATAAGTATTATTAATTCTATTGACATATTTTTGTTAGCCCTGCGTAGTGTCCCACTGCTGGGCAAAGACCTCTCCATTTGACTTCCACAACTCCCTATTGGCAGCAACATCCGGCCAGTCGGTTAGAAACGCATCTATATCGTCCCGCCATCTCCGTTTTGTCCTGCCCTGCCGTCGCCGCCCATTCTGAGGCACCCAGTTGGTGATAACGTGAGCCCATCTGTCCGGGTGCATGCGGCTTACGTGGCCCGCCCAATCCCACTTGAGCCTGGCAGCTTTTACTCCAACGTCAGCTATGTGTTCCGTACGCGATCTGTCCTCCTAATACCCAGAATGCTGCGTTCCATTGCGCGTTGGCAAACCTTCAATTTGAACTTCTGTCTCTCTGTGAGTGACCATGTTTGAGCACCGTAGGTCAGGATGGGCAGAATGCACATATCGACAAGTTTAGTGCCAGTGGAAGGGTTCCCTTTATTAGCACCAAAATAAATACAATAAACAAAATAAAAAATGCTTTTAGAGCCAAATAACTTTGCTTCTGTACTTGGATAGCAGCATATTCATTATTCAGTGTTCCATGAGTTAATACAATATTCACGTGTTTTTTTTCTTGGGCAGCATAATTTACATAATATTGAGCCTCTTTAGAGGATTTTTAATGCGCACATGAACATTTATACATTCTAGTTATATGAAACTAAAGGTTTTTGCTAAAATTATTATTATTATGTATCGTATGAGTTTGAAGGCATTAAAATACTAAATGCGACAAAGTTCTAAAAAATCCCAGCTACATTTGAAGTACCGTACGATTCAATGACGACCGAAACCTTTTAATGTAGAAAACTTTTAATGCACATAAATATAATTCCATTACCAAGATTTCATTTTCAAGTTACGTAGGCTCCAGGCATTAACTAAGTGTGAACTCCAAGTGAGAAGTGTTCAAATTTGCCGCTTAGATCTTGGTTTCTCAGTTACCGCAAGTTTGAGATGGGACTCCGCTAACTTGCGCCTAACTTATGTACTCACTAGGTGTTGTACGTTAATCTATGGCGCTTGAGACGAGCAAAATCACTTAAAACCAAATATTGATGAATTTTTTTCCCTTCACCGACATATTTGGGCTAACCAACTTTAAATAACTACTAACTATACGCCCTATTTATAACTTGCAGACATCTTATGATCTTTTTTATCCGTTGTCTTTATCATAGTTCACAGATTTTGTCTTTTCTCTTTTTGTTCCCAAAGCAGTTTTTTTTTTAATCAGAATAGAGGACACTAATGATTTCTCATTATTAAAACAAGGATATTGTTACAAATTATAAAAAAAATATCTGTTATGTATGTACATATAAATGGTTAGAAAATCGATCATGTAACACTTTTTCTTTATAATATTTATGAGTGTTAGTGATGAGGTAGTGATTCTGAGCAAAATGAACCCATATTATATCGCTGGAGTTAGGATACAGAGGTAACAAACTGAAATGAGCACTATTCACAAAAACTATAACAGGATCCCGTATTATGGCTGATATTGACATAAGTAATGATAATGGCCTCAAAGGCTCAAAAGATCAATACCATGGAATAAATAGATAAGAAAGTTTAGTCACCAGACGTATTTCAGCCATTGTATTTTTATTTCGTCATATTTAATTAATTGTTTCAGAATTTTCAAGTACAACCCAAGGCTCACCTATATAGTACGGCCACGTACTGAATCATCACCATTTGTTCAAATAATAAAACATCGTGCTTTAGTGCGTATTAACACGTTATATTTATTTATTGATACATTTTTAATATAAAATCCTAAATTTAATACTAAAATATGGACTTTGTAAAGTCATTTGTTACAGGAAAATTTTATACACAAGTCAACAAAGTCATAAAACCTGTTATGAAAATGACAGTTTATTGATCCCATTTACTTATACAGGGATTCGAGGTGGGTATGAGTAACTATATCAGAACACATGTGTAATAGACCAGCACACAGCTGATATTTTAATAGTTAATACCTACTTACACCACCTGACAAATAAAATTCGTAAAGTAACATTCACGGTCTCCCTAAAGCATAAAAATCCGCTTTAGTCCACCGGAAAAATAAAAAACTACATCTACTTGACATTATTAAAAAATTCGTTACACTGGACGGAATTAGACGAGGTTTTAAAGTAATAACATTAGTAAAGCTATATGACTTTTTACACGACACAGCTTACATACAGTTAACAGTTTATTACATAGTTAACGTTTATGCTGATTAGAACTTAACGAAAGCGTTTAAAGTCTCAGTCTGCGTTTGACTCTTCAATTCGTAGATATAAAATGGCATGCATGAAAATTTCTAAAAACGTTACTAATAATCTCTAATCTTCTCCATTACTCTGTAGTTACTTCTCCTCCGCTCGGTCGTGTATCCGTTCTTAGATTCATACCCGACCGGGGACGACCGTATGCCATTTTCGATATACTTCACGTTCGACAAAGGCTCGCCTTTGTAGCCGCGGCTCTTCGTTACTGAGTTCACTTCCCGTGATTCGATAATCTCTTTGGACCGACCGTCTCTTGAAGGCACAATTTTCTTACTTACTGTCTCTACTGTGTCTGTGATACTAGGTCGCTCGGGATCGCCTGAACGCGTAGTATACCTGTACGTTTCAGAGTAATTGTCGCTACTGTTGCTACCTCTACGAATGGCCGGAGATTTCAGACGTGTTTCCAAACGAGACACGAACGGACTAGTTTCCCTAGTGTTCAATGAGTCAGTTTTATACACAGGTATTTTGCGCTCCTCGGATATCCGTTCCTTATAATGCGGTGAGGGCGTGTACCGAGATGACAATCTGCTGCCATCGGACTCGTCTTCCGCATGCAACGTCTGGTACAAGTCTGGTGCTCGTTCCCGGAGGCCTTTGAGGAATATCTTCTTTTTGTCAGTTTCATCATATGATTTTGAGAATCCGTTGGTATGGCCATTACTCAGTGGTGTGGTTTTGCCGTAGCGAGCACCGAACAGCCCATCCCGTCTGCGTTCCGTTTCACGGGACACAGCATCGGCAAGGTCCCGTTGGCTTCTATTGATGATCGATACGATACCCGGGCTCTTGAGTTGTTCGGGAGTTTCATCGAGCCGGCTGAGGTGGGGATTCGATTTATACATGGTGGAGTAGTTTCGGTTCATTCCTGATATGTAGCGTGGATGAGTCTCCTGTTCAGGAGCGCCCATAGCAAAACTCTTGCTCCTGTTTAGAGCTTTATAGGTCCTGGCCGGTTTAGCTGGACCTGGGGGATAGCCGTTGATTTTTCCGTCCGGCGACGTGGTCACGTGGGAGACGTTGACTGCGCTGTTTGACCGCTTGCTCGGCGTCAGTCGATGCCAGTACTTGTTAGAACTGGGCTTTTCGGTGGATTTCTCCTTGCGCTCGTGTAGTTTGCGCGGCAGCGTCTGCGCGCTGCGCGTGTAATCTTCCTCCGGCTCGCTGTTCGGATTCAATCGACTCGTTGAATGACTGAATCGACCCAGTGTGCTCGAAAATTGAACTCTGAAAAAAACAAGTTGCTCTATAAATCAATTGTTTTTTGCAAACCTTACAAAGACTAAGCTGATTGTCGACAAGACGATCTGGGCCCACGTACGATGTTTATTATATCTCCCGTGTCGCAAAAACTGGCATGCTAATAATTGGATTTAATGGGGAATCTCCTCCTACACGGCTAACGACCGTGCTTTGTTTAGATACCTACTTGGCTCAACACCGGCGTCGTTAAGCGGCGGTACCTACGCCCGTATCTGACCCAAAACAATTTAACATGCCGTCACGTACGTACTACCTTCAACTATACAACTTGATTGCAAATATTAGGACCCATTAATGTAGTAAACGTATACCTCTATTGCGTATAAAGCCGAGATAACCTGAGTAATAAATACGCTTCACTAAATTGAATAGCGTGTAGTGTTATATGGAATTTAGTATTTATATAAAGTTAACCACAGCGGCGCACGTTGCATGATACAAATCACGTGTAGTTTGAATAATTGCATCGCAAATGATCGCATACCTATGTTTGTAGGAAAATTTTATGAGTAGATATTGTTAAACATTTGCATGTTAAGCTTGGAGTAATATAAAATTCCAGTTAGTTATGTAACATAAGCTGGAATCAAATTCTATGCTTACAATTCCCATCTCAATTATGCAGATAATTACCTTAAAACTTGACATCAATTACAAAACTAATTATAAGAATTACATTTTCCTTATTCATTTTGTTTAGAAAAAGCTGTGTTTTTCTTGGTGTATAAGCTATAATTAGGTATTGTCCTATTTTCTTTAGGATTATTACCCGACACTGGTTTAGTTATTATTATTTTTTTATTAGACAAGAGTTGTAAAAATCAAAAGTCGCGACTAATTGTGATAGCTCAAATTAGTACTTTATAATTTTCAAATTATTAAGACACATAAAATCGTTATCTTTGCATTAGCATAAAAACGAGCCGGACTTTGTAAATGGGCATGGCATGTGCATAAAAAGAGGCTGACTTGTAATCGAATATTTTATATTCCGCAAAGATAATTGTAGCAAACTGATTTGCATGCGATCAACCCACACCGGCACGGGTACAGCTGTTGTTTACTGCGCACATTTCCTAGCTGTGAGTAAGATTGTCCCCATCATTAAAACGCGTGTAGTTCTTAAGAAACCGCCTGTACTCGCAATCTTGAGTGACTCAGCGTTCGTCAACTAAATAAGGGTTTCTTTGTAAATAAAATGCTCATTTGCCCTTACTTGGAGGTCCATGGACGCGGATCGAAAAGGCAAGATATGCCGGAACGCCGCTGATTGAAATGACGCCGCGTTTTGATTGATTCAGAAGGTTGTGCAATTATTATGGCGCTTGGATTTTTCCGAGACCATTATTGAGTCGCTTTGTTGTTCGTGACAGATTAGTTAATTATCTTTTTTATGGGGGCGTTTTTAGAGCGCATTCATTTCATTCATCGGAAAACACTAGTAATGTAGCTTTTCCACTTGGTCATCGGGGCCAATTTGATTTATTACATTGGAATATTTCACGAAGTTAATGTAAACAAACATTCTAAGTACATAATAGTATTTAATACATCTTCGGCCTCGTAGTCGCTTATCACCAGGCACTACCAGGGTTAGTCGCAGGTCAGTTATAAAATAAAAAAGAAATAAAAAAAGAAGATATTATATTAGAGGTACACGCAAAATCGGTGCATATCGAACGTTGTACTTAATCCTTGCCCGCGTAAACCTGTCACCTATATTACTGTGCCTATACTAGAGGTATTTGTCTATATTTTATTTAAATATTTCACGGTACTATAACATAATGTTCTTTGTTACAATGTCAACTTCCTTAAACGACTCAAGGCTTGGACGCACACTATTAATTAGTATGTAACTTGGTCAGCCTCCGTTGCGAAACCTTTGAAAGATCCTTAGAAAGTTGGCGAATTCCCTATTTTGGCATCTAGAACGTCACTAGTATATTATAGTATAGCGTCGTAATTTCGAAAAGAAACGCCCGACCACATTAAATGGGCTAAAAGACTGATATCAACGTTATGATATTTACTTTATACATATAACAAGCTTAAGGAGATTTTCTGTCTGGAAAATATGGAGCCACTTGGAGAAAGCATCATAATTTAATTTTTGTTTTATTCTGTCTCATAAAATAGTGAAGAGTGATCTTTTAGATGCTGTCACTTCAGTCATAGTCAACGGACTATCATTGCTTATTATCATTTGCTTGATTAAAGTTAAGAGCATAACCATTCAATATTTAAAAAAATAATTGTTTGTGTTTCAGATCATATATGTACCGAGCTCAAAGTTTATGCTACGATCGATTATCACTATTACCTAACATCAAACTAATGCATTTTGGAAATTCTGCGTCATAAACGTTTCAAATGATTAATTAAAGCGATTTAGCCGACTGATAATATGTTTGATTTGTCAATAAAGTTAAACCTAACTTGAACGTTAGCCCACACGTTGTTGATATAAACTTGATTTACTGATGCCATTGGAATATCACCTGACTGTTGTAATAGATAGGCCCTAAAATTTGCCATAAACGTATTCTAATGCCGACATAAAGGCATCATAATTAAAGTTTCTGTGTGGGCGGCGATATCGATATGCGTCCAGACAAGCTTCTATTTAAGATTTAATTGATTTTTTGTTTAAATATATTCTAAAGAGTATGGACGGGTGTTATCATAAATAAAGATCTTTGATTCTTTATTTTGCCTAGAAATATTAGGTACGAGTACAAACGAGTTTTTGTTTTGTTTATAACTGAGTGGGCGTGAACTTACCGATCTCGTTGGTCACGGGTGTCGTTGTTGGCGGCGCGTCTCGGACTGCCCTCGTACTTGTGCTCGCGGCCGTAGATGCTGGGCGCGAAGGGGTCCTCGCCGAGGTAGTACCGGTGCGGCGGCGCGGCGGGGGGCGCCAGCTCTCCACCGTACTGTCTATAGGTTCGCGAAGAGTGCTCCGGCGACGGCGAGCGTGAGTTACGCCACCGCGCGCGACGCTCCGCGGACGCCGATCGGATCTTCCCAACTAACTTCCTAATCGAGTTGCCGATCGCCGATCCGACTGATTTCCGCGCCGGTGAGGGGCGGCGGCTGCTCTCCGCGAAACGAGTTTTCTGATTTTGTTTGCGCTCGTCTCGCTCCCGTCGCCGGGGAGGAGTGCGATCCCTGTCGGAACTTCCGCGTCGTTCCCTCGGCGGAGAGTAATCCGGCGGCGGCTCCGTGGCTCCTTCCTCGCGACTGTCACGCGACCGTCCTGAATTTTCATTCCGGGATGAACTTCTATAACCACTGTCATAGCGATTTTCTTCGGAAAGCCGCTGCTGCTGTTTCAAGTGTCGTTTCCTTTCAGGAGCAACAGGCGGTCGGTAGTCATCCTCAACGGAGGGCTCGCGGAACGAGCGGTCGACTTCTAAAGGACGGAACGGCGAGCCGCGCGGCGGACTGTGCATGGTCGACGACGATACGTAGGCGGAGTCGTCGCGCGAGGGCGGATGACGGCGACCGATTGGCGATGTCCTTCCCTGGGGCGAGTCACGCTTCCCGTACACATGTCTCGGAGAAGATCCGTTTAACTGATCATCACTGGTGTAGGGAGAGCGCACGGCCGGCGGGGACGGGGATGAACTGCGTGGCTCAGGCATTATAGGTTTGCTGGCCCGTCGTTGTGACCAGTCTGCTACGCCCTTAAAGTAACCGCCGGTTCTGTTCACCACTGGAGCGGGTCGCTCGTCCGATGGAGTTGAGGACTTAGTTTTCCGCAGTACTCGGTCGCTGTACACCGGCGGTGGTGGTACAGCTGTTTTCCCGTAATATTCCTCGTCATCGGCTTTCTTAGCGTAGTAGGGATCGGGTCGTCGTCCTATTTCTTCAGCGATGGAGTCATGTGAGGATCGGGACTCGCTTCCGAAGTGGCTTTCGAGCCACTTTGATGTTTCTTTCTTGCGCGTTTCTTCCTCGACGTCGAAGTCCAGAGGGCGTTTGTAGTCCTTGTCGTGATCTGGAAGCAAAGGTCACTGTGAGTGATCGCGGGTCGTGAGATCGAGAATGCGCGCGCGACGCGGGCGCTCGCGCTCGGTTCCGCGGCAGAATGCCCGCTTAACCGCATCCTCACACATGCTAGCCATGGCGTAATCATTCAGTCAATATATTTGCCAAACTTGTGAAGGTCAATGCGATGCAAAGACTTTACTTAACCGGTATGGGACAGTACTGGTAAATTATTCACTGAATATTAATTTCTAGGTCACTATTTATCTTGTGTTTACGGTGTTATGTAACATAAGTCCGTCAACAAGAGAGCCACTTGTACGGTGAAATGAAAAGTGACATGAACTCATGCATAATTAACTAGTTGAAATATTGAAAGTTAATAGTTAAAGAATGGATTGCACTGAATGATGACCGTTTTTGCCATGTTGAACGTGTGTGACCCTCTTGTGAACCTATTTCTGTTCCAGTTAATAATTTTTTCGTAAGCATCTGTGGCTCACAAAATTTATTGTACCTAATCTAGTTTACATAGCCTACAGGGGCAGAGTTGAATAAATCATAAGTTTTTAGGTAAGTATTATAATTTGTTTAAAATCCAAATGTGTTTTCTTACATGCAACATACACCTAGCCGTGCACTAGAGTCATGTATTTTTTACTTAGGATGGCCTGTCATAAAAATTCAGGGATAAGTTTTTCCAAACCAATTGTAAGAACTGTAGTAGGTACTAATTTAGTGAAAAATCGTTTAAAAAATCTGCCTCTGTCTCATTATTATAGTGGTATGGCAAGATTACTACTAGACTGATTAATAAGGACCGGGGATTTCACGCCAGTTTTATGGCAAGAAGTATAACTTGATTTGAAAGTAATCACCAATAAAAATAAGTATTTTATAGTTGTGAACTAATACTATTTTAGTTCCTTGACATTTCGGTTAGTAAGTATGAATCTAAGTTTAATGAATGTACCTATGTCAATACAAGGTTAACAATTTTCGTTTTTCTTGTCTGATTAAGTCCCTTGAATCTGTGTATAGTTTTTTTTTAATATCGAACGTTGACTAAAAAACGCTTCAATTAACTTTAAATTTATTGTTTAATCAAAACACGAATGCAAATAAAGTAAAATCTCGCGAGGCACAATCAAGTCGCACGTGACCTCAGCGTATCTTTATAACTAAAAGGCCTTATAAACAACGTTATCCACATATTTATGTGCGTTTTTGGATTGCAATGGAGGCTGCGTAGGCCCAATGACTCTCCTTATGCGGGCAGCAGATGGACAAGTGGTTTAAATACCCACTTTGGTCCCCGCCGAGGCTTGTCGCTTTATGCGCCGTAATTATGTGAAACAATGCGATTTTCACTGCTTGAAGAAGGAGAAATCTTCTCGTTGCAAGTACATAACGTACGTATAGCACAATTTTATATGTTTATCTGCATCTACCTACATAGTGTTCCGTTTATTTCAGAGGCTTCTCTATGTGTATGGGTTTCGATAACCACAAAGATATAGTCGGGTTTAGAATATAATAGATATAGGACGGCAGTGTCCTTTATCTAAAACCCGACTAGCCTCTATACAATTCCATAGAGATTTAGGACGGCAGAATAGGTAAATGGACTGGCCAAAAGCGGCTGGTAATTGTTATGCGAAAACCTCATAACTATACCTAGAGATTTTCATGGCACGAACGTTCGTGTTAGGAAAACCTCTAGGTATACTTATAGCAGATAATAGTACCTACTATATTATCCAGCTACCTTTGAGAGCGACTGTAGAAGGACTCTAGGTCACTATTTATCGTGTAGGTATGAGCCTAATCTGAAGTTTATTTTATACATTTCTAGAAATCGTATTTATATTCTACAATACAATCATACTTTATTGCACACCAAAAAATAATGGTATTGCAAACTTATATAAAAACAGTGGTAAACAATTCTACTACATTATAATACTATTTTTTATTATAACTAGTACGAGTATTAGCTTTCGATAGTACGAGTATTGACTTTTTCTTCATCCTATGTGCTCTTTTCCAGTCATTTTTATTTCTAGTGTACAATTTTTTGATTTCCTTAAAAGCTATCACTATCAGAGACAGTTACAATGACAAAGTAGGTTTCAACTGATTTCAATTTCCACTTAAAATGTATTAATTACACTTATGTACCTACTGGAAGATATCTTCTTGGGAAATGATATAATGATACGATTGCCAATCTCTTGAGATCAATCAACAAATTTAAATCTATTGCACAATAACCTTCTAATTAACTAAATCGCATCTTAATCAAACCAGACTGGCCACTAGTGTTAGGTAAACAACAATTTTTCAGTGTTGCAACTGTTAGGCAGATTAGAGAAGCAAACATTTGTTCACTGTTCAAGTGTGCTATCGAAATTGTTTGTATATAATAAATGAAGTAATATATTATACGTAACCTGTATACTGAATACAATACTACTGTTTTGAGATATGAAAAAAATATATTTAAGAAATAATAAAATAACGACAAAAAAAAGTTACACGCAAAAAATAGGCCGGTCGTAAGAAAGTATTTGTAGGGCGTAGGTTGTCATGAATTTATTCTGGAGGAAAGATAAAATTGATTGACAATATAGCAAGTTTCTTTTCGTGCCTAAATATTTGACAAGGTAATATAATAAATAATGGAGTATTTTTCTATAGGCCACTATTATGATTAATCTGGGGGCACGGTAGTGCCCCCACCAAGTCGAGCAAAACAAAGGCACGGCCGTACCATCCTTTTCTCGAAGCCATTCAGACGATTTTCAACCTCCTGTAATTTTGTGCTGGCTAAAGTTAGAATCCTGAATTTTCAGGAATATTTATATAGGGCACAATAAGACTTAAGAATATTCTCAATAACATTCAATTTGAACGTGTACTTTAAAAATGATTGCACGTCAAAGTTCCTTAGTTTTGTCACTGACTGACTGACTCACTAACGGATTGACTCACTGAGTGATGATCATCATAATTCTAAGGTACTTTTATAAGACTCATAAGCTCCAAATTTTAAACATAGTTAGTTTTTAGCTTATCAAGTCCTACAAAACCTATAATTTATTGCAAGCAATTTTCAAATATTGCAATTTCAGCCACAACTGCACACATAAACAACATTGTAATCCTATACAAATACATACGATTATAAAGTTAGTTTTGCAGATCAAATTGAACAGAATGGATCACATTCCAGTAATAAATAAAGGAAGACCACTTACAAAAAGAAATGAGATCCCATCAAAAACATTACATGTAAAAAGATGCAAGTCTCGCAAGTCGCAACGCAGTTCTTTTACAACAAAAAGTTTTGAGATGTAATGTTAAACTAAGTCAGTACCGGGGGGGTGTCAACAGAACTCCATTTCCACCGACTTGCCTATTATTTAATCGTGGAGGAACATTGAATACTTCTCAAATAAAGAATCCTCCCTCCACGGGTAAATAATAGTTGTAACACCCCCCCCCCCTGTACTGAAATGGTTTAACATTACATCTCAAAACTTTTCTGTTGTAAAAGAACTGCGTTGCGAGACTTGCATCTTTTTACATGTAATGTTTTTGATGGGATCAAGTATTCAAGAGGCAAAGTTTTAATGGCTTTGTAAAATTTGATGCATTCCTTCTTTCAGGACGAGTCACTTACGTTTCGTTCGTTTGTTTTTCAATACATATCCAAACAGCAACATCCACTGTGACAAAGCCATTAAACAGCAGGATCTCTAACGACACTACAATATTTACGGTTAACGTTTGTTTGATTACCAATTTACTAACACGCCAACCATTTAATTAAACACCATACACGGATCAATGCAATCTACTTAAACAAGCAATACACTACGAAATCTGTAGAGCGAATTAACTAAATATAAACACACTTCCAACGCATTTTGGAGCGAGCATTTACTCGTGATAAAAAGGTTATAAAAGCCATGGATACGAAGTATCTTTACCACCATTTTAACCCGATGGGTTCGATGTAACAAATGAATGTGTCGTATAGTCTGATGCAAGCTTCACGTTGCAATACATGAAGTTTAGTACCCCGACGATATCCACGGAATCACCGTATTAATATTGGGCCGTATAACGGAAATCGATATCAACCTATTTTACTATAACTAGTAGGTACGCTGAAAACTAACTGCGTTCCCGCTCATTATGTAAAACTTGCCTTCTATTAATCCGTTTAATTGCAATAATACCAAAGTATAACAACAGACAACCTCCCTCCCTGCCCCTGCCTGCGAAGCTGCTGCCTGGGTTCGAATCCCGGTAAGGGCATTTATTTGTGTGATGAGCACGAATATTTGTTCCTGAGTCATGGATGTTTTCTATGCATTTAAGTATTTGTATCTATTAAATATATCGTCATCGTCGTCTAGTATCCATAACACAAGCCTTATTGAGCTTACTATGGGGCTAGTTCGATTTGTGTAAGATTGTCCCCTAATATAAAAAAAGAAAAAAAAAGACAAGTAGTAACACTTCGGCCGTTTAGGAGCGCGCAATACCTATTCAAGGCCGAGGTGCAGACGGTGCGATTCGTTCTGGAGCATTCTTACGTATTCGTAAAACTTTGCTTCTAGTGCGTTCGTTGACGGCGCGCACACATACAAGCCACGCGATGTAGGTACCTTTTGTAGGAAGAATAGTAAGGGGGTAGATTTCAGAGCGTTTCAACCGCCGTCATCACCAATCCCGAAATTTCAACGATTCTCTTTAAGAATGTGTCCCATTATTTTGATAAAATCTGAAAATGGTACTTACTTTTTTCAGGGTTTGATCAAAAATTAAGTAATTTTTAGAAATATGTCATCATAATATCAGATTTGGTGATGACGGCGTGAAAAAACGCTGTGAAATCCACCCGGACGAAGATGTGATTGCGAAACATCATGAGGTGGGAAACAACAACCCGCAAAACTCCCTTATGATGACCACAATTGCTGTGCATACTAAAAGCGAAACGAAAATAGTACATTACACAACTAGGGTGGTAATATAAAGAGAGGCCGAGATCGCAGATGTTTGCGGCCCGAGCTGCAAGCGAGGGACGTAAATATGCGATCGAGGGCTTTCTTTGTTACCTCCCGTGTTGTGTACATAATTTTATGTCTACACTTGGCTAGAAAGCGGCTTTTCCGTACGCATAGCGTGCGGAAAAAGCCACTTTATGGCCAGGTGTGGCATATTTTTTTGTAGATAAAAACAAATATCTATTTGCTTTTGGCTAGTATCAATTCTTAAGATCAAGGCTTGTAAGCCTAGAATTAACTTGATATTCAGTTAATTTGCGTAAGACTGCCTCTTAAAATTGGATTCTTATCTTGTTTAAATAGTTTTGCTTTTCCATCCAGCGTAACCCGAAATTTATAGCAGCAGTACAATTTTGGTGTGCTTTCGCTAAAATCCTGAAAAACACTTCCATGAAAAGCTAGGGTTGTCACTTCTCGTCTGTGCAAGCGTTACATTGGATTCCAGCCGCGCATTCTTCCACACAACACGACAAAGGCGACAGCCCTGTTCACTGAACTGGCCATAGATAAAACTATCGAATTCGGTTGACTAATTAACAATGAAAGTGGAATCTCCTTTAAAATGGGGATAAAAGTTAAACACTTTTATAGTCGTGCGCCCGCCATATTTGCAGTTGATTTATGGTCCATTAAAGAGAAATAAAGTTGCAGTGCTTAAATGAATATCCGAAAATATGATTTTAAAATATGAAAACTGCAACTCTTAAATGTATATTATTAGGAGTTCTCCTCTCCATTCCTCATAACTCATAATACAATTTGATTCGCAGTTTCATCGTCTTGAGGGGTGAATTTTCAAAAAGCCTTCCTTACTGGTTATATTTTTTATGTAATAAGTGGCTAACGAGCAGACGAGCTACCTGAAAAGCAATCATCGTCGCTCATGAATATCTGCAACACCAGAGGAGTTGCCTATAGGGAACGTGCACAATCTATAGGTGGCAGCACTAAACGACAAAAGAGACACGGGTGGACAATAAAGGGAACTATCACGCCTGTCAAATCCAGCTGTCAATGTCAATGACAATATGTAAGTGACAATGTCAAATATAGTAAGTCGTCGCTACACTGACGTTAATTGTCGTAAATTACGGCGTTTCCGTCAATGTTGCCCCAGCATGAGAGGGTACTTTATTTAGATTCGCGGCACCAGTTGGCAGCACCTTTGTCGTGCACGTTCCCTATATACGTTGCCGATCTTTGAGTGCCTTATTTACTCGCTTCTTAAAGTAATTACCCCATGTCACCGCTCCGGAATGTGTGGTGATAGAAATGTGACGGAAGCACGAGCCCGAAAAGTTTCCCAAACACACCCTATGTCAATTTTGTATTTCTTGAACAAAAAAATAATTCAAGTACTTTCAATCGACCGTTGTCTCTCAGTCATTAGTAAAAATTTAATTAATGTAGTGCGATACTGTTTTGTTTTGAGTTTATACAGAACGTTTCTTGGCATAATAATTAATAGTGATCCAAAAAACCAATGTTTTTCAATCCATTTCAAATCAATGAAATATTTTTAATATTTATAATAGTACCTAGATATTTGCTAGCGTACATACCTACCTACCTAAATAACAGGCGTAGACTTTCAGTTCATACCCACAATGGAATTAAGTATGAATAACAGCCAACAACAAAACTAGACAAACAATGACAATAATGCAGCGAGGACATTAACATTCATTCATATGTATTCTTCTACCAATGCAAAAGAATTCCTATCCTTTTTTAACGCCTCTGCTACATGCAAAACTCGCAATTCATCATACAAGTCGACAATCGATCTTGCTATACTACTGGTTGAACGGAAATTGTCGCGACAAGGTCGGAATATGTAACATTACCTTAATAGGATGCGCTTGCGCACAGAGGCGGTAAATAGTTTAATCGCTGTATCTATTAATAGTTTAGACTTATATAGCAAATATTTTACTCTAGTTCTGGAAAATGGTAACACAATTTTTCCAAATACAACTATTAAATTGAATATAAAAATATATTTTGCCCATTCGATAACGAATAATATATTGCATTTTATTCAAAAAAGAACGTTAGAAGGGCCTTAAGAATAAATTAATTAATCAAAGATTAAAATTTGAATATTTTGACAAAAAGTCTCAATTAATTTTTAAATGTTTTAGCAAATTTGCTACGTCTTGGTTACCTTTATGACTAAATAAAACACGAAATCACCTTTGCCAAATAATAATCTTGCAATCATATTAAATTTGGTAGTTAGCCATAAAACATCGTTGAATAACTTAATTTTATTAATGACACTTATTTTAGACCGTGTGAAACCTGAAAAAATAGACTAAACATCCGGGTTTTTTCTTGTAAATGCATTTGTGGAAGAAAACAATTAAAGGCCACAGCGTTAAGCAATCTAAAGTAAGTTTACCCCACAGCACCCTGTTTAGAGGCATTGAGTAACTTCAACTAGTTAGGGAGTTCGCGCCGCGTTGCGGCCAGGCATTCAGGGAACATTCGTCACATATAGGTATATACCACGTAGAATTATGAACGAGATTGCACAACTGTTTGTGCAGCGTAAGAATTTTTGCTATTTAATATTATTACGCTGTCTAATCAAAACCTGGACGACTACATTTTTCTTAACCTTTAATTAGCAACGTACATCAGAATGGACAACCATATTTTTGTTCTTTGTTTATCAAGCAGAAAGAAAGAAGATTTTTCTGTCAAATAAAGTAGCCATATTAAAATTCTTAAAATACAATGTGAGAAAAAATAATATGACACAAAATATAAACGCAAAATCACGTGTTTTCTAAGACTAACCGTCTAGTCTAACCGCCGCACAATTTTATTTTATTAGCTTGGGACAAGACATTAAAAATATGTCATTGATTAACCAGAGAGTTACATATTGATAACTTTAGACTCAAAGGGCGTAAACGCCGTAGGTGCTAATGGCATTTACGCCCTTTTAGTCTATTATATTAGTTATTCCTTCATTCATTATGCAATAACAATCACAGTGACCGATCAGGATTGAAATCATCCGTGTACAGACTTACCTTCGATCCGAAGGTGACTTATTTAAACTACTATTAGCCTTGCGACAGCAGTACGCACAATGCACGGACGACCCGCTTAAGAGCAGCTGAAAGAATAACTAATCGGTCGGAGAATAGCCCTAGCCGGCACGGCAGTGCGTTATCCGGCGGACGGACTTCCGAAGAAAAAGGCAACGCGGAAGTCTATAGGAGTGAACGAAATTGAGGGCAATTTCGGTTTACTTTGTATGTTGTAAACAGTTTTACTTTGTATGAGGGACAGGGTGCAGTTATTGCATAATTGTACATCGTGCGTGTTATATTGTTTGATACCCAGAAACATACAGAAGGTTATCGGGAAGAATTAGACCGTAAGTAAGCATTTGGCAGTAAGCACGAAAAATCTGGATATATGAAAGTGAACAGGCCTGTACTGCAACTGGAAATAGGCTAAATGATCGGAATCCTATAATGTAATAGAATCTTAAACGTTGACCATGGTCCGCCGGACGCCCATGATTACCTGCGCAGGAGTAACCGGATATCGGCCGGACACGCTTGGTCGGCGGATGTAAACACAGGTACCATTAAACCTGTGTAATTAAATCATTGTTCGCTATGAAGGAACGGAGAAACTAACTGGCAGGCGGGAAAGAGCAGGTGTGGCAAGATTTCTACTCGTATACCTATATTTCTCAATGCTTCGACCCTATGATGGTTATATCCCGTTTCATGCTCGCAACTAAGCGAAGAAAAGTAACGATCATCATAAGATTTTGTAGAAATTTACAAAAACTAACAATGTACACATATCGCAAAATAGACTGGACAGACGAGGCAGACCCTGACGGAGATGGTTGGACTACTTAAACTGTTTCCTTAACCACTGGCCAGAAGAAACATCAAATAGGAACTCAAAAAGATCTACGAGTTGGCTTTTATCCAGCAGTGAGATAAAGCAGTTAGGTAAAACTGAAACTAGCTAATATAGCCTATGAAAAAAATAAGATTATTTTTGTCAGTTATTTAAATGTTTCCGGTTTTAAAAGATAAGTTTGCGTATTTAACAGAAAATTAATGAACCTGCTTAACAAAACATGTTTGTTGTATTTACTGTTAACATACGGACAAAACACGATAATCTATCGTCTACAAACCAATTGGCATAGAGTTACAATATTTAGAATGTTTCCTGATAGTCGCAGAGTTGGTTCGAATTAACATTCTTGGGTACAAATCTAACCAAGGTCGACCACTACAGTGGACAAATGTAGGCCTATTAACATAATGGATTCGCTGAGAATAGCCTAACGTTTAGGCAAATGTCTTGGAGAAGAACTAATTTGGGCACGCAAAAAAGCCTTAAAATATCGATGACACTTTAAAAGTCATTTTTCATTTTTTTGATGACCTTTAGACGGTAAAGCGTGATTTGTACATATTTGGAATTGACCAAATAATTCGATTCTTCATTTAAAATTGAGATTAAAGAGACACTGGCTTACCAATAAATTAAAACTTACTAGTCTTAGTGTTCTACATGAGAAAAACTCAAAATTTAGCCAAGTTTAAAGGCAGTCAGCATTATTGAAAAATAGGCCAACTGTGCCACTTGGCATGATTCAGACAGCTCCTAGCTTAGCAAACCAAATTTGGCCAAGGGTATAGCAGGTTTTGAACTTTAAACAGAGTGTATACATATTTTGACTACACCACAGGCCATAAATGGTATTTTTCTGTACGCCCCGCGGCGAAAATCCTTCTTACTGGCCAGGGAAGACTAAGAATTGTGTACACACCACCTGTAATGAACGAAGCTCCAAATTTATTTATATTTTTTTTTTCATTTACAATAACCTGCGATCTGTCTCATTCTTATTACCGCCCAGCGTGTGTAATATACTATTACAAGTAAAACAATAATCACGATTTCCTGTACAATATAAATGACCATCACGTTTTATACGCGTCCCTTGTCTCGTTAACTACATTACATTGAATTCGGGGAGGTTAAATGTCGTATGGCCGCAATAGATTACGGACGTCCCGATCCCACTAATCACTTGTAAAATTAACCGGCTATACAGGGTGCCGAGTTGATTAAGAGCTGGTGTACAAAGGACATGAGCGAGTTAGTTGAAATAGCTAATATACGAAATTACTTCATACGAAACGAGAAAATATCACAAAATAATTTGGAGTCAGTCCAAATCTGAATCACTGAACCAAAACTGTTATTTATTTATGCCGATTTGCGTCGTAGGACAAGTGACATCGGGCCTTCTGTCCATGAGAGCTCATTTAAAAATCTACCAAAATCAGAGAGCATATAAAAAGTAATTTTACATATTTATATCCACTAAAATACCATACGATATGTAAATAACCAAAACTGTACAACGTGAAGACTAATTGCAGATCTTTATACCTATTCACTTCGGTCTATATAAAAAGGGTGCCAGCCTTTTGTCGACAAACCTACATCGAATATTTCGTTTCATCAACTAGGTTGGTTTTATTTGAATCCTAAAAAAATGGTGTCAGAGAAAATTACTTGTCATGAAAAGATACACCTACCGATGAAATGAAACATTCGATGAAACTTTTGTCGGCGTAAACCGTATAAAAGACTACAAAACCTAAATTAAATATTAACAGTAAAATTTTGTTTCATTTCAATACTGCCTTTGTGTGTTTTTTTTAATGAAATGGGATTATACTTTAAGAGAACAAAATCATCATATTTAAATCTTACTGAATCGTACAAGATGACGGATAAATATGGGCCATCTTATAGAAAGTAGTACAAAAACTTTTTTTAGATCTAATGTTTTTTACATCATTTCTACCCAGAATCGCGCGTACTATCGTTTCTGGTAGAAGAAAAAAAAGTCTCAAATTTTTCATACGAAATTATTTCTTTCGTTCAGTTACCGCCATACAAGCGTATATGGAAAAGCAACAGAATCGGAATAAAAAATACGTATTAGGACACTTTTTTCTATCAGAGTTGTTAGTACTCGTGATTCTGAGTAAAAATGATGTAAAATTTCTCAGTTCTAATAAAGGCTTTGTACAACTTTCTGTAAAATGGCCCAAATCCAGTACATCAGAAAGCTAAGGCAAATCGTTGTATACTTTTAATATATCGACTCAAATAGAATTAAGAACAAATGCTTACTTATGACAATGTTATAAGGCCCCACCCTGTATAACCAATACCCACGCTTAATGGCTTCTAATCATGTTTTGTGGCATAAGCCCTTTAAGGTAGTTGACAACTTTGGTTTATATCTCTACAAGTCAACCCTGCTGGCCCAGGAGGCTCTAAGTGCATTGTCAATACAATACACATACGACCTTTTCCAATTGGCAGTCTACTGAGCTGTAATTAACTCTTTAAGGTTTTGTCGTGTCTTGGTCAAGTACATTATCTATTAATAAATTATTAGGCGTATTAAAGTAGGTAAATGTCCACTATTTATCACAAACTATTGGAAATATGCGCGTACTATTTATAAATGACTTCACAAAAAGAGGTGGTTCTCAATACGGTTGCATTTCGGGTTAGACCTCCGTCATTCCGTCATAAGCCAAATTGTTATTATTTTTTTATGTGAAAGTGTTCCGGATTTGTTTAGCAGTCTTTTACTCAAATCCTGTTGTGGTGATAGGATCCATAAAAAAATATTGGCACTCCTCATATAGGTACCGTAAGGTTGGGCTACTTTGACCCTTTATAGTTACTTTGCCCACCCATAAAACCCATTTTATTGAATTAATAAATTTTTAAAATGGCACCAAACGATTACACAAAGTGGATTAATTACATGATGTCGTTTTCGCTTTCGGAAATTTATTTATTCAATAAAATGCGTTTTGTGGGCCTTGGGCAAAGTAACCTTATAGAGCCAAAGAACCCCTCCCTTACGTACGTACCTATTAATTATTTGGAGTCGATGATTGATTTTTTAAATTATTTATTTCCTTTTTTTTGCAGTTACCTGTAACACCTATCCTATAAGTACTAAAAACTACCGAAACACTGTTCAAATGTCAATTGATTTAGGGAACTTATAGATAAGTTTCCATATTTGTATATTATCAAGTGTTTACGTTCGGTTTTTAAATGCAACACTCGGATTTTATTTTATCTTATTGTATTACATGATTGTAACGAAACCATAATCTCCAACTAAAGAACGCAAACTTTTAAGTTCAGAAGAAAATTTAAAACAGCGCCATCTGTGATGCATGCTTTTAATTACCGAAAATTACACCGCACATACGGAACATACGTCGTCTGCCTTAATAGCGCCACCTATTGTGGAATAGACCAACTAGCTCACTTTGACCTCAAGACGCCATCTCTGGTTAAGTAGAAAAACTATACAAAGGGTTTAGTCTTACCAGCTTGTCGAAGGCGGCGCTGGCGTCGCATTCGCACTGATAAACTGTCCCAATCATCGTCCATGTTTGGTTGACCCTCCCGCTCCGCTGAAAGACAGAAAAATATCTTAGAAAGTAGTTAAAATAAGTATTTGTTCGGTTAGACAGAAGAAATCTATATACATAAAACAAAGTCGGGTTAGTTACATACACCATTTACCTATAACTCGAGAGCGGGTGGACTGATTTTTATAATCTTTGATTTTTTGGGTTTGTCTCTGCCCCGAACAACAGAATATAGTATTTTATGCAACAGTTGTATAAGTGGGTTCAAAAAATGCGAATTGCGTGAGTTGCGATACGAGCCGCGAATGCGGCGAGTATCGCAAATAGAGACGCAATGAGCGTTTTTTGACTTAATTATACAACGTTGCATACAATACTTTTTCTACGACGAGGTTTTAAATTATAAAATACAAAATTAATCCTAACCTGGAAACAAGGCAAATATGACGTTTAACGGACAGTATGTGTCTATGGTAAACTTTTTTTTTAATTTAAAATATACTTCAATTAAAAATACTTTTTTTATGTTGGCATCAATGAATTTATTTCGGAAAGTTTTGTTTTTCTTAAAAACCGTAGGAATTTAATTGTTTGTTAAGTTGGTAGTTGTGCATTTTTACCGTAAAGTTAAAATTGAGCGCTTAATCCTTGATCTAAGTTTAACCTAGATTTAGAAGTCTGTGGCTGCTAACAATAACGTAAAGTGACTATAACGACACTAGTGCTGTTATGGGGAATAGAGTATAGACTTCTCTGAACTCATATTATGTATGTTCTTATATTAGTGTTCGTGACTAAGTAAAAGACAGATAACAGTACAGGAGTAGAAAAAAACTATTAAGACATGAAAAAGATTGAAAATTCTGAGGCGGAACGAATTACACAGGGACAGCTAGTCAATAATAAATTATATAGAAATATTTTTCGCCACCGGAGGGTGACATGACAGACAAAGTTTTTTTTACACTTTTATTTAGTGTCATCTGTCCCGGTGTCTGGGTGTCTGTCTGTCTGTCTGTAATCAAATCTTGCAAGTAAGTTCGTCGTAACACTTCTTTGTTCCTATAGTAATAAAGATGTGTTCCGATATACAATATGGCCCTTTGGATGCTGCAAACTAATTGGATGCGCTGAATCTACAGTAATAAAAGAGGAATTTTTCGGTTCGGTGCCGAGGTTACCTTCCTCAGTGCGCGTCCTTGAGTGCACGTGTGTGGCCAGCCTCCTACCGCCCGCCATGAAGTCGGTGCTTCGCTCGAGGTCCTCTCGCTTCCTTCGCTCGGTGCCTCCCTTTTCATCCACCACGCTAGCGTCGCTCGCTAGCGATCGGGCCTGAACAAATTTTTGGTTAATTATAGATACATTGAGCAAATACATTGAAAAATCAAATACGATCGACTACAGCTAAGGGCCGATACAGACGGACTGCAACCCAACTGCAACTCCCTACGATTTGTATGGGAACTGCATCACAACTGCGCAGTCGGCGTGCAGTTGTGATGCAGTTCCCATACAAATCGTAGGGAGTTGCAGTTGAGTTGCAGTCCGTCTGTATCGGCCCTAATGCCGGATTTGAACCCGCATCTCTGTCGTATTTGATTTTTCAATGTATTTGCTCAATGCACCTATAATTATAATAAAATTGTGGTGTTTTCACATCAAGCTATGAGGATTCAAAATATTTCCAGTAAATATGTTGATTCCTTAAAAAGTGCATAACATTTTTGGTTTTCAACATTGACAATCGTGCTTATATTGATTTTGGTTAACTCTAAGAGAACGTTCTTCAGGTCAGTGCATTTCAGAAACGTACCAAACGTACGAGACCATATTTTTTTTAGTTCCCAAATCTGTAGTAAACGTTATTTGTTTCCTCCTGAAGAATGTTCCCTTAAAATTAACGAAAATCAGTAAAGAACGCCATGCCAAAGAACAAAATATTATCATCCCTTAGCAATAGGAGAGGTCACAGCACTTTTAACATTTATGTGAAATTTACTACATAGTTTTCAGTGCGGAATTCGCAATATAAGTAAAAGTTGCAAAAGCTACGAGCCTCCTCACATTTAGGTCTCGCGCCCTCTCGCAAAAGCACCCCATCACCTTGTCGTCGTTTCTCAACGTAAATACCTCCTAGTGGCTCTTTGAGCTGTAGACCTTGTTAATCTGTCAACCCCCATAGCTCCGCCGTATTGAAAGATTTCCAAAAAATTTATCGACAAAAAAATCTATACAATTATTCAACCTGCTCACAAAATTTCACAAGTAGAGTCTGTGCGGAAAGAGAATAGGCGTGGCGAAAAACGGAACTAACCTAACCAGTGTGGCCACAGAACAGAAAATACGGCACATTCGGTACAAAAGCATTACAGCGCCCCCCAAAATTAATCCTATTCTCTTTCCGCACAGACTCTATCGGTAAACAGCCGGACATTTTTGACCAAACTGAAACGTAGACGGTCCACGTTCGCTCGGCTAGTAAATACTTTATCAGCTAGTCGGTGTGTGAATATATCCTAGACCAAGTTAAGAGTCACATAAAATTAGCCCCACTCTAGCTTAATCCTGTACTGCATACCACTTTACCTCGTTCTTAGACAGTTCCTCGTCACACAGGCGCTCCTGCTCTTTTGTGTGCCGCGTCTCGGTGACTATCGTACCGTCGGCTCCCAGGGCTCGTAACTCCTCCTGAAATTAAACACGTATTCAGAATGGGTTTCTTAATGTCCCAAACTTAGGCAGTGACTGTGCAGCAATGTTTTTGTAGCGGGAGTGCTGCTTTTAACCACTGCAGCAGTTACCACCTAGCAGAACGATCGTCCTCTATTAATTTTGAAGCGAACAAACCCGCAAAGTTAAGTGATGTGGCGGTATTAATCATCAGTATGGACGCGCGCATGGTCAGAAGGACCCAGGTGTCAATATGATTATGGGTGTAGTGTGTGAGCGTGTTACAGGCGTAGGATAATAGTAGATGAAGAAAGAGGTTAGGGTGCAGTGCGTGCCTGCTAGTAAATGCCACCCCGATACATAGAATAGATTATTAACTATCATTATCGATACTGCGAACAATTAGTAGCCCCTCCTTCTAGATATTCCAAGAATAGTTTATGTGTCATCCGATAGCTGCCTGCACCAGCCAACCTATGACCATTTACAATACTACGCACCGTGTCATCAGTGTTGATGGTGGTGTTGTATGTGGTGGTGTCCCGCAGCACTGTGGGCCCGCGTGGCACCACGGCCAGGTGGTGGTCAGTCTGCGCCTTCAGAGCATCGCGGATATCTTCCTCGGGAGTCTCTTTTACCGCCGCTATTAAAGCCTGGAACAAAGAAACAGAAAGTAAGAACAAGGTCTTTGTATTAAATCTTTATTAGTAATAATCAGGCTTCTATGTCGGACTACGCTAAGTTTGCAGAGGTCGAAAAATGGTTTTATTAAAATATGTATCTTAACAACATGGAGAAACTACAGCAAGAGGATTATTTAATCTTGGTACTTGGCAATAATTCTTCCCTTTATTACAAAAAGAACTCGATTCCTACCGGCTTGCTACTCGGCTAATACCAGGTATTTGAGCACCTTATTCTACAGCTCTTAAGGAAAATGTACACTGAATCTGCATCGGCTTGCCCAAGGATATCTTTTACGCCACGCCACTGGTGTCTACATACCTACTGAAATACATATCTGGGTCAGTTTTGCACACATCGATCTAGTTCCAACCAAACTAAGCGATTTGTTCCAGGTTCTTGGATAATTTTCATGTATTTAAGCATTATATTCAAATATGCACATGTACAAAGCATTGCTTAGCTTGGTTGGGACTAGATCGATTTGCGCAAGACTGTCCTGAATATTTATTTGAGTAGGTATGTAGACACGTTATATACCTACTTATTAAACGGAAAGATATTTGCCAAGTATCAAGAATCCTCTTTCTTGTGATGTTGCCATATGCATTTTTTTTAATAAAACCTTTTTTTGACACGCGCAAACTTAGCGTAGTCACACTGTATTACTCATTCAAGTTCATTTAAAACGGGAGACTTAACGCAATTAAACAGTACCTGTAAGTCCTATAACTGTGCAGTTTGTCTAGCTTTTAGTTCAAATACAACCTTTACCAATCACATGACGCTGTCAAACCATGGCATTAAAATCAAAAACCAAAACTGTCACATCTCCAAACCATGTCAAAGTTGAATTAATTACATTATAATGTCCGAAAACACTTTTTATACAAAAGCCGCAAAATACTGGGCTAATGTCCCGGCCACGATAGACGGTGTGCTTGGAGGTTACGGGCATATCTCGGACATTGACATCACGGGGTCCAAGGCCTTTCTAAGCGATATACTGGCTCCTGAAAATGCCCCTGGTACCAAGTTGGCACTCGACTGTGGAGCAGGCATCGGAAGAGTTGCCCAAAATGTGCTGATGCCCGTATTCGATAAAGTCGATATGGTAGAACAGAACGGGCAGTTCCTTATCACTGCTAAAGAAGCAATCGGCGAGCACAACCAAAAATTCGGATCAGTTTACAACGTAGGTCTACAAAACTTCGCTCCGATAAAAAAATATGATCTCATTTGGTGTCAGTGGGTGCTCGGCCATTTGAATGATTACGATCTTGTAGCGTTTTTGGAGAGGTGTAAAAATGCACTTAATACGAACGGTATAATTGTTGTCAAAGAGAACATCACGTCAAGCGACGAGATCGAATACGATGAGGAAGATTCGTCCGTAGCCCGTCCTTACAAACTTATGCAATTAATTTTTAAAGAAGCCAACTTAGTAGTGATTAAAGAGAATATTCAAGAAGGATTTCCGTGTGAAATTTACAATGTTTATTCATTCGCGCTAGCCCCGTCTAGTTAAAGTAAACATCAATGCTTATGACTATTTAAAATTTAAAGTTCCTGTTCAATGATAAAAAAATTGTACAATGTTAATAAATTGTTCACAACCGTTAAACGTCTTTATAATCCTCGGTGATACTTTGCGGAAATATCGGTGTAGCAACCGTAGCACTTGTACTGTTTGCCAAGGTTTATCTGTGATGGAGTGGAGAATCGTGGGCAGAATTCGTGATAGTGACGTTTAATAAAGTAGGTTCGCAGACGCGCCGGGCTTCACAGCGACATTCGCAAGTGCATTCACCGTTTTGGTACTAAGTTACGAAATTCTTGCTTCACCAGGTAAAGGCACTGAGGAATTTCCATTTTGAACGGAGAATTCAATTTTCGAAATAAGATTTAAATCGTTGGAGTGTTTGGTTTGAGAATTTTGAGATATGTGCGATTCGAACGAACCATTATACTTAAACTTAGAACAACGCCGACTTCAAATTTCAAAATAAAGCATTTGTGAACTGACATTCGACTTAAGTATGCCTGGTCCGATACTAAGGTATCAACACATTTATGACTAAAATTTTACTTTTCAACACCACCCGTTTATATTTAAAACTACGGCAACGTTAACAAGTAACGTATTGTAAATACATAACAACATTTAAGCCATAGCTATCTCAACAACAACATTTGTGTATATCTTAGAAAATGATTTCATTTACTTTCAGCGATCATGATGATATAACAATATTTAGAAACGGCATTACGCCCAACAACCAAACCAAAATTCAATAAAAACAAACTAAAGAAACGGATGTTGCATCTCAGGAAACTCCATTTCCGAAATTATCTAATCGTAGAAATCTTGCGAAGCAACAGATTTGCAAAATAGAATTTCTAAAATTCGTCGAATTGAGATAACAACATCATTAAATCTGGGTATCATTAAGCTTCGTATCCTTTTAAAACACGTTTAGTTAGAGATTGAAAAAGACAAAGATATCGTTAAGTGTAGTCCTTAGTGAGGAATTCTTTATAAAAGCAACAGCATTTTCTTTCTTTAATATAGGTTTGGAAAGGGATAAATCCAAAACACAATAAAACCGTACGTATTGCTGATAATTAGCTTGAGCGATTGACGTTCCATCTAAGAACAGTTAGCGATGGATATCGCACCAGTGTCTATTATTAGGGCCGCCAATCATGGAATGGAGAGTAAAGCCATGCGAATTGACGTTTACAGTTACCTCGTGCTTGATGCTGACCTGGTATTCATTCCGAAATTATGGTCTTGGCGCAAATTTTGATGATTCAAAGTGCTGTACCGTACTGGTATCTCGTATTTTGTATTTACTTATATAAAGTCCTTAAATTTTTTTAAGTGTTTTCAATCCATATTAAGTTTGACCTAAGTATTAAGTAACAATTTCTGTCATAGCTTTTTATACGCTACTTACTGAAGTTAACTGGTATTTGGTTTTATTGCGTAGGTATAGTAAAATATAAGTGGGAAAAAAACATATTTCAGCTTGAAATTCGGCAATTAGGAGTGATGTTTACACAATTTTTTTTATGAAAAATTGATAAATGCCCACTGCATGCTGTTACACCGCGTCCATCCTGAAGAGGGAGAAAAGCGTTGAACACTAAATAAAAGGCCTCGTGAGTGCTATGAATGGTCTGGAAATAAATCATGCGGGTGCGGTTGATATGGAATGGTTACGGAATCTATCTCGCGTCGGATTAGATAAGAATGCTTGTCCAGTTCAAGTATTTGGTATGGTGAGTTATTTGCAGGTTCAATTTAGTTCTATTTAATGTGTTAATTCAATGTGACTGCAGTAATACTTAGGACTTTCTAATCACATGAAATAATTCTAAAATTCTAAATCATATCAGAATAATAATAAATTATATGCCATATCATCAGCCTTTAAACATCCCACGCCCACTGTTGGACACAGGACACAGGCCTATACTCTTAGGGTGAGAGTGAAGAATATAATATAGAATAGAATAATTTATTTACCTAATAATTAACAACAGTACTATACTAATATACGTATATATTTACACATTAAGAATATTTCTAAATTCAACCGTTTAGATATAGTTTGAAGTCAGCTCTTGTATATTTTATTTAATCTATTGGTTTACAAATTAGGTTTTGATTTGCAAGAAATGTTGTTTAGCCGACAGGTCGGTCGGGTTAACACAGGCACGAGTTCGCTGACTTCCTAAGTTATTCTAAATTTGGGATTCGGTTACTTTTTCTGCGTCGAAACTAGTTTTGCGGCGACGGAAATAATGACTTGGAGGCAAAAAGGCTCCAGACCTGACCTGAATAATGATGGAGGCATAAATCAGGGTGTCCACAGCATACAAGTTACAAATCTTCACTTCATAGTATAAAACAAAGTCGCTTTCTCTGTCCCTATGTCCCTATGTATGCTTAAATCTTTAAAACTACGCAACGGATTTTGATGCGGTTTTTTTTTAATAGATAGAGTGATTGAAGAGGAAGGTTTATATGTATGCATAATATAATAGAGAAACACCGTGCGAAGCCGGGGCGCTAGTGTATAATATAATAATGTATACATATAATAGAAAGATACTGTCCCTGACTAAAGTAGGTACTGACAGGCAACGTACAGCCCACTACATAATGGTTTAGGCCAGGGGTCTCCAAACTACGGCCCGCGAGACCTCCTTGCTCTCCAATTAAACACAACAAGGACACCGGAGGTCGAAAAAAAGATTACCTTAACTCCGTGGTCGACCATGTTGTGTGGCCGCACGAGATTTTAAAGGCGCGGAGACCCCCGGTTGTACGTTGCCTACGTACAGCCTCAGCCTAAACCAGCGGTCAGCAACCTTTTAGCAGCCAAGGGCCACATAGTAGCTAACGAATTTGACGCGGGATTTTATACAATTCTGAATATGTATAGCGACCTACCTTTACATACAAAATAGCCAGGAAGGCTCGCGAGCCGCAAGTGAGCGTTTTGCGGGCCGCTGGTTGCCGATCGCTGACCTAAACCATTACAGGTAGCAGCACAAAATTTGAAACTCATATTCTTTAGGGGATATAAAAGTGCTCTATAAGAAAGGATTTGACGAAATTCAACCCCAAAGGAAAAAAGTTTGTATAAACATCAAAAATTCACGGACGAACGAAGAATAAATATTCTTTTTGCTGATACTGCACAAATTATACCACTGGACATCAATTTACCAGAGTTTGACAATGCAGATATACTTACTAACAGATGGACTTAAATTAAAATCTTTGTAAAAACCTTGACTAAACGGTTAAATTAAAAATAAATAAAAGTTCTCAGCCAAGTTTAATTGGCTCGGTTCTTATTAGATTCGTGTATATTGTTGCCGGACTATTACCTGCCAATCAAAAGTAACCGTACTCGTTTTTCCATTCGGAATAAAAAATATAATTGATACGCTTAATTTATTAGTCGAAATGTACAAAAACTTTAATTGATAATAATATAATTGTACATTATAGAAATAAACGTACCTAAGGAGAGGTCATTAATCTGCAAACACACTAATTCACCTAGAGACTGCGTACGGCCACAATTTTCTTTTTTGAGATTATTGTTGATTACTGTACTAAGTAAGTGACAAAAAAAAATTAAAAATATTTTTTTTTGAGATTTGGCCGTATTGCAATCACTAGGCAAATTCTCTTCTATATCTGTCAGCCTGTCTATATCGAGATGTGATTCTTCACGATTGACCAACTCACCCAGAGCGTGCTAAGCCGAGACGACCCAAGGTCATCAGATGCTGCCTGATTGTCGGGCCATGATCGAAATCTGTATCTACGGTTTTTTGTATTATATTATGTATCTGTGCCATCAACCTGAGACAGTCATAACGTAAATCTTATAATAAATAGTTCCCAGCCAACAGTAACCTCTCGACTCCGATAACTCAAGTAGGTACCGTATTTCCTCCTTCCGAAATTTGCTTCTACATAACGAAAGATCAGGCAAACAATTCATCATCGAGGTCATTCCACGTAAAAGTAACGCGAGTCACGATTTCATTGCGTGTTGTTTTTAATATCTAGGGATGATAAGTAGCACTTATTTAGAGATAAATTACCTAATACTTGAATTTGCATTATAATGATTACGCAATAAAATTGTGACTCGCGTTACTTCTTACCGTGGAATGACCCACTGGACAAAATAAGTATGCAAACCTCCTCCTAGATCTCAATCGCTTCACTCGCTCGATCACTAACATATATTTTATGGCAAAAAAATCGCTTCGTGATCCAAAACCAATGAGAACCATCCTAGTTCGAAGCCTGACTTTCATCCTCCTTCTAAATGTCGAACTGACCATCTAACACAAGCAGTGGAGGTTACAAACTTATTGAAATTGCAATCCGTTATGTAATTTTACACCTATGTAACACGAGACATTAATCATTCTTATTGCTCTAATTCGTAATAGCTTTTTGAATAAATCTTACCAGTAATTGGTAATCGTTAACTGCGTAATAAATCCATTTACATACATCAACGTACATCGATATTAGTCTTAACTAATAGGGTAATAGGCTAGTTATAGTGAGATTCGATAAAACTGAACAAAAACAATAACAAATATGTTGACTGACAATTTGGATCTATTGTCTATGGATTTACTGTGAAATAGTGATGGGAAAGGTATAACATTAATTAATCAATCCATTTGACATTCATGAAATTATTATTAACTACAAGTAAGTGAGAGGAACTTAAAGTATATCGTACTATTATTAAAGTACGAGTAAAAAGGCAAGGATCTTGTTTTAGCCTTTTTCGTAGTTGGGTTTTCCTATATACATTTATTGGATATGGCATTCATTGCCAAAATCTATAATTAAAAAATAATCTTTCCGAAATACTAATCGATATCAAAATGTCATTGTTAATAAAAAGTAATACATTTTTAAAGAACGGACATTCCCATCACTACGAATCCAAAGACATTATAGATTTTTACATTTTAGATGAGTAAAAAAATTTGAGTAACATTTGACATATAGAAAAATGGTATTGACTAAGTTTGTTTTTACTGAAATATGAATAATTAATGGATATTTTAATTAAAAATGAATGAAAATACAAGGTTTATGAATATAAATTGTTGATAAGGCTATGTTCGTTCTTAAAAAGCGCGTGATTACGAAGTAATGAAGGTAAATCCGTTTGTTTACTTGTTTGTCCTTTTCTATTGAATCTCACTATAGATAATAGTACTTTTTGATACAAGTGCGGAAAGTATGTCATTTCTCACGAGGTGTCTTGGCCCGAGCCGTAAGGCGAGGGACAAGACTCGGGACGAGTGGAAATGACACTTCCGCACGTGTATCAAACGACGTTTTTTAATACATTTGCGAAAAATTACAACGAAAATGAAATGATTGAATGATTAAGAGACAAATTTGTTTATTTTTTGGCCTCATAAAAATGGAGCACTCAATTGGAACACTTATTAAGAGTCACGTTGAGTATCCTGACCACATTGTAGATGCCTGATATTTCTTAGATAATTCAAGAAAGTAGGCCATAAGTACATTTTCTGAAAATGACGCCGTTCGATTTTCTCGTTTCCAGTCAATGAATTGCTCATAGACGGCCAGATATTCCTCCTTCGACTTCTCTGGTAAAATAATGAATTTGACACCTTTGCTAGTATATCTCGTGGTGTTGAATTTATTTCAAAATCGTCTGAATCGCTCATTTTTCACAAAAGTGTTATCAAACTAATGCGTGATAATTAATAATTACAAAATTACAATCATGAATGAAAATGGCGGGAATAAAACAAAATGTGTTACTTTTAATTGCGAACTTTTTCCAACGTGGCAGCGTTTGTCACCATTCAGCCAAATAAAAATAAACTATTTTGGGAACAGACAAACGTTCTAAGATAATTTAACTGCATTTAAAAATGGAAAAAAGCAATAAATATTTAAATACTTAATAGCTCATTAATTTCCAAGTAAAATGTAATCTTTAGTGCCGGAAAGCTAGTTGTCATTTATAAAACTCGAACAGCCTGCACCATATTATCTTATCTGTGACAATTTTTATTTTTTGGGTCTCGCATAATACTAGTATTATGCGAGACCGCTGACTAAACTACTCATTGGTAATACTCAAGAAGCATACTTTTTAAACTATTTTAATATTAGATAACAGTTTAATTGTTTATAATAAAAACAATCAAACGTTATATATGTGGATTTAATATTTTAAACGTATCAAATGTATACTTTCATTCAATGTCCACTGACGTAATAAAAACAAAGAACGTATTTGACCATTAGTTGGATGTATGTATTTGAACAACAGTAAATTAAAAAAAATGGGAAATAAAAAGCACTAGTTCGCAAAATCGAACTTTGCGCACGATATACAGCTACAAAAAGTACCACTTTTTGAGCAAGTGTATTAAAAAAGTGTTATTCACAATTACAAAAGTGGTCGTGAGTCATTTCGTATACGTAAGGACGTATACGAACATAAGTAAATGTTCGCATGTGTGTGGAAGTATATTTTTCTTTTTACCAGTTTTTTACCAGCCCTGCTATTTATCTTTCTAACGGTTATTTTTATTTGTGCAATGCCTAACAACTACTTATACCATACATTATAATCATTTCAATCCGTATTTACAAAGGCTTCCTCAACGAATACATACGTACATACGAGACTATACCATACAAATGTAAACAAACATCTAACAAGGAAGAAAACTAGATTCCACAAAATAGGGTTGCAAGTATAAGATGTGAGTAGAAAGCAGTTACCAGATAGCACGTTGGAGAGTTGAATGGCGTAGGCCTGAATTGCAATTTAATTTGTTGATTACAACCAAGTATCAAGCGGACAAGTTCATCTAACAAAATTAAAAGAGTTAATCTCGTTGAACAACATCGTTGTAGAAATCCGTTATAGTTATGCAAAAGTATACCTGTGGGTCCAGTGAAAAGGGGTATAAGTCAAATTTATACCAGGACCAAAAGGTCACAACTCTATAGTATGACTAAGCTCTTTTGCTCCTAGGTTAAATGTGACTTGTACCCACCCCTTTTCACTGAACCCACAGAACTTAGGCTGCCTTTCCACCAGGCACGGCATGGCTGGCATGCACATCCCTGCTGGAAACACAGCCTTATTGTGCTAAATTGTGTTGCATACATACGAGAAAGTTTAACTCAACAGGCGCGTTTGTCACACGCCGAATCTTTCTATTGTGTATAAGGTCAACCGGTATAATTGCGTCTATGGGGGTAAATACGTATTTTAAAGATTCCATTAAACCCGAACCTACCTGCCTGTAGTATACGCTGTACTTTACAACCAGGTAGGTTAGGGGTAGTTTTAAAGAGTTCAGGTTTAATGGAATGTTTAAAAGACGCATTTGCCCCCATAGACGCAATTACCCAGGTCGACCTTAAATAAAACACAACAGAGACCATAGCAAGGGAACGCTTACACGTTTAACGCTTAATTCGATGCGATCCCAAGAATCGTAATGTGTTTAGCAGTATCGAATAGAACTGAGTTAGCGTAGGTTCCAAGAGCTCTAATAATATATCGCTCAACAGGCAAACTGAGGTTTTCCTATTATATAGTTGACTTAAAAACCAAAATAATGCTCAGTGTCTTTAAATCTTGTCTCGTTCATTAGTATACGCTATGACTATTCAAAACAAATAAATATTCGTGTTCGCATTAGATGCAATCTTACTTTTATGAACTCCATTTATTCTTAATTACTCCTATAACAACATTAGGAAAGTTCAATTATTCTTATCACATCAATCACCTGTCACTTTGAGCATAACCTCTTTATTTAAACATCAAAAGTAAAAGTGCCGAACCAGTCCGCGACAATGCCGTACCCCTTCACTGGGCATATTCTGATGGATTCCATGGAAAACGACACATACAAGCTGAGATGAATATCTTAATGGTTGAGTTTTTGTAGGTTTATCTTGTGTTGATGTGTAAAAATATATTTTATATAATCTAATAAGCTGTTGAAGAAATTTAAATAATGCACTACCTTTTTTCTTATTTTCCGCAGTTTTACAGAACTTGGTCAGTTTATAGTCAGAGTATCTCGATTTGTGTATCTCTCTAATTGTTATAAGAGTGAATAAGTAAATTTCCGCCAATCCTTATTTTATAAAGTAAGCAAAGCTTGCAAGGAAAACAACAATGGAAATAATTATAGTACAAATACATATATAACATTCTATGTTCTTAACTAACAAGTTGTGATTAAGTTTGATTTCCCAAATCACCAATTAGGTTATACCCAGCTTGTTTAACAGATCCAATCGCGCGTGAGAAATACGGAAGTTCTCCTAAATAAATTGTTTTATATTTGGTTTGGGAGCATCGTTAACAACGGTCTCTGTAACCCATAACCCATTTAAGTCATGTTTGCACCTCATTTCTATCAACGTCGCAGACTCGAGGTGCAAACCGTAAATGAACAGTTTAATATATTGTGCTTTCGCCGGTTATTTTGCATTTCACTGTACCACACGTTACTACGTATTTCAACGTCTCACAGTTCATGACCTTGCGAGTTGCGGTTGCTCCGTCTGCCTCCTTACGCCAATCTGAACTTTCATGCCATCAAGGTCGTAGAAGCTCATCAGGTTCCCACTTAACCATGTTAAGTTAATCTTATATCGTAATAAGACTCTACTAATTTGCGTTGAGGCATGTTGAGGGATGATAATTGGCAAAGAAACGAGCGAACAACTATGTTGGGCTCTGTTAAGGTCAAAAGATTTTCTCCAATCGAAGAATGTTTTGATATCTATAATAATTATAATTTTAACTTCTCTAGACCCTCTCTGAATGCCCCATCATATAATAGAAGTTAAGGAAAAAGCAAAATGTAGGTAGATTAAGCGGGAAATTACAAACTTCACAAAATTGAGCTAATCTTTTCTAGAAATTTTGGCTACAATGCTGTGCCTCGTCTATGCTTGCCGAGGCACGCACAGATGGCTAGATAGAATGCAGAGAAGCAGTAACATCCTAACATCCTAAGCATAATACTAAGCCGGTAAATTGGATTATCCTCTGCTGTGGAAACTTTGAGAATAAAATCATTATGGTAATAATTAGGTCCGTATTAATTAATCAATCATTCGGTAACTTAGGCGTGGTTTAAGTTATAACCAACACCAAATGTTATAACTTTGAAATTAACTATGATGTGAGGAACCAAGTATTTAAAACATTTGAGCCCCGATATGGATACGTGTGCAGTTGGAAATCTGCATTCAATACTTGTTCGATACTTATAAAGTATCAATGTCAAAGAATGTAGTATCCCATAAAAGGATTACAGCAAAGGGTAAAGTTCAAGGTATGTTATTTTGTGATTGCTCAGCATCCGCGTTTGGATTAATTCGCCAATGAGCAGAATACCAAATGTACGTTTACAAGGTACATACAGAATTATTTTAACATTTCTAGGTGCTTATTAACGGATTAAAATTGTATGAGTAATGTAATTTTCGTAATATTAGTCTACAATACAGTGATGAATTTATGTTTCAACTATTTGGTTGTACTTTCGAAAATTTTCCTTATGAGTGTACCTTTTTGTGGCATTTGGTAATTTATATATTCATAGTAATAAAACAACTTAAACGGATTAAATCGCGTATATTACTACATTTTAAGTCCCGACGTTTCGTAACCCTTTTCAGCGTTCGTGGTCGCGGGTAAACGTCGGGACTTAAAATGTAGTAATATACGCGATTTAATCCGTTTAAGTTGTTTTATTACTATGAGTGATAATCGCGGAAACCGAAGACAATATAATTTATATATTTTTATTACCTAATATTAGCTTCTACATTTTTTAATTGGGTTTGGTCTTGAGTCCAATCATGCCTGATCGTGAGTTGAGTAGACGAAATAAGTTTCCGTTTAAAACTAAATGCACAGACAAGCTTTTTATCGCCGAGTGTTATTTTTTGAATAATCTCAAACTTTATGTCAAAATCAATTAAACTACATGGCGAGTATTTGTAATTCAGATAGTAATACTACTGCCATTTCCCGACCATCATCAGATCGGCTCATTTTAACTAACGTGATTTAATTACTGACAGATAGGTACCAGGACAGTTGAAACTAAAATAAAGACTTGTGGAAAGAAAAGATTTTCCAAAACCGTGCAAAAGTATTGCACTTAAAATTTATAGCATGTTGTACTGTGCGCATGACTATGGAGGATAAAGCTCTATGAAAGTGCCCGCGCCTGCGCAGCTGGCTCTCTCCTGTCATGGCGAACCACTTGTTACGTGCCGTGATATATTTGCAGTAGTCATATTCAATCTAATGTTACCTGGACTCCAATTAACTTGGATAATGTTGCAGCATTTCATATAACGTATTTGAACACAAGATTGACTTCGGCGTAGTATGTAGGTAAATGTTTACTGAAAATCACCTGCTCATTTTTAAATAATGAAATAAAAAAATAAAAAATACGTCATATTATAAAGTTATAAGTGACATTTGTTAAGTGTAAACTTACATAAATTTCCATCCAAAAACGTATTTTTAAGTCAAGTTTTTTTATTGTCGACTGTACCTGTTGCTATAGAGTCGCAAACTGTATGTCAAAACATTCAAATGAGCCTTAACGGTCACAGGATTATCCAAATTACATAAGATAGTTGAGCGATGGGATTTTCCATAGTACAATACACCACCGATGGCATTGTCACCGATGATACTTAAGTACCTACCTACACCACAGCCCAATCGAACGATAGAAGTGGTTCTAATTTAGCTTCCATGTACTGACCCATACAAATACGGCACACGGCAAGTTAAATAAAAACTTGTTAAAACTGCTTCACATTATATCCAACACTGTAACCACACATGTAACTAATTTTTAGCCGCAAGAAGCCTTGTAACGTTGTATGTTATCGTATATGTTCTTTGTAAAAAAAAATAGAGGTTCGTAAAACAAGAATAAGAAGTGTGAAGAATTGAACTCCGTCAATCGTAATTACTCTTAGTTAAAAATATCCATAATTTCTCACGTTGGTAATAGAACACTACAAAATAAGAGTAACATCAAGTTAAAATGAAGACGATAAAGAACGCAGTGGGAGAGGACACGCCAAAGCACTTAGTCGCCGGTCGCTTGTGACAACCTCATTGAATTAAGATCTTTGCGAACCGTGCCAACTTTGTAATTCTACTTGATGTTTAATTAACTTAGATTTATTGGCGCAACAAGTTAGCTTTTTTACTCTGACACTTATTAATGGTAGAATTGGATTAGAGAGCCATCAGGGTCTAGAACGAGCTTATCAGTTGATCATGATCAATTGCAGGATGATACGGATTATTTAAAGAATAATGCATATTATTTATTATAAAAACCTATTTAAGTAGAAACCCTATTAATTTCTGTAGTTCAAGTTCTAAATTAAACGAAACGTTTACTTATAATCGTATAGTTGGTCATTTCCAACAATGTGATAAAGTGTATATTTTATCATACTCCTTCTACAGAACAGAATACAAAATGACTGTTAGGTATTGTTGCGTGATATTTATCACATCGCTAGCAACATGCAATTGTCAGCGTAAATTTAACAGAACTAACTCTAAAGCAAATGAGACTACATTGAAACAAACTTAAGGGAATTCGCGACCGATGACTCACGATACATTTATTGCAACAGTAATCCAGTTGGGAGAAGCGGCAATTAAATGAAAAACGTACAGCAATAAATAACTAACTACACTGTACAGTCAGCTGCGAGTATATCGAAGTTCAAAAGACGGTGGTACCTGAAGAAGACTTTAATGTCTGAGTAGTAAGAGCGAAATTAGACGTTTTTTGAGCAGCTTGTCCAGACTGATATCTCGGGTTGACTGTACTAGTGTGTAGGAATAGGTTCAGAGGCGCAATGCGATGCGACGGGACTTATAGTCGACTTTATTGGATTTATCACTGGCGACCTGTTGAGGTAAAATGTGGGAACACAAACCTGCAACACATTGTTGCATTTTTTCTTCATTTTTTATGTAAGTATATAAAGTATTTGTTTTCTGTATAACATTGTTTTGCTCAGTAGGCCTATGATGCTACGCTTTGTCAAGCCATAAATAAATGATAAAGCATCCGTCACTCTCACACACATATTGTCACAGCGTGACGGATGCTTTATCATTTATTTATCGCGTGACAAAGCGTAGCATCATAAGCCTACTGATTATGTTAAGTTATTGTAGATATGAGTAAATGTAAGAAGAATGTAAGTTATATAAGAATAAACGCATAGCGAGCAATCGATCTTACGCGTAAAACTTGATCAAAATGTATGTAGGGCCGAAATCGTTAACTAAAGAGTAAACGTTTATTGGTGTAGCTGATGATATACTGAACAAGAAAAAGATTTTTGACAAACACACGAGAAACAATCTTTCATATGAAAACATTAGACTGGTCGATGGTGGGACGACCTGGAAGCATTTGACTGGAATTAGCAGGACATTGCTCCAGACAGAGAGGTGTGGGGCACAATATGGCTACCAAAAAAAACCAAATGTCAATGAAATCTTGCAAAATGTCCAACCTTTTGACCGTTGAAATGAATTTAACATGCAGTTGAACACCAGCCAACTTCCTACTCTTCCTAGAGCTATGACGTGCTATCGCAAAGCCATACAATTTCGCAATCAAAATATTATTTCTCCGGGAACCATTAAGAAACTTGCGAAAGGTATTAAGAAGGGCCATCGTATTTATACAACCCACGCGGGCCGTAGGTAGGATTTCATTCATATCCGCTAAGGAGGCGGGCTATTAGACATCGCTAAATTGACCACCTGCTTAAGCCTAATGCACACAGACATATCTTTTCATATGCTTTCTTGAAAGAAGGCAAAGTCAAAAGTCACAGTCAAAGTTCTTTATTCCTACCTATGAATGTCGGAGTCTACTACCGTGAAAGACAGTAGAGAATATGAAAAAAAAAACAAATACTCCCGTAACAAGAGCGTAAGCTCTTAACTAAAAGCTAAGGTTTGCCGTTTTGCGTTGCTTAAAATAAAAAAAAAACTTGACTTATGAAACTTAGGTACGGAAATATATTAGATAGAGTCAAACCCAAAAAGTCCGTGACAAAAATCAGACCTCAAAGTTTTTAGTTCGGGCTGCGATATTTCTTGTACTAAGTAAAGTAACTTGTTTAATCAATAGGTTGAGTACCCGTACTGCAAGGTAAGTGGAGTGGTGGATGACCACTAACAAAAGTTAATGAAAACTAGTCGGCCTTTCGTTAAATTCACGAGTTGAATGTTCACGACCTTACTCACGACATGAGGAGTAATTAAACACTGTCACTTGGCAGTGCCATCGAGTTGATGACATTGCTTCATATATATTATGATCTTTAATGAAATTTGCTTGTTGCGTGTTATTAGCTTGTTGAAGTGGCAATGGGCAGGGCATAAAGCACGTATGGCCGTTGGGGCCGAAAGGTTCTCGAATGGAGACCACGAATCGGCAAGCGCAGCGTTGGACGTCCACCAACAAGATGGACAGATGATCTGGTTAAGGCTGCTGGCTCACGGTGGATGCAGGTTGCTTCCAACCGAACTAATTGGAAATCTATGAGGGAGGCCTACATAGGCCTGCACATCCAGCAGTGGACGTCCTATGGCTGAAATGATGATGATGATGATGATGAATGAAATTTGCAATGAAAATACAAAAATCATTTTTTTTTTAGAAATCAGATGAGCACTTTTATTAAATATTAATGGTTCACAAGGTGGACTGATGACCTGGTGAAGTTAGCTAGTTTCTGATTGATGCGGGCTGCATGGGACTGATCATGGTGTAGGGCTCCCGCTACCCGTGTTACACGTCGAAACGGATATCCGTGTTCTTAAGACCGGCGGTACTAAGAACCCGGATTACACGAACCCTCCGGGTACCGGAAACGTTTCTCAGAAACGTTTCTTCGTGTTCACGGGTTGTCCGTGTCCGACGGGTACACGTGTATTTAAAACCGGCCCGAACGGGTACGACGTACGAACCGAAACAGTTGGACTCAAGGCACCATGATCTACTATTTAATGCTGACTTCAAGTTCAGATGAACTCTTTTGGCGTACGAATGTTTAATAATATGTAGTTTGTAACTGTGTTGGAAAATCATATTTAGCCAACTACTCAAAATATGTTTTTTATAATTATGAATCGAAGTAGGCATCGCTATTCTACATTGTCTGCTGTTTTTTTATTCTAAATCTGCTCGTACCTAGTTTAGAAATTTTATTCTGATGTTCTAGTTTTGATTTTATAAAATTGAAACCTATTGCCTATCCTAAGTCTATTAATTAAAAACAACATTTTATTTATATTGATATATCAGATATGTGACGAATATGGTTTGCAGATATACTAAAATATCAATTAAAAATAACAGTTTAGAATATAATTATGAATTACTTCGCAAAAACAACGAACATCTGCCAATGGCGCAAAAAGATAAACGTAAAGTAAGCGTCATTATCAAGTGATCGTTCACAACTGGATTTCACCCGAGAAGTACAAAAGTCCATGTTACCTTATTTAACTTGCGATAACATTGCTAATTTCTTTAACATAGATCCTAAAATTGCTAATCATTCAAGTTTACTTGAGTGGCTTTCACAATAGCGTTCAGGTAATAAACGTGAACGCCAAACGCCCTTTTGTTAATAGACACAAACGAAATAGATGCCCAAACCATCATCACAAGTATGACTACCAATTATAAGCTTTATGTCGTAGCAATAAGGTTAAAACGTATGCACAAATTGCAACAAAATGCACCGGCAATATCTTAGAAGATTAAATAAGTAAATGTTCTCTATTTATTTGGAGCCACTACGCACTAACTCTGGCAACTGTTATTGATTATTTCACATTTTAAGGACATTTGTTGATGTCACTTGTTAATCACATATTAACATTTATTTTTTGATTTTAAATTGTGTTAGGATTGATTAAAGCCTTTTACATAACAAGTAACATAATAAACAAAAACCCGGTCAAGTGCGAGTCGAACGCGCGCACAAAGGGTTCCGTACCATTTCAGTTTTTGTTGTTATAGCGGCAGAGATGGGCATTAATCGATTAATTTTTTAGTTAACTAATCAATCGATTAAAAATATCAATCGTCATTTTTTAATCGCGATTAATTTAGTTGCGATTGAATTAGTTGTGAGAATGCTCGACTAACAATTAAATTTGTTGTAGTTTCAATCGACTAAATTTCACGATTAAATCTATATTAAAACTACGTAGTCGCTCGTTTTGCATTTTTTATTTAACTTGTAATATAGATAATTTGCAATACGTAACTACGAGTACATTGTAGGTACTCGTATGTTGTAACTATGTTGGTTTGGGTGGAATCTTGCAACTAATTTTGACAGATATCTTCAACCGATTGAGCTAAAATTATGTATACACGTTTAATTTGAAACGCTTGAATGACAATGCAATATTATGGGTATGACCCATAACGATAAATAACGAAAAACTGCAATGTTTACAAGTCGCAAACAATATATGTAGTAGGTTGGTGCTGTATTAATATTTTGATACTTTAATACTCGTTCTAACTTTAAGTTCTAAACGATACTGAGTAAATCTTAGACATAAATATATTATCAATATTTTGCTGTCTGTCATTAGTTAAACTCTTTTTAGTGTCACGCGGCGACAAAACAATGGGATAATCCTACTTAGGTACCTGGAAGTTGTTTGTTGCATTTTGGTGCAGGTGCCGACCGACGAATCTTCTAAAAATAACACGTTCTATTGAATGAAACATCTGCATGTTGTTTATTATCTATACGGTCGATTTTGTTTTCAACGTGTGCTTATTTAAAATATTTATGCCACAGCTGGCCATAAAGTGACTTTTTCCGCAAGCTGCGCGTACACAACACGGGAGGTAATAAAGAAAGCCGTTGATCGCCTATTTACGTCCCTCGCTTCATCTCTCGCTCTCGCCCCATCCAAACTAAACGTATAATACACAATTTAAGATCATTCAGTTGGTATTATCAAAGAGAATAATAGTTAGCACAGAGATCTCACTCCATAGAAATGGACAAAATATCGTAAGTAATAAATGAATATTTTATTTTTATACATCCGTTAAGATGTCCTATTCAATCTGCCATCATAGCCATACCGAGGTTTTCCGTTCAATTTGCTTCTAACATTAGTCGCGGAAAAATAGTCTAACTAATTAGTCGATTAAAAATTTTAGTTGTCCGAAATCAATCGGCAACTAATTTAGTTGCAACTAAATTAGTTGCACTCTATGCAACTAAGATTGATCAGTCGTCGTTTTCAATCGTCGGTCGCAATTAATTCTGTTAGTTTCAATCGTTAATCGTTAGTCGATTACATTTTGCCCATCTCTGTATAGCGGCAACAGAAATACATCGTCTGTTAAAATTTTAACTGTCTAGCTATCACGGTTCAGGAGATACAGCCTAGGGACAGACAGACAGACAGACAGTGTACTCTAAGTATAAAATTAAATTATAATAAGGTCTAGTTTTTACCCTAAAAAGTGCTAGTATTTGAACTTTGAAGTCTTATATAAAAATGTCTACCTATTCGTATTCTATGCAAAAACTACCTGCTCTTAAAAGGCCGAACCCTTAGCCCAATAAATTGTTTATTGACTTTCGGCTTTACATATATACTTACACCACGGAATAAGATATGCTCGAAAGTTATAAATATTGTGTCTATTAATTTTTAGCTCGTACCACGATTCGTACCTTCGCTACTCGTTAAGGACGGATCCGGAGACACGGGTAAATAAGATCCGTTTCTACGGGTACCCGTGTACCCGTGGAAACGGATCTTAATTACACGTTTCCTAATTACCCGTGCGGAACGGGCCAGAAAACCGTGTCCGTGTTACTCAGAAACGGGTAATAGAAACGTTTACACGAAACCCGGACACGAGCGCGAGCCCTATCATGGTGTCGTTCTTTGGGGAAGACCTATATCCTGCAGTGGTCTTTCGAATGATGATGAGAACATCAGGTTAGGTTTATTTTGTGAAAAAAAAATGGTTAAACACTAGTAAACTTATTCCCCGTTTGTGTACTCCTCCTAACACCAGACAAATTCGCAATTAATGGCATTCGACAGTGTCGCAGCTTATCTCAGATCACGGCATCAGGCTTTCTAGCGACATCTGCCACGGCCCGATCGCCGATACACCTCTGGCGTAAAGTTACGTGGAAATAATTTCACCATTACTATAAAGAGATTTGATCACAATCCTTTACTTTCAAATCGTTGTGGCTTATTTATGTGCGATTTCTAAAGCGTTGGTTCTTGCTGATGGCATTAACTCATCACATTTAACCGAATTGTGATGAGTCATTTAATAAATAACAGTTTATTGGTCTCATCATGACAATTGTTACAGGAAGCAAAAAGCACTATTGTCCATATTTTTCTTATTATTTGCAATGCTCGTAGGTACCAAGCATCTTAATTACTTTTGTTTGACTATATTGTAAACTAATAATAACTCTGTCTAGACATTACCAGTAATTATGTTGTTTTAATAATATGTTTATAAAATATAAGGACGCACGTTAATAAATAATAAATAAAATAAGATACCTACATGATATTATTTTGCCTCATACCTCTACTTAACCATTGACGATGTACAAAAAAGTCTTAATTGCCTTTCTTGACTTTTGTACTCCCTTTTTCGTTGTCTACAACGATATGCTCTTTAGATTACGCGAGAAAAATGCCGTAAACAGTTTAAAACAAGACTGTGTACGTTTCGCAAAATGTGGAACAGTCTTGACAACGACTTTAAGTCCCATTATTAAGGGCTAGTTTTGATTGGCCAGCTAATCATGTTACTTTAAACACGGTATAAACCGGTAGATAAATAGCTTCGTGCGCCAAAAAAACCAAGTTGTATGCGCTTGCACATACACATCAATGACCGACCTTCGTGCGACCGCTGCAAGGCAGCGACTGGTTTTTATCGATTTTGCGGGATGAAATTTAATAGAATAAGGACTTGTTCCTTTTGGAATACGGGTAACCGACAGCAAATAGGAGTTATAATCGGAATTATATATACAAATACTAAGAATACGTTTTTTAGGTTATTCATAACTTAAAAAACTTATTTGTCGAATAATGAGTAAATGAAATATGGAATCCCATTGGCATACAGCTAAAAATGTTATAAAATATATATTAATTATCTATGCTATTTAATATTGTTACCGTTATAAGGAACCATAAGAATAGGTAAACAAAGTTACAATACTATCGTCTTAAACATACAGCTAAAATCGGACATTATACCTCCCTTCATCTCTAATTACTGTAACTTATATTATACCCCACTCGCTCGCTACCACTTTGTTTACAATACCCCTCAGCGAATACAAGCACTTGTATAAGTAAAAAGGTCACACATTACGTAACCTTTCGCACCCACCATCCGTAGCACTAAATCATGCATCAGAGCCACAGGTGGGGTGAACCTGCAAGAAATGCCGAGATATCTAGCTTGCGCATCGGCCTTGAGAAAGCAGTCCGTTCGCTGCTGACCTTTTCCTCTCTGGCTTATTTATGGTCGCCGTCTGAGGATAAATCTTCAGCAGCTGTGCTGTGAGCATCCGCATTGGTTTATCTTGAAAACCGTACTCTAATTGCATAATATTATTTGGATTCTGCCTCGATGTTACATTTACAGTGTGTCTTTAGATACCTATAATATATGCTTGATCATGCTTCTCGGTACTTTCGTTATACCGATTTTGCGACGGACTTCCAAAATAAGGAAACAGGTTCACTGCTATAGGGTTTTTTTATGTTTCATGGTATAATGATAATCACACCTGATCGAAAATGGAAACAAGGTTTATGGCATTCTTTTCGGTAATATTCCTGTGACATCTTTTTTCAATGACTTGATCGGTTATCCCTTAAGTAAATAAATCTAGTTAAGACTGTATGAGGCTGGCGGCAGTAGGTTTAATGTTTATTTAAAATAGTTTCATTCATAGTATATTCCGACATTCATGTACATTTAACCTGTTGAATCTAAATATTTCAAAGACATTATGCACAAGAATTTTGCCCAAGAACTCAGGCGCGCTTTCTAGACTATTTAATGTAGCTCCATTCGATTTGTTTAGCATTAAACTTAATAATCGATCCCACTGGAATTGCAACGATTCCGCTTTACCGTAATACTATTGCCGATGTCATTAATCTATTTACTAAAGTTCATGCATTCCAGGCTGCGCCCGCGTCGGCCAACACCCACCGATTACACGTTACGCATAGACTAAGGCATTTGTATTCTGCTATGAAATTCAAAACAGTTTAATAAACATTAAACTCGAGGAGGTTACAGAGCTTGCTTTATGGTATCTCTATTTCATACATTTGGGATGGTTAATAATACAAGTAGGTTACAATATTTTTCATCACACTTGCTCGAAAATGGTGTCATTACATGTAGGTTCTGCGGGCCGTAAAAGACCTACTACGCCCTAGGGCGTAATGGTTTTCTTTTCAAATTTGAAACGCTGGTTCTGTTTTACTCTTATTTGTCATGTTCAAAGGAAACGCCAACTTACTTTTTTAACTTTTATCACTGAAATATTTATTTAAAAATATATTGCAAATACATGTAAACACATATTTCGGTAACATAAATTAAATGTTTAAAGAGTGTAATTCAGTATTTTGCAAATATAAAATCAACTAAAATGGCCGTCTTAGGTCTTTACCGCTATGGTTTCCGAACGTGACTTGACATTTGCATTGTCTATGGACATATGTCACTAACGTCACTTTCTGTTTTAATATTTTCTTGTCATACTGGGTCGATTAGTAAGGTTATATTATTAAGATTTCCTCACAAGTGTGATGAAAAACATTGTGTGTGCCACGGGCGGTAAAGGAATTACAAACTCGTGTTATTAAAGCCCTCGGTTTCATCTCGGGCTTATAACAAAGACTCGTTTGTAATTCCTTACTTACCGCCCTAAATACACAATGTTCTATTGTAGTAGTTGTAACATACATATGCCAACACTTTTTATAACCTTAAAATAGGGCAAGGTTAACTCTATTTTATCCATTTTGGACGGTAAATACGAGTAATATAAGTAGATAACATTTTTTTAATTATATTATTGAGTATTTTAAAATGCCCTAGTTAATACTTTTTAGAACATTAGGGTAAGGTAAACGACCTATCGACTGCATTTGAATATCCAAACATAAAAACCGATCAAGTGCGAGTCGGACTCGTGCACCGAGGGTTCCGTACAAACTCGTCAGTAGATACGTGGATAATTCAAGATAAACTGTATGGTGGAACAAACTTAACTTTGCTCTTAATAAACTGTTGTCCTCATACATCGACATAGGAACTTAGATGTAGACTTGGATAAGAAATTCATATACTACATTGTTGGGAAGTCTGAATCATGTGTGCGATACTCTAACGTAAAAAGACAATAATACGGATCAAGAAGCCAATGCTACTTCCTATAAATATTAAATAATAACGCAGCTCCTTATGTATTCGTGTACATAATATAGATGTAGATAATAGGTTCATGCACAACATTGTTGAAGACATTGAAACAAGGGTGCGACCAATCCACGACGCTAACACACTCTAATACAAAATACAACAACGAAGACCAAGAATCCTCCAATAAACATTAAATAATAATGCAAACCCTTAGATCATTATTCCTTTAAACAATATAGACTTGGATAAGAGGTCAACGTATTACAATGTTGCAAACTTAGAAACACGCGTGCGGCCAATCTATGGTACTACTGACAATATCCAAACAGCAGTGTATAAGAACAAAAAGCCAGCACTTTCGAGGTAGACTATAGAAATACTGCCTCCAATAAATATTAAATAATAACGCGAACCCTTAGATATTCTCGTAAACGATATAGACTTCGATAAGGGGTTCATGTACTACATTGTTGCGGACATTGAAAGCAGCCCGTGGACTTGTCCAGCGTTGTCCCTTGTCCCATCCTGTCCGGCTTCTCAAGATCCTATCAACTTTCAACTTTGTACCGCTCTCGACAGTACCAGTGCTTATCAATGGACTAACATTATTTATATGGGCCCACATTGGCAGCCGCAGAATTTATAAGAGCGAACGAGATAAGAACTGTGGGATGCTTCGGTGTTTTTGTTCTTTCAGCTAAATAATGATGGGGGAACTATTTTTCTATAGCAATAAATGAGCGAAATGAACCAGCAATGTACTTTATTTGGGTAAAAATAGTACATTACACAACTAGGGTGGTAATACAAACAAAGGCCGAGATCGCAGAAGTTTGCAGCCCGAGCTGCAAGCGAGGGACGTAAATATGCGATCGAGGGCTTTCTTTATTACCTCCCGTGTTGTGTACATCATTTTATGTCTAGATTTGGCCAGAAAGCGGCTTTTTCCGTACGCGCAGCGTGCGGAAAAGGTCACTTTATGGCCAGGTGTGACATAAAATATTTTATAGCAATAACAGTAATACATATATTTCGATGGGCTATATGAACTTACTTCATAAAATTTTACAAGCGTCAAACAAAACCAGCCATTCTAGAACCTAACGTTAACTTAAGTTCTTTCGCGCAATTTCATCGGGAGAAACCGCTCATTACCAGTAACCTACATAAGTTACGAAGAAATGAAAATGCAATGGGTATAGTGGACAAACTTGAGAGAAATTACCCGATGGGGACAAGGCAAACGGGTTCGTGAAAGTTATTGGCTGACGGACGGTCAATCTAAGCGTGGTTATGGACGCAAATAACCATTTTCTTGCGAGATAAACGGGTGTTGTGGAAATTGTTAGTTCCTGACACGGTTTCGCATGCAAGTTTAAATCTAATTTTAATAATGAATGGTATTTTCAATAGGCGTTATCTAAGAAGGATTTAACATAGTTTATAGCCTAATAAAAAAGTTCAACAGATATCGAAGAAAAAACAAAAAGCTCAGCTCCATGCCGGTTAAGGCAGCAACCGAATTAGACACTATTTATTCAATTCCAAGGGTAAGAGCCTAGATAGAAGCAATATATCAGTGAGACAAGTGACAAAGTTCAAGAGCTCTACAAATTACCCTACAATTGAAAATAAGAAAAATCTAATCGCATATTGTACCGCATTATATAACAGAAGCGATTTCCCACGAGCTTGTCAGCTTCGCTTCGCAAAAAACTGAAGTGCAATTTCGAGTCCTTGACAGTCGTATTAGCTGCCGTGCCAGAAAACCATAAGTGAACGATTACTCAACGCATTTACAACTTTTTCAAAGCAGAAAATGTTTGTCTTTTTGCTCTAATTGGACGCCATTCAAGCGTTTTATTATCTAACGAATTTAATACCATAAAAAGCGACGCTTTGGCTTCGGACAGAATCTTTGCAGGTTTTTGTTGAAACGATGATTTACACTTCTGTTTTAAAGTCGGTAGCATTATCATATCAATCGAGCTCATGTACTTACACATGTATTCGAAATATCGATCGAAGATATGGTAATATAAATGTACAGATATGGTAAAGCACCCACTTGCCTAAAATAACACAATATGAAAGTAAAAATGGTGACATATACTTGTCACCTTTTTGTGTGAGTGTTTAGTGAGAGAAGTGACGTAACATAAAAATACTACAGAACTTAACTTGCACGTATGGTATTAACACGTTCATTATTCCAACAACGAGGAGCCCTTTTTAGAAACGATGGCTAAAACTTTTACTATCAAATATTGGCACGCCTACTATAGAGAAAGCAATAGCATATTGTAAAAACAAAACATGAATTACCCAATTCTTTTCACTTATGACAATACATTATTTTAAATATTTTAATATCCAGTTGGTTAGTACGTTGTTATTAATATACATAATACATGAATAATGTAGTATTGAGGATGGTAAATCGGACGAAATCTCATTTTGATGTACATACACTTATTCTAAATATTAGTACATTGGAAGCTAACGTTAGAACAAAACATATTCCAATCCATGTGATAATAAAAACAAAATACCTAAAAATCAATAAAATTGCCAAAAAGTTCCGCCATCAGAGGGCGCTGTAGCCAAGACAAAAATCTCCGCATACTCATTCATTCCCATAGCCCTACTATACTTTAGTATTCACGACATATAAGTTATCGTACTCACGTGCGGTTCCATGAATCGCGACGCTAGTCTATGGTCCCATAAACTGGTGTTCTGTATTCCTGTCGAAGCATTCCGACGCGCCGCCGATTGTCCAGCAAAAATTAATGGCGGACATTCTTTGTAACAAACTCACTGCACATTGTTTTTAATAAATGCAAAGTTATAAATATTTTGCTTCGCATGAATAAATCTCGCACGTTGCATGATTTAGTACATTCACGTATGATAGGTACATACTGGTGTACCATGTGTGAATGTACAGCGGTACAGGGTAAATTACATTAGTTAGTTTTTTACTTAGATTATTTGACTCTGAACAGGAGTTTGTGAATGAGATTACCTATGTGATAGAAGTATTTAAATTGTAACGTAAACGTATTTAGTTTTCATGACTATGCCTTTACTTTTAACGAAATAAGTGGCGAGCTACATAAACCCAAACCCATTTAATCATAACATAATATGTAAAAAATAGAGACCTATTAAGATAGACGTCCGTTCTTGACATTGTCCTAGTAATTGCCGTCTTGAATGTTAAGTCAATAGCAATAGAGGTGACAACTATTGGGCATTAATGCATCAAACAGTAAGATGTTGACCTTACATTTAGATTAAAGAATCCTTGCAATCGAGCTGTGTCACGATCTGCGCGCGTACACCAAAACAGCTAATAACACCGACTATTAAAAAAATTGTAAAGGTTTTTTTAATTAAGGCGCCCTGAAAGCGGGTAATTACCCTCATTTCCATCATTAGCGGCCATTCCTGCCCCATTCAGTCGCAGGCGCCGCACCGAGCTCGTAGCTAATTAGATTAAACGCTCCCCACGACTCTGCGTTCTCTCCATGAGGTATAAACTCGTCTTAAGGTAAGTTAGAGATATGGTGGGTAGTGGTAAAGTATTCATTTACAAGTCGCATTTTCACCTCACGCAAGAGTTGCCTTTGATACCCAAGCCAAAATCAAAGTTAAGATAAACTTCCTGGTACAGTTCGGAAAGAAAGGATGAGTAAGTATAATTACCCGTGGTCTAGAAACTCCCATAAAGCTTTAGATTGCCTGACAATAAGAAACATGGAGATAGAACATCTGTAGCTCATATACCACAAGCGAAAGTTGAAATAGATGGTCACATCACAGCATCAATTTGCCACGATAACGTGGACAACAGCATATTAATTAAACGCGAAAATAAAATATCTGAATGAGGAATAATAATAAAATTAGTTTGCTTTAATGAGTTCCACGCTTATAGGTATACCTCACGCCCAAATTCGGGAGTTTCAAACTTTATTAATTTTTTAAGCAACACTGCGCCTACGCCTGTATTAAACGTTTTAACGAGAACTAACATAATTAAATTTAGTTTCCCCTATGCAACGCGTAAAGTTATATCGGCGTGAAATCATTGATGATTGATGCTTCTAGGGCCAACGCAGATGGACTGCAACTCAGCTGCAACTTGTATATTTAGAAACTGTGCAGGTAACTTGCAGCCGAGATGCATTCCCATACAAATCGCAGCTGGCATGCAGTCCGTCTGTATCGGCCCTTACATTTTTGATTGTTCGCAAGAAACACATTAAGTGGCAGTATCGTAGGTCTATCCAAGTTTCATTATTACGAACAGCCTAGTAATTACTAAATATCTCGGCGTAACGCATTATAGCATTCACAGACGAAACATGACGGCACGCAAAGGTTTTCTAGACAGATACCTACGTAAAATAAAAAAATAAATACATCCTTAATTGTTTTCGATGTTCAGTTTGTAAACAAACCTATTAAAGCTATCTATAATGATATCCTGATAAGTATTTAATTAAATAACTTCAGGACTACCTAGTAGTATTACTTGTCTTGTTCCTTTTCAAATAAATGTTTGGAGGTCGTGTTCATAAGGTTCCGCGATGTTCGAATGGAGACCACAAACCGGAAGGGGTCGATTTCAGGCGTTTTTCCAGCGTTTTTTTTATCTCATTAGTGTCACTCGATTTTTACAGCGAAGAACTATCGATAAACGACACTTTTTGATAAAATCATGGGCCTCGATGGCATCACCACATCGCTTGCTGCTTTACTTGCTGGAACACGAATGAAAAAAAAACCGCTGCGGTTGAATCGCTCTGAAATCGACCCGAAGACGCAGCGTGGGTGGCGTCCCACAAAATGGTCTGACGTCCTGGTTAAGGTTTCCTGAGGTCGATGGAGGCACCGTTTGTTATGGAAAATCTTGGGGAGACTTATTTTCAGCAGTGGACGCCTCAAGGTTGAAATTGTCCTAGAATCATTTGTTGATTGATACCTAACCTACGCTCTGACGTAATCTACTGTTTATGCGGCAGCTGCGGCTGTGACTACCTAGGTATAATAAGTGTTAGGCATTAATACTATGGTAGCGTAAACTATATATGGGTGATCTTCACAAGAATGAACTACCAAAATCCTCCACGTGGCTTCACAGGCGGTGATAAATTGCAGGCAAATATTGCTACGGATATCAATAAAATAGATGAAACGTTCCATAATAAATGGTCATGTTCAAATACTTTTATATAAAATGAACAGCATTAAACGATGTACCTAGTTTTTATGAACATGTTTTTGAACGGTTGGCTAAACACAATAGACGTGACATAAGAGTGAAAATGTACACCTGCTGTTCGATTTATTATCTTTGCTATTTGTGATTGAATATAAGAAATATAAAGATATCAGAGCCCTGCAGCTCAGAGACAAGTAAGTATTCTACTTCATATTATACATGTGAAAGTCTGAGACGACATTTCGTTGTTGTATCGCGGAATGGGTTGGGACGAAATTTGTCATACAAGTAAACTTAGGATACTTCTTATCCCGGTAAAGGAGTTTAGGAGGAGAACAAAGCGCGGGCAAATCTATATATATAAAAAGCAAAGTCCTGACTGACTCATCAACGCACAGCCGAAACTACTAAAGCGAAGAACTTGAAACTTTCACAGTAGAGTGGTCATATGACATAGGTGAGAGATAAGAACGGATTTTACGAAATTCATCCCCTAAGGGGTTCAAATAGGGGTTCAAAATTTGTATGGAGAGACTACAATTTTTTAAGTAAGAGGTTTGAAACTTCGTGCTTACATTCTTCATTAAAATAAAAGAAAAGTAATTTCACCGTTTTTTGAAATTCATCCCCTGAGGGGTTAAAATGGAGGTTGAAAGTTTGTATGGAGAGTCTGCGATTTTTAAAGTGAGAGGCTTGAAACTTCATGCTTAGATTCTTCATTAGAATGAAAGAAAAGTAGTTTCACCGTTTTTTGAAATTCATCTCCTGTAGGGGTTTAAAAGTTTTTATAGAGAGTATGCGATGTTTACAGTAAAAGGGATGAACGATAATGTTTAGGCTTTTCATTAGAATAGAAGAAAACTGTTTTTACCGTTTCCCAAAATTCATCCACCAAGGGGTTTAAATGGGGGTTGAAAGTTGGTATCGGGACTCTACGATCTTTTTAAGTAAGAGATTTGAAACTTCATGTATATATTCTTCATTTAGATCAATGAAAAGTAATTTCAGCGTTTTTTGAAATTTATTCTCTAAGGGGTTTAAATGGGAGTTGAAAGTTTGTATCGAGACTCTACGATCTTTTTAAGTAAGAGGTTTGAAACTTCATGTTTACATTCTTCATTACATCAATGAAAAATAATTTCACCGTGTTTTGAAATTCATTCTCTAAGGGGTTTAAATGGGGTTGAAAGTTTGTATCGGGACTCTACGATCTTATTAAGTAAGAGGTTTAAAACTTCATGTTTAGACTCTTTATTAGAATAAAAGAAAACTGATTTCACAATTTTTCGAAATTCATCCTCGAAGGGGTTTAAATAGGGGTTGAAAAATTGTATCGGGACTTTACGATCTTTTTTAGTAAGAGGTATGAAACTTCATGTTTAAATTCTTCATTGTTTTAAAAGAAGAGTGTTTTCACCGTCTTTTGGAATTCATCCCCGAAAAGCTTAAATAGGGTTTGAGAGTTTGTATCGGGAATATATGATTTTTACATTAGGAGATCTAAGACATCATAGATAGACTTTTTATAATGAGCCAAGAAAAGCCATTATTACCGTTTTCTGAAATTCATCTAATTTAGAAATTAAATAGAGGTTGAAAGTTTGAAAGACAGAACAAAAACTTATAGATCTAGAAACTTTACAGGTTCAGGTTCTTATTTCCCTTGAGGGGTTTAAAAGGGTTGAATATTTGCATGGGGAGGTTTGAAACTTTATATATAGACTTTTTTTATTAAATTTAAAGAAAAGTGATGCCACAGTTTTTCAAAATTCATTTCCTAAGGGACTAAAGTCGGAGTTGAAATTTGTATACTTGGGACATGATTTTTAAAGTAGGAAATATGTAAATCCTTCATTACATGTCAAGAAAAGTAACTTTGCCGGTTTTCGAAATTCATACCCTATTAAATGGCGTTAAATGGGGGTGGAAAATTTGAATTTGGACAGAGACATTAATTACTAAACCTAGAAACTTGAAATATGCTGAGAACATTATTTATATACAATGTAAAAAGAATAAAAAAGTGTTTTTTGGAAAATCATATTTTAAAGGTATTAAAGTTTGTATACAGAATGGTTTTTACAGTTAGAGTTATAATGTTACATAAAAATCCTATTTACTAAAAACCAAGAAAATATATCCACACATTCTTAAAAAGTCGTTCTTCTGACTTGTCACGTTTCTTCAATAAGAGAAACGTGAATTCACCGTTTTTCGAAACTCATCCCCAGGGGGACAAAAGGGGTTGCTTCTTAGGGGGTAGTTACGGCCAGTTTTACGTGGTTTTGGTAATGTAGAAAGCGGTACTACTAATTAGCCTGCGGTAAAATAGGTATGTGCACCTTTAACCACCCACATGAGTATTCGAATTTCACGCGGACGAAGTCGCGGGCAACAGCTAGTGCTAAAATATGCTGCAATTCCATTGATTTTTATTTTTTTTATATTGGTGTTAATGCAAATGATTCTCTACTGTATTATTTGTGTGGCATTTTCTTTTTATAATTTTAACATTATTTCGTTTACTTACCTATGCCATGTTTTTAAGAATACGTAGTATTTACCTACCGCATAAGTGCTGTCTTATAGCTGTATCCTAGGTACCTATAATTTATTATTGAATAAATGCACCGTTTTACCTACGCTACACATGTTAGTTTGACCTGAACCAGCGAACGCACAATCTTCCACCATAACTTTCATTTAATCGATTTTGCGCTCTATTATAACCCCATATAGCGAGAAATCACAGTTCTACGCAATAAACAGTAACGGTATAGGGCAGTTCACACGAATATTGCGCTCATTAATAAACAATGCAGTAGTGGGAATTCGTGAGCAGCCATGATCATACAGCATACAGCTTAAGGAAGCGCAATTATATTGTTTCCCGTTACACGTAAACTGTTCGTCATTCTCGAGCTTATAGTATAAGTGTTATAACTGTGCGCAAAAGAATCCTAGTTGTGTAATTAAGCGTGGTTAATGTCGCTATGCGTATTGTTTTACGCGGAAATGCTGAAATTATGGTCGGACACTTGGTTGTGTCTTATAAAGACATATCAAACGGGATATCTTCATTTCACGAATGTTTCCTTATGAGTTGGGCTATAAATGTATATGAAACCTTTATTTATACAGCAGGCTTCGCTAATTAAGAATCAAACGAACTTACCTTACGTGATGTTTGATTCCAATTATGTGAGTATCCCAACCGAAGACGATTACTATAGTTTACATGCAGTAGTACATGATATGGTGCTGTCCTTGTCACACATTTAGAGCTATAAATCTTAAAAAGCAAAACCATACTTCCATCTCTCTCCCGCCGGCATCGGCATACCCTCGCCTGCGCTTACCTGACCTCATTTTTTCAGAGTTAGATATTTTGTGTTGTAGACAAGTTTTTTATTTTTTATTTTATCCCTTGGGCTAGGGTGGGATGGGACGATGTAATCGTCTTCGGTTGGGATACTCACATAATTGGAATCAAACATCACGTAAGGTAAGTTCGTTTGATTCTTAATTATATTTCGTATCCCAACCGAAGACGATTACTATAGTTTACATGCAGATGTTCAGAGCATTGTTATGTTCAATATGTCAAAAATGAAAAGTAAAAAACTGGTAATTCCAATCATTATAATGCTGATTAGCTACGAAATTGAGAACAATATTCTGATGACCTAATTTAAAGTTCAATTTACATTTATCAGATTCTTAACTGTTTAATTTTAATGGCATAAATGCAATTAATCCTATTTAGCGAATGTCAGATATAGCATACGTAAAATTATTTTCATTTGATTCCAGGGTGTCTCTACAATATTACTTATTAAGATAGACATTGGAACGATCACTGCAACCTGCAGCCTTGCAAACAGTCTCCAGATTAACCCCGGCACGGTGCGCGGCAGATTTTCATGCTACCCGTGTACTGTGAGCGCTGAAAATACTTATGTCAATGCCATTGTCTCGTGATACCTTTTTAACCCAGTGTGCTAAGGTCTGAGATCCAACGTTTTTATAAGGCCTTCGTACAAAGAGGTATCCTTTAGTATGATGGCGTCTCAATTCATTTGTCCTACTAACATAAGTTCGAACTGCGAGTGCTGGGCAAATAAGGACTTTCGCGGATATAGGGTAATCTGTTGATTGGTTAACAAGCTCCAGGCCTCGAAGTATTAATTAAATTTGTAACCTTGATTATATTTAACATTCAGATGACTCCTGGAGGAGTATCATCTCATTAGCTATACTGTCCAGTACCAGTGCTAATGAAGGTGAAGCCATAATTACATCATTACTTATTGGCATATTATCTAATTTTATCAGTAGCCTGATCGTGTGCATCCTTTGTGCCGAAACAATGGCGATAAAAGTACAAGTTTTATATGATAAATCAGTTAATGAGACATCTTCATTTCGATAAATATTTAAAAAATGATTTAGAACTATATTTGTACGTGGATTTATATTTTGGGTTCGGAGGTTTAAGTTTGTAAGCCTTTAAGAAATCGATTAACCCAATCATTTGACGTAACATTCGTATTGCGATAAGGCTGATCTGTGTATGATCAAACAGCTATATCTTAAAATTTTATGGTCAAAAAGACATCATCAAAAAGACAAGACGGTGATGTGTTAACCAACACATCACCGTCATTAGCTTCATAAACATCGAGATTTCTCGTTTTTTACAGAGAAGCCCCCAGGATTTGAATTAATAAAGTTTTAAATTATTGCTTTAAAAGTATTTTTGCTAAAGAGGCCATCACTATATTTAGTGATTCATGTGGTAGGCCACGCTTTATTATCATATCCCTGATAATTTAGCTGTCACCAGGATAAGGCTGGCATGAAGCGGGAGGCGCGTTCTGAACGGAGAGACTAATAAAGATCCGTCGGAATCAATAAACGTTTTTTCAGGTACGACAAGACTAGACCACAAGGAGTACCATGCTTGTGATGGCCAGTAGGGTACTACAACGATACCTTTAGCTTTATCTGAAATGATTTTTCTAATACTTTGCTTACTAGGCTGAATGGGGGAAAGACATAAAAATAATATTTTCCCAACTAAAAGTAAAGGCATCGACTATTTCTGAATAAGGATCTAATTTCGAAGACGCATATCTACTGCAGTAGGCTGTAGTTCTGAGGGCTGTCAAAAAGGTCAAATGCCGGTGTACAGCTAACATATGAACAATCTGTGAAAATATATGACCAGAAATTTCCCATTCAGTGTCTATATTCATTTGGCTGGAGTCCTAGACTCCCGATCTGCTACTACATTATCGCAAGACTGTATGTATGATGTAAATACATAGATATTTTTTGACTCGCACAACTGCCAAATGTTTCTTGCATACTTATTTAAATGGGGATATTGTACTTCCCCATTCTGTTAATATAACATGGCAGGTGTGTTGTCTATTCTCAGTAAAACGTTGCAATCTTTTAGATTTGCTGTAAATATCTTCAGTCCATAAAATGCGGCTATAAGTTCCAGCGTGTTTATATGAATGAAGTGTCAGTTCACTGACTGTCCAGTTGCCACTAGCGTTTGGGCACCACAGGTCGCGCCCCAACCAGTTATAGATGCATTACTATACATTTCTAACAAGTAGTTATTCTTGCGGATCGGGGAGAATGTATCATTATTTATTAATCCGCCATGAAAAATGTGGACTTAAATATTTTTCTAGTTTCATTTGTTTGTTGTAATTTTCCGAATGATCCAGAGCTAAAATATTTCTCGTTCGAAGAATTTAGTATACCTACATCCTTCCGTAGTTGACGGCTGGACATACGGAGGGCAAAAATCTGATGAATTCAGCTAAATATCAAATTGTAACATTTGTGCGGTTCATCTAGTATCGCCTCCACCACGTGGTCGCGTAATGCCGCGTGTAGCCGGTCGGGCGGTGGCCGCGCGGCGCGTCTGTGCGACGGTCCCACGGCGGCCGGTGAGGTGCAGGGGGCGGCCGCGGCTCGGCCGCTGCTGCTACTCGTGGCGGCATCCCCCTCGAGTTTAAAGCACTCCGTTGTTGCTGTGCTTCTTTCTACTGATGGTTTGTAAGCAGGATTCACAACTGTCGATTTCATTTCTGAACCGGTTTCAATGATCGCCTTTGAAAACTTGATATGCTCTGTTAAGGCTGAATGGAAGAGATGTTCATCCATTTTTGGTATTTTTGACGGTATCTCTAATATTTTAATTAAGAGTGTTTAGGGCTGCGAACCGACGAGACTGAGATTCTCTATAATAGCTGTTGTACTTATATGAGCTTGCCGGCGTCACTCAGTGTTTATTATGTCTTGAGATGCTGTATTCTTAGATGACAGTGCCTAATTTAACACTTGTCCTATTGCACTGAGACTACCGAACAGCTGGCTCTGCTTACTTTGGCCGTAGAAGTCCTTTTACACATTGATTTCCAAAAGGGCTGCTTTGATCTCAAGATTTAGCATCGGAAACCTCATATTGGAGCAATTTTCAGGAGGCAAGTAACGTCTGATTAGTTCCAGGTGAAAGTTCTTAGCTAATCCATTTGCCAAAATGGGTGCCGACTTGGGTGCAATATCTTTATGTAGGTTTTTGCCGTATTTTTTGTTATTAGTTGGGTCCTCGCCCAGTAGTTCTAATATTTTCGGTTCCAATGACGGTATAGTCTCGCCACGCTATCAAGGGGTCCCGCTGTGGGGGTGGACACGGCAAGTGCCGCCAGGCGGCGTGGGCGCTTCGATCGTTACGGGCTCGGCCGGCGCGATCGGCGCGGGCGACATACTCGGCAGTAGTAGGTAGTTGTTGCTTCGCCCGGCTCGACCAACTCAGGGTCCGAGGCCTCCGTGTCCCCGTAAATATGAAAGGCATGAAGAATGTTATTATGGTTTTTTTTTTTTTTTTTTTTTTTATATATTTATATATAAAATGGAGCACATGTTGAATAGAACGTGTGTATCCTCTACACGGTTCATGTGGAGAATGAAGTCCTCGACACCGTTAAAATGGAACTGATGTTCTTGTATCCTCTACACGATTTACGTGGAGTATGAAATCCTCGACACTGTTAAAGTGGAGCAGATGTTCTGAATAGAACGTGTGTATCCTTTACGCGATTTACGTGGAGTATGAATTCCTCGACACTGTTAAAGTGGAGCAGATGTTCTGAATAGAACGTGTGTATCCTCTACACGATTTACGTGGAGTATGAAATCCTCGACACTGTTAAAGTGGAGCAGATGTTCTGAATAGAACGTGTGTATCCTCTACACGATTTACGTGGAGTATGAAATCCTCGACACTATTAAAGTGGAGCAGATGTTCTGAATGAAACGTATGTATTCTCTACACGATTTACGTGGAGTATAAAATCCTCGACACTATTAAAGTGGAGCAGATGTTCTGAATGAAACTTATGTATTCTCTACACGATTTACGTGGAGTATGAAATCCTCGACACTGTTAAAATGGAGTAGGTAGACGTAAACATTCGTATATAATAGTCCTCTACACGGCTCGCGTGGAGTATACAAATGTCAACATTTTGTAACGTGGATGATCAATATGATCACACTTGAAATCTTCAACACGATTTTCGTGGAGCTATACACGTGTAAATACATCTACATGTTTGTTTCTTTTTGCCAGGCAAGGTGATAGTCATTACACGAACCCTAAAATTTGTCAATTTTACTTGGCGTCATAACACTTTTATCACTATTGATGACGAACCCGAACGACTTAAAAAAGTCTTGTAGTTTTTACGTTTGTTAAGTAATTAATTGTATGATCTTACTAATAAAAAATCGTTTGCGATCATTTTCATCAACATATATCAGAAAATAGGCATCTTGTAGATCTATAGTTGCCATAACACACCTTGCAATACCTTACATAAAATGTACCTACATGTAAGCAATTAATAAATGAAATGAAATAAAGTAATCGGTACGTTACGGTAGTGCTACCGCAGTCATCCAACTTAAAGTGATGAACCGTAGTGAATTTGTTTAATTATTTTAAACTTACAATTAGTATGAAACGATGAGTTCCGTTAGGTTTAGGTACTGTGAAAATAGGTGAGACAAATTGTCCTTCACATGGCATACACAGTGATATGAAGTTAGTTAGATAAAAACTCAGCAAATCCGTTATACATCTTTCCTAATTATATAACTTTATACCTACACGTATCTTTACTTTTTATTCGTAAATATGTAAGTAACCAGGTTTAATGATTTTGTAGGTAAGATGCGTAAAGGAAATTTGAAAGTACCGTTATTGGCAGTGCCGTATTATCTAAAAACACTTTATAGTAACTAGTACTTTTGTTAAAATGATTACAAATTTACCTTCATAATCCTGGTTGTATTTTCGATCCCTTGATCGCTTTCGTTTTCACTTCACTACACTATTTTTTAACGTTATATTTAAATTTCGTGCGACTCGGACAACACCAAAAAATGTAATGAGGTCAGGTAAGCGCAGGCGAGGGTATGCCGATGCCGGCGGGAGAGAGATGGAAGTATGGTTTTGCTTTTTAAGATTTATAGCTCTAAATGTGTGACAAGGACAGCACCATATCATGTACTACTGCATGTAAACTATAGTAATCGTCTTCGGTTGGGATACGAAATATAATTCACAATATCACCGGCTGTGTTGTGCTGTCTGTGGTCCTTCAAAGTCGCAGCGACGAACGAACCGACATATTTGGACCCCCGATATTAGTGCATTTCGAAATTATACTACTTAAAGCATACCTTAATTAGGCAATTATGTATGCTAGTATGAATCATGTATAAATAGTAAATCAGGACAACCCAACAAATTGCTAATTACAACGAATATGTACATAATCAAAGAATTTTATTGGACTATACAAATATTTGCATTAAAAACGTTTAAAATAAATTTTGGTTGCTGCGAAAAACCTACAAATTTCTATAAGTAACCAAAATTACATTCTAATTGGAAGGAATCTTCTAAGCATTTGAATCCAGGGTAATATTGATGTCTTCTAGGAATACGTCTGTCCATAAAAAAAAGTAAATTATGAAGATACGTATTTAGAAAATAATGTATACACCACATCAATCGTAAGTCATTCTTCGTGGAATATATATGTACGGTCCCAAATAACTTTATCTTGTACATCTCGTAAACGCATACACGTTTATTCTAACCTCATTCGGTGCCATCAATAAACAGTAAGCACTTCGCATTTGTATTCAATAAGTCAATTCATCGGTCCTGACCACGTATTGCCAACAAACAAACATTATGGAAACTCGGTTCGTTGTATGAAAACAGTCGGTCTTGCGGGATTGTACCATTTGTGCAACGGAGCTATCGCCCATTTGAACCACAAACCACAATACAGAAACCAATTTTTTTTTGTCACAATTAGCTCATTGATCTACGACCTAAGTAACGTAAAATCGCATTAAGACTATATGTATAAATTTTTTGATATGTTTAATATTATGAGGACAATTTTACACAAACCTACCTACGCCCAAACTAAGCAATGCTGATTTTGGGCACTAGACGACGATATACATACTTATATAGATAAATATATACTTAAACAGATAGAAAACATCCAAGACTCAGGAACAAATACTGTCGCGCATTACACAAATAATTGCCCTTACCAGACTTTGAACCCGGGACCTCTAACTTCGCAGGCGGTGTCACTCCCGCTAGGCTAGGCACTTGTTCTACTGTACCTCGTCAACCCGCAATGAACTGTTACTCGCCCAATTTTACTCGCTTACTCACCGGCGTTGGGACAAGTGCCTAAACGTCTTGTCAATGTTTGTGCGCGTATTAGACAAAAACTACCAGACCGATTTCCATGAAATTTGGTATACAGGTAGATAATGACCCCGGTGTACACATAAGACCCATAAGACACATATGAGCCATTATATTATGTACCTACTTACTAACAACCATATGGATTTGAAGTCCGAAATAAATATGTTTGAATTTGAATTTGAATAAGATAATTTCTATTCAACTGTATTATTTTCATTTAAATTGTGTTTTTCATAGAGTCCAAATTAAAGAGACTTTAGAGACTGCAACTCGAATTCAACACGAAGCTTTGTATAAACAAAACGTATTCTAATGATACCCTAAAATTCACAACGTAACGCAGACACGATCAATGGGAAATTCACAGGGAATTCTTCCTAGTAGGCGCCATTATTCAATGAACTGCTTCCGACCTTTTTCTCGCAGATAATTATCTACTCGTGTTAGCATATTAGTTGAATGCCAGCGCTAATTTGTATGAAAGTGCAATGCTGCACTGATCGGAAGCTTTTTGCTTACTGCATTTTAATACGGCATTATGGTCGGAAGTAAATAATCACGTTTGAGGATTAGAGAATGAAACTGAAGGGATTTTTTTATTTATTTAAAATTTATTGCACAATAATAAACGGTACAATATGCGGACTTAATGCCTTAAGGCATTTTCTACCAGTCAACCTTAGGGTAAAACAGAGACTTTAGTTGGTGCAGGATTGTTATAACCAAACGATATTTGGGACACAAATTAATGAATGGAGAATGGATGAGGATGAATGAGATACGTAGAATTACTGCATTTTCCCATAAGTAAGTCACACAAATACCTACCGACTATTCTGATTATTTAACAAATTATATGAAACTAATCATAAAAATTATGGATAAGTACATATGTCGCCTTTCCATTATCGAGTCAAATCATTTTTATTTTCACGACCAGGAAAAGTGTAACTTTATAGGGTTTTCTTCGCAGCTGTTGTAATATTACCAAACAAAACTCAGATGCTATTCGAGCAAATTCTACTAAACGATACTAGGCAATAGTAAGCATATTACTCGTATTTACCAGAAAATATTTTATAGGCCGTTCTACATTTCAACTTTTATTCCCGAGATTTCTCGGAACATACTTTCTTGGGATTGTATTAAGCGTAAATGTCAAGAGAAAATACTCAAATTACAAAGTAATTGGCATATACAACGCTCTGATTTATGGCACATCAGTCTTAAACACCGCAAAACACTGGGACATGAGCAGTTTTTTCAAAGCGCACTATGCATTTGTCTCAGCATTCCCATGTCAGCGACAATGGGATGCGCGAGGTTGCTCACCTCGCATTGTACTATGATATGCTAAATGCGAAGTCGTATGTGTTATTGAATAATCTATGAAGTTACGACCTTTTAGACTAGTTGGAATGCTCCTGCGCCGCCGCAGTGCGCAGATTAACTGGATCCGAATTTGAATTGCGTCAGTTGTAATTTTATGTGAAGAGCTTCCGTGTTCCGTTAGAATGATCGCGATAGTTGAATTTCCCTTATATCTACTTATGCTATAGGCACAGTCTGCCAACAAAAATTTCAAGTACTCTGGCAGTTTTCCATAACTAAAAGTATACAAGGGAGTTAATTTGAATCTAAATCCCAATTGTAAGATGATAAGGTTCTCAGTACGCTTAAAATTTTCTTGGGCCCTATATACAGTGTTCCTGAAGTCGTTTGGATCTTTATTAACATACAAAATGCTATACTACGCACGAGCCGAGGTATATGGATCGAGCGAATCATTCACAGTGCACGCATCACGATGTTTGTAATGTGAATGACAAAAGGCACGATTGCTGGTTGATAGTACAATGATTTAATTTAGGTGTTGGTGGTAGGCGAGTGGTAGGTGTTATTTCTGTCACATTTAATGCTATGCCGTTTCCAAATTATTTAGGAATTTTTACGGAAAATTACCGCGATGGGAATATTCCCGGGAACAGCCATTTCAACTGACAATCTAATTAATAGTTAACAAAAACCGACGTCCGACCGATTATCTGATAAACCGTGTATCACTATAAAGAAAATATCAGTGCTTATTTCAAAATACGCAATCATAAAAATAGCCAGGCAAAGTGTTTAAAATATCATTAACACTCGTACATACATAAAAATATAGTTTTTAGACTAATAAGTCAATAGAGTACTTTCCAGATCAAATCTTGTGAAGTTTTTATGGAAAAAAGTAAAATGACGTTATTTTACTCAAATATCAAATCATTATTTATAGGTTTTGGTATTTTAAAAATCGTTTAAAATGCTAAATACATAGGTAAAAGTCTGGTTATTTTTTGCAAAATTTCGAAAGCAGATTTAAAAGCTAGTATGCACAGGCAAGTACCCTATTACTAGTTATAATAAACAAGTAAGCAAGAACAAACTAATACTGAAAGTGCAACTTCTGTTACTAGACTGCGACTCATCGCGGGTGGGATCGTCCGCTGTATGAGTGAATGAGTGATTGAATGAGAATGAGCATTCAGACGGGCTCTACGAACTGATTAATCGGTTCATTATGTAGCATACTAATTAATTAAAATTGCCTTTGACAATAAACTTTCAAAATGAAAGTAGCGGTGCCTTGTGCAAGTTTATTTCGTATCAATTCGCGACTGATAAGAAATAATGATTTTATGTAACACCTTTCACTTGACAAGGGAAATAAACCGTAAATTAACAATGTAAATAATCATTAATTGAGTGGAAACAGTATTTCTTCACCAGATCGTCGGTCCACCTTGGGGAGGCCTGCCAACGCTTCGTCTTCCAGTACGTGGTCGCCACTCCAGAACTTTACCGCCCCAACGGCCATCAGTTCTTGCAAATTGCGGGAAACCGCTGGCTGCGAGCAGCATAATTCCGACAGTAGTGGAGATCCTCGGGGAAGGTCTGTGTCCAGCAGTGGACGTCTTTCGGCTGATATGATGATGATTTCTTATTAACATTTTTGCAACTGGCTTAAAAAAAGCAAGTATTACCTTCATCGATCAAATCCAACTCTAAAGTAGACGTATACCTACTCTGTCATTTCAAGAATCGTAATTGCTCAATCAACAATTTAATTGACAAAAGCTTTGTCCAGAATCTCAAAGAAACCGCTCTGTCAATTAAACAATTATATTCGCCTCTATGATACCAAAAACAACTTAAGTTCACGCAATAATATATCGACTTAAGCCCTTCTGAAAAACAGCAGTTCAATTAAAAATCAGCATATCACATGTCCGCGCAAACAGCGTTACTAATGTCCTCGCTATCTGTTCATCAGAGCATACGCGACTCGAGCGATTTTCCAGTGAGTAACGCCGCGTGCGGCCGCCGCCGTGACCGACGAAAGTTGTTTATCTCGCGATAATTATTATCGAATTAGCACGTACGGTGTGAATTGGGATTATGGTAGGGCTTTATGTTTGAAAGGCTCTTGTTTTGTTTTCTCTTCCCTTTCTCAATGCACGACCGGAGAAAATGGCAATAAGAACATGCGCGTCTCATTCATACAGCCAGTATCATAAACATCTGCACATTTTACTACCAGTCGCCTTAACATCATTATTAAGCTATTATACGAAATTATACAAAGATTTAAAGCGAGAAGGGACCAACTCCTTTTTTATTTAATTTTGACACTGCACTGGCCTAAGCATTAGCCAGCCATATCGTTAATTGACACATTGACGCATTGGCTAAATTTCATCCAGGCAGTTAACTAAATGGCACCGTTTAGTCAAAAGGCTAGGCAGTTAACCAAATGGCGAATTAAAGCAGTTGGCTGCGACATACATATTACTTGCACACTCGCCAGCACTTTAGGCAAATATCATTGGCCAATAATTATAGGTCTTTTGAAATGGACAATGTAGGAAAATTCGCACCAATATGGGGGAAGATTCTTTGATCAAGCTAGATCCGGCCTTAGTACTGTCTTAGTTTCATAAAAAAATAAGTCGAGGTATTATCTTTTTGAGCCATATCTATCGAGACGACAATGACGAATATAGAACGCTATAAAAATATTGGGCCATGGACTTATTCTTAGCTTCAAGATTTGCTTTGTCATATCTTTCGCTATCGTAATGCAATCTAGCGATGCAATACATCCGAGTTAAGGCGATCTTGTTATGCAAATCCGTTCATTCACAATGCATAATATCATTAAAGTTTGATTTTAAATACAAAGCCGATAAGGGTTTTGCAATATGTACTCAATAGGGTTTTAGCTGAGAAGGTACATATATAAATTTGAATAAGTGGTATATTTACGTGAAGGAAAAATAAATCTGAATAACATCATAGTCAAGACCCAAGAAAACGGGTACATTTTGGATATAAATTCCATATAAAGTGCCCATTTTCTTTACTTCCGAGTGTGGAAGGAAGGAGGCGACAGGGTGTAAAGAGTTTTATAAATGGATTCTTGTGATCAATAAGCATACTACTCGTACCATTCTACCAATTCCGGGTCCTGGGTATCAATCACTCCAGCATTTTGCGCATCTATCAGCCATTCTCTTTTTAAAATGATGAGCTTCCGTCTCTAATTTTTAATGGATACTCGTATTATAAAGTCCTTAAAATCTATAATAATACGAATATATTTCGACGAAAATTCCTAGATAGGATATTTGAAGGATTTAGAAAATTAAAAAAAGTTTTAACAAAAAAAATATATATTTTATGCGACACTTGGCCATAAAGTGTTTTTTTCCGCACGCTGCGCGTACGGAAAAAGCCGCCTTCTGGCCAAGTGTAGACATAAAATGATGTAAACAACACGGGAGGTAATAAAGAAAGCCCTCGATCGCATATTTACGTCCCTCGCTTGCAGCTCGGGCCGCAAACATCTGCGATCTCGACCTTTCTTTATATTACCACCCTAGTTGTGTAATGTACTATAATATGAATGTATGAATGGACTGGAACCACTTCAATCATTTTTGGTACAGAGATAGCTGCACATCCAAGTATGCATACAGATTTTTTTTCATTGCACAACGTTGAAGGAAACAAGAGAGTATTAAGACTAGTTTTACCCTCATGGTTCATGCTACGGGTAACATCTAGTTAAATATAAATATCAAAGCACGTTAGTAATTTGTCATTATTAACGTACACACATCGGCCGTAAATCGGCCGGTTCACATACAGCCTCGTAATTGCGAGAACAATGCGCCCGCGCCTGAGAAGTGATGCTTTCCCCAGATCTAGAGGTTATCTAATTTTATTATGTTCCATTAGAAGTCAGTCGGATTTATTAATTTATAGTTAAGTGTAATTTATTATTGTTAATTAATTCGAACACTGCTAGTTGTGTTATTGTACTGGTTTTCCGCCGTGAAACTTAAAGCACACTAAGTTCTATGAGTAACATACTGTGAAGGGTAATTTTATAACATTATTTATTTAAGCGTTCGTGTTAATTGTGCGTTTCCCAAAAAAAATACCGGGGTAGCTACTTTCTCAAAATATGGACTTGTGAGGTTTTTTTGGCTCAGAATCGTTAGTACTTTCGAACCTTATACGTAAAAAAATGTGTCATATTTTGAGAAAGTAGCTACCCCGGTATTTTTTTTGGAAAACGCTCAGTAATATAAAATCCTAATTAAAACTTCAAGTATATATCGCTTTGTTCTTCAATCTTGGACTTTTTTTCTATATATTTAGGTTTTAAATTATAAATAGTACGTAAATCTTAATAGATAAGGTCGATTTATGTAAGATATTTATGTAGACCTAATATTTAATATTTATTGAAATCACGCGAATGACGTAAATTTTATTTTTGTGGAATGTATCAATTAAATTAATCCTCATTTTAGCAGTTTTCATAGAAGAGGTTCCTTAGAAGTATTTATATAATAAACAAGGCTTTTTGTTTTTTACTCCTTTTTGCATAATATCTGAAACTCGAGGTACTTAAAGAGAACATGAGCTACTTGAGACAAGAAATAAGCGACGTCTGTGTAGTTAGTAGTAAAGTGTATAATCAAATAATAAAACAAAATTAGAAACCGTTAAAGGATCCTAGGCATAATAAGTGTCTGAGTTTGCGCATAATAATAAACAGACCGCTTACAAGAAATTCGTTATAGAAGCAAAGGAGCCATGTTGCGTTTGATAGCTTCTAATTGTAGCTTTGCTGTGTGCCGACGGGAACCGGTGCGAAATAGTACATTCTGGATCAATTAAACGTTTACGACAAGTTCGCGTACAGATACAGATCACGCCACGTAGGCGGTGGTCTGGCTAGCGACCTGGTTCGACCCCAGGGAACGCCACGGCCAACCACCCGGTCCGACAATCGCTACGCCCAGGATGGGTTGCGAGTCTGTCAGTTTCAAAAAAAAAAAGCCACGTAGACATGTTTGTTTGCGTCTGTGAAGTTGGCCACAAGCGTGAGTACTTGTAACTAAATTCAAAGACACAAAATTACGTGGCGTGATCTGGACCTAGCTACCTAAATATCCGAACAAGAGCGAGAGGGACGACACGATACGAACTTCGAACGAAGGTATACATATCGTCATTACTTTAAAAAAAAACACGTGTCTGACCAGTGTCAGATACGTGTTTTTCGTGGAGTCAGTACTGCAGGTAAAAAGGCAGTAAGTGTATATGACGTTCGTATGTAACTTTGACGTTTTTCTCTGCGTCGTTTTTAGATACGAGTTTTTTTTTTCAAAGTAGTGACGATATCTACAACGTGTTACACCACCAATTGAAAACCTCAGACACCCCAACTGATTTATAATATTTATATTAGGTATTCTGAAATAGTCTACAGTATTTATTTTTAAATCCGTGTATTATTGCCAAAGATATTAGTGTGTTTCTTTTTTTTTTCAATTCTAGTCGATTAGTAACTCTACATTTGTTGATTATGTACGAGTGACGTAGGTAATCCCAAACTCTTGTTGAAAACGACGTACGGCTAAGTTGACATTATCGTTGCATCGTGCTAACATCCGTACCATTTCGCAGTATTGAATATTAGTATATCTAAACGGCATTTCGTAATTAATCAAATAAACACAAGCTAAATAATCACACCGAGACACAAACACTTTGACAACACGTGACAACTTTGGGTAGAAAAAAAATAAATCCGTCAAAAAACCAGCCATTATTAAAATATTGGGGGTATGCATGCAACCTCCATCTGTGAATCGAAATACAGTCGCAAATGTTGCACACGTAACTTTTAGACTGGGCAAGATATAAAAAGAGGAAAACAAAAAAAAACCTGTATTAAAATATAATGTAATCGATTCTACTCTTCATTTTGAATAAACAGTTTTCAGGTTTTCAATTGGTCGTGTAACACGTTGTATATTGTATAGGACATGTAGTTAGTCACAGAATGCGCTAGATTTGTCCCTGTGCATGAATGTGTTGCCGCTAATGACGAGCCATTCGGGAGCATTTCCTACTTGTATAAGGAATTTTGGGGAATATTCCCGGGAACAGCACATTTCTAGCTGCTATATCTAGGGTGTTAACCTACACTAGTAAGTTAGCCTTACACTTATATGTCAGCAGTTCCATATACTTCTTATCAGATGATGCTCATAATACCATTCAAACAAATACATAGCTTATTTACCTGCTTAATAAAATAGTCTTAAGACAATTAAGCAAAATACCTACCTCTTAAAAAATACTCAGTAGGTGATCATGACGTACCTATAATGATGATTTATTTTAAATTGGTAGCTTATTTTGAAACTCCTGTAAATGAAACAGCTAAACTTAATAATTGTCTTTTTGTATTTGTCGGTCTAGACTAACAATTTATAGCTGACATCAATCAATTAAATGTTACAGCTCCAAATTATTTTGACATTAAACATCTCTATATTTAGTTAATGTCATTGACGACTCACCAATGAGGAGTATGAGTCATTGAAGCCAAACCCCAAGGCTAAAATCGCAAATTAAATTAAAATGATCTGAAACTATCATTAATATTGATTATTTTGGATTTTGCAACAAATTGGGTCACACAGATTAAAAAAAACTATGGACAACACAAGATTGTAATTTCCGCCTTAGCTTGGGCCACAGACCACCTCCACTAGACGGAGGATGCCATACGACACGAGCTCACCACGCATATGGGCGATTAAAATATCGGTAGATATTACTAGTATAACGCGTGTTTCACATATTTTTTATCATTTTATGTTTTGAGATTGTCGTCGGATTGTACAGAAATATTTATTTCACGTTTGGTGCACACACAAGTCAGAAACATGGTCGCAACTGAACGAGCGGCCGGTCGCGTAATGTCGTAATGCTATACAATTGACCATATCTGATGTGAGCGCGCGCCGCCCAACATGCTCCGTCTAGTGGACGTAGTCTGTGGCTTGGGCAAACTTTTCGTTTATCCGGCGAATGCCCATCTGTTCTCCTCTACAACTCACATTTCTCAACCGATTCTCGTGAAATTTTGTAAGCAGGCTCGATAATTATAAAGATGTTTTTGTCGATTCAGTTTTTGAAAAAAATCAATAATCAGAGTCAAGGGAGTTCATATACTCGTGCGGTCCTAGATAGATACATAAATGCTTTTATCACACAGTTCTAGTAGCAATAGAGAAGTTTTACGAAGCCTTTAAGAGTCCATCAAAAAAATTGGCTATTAAAGGCCTTAAATGTGGTGATTTTTACAAGAACGAACTGAGTGTCCTTATCTTTCTTGTACAAAACACCAACACATACTAAAAATCTGTGTGACCATAATATAAAAATGATGTTGCACGGCATAATTTATACAAATGAACTCACATTTGATTTGCACTGACACGTCATTTTAAATTATATAATATTATGGGTTTCGTCACATGCCATAATACGCAAACTCTTGCATTAGATTCTTCCTTACAGAGGTCGTGGTCATTTTTTCCAAACAGTTTTGGGTCAGTGATTGGCACCGCCATTTCACTGTATGTATCGCTATTTCTGTGTTAAATACCCCATCGAGATCATATTATTAACTACTTTGTAATAAAAATGTACTAGCAATTAATATGAAGGTAAACTACTTGTTTTAAATTATGGTACTTTGACTAGTTATTTCTTTTAGCGCATTAAATACCACTTATAACATCCATTACACTAAAATAAAACCAAACATTAATCCAAATTAATTCCCATTCAATTTAACCTATAAATAAACTGTTAAAGGCCAATCTGATTTGAGCCAAAGTAATAGCACCGTGTAAAATTTGATTGATTGATAATAAATTACTAATATCGCAACTTCCTGTAGCTGGATGGGAATTCAAATTAGCGGGCGACACATAATATCCGTTACACACGAGTCGCGAATCATGTACCAGTATTGCAAGAAGATATTGTGGTTTTTGTTTGTTGCCTGTAGGATGGGTGGGCAAATATATCTGTGAATTAAGAAAAATACTTGTACCGAAATCGACGCTAGCAAGTTTGAAAATAAAATATTACCATTTTTTTTACCAAAACAACTTAAAATTAGGTATGTATATTAAAGATTTAGAGTCATTATACGAGTAGCACTTGTTTCTTGAACATTATTTAAAGTGACGTATAAGCCAGCTGTACAGCTGGAAGTCTTTATACAGATCATTCTTCTTGGCTCGTATAGCGAACTAGTAATGTCTGAACTCGACTGCATTTCTCTATCTCCTCCATTGAACATTTTGCACCGTGAGATCCAAATTCTAACTTCAAATTATTAAAACAACAATCCGAGGCAGCAGGGTGAAACCCAATATAACAACAGTACATCGCATTTGTTTGTAGGCGTTACTAATCCGTCGCTGTTTATTTTGACTATTAGATGGTATTCTTGACTTAGCCCAAAAATCCACTCACGATTTAAACCGGGTCTTATAGTATCATATAGTTTTGTAGATATTTCGATTCGGGGTAACTAAGATTGCATTGAAGTCTGAGACACAATTTAATGTTCCTTATATTAGCTATTCTATGTCGAGAAGATTCTGTCCGCAATATGTTTTTTTTGCCGAAAACTAGTTTTTTCTCGTGAATACTTTAATCTACGGCCAAAATTTTCATAGCGATCTTCAAACATTTGTCTTGATTCGCTTTATGTACTTTAGACAGCTAAGGAGAATAGGATTATACAAAGGACCATACTTACTTAGCATAGTCAGCAAAATATTTAGAATATTTTTTTTGTAAAAGAAGTACACATTACCAATCCTCATATTGCTTTGTTTCTAGTAGCAGCCCTACTTCTTATCAATTTACATTTTTATAAATAAAAATACTACGAAGTATAACTAAAATTGTTAATTAAAACGGTAAAACTAGATGCATTTAAAGAAAAACAGCACCGCTTATTTTAAAAGACACTGCCACTCTAATTTGTATGCAATCATAACGCAAGTCACCACTCTACAGGTGATGGTGACGCGACAATTCCACCTGTCGTTTTATTGTCACTATTGTAATGCAATAAGTGCTATTATTGCTTGCCTTAAGTGTCATGTCATCTTGTCCCAGCCACTCAGTCGTAAATGCCGTGGACCATAGTATAGCTCGATTTCCAACGTGTTAATTGAAGTTTGGAGAAAAAATTAAATATTTGATTACAGTTAGATTTTACAGTTTTTGCTTGCCGCTAGCTTAGTAACGGTTTAAAGATGTATTGAATGACAAAGCGACATCTTAGTAATAAACGGACAAGTGCGAGTCGGACTCGTCTACCGAGGGTTCCGTACAAACTTGTAGGTTTATATACAATTAAAGTACCCTACAAAATTTGATTCCCTTAGTAATAGTACATTACTACAGAGGCCGAGAAGTAAGGGGTTGCCGGCCGAGTACATATAGCTGGCCGAGCGAAGCGAGGCCAGATAGTTATGAGGCTGGCAAATGGCAACCCCATTTCCCGCCGAGGTATGTATAGTGCTTTTCTCAAATATGCAATGAAATAAATAAACTTACTAATAACCTAAATAATATTTCACAAAACAGAAACTTTTTGTCAGAAAGTGACATTAGTGACATATTATATCCATAGACAATGCAAATGTCAAGTCACGTTCGGAAACCATAGCAAAAGCTGTTTCAGTTCACATTTTTACCGCGAATATTTAGATGAAATATTTTAAATGTGTATTCGTATAGTTAAAATTACAATTTAAAATTGTTTATAATGTGTTATTTGTTATGTTCATGTCAATTTTAAATAAATAAAAGTGCAAAATATAGCAAACATCGTTTTGTGTTTTTTTAATAGCTGAATCCCGTGATGCCGTGGCCCAAATAAATGTGAAATGGAAATTAAAAAAAAATACATTGCCGGCGTATGAAATTTCATTACCTGCCAAGTGTCAAACTTCACTGGAAACGAGGTATTTTGCGGCCTATTATTAGGCACGTAATGTCAACATTTCATGCCATGTTTGAGAAAAGTCTATTTTTATTTATGATTTAATCTTTTCCCCATACTTGTAGTATAAGACGGTATTACTCGCCAAATTCCATAGCTCTAGGTCAACGCTTTGAATTTTGGTTTATTTGAGAGTGTCGAAATTTACATTTTTTGCGGCATAAACGACCGTATCTTTTTTCACGTTAACTTAGAAGTTTGATCATTTCACTGCTTCAAGGGACCGTAGACTTGAGTATATGGCTTTATTTTCAACTTGATACCTCCACGCGTTCCCGAGATAAAGGGTCTTGACAGACGGACAGACGGACAACTAAGTGATCTTATAAGGGTTCCGTTTTTCCTTCTGGGGTACGGAACCCTAAAAATAATATAACTTTACTCACTTAGATTATATGCAGTCGACTTCTATTTTCTATGCATCTCTCTAATATTGGTATTTATAGTATATGTATTAGTAGCCGGCACGAATGTAGACCCAAAATATGAAACTAAAATCCGTGTCGCTGGAAATGCGGTATATGTACCTATGCGTATACGGTATATGTATATATTTTTTATTTAAAGTGCGTTCTTAACTGACAGTTAGAAGGTCGTCACAGAACTGACGATTAGTGTCAAACTCCATACATTTCGTCACGGACTGACAGGTCAGACGGTATTTGAACATAGCTTAAGTTTCGCCTAACCGCAGATTTTAAAATAAAAATGCCCATCTATACGATGTGTACATGTATATTTGTCTACGGATAACTATGACACCGCTAACTTGATCTTCATGAACCATTTTGGGTCTAATTTCGTGCCGTTCACTGTACATATTCTCTCATATGACTTTTATGGCTAAATCGGTATACAGTTAAGTAGCAAAGATACTTTCAACCTTTTGGTGCTAAGTGGCAAAAAATAGATAGCGTATAAACCTTCTTACGGTATTTAAAAACTAAAGTACCTGACAGAACAATAGCTCTTGAACTTTACTTCGGACATTTATTAAAGAACATTATATTAGGTGCTCCGTCCATGACATTTTCTATTCTAGTTGATTTATGAGTAATCTTATCATAATATTATTAATGCTAGGTATTTAATTGACTTAATAGTAGATTTTAGGATATGCCGCAAGTTGGTCAATAGGTAAGTAATATTTTACCATGGTTTTGTTTGTTACATACACTTTAAACTTAGCCTACATAACAGGTAAGAGGCGATGACGAGCACTCCATACCTAAAGACAAAAATACACACACTCTCCCCTGTGTTTCTTACCTACTTAGCAACAACCAGGAGAAAGAGGGAGAGAGTTCACTTACATAGAAGAATAACAATAATATTTGTAACTATAAAAACAATAGTAATACAGAAAGACGAACTTCCCATTTATTGTGATTGTATACAGCATGTTGTGATTAAAACGATTTTCTGTGCGTATACAGAAAGCCTCTACAAATGCTTTGCGTACTTCATATTACAATAGAAAGCGAACAAACATCTATAAGAGCACTTAATTTTTTTATGCAGCCGTTATTGAAGTGTTCGATCAACATGCTGTCGATACCCTATTTGGCCGACAAATTATAATCAGATCGGATACAATTTATTTTACGTGATCTGCGCCCGCGCATTGGGTTGCGCAAGACACTTTCACTGGCGACTATTCTTTGCTCAAACTTCAATTAGCATGAAACGTTTTCTGTTTTAGTCTAACATTGCTGTTGGTATGTAAAGAACATAACTGGGTCATGTTATGCAAGTATTGGAGAACATTTGTCTTCAACAAGTCGTCTTTCATGACCTCATGTTTTGGGATAAACGGTCGCCAAGTTATGCATTTTGCGCCAAGTTATGGTTTCAATCCAGATTACGAAAACATTGCACATTTTTGTCAACATTGTGTATATACTCGTATATGTATATGTGTGTGTGTGTGTGTGTGTATTTATGATAGTTTTGTATCAATTAAAGTTGGTAAGCTAATATTCGGTTAATTCGTGTAGTAATGTTTTACACAATACTTCTCCATCATAAATAAATAGAACACAATCTCGTCTGCGGTCCAATAGCAATTAGACTACAATAATCCTGAACAAGGTGCTCAATGCGATACAATATCGTCGTTACTTTAAAAAAAACACGTATCTAAAACTGACTCCGGGTAAAAACGCAATAAGTGTATATGACGTTCGTATGTAACTTTTGACTTTTTTCTCTAGGACGTTTTTAAATACGAGTTTTATTCAAAGTAGTGACGATATCAAGAATTGCCTTGAATCAGAGAGAAAATGTATGAGCGTCGAACAATGAGGGATCTGAAGTCTAAGGCCTCAAACATATACTAAAGTTCGTTTATTGTGAGTTATAGAAATCTGCATTCACCCGAAAACCTGATACTCTATCTAAAACCAGAAACCGGATGCCAACAGATACTATTACTGCTAATAATACGAAAGTCAATGCCATTCACTGACCGAAAGCTCCGACATTGCATCGGAACAGAGACAGTCGCTCTATGATCTGCTTCAATCATTCGTTCATTATTTTTTCTCTATGATTATTTTTTGCGTCTGTGGTTACCTCCCGCGTAGCTTTTTAAATTGCCACGTAGATTACCAGGCACGTAAACAACTAATTGTAACGATCCCCGGACGGCATTAAGTTTTTGTGGTAAAATAGGTGTAGTTAATGACGTATTTATTGCGATTTAAATTGATTATTGTACGTGGAATCCATTATACGAATCATTTACTTAGCCGCTTGGTAATTTGAAAATTCTCACGTAGAACTCGAAGGAATCTTCGAACCACACTATTGGTTATTTTTAGACCTTTTTTCAGCTGCTCCTCCAGCCTGATATATGTGATATAGACAAGCTTCTAAAGGACTCAGCTCGCAACTTCAGCGAATTGTCCGAGAGATGGCGCTTTTAACTTTAAATGTCCCACATTATACTATTAAGAGTTTTGTTGAAATCATGACCTCGACACCGAAAGTTGTGTATACAATTTTATAAGATAGATATAGACAATACTGCATAGTGCTATAATTTAAACGTCTTTGTAACTACCGTACGATATTTTCAAGTCGGCTGGAGGCTAGGTGGAAACAAAGGCAATAAATAGCGAAGGAAGCATTCTTTGCGGAGCGCTGCGGGGCCTAATCAACCGTGGCGGTTCGCGGACGCGAGTTTTTATTTCGATAAGACAGCAACAAATAGAATACAATAGATAGTTCTGCGAAAAACAATGGAAATATGTGGTGCATAATTGTTGATGTTATTATATAAATATGTAAGCGTCTGCTATGATATTTTAAAGAGTGTTTCAACAGCTCAATATAATAAGCAGCTTGATGTTCTTTCTACGTGAGAGTTTACTTTTACTATAATGGATACCGAGTACTCTTTTTTTCATAAATTTTACAATACAATTACAAAATATTAAAAAATAAATATCACATAGTTCATTCGCATAAAGCTCATTTTATATGCATGTGTGACATGAACCGAAAATGACCCCACTTAGTCTACATGACTGTGGGCCAGATCATACTATTAAGAACTTTATAACTAATCCATTTTCAAAACTAACTTACTTAAACTTAATCTTGTTACAATTTCGATTATAAAAAGAGTGAACCAGCTGTGACCGTTACTTTAGGCAATTCTCGGTAGCGTTAAGTCAACTGCACGAAGCCCACGTTCCTTGGCCGCGCCTACCGTCGCTTGCGCAGCAACAGGTAAAAGACCCTTAATGGGTTCACTTCCGATACTAAATCTTTGCAAAAATGTCTAAACGACCAACCCACATTCATATTCATCACTGCTGGACTCCGCGATTAGATCTTAAAGATTGGAGATAAGGAGTTATTGCTATGTGATTTTTCCTATGTTGATAAATATAATTAAAAAAAAATAGAAGATAAACTTAAGCTGGACTCTCGTCGGTCACATTCCCATAACCCTCATAAACATATTCTGAGCAACAGAGTGGTGAAAACCTGGAACAAACTACAGTGGCGTGGCGTCAATTATATTCTTAGTAAAGCCGGAGAAGATTTGGATTACTTTTTCTTCAGGAGTTGTAGACACTCCGGTCATATGGTTTATAAATAGGCCAGCCGATGGGAATCCGGTTCTATGGACGCCACGCCACTGACAAACTACCAGAACATGTAGTCTCGGCATCTAATGTCAACCAATTTAAGAACAGATTAAGACAAACATAATTCCATTCAAGCACGTCAATAAATTATTAGCTCACTGGATACAGGCATTATCACTTATCAGTTGTACCAACTGCCTGCCTGATTAAATAATAATATAATATGGAGACTGTAAAAGATTAAATCAGCGAAGCGTAACTAATTATATTATAGACCCTTACTCTTAATCAGTCATAAAATCTTTTAAGTATTTTCTAGACCCTTTCGTGATTAACAATGATCATTTGCATAATCATTAATTAGCAAAGACGTCCACTGCTGGGCTGGACCGAAATTTAATGATCATCCAATTTCATGAGTTCGATGGATGCGAGTGGCGCAGGATCGGTCATGGCGACGTCGCGAGAGGAATATGTTCAGCAAAGAAGGCTAATGATTATAAAAATGATCATTGTCACGCACGGGTCTAGAAAATACTTAAAAGACTTTATGTTCAAGAGTATATTTGTCTTCACTGTAATCAAATTAAACTACGAGAGAATTAAGAGTCATCAAGTTTACTAGAAGGTATTGAATTGGTCAAAAGTTCGCTACATCGGTAGTAACGAACCATAAAAAATAGCTGATTCTCATCAAACCATCTTCGAAAGCTGCAGAACTAGTCCCACATAACTTTTACTCCTAACTTTATCATTGAACGTTATATAAAGTGATAATTAACGTAGGTGTATCAGTTAACGATGAACTGCCTATAGTTAGTTAAATGACTGTTAACTGTACCGTTGTTACATCATATGAGTGATGATACCTTTAACGGGAACGCCCATGTGGTACAGTGAACCAAAAAAATCTTAAGAGGAAACAGGAGGGCAGTTTTTCCATACAAACGTAGTCCCCTGTTTCCTCCCTGGATAATGCCAGTAGAGCAATAATTTTTTGTCCAAAAATCTATGGCTACTATTGATATGTTCCTATGTTTTCCTTTTTACGATAAATTGATTCTCAAAAGAGATATTAACCTTCAAAAACCTAAAAAAAATGCCAGATTTTCCGCTGTGTTCACACATCCAGAAAACAAATTTGACTAGATTATTAAAAAAAAGGTAAACATAGGATCACGGCCAAAGCCTTTCTTTAATGTTTAATGAAAAAATTAGTTAAATAGGTTAAGTTTTGGGGAAGAAATCAGGGGACTACGAAACGTTGTTTTCATGAAATTTTAAAAGGTATTTTCGGTCCAAGCTGCAGTTGTCTCTATCGCGCTCTGCGGGGGAGAGGCGGGCAGTGCGGGACAGCGACACATTTTACAAATACCTACTTTTCAATTCTCTCGACCTTACTGTTTCCTCTTAAGCAAATAGTGACTATCGCTGCATATGTGCCATAGCAAGTGGCCACCACAGGTAGACCAAGCTATTAGAAAAGCATAAAAAAAAGAAAAAGCTGCATATGTGTATTTGGACTTGATTCAGAAGTAGGTACTGTAGTAACGAGTAACAACACTTAGCAATGGCAATAATAGCAGTAATTTTTCTTCCTACAAAAGGTACATCGCGCGCTTGAATGTGTGCGTACCATATACTAAAGCACTACATGTAAAGTTTTAAGAATGCTTCAGAATGCTCTAGTATGGATCGCACTCACACAGACGTGCTAATGCGCGTCGATGTGAATACGTGTCGCGCGCTCTTAAACGGCCGAAGTTGGACTACTTGTTCGTCTATATACTTTGGCAATGATAAGGCTGCGTTTCCACCGGAGCTGTGCGAGGCAGCAGAGCGGTGTGCGAGGAAAAATCCACCAATGCCCGGCCGCGCTGAGCGAGGCTAGGCACTTTGATTGGCGATTTTTTTTAAGCCGCGAGATATCGCACGCGCGACTCAGCATGTAACAGCCAATAGGAGCGCGTGTTTGTAACGCAGCGTATTGTATGCGCTTTATCATTGGCTTTTACATGCTAAGAAGCGGGCATTTACTAATCCAATCCTATGCTACTAATATACCGTTAATATTATAAATGCGAAAGTTTTTGAAGCCAAGCATCTTCAAAAGTTTTCGGATTTATAATATAGCAGTATATGTTTAGATGGTTGGAGGTTTAGATGTTTAGATACGCAGAAACAAATTAATAGATTGAGCTGAAATTTGACATGCAAGTAGACCAAGTGCTGGTTTTTAAACATAGGATACTATATCCCGGAAAAGAGTTCCCTTGGGACATTAATGAGAATAACGCAGGTGAAACCGCGGGTAATTGCTAATGTTATATAAATTACAGCCGATTGATCTCAATAGTAAAAATGAAACACTGCTTTGGTATGATAATTCTTTCCGGCAAGTTCAAACTCGCTGTCAGTAAACCTATAATCAAATCATCAACCTTTTTGCCGACCGAATTTTTTGTCGATATTTACCAGTAAGAATTATAGGTACGATATGCCGACGAAAAATTACGTTTACTTATATAATAAGCATATTTGTGAAGCAGTGTACTAGACAATGTATCATTTGAACACCTCTGACACCCACCCGATAACAATCTTCTTTCGTAACGTTTAACAAAGAATGTGTTATCTGGTTACTTAATGCGACATCTAAGTAACAGGATGTCAGGGACGACGGTAAGGAATACAAATTAGATATTTTAATCCAGGCACTCGAAAAATAAATGTTCACTATACACGTTCATCTTATTATGGAAAGTTTTATTCAAACCTATAAATATTAAAGTGAACAGTCTTCAGTATCTGGAATGTCAAAGATTAGTTAATGGGGCTTGATTAAAATGACAATGAGGTGCGTTACGAGATAGATATTTTAAATGATTTAAAAAAATTATATGCTCATTGCTCAATAGACTATTTTACCTAGGTTTTAAGGTTAATCAAGTAAAAACTACTGGCATTTTTGCCAACTATTGCATTAGCCCTCTAAGGCTGGAAATACACGTCGGGCCCGACTTTCATATGAAAAATCTGACGTGTAATCCCAATCTAGGATTACAATTTTTAAATTTCGAATCGTAACTATAAATCCTTTGTAGTTACTACCGCACTCGCATAACAAGCGACAGTATTGTGAATACCGATAATGCGTTACGCTTTATCGATCGGTTCGCAGGCAAGTCGGAGGCAGCCCATCCATATCCCAGCCGCAGGGTGTATCGGCCGATATATCAGCCGATACCATCGGCCGGTGTCGCCCGCAACTAAATGCGGCAATTACCCTGTAATATACACAGCGTACGAGGAAAAATCTGGTGCTAGGGTTAGTCCTTAGTAATATCGAGAGACTCAACGTCTCACTAGACGTCGGAAATACGTTTTGAGACTTTTGAGTTTTATCGAGATATCGTCAAAATGTTTAGAATGAAATATATTCAAAATCAAATCAGATTTATAGAACTGAGGATAGTTTTGTGCCTTGAACTCAGCTCATTTTATTGCGAGTATTAATGAGTATAAGTTACCTACATTATTTTTCCTTTTTTAAAGCTGGATCTAATAAAATACGAGTAGGTGAAATTAGAATAAACCAAAACTCTTGACACAATGTAACCCTTTTTTTTAGTTTTTCAGGTAAACGTCCTACTGTTTGACACTTTAATGCCCGAAAGTTGACACTCTGCTGTCACCTCTATTACTAATAATTTAACATTCCAGATGGCAACCACTGGGGCAGTGTCAAGCACCCAGACGTCTACCTTACCTAGAACATTATTACTAACTACCTAACAGTGAATTTTTGATAGGGATATTTGTGATGTGAGACTATTATTCTGGACTAAAACTTGACTCCGATCTAGAATGTTATCTCAAATCGTAATTAATTCTTAAATCGCTAACCGGTAGATGCACCAAGTTTTCGATTAATTAGTGAGTTCGCGAGATTTATATCGACGTTGATAACAAAATTAAGAGGAAACAGGAGGGCAGTTTTTCCATACAAACGTAGTCCCCTGTTTCCTCCCTGGATAATGCCAGTAGAGCAATCATTTTTTGTCCAAAAATCTATGGCTACTATTGATATGTTCCTATGTTTTCCTTTTTACGATACTTAAATTGATTCTCAAAAGAGATATTAACCTTCAAAAACCTAAAAAAAAAATGACAGATTTTCCGCTGTGTTCACACATCCAGAAAACAAATTTGACTAGATTATTAAAAAAAAGGAAAACATAGGAACACGGCCAAAGCCTTTTTTTAATGTTTAATGAAAAAATTTGTTAAATAGGTTAAGTTTTGGGGAAGAAATCAGGGGACTACGAAACGTTGTTTTCATGAAATTTTAAAAGGTATTTTCGGTCCAAGCTGCAGTTGTCTCTATCGCGCTCTGCGGGTGAGAGGCGGGCAGTGCGGGATAGCGACACATTTTACAAATACCTAATTTTCAATTCTCTCGACCTTACTGTTTCCTCTTAACAGTTTCGTTGCATGTTAATGAAGCACTTGAATCAATTAAATTAATTACATCATTAAACAGAGTATCAATAAAATCTCTGAAGAATAAAATCAACCATCTGCTGAATTCACCTTACTCTTTTTTAGTCACAAAAAGAAATTATAGACAAAAAGCATTTCTATGCCTATTCCCAGTAGTTTCTGTCTCAATATTGGGCACGTACGATTGCAATAAGAACTACAGGAATTGAGTATACAGGGTGAAATACAAATCTTGAAGTGTAATTTTTTTTATTAGTTTTTGTATTTTATTTGAGAAAGGTATATGCAGCTTCTGATTAATCACCTACTTACGCCTATAAGCAAGAGACAGAGCGAGACGAGTACAATAAGCCTCATGTATACAATTAGGTGATGACTTACGTAGTATGATTCCAAACATGTTTCCAACTAGTTATCTTAATATAGTTTAGAGAAAATCACTCAACATTGCGGGTACAATGTTTAATCAAGTGTAAACAAAGTGCAAAAATTGCGAATCGGTATAAGTGCTGAATCCATTTAGGGATAAAGGCTAAACGTAAACAGTAACTAAACATTAATAAAATACAAACCTTAACTGTAATCGACTCGTTATAAAAGTATTAGTAGGCATTAAACCAAGTACAATAGGTAGGTACCAGTGGCGTGGCGTAAAAGATATCCTTAGGCAAGCCGGTGCAGATTTGGCGTACATTTTCCTGAAGAGCTGTAGAATAAGGTGATGATCAAATGCCTGATACTAGGCTAGCCGGTAGGAATCGAGTTCTTCTGACGTCACGCTACTGGTAGGTAAAAAATACATAAAAGTACTTTTTAATTCATGACTGATTTCACCCTGCATGGATTGGGTGTAGAGTTTTTTATCGCACCGTTCAAAACTACTCTATCGAAATAGTAATAATCATGAGCGGCCGAAGTGTTTACATAATCATATTGGCCTTTCTCCGGCTCGGCCGTTGACCGGCCAAGGCCACTTAATGGATAATTAAACGAATTTCTTTTAATCAAAACATTTCGCTGTAAGTCCACTGTTCGATGTATTAGGGTTAATTCTAGACTTTAATTTTAAGAACAAACTATGTTTATCATTGGCGTGTTGCGTGGCGTAAAAGATATCCTTGGGCAAAGCGGTGCAGATTTGGCGTACATTTTCCTGAAGAGCTGTAGAATAAGGTGCTCAAATGCCTGACATTAGGCAAGCCGGTAGGAATCGAGTTCTTTGGACGCCACGCTACTAATGCTTATATAGTACCTATACTTAAAGCGTTGAAAACATCTTATGAGCACCATTTAGCAACTGCCGTCTCGCAGGCCGAGATAGAAGATGCAACTGGATGCATTTCCTATTATACAATAAGTGTATCCTAGATCACACGACTGTGTATACCCACCCTTGAGTCACTTTTCCTGATCCTCTGTACGCGTTTATTGAGTAAACAGTGCCTTGTAAGCATCCTCACTAATATGTGAAAATTGAATGTAACATATAGAAACATATATTTCTCATTCTCACAAATAGCTGCGTCCATCTCACTTGTTAGTATGTAGTAAGCCATCAAATCTTATTATCAACGAATATTTGTCTAGGGCAACGTCCGCCATTCTTTTTATTACACAAAATCATCTCCATTAATTTCATCATTACTTCCACTCAGATAGTCAGTCATGTTCCGATTGCCTTGGAGGCAGTTTTCTATGTGATAATGACCGCTGATGCGGCATGACGGATTACGTCACCGCAAAAACGCAGCCGGCGTAAACACGGTCGCGGTTAGTCGATTGAATTGCTTCAGTGGTTCTTGTTTGGAGAAATGACGTTGACGGTTTGTGGAACTCTTGTTGAAAGGGTTAGCTAGTTACTAGTTAACTTAATGATTAGTTACATCAAAATGCTGGCTTTATTACTGGTTTACCTAACCTATAAATCCATGGGTTCCTTAACTGTTCACCGTGAACTCCTGGGGCGTCGGAGCGCCGCTGTCTCAGGGCCTAGGCTTAGGTCGCTTTTACAAGGCCGTCATAAAAAAAATTACATCATGGATCGCAGTTTGAAAATGATTTGGAATCCTTGATTTGCCAAAAGTTGTAGAACCGAACAAGTCGAGTACTACTTATTTGTTTTATCTAGCGAAAACATAGTGATAGTTCTAATAAATAAGTTTTTTCTACCCTTAAAAATACGCTTGGAACTGCGAGATTAAAAGTAAATCATAACGTAATAACTAAGTTTAACTTTAATCATAGATTGTAATATAAGATCCCACCAAAAACATTCTGTAAAAAACTAGCCAAGTCTCGATGGACCTGCTTGTTTATCTCAAAAAAGTAAGGTGAAATCTAGACAAAGTCGTGCCAAGTCTAATGTTCCTTACTGCGATTTCTTTATTATTATAGTTAATGTTGTGTGACTTGGCCGTTGAACATTCTTTATACGTTAGTGGGTACAAGTCAATTTTGTTTACACGTAATGTTATATCTGTTGTAACTACCTATGTTTGTTAAGCGAGATAATAGCCCATACTGGTATTGGTAATTGGACGCTAGTGTCTCATTTTAGGCTGTTGTTGATTGTGCCCACTAACGTATAATTTAATTACGTAAACGCAAATTGACTTGTACCCACTAACGTATAAAGAATGTTCAACGGCCAAGTCACACAACATTAACTATAATAATAAAGAAATCGCAGTAAGGAACCTTAGACTTGGCACGACTTTGTCTAGATTTCATCAGGGTCACCAGGTACTCCAGATCTTCGATTATCCTAGTTTTTATAGTTTTCCCTTTATGTGGCCATTAAACCCTAACTCTGTACCAAATTTCAGCTCTCTGAGTTTATCGGAAGTACCTACTAGTTATATTCTGATGATCATGAGTGAGTGTCATAAATGCGAAACTTTGCTTTCGCTTAACTTCGGAACTAAATGACCTACAGACTTGAAATTTTGGATTTTAAGTATATGATTATAGCTTACTGGATGACGAAAATTTCTGCGTTCTGGTCTTATCCAGGGGTTCTCAAATAGGGGACTGAAAATGCGGCGAAATGGTTCCAGTAAAGGATGGTACGGCAGTGTGTGCTTCGCGATCGACTTGGCGGAGGCACTGCCGTACCCCCAGATTTCATTTACATGAATAAAATTTGAATGCATCTGGAGAGATAGTCAAACCGGCACGATTAGATATTGAGTAAACAAACGTAATACCTGAAGTTTCCTTATTTCGATCGTACAAGTAGTCTCATCTCGTCGTCATCGTTTATGTATAATATTAGCGAAAATAATTCATAAAACCAGTTCCCAGACTAATAAATGCTCGCACACGGCATTTGCTTTTCGCGACAGAAGCGATGCAATGGCGATACCGTAGATTTGTATCGTTGCAAATGCAAACCCAGCCCAGCCACCCAGCTATTGCTTCAGCATCGCTTTTAACGCGTGACTGTTCCGCGGGTTATCAGGCATGTATAGGAAGAAAACACGGACAGAAGAATGCTTTGTGATGCTGTATCGTGACTGTAGTAGGTATCGATGCCTTTTATATTAGGCGGTTGCATCACTACTGAATCCCTGCAAAAAGTCGCCGTGTGCGAAGTCCTGCAGCATTATGATCTAAGTATATACTAGTACTAGTAGGCCCACTCGCGACTTCGTTCGCGGAGTGAAATATGTCAAATGTCTCTTTTTTGCTTCGGCTTAGGCGGATAAAAAGTACCCTATGTGTTAAGCGGGGTCATAATCTACCTGTATACCGAATTGCATGATAATCGGTCCGACAGTTTTTACGTGATGCTCAAATAACAAACAAACAGATAGACAAAAAATTCAAAAAATATTTATTTACATTTAATTACATACACTCGCGGACAATGAATTCAGGCCATTTTCTATGAACAATTATATAGAAAATGACCCGAATGTCCGTGAGAGTATTTTTAACACTACTTAGTTATTTTAAAAAATAACTTTAATGTACGAGTACAATCACAATCTTTCTACAATTTTATTACACCAGTCCGCATTTTTCTTGAACTTACTGAATAGACAGATTATCTGGATAATTGAAAAGAGATCAAACAACAAATCAGGATCATCGTAGTCGTAGCTAATAGTTTGCACAATGCACAGTTCGCACTAGTCAACAATGCATAATAAAAAAATGCAGTTACTGTCTTAAAGGCAATTAATTTTACAAGTGAGCAGTAAACGCATGCCATAAAGCAGAAGTTTAATTGATTATCGTTTTAATTAATCTTCTTGTATAATATAATCTTATCGGTTAGTCTATTATATATTTTTTTATATAATATCAGGATTCGCTGTACTCATTTTTAAGATGACTTTTTAGTTAAATATTGCATGACGATTTTATTCATCTTTTATATTATAGCGTTCAATGCCCGTGAGTGAGATATCAATAGTTGGCAATCAGTGTACCCACTACGACAACCTGTCAACAGCGATCACATAATCTTTTTCATCACACTTGCTCGAAAATGGTGTCATTACACGTAGGTTTTGCGGGCGGTAAATGAGCTATTACGCCCTAGGGCGTAATGGTTTTCTTTTTAAATTTGAAACGCTGGTTCTGTTTTACTCTTATTTGTCATGTTCACAGGAAACGCCAACTTACTTTTTTTAACTTTTATCACTGAAATATTTATTTAAAGAGAACTGTTATTGCAAATACATGTAAACCCATATTTCTGTAACATTAATTAAATGTTTAAATAGTGTATTTCAGTATTTTGAAAATATAAAATCAACCATTTTAAGTCTTTACCGCTATGGTTTCCGAACGTGACTTGAGATTCGCATTGTCTATGGATATGTCACTGTCAGTTTTACAATTTTATTTAGGTTAAGTAAGGTTATTTTAATCAGATTTCCTCACAAGTGTGATGAAAAACATTGTGTGTGCCACGGGCGGTAAAGGAATTACAAACTCGTGTTATTAAAGCCCTCGGCTTCGCCTCGGCCTTGTAACAAACACTCGTTTGTAATTCCTTATTTACCGCCCTTGATACACAATGTACTATTATAGCTTCGTTTCTGCGTACATTGCGTAAGGCTTTCTTCTCATAACATTTGCTAAACAGTCAAAGATTTAACAGAGCTTTCCTGCAGTGGTGAAATCGCCCACGCGCGCGCAGTTTCTTCAGATTTCTATGCAATTGTTGCATTTAACACCTGTCAGCTGTCAAACTTGCATATTCATGACAGTCGGTGCATTTGTGCCCCTTTGAACTTAAACGTTTCACTTACTTTTGAGCGATTAGCTCTGCAAATTTGCAATTAGCCGGTAATAAATACGATTAATGTAGTAATTAGTCTAGAAAACTGCGGTAGGCCCGTCGCTTCTGTGTTAGGTTCAGAGTGGATAAACAAAACATAGGATTGAATATTTAATTACGTTTGTGCTTTTAAAAGATGTGAGTGTACTTGGACAGCAATCAAAATACATTAAAATCTGGGAATATTAAAAATCTTCTTATTTGCGGATTGGAACTTTTCCTGTTCACGGCGTCTTGTAGATTAGGATACATGAGACGTGGTGTCTTCATGGGGTATTATTTATTAAACATACATTTTCATAATTGACTATAACGTGAGTTGTAAATGCTTTAAAATATAACACATCCCGTCCTACTAATTTTATTAACAAACGTGAACATTTGTGAAGATGTTCGGGTAAGTATTTGTTACTAAATAACACGGTAACAATTTAAGATGACATTGGGCGTACAAATAAACCAAGTCTTGGATTGAAACATAGGAGGTATCCTATATTGTCCCAATTCATCTCGTCCTTACCGGGATATAAGGTACTATATCCCGGTAAGGACGAGATGAATTGGAATAATAATGGGAATAACGCAAGCAACGCCGCAAATAGCTGCAAGTTTAACAATAAACGCTAAGTTCAACACGCAACCGAAATATGAAACAGGCCCAAGTTTGGGCCCATATGGTAGTGTGTGTAAGCCCAAAAATACACGCATCGATCTTATCGAAAGAAAGCCTTTCGTTTTGTTCCTTTGCCATTTTTCCATATCCAGCCTAACCCTACCAAAACACCGGACCTCTCGCTCCTCATTCAATTATTTCCTTTGCACCCATTTCTAAATCGCACGGAGGGGTTACAGAGTTCTACTTACGCTGGCCAGCATTCATCCCTGCAGCGCATCTGCCGTCTAATTCTGAGGTGGTCAACGATACAGAAAACTTGCTGTCCTTTGCGTTAACACGCTAAACGAGTGGGACAACGATGTCGAATGATTACGATTTGTAAGCGCACGGGTCCGAATCAAGAGGCAGTTCCCGGCCGGTTGAACGAGCTCGAAGATGCAAGAATGCAGGGCCAGCAAGTGGTTCGCTTTCGAAATGGCTCGCTACTTCGCGTTTTGTTCGTTTTAAGGCACTCATTAATATCCAAATGCAATCTGCATTATAATGTCAATTGAGTCGATTGATGTCCTGCGAGAGTTACACTGTATGTTATCTCTTTGACGGATTGCTAGGCGATGTTAAATGTGTTCAATCGAATGTGCGATGCGCTCGCCGCAATTGCGATGCACCGATTTCATACAATGTATGGTTCGAAAACCATTTCGAAATATGGCTTTCTACCAATTCCAACTACATATTAGACTGGAAGAATATTATTTCGGAAATATGTTAAACGTATGTATTGACTTTTTCATCACACTTGCTCGAAAATGGTGTCATTACACGTAGGTTTTGCGGGCCGTAAATGACCTATTACGCCCTAGGGTGTAATGGTTTTCTTTTTAAATTTGAAACGGTGGTTCTGTTTTACTCTTATTTGTCATGTTCAAAGGAAACGCGAACTTATTTTTTTAACTTTTATCACTGAAATATTTATTTAAAGAGAACTGTTATTGCAAATACATGTAAACACACATTTCTGTAACATTAATTAAATGTTTAAATAGTGTATTTCAGTATTTTGAAAATATAAAATCAACCATTTTAAGTCTTTACCGCTATGGTTTCCGAACGTGACGTGAATTCGCATTGTCTATGGATAATGTCACTGTCAGTTTTACAATTTTATTTAGGTTAAGTAAGGTTATTTTAATCAGATTTCCTCACAAGTGTGATGAAAAACATTGTGTGTGCCACGGGCGGTAAAGGAATTACAAACTCGTGTTATTAAAGCCCTCGGCTTCGCCTCGGCCTTGTAACAAACACTCGTTTGTAATTCCTTACTTACCGCCCTTGATACACAATGTACTATTACGATGTATTTGAATTGGAAGTAAAAGACATGAATGGGCTTCAATAATATCATAAAAGAAATGTTTTAAATGAGGCTACTTTATTTACATAACAACAAATGCATAATATTTCAACTGATTTTAGATAGTTTAAAAAATCGAACACAATAAACCATGAAATTGTTGATGGCGATGAAATTAAATATCTTTAAGGCGTTTGTTGTACTAAATTAAATTAATAAAATTGTATAGGTGCGTGCTTGCTAACCTAACCTAACCATTAAACCACATGAAAAAAATATAATTTCAGTCAGTACTCAGTACGTTCCTCAACGTACCTACCTCTACGTATGTACCTCTGTGTTCCTGTCTACAATTAAATAATATATCATGGTAATCGTTCATGGTCATCTTTGTTACGCTCTTGGCAGAGCGGTTGTGGTCATCATGTGAGGATTGGGGGCTGCTGTTGTCCTTAGCAAAGCGTAACGCAGGCAACAGCAGCCTCCAGCGGCAGACTGGTGAATTAACAACAATTAAATAAATATTGATAAAACTTGAGTCCCTTCGAGTCAAGTTAATTTAATAGATGTTTTTAACGCGATTAAATCCCGTTTTGTTGTAATAAATGAGTTAAATAAATGATAATAGTTCTACTTCGAATCAAACCCAAGAACCTCTTCTTGTGTAAATTTGTACCGTAACTACTTGCATCAGTTCGAGATTCCTATATCTTCGCAAGATTAAAGTTTCAGATAAAATGCTCTACGAACTTTAATTAAGTCACTTTTCAATTCTCCGAAATGATAGCCCTTTTCTAAAGTATCAACCAAAAGTTAGAAGTTACTTCAAAAATTGAAAATTTAACATATTCAATTCATTTATATTGGATAATCGAATTTCCTCGACCTTCAAATCAGACGGATATCTGTTAGCTATGCACACATCCTATTTCAGTAACTTCCTAGAAACCGAGCAATTTGAGTTAATGAACAGATATTTATGAGCCCATCCTGCCTCCACGCGGCTTGCTTATTACATTTATTATTTACGTAGGTATTTATAAAAAAGAAAAAAGAAAAAGAAAGAGGTATAAAAAAGAAAGTAAGAAATCTCCAGAGATTTCCTAGCTGTAACTTTGTTCTATAAACGGTATTTTATCAAGGTGGTGCCTTAAAATCTAATTAGAAAAAGTTGTTTCGGTCTGTAATAAAAACATAACTAATCTTATAATTTAAAATAAAACGACCACGTTATCATCAAATTAATTGGTAATTTGTACAATTAAAATGATTAAATGACTACCGGAATTAGGTACAATTAATTTACATAATAGTAAATATTTACAAACTCACCTCTAAAAGTCGTTGACACAAAATTTGCAATAAAAATTCACACTCGAAATGTCCAAAATATACACGAAAAATCCAATAAAACTGGCACAACACTATTTCTTTCAAAATTTAACGTAAGCTCAGTTAAATAGAAAAAAAAGTTCGTTTTAAATATCGAACGTTAGAACGTTGAGCGCGATCGAGCGCTCGCGTCGCACGCTAGCTCGCTGAGGACTGAGGTACCTCAATACACGAGGCTGCATACTATCTCTTTCGACAAGTTAAGGTCCATGATAACGCTCGAGTCATCCTTTTAGTCCTTTTATGGGAGCTTAACTATAAATTTATAAGCTATGTTGGTTAAAAGAATGTGATATAGCGATAAGAGACAATATAGATTCATATCGCGCGGTGAAGTTAATATTAATTTAATTTCAAGGTATTTTCTAGGGTCTAGTTGATATGGAAATTCTTGATGCTTTTATTTACCTTACATTTTCTGTAGCCGATCAAGTATTTGCGATAAATAATTAAACAAGATAGGTATCTTCCTAGTCTGTAGCCAGATCAAATTGAAAACTGCATTATAATAGAAGAACTAGACGGTCACAGTCTGAATGTATCAAGCAGTAGATGAGAGGTATGCTACAACTTGCTCTTTTGGCCAGACGTATTAAAAACGAAATTATCGAGACCTGCGTGTACTACACTTGTCCGAGCCAAAACTCATGTTACCTTCCAAAAGGAAGTAAGGACGTAGACAGTAGGAGCCTCTTACTACGTTTTTTAGACAGTATGGAGGTCGAACAGGTTTTTCGGGGACTCCGATATTGTTTTGGCCACACGCTGAGAACATCGCGTTCTACAAGTAAAAGTGACTTCGTGTAGGACTTTCCAAGCAAGCAAACAATATTTTTATTTATGGATCGCAATACCAACTTACCCGAAAAATAGTCACTGAAAAATTAACCATTTAGGTACATATTTGAGAGTAGTAATAGCATTTTAATTTAGGTAGTTTAATTTAGTTTTTAGGTCTATTTAGTTTTAGGAAATTTAATTTTTATCTGGTTTATATTGGTTCGTTTACAGTACTTTCTTTCAATAAAGAAGTATTTCCCCCAGAAAAGTAATAGCATAACATGAACTGAAACGTAATTTGAGATTATATGGATTTTATTTTTAATCTACATATAGGACGACGAAATTGAAGTTCTAGGGAAATAAAATAAAACCACAATGGTTTTTTCGAGACAGTTTTCTTTTTCTTTTCGATTTGTATTTGCGGTTTGTAAATAATAAAACTTTTCATACGTCCCACCTCGGTAATATAGCAGGGCGATTCTTAATGAGCATTTATATGTAATATCGCACTTAGTGTATGCGGCGACCGAATGTACAGTTAGCAAAATATCGGATACGAGTTGACGATCAAAAAGACTATAACCACCCTTACGTCATAGGCAATACGGTCGTTTCCACATATTTCTGGTAGCCGGTCCGATGGAGTCACTGCCTGTACGGAGACCTTTATGATTGCGGCCACTTGGACGATTGATACAATCATGGCTAAAACTAAATGGTGCTTAATAAACGACGCACCGCAAAAGCCCTAAGTTTAACTTTTTATCGGGAGCTTCAAGCTCGGCGGTGAGTTATAAAGTGGTTTCTAAATATAAACGCCCTATCTCGAACCCGACACGCCATTGGCAGGTGCTGGACGCATCTTGTTCTAGGGTTCTGTCGCAACTGACCTAGGCACATGGCACCATGCTCGATACCATGCTAAATACTCAACCAAAACCCCTTACTATATTGTACATTTACATAAATAACATCGATGAACCGTTATAGCTTAGCGTTGTGGTCGGCAATGAGATCCAAAATGAAATCCATGCAAGAAACATATTTCCCGCAGTGAACAAACATATGCTGAGAAGAAGCGAGAAGAGACCGTGTTACTGCTACTAAAGTCAACGTTACGACAGTGCGAATATTCAAAGGTAAAGATTTGAGTTTTTTTAACAAAAGTCTAAGAGATGGGGTTGTTCCATGGCAAAGGATATACCGTCGGCTATAGTCGCAAATCTCTTAACTTCTATTGTTTCCCATATATCGTTACGTGATTTGTAACTTTAGCCAACGATACTAAACATACGCTTTCTTCTTACATTTATATCCCATTTAATATTTTAGTACCTAGCCAAAAACAAAACCATAAGCAGCACTGGCACTCCATTGAAATCTTTACCGTGCCGACATCATGTCCAAGACTCGAATTTCAATTCTAAGTTCGTATCATGCCGTCCCACCAAATCAAAAATTGTTTTAAAAGAGTTCAAAGGGAACGGCACGATATGAAGTTCTAATTTCGAACTTCGAAGTTGCCCCACTGATTAATGAATGAAAGTACATTACTGACAAATAGGAGGCAAGATAGATGCATGATTAAATGACACACAACAGTACAAACCCTGTCATTTTAGGCCGATATTCTATGATAACTGAAACTCCAGGAAAGTTTTGGATATTCCAGGTGTAAATGTTTATAAATGCCTGCAAATTTGCGGGACCCTTGTATATTTAAGCTGTTTTTGCTTGTTGAAGCTTTTTGCGTCCATGTCCATTTTTATGTCGTTTTCTCAAAGGAGACAATTTTATAATTAAAGCCCGCATTCATCGCGCTTCTCGGGAATTCGCCAACCGCCGCTGATATCTGTATCTCTTATGTAGAGTCTACACGAGCTTAGTACTTGTTACCTCCTGAGTTTCATATTTTGTCTGCTGACGGAAAATTACAGTTGCTATGAGTTTGAATTCTTGTCCGTCTGTGGCTCTGTCTATGGCCCGATTTGAATAAGTTTTTTATTAGGTAAATGATATCTTTTTGGTGGTTATTAACTTATTACCTATGTTTGAAGATCATCGTTTCACAGAATGTAAAGACATTGAACATTTCGAGATTCTTCTATTTAAGGCCACTTAGTGATGTCACTTCAAAATGGCAGTTCAAAATGAACTGTAGTAAATACTGCTTAAATATTTTATATGAGTACATTTCACTTAAGCACTTCTTCAACGTTTACAGTTTGCTGTATGTAACAAATAGACACAAACTACTCTCGTGTAAACTAGCCTTTACCCTGTGATTATTATATATTATAAAATTATAAAATGAAGGCGTTTTAACGAACTGATCTTATCAAGTTTAATATTTTGTTTATATTATTAAACTGTTAAGTTAAATTATAGCAAGGTAGGTTTATTAAGATGGCTGTTGAAAGAAATCTTAAATTTATAAGTTTTGTTCTAACAACGGGGCATTTTTTTTCAGAAAGTTTCTTAATGTGTATTACATATAAAGTTAATGTATTTATATTTAGACATAGACATATATATATATATTCAGACAAATCGTGCCAATAACAATAATACCAGTAATCTTTAGTTTAGGTCTAAGAACTTTTGATCACGCAATGCTTCTATTATTTTGCAATAACTATGAACTTGGACTTTAACTTTAAAAAGTCACGGATTTTCAAACTACATTGACTCTAATATCATAGTAAAACTTGGCTCAAATTTCTAGTAAACGGACTAATACCATCTAATTACCTATTCACTTATATGTAGGTATACATATACTACCACCTACTACTATAATACCACCTTTTAACTAATATAATAAAGAAACTTTCACTCTTAACCCGCTTGAACAATTAGTGATGAAATTTGATATGCAGATAAATTGAGATTCGGGAATAAATAGACAAATAATACTTTTTATGCAGGACGGGTTTTAATGGGGGTGAAAGTTACTATGACAATGTTTATTTTAGTTTACATTTTAGTGCTAGAATATCTACAACTTCTATATAACAATGGCAGTGCGATAATTAATACTCAGCGTAAGATAATCATAGCAAATATCCCTTACGGCGATTACCTGACGAGTCTACGCCAAAGTATAAATACAGACAAGTAGTCACACTTCGGCCCTTTAGCAGCGCGCAATACGTATTCAAGGTCGAGGCGCAGACAGTGCGATCCGTACTGGGGCATTCTTACGCATTCGTAAAACTACGTAAACAACGTAGTGCGTTCGTTCCCGGTGCGCACACATACCTACAAGCCGCGCGATGTACCTTTTGTACAAAGAAAAATTACTGCTAAATATTATGGTATTATACTGTGTCTACGCCGACAAAGATGCGGGCAAAAGCTAGTGAAAGATAATTGAATAGTTACTTATCATTCCAACTTTCAGAAAAATCACAACACAAATCGTAATCTAATTCAATCACCGCACAAAGTAAACTTTAAGAAGAAAGGCGATATCAAAGGAAAGCAGCGTCGTGACAGTTTCCACGACATATCGGGGTCGCCCATTGTTGGCGTTGTCTGCACTAATTGTATACGGTGCAGCAAATTGGCGCTAACTCTGACGTGAATAGGTTTGAAAATTTATGTGAATTTTGTTACGTTTTTTGGAGTCGGTGACGTTCAATCACTAAATATCTATCCAAATTACTATTGTAAATGGTCTGTTAACTTTTCACGCTTAAAACACTGAACCATTAAGATAAAATTGGGATAGTTTGAATTTGAAACACTGGAAGAGACATAATACCATAAGGTTGTGGAAGTGGAAGTTCATACCAGAAGTAAGTGGAAGTTCATACCAGAAGTAAGTGGAAGTTTATATGGGAAATCAATTATTTCTCAAGTAAGCAGCACCGGATTTCCGCCAAGGCCTACAAGGCCCTAGCCTAGGAGCCCGGCCAGCCTAGAGGGGCCCCAGCGGTGGACCCTTCGTATAAGCCCCAAAGCATGGCTTGCCTTCTCAATACCAAGTGCCTAGGGGCCCTGGATTACTATATACCGGCCTGCAAGTGAGATATATAAAACTGGAATCCAAAATCGAATCACGTTGATTGTTTATCCGATTGGCTCAAAATTATCACTTAATTTAAGTTCCCATCAGATCGTTAGCGCTATGACATGGGGTACGGTACTTCAAGAAACGAGTAAACAGGGCTCTCAATGATCGGCAACGTATAAGTAACATCTTTGGTGCTGCAGATCATAGATGGCTGCTTTCCATCAAGCAGTCCATCTGCTCGTTCACCACTTATTACATTAAAAAAAGCGTTTCCGAATACGTTAATCGCTTTGATAACTACAAGTACCTACTTACTTACTTAGTTAATTACATAGGTAAGGTACCTACTTACACGTTGTTATTATGATGCAGTGAAATTGTACGAATATCCGTCCGTCCGTCTGAAATCTTAAATTACGACGTTATTATAATAAAACTAGGCCAATCTTGGTTTTAGTCCTTTTAAATAAACCCACATCATACGAAGAAAAATAAGTCTTATAATCCAGCGCGTTATTTCATAGCAGTTTTTTTATCGATGTTGCTAATGAACAATATGGGTGATTGAAGTACAAGGTTCGAGTAATGGTTTTTAATTAACTTTGAAACAATGAAATTAATTACTAACTGCTATTTTATAACGCAGTTACCCAATATTACATGTCAGCCTATGGACGTGCAGACAGTTATTGATTGCAGTTTTTTATATATATTTTGATAAAGTTTTGTTGCAAGATTTGAAATTTATAAGACAGAACCAAGTAAAATACGAGTATAAAGACATTTTTTTTTTTAATATGTGCATTACTTAAATGTATAATTGATATTCGGGTTATGCATGAGGTTTGATTGAAGTACGATAAAGACCTAGTCTAGTCTAATTCTACTACCTAATATTAAATACGAAAGGTAGTGAAAATGTTTCGATGTGTTAACTAAATAACACGGTAACAATTAATATGAAAATTGACATACAAGTAGACCAAGGCCTGGATTGAAACATAGGATTCTTTATATCCCGGCTAGGAATTCCATCGGGACAATAATGTGAATAACGCGGGTGAAGTCGCGGGATGGCGCTAGTAGGTTATAAACTTACTGAAACCCCTTAGGTTGCAACTGAATTCATAATCCGTTCTCTTTTATTAAATTTAAGATCACTATACCACACACAGTAAGGCATCCTATCCTTGCGGTTTAGATCACATTGTGTCGTTCTTCAGAACGAATTTATTGCTATAGCTTCGACTTTATCCTCAGCAAATGTAATTCTAAATTTATGGTATGTTATCACAATAACTACCCCTTAGGATTCTAGGTATGAAGCGTTAGCGGTTGATCGACCAAGGCCCTTCGCGATAAATAACTGAGCTAATGACTGCTACCCGGCGAGCTATCGATCCTGAGGAACAAGATTTATATTCGCTTATGATAGTAAATTATGTTGCTACCTTGCAGTGGGTGTTAGATGGCTAACTGGCTGGAGTTCGCTTTTTACACCAATCATCGAGGCTGATACTTAAATTACACTGTTCACGCGACTTTGCAGTTATCGATATAGAATTGTAGATTGATCTAATCCTTCTGTTCTACCAAATGTTAGCGTACAGTGCAAGCCAAAATGACATCATCATGTTCTTGGTGGATTTGAGTCTACGTAAGTTCCGTGAGTTGCTTTGTCGTCTAAATTAAAGGCAAACGTAAGTGCTTAGAGATAGATAGATTGCAACGATCAGGAGCCTTCTGAATACCTACTTTCCTGAGAGATAATTTAGAGACATTAGAGTACTACGTAACAATTTTTTCTCTGTCTTCCAAAAATTATCTGTAAAGTTAGGTTATTTTCTTCCATAATAATTGCCTTTGTCAAGTATTGCATAATGGCAGAAAGGAAGGAGCTCTTGTCTCAGTACTCATTCAAAAATGTTGATTGACTGGACTATTTTTAATCGATTTGTAAACGTGTGCAATCTGTTTTTATGTTGGAATATTAATTCTCAAATTACGGCTTACACTCAAGTCTACTCTTTGGTCTATTAAGTCATGAGTACACATTACTATGTACGTAAAATGTAGACACAAATATGCCAGTGTCTCATAAATTTACATGTTATAATTATATAACGCAGTTTACAACTCGGGAAAACTGGGTTACATTCGAAACAATGAGTTTATACGCACAGACGCGTAAATTTCTCTTAGCTTTATATAATTATATAGTGTTCGTTGTCTGGCCGAAATACTTGACATGCATCGTTAGAGCAATAAAACTTTAATTAAATTCTTCACAGGGAAGTTACCGACCCTTTGTAGTAATCATAAAGCTATTTGGAAATAATCCCAGAAGCAGTCAAAAGATGAATTAATTGCAATAATTATAAATGATTTTATCATAGCATACTTATAAATTATATTAATTAAGTAAGCATTCTTATATAATTAAATATAAACTCATTCAAGTAACTATAATATGTAGTCGGAAAATGCTCCAACAATCTCAATAAAAATTTTATTTAGGCTAAATGTGCTATCCTCCAAAGAGTGATAACTGTCCCCTCGCCGTGACCACATCCAATAGAAATCAAAATTCGAGCCAGAATGAATTTATTCCAAAATTTATGAATTCTTCTACAGGCAATTAAATATTAGGACATTCGAACAAACGATCCTTAACAATCGCCAATCAGTCGCACGGTTCAAACTTAGAATAAGCTGTTATTCCGTTTACTCGGAAAGGTTAAGCGGTGTCAGTAATTTGTTTCACACTTGTCGGTGAGACCGACCACCGGTCGTGGCTCATAAGTTACGTCATTCGTCGAAATGCCAAGGAAACGGTTAATCTAACAATCACAAACAAGAGCTTCGGTTCGGGATTCAGCGAATGTATCTAATAGGAAGAAAACACGCAACACCGGATAACGAGCATGGAAGGTATCAAAGAGGTAAAGGTCCGGCTAAATCGCACCGTGTTAGGGAAGAGAACAAGAAATATTTCAAATAAAAGGGAAAAAAGTTAAGTGAAAACCATAGAAAATAGGTATTATGGTTATATGGACAGACACGATGTGTTTTTTTAACGCACCTTGGGCAAAAATGTGAACAAAGAGAGAGAAAATAGTACATTGTGTATCTAGGGCGGTAAGTAAGGAATTACAAACGAGTCTTTGTTATAAGCCCGAGGTGAAACCGAGGGCTTTAAGAACACGAGTTTGTAATTCCTTTACCGCCCGTGGCACACACGATGTTTTTCATTACACTTGTGAGGAAATCTTAACAATATAACCTTACTAATCGTCCCAGTATGACAAGAAAATATTAAAACCGAAAGTGACATTAGTGACATATGTCCATAGATAATGCGAATGTCAAGTCACGTTCGTAAACCATAGCGGTAAAGACCTAAAACAGCCATTTTAGTTGATTTTATATTTGCAAAATACTGAAATACACTATTTAAACATTTAATTAATGTTACCGAAATATGTGTTTACATGTATTTGCTATAACAGTTCTCTTTAAATAAATATTTCAGTGATAAAAGTTAAAAAAGTAAGTTGGCATTTCCTTTGAACACGACAAATAAGAGTAAAACAAAACCATCGTTTCAAATTTAAAAAGAAAACCATTACGACCTAGGGCGTAATAGGTCATTTACGGCCCGCAGAACCTACGTGTAATGACGCCATTTTCGAGCAAGTGTGATGAAAAAGGTTTTAATGTAACAAAAATGGTGGAGTGTCCTAAATCTAAAATAATTGGCATAGAAATCAACGAAATGGCATCCAATCCACTAATCCACTGACTAAAGCAGCGTAAGTGTATACGAGGTGCAAATTGGTCCGTACGTGTCTCTGCCTATTAAACTCTTTGTTTGGTTAACTCATAAACTCGCGAACTTTTTTCTATAGAAACGTCTCAATCCCGTAGCTTATATTTTGGTCCCAATAAAACCGGTTTGTTTTAAACTAGATAATTACTGCCGTAAGGCAAATAGCTTTTATTAACAAGGATACCAGCACCAACGTGTATTTGACCAGAGCTGAACGTTATCTCTCATAGAACACGGAATTGGCGTTTTGTATCTATCTAGAAAATGGTTAGGGCGGCGCGTATGCTGTATGAGATCGAAGGCACTAAATGTACGAGGATTACAAGCGCGATGTTAGCTTAAGTACTTACTACGGAACCATGGAAAGATTTATTAGGATAGCACTTAATCGCTGCTTTTTTATATTTGCGAATTACCTTACATTACAAATATCTAACTAAATTTAATAACGTAAGATTCCACGATTTCTTTACTAACGCCAAATTTATTTCCACTTTATTTGATCCCTCTATATGCAAAACTGGCGATCCAGGATACGTATTGGTCTCCCCTCTCCCATCAGTATTTTCACTAAAATCCCTTGAAATATTATATAACAGCAATGTAATCATCAGAACTCGGAATAGGTAGTGCCTATTTACCTAAACTTCGCGGGAGGACGTAACTAAGAGTGGTTACAACCACCAAAAATAATTATTTATTTTTATTGAACGCGAGATTTCCTGGGATTAATAAGAATACATAATGTACATAAATTCACTCTCGGGGTTAAATTATTAATGAAATACAAGATATATTGAGAACTCAAAAATCGACTTCATACAAAATTTCTGCATTAGATAATTGTATTTCATTAATAATATAACCCTGAGCGTGAATTTATATGGATAGTGTATTATTATTAAACCAGGGAAATCCCGGGTTCAATAAAATAATTAATTATTTTTGGTGGTTGTAACCACTCTTAGTTACGTCCTCCCGCGAAGTTTAGGTAAATAGGCACTACCTATTCCGAGCTCTGGTAATCATATATCGATTATGTGCCTTTATCGCGTGAATACCAACACTGATCATCCCTCGCTTATATACAGACACAAATTTTGTACATCTATTTGTAACTTAATAAACTTGTTCCAAACGTGTTATAACCACGTTACATTTTTATTCTTGACAAAGGCTTGCGCAAATCTCGCTCTAGTGAGATAAAGTCTCATCTTAGTACGGGCGTCGTAGTGTGTTAGGTTTTTATTCCACTAAGGGTAGGAAATGCGCGCACGCAGTATTGTGCATCTTACTGTTTATGACCGACGCACGCTTAGGGGGGCGTGGCGCTTCCACCCGCACAGGTGGGCATTCGACTTCAATTGTAATTTGATCATTTATATCATAAAAGGACTAATACCATTCCAATTAAAACTCACCAGATGTCGCTTAAGCTGAAGGGACATCCAAAGCTGACTAACTAACAACATTTAAATTATTGGAATATAAACCGTGTTGTTAATCTAATAAAGTTGATTGTTAATTTATTTTTTTAAACGTAATTAGTGTGTTTTAGTTGACAGCCGACGATAGTGTCTTCCAAATTTATCTTGCAAATTAATCTGACAAATCTTTATTTTTTATTGGACTTTTTTCTATGCTAACAGTCTCATTCTCAGAAGCGCCGGGCAGGTGCCAAAACAACTCTGGTAACCCTCATTTCATTCATTCATTCGCATGACTTAAAGACAAATTAGTTAAACTTGTAATATATTCAAACCATTTGGCTGTATACTAGTACTGTTCTATAACAGTAAATAAATTAAGCGCTTACTATTTTCATCTCTAAATTAACATACCCTTTCTAAGATAAAAGATTCATTTTGTAAGAATTATTGTTGTTTTAGGTTGGGCGTAGTTCACATTAACATTTCACATAAGCCTTAATAAATCTGTAAATAATTCGAATTGGATGTAGCCTAAATCATGAGGTAGAGACCTTTTTTAACGTAGCAAATAATACATTCCTAAACTGCTATTCGAACAAAGTATCCCTATATTGTTATACAGAAATATATACAGACTCAGTACCTACTTATAATAGTTGTGTAAGTATAATAACAAAAGAAATGCAAACACATTGAACAGCAAAGCGCAGCAAACATCTATTGGATGCTCACCACACATCTCGCAAACAGGCCGGAGTTTATTACACGTTGCCCACTTAAACGTGATATTACACGTTCCTAATACGGGACTGCGTTTGTAAGTCGGGGCCTATATTATTAAATAGACCATATCTTGCAATCTGTCGGCTCTGAATGGATAATAACGCAAGCAAGCGGCTCGTCTATTGCGTATAGGAACCTCACTCCCGCCCCTGCCGGCCAACAAGGAATTGTACCTACCACTTAACTCTAATTGCCAGCATGTTTTTGCAATTCGCCTGAATTTACCCTTTAATAGGCCCGTTAAAGCTCGATTCCTGTTGCCTCCTCGGTACGGATGAATAAAAACTGTTTATTATTGCCGCCCCTTAGCATTAGGTTTTATGGAAATAAGCGTTTCAGTTTACATTTATTTTGCCGTCTAACGTTTTGCTTTATTTAGTATACTAACATGGATGTTGGAACTTGTAAGGGCCAGTCGGAGTAATGAACCATTTGATTCAATGGATGCTGCCTTCTTGGTAAAAGTAACGAGGCTCGGACGGTGCTTGCAATCATAAATGAATTTTATATCTTAAAGTAGGCAATTTGAAATTACGAGAGGAGAGATTTAATTAAGAAACCATGATTCTTTGGTTAGATCATAGGATGCACTAATTGAAAAGCGGCAGCCGGTTTTTTTAATTCCTTTCGATTTCCTATAAATTGGTTTGAAAAAAGAATCGAAAGTATATCGATTCAATTTGAATAAGTCAGCATAACTTATCATAGATAAATCGAACTACGTATCGATAATATCGATATAATATTGCCGCCTACGCGAGCGCGACTAAATTGCTAAACACACGCGAATCGAGCTCAGTATTTTTTATCCGGCTTTCATCGTTCATTCATAACATCGGTATCGTGTTGCATTTGTTTATTTTCTGTCTGTAGCAATTTATCGTTAGACCATGTGTTCCTTATTTCACGCGATTTTGAACGAAGTTTATCAAACTATATGAAGTCGTTAATTAGGTTATAATATGTAATTCATTATTAAAAATAGCTTTCCCGAATTGATAAGTTCTTTACAACAACTAAACATGTCATAATCGCTCATAGTAATGATGATCAGCATAGGTCTCATAACTTCCACAACGAACCGTCTTATGCCTTTTCCCTTCATCGACTTCCGTCGACCCTAACCCTAGTCAGCCTCTTTTGTGGGGGACCAACTAACACAGCGCCTTCCAGGACACGGATTGCTAAGATTTTCAGCTATCAACATATATCGATATGTTACGCAAAACGCTCTAAATTGTTATATGTTTTTTTTTCTTACCTAATATTTAACGTACCCCTATGTCACAATCATTTTAAAAATTTATTTTTGACGGTAATTTTCTATCGTCAACTATTAAAGTTTAAATTGTTGTTTTGACACAGTTTTTACTGAACTAAGTTTAGCACTAAGATTGCAATTGCAAAATGTTTAACGAACCCAAACCGAGACGAATTTTTCAATTTACAAGAACATAAAATAAATACGCTTTCTTAGCGAAATACGTGAAGTTTACATGAGTTTTTTTAGAAATAAAAGGAAACGATTAACAAATTAAAGTACGACGAAGTAATGTTTGAAGACAAATTAATAATGGCTGGGTAATGACAGTCACGCTAGGTGCAATTAATTTTTTTTTAGTCATCACGTTACGATTTACATGCCGCATTTTTGCACACAAAAAGTTCTATTTGAATTTGTTAGCACTTTAAAATATCTTTACATATTTTTACTAGCTGTGTGAATATAACCTGGTTTTTAATAACCATGGCGTACTTATAATAATATTTAAATTTGGTTTACGTTTTCGTTCCGCAATTCGACGTCTGATATTTGCAACGTATGCTATTTTGCATGATTTATATGTATTTAAACGCTTCATTGCATACAATAATTCAAGGCGCAAAGGAGTACAAGGTGACGAAAAAAAGGCGAACTCGTTATTTCATTAAAACATTTTGATTATTCATGAAACTATTATTTTTAATTTAGCAACTGTAGAATACATGCAGCATTGGTCAAAACGTTCCTACCCCGAAGAAATCGAGGAAAAGCGCTAAGAGAAAAATAACAGACTGTAGAATTCGTATTACTCACTACAAATTATATGTACTATTCGAAATCATTACCGAGAAGTGCATTTCTAAAAAACTTTGTACAACATTTTGTATGAACACGTTAGCTGTCACAAAATTCGTTAATTTTCCTATTTTGTTACTAAGTAAGGTTATGAATGATCAAAAATATTAGTAGCAAAATAGGGATCAATTAAGGATTCGTTAATTGATGTCCACAGTTTTTTAAAAATGCACAGATAACAAATTTGAATGTCAAAGCACTTACAGTATTATTTACAGATTTAACCGATTATAGCTATTTAGAACTATTTCTAAGGTCTCAAATTCAATCCTACAATTTAAGTAGGTATAAGATATTAAATAGAAATTAGATTTGATGAAATTTAATTATAACAATGCGTGAGCTTAACAAAATGAGGCAATAAATATAGCAAGATGGTCCAAATGTAGAGTTGCGACCCAAGTGTAAAGTTACAGGCGTATCCTAACTAAGTATATAATGCGATGCAATGTAAATGTCAGTCGATGAAAGGCCCCGTGCATGCATTGGGTAGATTCCACCCTCTTAGCTATTTCTGTTAACCAAAGATCAATTCACTGCATTATATAAAATCTCGACGTTTTGGATGTGCTGTAACGTCCATGGTCGCGAAGGCACCCAAAAAATGCCGAACTTTAAATCTATGGTTGCATAAGTTATACGACTACATCATTATTTACGTCATGTGGAGTGGGCTGCATGCGTGTTTGTTACTTAATGGTATAATGGCGGTACTGAAAAACCTATAAGCCGCAGCGGAATTCAGAGTCGGTTTTTACTCAAGAGAAAAAAGCCTGCATCTCTCTGTACCATAGAAAAAGAGATTAGAGTCCTGTATGTCACCCATAAGCATGATTCGGGAATATGATGAGTTGATAACGTGATAGTAGAGTGAGGGAGCAAAAATAGCAATAAAGTACATAGCAGGTAACAAGATGAAAATAACATTAGTTTGAAAAATAAATCAAAATGCGTATGTCGAGTACCGCTTGCCTTTGCGCCGGCGCCATCACAGTGCGCGCACTTGTAATTAACTTTAACGATTCATTGTAAAGGACTATCGCCACCATTTTGATTTATCTATAAAACAGCCATAAAACATACCCTTTTGTTCGCTAAGGTCAAGGCAATCGAACGCTTGAAATATATCGAAGCGAGCCATAAAAAATACCTACATTCCAACCTCAACAATAGTTTATTAGAATCACGTTTAATGTTATATCGGAACATGTCCAGCAGATGGACATAAACCATTCACGGGACACGATACAGCCGTCATAATAATGATCGAAACTGCTTCCTCTAAACATTAACAACCAACCCGGTCTCATTTCAAATAAAATAATACCACAAATGATCTCTTTATGCTTATTCTCACAGGCTTTACAGCGTCGCGGGCTTATAAATATTAATGAACAAATACGGGACGCGCTTACACGCTACCCGGCTATGGGATTCATAATCTTTGACAATAAACAGACCCTATAGTAGGAGATAATTTTTCGTAACATCACCTCCGCGAGGCTATATCTGAGATTGGATCTAAAGGTGATCACATGAATTCTTGTGCACACCGCGCAGCCTTGTAGATGGTATCTAAACATCTTAAATTATTGTCCCGAGAGCTACCCGGTTCATCTGGGCTAGCAAATAGCCTGGTGGATGAGGCACTTGAGATAAGTGCGAATAAAGTACGGGCCCGGCCCTAATTATGTGCGTCGTAAGCCCTTTTCAACCCAATCAAGGAAACATTATTTTATCGTTGATGAGAAAACAGTTTCGCTATTTATGTTGCCTTAGATGTTACTTACGATAGCTTTAGAAGATAGCTGAGAGAAAAACTGGAAGGCGGAAATTTATACAGGACACCGCATTTCTGGGAGGAAAAACGCTACAACTAAATATGTATGAATTACATATTATTATCTATTGTTCCTTTGAATTGCACGCAGGTAATAAACACACAAAAATATTCGCAAAGCGTGATGAAAACATACCGTGATAAATTAACATTTACTTACTCGCTACACGCAACAGCAATCTCCGTAAAAGTGCCACGGAAATATGAAATAACTTACGTCGATTCCGTTAAAGACATCGAAAATAATGACATTACGTTACGTATGCGAAAAGGTCATATCCACGTGAAACGAGTTGCTTGTAGCACTTGGTTTTATTATAGCACGTTGAAAGCACGACGTACTAATGCTCGGTAAGGTCAAATTACTAGCCATGCACACTTAGATCGCCAGTGTTCAAATTGCTTTGAACAAAAAAGATATGGTGGGATTGCAAGTGTTTCCAATTGGCAAAGCCGCAGCCTATTACACTGAAATACGAAATAGGTGAGCTTTGCTGTTTAACTGATTTCAAAAGACTTGGTTTATGCGCGGAGATACGCGTAGCACTGTGTTAGTGATTTGGTTTTGTTTTGGCCGTACTTTGTTGCGGACAGTTGGAGGGTAAAGTGTTACTTGCCAGCTAAATGAGAAAGGCAGTAGGATTCTTACCGTGTTTAGCAACGGCGCTCAAAAACGATTTCAAGAATAATTTGACGAAAAGTAAGTACCTATGTCAAATTAAATAAGGTATCCTTGTAATTAAATTATTTTTAAGTAAATTATATCCCGTATATTACTTAATTTTCCATCCTGAGATTTTGCAACCCTTCGCAGCGTACGTGGTCGCGGATAGACCCAACCGCGAACGCTGTAAACGAAACGTTAGTATTACGAAACGTTATTAATATACGCGATTCGGAATCCGTTTAAATTGTTATATTACAATGGCTGAAAATCGCAAAAACAGAAGACAATATTTTGAGTAGGTATAAGTGTTGGCTATGAAATATACCTCAATCTTTCCTTAATTAAGTAGACGAGAAAACTTAAGGGATGCAGTCACCTTTGTCCATGCAGTAGTAGAGGAGCTTCAGGAGCTGCCTACACGCTACTCAGCTTTGAGTGGCATGTTTACTCGCATCTTGACGAACCTCATGTCATAGCACAACATTACAGACACACGGTGGAATTATTTCCATAACTAAAAAGTTATTTAAAAAATAAAGTGGCATAAATGTGAAAAATATGTCATTCGTTAAAAAAGCTCCTCGGGCTATTCCGCATTGTATGTATAGGTAATAATTATTTATTATCCATAAATCCACGAACATAGATTCCTCGAAACAGCACAATATATAGAGTATTATGCACTGTCGCTAATAACACTGATACAATTGCATTTAAAACCGGTTCAATTATAAAAAATTAACAAGCTCAAACAAGCGTAGCATTTGTTGTATCTAAATTGGATAATTATTCACAAATCATACGAATAATTATTCAATTTATTTGATTATTGTAACAACGCGGCCGGTGCAAGCGCTCCGGGCGTTTGCATTATTCCTACTTCGAAACAAAATGGTAATATGTGTGATGAAGATTCGCTTACGCTTACTACGTTTAAATGTATACGTATCTTTCTAGCTTAATGTCAAAAATAGCTTAAGTCACCCGTACTTTTGTAAAGGCTTGGGCCCTTTAGAATTAATACAGTTATTGTCGGTTGCAAGCAATAGGGAACGATTTACTAAATATCGCTTCGGTTCCAGCGGTGAAGCCGCTGGATTTACGATCTTCTCGAAGCTAATAAACTTGGAATATTATGACTTTAAAGTTTAAATTACCATCTTATTTTAACGTAACTCAATTTGCGCTTCGCTTTGCTTCACCCACATAAACATAGGTTAGTTATGTTTTCATCATAATAAAATAAAATCTTCTAATACCTCCTCTAATTTGTTTTACGCATCTCAATATACATTAAGTACAAGTCCATAAAGTGTTATCTAATATTAATTTCACACATTAAAGGTTATTCATCCATACACGCATTTCTAAATAAATTGGCTCTAGCGTTGAATACATCTATGGGTAAGCATCTAAAAGACTCCCCACTCCCACAAGACTAAAATAAACTTCAAAAACAGCAATAACATTTTGTTTAACAAAAAGCTTGAAAGTGCTTGTGCACTACAGCACACAGTTGTTTGTGCATCAGTAGCCTGAGGAACAAAATCCACCTTTGCACATTTTAAGGTCTAAAACTTACGATATATTTAGACACAAATTTCATGAGAAAGACAACAAATACTTGTCGGAGTTCATCAATTATTCATTTCTGTGATTCGTGTGATGTATATACTAGGTATAAGTAGCGTCATTCTTTTATTTCAGTTATGCACAAGGACTACCAAGCACAGGATTATTTGCAGTTTTAATTTTTATTTTTTTTAATATCGTACCCTTTGAAACTATTTTTTATATTTATTTATTTATTTATTAAAACATAGGGTTAACATACATTTAGGAACGGTGTCCCACAAAACCTTTAATAAGGTTTGTCTGTGGGATCATGAGTCTCTATATAAACTAAGTAATTAGTATATTAAGTTAATGTGCTTAAATAGTGTTTTTTTAACAGTCTTTTAAATCGCTTTTTGTTTGGCTCACGTCTAATATATATTTAAATAGAACAGAGCTCACTGATGAATAAATCACACTTTTTGTGCTATCTTTAAGAAAAAACCAACAAACTCCATCCCTAATCACTGAATTACACATTGAATTTACATACGTTTATTTCAGGCAAACAATAACTGTCAGTCTACTAATTTTTTTTTTCGCGTTCGAACGCGATAGTAAATAGTACACTACCTACTAGTTGCCTAGTAAAATAATTAATCAAGATTTTTTTTTCTCGTAATTTTGCATTAGGATTTTGCTTGCTTTTACAAAATAACCTAAAATTTAGTTCTTCGTCCGTATATTCCACAAATAAAAAAATATATTTTTGTGCACCCAGTACGGGAACCATTGTGCAGTGGCGTGGGCGCGGCCCCGCGGCGAACTATCTCGGTGAACAAATTATAATTTCAAAATCCCCGTCGATTTATGTGAACACTCATCTGAATAAACTGCTGCTCCATTTTGCATTTTGGCTAGTACTTTTGTTTCTCGAGCATTTTACAGACAAAAAGAGTCTGATTTACTCGGTTTTGACCCTGTGTCCATTGCAACGCTCAATACCCAAACTACAGTTAACCGAGTAATTTAGAATAGATTTTTAAATAGACACTGTAAATTGTCTATTGCGCGCCTATTGTACTCGTATGTGATTATTGCTTTATGGTTTTAGTCTGTCACCATTTATAAAAAAATCGGCCAAGTGCGAGTCGGAATCGCACTTCAGACAAAAACTCCAAAATCACCTTTATTGTATGAGGACCCCTTTAAAATTTTAACTTTATTTTATACTAGCATTTTCCCGCGGCTTCGCCCGCGTTGTTCCCGTTATCGTCCCAAAGGAACTCTTTACCGGGATATAATGTATCCTATGTTTCAATCCAGGACTTGGTCTACTTGCATGCCAAATTTCAGCTTGATCCATCCAGTTGTTACCCCGTTATAAGGTAACAAACATCCAAACATCTTCACAAACTTTCGCATTTATAATATTAGTGGGATGGGATTTATTATTTGTTGTTATAGCGGCGTAATAGAAATACACATTCTGTGAAGATTTCAAGTCTGTACCTACCATTCATATAATTGAACACTTTTAAGGACGTTCAAAAGATCAGGTCAAATGACTATATTGTCGTCGCATTGTCGAACCTTCGTAAAACTTTCTTAATACTCGTAGAGCTCGAGTCTCAAAGTGACTTCTTCTAACTTCTAGTTGTAAGGTTTTTGATAAAATCATCAATGATTCCGAAAATGAATCTTATGATTGCTAATTCCTCACGAGACTCTCGCAATGAATGACTTTACTATCGAGAGTTTAAGCATCGTAGAACATTGGTAACCGCATTGCTTATTGGAAAAAGTCGAAACAAGGCGCCAGTTGCAATTTAGGTCGAGATTTAAAACCAAGGTGAAAAGTGTGCCTGTAGTTCGCTTGGTAGCTTGTGGTAAACTAGGATAAAAATATTGTAGAAGAAACTAATGAGGAAACATGTCGTTTCAGTTCGAGTCAAGAGTACAGTCGTTTTAATTTCATGTATAATTGACATACGAGTAGGTTCTTTACTCAGGCACCGACTTCTCATCAGTACCAAACAGCACTACAATAGCAAGTATAAAGACGAACAAGTAATCACACAGACGCGCGATAGCACGTCTGTGTGAGTGCGACCCATACTGGAGCATTTTTACGCATTCTTATTTATTTGCTTGTAGTGCGTTCGTACACGGCGCGCACACATTCAAGCGCGCGATGTAACTTTTGTAGGAAGAAAAATTACTGTACTGTGATACTAGGGTATTTGACATCAATCACAATATAGTATAATACACAACTAGGGTGGTAATACAAAGAAAGGCCGAGATCGCAGAAGTTTGCGGCCCGAGCTGCAAGCGAGGGACGTAAATATGCGATCGAGGGCTTTCTTTATTACCTCCCGTGTTGTGTACATCATTTTATGTCTACACTTGGCCAGAAAGCGGCTTTTTCCGTACGCGTAGCGTGCGGAAAAAGCCACTTTATGGCCAGGTGTGGCATAAATTAATTAACGCTAACCATCAAGTTACGTTTCAGAACTGCTCGGATAAAGTCAATTATCTACACTAATTTTCGTGCCAACAATGATTTTAAAATGACCATGACTAAAAATAAGGCACCATGTGAAGCATGACGTCACAAGCCAGGATTTCATTCCAAAATTGAATACTTAAGGCGAGGTGAGACCAGAATCGGGCACGGAAGCCTAGTTTCCAAATCATTTTTAGAGCACTTATTTGACTCTTAGGTCACTGTAAAACATATATAATAATATTCAGAACTGTATCTAGGGCTTCCTCTCACTTAGAACACGATAGCGAACACTTCGCTCGATAGAATAGTAGCGCGAAAACACTATAAAATAAAGTATTTTTTTCATTTTTTTTCATTTTGTTCATCACCAGTTACCTTTTCTGACAAAATTAATACCTGACAATCATGATTTCACAGTCATGCAGGGCATCCTCTCATGTTTGGGTTGATAACGTATACTTTTATGTTAGAAATCGAAGATAATCTGCAATAATCTGCATTCCGCCCGACCCTAGTTTGTATGTGAAATGCGAGCCAGGTCCTACCGCGCCTTAACTCGGCTTTTTGACACCTTGAACTGAGCTTTATGAATCATAAAAAGATGCTGAGTTGATCCGTCACCAAGTAACCTAGTTTGGAACTGCTATATGCATTACACACATTTACATATATATACTTGAACTTGAAGCGCGAAGTACGATTCCTTAGGTAAGTGAACAACGTCGTCTTTTGGACAGTACACAGAAGAATTCTTGGGTAACCACTAGTATTATTTAAAGATTTTAAAGAATACATTATTAGTAGGTACGATTTATATGATCTTATGCCCAATGGCATCACTAAAATTGACTTGTGGTGATTGAAATTGTAGAAATAGGCATTTTTTTAAGTAAAGGCATCGAAATATAATGTAGGTATAGAACGATAAGGCCTAACAAAACTGGCGTTTAAGTTACGTGACTGAAACTGAAGTTTCAATAGACGATATTTTCGGATAGGTGGCATATCGTTTAAAAGACAAATATCTGTGATTAGTTACAAACCTACAGATGTGTGAAATTCATTTTTTCACGTTTTGGTTTTTTCTTCAGCACGAAGCAAGGACCATTAAAACAAGAGGACTGTCATTCTCCATACAAAAAGCTCTTCCCCGATATTACAACGCTATCTATGTATTGGCTTGGTATAAGAATTATATTATTTACAATTATTCAACTTTGCAAGCGTGACACAGTATTTAAATGTTAGTATTTATTTATTATTAGCTGTTTACGAACTAATTGTTACTGTACTTACTATGTTTCTTCGTTCAATTATAACATCGTTAAATGTTCAGTTTTTTAGCGTCATCTAGTTTTTGCCTGGATATCCCCTTGCGGTCAGGGTACGATCTAAAGTATGAAGAATGATATTCCTCTTGTTTTAATGGTCCTTGGCACGAAGTAAATACTAGCTCCACCTCCATTTAATTAACACGTAGTCCGTGGAGCCGATTTTGAGCGTGAGTTAAGCTTCCATACTTATTATATTTCGATGAATAAAGGCAAATTAATCAGGAGTAATGAGAGTAGTATTAAATACTTTCAATTTGATATCCTACGCACTTTACTCTTTAACAAGTTAGAAATACGGTGTTCCACTACTCATTACCATTCACCACACGTTAGAACCACGATAATTATTTACTTATCAAGTTAATTATAATCACCGCAATCTACACTGCCACAGCATTAAATGCAATGAGATATTTAGCTACGACCGATACGGGAAGCGTTAGCAACCTTTATATAATCGCCCATGTGCACAGCTTAAGACCTTCCATACGTCGATTTTAGAGTCCGAGCGAACTTTCGGCTTCGGTTTAGTTCCGAAAAAAAAACGGGTTACGGCTTAGTTTCGGTTTGGCTGCCATCCAGCCGAATCTATGGCCGAATCGGCTGGCGATCGGACAGTATTTATTTAAAAAAGCACAAATAATAAACATTTTTTTTAATAATAACTGATAATTATGGTATATTCATTATTAATTTATTACTTTAAATATCAGGGACTGAATGATTAATAAGACTGATAGATTATGATTGTAATTTTTTAGTCTTCCCACGAAAATATGACCTTACATATATGGAAGTTAATTACGGTTTCGGTTTTGGCCGACAGGTAGACCGAAGCTGAAATTCGGTTTCAGCCATAAAACTAGTTTCGGTCGGATACTAACTATTCGTTTTAGATAAAGAAGTCATCTGCAAACTTACCTCACTACCATGCGAAACTAAAAGAGCTTACAGTATACGTAATTATAGAAGAGAAAACAACGTTTTGTATTTGGAACAGCGCTTCTGTTAACCCTTCACAAAATGCCAGCAACTTACTCGCCTTCAGACACACAAGCACGGAAATCACGCAATACTTAGCTATATTTTAATGCAATGCTCTTAAGTAATAAGACATTCAGTACTGTATGAAATTCATACAGTATACTACGTTTTGTAAGGGAATCAGATCGACCCACATTAGCAAACATTTAGTTAATTAATCTTATCTATCATTAACTTGTTCAGATCGTATCGATCAGTTATATGGACGGCCGCTGAGATTTTAATTGAGGAATAAATTATTATTAAAACATGTATAATAGTGATGCAAATTGGAGTTTAATCACACGTAACGTAAATTGCTGGTCTCTATATCTATAATATCTTATTGGATAGTATCCTGAACATACGTTTAAAGTTAATAAATACACTTAAAACATTATATTAAAAGATCATAAGTTCACAAATTTGTTATAACGTGCGTCTAACCAGCTAGATAGCATATAAATATCAGATAAATTAAGTATATCTACTTAAGTGAATAACACGATCATAACCCTTATAAGTACGTAAATTAATATCGCTCCTATCACGGAAGCAATAAAGTCATAAATTCAATATAATAAGCACAGACGCTTAGATTCCGACACTGACTGTACGCAAAAAAACTTTATAGCGAACGCAGATAAAATCAACGAGGATTTCAGTCAGCCATTTCTAAACCACTCGCAAAAAAAAGAAAATGCCAACATTGGTGGCAACCCCTACTCCCAGGGCTCCATTAGCATCTATCAAATGATATCTCGACTATTTACTTACACAAACTCGTTTCTATTGCATTCGTTTGACGGAAATACAAGTCTTATTTCACTGGAAATATGGGCGCATTTGAAATCAAAGTAGTGAAGGATACAAGTTTTAGAAAGGAAAGAGTCGATCTGCTCACTAGCCTGGACATCGAACCTTGACACCCCTGTCAATGGTCCCGCATCTTATGGGCCAGATAAACCCGTCATCCAGCAGTAATGGCACTAAAAGCATTTGTGAATTGCAATCAAGTTTGTGAAATTCATATTTTATTTTGGATAGATTAACTGGATGGGATAAATTGTGAACTTTGTGAAGATAGTCTGGTTTATTAGTGTGAGAGCTTTAACGTCTTATCTAGAAAACTTTCGCTTCAGTTTAATAATTTTAAATGGAACAAAGCGAAGAAACCCTTGCCCCATATATCTGTACCACACATGGAGAGAGCGAGAGGATCCTTCAATTTATAACAAAAAATACATGATCATAGTTGGCTAGTATTACCGATATATATAAAACCTTGGAGTATTATAGTGTCGGTACCAAAACTAGTGCAAATCTTTTTAGATAATGTATCATTAGTTCACAATATCAGCATGTGGCATGGTGCAATGACTGGTTGTATAAATTATGACATGAGTTCTAATAAAAAACCAGTTGCACTTAGCACTAAAAGCTTGAGTACAGAATATTGCGTCAGAAATGTCAGAATTACCTAAGTATTCCAGTAATAAAGTTTCGCATCCTGTTGCACTTTAACAGCCGCAAATATATCCAGTAATTAAAAGGCTTCCTTGATTATAATATTAATTAGCTCTGTTACGTAAATATTGACCGGTAGTTTTGAATTTGTGCTTTCGTTGATTACACTTCTATAACTATGTGTATTTATTTTAATCCTGTACCTACACGATCCTTACATTTGAATTCGCAAAGTCGTGCGGGTTAAATTACAACCAAATGTTAAGTTAAATAAGTAAGTAATTAAATTGATAAAGACGTACTATTTGCAAGAAATAAATTTCCATGCAATCTAAACAAAATTACCATTAAATCTTAAATAATTTTTAGAAAAAAGAAATGCACTGATATCCGTCAGGCAATAGAGTTAAAAATAACCAGTGTAAGTAAACAGTTGTCGATAAACACAGTTTCAGCTCAAATAAATCCAAAACTTTGATGAAAAAAAACTAAAAACTTTTATATTGCAATAAAAACTAGAACAAAAAAAAGAAAACTCACGTCATGCGTAGTATCTCCCCTATGGAACTTCTCTTCTGTCTCCTTGACTCGTTCGGTGACGTTCCTGGTGAGGACCTTGCGGTCCTTGCTCTCGCGCACCTTGCCGTCAGGGTTGGCCACGATTCGGGAGGAGACCAGCACCTTCGCGTCTGCAGGGGCCAGCTCGTTGGAGAAGCCTGCCAATTCTGTGGAAGATCATCAATCGGTTATACAGCTTTTTGCCACCAAGATTTTGGTGTAACACATTGATGTACCGTCTGTAAGCTTCTGATGCTACGCCATGTCACGCGATAAATAAATGATAACGCATCCGTCACGTTCTAACAAATACTGTGTGAGAGTGACGGATGCTTTGTCACTTATTTATCGCGTGACAAAGCGTAGCATCATAAGCTTACTGATTATCCAGAGCTGTCCTAAGTAGCAAATAAGTTTCTATCGTCAAGAGGCAATCTTTTTACTGAAAACAGCTTTTATGTGGTCACTACTCAGTCATGAGGAAACAAGGAAGAACATTAAAAAATTGAGTGACCATTTTACTACTGTATAACTGTAACAAGATTAACCAACGACCTTATTAAGTTAGGATCGTAAGTGGCATCAAGCGTGCCACTTTCGTGCCACCGTTCGTAGTTAACGTCTGGAGAGACCTGTGTACAATAATAAACGTTGAATTGAAATGATAATGTTGATGATATTACCACCAGGCGATGAGCCAATGACACCATCCACGTGATCTCCAAGGGCCGCTTTTTCTTCTCCATTCTTATCCTCGGGTACCCGGTGCTGTAATCATTCAAAATGGTACCTGTTAATAAGGGGAATGCTTCTTAATTCGATTTTCTACCATATGGGGAAATATGATGGTTTAACCATGGTCTCTATGTTACTTAAAAAATATTATTCCTTATCATTTAAATAACGCAAAATATCCTAGGTAACTATTTTATTTAAAGTGTTTTAGGCCACCGCGGGCCATAGATGGCCTTTATCTCCCGGCGACGCTGCTACGCAAAGAGAAAATCTCACTTCCGGACTGCGGGAAGATGAAAAATTATGTGCACACCACGGGTGAATGCCCCAGATCGCACATTTAGGGCCACCCCGCGTATAGTTCAAGTGACAAGCACCTATGATCTGGAAAGTGCTTCATTTTACATTTGGTGAAGAATATACTTTTCCCTTTGTCCGTGTACCTGCACCTATACTTCCTTCCTAGTATAGGATAGTGTAGTCTGTTAGAGTCCTGTATAACAGAGTACAAAACACTGCTCTCAGTCTGCTGGTAGTTGGTCGTATGCGTGTCATCATTCACCGACGTGGATATCTTGGGCCCGGAGTCCTTCAGATTCCGGCCGTCCTCCAGCACCAACTCCCGTTTGACTATTACAGACTACAAAACTCGAACCTCAGTCTGCTGGTAGTTGATAGTGTGCGTGTCCTCATAAACCGACGTGAATATCTTGGGTCCGGAGTCCTTCAGGATCCGGCCGTCCTCCAGCACCAGCACCCGTTTGGCTATAAAAGTCTACAGAACACTAACCTCAGTCTGCTGGTAGTTGGTAGTGTGCGTGTCCTCATTGACGGACGTAGATATCTTGGGCCCGGAGTCCTTCAGGATCCGGCCATCTTCCAACACCAGCTCCCGTTTGACCCTCGTCGCGATCTGCCGCGTCGTCGTCACCTCGCTCTTCTTGCGAGTCACCCATTCTTCTGTAGACGGAAAATTCATTGTTACTTTTGTTAACAGTATATTGTTAATTTCATGTCATGACATACCGTACCGTAAACTCGGTTTTTTTTTTGGACAAGTCTACACAACTAGGGCCCTAACTATGATGAGCTCTCGTATAGACAGTTGCACACAATTTTTAACTATAGTTATATGATTCACACGACTAAAGCCTAAATTGGCGTGGCATGTACACATGGGGATACTTACTCCAAAGTTTGGAGCATTGGACCCCCTCAACTATGATCCAAACTTTGGAATAAGGAGTTGTTTCCATGGAGAAACCTGAGTTTACGGTGTTGAAAAACAGAAGGTAAAATCAGATTGGCATGATTTGAACTATGTAAACAAAGTAGGTACTGGTTATTGGGCAAGCAAATACCAATAGCACACCGTGTCACTCACAAGAGAGCAAAATTACGTATTTTCCGCTAGCGCGTGACACGTGCTTTTTTTGTGAGAATTAGCTGTGAGCGTCTTCAGCCCTTTACCGGTATTTCTCCACACAAAAATACCGGTATCTTTTTCGTTCTTTAGTTTATTATTTTATTTCTTAAACGAACAATCTAATAAAACAAAGTACCGCTTTTTCCGCCAACTACGAGAGGAAATATGTATTGAACAAATATATTCCGTACAAGATAATAAATGTGTGACCTCTCTGCAAAATTAAAAAAAAACCTTACTAAATACCTACCTTGAACAGAAAAGTACCACACCAACGACGGCGGAAGAAAAAGCTTTTTTCTGAATGGTGTGAAAACATTGTTACTATGTATTGTGCTAAAATACTTAGTGTAAGTATGATCTTTATGCAAGGTGTCCAGAGACTCCAGAAAGAGTATCGGGTATTTGTTATTAGAGCTAGAACAAAATACCCGATACTCTTTCTGCACGGGTGCCCTTTATTTGGCATAATTTTATTTGTCCGAATGTATTGTTTAGCCCGAATTTTATTTCGCATAATTTTTCTCTAGCTTTAACGGAAAATATTTTGCAAAATCTTTTACATCAGCCATTTAGAACATATTAGGTTAGGTTAGGTTTCTTTTATAGTTATTGTGAAAAGTCAATATTATCTGTAAAATAACAATTATGCGTCAATAGTATTCGGGCAAATAGAACATTCGGACAAATAAAATTATGCCAAAAATAGGTGACCTTTTCTGCACAGCTTTTACTTATTACCTAGGTAGTCGAAATCTTTTACTGACCTTCCTTTGTTGTTGCTATAGTATCCCCCGGCTCGGACTGAAAACAAAGAGAAATCACATTTAAATTTATAAGCACTTTTTAGTTTTTTATGCCACACCTGGCCATAAAGTGTAAAGCCACTTACGTACGCGTAGCGCTTTCTGGCCAAGTGTAGACATAAAATTATGTACACAAAACGGGAGGTAATAAAGAAAGCCCTCGAGCGCATATTTACGTCCCTCGCCTGCAGCTCGAGCCAACATCTGCGATCTCGGCCTTTCTTTATATTACCACCCTAGTTGTGTAATGTACTATTATGCCACACCTGGCCATAAAGTGGCTTTTTCCGCACGCTGCGCGTACGAAAATAGCCGATTTCTGGCCAAGTGTAGAAATAAAATGATGTACACAACACGGGAGGTAATAAAGAAAGCCCTCCATCGCATAGACACACACACATAGCGGTCAAACTTATAACACCTCTTTTCAGATATAAATTAAATATTCACAAGGAATGCTAGACAGCGCCATCTCTTACCGAGTAGCTGAACCTGCCGAACGTTGGTTCAACACGTTCTGGCGACCGCGAAATGAATTGTAAAAGTATGCGAGGTCGCCGCTTGATGGCGCCATGATCACTCAACGAAAAAACTGTCACCATGAAAGTACATGCACTGAATTCACTAGTAGCGGTATTTTTGAACTATTTCAAAAGTTTTCACTCACTCCACCGCATAATCCTTGTATTTTCACTAACTATTATATACATTATCAGTATTATCAGAATAATTATGAATAGTCTTTCGTGACAATACGAAACACCTATTAAAATAGATTAGAAGTTGTTATTTATCGCAAGAATTCAATTGCAAAAAAACATTATTCGCACAGCGTGCGTGTTAAAGGTAATACGATTGCCGACTGAAGGAAAATCAAGGCTTTGGTTATAATTAGTCAACGGATGGATTAACATTTTCTTTTGGCGTACAATGCTTCACGTAACGTATTGGTATGCTGCATGAGCTGTGTGCTTCCGCTGGGTCAGGCGAACGCTACGGTACAATACAGAATTATGAACAATTTGTATTGAACATAAATATTCACGTCGTCAAAACGGTAATTATATCACCTCATTACAGTAAGTTCTGCGACAGATAAAAGTGTGAACCTTAAAAAGTATGCAAGTAGACATTCTACCAATCTCAAAAGTGTTCTTAGTTAGGTTTGAAATTCTGCCCTATTTATACCGCACCTAAGGTTATCACAACGAAGAATAACTCGTAACTTTTTTTATTAACTTCTTGTCAAGAACGTAGCCTCGAGAAAGAAAATAAAATATAGCCCATGCATTTTTTTTAATTCGTCGAACCGTGCAGTTATTACATTTAAAATGTAATTTAAATGCTCCTAAATTCCAACAGCTACCAGCCAAGAAACCAAAATGACACAAATTCTCCGTGATAACGGCAAATTCCATAAACTACCATGGATGTAGTTGCAAAAAGAATTTCTGTATTCTGGCAGAGTTTACTAGACAGGCATAAAATGTTCGGGACATGGAAAATTATATTATGAAAGGTACCCAACCGCAGTCTATGAAACCGGGCGCCTCCCCAGTCAAACGATGCGGAAAGTTTTTCCATTTACGGAGGTCCTAAAGGAAACGAAGAAAATGTTCTACGTGACTAGCAAACTTAGCGTGTTGCGTAGGTGATTATAATGATAATTATTTCATGTTTGGTACTAGGTACTATGTAAGTTCGTGATGAATCGCCAAGAACAGTTTTAACGAAATCATTCTAGTATTTTCTATGCATCACGTGCAAACGATCTGTTTGACGGTTTTTTTATGATCTTGGGCACCCTTAACTCACATTTAAGATACCTAGTATACACTTATTATCCGACGAATGGAGTCGCGGGCGAGAAGGTAGTCTTCGAAGTAGAAAGTTTTTAATTTAGAGGTACTCAAAAAAGGATCTTACACGCAATTATTTACAAAATATCTACATTAGTAATTTATCATGGCGTGTCCATGCTAAAACTAGCATTTTCACTTATCACACACTTATCTGTTTGTCAATATACTATATTAAGAAAATGTAATGGTAGACACTTTTTATCAGAAAGCGTCTCACTTATTTTTTGCTTAAATTACATGGGATGTTAAGTTTAGCAGAAGTCATCGTCATTATCATTTTAAACTTCAGAGGTCCATTGCTTAACAAAGTCTCCCCCAAAAACTTCCCATCAAACGGTCGCACGCTTTTTGCCTCCTACTTTCGAACAGAAGTACCCACTTAAAAATCTTCTATGTTATCACAGTACGTGCAGCCAGGACAGTACACTGACTTGAGCCCTTTTGTCGAGCCGCACGTGTCACTACAAAGGCCGCGCCCTTGTCGCCGATGCAGCAAGGCCGGCTGCATTGTGATGCACCCGGTACCGGGTCACGGCTCGGAGCGATGTACCGGAATACGAGTGATTTATAGTCTCATTTCTACTCATGTTGTAGTCAGCGTCAAATAGTATGTAACATCCATGGCGCCATATATCGCTACACAACTTTATTACTATAGGCACACAGCTACGTCGCACTGTTGGGCACATGGGCTCATGGATGAGAGTGAATGGGCTGTAGTCCCCACGCTAGCCTACTGTGGATTGGGAACTTGACATACACCAAGTACGAGTACAATCCGTTTATAACGACTCCGTTTATAACTTCCAACCGGTTTTAGCGACGTAATTCATGTAAAAATATCGCTGGTCCCTTAAACGTCGCTATATCAGGATTCTGCTGTATTAGCATTGCGACAGGCAACGCTCGGTTTTATACAGCGATTACTATGGGAGACAACCGCGGCAAACGCACTCCGTTTCATCAATTTAAGGGTTGACTTTAAAACAAAATCCTAAGCGCACTTCTAGAAGTCTTCATGTCCCCGACTTCAATGGTTTAAATAACGTAAAAACGCAATCGTTCATTAAAGCTTGTATAATTAAAATAGAACTCTTTTACACTGTCTTTCGGTTTCCACAATTATCACTCAAAACAATTTAAAAGTATTAAATCGTGCATGTCACTTAATTTTACATCCCAACGTTTTATATAGTAAGTAACCCTTTACAGGGTTCGCGGCAGCGGGTCCGCAAAATCAAACTAACTTTTTTATATACCTACGTACAAACTGTTATCCCCTGTTTGGGAACGAGTTTTGAAATATTCTATTTTTATGTGCATAAAAAATATAAAACACACACAACGAACAAAGGAAAACTACTTTTGGAAAATTTCTCGTCATATAATCTGTACATGGGGCATTTCCCTCCAGTTTTGTAGTAAAATGGCCCCTGACTAAATTAATCCGTTAACAAATACAGACCACGAAAGAGGAACGGGCAAGGGACAATATTCAACTGCTTAGCACATAATGATCACTATTTTTATCATACCATACCAGTAATGTCTGTAATTATATCGATATTTCCGAATAGAATTAACCTGTTACAAACCTCGACCAAGGACCATTAAAACAGGAGGACTGTCATTCTCCATACAAAAAGCTGTTCCCCGATATTTACAACGCCATCTATGTCTAAGCTTAGTAAAAGCATTATATTATTTACAATTATTCAACTTTGCAAACGTGACACAGTATTTAAATGTTAGAATTTATTTATTATTGGCTGTTTACGAACTAATTGTTAATATACTATGTTTCTTTGTTCAATTATAACATCGTTAAATGTTTAGTTTTTTAGCGCCATCTAGTTTTTGCCTGGAAATCTCCTAGCGGTCGGGTTACAATCCAAAGTATGGAGAATGACAGTCCTCTTGTTTTAATGGTCCTTGCCTCGACTATGATGAATATATGTGCCCTGGGTGAAGTAAAGCTAGTGCGCGTCGACAAAGCAGACCTTCGGACCTTGCATTCATGCTTTAAACGCCAGCGCTCGCGGCTATCAGAAACTATCTCCATTGGCCATCAATATCGGAAACCTTTAGGGCTGCCACTTCTTAAGTTTTCTATAAAACTACGTTCTGTAAATAAAGGTAAGTAATTATTTATAACGAGTCTCTGCTGATATATGCTTTAAATTCGATTGTTGTATAATATTTATTATTTGTCGAGGATAATTATTTGAATGATTTGATATACAAGGATATTTATAGAAGCATTCAAATTTTGAATTTATCTTTATTAAGTTAATGGCAAAATAACTGATATACAAATACATTTTGTTAATCTGGCTTCGTTCTGACATATATCGCATTTGTTTTGGTTAATTCGTTTGGAAATAAATAAAATACAACAACAACTTCATACAAAGTAGCATAATACCCTATCAATCTTAGGTAAACTAAGCCGTTTTATATGAAGTTAATTCAGTAAGAAAGAATCCTTCCTCTGCAGGCCTGCACACATATTGTATACATGCATATCATGGTGGGGATAACGAATTGACTCGATCATCGATTATAAGGAACTCCAAGTTCACCATGTCATGTGGCCACGCGGAATTTTCAAAGGTGCTGTGCTCTGGGAAAAAGTTTAGAGACCCCTGAACTTTAAAACGTGGAAACCTAGCACGCATTCCAATATTTCAATTACAACTACACCAACAGCCAAGTGCCAACCCTACGTTGCCCGTTTGAAACAATGAAGTGTTTTAGGCCGGAGTTCGCGTACAATACAATATTTAGACGCCACTAATGGGGAGTATCGCCTTGTGGCACACAATGCCTTCTATCGGCACATCTCGACGTGTACCGCCGTGTTACCGTGTACTGTGTACGGCCGCAGTAGATCACAAGTTTGACAACACACGTAAAACTGTCTTTTTGCCGGCCTTATCGGTCGGCCGACGGGCGATCAATGGAAACGAGTTGTATGGCTGTTACATTTAGGAAGCGGGCCTGTCAACACGCTTATTATATGGTTTAAGCCAAGTTTACACGCAGCGCTAGTACCTATTTAATGGATAGATAATATAATAAATTTGTAATAGATAGATACCTACCAGTGGCGTGGCGTTGAAGAAATCCTTGGGCAAGCCGGAGCAGCTTTGGCTTCAATTTTCTTTAAGAGCACTAGAATTAAGTGCTGACCTGCCTAATATTAGGCAAGCCGATGCGAATCGAGTTCTATGGACGCCACGCCACTGATAGATACTTGCAGTTTTTTTTTATTTCTGCAAGTAGGCCCTTAAGGGCTCTTTTACAAGTCTGATTCTAAATATGTATTATTTCTTTTCTTTTGGCGCTTCGGGTAGTGACCTTCTTGGTGAGAAAAAGCGCCGGAAGAAACTCACCAGTTTCTCTTTTTTTTTTAAATGTTAAATATAACAACAGGTATGACATTATTACATTCCATTTACACACAATAAACTTAAAACTACATTTTCGGAGATGTAAAAGGTCTCTAGGCGTCAAAACTTACCTCCACTTACTTAACTCCATACAAACTATAATCGGACAGTTAATAATAACAGAGTAGTAATGTACTGTCATCAATCAACATTATAATTACATGATTATTTGAAAGAGACTTAAATACGAGTTCCCGATTCGCCGGATTCTCGATTCGCCGGATTCTCGATTCGCCGGAACCTTATTTCGTCGGTTTTTTTTAGTTAGTAGAAAATGAAATAAAACAAATAAGACTCCGGTGAAACATGAATCCGTTGAAACAAGAATCCGACGAATCGGGAACTAATCGACTTGGGAGCAATATTAAACTTACAAAACAAACTCTATAAAAGATGAAGTCAATCGATAAAGTAAAATTGATCTAAGGCATAATGCTTGTATGGATTGCACTCACACAGGCGTGCGATCGCGGGACTGTGTGAATACGTGTCGCGCGCTCCTAAGCGCCCGAAGTTGGACTATTTGTCCGTCTTTATACTTTGCTACCAGTATAGATAACTTCTCCGGACACCCGCTGTCAACTAAACACTTAAGCCCCAAGATATATCTGCCACAAAGCCGCTAGGTCGAATCCTGCTCATTTAAGAAACTGGCCCGGAAGGCCGCACCAAATAAAGGCAGTGCCGAAAATGGGAGTCGAACGAAATTAAAATTATGGCAGTGCCTTGACTCCGCCAAAATGTCGATGAACGAACTTTTATTCAATTATGCTTAATGACATTGGGTGCGCCCGCGCCGGGAATGACGGATTGCATCATAGATTGAGTGGTTGATTAAAGAACGAGATTGTTCTAACATTTAGATTAATTCAAAGGCAATACGAACAAAGGGATGAACTTAAAATAAACCATCCTATTGTTGACACCTTTCCATTATAGGCATATTCAATTTTATTCATCATCGTGGTGGTGATATGTATTTCTGGGTTTTGGTGCCTATAAACGGGTTACTTGTCCAATGTCTATTCATTAATAACTTTTATAGATAACAAGTAATATTAATGTATCTGTTACGGCTTACGGGCAAACTGCATAGTTCAGCCATTTTATACCTAGGTAGGTAATGTGTAGAATACCTGGGGCGTCTTGGCAATGTATGAAATACGATGAATATTATTGACCATTGCATACTTTACCTAGGTAAAGTATACAATTCCCAGGTATTGTATAGAGGTCCATCGGCAAAGTGTAAAATAAATACATTTTGGCCTGTATTCACCAGTGTGTGAGTAAGTACCTTACAGTGGCGTGGCGTCCAGAGAACTCGATTCTTACGGGCTTGCCTAATATCAGGCATTTGACCACCTTATTCTATAGCTCTTAAGGAAAATGTAAGCCAAACCTGCACCGGCTTGCCCAAGTATATTTACGCCACACCACTGGTACCTTACCTAATCTTTTCAACCTTCAGACGTCCAAAGCTGAACCTGGGTCTCCCCCAAAGACTTCTACAACAAACTGTCGCACACTTTTTGCCTCCACCAACTTCCAGAGATATTAACTAGGTCGTGAGTATATGTTTTTGCGACCGGGATACCGTCGGTGTAGTGTTGGATAAGCTTGTCTCTGAGATCTCTAGCCAAGCCTGCAACAGGCTTTTGTTGGTAGCCCTCGCGGTAGCAAAATACTGGACTTTAGGACTGTCGCCTGCTCTCCCTCTCTACGAACATCTGACGCTCCAATTATGTTTCAGCATATCTACCTCTTTTTCCAGCGTGTCTGCCTCTTCTTCTAGCGATTGTACCTCTTCTTCCAGCTCAATAAGTCCTCATCAGAGTCTGCACAATGGTGCCAGGTTCAGGGATTGTCGGTTTTGGTAGCCGAAAATCTGCCGGAGATTCTTAACATTCTCTGCCCCGCCGTTACCATAACCGCTACTGAGGGCCGTGGTTCTTGTTGTGTTGCCATTTTGGAAGGGTTTTGCTATAAACGCCACGCTTGGTATGCGGATTGGCAGGAAGGAATTTTGTTGTACTTCGAGAAGATGCTGCTGCCCATCCCTCGTGATACCCTTATTTGCCTTTTACGACATCCTGTAAATGATAATAAACGACCACCACACGGTCAGTAGGTACCAACCCTAACCACCTATAAAATTACGGATAACTAAAACATGTTATATTTGCTTCAAATTCAGACCAGTCTCTCTCCTTTAACTTCCCACCTCTCGTCTCTTACGCACATTGCCAGTTGAACATTCACCATTGTACACATTACCTAAACGTTTTAGGTATTTTTTACATTGCTAGGTATTATATAGAATGCCGGATTATACATATACAGATTGCCGGTAACATATCTAATGGTTGTAAAAAAGAAAAGACAGCCCAAAATACAAATATATATACAAGTAGCTACATTGCTTAACGTAGGTACATTGAACATACTATTTAATTTGTATGAAGGATTTTTTAAAAGTTGTTGACCAAAAGTTTTATTGTTTGATCAGTAGCATCTACGATATAATTATTTGCTCCTGTTACAGGCAACACCCGGTATAAGTTGTGCTTTAAAATTTTACAATCCATTTTTCAGGTTAAACGGTATTTAGACATAACTGAATAGTAGCTACTAAACTTCTCAACAAACAAAAAATCAACAAAAAAAGGTAGGCCCACAAAAACGTGTTACCTTAATTATCTATCGATCATTATTTGTCTTGCAGTCCCTAAAAACGCGCTATAAAAACCTCATGATAATCATCGTAAATAAATAATCGCGCTAGAATATTATCATTACTACACAAGCTATCTAACCCTATCTGTCTTATTTAGTAAACACGTGTCAAGATATCCGATACCGAAAATTGCCTAAACCTACTTTTTTTCTACTATTTTATTAACTGTATTTCCTAATAAATAAAGCAACTCAAGGCAATAATTTGAATATCACAATCGTTACTCAGAGATATATTAATATTGCAGCATATTACTAATCAAGAGTATGTATGTACAACATAGAAATCATTGAGATCTATGCAAAATGCTGATCTGCCGCTTGATCTAGCTACAGTTAGCTAATAAAATTATAATACGCAAGAAGATTCAGTGAACCATTTGTGCTAGAAATCGAAAGTAGTGTATGTAAACAACAGACAAGCCTACGTATTTGTGAGTGAATCATGTGAAGATTTGGAAATTGAGAGTGTTGGATTGAAAATTACTAAAGCAGTAGGTCTATCTATACGAGACTCATTTACGGCGCGTGACGATAAAGAACTTATTGGCCCGTTTAACGGGCAAACCATCGACATCAATACGATATATCCTATGCGGCAAGCAAGACATCAGTACAATGCACATTTTAGACTTATTAGATTTTTTTTACGAAGAAAAATATAATCTACTTAAAAAAAACAACGCAGGGGAACAGGCCACAGCAAGAAAACTACTAACCGAACGGATCAATTTCAGAGCCTTTCGACCGCGGCGGGTTATTTCATTCGTGTTCCAGCTAATATAGCAGCAATCAGTGGTGATCACAGCCAACTCTTATTATAAACGATAGACGGTATCGAGGCTACACATGACTTAATCAAAATTTCGTTACTCGATAGTCTTTCGCGATAAAAATCGAGTGACACTAATGAAATAAAAACCCTGGAAAGATGCCTGAAATTGACCCTAACACGGATGGGTAACCGCAAGAGTTGGACAGGAATTGCTCTGCTGGGTAAAAAAACTACAAATAGAAAAGAGTTTCAGACGGTGGTCGTCGATATCCGAGGAGGATATGACACATCAAGAAGAAGATTGTGTAATTATCAGTTTTATTTTTGAGTGACGTATCTATACCTATGTTCGTAAGGGCTCTAGGTACAATACTTCTCGTAGGTGCGATACAACACAAGTACTTATTACACGCTTCAAAACACAAACATAAAAACAATTACAAGAAGAAATCTGTGGGTAAAGTGCCAATCTGCCACTCAATAACCAGCGTAGAGTAAACCATAGGCTTAGAATGAGTGAAGATTGCGTTTGAAATCGAAAGTAGTGCATAAATAACTCGTAAAACTTGTGCTGAATGAGTGAATGAATGAATGAACCACGCGACGATTATATTGAAATGGAGAAGGTAGCACTGAGAATCACGGTATTAGTAGTTCCAAATGCGATAGCAAATCAAACAACTAGTAACACCTTAAAAGAATGAGTGAATTATTTTCAGTACTCGTAATTAGGTAAATGTAACAATATTGATAATTAAGAACTACAATTCATCATGTCATTAGAACTATATTTCTGTTATTTATTTGTTACTAAATAATGTTTTGAAATTTATACAAAATTTGTAATTTGCTACTAGTAGACCCGACCGCGCGTCGTTCGCGGAGGTTAACTTATGTTAAGTTAATGCTTCTTTTTTGCTTCGACTTAGTGGGGTAAAAAGTAGCCTATGTTTTAACCAGGGTCACAATCTACCAGTATCGTGGCGTCCATAGAACTTGATTCCTACCGGCTTGCCTAATATCAGGCATTTAAGCACCTTATTCTACAGCTCTTAAGGAAAATGTACGCCAAATCTGCACCGGCTTGCCCAAGGATATCTTTTACGCCACGCGGCAGCAATCTACATGTGCACTGTATTTTTTTCATAATGCGGCATACAAACAACCAGACAGACCAACAAACAGATTCAACCGACTAAAATTTCAAAATAATTTATTTGCATAATATTGTCGTCGGTTTCCGCGATTATCATTCATAGTAATAAAACAACTTTAACGGATTAAATCGCGTACATTACTACATTTTAAGTCCCGACGTTTCGTAACCCTTTTCAGCGTTCGTGTCTACCCGCGACCACGAACGCCGAAAAGGGTTACGAAACGTCGGGACTTAAAATGTAGTAATATACGCGATTTAATCCGTTTAAGTTGTTTTATTACTATAATTTATTTGCGTTTAATTGCATTTTTTTATACTCCTTGAAAAAATCTTTGATGTACAAACACAGTTTTACTAAGCAGGATTTATTTATATTTAATGAAGACAGATGGATGAAGATTCCTTAAATAAATAGACAGAATTTTATATAGATCGCCGGTCCTGTGAAGGTCGTTATATCCGTGTAGTAAAATGAGTGAACCATATACGGCGCTTGAAACCGAGAGTGGGCACAGCGCATTGTAAGTAAAGTGGCCCGCTGACCGGCGCCTGACCCTTCAGCAAGGCCGTTCACTTGTTCGGGATGCATTGTCCGACGTACTGCGACTAAGTATTTCTTGTAATGTTTCTTGAAGAAAACCAAATTAAAAACTGAACTTGTAATGGGGTTTTGTAAATTTGGTAGGTACATCCAACAACATTATTATAACAATTTTTATTTTTACTGCCTTAGACTGGAAATTAGGCAGGCGGCCTGATGGAAAGATCACCGCCGCCTATAGACATTTGTAAAACGGGAGTCATACAAAATTGATTTTACCCGTGAATACGATGAATGAAAATCGGAATAACCACAATTTTACTAAAAAAACCCGACCGCGGTGCACTTTGAAACTGCATAAAATCCGCCATTTTGTTTATTTTAACGAACTTCATACCCAGTGACACTCGCACCATCAAGACGAATCTAATGATGTATCATTTATCAAAATCTGATGTGCCGTTGAGTAGTTACGAGCGGACACAGGAACGGACATACATACATACATACATACATACATACATACAGGTCAAACACATAACCCTCCTTTGGGCTTCGCCGCAGTCGGGTAAAAACCAAGACTATAGACCAAGAACGTGAGCACGTATAAATATACCTATCCCAAAATTTAAATATCTCAAATTTATTCCGCATGCCCGAAAAATAGTTAAGCTTTCATCCATCCGAATCCATTCTGAAATTTAAAAAAAGTAAATCGCTTTTCAATTGAATGGCCCATCATAACTCATAAATATGTATTAGTATTAAAATTACACAAACATTTTAAGCTAATCGAGCAGTTAGAAAAAAGTGGAAATCGAAATGCAGGAACTGTTTAATTAGTTAGTAGTGTTGTGGTTACACAAGAGTACTTAATAATTATTCTATTCAGCGACCATACGGAGCTAACGAGACTATTAAACCAAATCCCGAACCAAAATTAAACTTGCATTGATGGATCAATTGCGCACGGACTATTCAAGCAAATTAGCGAACAGCTAATTTCGACCGTATTACCATGCAATACGGTCACAAACATTTGCTCCTCTCATGGAACGGGAATGCATCGCTGCATAATTTAACGTATTGGAATTACGTGATCATTATTCTCCTCTCATATACAAAAAGGCATAACTGACTTAGAATTCCCTACAAAAATACGCATTTATACGTAGGAGCATCGTATACGCTTTGTTTAACCAACGTAACGTAACCATTCGGATGAATGATTTGGACGCGTGTGGTTATTATGCGTAGTTTTGTTTATTGTCTTTCGTGGCTTGTTTAACATAAGTGAGGTAAGGATGCGTATACGCAAGGACCGTTGTGTGATTACGCAATTGACCTATACCTCATCTTTAGCTCTACTTTTTTAGCGGCTTTACCAGTTACCCACAAAAATAGGCGACACGTTTGTACCTTGTTACTTTAATTAATTTTAGGCATTTAACCTGGCACAACATATTATTCTTACATTATTATGACAAAGTACTAAATACCTAGGTAAGCCTGCTGACTACGTTGCTTTTAGATGTTGGCGATAATGAACGATGGTCCATTATTTTGATTTAGAAGTGAATTAAAGAAAATTTTAAAAGTACGAGTATTATTTAGTTATGTCAATAGGCTATTTTGAGCGAACTAGGAAGTCTACAGTTGGAATAAAGTCAAGAAAAGACAGGACGGCGTAGCGTGATAATATCGTTAATCACCTAAGTATATAAGTGACTAAGAAGAAGAGATTTATAGGGACGCAATGACAACAACAGATTAAAACCAGCAAGATATAACACTGTTAACGATGAAATAATCGTCGAAAGTCGGTTATCGCACAAATCATAACTACGGCCACTATGCGAAAGAGTCTCTGACTGAGAAGTGATTAATAGGGACGCAATCACAACAGATTACAATGAACAAGATATAACACTATTAACGATGAAGTAATCGTCGAACGTCGGTTATCGCACAAATCAGTCAAGGCAGTGGCGTGTTATTGTAGGCAGCGGTCGAGCGGCTACGGATCGCATTACAGGTTACAGGCTGACTCACGACAGGCGATCCTCAGAGCAAGGTGAGTGTACTTGCTGTTACAATTAGTATATATGTTATATTATTTGTTGCTATAAATTTTGCCTCTGCTGTGCAATAGATTCTTTACTTTTTCTCCGCTTTGCTTAGTGGTGGACTAACAACGAATTAAGTTCATATAGATGTATCAATTCGCAACGGTTGATTGCACTAAACAATACACATTTTCCTTGTTACAGAAAAAAAATCGAGCCTCCTAACCTCCTTGGCCTAGTATTGGATAACAGATGACAATGAACACACAGTAGAGGACATGTTGCGAACTTGAGCAAAAAGGCCGTGCTTAGATTAAGATAGCTACCTACCATGGATTTTTCCTAGTAACTTCTCCAGCGCGAACAAGGAATCTAGTTAGGTAATATTTCATAAACTCAAAATGGTCTATCAACTTAGAATTCCTGAATTCTTGTAATCAATCTATCCAAGCATCCTAGTTAATTAGTACTTGTACTATATGAATGAAACATAATGTACCTAATGTTTCTTTATTTTGTACACCATATTTTCTGTTGATTCACAAAATCAAACTATACGTAGAAAAATTTAATTGTGCGCACCCAGGATTGGTAAGCGCTATTTTTATATGTACTTTTATTTTGTATATCTAAATATAAGTAGTGATCAGTTATTTATCAGAGCCACTAACTACACAGAATGCTTTGTGAGTCTAATAAATAAGCAATGGGCATTTCCAGCGTTGTTTGTTGAATTTTAATGTTAAACACCTTGAAAATAAACGTGCTGTCATCGAATGCGAAACATTTTACTTAGTAATCCTTGCCACCTGGATCTTAGAAAGATCTGGAGGCATTGGAGGCCAATTTTATTCTCGGACGTGGCCAAGATTCATATCTATCGGGCAACGGTCGTTTTCAAAAACATGTACAGGGTGAACGAAAGTTGCCCATATAAATTATACGGTTAACGATTAACATATTTCTTAAATTAAGCTCTTAATCATGTTCCATTTTTTTTATAAAATTGAATAAAATCACAGCATCGTTTTAGAATCTCACGTAAATTCATGATGATCTTGATGTTTTTATATACCTATAACAAGGTTATTATAGGTAGTATTGTATTTAATTCTCAATGGTCGGTTATTCCTTTAAATTCGATTTTGACGAGTTGAGACAACTGTGCATCGCTCTGCAACGAACTTCTAGTTATCGACCTCATTGGTCTACCAGTGCGAATGATGGTGTAGAAATGCGGCAGTTGTATGGAATTTACATAAACGGCGCTCCCACGGCGGCAAGGTGAGCCGGCTATTCTTAAATCGGCGCTCGAACATGCCCCGTGCTGACGCAACAGCTGATCGGTACCTGTTTACTATACTTTAAGTCAATTAAGCATTGTTTTGTGTTGAAACATATCAAAATCGCCCAAGTCCTTGGAATTTGGTATGTCAATTTGAGATTTGTTCCCTTTTGAAAAGACACAAATTCCATACATAACTAACTTGACGGCACGTATAAAAAAGTGTCGACACTTCCAGTTCTGTGATTTTGGAAACTTAAAATGACAAAAACTAAATTTTAAAATGACAAAAACTAAATACACTATGTCGAGCAGTGATGTCACAAGCAATTATTTTCATACTAAACTGCATACTATCTGAGCGTTTTGACTTTTGACACTTCATAAAAAGAAACTGATTTTATCAGTCATCAAATAGCCATTTATTCATCCAAACTCAATAGTACTACTGCGAATATACTTCGGTGGTTCAACACGATTGTCACATTTACCATCCTAAACTATAATGACGACAGCTAGGGAGACAGCTTTACTGTGAGTATCTGGGAACGCTTGCGCAAACAACTGATCTACGACTACGAGTATGGCGTTCATATCGCCTGGTTCGCTACAGGCTATAATGACGTGGATACACAAGATGTAACTTTTACTAGTTTATGAGATAATGTTAAATTGACTTCAGTTATATTAGAAAAGACAATCTTACAACCGAAGAGTTAAAAATCTTCAGATACTACTATCTGAAAAAAGCAGTCGTACGGTCGTACGTACCCAATGCTTCAATTGCTAGGTACATCCTAGAAGATTCTCTGCGACGCAAATCTAGCACGTTGATAGTGATAAAATATTCATCAATTTCAATTTATCTATAAAAATTGAGGACGCAAAACTCGTTGCAATATTTTAGTAATGAAACAGGTATGGAATTCTGGGGTGCGTCTTTATGAGCTAATTACGCAACATAATCTTGAGAAACGCATAAAACTTAATCGTTTACACCTCTTCGACGTTATTTGATTTAAAATTAGCAAGTATGTTATCTAACCACGAGGTTCTTAGCTCACTCGACAACCTTTGGACATCGTCGATCATCGCTAGAAATATCATCGACCTCACATATATAATGTTTTTCCTCACTCGTAAACAATACTAGACATTAATAATACACCATTCCTCGTTAAAGGTACTGACACCTCCATCACTTGCAGTTTCATTCTTTCTCAACTAAATTAATTGGCAGTTTGAAACAATGAAATATAATGACGTGATTGGATTTTTGCGTCTCGTGAGACTCACTTATAGCAAAATGATGGAGTTACAAGCAATCTAATAATTAGATTGCGAGTTACTTAATAGGCATTTTCAAGGTTCTATTTAAATCGTCGCGTTATACATGCAAGCTGTAATAAGGGCTTTACTATAATTGTCCGTTGCTTAGAGCTCACAGAGTAATTAGGCATGTTGAAGATTAATCTACATCAACACAGATAATCAAGCAAGTCCACGTAGGTAAGTAATTAATTATTTAAAAAAAATTGCGTAATTTACACTTGAATACAAACATGTTATATAGAAATAGACTAATCAAACCCAAAACTGGCAGCGTAGAAAAATGCAGCATCCCAAAATTTTGAAATTAAAAAAACAATTATAGTGTTTTTTAAAATCATATTTAAAAAAAAACTATCAGGAATCAAACGCGTCATTCTTCGCAAAGTGCATACGGTACGTCTCATAATTCAGACAATCGCATTAACTCGTATTGACCATCTTAGTTAGGTGTCTACCGTATCCAAACATTAGTAATACTACACGTTTACCAAACAGGTGACTTCGATATACTTATTGCATATTTTTTTGTAATCAAAATCCAAAGCGCACTTCACAAACACTGCACTTCCAAGCCACAATCACGATTTTCGTTTGTTTTATTCGTAATAGTCGTTTACTCGCGCGAGAAGGCCACACGTCGGAAGCTGGGAGCTGCACTAAGCCACTAAGCTATTGTATGCAGGTGAATTGTATCCGTTTGCCTTATTATTGCCATTCACAGTCCTATACACCTGTACGGTCCTGAGCTCCTCGTAGTAGGTACGCGCGAGATGCTACTGCGGGCCTGGAGGAAAATTCGGCAATACTTATACAATCAGCAAATCACATGCCAAGGTGATAACATTAGCATTACAAATTTATGTAAACTTCGAAACCAGTATTTAAGTTGACATTTGCTATTACTGGACGCACTTTGTACATCATCTTCACTTAGCTTGCGTCTGGTTTACATATTGAAACGAGCAATGCCACTAAAACAAAAACTTCATCATCATCATCATCATTTCAGCCATAGGACGTCCACTGCTGGACATAGGCCTCCCACATAGATTTCCAATTAGTTCGGTTGGAACCAACCAGCATCCACCGTGAGCCAGCAGCCTTTACCAGATCATCTGTCCATCTTGTTGGTGGACGTCCGACGCTGCGCTTGCCGATAACTAACTACCAAAGACTTCATACTATCATTGTAATATTTGTAATAAAACAACTTAAACGGATTAAATCGCATATATTACTACATTTTTGAAGTCCCGACGTTTCGTAACACTTTTCAGCGTTCGTGGTCGCGGGTAGACTGAGAAAATCATACATTTTCCCTGTCAAAATTACCGTTGTGCATACCTACCCACTTTAAACATACAAATCAAAAAAATTGTGTTGCCAGATGAGCCTAATGTGTAATGTGTCATGATCGCGGAAACCGAAGACAATATTATACGTACTATATCATTTGACAATAATCTCTACTAGACCCTTCATATTTCTTTTTTGTCCCACTGCTGGGAATCTGTCATCTCGAGCAAATAGTTGCAGATCGTCCCGCCATCTCCTTATCTATGTTATTTGATTAAAACCGGTTAGATTTTGCGCAGGTAAATAATAGTTCGATGTGTTTTGATTCGACTTTACTGATTCCTACACAATAACTAAAAATATCTTAAAATGTATACGCCCACTCTGTTAATCTTTAATTGTTTTATACACCGTATCATCTGCATTATCAACAGTTAATAATATTACGGTTAGGTAAAACTATGTTACAAAAACACAAATTGCACTTGATCGAAATCTTTATGACATTACATATGTATGTATAAGTTCAAAGATTGGTACCTATATAATTTTTACTGTAGGTACCTATACATATACGAGTATAAAGAAAATAGATTAAATTTTAGATAACAGATTTGAGCCGAAGATGTATTGGTGGTAAAATAAACCAGTGCAGGTAAAATTTGCAAGTCTATGGCAGCATGGATGCCTTAGTTTGCGCCTGCGCCTCGCGGCTGACTCTTGCGCAGAGGGCGGGTCGGTTGCACAACCCGTCCGATACTACAATGGATGCCGCTTAACAAGTGTTTTACTGTACATTTAGGTGCTGTAGGCGTAAAAGGTAAGTAATGGTTTCCCTTAAAAAATGAAACAACATGTAATTTCAGATATGACTGATTCAGTCCGTGGAAAGACATTGAATAACACATGTATAAAGTAAAGGCTGGCGAATTTGCTTCATCGCCAGTTCAATCTATGCAGATTATTTTTGGCAATAAAACGCTTGAGTTCCGAGCGGGTTAAGCAATGCAGCTGTAGCTAAAGCAGGTAGTTTCCAAGTATAATTATGTACTTTTTAAAACCGTGCTAATTGGATGAATATTTACGACTATAACAATATTTAATTAAAAAAACTAGTCATTTGGCCCTATATAGGATGTCCCATTGGCGAAACTTAAGCCCGTTGTCAATTCATCATCTTCGACATTTCGACACTATATTACAATGAACTGCTTGATGTTATACTATCATAGTAGGTATAGCCTGATCGTTGCCTGTCTGTTGCTATATTTAAAACGTCTCCGAGTCTTATAGTGAGGAAGGAAAAGATAAATATTTTGCTGTCTAGCATAACTGGCCGCGACTTCGTTTCTCGCGTGACAGAGCATCACCTGTCACTATCACACTATATTGAGTGGAAAGAGATACTTAGGTAGCATTTGTCGCTCGACATAGTTGTGCTAGAGGTACAGCACTGTTGTAAAGCAGTGCAAAGATTCCACAAGCTTTTAATTAAACTGATGAATGAAATATATGAACACAGACAGAAGCACAGAACACAACAATGGACACTAATTTAGATGTGAGGTGAAATAATGGTAAAGTACGTACGGTGGCCAACACCTCTTCGTAGGTGGCGGGGTGCAGGGGCGACGCGGGCGGCGTCGCGTGCGACAGGGCTGCTATCGGCATGTCAGCGCATCACAACACCTGGAAAACAATGATTTCAAAAGTAAGGATAGGCCCATCCGAACAGTTCGGGTGGGTCGATTTTCGGCCGCGACATTTGTTTGCCAAACTAAATGTATGGCATACAAATGTCGCGGCCGAAACTCTATATTCCCCGTAACAGTAAATAGAGCCTTTTACCACGCAATTAGGCATATTTATAACGTCCGGTTACGCTGTGGACTGGGCGTCCCACTGCCGCGTTGATCCTAAAACTGATTTTTAGGACCAACGCGTTGGAAGTGGAACCGTCTGCGCGCTCGTTAGCCCTGCCCTTTATATACGTCAATGCTGGAAAAAGTTTTCTTTTTTAAATTAAAACTAGATTTTCGATTTATGAGATTCCTGTCTTACCACATTCCCGTTACACTAGATTATAAAATCGTAAATTACTCAAGGATCTAAATCACTTTGTTGGGTGTGTTATTTTGGGAATTTTGTATACGGAGAATCTGGTGTATCGAGAATCCGATATTTTAAAAATCTGGTATTTTGGGAATGAGCGCTAAAAAGAAGTGCCAACGACCTACTTTGCGCACCGTTAACTTGAATTGCCGTCAATATTATTAACAGATTTTAAAATCTGACAATAATTCTTTGTTCAAATACCAACAAATGAAATGGAAAGTTTATGACTTCTATGACTAAATTACACTTTTGGCGTCAAACGCCAAGTGAAAAACGTTACACACTCCCATACAAATCGACGAACTACTTATTTCCTTTTTTTTTTTTTTTTTTAATTTATTGTGTTAAGGACCTTTATACACTAGTACATATCGGCCCTATAAAGACAAACATATCATCACAAAACAACCAGTACTACTTATTTGTTAAACTACTAACTACTAGACCTACCTAATTCTATTACATATAAAAAAGTAAAAACTAGACAACGTCAGCCAACCTATACACCATACGTGCATAGTCTGACGTTGGGTCTGCAAGAATGTGCACAAAAGCTCCGGTATCATATGGGTTTAGGTTGGCTGCCGTCATCAGCGCCTCCCTCTGGGCGCGATTCCGTCTGCACTCCATCAACAAGTGTTGCACATCTTCTACAGTACCACAGATGTCACAATTAGGCGAATCAATAATTCTCATCAGACAACGAAACTTATTGAGAGGCACATGACCAGTTCGCAGTCTGTGAGCAGTTACAACATATTTACGACTTAAATCAATATTCAGGAACCAGGGTATCCGAGGAGGCTCACACTGTATACATTTATACCATATTCCTTTGTCTCTAGATCTTTGATCAAAGTACTCCTTCCATAAGGTATGACATTTGTTCCTATATTTATTCACTACTTCTAGAAAACAAGGTGTTAGTACAATGTCACTTCCGTCAGTTATGCCTTCTTTCGCCAGCTGATCAGCCTTCTCGTTTCCCCTAAGACCAATGTGTGATGGAACCCACTGCAATCGTAAACTAATATTTTTTTGTCTCAAAAGGATGACCTTTTCTATAACTTCATAAACAATCGGGACACCCCTTTCGCCGCGAACGGATCGTACAATATGTTGTAACGCACTTTTACTGTCTGTACAAATCACCGCTTTCTTAAATCCCCTTTTTAAAATATACGATATTGCACCTGAGATTGCAACGAGTTCAACCGACATTATACAAACATTGCCTACTACCTTAAAAATATGACTTCCTTGATTACATGAAGGATCAATTGGATCATAAAAAGCAGCACCCCGTCCAGAAGAACTTTTAGAGCCATCAGTATACAAAAAATACCAATCTTTGTACTTTTGCCGCAATTCTACAAGCACATTGGCACGAAGACCGTTCAACTCATAAGATTTTTTAGATTCTGTGATGCAGTCTAAACTAGAAGCAACTAAATTGTCTACATCAATGTTCGACATCCACGTACTGAGCGAGAACATTTGAAGCCGCTCCGACGAGAATACATTCTCGTCTACAACGTCTGAGGAGGCAGTCACTAGAAGAGGTGTCTTTTTGTTTAACCAATACCTATTCTGCTTGAGCAAATTTAAGTTATCCAGGAGTACGTTCGTCTCATTATTTGATACCGAAAGGGTCTTTAAACGATATTTAATTGCAAGGAACCTCCTCCTCGCAAATAATGGTGGGACGCAAACTTCGCTCTCCATAGCATGAATGGGGGTACTCCGTATAAAACCACCGATAATTCTTAATGCCTGATTTTGTACCTTGTCTAATTTATAAACATTCGACTTTGCACTATTGTCGTATAAAAAGCTAGCGTAATCTATTCTGCTCCTTATTATGGCGATATAAATTCGGCGCAAATGTTTCTGATGAAGACCCCATGTTTTACCAGCTAACACTTTTAAGATATTAAGACTTCTTTGTATTTTGACTAAAATTTCATTTATGTGTTTGGTCCAGCGAAGCGATCTGTCAAGCCAAAGACCCAAATATTTATAAGACTCGACGGGCACTAACGCAGTATCATTTATTTTTAAATCAACATGCAGTCGCCTATGTCCCCTGCTAAAAATAATATATTTCGATTTTTGCTCCGACAATTCTAAACCAACAGTACCCAATATAGCTACAAAAGAATTTAAAGCTCGCTGAATTTCATTACTACTTTCTAGAATATTGGCACCACTTTTATATAAGATAAAATCATCCGCATATTGACATATGTCCACATTCGTGATATCAAAACATAATTTCATTGTGGCTAAGTTAAATAAAAGCGGTGAGAGGGGATCACCCTGTGCTAGACCCTTGCTAGTACGCCTTACTAACATACCGTGACTGTCAGTACCATCGTGAACCTTAAGAATCCTATCACTGAGAAAATTCCACAGGTACTTGCAAATTTGCTTACCTACCCCAAGGTCATCCAAAATATAAATTAACTTATCAATTAAAACGTTATTGTAAGCACCTTCGATATCTAAAAAACAGGCAAGCGTAGGTACATTTTCAGTAAAACCTATTTGAATGCGTGAAACGACTCGTGTCAAACAATCTAACGACGACTGGCCTCGCCTGAAGCCAGTGGTACACGGAGCCAAAATGTTATTCGATTCGATATACCATTCTAGCCTTTTAACTAGCAAGAGGTGAAGCGTTTTGCACAAACAAGACATTAATGATATGGGTCTGGCTTTTGGAGTCGAATTGGGATTGCTAGCTGGTTTAGGAATAGGAATCACTTTTATCTCACGCCATTGAAAGGGAAGATATCCAGTAGTCAAAATGAGGTTGAATAAATTTAGAAGATACAGTTTACCAATCTTTGGGAGGTGGTAAATCATAGAATACGTGATTCCATCATCACCAGGTGCGGTATCTTTCTTTTTTAAACAATTGTTCAATTCCTGAATAGAAAATTCAGCTTCTAATAATAAATTTGAGGAAACACACTCGGGTGTTTGCGGCAGCACATAATCTGGGGCTAGGCCATTGAGCATACTCATTTTCTCTTCTTCCGAAAAATTGTAATTAGCTTTCCGGTAACCTTTGATCCACCTCATACGCTGCCACATATCTGAAGCTGTAGTTGACTCATCCACACTACTACAATAATCTTGCCAACTATTTGTCCTAGCCCGTGATATCGCTTTCTTTGCATCAGCCGTTTTTCTTTCTAAAATGTCTAGGTTATGAGGCGTCGGGTTCCTCCTAAAAATGCCCAATGCGAGCCTACGACTTGCTACCAATTCTGATAATGAAGAGCTCCAATATGGCTTGGGTTTAAAATTTGTGTTAGGATAAGGGCAAGATTTAACAGTAGGAATACTTTCGTCTGCCGCTAAATTAATATGGTTAATAAAGTTATCATATATGTCTTGCACTTCGGCACTACCTCCTGGATAACGTAAACACTGCTCTAAATATTCGCGATACAAATCCCAATTAGCCAATTCAAATTTCCGTTTTTTGTGGGTAATCACCTGTTCTTGGTAATTAATCTTTAATTTAATTATTAAATGGTCACTGCCCAAATTTTCACTAATAACATTCCAACTAAAACTAACCGCTATGTCTGTAGATACAAACGATGCATCTGGCGAGGTTTGCTGTAATACACCGTTCACCAACTTAACTCTCGTTGCTTGTCTGTTATTATTAATTGACACATATCCTGCCTCTAACGCAGCATCAAAGACTTGAGAACCCCTTGGATCGTTTCTATAAGACCAGTTTGTGTGATGGGCGTTAAAATCTCCCGCAACTAAACACCTCGTTGAAAACAGTGTAAATATGTAGTCCCAGTCAGCTTGCGTGGTTCTTACGTTCGGTGAACAGTATACTAAAATAATATTATGCAATAAATTACAATTTAAAAGTTTTACAGCAATGCATTCTATGCCTACATTTGGTACATTGATTGCGTGCAACTGTACCTTTATCGATTTATGAACAATCAAGCAAACTCCGCCATATCCATCATCTCTATCCTTTCTAAATACATTATACCCACTGATATTTAAATGTGCCTCTGGTTCTAACCATGTTTCTGACACTAATGCGATATGTACTTTCTCCTGCGCTAATAAAAGATCAAACTCTACCAATTTCGGCCTCAAACTTTGTGAATTCCACTGAACTAAATTTAAAACGTAATCTTTATACCTACTAGCCATGATTAAATACAGATAATAAATTCAGTATGTCACCACCTTTAAACATCTCAACAACAAAGGACAGCAGTTGCTCAGCAAAATAACTAACTATCAACTTAACTTTACCCTCAAAAGTACATGTGGAAAAACAGATATCTTTAATCTTTTGGAACATCTCTCTAAATTTTTCGCCCTATTTTTCCGTCTCTCTTTTTCATCTTCCTCCACCTCTCGGCGATTTTGGTCTCCTTCAACTTCCAATGGTTCTTGTACATCAAATGTAAAATCGTCGTTCCGCTCTGTTTTCTGTTTTTCTTGCCTCTTAGGCGGAGGTCTGGCCCGAGTGGAATGGTACATTATTGTGTCATCATGTTTTTCCTCCATGACTTCCGGTGTGCTCTGACTCTGATGTACTCGAGAAAGTAGAGCATCTCTATACGGAGCACTACTCTGGACGTTGTCTACCACGACTCTCTGCGTCTCTTCAACTCTACGATTCTGCTGACTTTCCTTAGTTCTTGTCCCGACTTGATATAAATTAAATGCCATTTTATAAGTACAATGATTGTCACTCATTATCTTCCTCAACTGCTTTTCTTTTCTAAATATAGGGCAAATCCTACTGAGTGCCATATGGTTACCTTTGCAATTTATGCACGTGTAGGTCTCGGTTTCACAGCTGGCGTGATCTTTGCCACACTTAGGACAGACTATTTTCTTAGTAGGGCACGCTCGAACACGGTGCCCAAATTTCCAACAACCTGAGCATTGCGTTACTGGAAATATAAACTGTTTTACTTCAAAACGACACCCGTACGCATACACGAACGAAGGCAGGGAAATCCCTTTGAAGCAAATACGAATGACTTCACTTTTCACCCACTGACCATCATCATTTAAACGATTCAAACGTCGTAATGCCAAAATTTCTTGTGATACCTTAAATTCTTTCAGTAACTCATCTTCCTCAATATCTTCATCCACTTGCCTCACGATGCCATAGCAACAATCAGTCTGGTTCGACCATTGAGACCGTATATCATCATTATTAAATGCCTCACAGCACAGTAATTTCTCAGCCTGCGTTTTAAGAGAAAACTGTATAAGTACCTTATACGGTCCTTTGAATTTCACTCTAAGTACTCCCTCAATACCCTCGGCGCGCAGTAATTTTGCCATAGCTATCTGTTTGGGCAATACTTTACTCGACGTTACGGATACCTCAAAATCAACATTGGCACTGACGTGAGCGGAATCACCCACAGCGTCCGTACCCACAGGCATACCTTTCCTCAGTCGTTTGAGCCGTCGACCAACCACAGTTACAAAGCTCTCCTCGGACTCACTGCTCTGCTCGCCGCCACAGCCTCGTTTTATCGCATGACGACGAGTTTCAGTCACCTCCTCTTGACTAACAGCTGTGGCGATTCCGTCCAACACCTTAGGGGTACTGGAGTTGTCCCACTCTATATTATCAACATCATCAACCGAATTTTCATCTTCACCATCCGCGGGCGACAACATTTCACCTCTGCCCGCACTCGAGGAGCGCGATCCCCGACTAGGCTCGCTCATACAGATGGGCGGACAATTGATGCGTATATTTCACCAATATTTACAATAAAATATAGACAAATTTAAAGAAATTTAAATTAAAATCGGATTAAATATTTTTTGACAACCGCCTTGCTTGACAGCACATTGACGCATGTACTTATTTCCTTCTGTCTCGATATATTTCTGTGGTGGTCACTCTAAAGGGCATTTCTCCAGAAATATGTCTGCGGTCACCTCATTCATCTGGCCCTTTTTCATACTAAATGTATGGAGACAGATGAATGAGTCGCAGACATATTTCTGGAGAAATGCCCTAAGTTTAATTTTTGGGACATTCCATTTTCTTGTTCACTTGTCATTAAAATTATTTTGTCATACTAATACCACAAAAACAAAATTTTATGCGTAAATATGTTATACCAGGTGTTGCCTGTACTAGGAGCAAATAATTAAAACGTAGATTGTAATCCTCAAACTGATCAACATTTGTTCAGCAACATTTAAAAATAACTTATGTTTAAATTTTTAGTACACTTTTAAGTTTCTTTGAAACCGCAATGTATTGCCATGTTTTTTAAGTTTCTAGTTTATAGCGTGACAAGCGACGTCAATTAGACTGATGTTAACGTACATTGAACATACGATTTAATTTGTATGAAAGAGATAAAATCTAAAGATTACATAATTTTTAAAAGTTGTTTAACGAAAGTTTTATTGTTTTATGGGTAGACCCTACATTTTAATTATTTGCTCCTGTTACAGGCAACACCCGGTATAAGTACAATTTAAATAAATTACTACAAATGTTAAATATTACATTCCCTGCAATTAATAACATTGATGATGCGAAAGCTGCATTTTATTTTATCAGCGTGATATTAAATCAAGTAAAGGGTATAACAGTGTTAGTATGGGGTATTGGCCCCAGACGCCAAATTGATTGTCGTTTTGCTGATTTATTTTCCAAAGCATAAAATGCTATTTCGCCAAATATTGAGCCTAAAGTGCCACAGGTTTTCGAGAAAATTAAAAAAAAATTAAAACTGTCTTTATTTATTTTTATCTAAACTACTGAACCGATTTTGTTGTAATGCATTTGGGACTTGATTTTTTTAACCGACTTCCAAAAGAAGGATGGTTCTCAATTCGTCTGTATGTTTTTTTTTTTATTTTTTTTTTTGTGTGTTTGTTCATCGATTACTTGAAGACGGCTGGACCGATTTGGAAAATTCTTTTTTTGTTTGAAAGGGTAGACTTTCGAGGTGGTCCCATTGCAACCAAATCAGGATCTGATGATGGAATCTTGGAGAAATCGAGGGAACTCTTCAAATATTATAGACACACATATAGCGATTTCGGTATTTTTCGTAATTTCTCGTCCATCTCTTATTAGCAACAAGTTTTTAGTGTTAACCGACTTTAGAACAAAGAGTAAATTTGTATCTAAGTTTCTTCCCCGATTACTTGAAGACGGCTGAACCTATTTGGAAAATTCTTTTTTTGTTTAAAAGGGTATACCTCCGAGGTGGACCCATTGCAACCAAATCAGGATCTGATGATGGGATCTTGGAGAAATCGAGGGAACTCTTCAAATATCATAGGCACACATATGCGATTTTGGTATTTTTCTTACTTTCTCGTGCATTTCTTATTAGAAATAAGTTCCCAGTCTTAACCGACTTCAAAATAAAGAGCAATTTTTATGTAGGCTTGTTCCTCGGTTACTTGAAAACGTCTAGACCGATATGGATTTTTTTTCTTTTAACTAAATAGACTTAAGTCTATTTAGTTAAAATGATATTTTTCCAGCGCCACTAAAAATTTAAAAATAAAGTAAATTTTTAAAACAAAAAATAAAAACCGACTTCCAAAAACTTAAACTAAAAACCAAAAAATAATATGTTAATTACCCCAAAGAAATGGATAATCAACGATTCATATATACATATACAGATATTTATAGTTTTCAACCTGTTATTTTTGAAGTCGGTGCCAGCTAAGGAGCTCAACACAGCCAGCTTTACGTGGCAGGCACCAACTTCAAAAATAACAGGTTAAAAACTATAAATATCTGTATATGTATATATGAATCGTTGATTATCCATTTCTTTGGGGTAATTACCTGTGGCACTTTAGGCTGAATGTTTGGTGAAATAGCATTCTATGCTTGGGAAAATAAATCAGCAAAACGACAATCAATTTGGCGTCTGGGGCCAATCCCCCATACTAAACTAACACGGTTATACCCTTTACTTGATTTAATATCACGCTGATAAAATAAAATGCAGCTTTCGCATCATCAATGTTATTAATCGCAGGGAATGTAATATTTAACATTTGTAGGAATTTAGTTACTAATAATGATGTCTACTACGTTCTGTTATACCAAAACAATGTATCTACCCATATTTTATAATTTTAGCGTGTTAACCTACATTTATTAAAACTTTCACGATTTTCACTCCAATCATCTCAAATAAATGATATTATTTAACAAATAAGTCTGCCAATGAAAATTAATATACTTAATAAATAGTTCTGATAATTAGTGACACTGAACTAAAAGTACGCGAATACTACATACACTTGAAAACATCAATACAATGTCTGACCTTGTGCGATGGCGACCACGAGTCGACTGTACAAACACATTACCATACGCGGAGACGCATGACTAACTAGAGCTGACACGGTAAACCACGTTCTTAAATATATTAGTTTAGAGGGAGTAAATACATTTAATTACCATACCACTTACAACCTTATTCGAATAAGCAACCAAGGGTATAAATGTATTGGAATCTTCTCCGCGCTTAATCTGTATGTAGAAATACGAAAGGGTGGAAAATCTTTGTTGTTTTCATCGCACTTACGACTTTTCGTGAAAAGTGCCTTAAAAATATTTTTAATATTAGACATTGTCAATTGATTCCGTCCTTCGATTTCCGTTGGTAATAAAAGATTTTCTCGTGGTGAATCATTTTTATTGGCACAAAGAATTTGAGAGATTGTTTTGTTAATTTAAAGTAAGTCCTTCTAATTAGGTAATCCCTTTTAATAGTCAAATAACTCTAAAGTCTTGCGAAATTGATTGTGATCTATTTATTTATTTATTAATACATGTTAACATGACATTACAGTAAAAAACCAATGCGTCATGACATGAAACGTAGAAATAAAATATCTATTTAGGCGACGAAACGGGGTCTATAGTTAGATAACTGTCATGTCTAGAAAGTACATCGAAAATAGCTACGATTAGAAACTAGTTTTACTAATATTTATTGAATTATCCATGAAAATGGACTTTAGATATACTGTAATCAATCATCACTATGTCCTAGCTTTCTTTTAGTTTCCTTTGCCGGTGTAAACAGGTTCGGTGGGAAGATTTCGAGGTATTTGTTGTGAAATAGTTATTTTAGAAAATAAATTAACGATTGGCAGGAAGGGAAACCCTCGTGGTAATAGGTTCATCTTATATATGTTCTCCGTAACGTTTTCCTTTTGTGCAAAATAAATCGAATACCATTGCATGTAGTCATAGTCATTTTATATGCGAAAGTATCGTTGCCATATCACTAATAGAGAATTATTGAAGATGTTTAAAGAATCGTTCAATTAAGTTAGGTTTATTATAGCAATCCTTAAACATGACGAATAGACTACGATTTCAAAAAATACTTCAGGTTTACAATAGAATACCTACTATAAGTCATAACTAATAGATTTGTTCTGAATTATTAAGACATCATTGGCTATATTACCTATATTGCCTATATTATTATTTATTTACGTAATTATTATTGAAATGAAATTAACTTTGAAGTTAAACTTCGAAATAAAGCGGTCAGTTCCAACGTAATTTTAGCCTGAAAGTTATTTCTGTCATTTTGACTTCAAAAGGATTAGGTTTTCAGTTCATTGGAATCTTTTTCTTTACTTTTTATGTATGTTTTAAGACAAATTAGTAGTTTTATCTGAGTAGGTACGCCCTATCCTGTCTTGAACCGTTTTCTAAGTTCCCCGAAAAGTCAAAGTTTTTGCGTATTCTTGCTAAGCCTCGAACAAATATTTTACGAATCGCGGCGGCGACACAATCGTTCATTGTTTTCGTGCTGTTGAACTTGTTCGTGTCATACATGCATATCAGCCGCCGACATCTCATCTATAAATAAAGCTTCTGTAGGTGTGAAATGTAATGACGTCATACTTTCAAATAGAAAAACAGATTCACACAACGAACGGTACTTCAAAGAACATGTTTGACCTCAGCGTTAGGATCAAAAGGATGATAATGAACTGAGGTATTTGGTTGGTTTATTTGCATTCGATATTGTTGTTTTTAAATATTTGCTAACTTTCTACTTATTCCGCCTATGAAATAAAGTGTTAATTATTTAGAATGATATGCACGTTAGCATTAGTGTTTATTTAACCTAGTATCTACGCCCTAGCTAAATTATTAAACTATGTACAAACGAAGACACAGTTAAGTGTCCGTCAGTAGACCTTAATACATTGTATATAATAAGGGTGAGGGGGAGGGGGAGGGTGAGGGGGTCCTTCGATTGTAGGCGCAATCGCCAAAGTGTACATCCTAAAAAATTTTTTTTATCATTCGATTGAAATGTATAAGGCATCGTCCTAATAGAACGCGAATGCGCGATCAGAATAGGTGTCCTATCTTGTCAGTTAGGACACCTATTCGAGTTCAATATGTTTAATCGCGCGTTCGTACGAGTAAAATTCGCGCGAACTTACGGTGATCGCGCATTCGCGTTCTATTAGGACGATGCCTAAGTAAATTTTACCTGTAGGCTGAAGAACAAATAAAAATATGCTAAAGTTACTTCAGATTTTTTTTTCATTGTTTCCACATCCTTAATTCGAAAACATAGGTTCATAAGAAATGCCTAATGCACACTGCTTATCCCAAAATGTTGATTACCACTGTAAGGGGTCATCCATAAAGTACGTCACACGTTAAGGGGGAGGCAGGGGGTCGACGAAGTGTGACATTGTGTGACAAGGGGTGGGATGGGCCCTAAGATTCGTGACGTCACACTTCAAAATCGAATAACTCTAAGTGTTTGTCACTTGCCTTATGACCAAAATGCCAAATTTGGTCATAAGGTTTAAATGTTTTGATGGCGAGTTCACATTCGCTCTAATAGTGTCACGCGCGTTAATGTAGATTATATTACAAAATAAATTACCTAAATTAAAATAAAACTAATTACGGAAATACTGTTTTAATTTAATAATTTCTAGATGTAAAATTGCAAAATATGTGACGTCACGCCAGGGAGGGAGGGGTCTCACAAATGTGACCAACTGTGACAAGGGCGGGGGAGGGGTCAGAAAATCACCAAATTAGCGTGACGTACTTTATGGATGACCCCTAACAAGTGTCTGCATGTATGTTTTATGAAACAGTATAAAATTTCATCATAGAACAACATGTTTCAGATAATTGCGTCATAGTGTTACATCCCTTTACAAATAGATATGTACCATAGCTGCAGGTCAAATAGCACGCAACAACATTCTACATGAAAACACGTGCTCGACCTTTCGTCATTGTTTGTATGTAATGTTCACCTTTGATACCCACATCTATTGATTATTTCCTAGAAGACATGTAATGACGAAATTAATTATGGGACTGGGAGGTGCTTCGGTGGCGTTGCGTGCAGTGTTGACCGTTGCACAATGAACTATGCCACAGTTGTTCAAATTGGATCGTAGTTCATTTGGAGAACACAACAGCTAAGCAAGCTTTCAGCGGGTATTGTATTTACTCCGATTTCTAATCCAAAATAGGTTGCCAGTAAAATGATACATTAATTCAACGGTAAATTTATATTTTGCGAGGGAATGCACGTAGTTAATTATTTTTTTCTACTCGTCGACTTTAATCTTTCCATTAGGATCCCATAGACTAAACTATAAATGCTAACTTTTCAATGTTATTTAGTCTATGACACTCTCTACTCAACTATAATATTTATTATACTATGCTTTAGACAACTATAATAATTTTGAAAATAGAACTTTCAAATTTAAAAAAGTGTATCCTTGTGTAAAAACCTCCTTTTAATGCAAATTCGATGATTAAATGCGTTTCAGAACGTAACACCTGTCAAATTTGCCTCTACTTAAACACGCTCCTGCCACGCGATTGGTGCAATTAGTCCTGTAATGAGCCAATCACAAACCGCTTTACAACCAATGCTGCCGCTCAATTGTTTTCGGCCTTTAAATAAAACTTTGAATAAATAGTTTTAGTGGAAGTACGGTGATTGTGATAGTTTATTTGTTTGCTTGATGTTGTTTTAGTTGACTCATAGAAAAAGTATTGTATACAATAGTTACATAATTAGCTCTTAAAGTTCTCGTACCTTATAATATAGGCCACTCGGCAAGCCTCGTGGCCTAAACACGGTACTCGACTTTAAGAGCCTTCATTATGTTACGATTGTATAAAATACTATTTTTGGTCATTTTGAAGATAAACCTTAAATCAACTAACCCACATTACATTATATCTAATCAAAATCATTTTGTGGAAGAAATATTCTTATTGCATTAGATACCTTTGTCCTTTGCCCTGGTAGTTGATTGGTTCAATCTGGAATGTCCTTTATTGACACTTGTCACTGTGACAGTGACTTATCTTTGAGAGATTTTTTTGGAATTTAATTAGAAATCAGAGTATCGTGGAATACCTAGAATATCGTTATGTTAAATAATAATAAGTTAGAATATAAAATTTTGATTTAAATCCTGAAGGAATCATAACCTAAGAGATTTATAATATCTATACACGGGTATCACAAATTCGATAAATTTGGGATTTTTGGGTAATTTTTAGATATGATTGAAACAGTATAAACTATACAATAATTGCCGCTCAGTGCCATTGGCACTTTGTGACAGCATTATCTGTTCTGCAATATAATGAAAATTCAAGGTAGCAGTTATGATGTTTTTATGTAATAGGTAGGTACTCGTACTAGCGACCCGCCCCGGTATCGCACGGGTGCAATGCTGATACTGAATGCATGTATTATAAACCTTTCTCTTGAATCACTCTATCTATTAAAAAAAATCGCATCAAAATCCATAGTTTTAAAGATCTAAGCCCTATGTATATAGGGACAGACAGACAGCGGGAAGCGACTTTGTTTTATACCTACTATGTAGTGAAGTAGAAAACGAGCAAACAAGCCACCTGAGTTGTGTTTGTCTTTGGTAACATTATTATATTTATTATTTCGAGTAAACGTTATGATTCTGAATGAAACGTTGTAACTTGTAACAAACTGTACTTGTTTAATTTCCAAAACCCTGACCCAAAATTATAATAAGATTCCATGGAAGGGAAAGTCAGTAAAGTATATTAACCGTTACCATAAACTACAATTATTTGTGTGGCTACAATTAAATTTTCATTCAAATTAAATTTGACCGACAAGGATTAGTGGACCCCACACAGCGTGAGTTTTTTTTCTATTTGAATCTAATGAGTTCGTTCCGGCCTCTATAAATGCTGCCTACACTATACTTAACATAGAGTTATAACTATTGTTACGTCCCAATTCATTATGTCAATGATAATTTATGTACGATGAATTGATATGCATTCTTTGTAAACTTCCGTAAACATATTAACTAGGTACCAACTCACCTACTTATTTATAGATTAAGTCTTATTAAATCTCATGCCAAGGTCCATTTGCTTCAAATCAGTGTTACACGCATACCTCAATGATCCTTTGTTGATTTTTAAGAAACTCAAATTATGATAAATCGTTTTGCGATTATGAAGGTTCCTAATTCCGGGTGATTATAATGCATTATATATAATTAAGATTTTATTAAAAGATAGTCAACATTCTGCACGTATCATTTAGTCTCTTGTTTATAAGATAATTAATCAACATTAAAATTAGTTTAAACTTCAATCATTATAGAAAAATAGTTTTATTCTACGTTAAGTTTTTTTGAGATTCTCATCCGGTTATTTCTTTTACATGCGCAACCTCTGCGATATTTAAGATGTTTTTTGTAGTTTAGACCCCCAACGTAACAAAAAGAGGCGTGTTATACATTTAACACATTTCTTCTGTCTGTTTGCGCCTGTGTAGCTTAAGAAGAACCGATGATGAGAAATGGCTTGATATACAGCCGTTTCAAAGAAATTCAATAATCACTAGTGCTTCATTGTGAGCATAATTACTATATAACATTAATACAAATTTATTATTTTTAAATAACCGACTTTCAAATGATCACATCCAATGACAAATTCATGATTTACTATAAAAAAAAAAATCAAATGTCTAGAAGTCTGTCTATAGCATTCGAAGAGTTCCCTCGATTTCTCTAAGCTCCCATAATCAAATCCAGGTCTACTCTCAAAGAGGAGGTAACTATCTCAAACGAAAAAAGAATTTTCCAAATCGGTCCAGCCGTCTTTGAACAATCACATAAGTAAAAAACCGGTCAAGTGCGAGTCGGACTCACGCACCGAGGGTTCCGTACAAACTCAAAAGTAGATACATGAATGGTTCATGATAAACTGTATGGCGATTAGTTTAGTAGGAGCAAATAAGTATGTGTTACAATTTTTGCAAATTCCACAAAAACTGTGCAAGTTAGGAAAACCGTTATATTTTTCCTGTAATATTTAGGATAACATTAATAATTGGTAAATATAACAGATTTTTCTGTTCAGTAACTAATATCCCACTCGATATAATAGCCCTACTTTCAATTTTCAAAGTCCCATTACTACAGACCCCTTTAAAAAAAAGTAAGTTACAAGTTTTTTTTTTTACATCCAATAGGCTTGGGTTAGCTACTTTTAATAATATTCCAAATTTCAAACCGATAGCAGCAGTAGTTTCTGAGATATCTGGCTGTGACAGACGAACAGACAGACAGAGTCGCACCATAAGGGTTCCTTGTTTACCATTTTGGTATGGAACCCTAAAAAAAGATTCCAACGAAGTGTGAACCTTTTCTTTTTTTAAAGTCAGTTAAGAATACTATAAAACAGCCGTGCCGTCTTGCACAGTGAGCTTACATTTTTAGTAATGGGATGTCGAAAATTTAATGTTGTGCTATTGTATCATGTACCTAGGATATTGAATGAAAGGGCTTAATTTGTAGATTCCAAAACCATTTTTATTTTTTTTGTTAATCATGTAATTTTTTTATTTCTGACCAAAAACGTTAAAAAAATAACATTCTTCCCTATCATCTTCGAAGTTACTGAACAGAAAAATCTGTAATAATTACCAATTATTACTATCATCCTAAATATTACAGTAAAAATATAACGGTTTTCCTAAATTGAACTGGTTTTTAGAAATTTTACAAAAAATCATAGCAAATACTTATTTGCTCCTACTAAGCTAACCGCCGTACAGTTTTTCTTGAACTATTCACGTGTCTACTTACGAGTTTGTACGGTACGGAACCCTCGGTGCGCGAGTCCGACTCGCACTTGACCGGGTTTTTTTTATCTACAATGTACGTACAGTGGTTACTTTTATCGTTTCCAGATCACACATAGAGCTGACCTTCTATTTTTATTTTTTTTAATATGTATAATATGGCTGAGAATTACGAGTGAAGTACAAACGTTTCGTATTCCTAATTAGTAAAGCCGAATTCCAAGCCTCATGACCATATCAACTCGGAACAACCGATGAGTCAACCTCAACCGACCTCCATCGTCAAGAAAGGAAACTTGCCGCTTGTACTTTCTTCAAGGGATCCAACAACTTTACAAATACCACCCAGTACAACATGAACAACTCTTATGCATACGCTATATAAGGTTCTCTTTCGGGCAGTTTAAGTTTTGTAATGCACTAGTTAAATTAGTGGCGCCTGTCACCAGTTCTCAAGACAATGAAATAAGAACTTCATGCAAAAACTCAGGAATCATAATTGAACTTCATTGACATCGTTTGTATCACTTCTTTTGGAAGCAAACATTTTCTGTATAATATAAAACCAATAAAGTTGACTTAATCATAAGGTAAGTTTTAATTTTTCGTCGATATAAAGACTACATTTTCTAAATTTAATACTCGTATTTTGTTTCTAGATGCATACAATCAAACGAGACCCAATAAAGGCACTTGAACGAGTTATACGTTTAAAACGATCTTACGGTCAACGGTCAGTTTTAAACGTATAAACTCGTACAAGTAGGTACCGATGCTATTTTTACAGGGTAAAAGAAAAGTCCATTTATCGACTATTATCTAGATTAATTAATCCTCTGATAATATGTGTAATAACAATTCTATTTCAAGTTTACAAATTAAAAACTAAATACTAAACTAAAACCCTAAAGTAGAAATAATATACACTTAAAATAAAAGTCAAAATAAAGTCAATAAGTCTAAAGTAAAAATTAAAACATACATACAACTAGGTAGGTACCTAAAACTAAAATATACTAAACTATTATCTTATTTAGAGATTAAAATTCGCTATTGGGTGTAAATTTGCTAATATAATAAAATTGAAACCGATTGGAAACAAACTCTAAACAATATTTAATATTATAGGGTTAAAATTGTTGAGAATACTATGAATTGAACTGATGAGCTTTAGAGATAAGTATACCTACATCTATGGGGTATGTTTTTTAGCTACATCTCAACCCTTCTCGATCCACTTGTTTTACCTAATATAAACCTTAAGGCGAGGTGAGACCAGAATCGGGCACGGAAGCCTAGTTTCCAAATCATTTTTAGAGCACTTATTTGACTCTTAGATCACTGTAAAACATATATAATAATATTCAGAACTGTATCTAGGGCTTCCTCTCACTTAGAACACGATAGCGAACACTTCGCTCGATAGAAAAGTAGCGCGAAAACACTATAAAATAAAGTATTTTTTTCATTTTTTTTCATTTTGTTCATCACCAGTTACCTTTTCTGACAAAATTAATACCTGACAATCATGATTTCACAGTCATGCAGGGCATCCTCTCATGTTTGGGTTGATAACGTATACTTTTATGTTAGAAATCGAAGATAATCTGCAATAATCTGCATTCCGCCCGACCCTAGTTTGTATGTGAAATGCGAGCCAGGTCCTACCGCGCCTTAAGCAGGCCTCAATTATTCGTAATATGTAGTATGATTATTTGTTGTAAATTTCGGATTCAATTCGTTCCGTAATTATTTCGAAGACGGGCGGTTGGGTTTGATTCGATCGTGCAAAGGCTGGCCGTATATGGAAGAATTAAATTTACTCCCAGCTCGATGTGGCAGTCGAATATAATCTTGACAAATTGTATTTTAGTCATATTGCGCAACTGGGATCATTAGGTATAACATTTTTTTAATTAATTATACCTACCATTAATGTGTCAAGTATTAAGCTCTCGCGATTATCTGACACAATTCTACTTTATTTAGCCCGAGATTCCCGAGGATACAGCGTATCAGATAAGGTAAACGTCGTAATGTTTGACACGCTAATGTCTAATACTTGACACGCTAATGTCTAATACTTGACACGTCTATTGCTAACGATTTAACATTCAAGATGGCAACTACTAGTATAGTCTCAAGCACACGGACATCTGCCTTATTATTAAGTATTTTACTTTTTTTTGGTGGATGAAATAAATAGGCGGATTCACTCTAATTGGTATTCACGCAACTCTACTGAAGTTATCTACAATAGCATTAGCATGCGTTAGTGAAAGCGGATGACCTATATGAAACATAGGCAAACATGCCTGCCTAATTAAATAATAGCTGAACCGCGTTGCAGCTATCACAACACTCAAATGGTAATTTAAACGATTTCACACATGGCTACTATGGTAATCCACGTTTCGCAACATTCAGGTGTTGTTGCATCTATACTATTACACAAAATCGTCCGTCCAGGCATGTCCCTACCTCCGACCACAGACATATATTGAAGTAGAAGTCGCAAGGCGACCTGACGTAAACCAAACAAGCTGACAGAGTTGAGATCTAGTAAACCTAGATTGTTCACGATCAATGGCGATATTACTATCTTCTTCTTTGTCGCGTACTCCTGCCTGGCAGAGTAGTCGTAGTCACGAACTAACACGCCGAACAGTTCTATGCCAGTTATCCCTAGCCATTGATTCTCTGGTGCAAGTGTTAAGGAAAGTATTAGTTAGGGATTTTATCTGGTTAATTCAGCGCATAGGGTCTTAATCTCTTTTCATTGACTCTTCCCTAGACTATAAGTCCTGAAGAAGCATGTTACCATTTTGAAAGTGGTGTTTACTGCATCTATCTTGGTATAGGTCTATGCCGTCTATGCCTCCGACTATTCTCACCGCATCATGCGTAGGCGCCTGGGTCTGGCTTGCGCAACGACTCCTCCGATGCGTCAAACTATCCTACGGTGAAACCACGTTAATTGTACGATTCAACTTAACGAACAAATTAACCGTGAAGGCTAAATACTTGTGTTAATTGCAATTTCATAGCAGAAAACATCTAAAAATATGAGTAACCAAGATAGACGCCGCTAGTGTATGTTCTTTAACTTTCAATAAAATTTAGGTTATAAGTCTGAACTAAGCTTACTACATTATCTCACATACGTACATTCTCTCTCTTCTATTGTGAATCAACTTTATCCAATTTCTTCGGCCTTGGGTAGTTTTGGACACCTTCTCGCACGTCGTCTCTAGGACTGACAACCTATTTTACTGTCACGCTTTTGAATAATGGGCTTTCTGAAGGCAACCAATCTAGTCCCCGGTCTAGTCCGCCGTCCTGGACCAGCGTGAGCCCATTATCTCATCTATGAAGCTATTGCCCAGCATGTTATTGAACCAATCTAATGTCATTTACTTACTTAATAGAACCTTCATCTGTTTGGGTGTTTGTTTCGTGATCTTCCATAGCAAGGTGTTAAGTTAGGTAAGATTAACATAAATTTTGACTCGTATGCAGCGTCTGTCCTAATTTATTGTCGTTTCATAAATCTCGATCAGTGTAATATTAGTAATAGACACGCATTAGTCATATCCATTTAAGTCAAAACATCAGGTATAGATATTTATCAATGAATCTTGATAATAAATCGACAGCTTACACACCTTTAATTATGTGCGCCGACCGAACATTTGTAACAGCACAATCGGTTTTCGAAATCTCGCCAAACTCGACGAAACCCGATTTTTATTCGATTAATAATTCATGAGGTATCGATCGCACAATAGGCTTTACGAACTTGGAGTTTATGGACGGTGATAAATACCGGGACATTAACTATATAAGATATAAAGTTATTCGTTATTCGGACATACCAATTACGAATAAAACTCCGGACAAAGGGTCAGTTAATAATACCGATATCGTCTTCATTTCCAAACAAAGAGGGATACGTTTTGGAGGGAATCGATATTTTTAACGATCAAACTTTGTTTGCTCACTCGATTTGTTTTTATTAGCATTAACCGTATCATATTCCCTTAATTGAAGAAGTTTGTACCGCCGCGACGCATATTTACATTTAGCGAAAAAAGTCCCAGATCGTTTTAGCACCTTCGTCACTCTTACTTCGTCAAATACCCTTTGACCCTTTTTTATAATATTCATCTCATTTTTCATGAACCAACAGCCAAAAATTGAAGCCTAAGTCCAACCTACAGAGTAGGTATACAAAATTCCCCTTACAAACTGGTACAGAAACTGCAAGCTCCATAGGCCGAGTTATTACCATAAACTAACAACGTATTTGAATTATTATGTCACTAAGATAATGGTATTAGAATGACCAGCAACTTGGAGGATATACAAAGCATTTACGTGCACGATTGAGTTAAAATAAACGAAACAGATGATATCGGGAGTTATAAAATTTAACGCCCTCCTGTTTTTCTTTGTTAGCAATCATCTTGTTGCAGCTCGTTACATCTCCACGATTCCTATTGTGTACGAAACCGTTGTACTTGTTCTGTTCTGTGTGTGGTCTCGGCTCTTTATAGGTACAAATATACGTGCTTACCTACTTGCTTCCCTACTGCTTTTATTTTGACGTGTACTTCTTTACAAAGTGTACTTATAGTACTCGTATGTACAACAAACATTTATTAATTACAAAGCTGATGTTCTATAGAAACTAAAAGTTAAAGCTCCATTCCTATCCATTGAGGCTCATTCCTGCATACTGAGTATTTCTCAGTAGGACATGCGTAATACAAATTTGCTATTAGCGACATTGGAGCTAATTTTATTCGAATTCGTGCCTCGCTCGTATTTGTACACGCATCACGCGCACGATTTTGCTTCGGACATGCAGGTGCAGTGTCGAGGCTAGATGCGCAACGCGCATTATGGTTATAACTTACCAAATTTGCCTAAATTAGTCATACGAATATAATTATCTGTAGATTTTAGAGAACAAGCGACTTTCCTATCGACTATAAGGTAGACGTCCGAGTGCTGGACACTGTGCCAATAGTTGCCATCTATAATGTCAAATCATTACCAAGCAATGGAGATGACCTACTGTAGTCAAGGCCGGATTTGAACCAGCGACTCTGTCTTGCCGGGACAACGTGGTAATTGCTCGCTATTTGCTTTGCTCGTAATAAAAATCTTAATAAAAGTGCTGTTAAGAAAAGTGATGTTTCGATAATAAATTCTAAAGAATCAAAATATTTCAGTGACTAATGAAGCAGTTAACGGCTTAGGTGGTCGTAATATATTGAGTAAGGTCAACCGGGGTAATTGCATCTATGTGCATCTTTTAAAGATTCCATGAAATCCGAACTCTTTAAAACTACCTCTATCCTACCTGCCTGTAGTATACGCTGTACTTTACAGGCAGGTAGGGTAGGGGAAGTTTTGAAGAGGTCGGATTTCATGGAATCTTTAAAAGACGCAATTGCCCCCAGAGACGCAATAAGCTTTCAAAACCCTTAATCTTGTAATGTTCTCAGAAAAGACACATAACGCTAACTAAAATAATTGTATGTCCCAAGTATAAGACGCGAAGCATACGTTATGCCATTTATTTACTCTGCTGATCTTCATAGACATTTCCTTTATTGTATGGCATTTTAAGTAGTACGTGAATTTTATCTACAGCTGGATTACGCAACCAGCCAATATTCTCAAGCGTTATGGAGTTCCCTCAGGCCGCTCTGAGAGCACAGGTTGCCTATTTTGGCTAGTCTCAGGAAACATTCACGTGGGCTCTCTTTTCATCCTCATTTGCACTACACCAACCGTGTTCTGTACAAATTCGGTTGAGTTGCTTGCTGACTAGTACCGCGCGTCTGTGAAGTACGTATCGCGCGATCCTAAACGGCCGAAGTTGGACTACTTGTTCGTCTTTATACTTTGCTAGAGTCTGTGCGGAAAGAGAATAGGATTAATTTTGGGAGGCGCTGTAAAGCTTTTCTACCGTATGTGCCGTATTTTCTGTTCTGTGGCCATACTGGTTAGGTAAGTTCCGTTTTTCGCCACGCCTATTCTCTTTCCGCACAGACTCTAGTACGAGTATCTTTTCATTAGGAACTGGTTAGGCTCAAAATCTGCCGCTTTGATACTCGTAATTCAATATTGACTTTGACTATACTAGCAGGTACTTGCTATTAATATAAGGCTTGACTTACCTAAATACTTGGCAAAGTTGGGGCGTGGCATTAGCCAATGTCACAGAATTGCGTCAAAATTAATGCTTAGTATCGTAAGTATTATAATTATGATAAAATCATGAGGGTCATAAACATTTGAAGTTAATACTCAGGACTCGTTTAGAAAAACGTGTTCGACTCATATCAGTAGTAGGATCTACCAATTGCTGTTGTTAGCATGTGTTTCCCACAGAAATATTTTATAATATAGTGACTAACGTAAAATGACCTCCGCTACTTGAAGATTTATGGCAGATTGGTATAAATGCGCAGGATCAACTTTAATTGGATACAAGTTTGAAAAACCAAATTAAATTGAACTTAGCAGTATTCGCTTCATCTTCCGTATCTAGCAAGTTGAAGGATCTTTTGCCACTGGCTGGATGTCCGCATAAATAGAGACGACACGACAATCTGTCAAAACGTTTACATAAGAATGTCGCAACTAGTAAGTTCACAATCATAGATGCCTTGCTACTAATCATGTAGGTATAATAGATAGAGTATGGTGAATACCTGCTTGCATTTATTACGTAATGGCGTACGCAATGTCAATTGTATGTTTTGTGTAGTAACGTCCTAACAGATGTGTTATTGACTGAATCAGGTCATACACTCGCCGATCTAAGAGTGATTATTCGTGGTATAAAACAAATGGTGTCTTGCAATCAGTAAATGATACATTCATAGATAGCCCATTGAGACAGGTGGTTACTTTTAAACATATGATTTGCTGATTGTGATCGTTAACTGTTGAAATTGGCATAATGTACTATTCAATACAAAACGAGTCCCTTTTTCTTAAGTCAAGGAGCGATTCATTAAAAATAAAATTAATTACGTAAGAACCATTTTGACCATTTTTGACCCCCCTACCCCCATGTAAGGGCATATAAGATTTCTCGGACTCCCCCTCCCCACCCCTTTCTCACGTAAGATTTTACCTGGCTTTAGAAATTTCGATAATTCGCGTAAGAATTGTGTCTACCCTTTTCTAGCCAGAGGAATTATGTACACAACACACCACGGATTCATCTATGGTTCGGGTCACAAACATTTTCTGTCTAGAAAATTTTATATTTTATCGCCATTTAGACATTTAAGAACATTATTCTACTACTGTTAAAAAAAATGAAAGCCATATCTGCCCCAACTTCGATAATCTCAAGGATATCTTTGTCGCCACACCACTGTTTAGCCACCTTATTTGTTACAAGAACCAAATATTAATATATTCCTACAAAATAGTTCAGTAGATGACGGGATAATGATGGCGGATGAGCGAGTCACGAGGCTTATGTAAGCGGGTGCAAATGTCAAACGTCCCTTCACTGCGCCCGCGCCGCGCCCAGCGATCACGAGGGGCGCCGTGGGATTCTCCGGTAGACTGTCAACATGTTCAACTCATCATCATCATCAGCCTATATGTGTCCCAATGCTGGGCACATTTCATAGATGAGAATGAATGGGCTGTAAATCCCACGATGGCCCAGTGCGGGCTGAGTATTTTACATATAGGTACACCTTTGTATTTATTCGCTGATATTATGCAGGTTGTCTTAGGATATTTTTCCTTTACCGAATAGCTACTGGTAAATATCAAAAGACAGTGTCGAGAAGCAGTTTAAAAAAATGGCCTAAAAATAAAAAATAAAATAAGAAACCTTTTTTTCTTAAAATACTAATGTTGGTACAAGTATAAGATTAAGCCTATCAAAATGAAAAAGTTTTAACGATCAATTAATTAACTTTATAACACTTTTACATTAAAAATATTAGTATTATTGTTGTAAACCACACTTGTCTTAATCACTTTTTTGTTTTAACCTTATGGTTACACTCAAATTAGCATAACCTTAAGAAAAGTTCACAGACGACATCGTCGCGGTCGGATAGCGGACTAGCAAGCGGAAAAACTAGGCAAGGCTGCCTTGCGGTCACTTACTATCATATCTTAATCTGATAGCACAGTCTAAGAAACATACAGTCGACCAACGGAAATGTTTAGATTTAGACCATGTTTAGGCCAGTAGCGGTGGGTAAAGCTTTCTTCATAGTGGGCCAGAAAATTTAAGAAATTTAAAGGAGAGCCCGAGAGCAAAAGATAGTCTTTACGTACTGTATATCAATATCACATATTAATTATAATATGCAGTAGAAATCTCTAAGAAGGCTTGTATCTAGCTTTTAAATTTCTGAGAATTGCCATATAGAAATTTCGCAACTTTGGAAACATCTCGGTGCAATGCTAGCCCGAATTGCCTGCATCGCAATTTGGGACATCCTTCAGTTCACAGCAAGCGTAACAGCGCTCTTACTGGGATTGTGGGCTGTGTAACCTGATAGTATGGACATCAGCCAACTTTAGGTTCATCAGCAAACTGTGATCATATTCTGCCCTCGTTGTGAAAAACGACGTTGCTGAGTACAAAAAACGATCACATACGTCCTTGTAATGAAGGCTGACTGTGTCGATGTCGGTAAGATGCCATCGTAGCTGATAAGATGTCGAGACATGTTACGAATTAATATTTCGGATGAATAGTTTGGTATTGCTTAATTGTACCTACTTATAGTACTTATAATTACAGGTAGGTATATTAATTTATGGTTGACATTATAGTATATTTGTATAGAGCACGAGCATATCCCTTAATTGATAAGAAAAGCATAGTAGTATTTATACAGGGTGAATTTTAAATCGTGAATCGTAATATTTTTTTTTAAGTCTATACATAGTTAACAATAATTTACAATGCTTTTAAACCTAAATTAAGTACGTTTTTATTTTGTCCACTTTTAATTTGATTTATCCTAATTTTTAAAATCTCGTGGTCACCCTACATTCATGTTTCGTACTTGTCATGAAAATTTCGACATTAGATATCCAACGGTATTGTCAATAATGTCAACATCGTCGACATTGTCAACATAAGTATTTACTCATAAAATAATTCAGTTTTATTACGATTAATGGTATAACCGCCTCCACCGTTCTGTTCATAATTAATTAAGCGGGTCTTTAATTGTAATTAACACTAGTGCTCTGTATTAGTCTTAAGTAGATTTACCGGTAAACGTGGTTACGATTCACGATTTAAAATTCATCCTGTATAATAAAAGAATCACATTGTAATCAATGTCCGATTTGTGCCATTATACACTAGTAAGAGTGTGTTGTTGAATATTATACGTGGAATAGGACATGCAATACCGGTATTATTTTTGTATGGTAATACCGGAATCCCGGTATTGGCCGATACAAGTAATACCGGTATTGCATGCCCTACGTGGAACCAAGTGAATGGAAGCCTAATGGACGAGCAACTTTTAACATTTCACTAAACAAATCTAGTGATTTCATCATATCCCTAAATAGTTTTAGTGAAAATATAAAATAAACGAGTCGGAACGGTACGATCCATAGATATTCCTATTTTATATAAAATTGTGGTAATTTAGTAAAATTTAATAATGAAATGACCCATCTCCCGGAACACCATCATGACCCTTAGGGACACTACAATACAATACTCTTTATTGGACACCAAAAAATTACAGAGATCCATAAATAAACAAAATATTAAAAACCAATTGTATACAACAGGCGGTCTTATCGCTAGGAAGCAATCTCTTCCAGACAACTTTTGGGTAGCGGAGGGATTTGGTCAAATCCCAGTTTTCATCATATCCCTGCGACGTAAATACATATTGAATGAGTTTCAAAACAAGATTTTATATTCTGTATTGGAAACCAGTTTGGAAAACAGAATTACTTTTCTTTATTCGAAACCAGGTTTCCTAAAAAGAAAAATAATTATGTGTTCTAAACTGGTTTCGAACCTTTGGTTTCCAAAGTGGCCGAAGGGTTTTTTTTTATACAACTAGGGTGGCAAACAAGCGTGCGGCACACCAGTAATATGGTTAACCAAACAACCAAGATCATTTTGATAAGAATGTACGATTAAGATGAAAAATATAATCAACAATGTTCCTCTTATTTGGTAGAAAACAAATGCTTTTAATCAGATTGCTACATTATAACCTAAGCATAGTACTTATAGGTAATTTACAGAAAATATAATATTACACCATAAGATAGGACCTACGGTAGCAATTACGTTCTATGACCACAACGACCCATCGTTTTGCCAATAATTACGACCATTATTTAGTTGGAGTTGCTTACCACAAAACAGCAATTATACTAAATCTACAGACAGACAGTATGAAATAAACCAGCAGCTATTGTGAAACAAATGACTATAAAGTAGTTAGGGCAGATATCATTATGACATTTATGATTACGATTACGTATAACAAGGAGTTGAAGTTAAAACTTCAGTATAAATAGATACTTAGCTGTTGTAACTAACCATTAAATTTTAAGGCTTATTTGTTTATGTTTTGTAAAACAAGCATTGGTTTAATTTGCTATAGATATTGTTATAACAAGAGAGAGCGAAAGCGTTTTATGTTATACAGGGTGGGAGGGACTATACCGACATACTTTAGCCATGAATTCCTGGTGATGTGACAAGTTAATAATGTTATATCAACATGGGTCGAATATTGTCATTTTACATTAATAGTCTTATGGAACAAAATAAATCAGTAAATTCAGTCCCTCGTTATAAACATGTCCTTACTGGAGGAAAAGTTATCAAAAAGAAAAAAAAAGCTAAAATGGAAACGAAAGGTCAATTTTTTGGCCTCGTAGTCGCTTACCATCAAATACTACGAAGGTTAATTGCTGTTTAGTTAAAGGATTTAAAAAAATTAGTAAAACTATCTTAGTCACATTTATTAGGGCTTGTTACACACTTGGAAGTTTTAATTTAAAAAAGAATGATTATCTCTGAAAGTAAGCGTTTTTCGACTATACATCACATAACTTTTTTTACTCCTAATAGTTGTTAGAATCTACATATAGTTAAAGTTTGTCGGTATAGTCCCTCCCACCCTATATTATAAGAACCCTATAAAGTAGGGTTGTATCAACCGTTGTTATGTTAGTGTCAGAGTCAGAAGCTGTTTTGGTCAGGTAGCATCTAAAGCTCAATAGGGCACATGATGTATTTTCTTACGTATAATAAAAAAGCGGACAACTGCGGTTAGACTCGCGTGGAGAGAGTTCCGTACGTTCAAAACAACATAACACAGTTATACTTTTTTAGGGTTCCGTAGCCAAAATGGCAAAAACGGAACCCTTATAGTTTCGTCATGTCCGTCCGTCCATCAGTCCGTATGTCACAGGCATTTTACTCAAAAACTACATGATGGATATTGATGAATTTTGGAATATAGGTGTCTTGTATGAGCCGCTACTTAGTTTGGTAGTTAAACAACTAAAATAAATATTTTTAGGGGGGGCACTCCATACATGTTACAGACACAAAAAAAAATTTGATCGACAAATATCAAATAGTTCGACAGCTCTTTAAAAAACACTATAAGGTTTCAAAGTAATGTTTTCGATTAAGTGAATATATTTGGAAATAATCACACCGAAAGTTGTGAAAATTGTGTCCCCCCCCCCCTTATCTTCTAAACCGTGAGTCAAATAATGAAAAAAATCACGAAGGTAACGCTTAATTAATACTTTCAACGAATTTTTTTTTCAACAAGATCGAATTAACCGTTTTTGAGTTATTGCCGATAAACTGCGCTTCTCAACAAAAGGACGTAATTGCTATGAAGATACGCTCTTTTGTTGTTGTACTTTTTTTACATCGTATTTTTTACCTTATAGTTACGGTTATGGAACCCTACACGGAACATGGTCCGACATGCTCTTGGCCAGTTTTTTTTTTGGGATGGTCTGCGTCCCGTTTGGTCAATTTTGACCACTTTGGGAAATCTGGATGGAGAGGTAACACAGTTATACTTTACTGCACAGACTTCTTATAGGTTTTCCTGTAATTTATAGGTGCAGGACTATTTTCCATATATGTTTTCAAAATGCTAATCCAATAGTTTCGGAGATAAGGGAGGCGGAATGGTAAATTTTTGCCTATTTTCTTAAATAACTTCAAAACTATTATATAAAAATTATAAAATACATATATATATATATGAGATTCTCACAGTGAGCCCTTTCATTTAATATATCACACGATATAGTTTGCTTACTTTTTTTTTAATTTTCTAGTTCAGTGGTTTTCAACCTTTTTCATGACGCGACTCCCCTGGTATGAAAAAATATTTCGCGACCCCCCCCCCCCCCCCCCCCCCTTCGCTTTTTGATCATGTGTGACATACATGAAATCTATCTTTTTAAACTTTTTTTATCTTTTTTTTACTGAAGTAGTCCTGTCGACCTCTTCCGACCCCCGTATTAAAGCCTCGCGACCCACACGTTGAAAAACACTGTTCTAGTTGACCCCCCAAAAGAAGCCCCCATGATTACCTAAAATTCATATACTTCCGTGACACGCCCGTGTTTGTACCAAATTTCAACTCAATCGGTTCAGTACTTTCGAAGCAAATTGGCTGTGACAGACAGACAGACACACGAGTGATCCTATAAGGGTTCCGTTTTTTCCTTTTTGAGGTACGGAACCCTAAAAATAGTAGTAAAACACATAAAATAGAACATAAAAAAATAAAATTATAGGGAATACTTGTACTTTCTCTTTAGATGTATCTAACATTACCAGTGAGCGAAGCTCCTGAAAGAAAAACGAAATACATATTGTCATGTCCTTGAATGAAGTAAGCGTCCTGCAAACAAGAGAAAGTCCACAAAATAAGGAACAGCATAGTCTGTGTGTGTGGAATTCTTGGTCTAGTGTACTAATAGTCACCTTGCACGGCCATAGCTGGAATGTGCTCAAGCCTGCAGCCAACTGGTCCGATTACTACCAATCACTACGTAAACTGGCGTGGAACGGTAAACTTATTGTTGACTATTTACTGAATGGCTATGTAGTAATACTACGCGTAAATACATGGTAGCTAGTTAGCTACTCCAATTTATGGAAGCTATCGCCTTGAAAATTGAAACATGGATTGGATAACCGTTGGGTTTTTAGCTAGTTAATGATAAGTAAATACCTAATGACCAAGGACCATTAAAACAAGAGGACTGTCGTTCTCCATACAAAAAGCTGTTCCCCGATATTTAAATGTTAGAATTTATTTATTATTAGCTGTTTACGAACTAATTGTTACTATACTATGTTTCTTTGTTCAATTATAACATCGTTAAATGTTTAGTTTTTTAGCGCCATCTAGTTTTTGCCTGGATATCTCCTTGCGGTCGGGGTACGATCCAAAGTGCGGAGAATTACAGTCCTTTTGTTTTAATGGTCCTTGCTAATGACAAACTAGGTATATCCTTATTAAATATTTTGCAAGTGGAATATATAAACCAAACCAGAAATCCAGTTCCAGCATTTTGTAGCAAAGAATTGCCTTAATATTCGCAGAACATGCTCTAATGTGTTGACAGATGGTCAGGCGCATTAGTCACACAATGTTTGCTGTAGGTACCTTATTTTGAAAAATCTATTTGAACATCATATTAACATTAACCGACAGACTTTAGTACACGTTCTAAGAAACCACGTGAAATTTCACCATAAAAGAGCGTAACTACCTTACAATTTATAACAATCCTGACGTTTTTTATCAGCTGAGAAGAATTTCCAGTGGACCAGAAAGCTATTTTTGTACTTGATGTATTTGGGCACAGCTATTTGGCATGTTTGCTGCCATGATTAGGAAAATGTAGAATCGAGGTAAACACAACATTACGGTACTGTGTTTTAGAATACCGACAGTTCAAGAAACTTTGACCTTAAATATGGAAGATAATTTTATAATAATCAGTACACACTATTGTAAATAAATGCTAATAATTTTACCGTGCATTAATATTGGCTTAACTTTATTGGTCTTCCTGTTTAAAGGTGGTTTTCCACCGGTGACCAGCCGACGGCCAGTGTCATAAAATAATATATAAATAGTACACGATAAGGATGATTACATCGTGCTTTGCTCTACTTTTGATATTTCCTGTATAAATCCCAAGAAGAAGCCTTTGAAGAGGTTTTTTTGTCTTTTATTGCTTTGATAACAAACAGTCGTATTGACCGGTAAATACGAGACCGTAAAAACCCCAGAGACGAACTCCTTTTTGAAAATGTTTGAATGATGAATGACAAATAAGAACGGACATTCTAAGAACGATTTCTTATCAAGCAGGATATGAGTAACTTAAATCTTGTTCAAGCTTTCCGTGTAGATTCAAAGGCAGTGAAGAGTAGGTAGGACAAAAAGATGGCGTCTAGCCGGCAATCTGGCCAAAAAACAGTGTCAAAATTAATTACTTGTCGGCTGAGATAAATAACACTACAAATCAAATTGATCCAAAGTAATTTTAATCGCATAAACGATGATGTTTGCCGGAAATTCCTTTGAGCGTTTTGTAGATTTGAACTAACAGTTCAGTTCAAAAGTCCAAGGCTCAATAGCTTAGATTGACATTTTACGCAATAAATTAAGTTTTAAAAAGTCATCAACAAAACAATAGGGTAGGTAGTTTTGTAAAAAACCTTGGTAATAATTTAATGGTTACCGATAAATAATTTATTTTTACTACAGGTAACTACCCTATTCAATCAAAATCAAAATCATTCATTTTTGCAAGTAAAGGGCGCTTTGACATGTCTGATTCTATTCTTTTCTTTTGGCGCTTCGGGTAATTACCAGTTCGGGTGAGTACCAGTTCCTCATTTCAAAAATATTAAGTAACAACAATTATGGCATTAATACATTAGTACATTACATTAACCTTAAAACGACATTTTTAGAGATATAAAGGGGATTAACACCCCAATGTTAAGTTCGTTATCTCCAAATTTTAATTGTAACGCCCAACGCGAGATTCGAACTCAAAGCCGGTTATGTAAGTCGTCCATGACATTCCTCGCTTGAGGCTCATCAATTCAGCTACGTAGTACGTAGGTGCATTTGGAACAAATGAGTGTACTGACAACTCAGGGCCTCCCAAGGTCGTAATGACGGTGCACTCAATTAAAATCCCTGCAATGACAAGGTAACTTAACTATAGTCAGATTCATTTTATTTGACATAGGTACGCTTATTTTTGCGAACGTATCGCTAATCCGAATTTTTAATGGAAACAATATTCCTCTTTAGTTGCCAGAAGAGGGGGTACCAATACCAACTATAGTCAGGTTAAGTTTTTATCTATTGCCAAAAGAAGCAGGTTGACTTGATGTACAAACCTGGCTTGATTGTTGTGAAGATTAAATTGTGGTTTACTTTCATTGAATTGTCTTACATAATGTGCTATAATTCAGTCAATTTAAATTCAGTTTCGGGCTATTATTGTTGAGTGCTCGTATATTGGAAAGATATTTTCAATTCATTTTAACAGCTTATCCAGCCCAATAAAAATATTTGATTGATTTATCGGCAAGGACTTGTTCTTGGAATATCTTCTTTAGTATTTCTTTAGGCAACATAGCCTTTATTGTTTTATTTGTCTCCTCAGTTCAAATAACACGACGTATGATTTTTGTGTCGAAGGTTTTTAATCATTTATTTGATTTGGTTTGGGGCTATGATCCTCGCTCTGGATCGTACTTGGTTCAAGAGGTCTCATTAGCCATTCAGCGGGGGAATGCTGCTGGCATTATGGGAATCTTCGAGCGTTACGGCGGCTGACAAATTTAGTTAATCCATTTTAATTATTATTATAAAAGAGAAGAATACCCAGATATAAATTATTTATTGATAGAAAGATTTAGGTTTTAATTTCTATTTTGCAGTTTCTCCCTGGCCTAAAATATTGTTGGAAAAAGCAGCATGCTCTGAGATGCCTTAACGGACATAGGTAACGTCATCTAATTGTGTATAGCTATTATTGCTATAACAAAAAGTGTTATTGTATGTGTCTCAGGATTCTAATAATTATGTTTTACAAAAAAACAGACGCAAAACATTATAACCGTAGGCGTCATTATATTCGATTAAAGAATAATGACAGTTTGTCAGGCCCACGCGAGTGTAATGATCAGTGTTTTTAAACAGTTTTGTTTATTGACGGTTGGTACAGATGCAGGTGAAAGACCTTTTAGAGTATGAGTGGATGCATATTTTTCGAATGCTCACTGAGATCAAAAATAAATTATATTGTTAAAGTTATAAGAACTCTTCTGATACAAATAACAATCGATATTATTGCAATAATGAAATGAATAATAAGAAGTAGTGACATTTATGTAATTAACTGTATTTATGACATAAAGCTAAACCGGCTATTTGGTTTTATTTTGTGCAGAAAGATATAAGTCGAAAAACACGATTTCTGCCTGAATTTTGACGTGATAGTTCACATAATATTTCTTTATGAAATTAATAAAAATGCTGTAGAGAGCACTCTATTAGACTACAATTGCCCTGTACAAGTTAGCACCTAAGAAAAAAAAATCAAGACTTGTCTTAAATCATAGAGAAACCCTAATTTGATGAGAAATAAGTTTTTTAAGTTTTGAGACGATTTTTTGACAGGCCAAAAAAAATTTTGAACCGACGGCTTGATAAAAACTTTTTAAATTTTAAATTAAAACGGTGTCAATTAGAAAAAATTGATTCGGGTGTTATTTTTCGGTGAACCGGACAACGAAAAAATCTTTACCGTCGAAGAAAAGTTTAATCAACTAAATCAATTCGTGTGCCTATTGACGAATGGCCCACACGATTCAAGGCCTGTGTTCAGCACAATGGCGACCATTATGAATAATTTGTATTTTATTTTTACCGTAATACAATGATTTTTCTTCTGTCTAAATTTCGTTTAAATACGTTTTTCTACTCCTGTACTTTTATCTGTCTTTTACTTGGTCACGAACACTAATATAAGAACATACATAATATTCCCCATATCAGCACTTGTGTCGTTAAAGTCGCAAAACGGTACTGCTAGCTGCCACAGACTTCTAAATCTAGGTTAAACTTAAGTCAAGGATTAAAAAGCGATCAATACTAACTTTACAATAAAAATGCACAACTACCAACTTAACAAACAAATAAATTCATGCGGTATTGTTATGAAAAACTAAACTAAATTTTTTGATAACATAAAAAATAGTATTTTATGCAACAGTTGTATAAGTGGGTTCAAAAAATGCGAATTGCGTGAGTTGCGATACGAGCCGCGAATGCGGCGAGTATCGCAAATAGAGACGCAATGAGCGTTTTTTGACTTAATTATACAACGTTGCATACAATACTTTTTCTACGACGAGGTTTTAAATTATAAAATACAAAATTAATAATAACCTGGAAACAAGGCAAATATGACGTTTGACTGACATGTGTATGTGTCTATGGTAAACTTTTTTTTTTAATTTAAAATATACTTAAATTAAAAATACTTTTTTATGTTGGTATCAATGAATTTAGTTCGGAAAGTTTTGTTTTTCTTAAAAACCGTAGGAATTTAATTGTTTGTTAAGTTGGTAGTTGTGCATTTTTACCGTAAAGTTAAAATTCAGCGCTTAATCCTTGACCTAAGTTTAACCTAGATTTAGAAGTCTGTGGCTGCTAGAAATAACGTAAAGTGACTATAACGACACTAGTGCTGTTATGGGGAATAGAGTATAGACTTCTCTGAACTCATATTATGTATGTTCTTATATTAGTGTTCGTGACCAAGTAAAAGACAGATAACAGTACAGGAGTAGAAAAAAGTATTTTTAATATCGTCATTGCGTGTCACTAGCGGTATACGTCAAATTAAAAACAAAGTTTACCATAGACACAAACTTATTATATTGTCAGGCATATGTCATATTTGCCTTGTTTGCGCGCCATGTTTAATTTTGTATTTTATATTTAAATAAAGTATTGTATGCAACGTTATTCTTTAAAAAAGCGCTCATGACGTCTCTATTTGCGATTCTGACAGGCACCTACAGTAACCGAAAGCAAGCGAGTGGTTAAGGCCTCTTAACAGTAGGACATTCCACGGTCTTAAACAAATTAAGAAATACAAAACAATCAATCCAAATCGCTTACGCAGTGTCAGTGAACAATCTACGGCTGTCATAATAGCTCAAATCCATTGCACAATCGCCGTATAAGCAGTCAAAGCATCCTTAACACAATAGCCACTAATTATGCAAGTTTCCAGCTGATCGCCCTTTTCGGACGTTGCGCGACTTCCTGCGCGTGAGTACAGGAACCTAAAACGGTGACATTGTTTGTTAAATTGTTGATGAATGAGCGATGGCATCCACTTGGAGGTGATGCTTCTAGAACGTAAGGCAGATGTCCGAGTCAGAGTTCGGAACCGGTATTTTACAAAAACCCTCAAATAGCCCAATATTTTGAATTATTTTAAGCTTTTTATATAGGGCTCTATTATGTATTCAAGTCATGATTTCATATTATTAGATTGTCCGATATTAAATAATAAACGAAAGAACGATAAGAACGCAAAAAATATCGGTATTTTTGTATGGAGAAAATACCGGTGTCCAAGCCCTGGTCCGAGTGCTAAACAGTGTCCCAGTCGTTGAATCTTGAACGCTAAGTCATTATTAGTAATAGAGAGGACAGCAGTGTGTCAACTATTGGGCGTTAACGTGTCAAACTCTACGACCTTACATAATTCGTAAGAAAATTATTTCCAAAATCATTCTTCCGTATTTCGTTATTTCGAACCCTTGTTCCGATAATAAATATGTTTTCAGGATGTAACCACACAGTTAGAGCATATGCGTAATCTCTATAGATTGTGATACTGATAACACTAACCTTTTTTTTTTTCCCAGGAGAAATCCGTAACGGATCCCACCCAGCTCGGGACAAGCTGGGAAGGTATGTCCGACTTCCACGGACTAAAACTCCTGGGGTGTTCTGCCGCTCGCTATTGGACGGGGTTCGTAAAAAAATTATGCCGTTGTATCAGTTTCATGTACAGGCATCAAAAACATCAATATCGGGCGAGTACCAAATTATAGCTTTCATTTTACTTCTTGATCACCAAAAAAATCTCCAATTAATAACAGTTTCTGTTTATAATTTTCATGAACGTTTTATTCATTAGAAAACATCTCGCACAAAGGCGAACCTAGTACCAAAAGGCGCCCTTCTAGTTCTCTACCAGATCAGCTAATAATAAACCAGATAGCTTATAGCAGTTTATTCACATGTAAGTACAATCTGTCCATTTGTTATTCATAAAACGTAAATAACAGTTACATCCAGGAATTGAACCAAGTACGGAGTTGGTGCCATACAGGCGGCCGTTGACAATCTAAAGGTGTTATGGTAATGCCTAGGCATAATGATCCATACGTATATATGGCCACCTACACTGCGTTTGAAGGTAAAAGGACCTATGTGTACAGAAAACAAAGGATACGCGCCTTATTGGTGTGTTAAGCCAGTATAATGCGTCAGTCACAGTGCCATTGCATTTCCATGTATGGCGAACGTTGACGTCGGTAGCCTACGTTTAGCCTAATAACTTTTAGCCCTAAATGCAAATTGTAAGACGGTTTAAAATATAGGTAGTCATACTTTTATAGATTGTACGCTGTAGGTCGACCTCGACCTTCGGATTTGACAATCCTACGTGGGAACTTATGATTCAGGTGTATTTTCTCCTAAATGCATTTTACCTTACCTAAATCATTTTCATATCGAGTTTACAGATATTGATTGTGATTTTATGAGCATTTATGGATCTAACGAGTTGTTGTTTACTTTATTACGAAATAACACAAGTGACAAGTTTAACCACATATTGATAAAATAGTTAGCAGATTTGATCATCATCGTAATTATTTTTGAAATATTTACATACATCCTTGATATAATGTGGGTGTTGAAGCTTTACTTCCGATATAACACATTCCGCCTCTTACAATACTAGGGAGTTACAGGTTGTACTTATGGCACCAGCATGATATTTTTCTAGCAGTTCCACATGATATGCCTGTCATTCACATAAAAATCAGCAAACGAACAAGAAAAACATGCTTTACCGCGGTACAATATGGTCGTAACTCATTATGTCATAGCTGAACCTTTTCTTCGGTAGAGGAAAAACTATATTCGAACACTTGCGTCATTATGCCACCTGTCTTCGGCAAACATCGTGGGTGTAAAGTTGTTAGCGTTACTTCGCAATGTCATAGTCAAAAAAATTGAGGAATTGCAAAAAATAAGTATTACATACGCAGTTGTTTAAGAATTATCGTACCCATGATAGCTCTTAATAGGACTATAATGATGCTTAATTGAATGTTAAATATATACTCTAGTCGGTTTTTTGTAACAGTATTTATAGTAAGTACCTAAGTGTGTTCTAGTTAAAGGAACATTTCCTGAAAATTTATGAATCTATAAGTAAATTTGTTTTAAGAATGATTTCTTACCAATATTTAAGTATCCTGAACGTCTTCAGAGATTATTTTCTGATTGAAACAATTAATGAGTTTTGATTTCAAAAAGAGCGGGAAAAGAGTTTATGAAATTTTTCATACAAAGAACGTATACCAACCTTTTTCAGATAAAAAAACAGCCCAATAGGGCTCCTGGATGCGATAATTAAAACAGTAGTCAAATTGTCACAAACACAAAATTTTCACTGAAACACTGATGCAATCACAGAAAAAATACTGTACAAATGATACCCACTTCACTGCACCACTGGTTGTTAATTAATAGAACTTTTAAATAATACTTTTCATTCAGAAAAGTTCGTAAAGTAATTCGGAAATCGTAGGGACGGCAATCGATCGGCGCGGTCGAGTGAGACAGACTCGTATGACACGGCGCCGAACGCGGCTGCGCCGGAGTGGGGCGAGGATCGTGAAAATGCGTGGTCGCAGCCTTAACCGTCAACCCGCACTGCCTGCCGTGCCAAGGAAAAACGAACTAACTATAGGTTAACGCGGACTAATTTTTCGCAACTCAACGACAAATATGCGCCTATTTTGCGTGGAACTAACGAACTATAACTAACTAACTTAGATCTATCTAATCTAGCAGCAGTAGCAACTGCATACGCACTTACTCCCTTTTTCCAAGGAGTGTAACTATGACGCAACAGATTTTTTTCAGCCCAAGGATGCGCTTCACAAAATAGAGTAATTAACTTAGAACAATGCCGTTTGTGTTTTAGAAACGATTGAGTATTATGAGATAACATCCAACTAATAAATCAACTTTGACTAAGCATACATTTGCATAGGAATTTGGGTTACATGAAAATTGATCGGAATTCCTTAAGGAATGCCACGCAATTCTTTGCAATTCGTATGAGTTGGATTAGAAAATAAGAATGAATATTTTCTATATCTACATAAAACAAAGTCGGCGTAGTGACACAGTGCTGGATTAAGCCAACGCGGGGCCTGTAGCATTTCTTCAAAGAGGCGCTTGGTTGATCTTGGATATGCTTAATAGGTACCGATTGACCGGTAATTTTATACGTGGCGAAATAACATCGAGGGGGGGTCCCCTATTGCGAGTGGGCGACAGGCCTCCCAATGCGCGGGGCCCATAGCATTTGCTACTCTTACTACGTGGCTAATCCGGCACTGTAGTGACACCATTTATGGGTTATTCTTCAGAAATATGGTTGCGGTCACCTTATTCCTGTGGCCCTTTTTCATACTAAATATATGGAGACAGAGGAATAAGTCGCAGACATATTTCTGAAGTATAACCCTTATAACTCGAGAACGGGTGGACCAATTTTTCTGATCTTTGACTTTTTTGGGTTTGTCTATGCTCCGAATAACTAATAAAACTTCTAAAAAAATAAAAATACCACCTTGTAGTACGTAAGCTGTGAGGCTCTTGAAGTCGGTCTCATATATGGGTATTATAGGTCGGTCTGCGCCCGAGCTGCATTGATGGTAGTGTTGGTGACACAACACAGGGTAGTAATGTTAAACGAAAACCGTCCTCTCGGAGTCTAAAAAACCGGGTAGAGTTTTGTTATATCGACACACTGACTTTGACCTTAGGTTTTATTTGAGAAATAATTCTTATCTATCCGTTTTATAGCATTAGGATCACGTCAGGACGCGCGGCGTGGTTTACGATGTTGTTTCGTGACTTGAATTAATGTGACGGGTCGTGTTTTCGGATAGCTCGTTTGGCTACAATCGGTCTATGATAATTTATTCTGACCGTAACCCTACTATAAACTTGTAGAGACAAGTATTTATATTAATATTAGCTGTTAACTATATTGTTAATTCTATGGTAAGTTTGACATCGTGAATATCTACGAAATGTAAAATAACATGAGATTTTGATTAAAGATAAGAAATATGTAGTTAAAATCATGCCAGTAGCATAGAAACACTTAAAACCCTTATTTGAAATATTGTGCATATTTACAAGCCAATTACATGATTAATTTACGCATGTGTAGTCCAACGTATCAATATTCATTAACTACCAGTGGCGTGGCGTAAAAGATATCCTTGGGCAAGCCGGTGTAAATTTGGCGTACATTTTCCTTAAGAGCCGTAGAATAAGGTACTCAAATGCCTGATATTAGGCAAGCCGGTAGGAATCGAGTTCTTTGGACGCCACGCTACTGTTAACTACCTACATTATAAATTTACAACAAACAAAAGTAGTTAGTAGTTAGTAGTGTAGTTGAAATTAAATATACTAAAAAACTAAAACTAAATTAAAATCAAATAAGCTAAATCTAAAATACATATGTAGATCTAAAAATGGCCTAAAATTTACAACTAAGCAATTAAAATTCGATGTAACTGCAACTATGTAAATACAAAGAATTAAATGACTAAATATAAATTAAAACCAAGCAACATTTTCCATAGTACATTTCCTACATATTGTCCTTTGGTCACCGTTACTGTCAACTCATAGTATCCTACACATAATATACTATTACGAATTACACGGAAATGATTCCATTAATGAATAGAGTCCTGACTCAGCGACATGTCACGATACATCTCGTGATGACTTTGTTGTGAGCGTTTTGTGATGCCTAGATTACATCTATATCAACCAAGAGAAAAAGGTTATAAACTTGTATTAAATCCAAGGTATTCTTACGACCATTTTCCTTTAAAGGTAAGTGACTGATGGTGAACAATTACTACAAACTCTTATAAAAGTTTTGCATTTGATCCAAATTGGATTTTAAGCATTTGAAATAAGAGGTTTTTCGCATTTATAAGTTAAACTAGATGCGATTTCCCGAAAATGATTAATAACTAAACTACAGACATTACATTCAATAGATATTTAAAAGCTTAATAGCGATGTAATAAGATTCATATTTCCGCAATACTGGGTTTTAAAATGCAAGATAAATTGCGTTGCAGAAGCTTTTTGTTCGTGTAGAGCCTAGTTTATGTGCCACAATGCCTTTGTCGGTTATCTCAAAGCACAGGACTGTGCCACGACGGACGGATGGACGACACGTTTAGCTCAATGGGAGTGCTACCGCCTGCGAAGCTAGAGGTCCCGGGTTCAAATCCTGGTAAGGGCAAATATTTGTGTGATGAGCACGAGATTTCCTGAGTTCCATAAATATGATAAAGCTTAATTAGACCATATAACTGGTTTCAATCAAAGAGTTAATTTGATTTAGTTATTCTGTAAATTAAATAGGGTTTATTATAATTTACCTAAAAAGTTGCTTTACCTATTTGGCATTTGTGCCGATTTTGTATGAATGTATTCATACAAAATTGGCACAAATGCCCTAAGTTATTCATTAATTACCAACCAGTATTCGATGTTCTAGATCTACGAACTACCTTCAGCTTAAATATACCTGATGGCAGGTGTCAATTGGAGAGGTACTGAATTAAGGATCATGATTGCCACATTTGATTGATGTTTGTTAAAACTTTTTTCTGTGTACCTTTAATTTTGGAGTATGTAGAGTAAACTTGATTTGTAATCTAATCATACATGAGGAGTGGATGTTGAACGGATCAAATTCGCACTGTTCTCGTCTCTATAGTACACTTTTTTATTGGACAGGTGCTAGCTCTAGGAGCTGTCACAACTATCGGACTTCGTGGCGGTAGGCTGCCTCAGCAAAACCTCAGCACCACGGGTGTGTAAAATAGTGGTGTGCACGGGCACTAGACCTCAGTGAAAGGTAGTAGTAGGTACCTAGACTAATAAGATTGCGGTGATTGATCTTGTAAGGTCGAAAAAATGTAGTCGAGAAGAGACAATATTTATGTGGGTTATCGTGGTGCCCGACCCCGCCGGCGGAGTCGACGGCGGCCCATAGTACACCGTGCTCTACACTCGGTTGCATAGCAGACAGGAGAAGATGGCAGCATTTCAGCCCAAACTACATATTCCGATGAAATGGCCGCAACACTAAATATTGTTGAAATGAATGCAAGGACAAGGTGTATTATTCTGCCGTCCTAATTCAAAAGGATGCATCTCAAAAAAATCAAATTTCGTTTTTTTGCATTCTTGTATGCAAAATATATTAAAGCATCATATAACATATCCAAAAAGAAATCTTAATTGATGAAATTTTCCTAAAAGTCATTAGGAAAATTTTGCGCACGTCCAAAATCATGCCATTTCCACAACTAAAATTGCTTGTTTCCCATAACCTTTAAAACTGAGATGCGTCCTTTTGAATTAGGACGGCAGTATTGTAGTTTTAATTTGGGTTGTAGTTTTAATCAACCAGTACTGATCTATTGTGGTAGCCCTTTACAATTTGAGTTCACTACAGTGCCCGGTGCTGATTCCAGGAATTTTCAGATTCTTTGGGAAGGCAAAAGCTGTATTTTTGCAGGTCGCGAGAGATGTCACTCTAAGTACATCGTTTGCGCTTGAGTAGTCCGCCTGAGCAGATGATGCGGTGTAAGTACAGCATCTAGTGGAGTTCTACCTAAAATTGGTCCAGTGGGAGAACCGGCCGCTACAGATGTTATTTATCACGCCAGCCCCAGATGCATGCCGATGAGGCGTGGGCGCATTTTGCATAAACATCACCGGGATGGCATAACGCGGTGCGGCGGCAAGGAGACAGCAACAATAAAAGGAAGTCTGGTCCAAAAACATCGTTGGAATTAATTTACCAGAACGTCAGGGGCCTCAACACGAAGCTAACGTTCTTCAGGCTAAACCTTCTTCAACTGGAATGTGATATAATAGCTGTAACCGAGTCTTTTTTAACGGATGCCATTGACGACGGCGAGCTGGTATGCGGCGAGTGGAGCGTGGTGCGCCGGGACCGCGCCACGGGTGCGCGCGGTGGTGGCGTGTTGTTCGCGGCGCGCCCGGGGCTCGTGTTGCGACGGCGTCGTGATTTTGAGACTCCGCTCGGAGAGGACTTGTGGGTTTCTTGTACCAGCAAAGACGTTACCTGCCATTTATGTGTTGTTTACATACCTCCGAGTGCCTCGGATGAAGTGTATATGGCTTGGTTTCAGGCTGTGGAAAAGGTGTTAATGACCTTAAATGGTGTAATAATTATAACTGGAGACTTAAACTTGAACCCTCAGTCTACTTCTCAAAATATTTTATGTTATTATGCATACTTTTTATCTGTTTGTGGCTTGATTGAGACGAATGCGGTAGTGAATGCGTATGGTGGAAAGCTAGATGTGGTGCTGGTATCAGAGCAAATCGGCGGGGTTTGTGTACTTGAGCAGGATGGGGGCGGCCTCGTGTCGCGACGAGACGCTTACCATCCGCCGTTGGACATTTTGATCCCTTTGGATACAGTCCAACGACAGGCTCCCGCGGAGAAAATTGACCCTTGTAACCTTAATTCGCAACTGGACTGGAATTTTGCAAGGGGAAACTACGAGCTTTTATATAAACTTGTATCAGAAGCTAACTGGCAGCTTGTTCTAGAGTCTCAGGAGGTTGAAATAGCTGTAGATTTTTTTTACAGCATTATATACGGTATCTTTGACATATCTATCCCGAAGAAAAGCCGTTGCAAAAGGAGTACTAGACGTTATCCTGTTTGGTTCACTGCAGATCTGATTAAGGATATAGCACGTAAGGCTGGTCTTCATCGTAAGTGGAAAGCTACCAAAGATGTGGGAGTGTATAGCATGTTTTCTAAACTCAGGGCTGATATAAAGGCGCGTTTATCTTCTGCTTACGATGCATACTTACAAGACATCCAATACAAACTGAAAACCAATCCTCGTGCTTTTTGGCAACACGTTGATAGTCTCAAGTCCAAAGGGGGGTTTGTTTCGCAGGTAACCTTCGAAGGGCGACAGTTTGTCGGACCTGAGACAGCCCAAGCGTTTTCTAATTTCTTTTCAAGCGTATTCTTACCTGATATCCCTCGTCTTAGTTGTAACTTCCAGAAGGGTTCCAGCCAAAAACTATCAGCTAGTTATATTTCTTTGAATCAGATCACTATGCAAGAATTGGAGGTGGCCATTAAGCACCTGAAGCCACACAGCGCGCTGGGACCTGATAATGTGCCTGCATATGTTATTAAGGGATGTGCAGAGTATTTGAAAACGCCTATACTCTTTATGTTCAATTTGGCTCTCTCCACTGATACATACCCTCGCCAGTGGAAGTCTACGCGAGTAAGGCCTATCCCAAAGTCGAGTGATACTAAGAACGTAGAGAACTATAGGCCTATTGCAATTCTGTCAACGCTTGCCAAATTGTTTGAGTCCATACTCCACCGAGTACTGGCTGCCCAGGTAAAGCCATACTTGTGTGACTCACAGCATGGCTTCAGAGAGAACCGCTCGGTGAACACTAATCTTTTGATTTTAACCAACCTCATATCCGAACATTTGGACAAAGCCATTCAGGTGGATGTCATCTATTTTGATTTTCGTAAGGCTTTTGATCGCGTGGATAACGACGTGCTGCTTCAAAAGCTCGATAACATTGGTTTCGCTCCAAAGCTGCTGCAATTTTTCGCGAGTTATCTACGTGATCGTCAGCAATATGTGCATCATGGCCATTTCATTTCGGCTCCGTACCACACACGATCGGGCGTTAGCCAAGGATCGATATTGGGCCCTTTCTTATTCGGCGTGATGGTTAATGACCTTGAATTGGTAGTTAAGAATGCAAGATGTCTCCTCTATGCCGACGATCTTAAATTGGTGTATGGGGTAGAGCATCCTGATGACTGTGTGTCACTACAAAAGGACGTTGACGCAGTATTTCGGTGGAGTGTGGATAATAAGCTCTACTTCAATTTATCCAAGTGCTGCGTGTGCACTTTCAGTCGTGCGAGTACTCCAATACATGTCCAATACGTTCTGGGGGCAGAACCTATTAATAGAGTCTTCTCCGTAAAGGATCTTGGAGTATTATTTGACACTCGTCTGACATTCCACGACCATATTAGAGCACTCGCGGAAAATGCATATCGCAGACTAGGATTTGTTATTCGTAATGTAAGAGATTTTCAAGATCCCGGATCGGTTAAAATACTGTATAATGCATTAGTGAGAAGCAAGTTGGAGGCCTCCGCGATGGTGTGGAACCCTCACGAATCGACGTACGTGTTACTGTTGGAGAAAGTCCAAAAGGCTTTTCTGCGAATGCTGTACAAAAAAATCTACGGCTATTACCCTTTCTTATACCCCACAAAATTTTTACTTGGGAGTCTTGGATTTAATTCCTTGGAAGTCCGGCGCAACCTTAGCTTACTCATGGTTGCATGTCGCGTCCTCCGCGGTGATTCCAGTTGTCCAGAATTAGTGGAGCAACTAGTAAGGTTTTATGTTCCGGATATCCCTAGGATTCCCTTACGACCACGTACGCGTGTGCTCTTGGCAGTGCCTCCAGCCCGCACAGCATCTCACCGGAACTCACCGTTCCTTCGCGCCCTTGCACAACTCAACGCGCTCTTGATATCCGCACCGGAGTGTGACTTACTTGCATGGCGATGGGCGGCTGTGTGTCAGGAGTGCTTGAGATTCTGCGAGATGATGGATGACAGGCCCTCTAGTGTGTAATGTTATTCTTTTCTTTTATTGTGTAATGTTCAAATTGTAAATCCTGAATTTCACAGTGCAATAGTTACCTGTAATGCTGTGTAATTAATTTGTAAATAAAAATAAAAAAAAAAAAAAAATAACACAGTGCCAAGTGCCAGCTACACAAAAAACCTCCCACGCTACTAACTTGTTAACGAGCTAACAATATTATAAATGCTCAAGTCACTTCGGCTGTCAATTTGTCCTATTACGTAGTTATTATTGTCAAGGAACGCGTAATTGATCTGGCGCCTTATTCACAAACACCAAAAGGTAATCATGCATGACTATTGGGTGAACTGCTGACAAATTCGGCATAGGGGGTGTTAGACCATATAATGAATCAACACGTTCAAAATTATTATTGGCAACTATCTGGTGTCAAGTGTAATAGCTCCGCCAGGATATCGAGGTAAGGTCCTCAACAATACGATGATTGAAAATTTCATTCGAAAATAACGGTATTAAAAATCGAGCATGAGTACCTAATAATCGAAATTTAAAAAATCTACGGACCGTAGATGCCAATCGATATTCCTAAGCTAATCAGACTTAAGCAGAAAGCATATGTACTTATAAGAAAAACATATCTGTACCGCAAGCTGAAAACTAATAAATAACATCTGAGTATACTAAATTCTGCCAGCGAGGAATGGAAAGAAGCATTTTAAAAATTAGAAGAATCCATAAAGTAAGAAGTGAAACCATCAGAATGAAGACTAAGATTACTGACGCGTTAAATCACGCTCTGAGATTGAAATGGCAATGGGCTGGACATGTTACTCGCTTGACTGATGATAGATGGACCTTGAAAGTAACCAGATGGAAAGGGCCGGAAGGAAAAAGAAAAGTTGGGAGACCGAACAAAAGGTGGTCGGACGACATTTGTGAAGTTGCAGGCAGGAACTGGATGGAAGTAGGAAAAAATAGAAAGGAATGGAAAAAGCTGGAGGAGGCCTATACCCGAGATGGGATCCATACCACAATCAACCAACACTAACTATAATCATATTGAAATGTAAATGTATGGAATAATAAAGGCTTATTATTTTTTTTTTATACTAAATTCTTAACACGTTTACAGTCCGTGCCCCATATATGGGTCACGGCAAGCCTGTATTACAAAGCCGTAAGGTTTACAATTCAGATTCGGACTGTGAACGTGTTAAGTAATATTGTGTAGTTATCACTTCCAATAATTAAAATGGCATAGATACTACACTCAAGAGCAAAAGTTTCGGGTCACCGTAATTTAAATATGTAATAGAAGTAGGTGTTTTTCAATATTTGACACTTGTTCAATTTACATAATATACTATTCTTCATAATACCTGACTGTATGAGCAATATCCGCTAACCCAACAAAAAAAAAATATCCAAAATTCGTGATTTTTGCGATATTTCATCCGTTAACGTCTTTATTTTTCATGGGTTTTTACGAGTTCGATCTAAACCTGAAATTGCTATTATTTTCAGTGTTGTTTTTGCAGATAATATCTAAAATTAATTAAAGATCAAAACGGGATTCAATAATTTGACAACCCTGGAGTATTTTACGAAATATGGCGGTATTTCACTGACCCGACATTTTTGACCGCGAGTGTATACATTATGACCATTTTAAACCCGTGTCACATTGATAAAAAAAGTCTACTAAAGTAGTTTTAAAATCATCGATAGCCAGACACGGATAACTTTACTACCACTTTAAATAAACATTTGTAACGAATATACTGGATAGCGCGTAAAACAACACAAAAACTTTAAGTACTCTTCCTTTTTGAATTGATTACTGTACGTACCCAATCACTTATATTTTTTGTGACATTTGGACATTATTATGTATCTCGAATTATTCTTTCGTTCGTTTCTTTTTTTATTACCTTGACCCCAAAGAAGGGTTCAAAATATTCTAGCAAATACATAAAGCTGGAACCTAGCGATAAAAGAGCAGATTATTTTTTGCAATATACATCATAATTTATATGACTTTTGGAAAGAAGATAAATAAATAAGATAAATATATCCTAAAAGTGAAAATATTTGCAACAAACATTTTACTACGTTTTATTTATCTAACATTGTGATATGATATTGAACAAAGTAACTGGCAGAAAATGTTAATTTTAAGATAAAATATACTTCTTATGGACTTTTATGAAATTACAAATTGCAGACTGGTATGTAGATAGAGCTTAGCAAAGTCTAGATAAGCTTAAGTAAACACCTGTTCCTCGTTTCGCTGATAGTATAGTGCCACTTATATAGATTCGTGCCAGTCTAAAAAGTGTGTGTGTATGTAAAACTCTAATATACATAAGACCTTTTAAAGGTTGTGTAATGGACTGATACCAATACAAATAGGTATCATTTTAAAGTTGTATACTACAAAATGACACTAATACAAAGTCGTTAGGTAAGTGGTGATGTCAGACTCAATTTTGTTCTCAGATAATGTTTGCAACCCTTTCGCAAATAAAAACTCATAAAGTGGTCAATTTAGGACATTTAGATGCAAACTAATGTATATTATGCATAAGTAGGTGATCTGAGAGTGTAATGTCCTACACTTTGATCAGATAATCGCATAAGAATTATTTTATTTGATTTATGTAGGTACTATTATATAAAGAAGTAAGACAATTTAATGCCATCAAAAACATTACATGTAAAAAGATGCAAGTCTCGCAACGCAGTTCTCCTACAACAAAAAAGTTTTGAGATGTAAAGTTAAACCAAGTCAGTACCGGGGGGGTATCAACAGAACTCGATTTCCACCGACTTGCCTATTATTAGACCTATAAAATTTGTTCCTCCACGGTTAATCTTTTCCAATGTAACGGGTGCTATCCTTTACTTATTTCGCGATAAACGTTATCATCATAGGGCGCTGACTGATTGCGATCGACGAGTGCAGACCGTGCAGTAAGGTTTGAGCAACAACGTGGGATATAATTCATTCTACCGATTAACTCGACTTGTTCCTACCGCGCTTGTAATCAACAGGTATAGCGATTACCACACGGAGAGGTGTTCGGATGGCCTCTTCCCAACTCTACGCATAAACATGCAATTGTTTACGCGGTTTACTAACTGCGTATCATAGCCAAAATATAAAGACAGACAACTAGTCAAACTTCGGCCGCCGAGGCGTAGACAGTGCGATCCGTACTGGAGCATTCTTACGCATTCATAAAACTTTACTTGTAGTGCTTTTCGTTCTCGGCGCGCACACATACAAGCGCGCGATGTAGGTACCGTTTGTAGGAAGAAAAACCGGACAAGTGCGAGTCGGACTCACCCACCGAGGGTTCCGTACTGTAGGTACATATATTATTGTATCTAGTACATTTTGATCCCTTGTAGTATAAAGACGGTGTCGAAATTTACGTTTTTTGCTCAAAAACTTAAATAAATATGTTAGGTCCAGTGCCTGATTAGAGCACTGTCCCATCTCTGCCACAACAGTCAGGAGGTTATTTACCTTGATTAAAATCTACCCTCGGCTCCCGCTGAAAGCCTTGTTCCCACAAGGCCTTCACAAACCAAATCCGTTAACGTGGCCTTTGAAGTCCCGGACCGGACCCCTAACAAATATTAGTGTGATGAGTTCAAGTATTTTTTCCTAAATCTTGAATATATTCTTTACATGCATGTTGATGTTTATTGACTTGATGCAAATACGATGCTCGACTTGGCGGTGGCACTGCCGTGCCGCCAGAAACAAATATTAGTGCGATGAGTTCTAATATTTTTCCTAAATCTTGAATATATTCTTTACATGCATGTTGATGTTTATTGACTTGATGCAAATACGATACTTGTCGCATATTGGTATAAGTTAATCATGTATAAATAGGTAGGTGTAAGAATCTCTTTGAAATTAATTGTTTACATTCAATCATAGCAGATTATCGTTTCTATAAAACCTTTAGCTGATTTATATGTCGTCATTTATCAATGATAATTGTCTAAACAAAACCTATGTAAAATCCAATCATACAAGTATATAGAATAAGCTATTTTATTAAACGCATCCAAACAAGGTTTGTTTCACTAACGCGAGGAATCGAAGTATTTACGTATCCCTACTCCATAGTGGTACTTCGTCTCCGCGCACCCCGCGCACCGCGGCTTCTGATTGGTAGAAATAACAGGCGTATGATTGGTCGAAATAATGTTTCCTAAATATTTTATACTTTTACAATTCTTATTGGAATTCTTGATTAATGTTTGTGTATAATTATGTGTCTATGATTGTAACCTGATTTATAACTGTGTTTATTCAATAAATAAAAGTTGGTTACACTCCACCTAAATTACACGGCGCCTGCGCGTCCTACGCAGTGCCTTCCCGCGCATGCGCGAACGCATTGCGCAACAGATCACACACATAGGTATAGAATCAGCTGATTGACTCTTATAAAATAAGCAATCAAACGATTCTAAAATCATTCACTTTACACGGCTCAGTAGAGCAGTTTACCAACTTTAATATGTAAACAAGTTCTTCTTATTTAAATCCTATTAGGATGACCTTTTCAAGATACAGTCTGCACTCAACAATACTGCTTTCTGAACGTTTCTATCTTTATTTGTTACTTTCCTGAGTTTTCTGTTCCGAATCATTGTGGTCTGCATGCATTATTTACGTGAAAAGTCTTTCATTTTGTCAGAACGCGAAGTGATCAACCCATGCAAAAATAAAATTTGCCTACTAAACTACCTACCTCTGTATTTTAGACTTCACTTATTAACTGAAATTACCTAATACAGTAAACGGCCGTAAAGAATGCACATCGGCAATCATCGCATTTCCGAATACAAACGAATGCTAATTTCCATGTACATCAATTATTAGATTAATTGATCATCAGAATTTGAATTTAGAACTAAGTACTTTATTGTTGTTTTGTTTTGATTTCACGTGGAATATATAGAGCTGTAAAACACGATGTAATTATATTTAATTATTGCTTGTTGGGGAATAATAATATACATACATATATATGTATATACATATATTCACGCCCATATTCCTAAAAGGGGTTGACTGAGCATTAGTAACTGATGTTATACTACTAGCATATTTAAATGTAGGTTTAAAGATCGACAAAAAGTGTAATATTGCGGTGACGGTATATAAACATTGTAGATAATTTCGCGTGACTGGCAAAGTAACGGCTTACCTTTTTTCCTATAGATGCCATAGTACAAATTTAATTTTGTAAAAGTTTTAGCAACTCTTTATATATATATTGACTTGGATATGCGACTGCACTCTCTCGCATTTGAACCACGACTGACAAAACAAACGTCATGGTGTGTGCGACACAGATATCGCTATACGAAGTCGAAATTAGCCGATTGCCTCTTTCCAAAGATCGATGTGAATTCTTTATGGCCGTTTACTGTACTTATTTAATTTTGAAAACATTTATAAATATACCTTGCCGTAATTGCCGTGTTATTTATCGTTGTTGCTGTATTCATCACTATATTAGAAAACGTATGGTATGTTGGTAGAATCGAAACACACCCTTTCATAGATGCTCCGTCGATAGAGCCAGGCCAGCCCGAGGCAAGTGCGTTCTTTTGTAACGCACCTGTGTCAAACTGCTTCGTAACGCAAATGTAAGCGTTACATTGTTTCAATTAATCGTGCCTTTGTTTATAACCCTACGACGTACATTGTTTATAACCCTAAGTGACTGAACTTCAGCACCATTTTGAGTGGGTCCCTGGATGGTTTGAAAATGTAATTAGACCCGGTGGATGGCTATTCCCGGCCCGGTAGATACAAAAATTATTCTCACTTTAAGCGTTTAGATTTTTGTGTGTTCTCTATGGGTGCAAGGACAAAGAATTTTCGTCCTCACTCAATATACCATGGGTATGTTTAGTTAATAATCACGTCACCTCTACATCGCATTTTTGGAAATGCTTTCTAAGTATTATACCTACTTGGATATACGAAAAGTTAACTTTTGTGTAACGTTCTACTTAGTGCTGGAAATAGAAGTTATATATGCCTATTGTTGAATACCAAATAATCATTTATAACATTGGTGTCATTTAACCGAAAGTCAAATGGCAGTCACTTCGTGATATTATTAGGTATGTATGACCTACAAAATTTTCGCATATAGTCAAAAAAATCTCAAAATGAACACCAATAGAAACGATATACATATACGAAAATCATTTCGCATTGTATTTTATTTAATTAACTAAATAAACGGTTATTACCTTTCACCGAAATGGTCCATTACATCATTTGAATACGAACATTAGCACTGGATCGCGTGTGTATAATCATTGAATATTATGAATAATGATAAATCTTTCCACGCGTGGTGTGATGAGTGGTATCCATTTAACAACGACATCAGACATATAGACAGAGTTTTGTACTATAAAATAATTCAAGTGCTATATCAAAATCATTCATTATGTTTTATAACTGTTGGCGAACTTTATCTAAAAACATTGGGGCATTTGAAATTCCAATATCTATACATGAAATATTCCGCCGCTATTTTCAACGAAGACCACATTTCATTACATGCTATATATATGTCGGCGTCAAGGAGTAGGAGTCGTCAGGATGTCCAACAAATCCCACTAATATTATAAATGTGAAAGTTTGTGAAGATGTTTGGATGTTTGGATGTTTGTTACCTAATAACGGGATAGCAACTGGATGGATCAAGCTGAAATTTGGCATGTAAGTAGACCATTTCCTGGATTGAAACATAGGAAACTTTATATCCCGGTAAAGAGTTCCTTTGGGACAATGGGAACAACGCGGGCGAAGCCGCGAGAAAATGCTAGTTACCAATAAACCTCAGTCGAGTGTAGATTTCCAAGGGTTACAGCTCGATAGTATCACTAACTAGACATAATAAAGAAGAGAAGAAAATTGATGTAGCTTTACGCTTTACCGACTTTACGACGACTCAAGTCCAGCTATTGAACTTTTTCGAAGATACTATAGGTACCTAATAATATTGGGTAAAATGCGCGTCCATATATTTCATTCAATCTGGCCACGTTATGCCTAAATTAACGTAATGTAGTAATTATTTCACACCGGTTTATTATTCAATAACATTTGTTATTATGTAGTTTTAACAGCAAACCATTCAACCATGTAATAAATTGATAATTCATATTGTAGCTATCCAACCACCTGTAACTAACTTAATCAAATCTATTGATGTTGATGTAATGTAACTCGTTTAAATAGAATTTACGGTCAGTGGCAATAATATATTATGAAGACAGGCTCGCATAAATATCTGACACGACTTAATGCTATAGTAGGGCAATTTTTTATTAACTTGTACACTATTTTTTTTAGATCTGAGAAATTTCACATCATTACTACTCAGAATCACGCGTAGTATCGTCTCTGATAGAAGAAAAAAAGTATCCCAAATGTTGCATACAAATATCGCTCTTCCGTTCCGTTACCGCCATACACGTGTCGTGTGTATGGAAAAGTAACGGAAAAAATTAACTCTGTAAGAAGATTTTCATATTCACAATTTTATCATAGTTATCAGTTGCAAATGTGATATCCTTCCGAGAAATAAGTAATAATACCCCATATGTCTTTTATTACACTTTACACACACTGCTATCTAAAACTGCATACTTAGGAGACTGGCTCACCGATTATGGTTATATGAGGGCTTATTCATGTACAGTAAAGGAAAGAGATTGATATACCACCGTAGAACCCTGTCGCAGTAAGGTCACATATCACTCGAGCTTGAATGACGGCGATCTGTCATTGCAACAGGGTTCTACGGTGATACAGTGCGTAAATCTCTTTTCCTTACCATACCGGCATCGGTATGCTTGCATAATACAGGTAGGTAGGGTTTTTGCAATACTGGTATTGCAAAAAGTTTCTGTCAAAAAATATATTTTTGAGACAAACTTTTATTGCGGACTGTACTTTTTTTGTATAATCCCAAACTGCAAGTCAAAACTAATCAAATGAGCCCAACGACAGTGCATTTATCATGATTAATTTAGATGATAGGATTTTCTAAATTACACAAGGCTATCATCGGGCTCCATCATCAGACCAGCTTCATAAATCATAATAATATTGCATTTTTATCTGATTTACATATTCTTGCAAAATTTCAGCTGAATCGGAAATCGGGAAGTGGGCCAAATTTAACTACTTAGCAAGATTTGATTACAGACACACAGACACCGGGACATGTGAAACAAAATAAAAGCTTGTAAAAATAGCATTGAACGAGGTGTTTTTTCGCATACTGACAATATTGGAATGCAGTGTTTCTTAAACAAGTACTAAATAAGCGCCTACGGGCACCTAAATACTGCAGATAACCAAATCTCGCTACATAATGCCGATCGACCTACTTCGGTCGCCCACAGCGTTAAATAACTATTGGCTTACCACATTATATACAACACTAAAATCAATGTCCAATTTAACCTGAACGATCAGGCTTATACAGCCTGTGTGAAACCTCCTTGCAGTGCAGCAGAGTTTAGCCTAGTGACACACAATGATTTGGCTTACCGAAATAATTTTAAGTAACACAACGATTTTATTTAACACAAAATAACATTATCGTTTAGATTAAAGTAAAGTCAAAGTTCTTCATTCTTCAACTTAGGCATAATTATTAAATGGCACCTATGAATGTCAAGTTATCCTTGTTTAGAGGTATATCTTTGTTATCTTTGAAGTTAACGATGTTTCTTGTTTTTGAAGTGATCCTTACCATATTAACAAATTGCGAACTGACCTCAGAAGTCAAACTACAAATGTTAACCTCTATTTTATAGCATATCCGCCTCTTGTCCTCTATATCATCCCCCAACGAATAGCTCTCGCGTTTGAATATCTAAATGTGTATCTATGATCCCGTCTATCTGGTTTTTCTGTCACAGGAGTTATGGAAGTCAGAACTCTGTCATTCGAAGGTAACCTGACCTACCAAACCTGGGATTATGTAAAGGGTACCCCGAAATGAACTGGGAAAAGCGCTGGTATCGTGTGAGTAGGCCGGAGCAGACTTTACTTAGATACTTTTTCTTCAAGAATAGTAGAACAAGATGCTTCTATAAATTATTGTAGTAATTGAGGATTGATATGGGCAGCTATGTCTAGCCGTATCTTGTCGTAGTCGAAGCCGTGGCGTAGCCGTAAGTTGAAAATTACTACTACTTAGTCACCATCTAACAATATTTATTTCTATTCTATTTCGTTTGTAACATGTGTATCTCTAAATAGCAATTGTTAAGTAAAACATTAATTTAGGCACCTATGTAAAATCCAGGCAGTTCGTACTAATTAGGGATTGTACAAATTAGGAATTGTACAAATCAGGAATTGTACAAATTAGAAATTGTACGAACTGCCCGAAAAGGGTAAAATCACATGAGATGAGATACGTAGTGTACGTATCTCACTGAATAACTTTATTTTTCTAGGACCTCATTCTTTTTTCTAAAAATGGTAGTAATTATAACCACTACCATCTCCCTTAATCCTGGCAATACTTTAGAATATTCTTACTTAGACGACAAGTACAAAAAAACAGTGATCTCATTACAACCCACACTATTAACAATGTACGTCAAATTATAACAGAGATATTGTTACACGACGTTTGCCATTGAAGTATCATTGTTCCGAAACTTTAATAATGGGAGACTGGCAGCTCTCAAGTAAAGCTACGCCTCTGATCAAGTTACAGGTGGCTGGCTTTTTCATGCGGTTCGCTCCCAGCCAGATTCCAAGCCCATACATCTAACCAAGACAATCAGGGTCCTCTTTAATAATTGATACTATGGGCACATAATAAGTGAAGGGTCCACGGAAAGAACATGTCTAGTCACTTAAGTAACTTTTTGAGTTATAGCGGTTTGAAAGTTAGTCATCGGGAACAATTACTATGGTAACCATTTCTTTAAAAGTGAAAAAAATATATAATATTTTAAGATATCCACCTGTAATCAAGTGGTAAGTTATAGATCATTGCGAGCTCTAAATTTTGAGATTAAAGTCTCATTTTCAAAAAGAAGTGACTAGACACGTTCTTTCCGTGGACCCTTCAAGTATTAGTACTACGTTCAGAAGCTTCTCACTCTAACAAAACTGCTGCTCGGGTCCGACGACCGGACGGAGCTCACCCGCATCCAACCGTCTCTCTCTATCGCATAACGCGTGCTCTTTCTGATCGCTGGCAATTACCACCAATGGGTGGCGAAATTTAATAATAATAACCGCGCAACGGAACAAAAAAAATATAATATAATAAAATAGTCCTCTCCTCTCTTATTTTGATTGTCACACACAACACAAGGTTCACATTATGCTAAAGTAGTTAAAGTAAGGTTAAACATATATTAATCTACCACGATATAGCGGAACGCTGTGGCTTAATAGATTTGTGGTATACATAAGGTTCAGTTACCTATGTTTCGGCACATTTAGGGTTTTCTGTCTATTACTAGATTTTTTATTTATTTTTAAGCTACGTATATGAGCCGAAAACAGAATTTCAACTTAGTTACCACTATAACTGTTATTACTAGACCACGGTCCAAGAGCGTCTGGAAGGACAGTCTTAACTTAAAGATTAAGTAGGTAGCATGCAAGTTCTAAATTAAATTGTAAATTAAATATATTTTTACTTGTACTTACCTTGAACTTACAGATTTCCGAGATTTTTGATTATGTTATATTTTATCGCTGTCTCTCAAGTTTTAGCCACATCTTATGATACTAAAGGTCAATGGCGCGTGTCGTGCCACCAAAATGCTACTCCGGCGTAGGCGCAACGCTCTGCTCGCTTTCACAAAAGGACATATATCAATAGAATAATGCATTTCAGTTACGTCCTTCTGTGTTCTAAGGACATGGGCGTGGGCATGCGCGAATTTGGCAAAAGGCTGCCACAGGCCGCGAAAAAACTACTGTTGCCAGGACCGGATTTAAGCAGATAAGAAACAAAGGCAACTCTAAAGACTGCAATATTTCCAAATAGATACATTTTTATGGTTAACATAAGCTAGGTAAGGTAAGATATACATAAGGTAAGTGGTTTTGTACCTATATTGTGTGCCCTCACAGGGCGTCATGAACTGACCTTTAAATTGTAACACCTTTATATACATGACTATCCAATAAATTGTGATTATTATAAGCGATGCCACTTCTAGGATGCTAGGAACTAGGAACTACGACCATGATTCTCCAATCATTAATGTTCACGCGTACAAACTGTTTCAATGTTTTATACGTATCGTCAAACAAAATGTGTTTTTGTAGCCATTATAAATAGATCACCACATAAAGTAACAGAAGATGAGGCTCCAGTATATGTTTCGTGATTTCAGTACATGAATTCCCAAACTTCAGGACTTACTATCAAATAAAAAAAGTGATTATTGGTAGGTATTTCTTCTGACCTCTCTGTCCTGGGAAGCTTTTGATGACTCCATCTATCATCGCCTTACCGACCCAATGAGCACTGACCATCCCATAGACATTTTAACTGCTACTATCTCTCTTACGTGAACATACATTTAGAATCTCTAGATGACCTAAAAATCCTGAATACGGCCCATCAACGTGTTAAATGCCATGACTCACCTGATTAAGCTACTATCGACCATATTTAGCGGAAACATTAGACGTATTAACAAATTCAATGAACGCTAAAACACTTTATGGGAATTAGTGGTTAGAATTTATAGCTGTATTATGAATAATCATTACCTACTTGAAGAATGTTATAGTACATTATTTACCTAGGGAGGTAAAACAAAGAATGTCTCAGATCGCAGGCATTTGACGCCCGAGCCGAAGGCAAGGGCGATAAATATGCGATCTGAGGCTTTCTTTATTACCTCCCGTGGTAAGTACAAAATTTTACGTCCCCCCCAGGCCAGCAAGTAGGATTTTCTGCACGCGTAGAGTGCGGTAATTGCCACTTTATGGCCAGGTGTGACGTAAAATTAATGAATCGTGTATTGATCTAATAATTTTAATTAGGTAAAATAAGATTGATTATTTTTTGGCTGAAATAAAAAATGCTGATTGCTGAGCTACAAGCTTTTAAGAACTCTGAGTATATTCCCTACAATACTTCGTTGAGTGGAAGTCTCAGAAGATTTTCAAGAATTTAAAGATGGGCTCGGAAAAATCGAACATAAGTTTTTAAAAAAATTCAAACAATATAAAGAAAACATCCATTAATTATTCGTATACAGGATTAGCCATAGAATCCGCGTACTATTAACTATATTGTTCTATAGTAGATTTGAATATAAATGTCATCAGCGTATATTCCAAACCCGTTATTATATCTAGTTATTGCTCAGTTAATATCCAACAACGGTCGTTTAAAGGACTCCGGCTCCAAACAACTAATAAACACGAAGAATTAATTGTACTCGGAAAGGAATGACTCCTATAAATGTAAATAATACCATGTTAGGTGCGGAACATGTTTCAAGGTATGGCCTCCGAGAATCTGATGCGTTATAAAAGTTATCAAGATGACAAGCATATTACACGCAAACCTTGGCTTTGCCTTTTACAGCATGCAAAATATATACATACATTTATGTTAATTCATCTTAAAGTATTTAATAAAATTCATAACAATGAAAAATAGACAACGCATTGGTCTAAACTGAACAGAGGATTTACAACATATAAATTGACACAAAAGTACGTTGGAACTTTAAGGTCTCGGCTAGTTGTACAAACAGCAACACACTTAACTGCCCATTAAAGACAGAGCAGAGAGAAAATGATAACGATTGAAAGAGATATATATATATTTCTATTATGTCAACTTCAAATCAAATAACGTTTGCGTATGTGTAATGTGCCTTTGAGCTTTGTCACTGTAGTTGTTTGGGCAAAGTTTTTTTTCCTTACTGTAAATAAAGGTTTTATTTCAACAAGACAGGTGAATTTGTCAAAATTATGATTTAGCTTTCAGACGAACGTTGGGATGAAATAAACTAATTATATTGCTAATGCTTTTATTGGTGGTTCATATTTTTGATATGATGCACCAATATAATGTAATTTATATTTATTATTCATTCATTATTTTCCACGAATTCAATAATATGGCATTAATGTCAATAATGACGTTGGATCAGCCATAAAAGAAAAATTATTGTTTCAAAACTCTTTTGAATAATAGCCAATTTATACTCATAAACACACGCACACATGCATAACACGACGCCTTCAAGTGTGATTCTCTTTCTTACAGTATTTCCCATTTTTGAAGTGTATAGTTAACTGTGTTGCGGTTTGTACAGGGGATGAAAGTTTACTAGATTTATTAAAATACCGCACGGCAGTTAATTTTTTTCTGAAACTTGCAGCATGTCAATCATGTCAAGTTATTTGTTAATTTCCTAGGCTACATAATTAGTGGCGGATTTGCAGTCTTGGCCCCGCTAGGCCCCAGGCTACGTAGTACCTCTAAGTACCTGCCACCCCTTTCCAAACAGCAGCAGTGAATTTTTTGTCACAATTAGCGGCCTGGAGCTACTGAGCCTTAGGACAATGTACCACGTACGTTACGACTATATTATGACAACTACAGCATAAAGAAAACCTAGGAACCTAGTCCAAAACTTAATGGATAGTCAGGCGATTCAAATGTCCAGATCGGTTTTAGGTATTTATTTCCTTAAAAAGCGACGAAACCTAACTTTGAACCCTATTATGAATGAAAAAAATCAAGACTCAGTCCGCTAATATCAACACTTAGTCATACTGGTATAAAGGCTGAATAGCATTAAAGATTCACGAATGATTGTTGTTTCAATTCGAACGCCCAGTTTGAGTTATAGACCAATGACATGCTAACAAGTACATGATGTCACAGGTTGCATAATTAACGTCGTGAGATCACGATACTGTCCTCGCAAGACAAGCACGCATTGTGTCCGTCTGTTCGCTCCCACACTGTCAAGTTTACGGTCGAAAGTGTAGTCACACGTGTTTTTCAATGAGGATTGAAAGATTGGCAGTAAATCTTAGTGTAGATTGATTGGGTGCTCTCTGAGGCTAATAGCGTTGTTGCATGGAGGCTAAGCTATTTATTACATCCGACTTCAAAAAAGAAGCCGGTTCTCAGTTTGTCGGAATCTTTTTTTATTTTAGAATGCTCCCGCGATTGCCCTAAGACGGCAGGACCGATTTGGAATATTATTTTCTAGGTCTAGATATGTTGTTGGGGTCTTGAAGAAAGCGAGAGAACTCTTCAAATATTATAGTCATACATTTGGGTATTTTTTATAGTAACTTATAATTTTTTTATGCATAAGTTCCTTTGAGGTTGGTTATTATTTTTAATTTTTTGTATTAATTATTTTAATATATCTAGTATATCTTAATTTTCTTAGGTTAGAATTTTTACAATATATAAGGTGCTCACAAATTAGCTACCGATATTTTTAGGGCTGATAGTACTAAAGCTTTCTGAGTTTATTTATGTATAAAATAATAAACAAATTATGTATGTTTTTTGGAGAAAATTAGGGAAGTAAGTTTGCTACTTAAAGCACCCTGTTAATGAGGTAAACAATATCTTTGATTAAGATCTCTTTGATTATCTTACGGTTACTAATTTTCAATATGAATGAACTAGCCACTTAACAGAAAACTACCATAATACGACGTCCACTTGACAGAAAATGTTCTTGTCAGTTAAATTAACAGTATGATTAAGTTTGGGTAGAATATAAATTTATTTATTTTGTTCGGTAAATGAAAACCAAAAAATTCTATAAAAAGTTTCCTTAATTTCTAATTAATGTTAATTATTATAACGTAAAGTATCTTCTCTTAAAATATCGGAGCTAATTTGTTAGCACCTTATATAATATTTTTATTTGTATGTCTTTCCCGTACACGGGACAATGGTGTCCCGGCCCTTTGGGAGGCGTGCGCGGAGCCGAAGCCAACGCGTAGAGGCCCTTTCGACAATTTAATGAAAGGCAACATGTACACCCAGCGGATGCTGTCCCTGCCCGTGTCATGGGACGCACGCAGAGACAGCCCCCGCCAGATGCAAGGACTATTGTTGATTGATGGAATCTAACTCTACAGGGTTATGGTGGTGGAATTATGGACTAGATGCTGGGCTATGGATTGAGACATGACGGCGTCTGTCAGGAAAAGTGTCTCATGGCTTTCGCGGCACTGACAGACTGTGACTTGCCCTCCGCTGATGGGCCCCTGTTAAATAGCGACATTATGAGCAATGGCCCAGGGGCAACACCGCTGCCGAGGGCTGCAGGGTGTCGAGAGGTGTGCTGCGCTTTCTCCGAGGGTACTCGCGGCGTTATGCCCTTTAACACTTCCACGCCTGGAGCATATAGCTCTCGCGACTCCACTCTGGACGGCCGGTTAAGGCAAGCCAGAGGCGGAGGTCCTTTCACTAAATCCCATGACCCTCCCTAAGGACCCCCCGGAGCACTCGGGTACGTGGGGTATTTTTATTATCATTATTGTAATTATCATTATAACATAGATATGTAGTAGTTACTTTATACGTATACTGTAGGTCAGTATACATATAGTTATTTCTGTGGATGTTACAATCTCACTAATATTATAAATGCGAAAGTTGAAGTTGTGAAATGAAGTTGTGGAATGAAGAATGTTTGGATATTTGGATGTTTCGATGTTTGTTACCTTATAACGAGGTAACAACAAGATGGATCAAGCTGAAATTTGGCATGCAAGTAGACCAAGTCCTGGATTGAAACATAGGATACATTATGTCCCGGCAAAGAGTTCCTTTGGGACAATAACGGGAACAACGCGAGCGAAGCCGCGGGAAAATGCTAGTAATTTATAAGTTGAACATACGTTCGTATTGACAGATCAGAATTATGCTCCTATGGAATTGTATTAGCACAATCTACCCCAACTTATCGATAGACTCTTTTTAGATCTAAGTAATTAATAAACCATAAATGTTTTTCATCGCCTACCATTACACAATTGCTGGTTTGAGCTCGAGCGTCTTTGGAAATACCTATATAAATTTAATTATTCATGACTGTTGCACAGTGGACAAATAACGGACAAAACTGAATTCCCTACGAAAGTAACTTTTAGAGGTAAGTAGCTTCGTCATTTGACAGTATCTGATGCGCTTGCGACGAGACAAATCGCCCGGAAGATAAGTGAGGTCATTACACCGCCATACGGTCTTTACCCAAGAAAGCTTAAGTGCCGTGTTTTTAGTATTAAGATTATTCTTTTTGCAATGAGGAAGGCAATAGGTATGCCGTCAAATTGCCGTGTGGGTTTAGCAAGGCTTCAGGTCGCAATTAAATTTAAATAATGTTTAAGTTTGCGAAATTTGATTTATACGCGCCGACACCTGCTAATATTTTCAAATCGGGGAAAAGGAGCTCCTGTTAGCCAAACTAAGCATTTCATTTTGTGGGATGTTATTTAAGTATAGCATTGTACCATTTTTAGGGTTCCGTACCTCAAAGGAAAAAACGGAATCCGTATAAGATCACTCTGTTGTCCGTCTGTCTATCTGTCTGTCAATACCCTTTATCTCGGGAACGCGTGGAGGTATCGAGATATTCGAGATGAAATCAAAACCATATTCAGGTCAATGGCCCTTGAAGCTGTGAAAAAATCAAACTTCTACGTTAACACGATAAAAAATACGGCCGTTTATGCCGCAAAAAACGTAAATGTCGACACTCTCAAGGAAACCAAAATTCAAAGTGTACTTTCCGTTAACCCGGCCTATGAAATTTGACAAGTAATACCGTCTTATATTATAAATTAAGTAAATAATTTAAAAAAATAAACTTTCCTAAGGGAATCAAAATTTATAGGGTACTTTATTATAAGTATACTAGTAGGTACCTATAAATTTGTACGGAACCCGCGGTGGGCGAGTCCGACTCGCACTTGTCCGGTTGTTTTTTAGGTTGGAAAAATTGAGCGTTACCCGTCATTAGGGCATGCATTACCGGTATTTTTTGTATGACTAATACCGGAATCTTGGTATTGGCCCATACAAGTAATAAATAATACTTACTGTATGCCCTAACCGTCATGCGCAAAGAAAACAATCCTGAAATGGGAAATTATGCGATGTGCTACCTTTAATTTAAAACTTAAGAAGCTACTGAAATACGTGAAATTAGCACCATACTACTCTCTAATATCGGTAACGGAGAATCGTGGGCGAAAATGTTCGTTAAAATTCTAATTTGAAAAAAATAGGTATATACAGGAGCACACTTAAAACTCGAGGTCATCCGTATTCATCACGGAGTCACGTCGGGCGCAGGTTGCCATCCATCTTGCTCGGCCTCAAAGATCGCTGACAGGAGATGCAGAGATTATGCTCTCAACTTTATACCAACCGCGGTACCGGCAATGCCGGCCTGAGCAAAAAAAAACGAAATATTACGACAAATGAATATGAGGATAGCATGACTTAAAATATATTCATTATTGCATCCGAAGACTTGCACTGTTGAACGTAGGTGTTCCCCAAAAACTTACAACGAACTCTAACATGCCTTCGTCGACTTCCGGGGACTTTAACCACAGAATAAATATTAGTACTATACTCTGTACTTTTAGGTACTTACCAGTGGCGTGGCGTAAAAGATATCCTAGGGCAAGCCGGTGCAGATTTGGCGTACATTTTCCTTAAGAGCTCTAGAATAAGGTGGTCAAAAGCCTGATATTAGGCAAGCCGGTAGGAATCGAGTTGTTTGGACGCCACGCCTCTGGTACTTACTCGCGTGGTTGACCCTAGTCACGTGTTTTTTTTTTACTATTTTTTAAGTACCTAAAAGTAAAAGTATACGTATAGAAACCTCTCTCCCTAACAAAACGGTCGTTCGCGTCCGACGAACGGATGGAGCTGACCCGCATCTGACCGTCTCTCTCTATCCCATAACGCGTACATAACGCGTGCTCCGTGCTCTTTATTTCCACTCATGGGTGGCAATATTTATTAATAATAGCCGCGCAACAGAATCTACCCTCTGGCTCTGGCCCTTTATCGCATCAACAGAAATGATCTTATTCGATACAGATATTCAGTCTCATCTACTAAAGGTGGGTTCTAACACATTCTAACACATTCTACATTCTTTGTGAGTACACAAAGAATTTGGTAGAGTGGGGTTAGAATGTGTTAGAATTCGTTTGGTCTAAACCCTTCTTAAAGCGACATCTGATCTGAATTTAATCGCATCCTATCCTACTATTATCAATGAAAGTTTGTGATTATGTTTGGAGGTTCGGATTGCTTTGACGTTTGCTACTAATATAAATAACGCACTAACAATTGGATGTATTGAGATTATTTTTTTGTCCTGTCGCCGGGTGAGAATACGTTTGTACCATATCCATTCGATTTGTATGGAAATGGCTGGATATGGCACAAACGTATTCTCACCCGGCGCTGTCCTAGTTTGAAACATAGGATACTTTAAATCACGGTAAAGAGATCCCTGGAGTCAATGACGGGAATAACACAGGCGAAGGCATAGGAATTTGCTAGTCAGTAATAAGTCCTCACTGAGAAAAACTCGAAACTGTATGTGCCTACATCTCGAAATCACGTCCGTTGCTGCCTCCCATTCATCTTACTCAACATCAGAGAGCGTAGGTAGAGATGTAAAGATACGCTCCTGTATCCTTACCTTGATATCAATCGCGATCGCGACACGTAGATGGAACAATGACTTGCGAACCAAAAGAACATATAGGTAGGTACCTATTTTAATGGTTGTAATAAAAGAACTTAGCTAAAATAGAAATTTGCCAAGAAGTTTTTTAAACCTTTTCCCTTCGACTAACATCAGACCCAAAGTTGAATTATGGAAGTGGTGATACTACTCTGTTCTTCCTATCTGACGGATTATTCCAGGATTAGGGTTGAACCGTTTTGGTGCCGAAACACCCGCATTTAATTTTAAGTGGAAAGGGTAAAATTTCGTTTTCTAAACTTTATTCTGTGCAATGAGAAGTTATACTACTGACCAATAGATGTCACTGTCAGAGCCGATTAGTTCCCCCATGAAGCCAACTGTTACACGAAATCCTTACTACCTATGACAGATGGCGTTGTAGTGAACGCCATCTATGATCGGTAATCAAAACTTTTCAATGTTTCATAACAGTACTGCTACTTGCCGATAGATGACACTAGGAATGAAAATATATTCATTTGATGGTTTTTAAAATTTTATTTGATTTTACTAACATACAGTGTTCATTATTTTACGTACCTCATTTTGAAAAACCCATCACAATAATTTAACTTTCTTTTTTTAGTACATACATCATTTTTTTGTAAGTAAACGCGGCTAAAGTAAAGTTTACAAAGTAAGTTGAAACACACACAATGCAGAGATCTTGTAGGACGAATATTAGGAGGAAAGCTAAATAAACGCAAGAAATTAATGACATCACTGCTGCTATAAGTTGAAGTCGCACCACTGTCAAATCGTCGTAAGTGGCTGAAACAAAAAAAATAACATTTACACTTAGAAGTTAGAACTAGTATTACGTTACGTATTAATTGAATGAGTGAAAAATAGTACATTACACAACTAGGGTGGTAATACAAAGAAAGCCCGAGATGGCAGATGTTTGCGGCCCGAGCTGCAAGCGAGAGACGTAAATATGCGATCGAGGGCTTTCTTTATTACCTCCCGTGTTGCGTACATCATTTTATGTCTACACTTGGCCAGAAAGGGGCCTTTTCCGTACGCGCAGCGTGCGGAAAAAGCTACTTTATGGCCAGGTGTGGCATAAATATATTTGTCATATTATTTAGTACAGCCAGAGACAACAATATGTTTATACATAATTTTAAAGTAAGGCCAAATTCTTGACCACGATACACAACGGTATTTGATTGTTTGACAACGGAACAAAGACATGCGCAACAAAATTGTAAAATTTCGTCTAGAAGGCTTGTAGATGTCTGTCAAAATATCATATCCTTGAAATCAAGTCCAAATCCAAAAAGAGTCAAAAGAAATAAATAATATTATAAATTGAATGAAGTCAAGAGTAATCAAAAATAAAGTTCTGTACTAAGACATGTATATAATTAATTGTATACACAATACATCCAATCCTATGCTTCGCAAAACTTCGTTCGAAGTTCGTCACTCGCCGCTCCGCTCACTCAAAAGTTCTATAACAATAGAGCAAGAGGAACGTCACGATACGAATTTCGATCGAAAACCTTCATAGTTGACCCTCTGTTCTGTATGTAAACCAAAACGTCTCCGTCTCTGTGAGACTTTGCAATAGAAACATCTTTAGACTTCATCCAGCAGAATAATGCTGATGCCCAACAGCAACAGGCTTACGAAATCTGAGCTTGAAGTAAAACATAAACTATCCACAAAGTACAAGCAAATGGCTTGTAAAGTGCAGCTTGTAGCAGAAAACCAGGCAACAACTACCGCAACATCCATAAATCATTATCTAACGTAACCCTTGATTCTCACTTCCCAGGCGCTATGTACAAAGTGGCCCATTACGTTAACAGTTATACTCGCTCGTGAGCTACCAAATAAGCGTAAAGTGCTTACTTTGCGCTTAGAATTAGAGTTGCCAGATGTCCCGATCTGAGTAGGACATCCCAATTTTCAGGGGTCTGTGGACGCCAAATGTCTCGATTTTCAGACGGCCTTTATATCTGCTATCTAGGGTATATAAAAAGTGATATCAACTGTCAAGCAAAAAGCCACAGGAATTCATATCACACCTTTTTCATTAGCATTGTTGTTGCGAGTGGTCAATATGTAGGTCTAGCCAGCAACCACGTCGGCATTTTACTGAAGTGGAACCGTTTTTTGGCAGCGTAATTTGTTTATGTACTACTTTTTCTTTTTCACTGTTTTTGTTGAGTGCTGCCAGGAATAATATGCGGTATTTTCTTCAACAAAAGTGCTGTGTGTTGAACACCAAAGCCTTGATTTTTATTGCACGAGGTCCCGATTTTTGGTAAACTAGCCCTAGCAACACTGCTTAGAAGAGTTAGGAGCCTTTCGCAATATTTTTCTCAGGGAACAGTCACGACTAACCGCGGGTGATGCGCTAGCAAAAGACGATTATCGACTTTGCAAGTGAGATTAGCATTGAGTGAGTTGTACAGGTCGCGTCACGTAAAAAGAACGCTGGTGGTAGGGCTGCGCAGTAGGCAATTTATCGGTCTATTTGGTGGTATGAGGTGCGGCGCGGTGAGGGCGGGTTATACCGCGCCGCCTCTTTGCCGGGGCGCTATTGGTTCGTCAGTCGACCTTTGCTTTCCGCACTGTGTTCACGTCACGTTCGTTCTCAAAATACTGCCGCGCACAAAAGTGTCTTGTTTATTACAAAATGGTTTTACATAGAAAAATGATTTATGATGTATATTGTTTGTTTTTTTCCATTCTACACAGAAACATGTTTTTAATTCCATTTAATAATATATCAACTAATAATACTCAAGGATCCCACAGTCAAACTGTGTAAACAGTTATGGGGGACGATGTTTTACTATTAAGCGTCATACCAAAAAAAAAATAGGTTCATGAGACGGGACTTTCAACGTTTTAACATACAATATAAATTTAAATATAGACAATAGTACATTACACAACTAGGGTGGTAATATAAAGAAAGGCCGAGATCGCAGAAGTTTGCGGCCCGAGCTGCAAGCGAGGGACGTAAATATGCGATCGAGGGCTTTCTTTAGTACCTCCCGTGTTGTGTACATCATTTTATGTCTACATTTGGCCAGAAAGCGGCTTTTTCCGCGGAAAAAGCCACTTTATGGCCAGGTGTGGCATAAATCATTTTTTAAGGGCGTTATATTTCAACGAAGATTAGAAGTTGCGGACAGCTTTGTGTGGGTTAAAAAGTTGATTCACCCTATTAATAAATAAATAATAGATAATAATACATATACTTTTTAATCGAACCGCGCCGCGAGCGAAAGGCTAGTTTAAAAATAAAACAATAAACATAGTACTTTCGTGCGCGAGTGTACCAATGCGCAAACATACCCCCTCCACTTTCTTCCAGCGTTCTTTTTACGTGACGCGACCTATAATCGGATATAGCCTGATGGTTTGTTGGTATTATACTAGGCGCAACATTTTGTAACATCCTAAGACAGCCTTTCCCAACCTTTCCCAATAAGAGCCGGACCCCTAAGTGCCACCTTATCGTGATCCGCGAAATTCCCCAAATACCTCATGAAAAAAAATTCACAGACCGTCTGGGATCGATCCGCGGACTCCTAGATGTCCACTGACCTCAGATTGGGAGACGCTGTCCAAAAATCGCAATTTGAGACTCTTGTGATCTAATAGCACAAGTAATAGCGAATAAGCTAATACGAATATTATCGCATCAAGGATTAAAAACGCGTAGTACAGCGCAGTTACATGACAACAACGTATGATGTTTGGTGGGCATTGTCAGAGGCTTGTACTTATGTGTAAGACTCACTCGATATTATTGGGAATAGTAAAAACTAAAAAGTATATTGCTGACCCAAGCTGAACCACGAAGCCGGACAAACCAGTGGTTGTACTTTTCTGGCGATAGACTTCGGCGGCTTCATGAACATCCTTCTGCTTGTAGACTAGCTAATCCGTGTCTAACCTACCGTGTCGCCAATCGGCCTCGGAAAAGCGTTCCAACATGAGCAAGAAGTTGCGATCAAGGCAGATGTGTCTGATTCCAGCAATTGCGTTTTCTTACATTGTGTGTACACGATTTAAATGTACCTAATGAAATAATAAATATTTTATACTTACTCATAATAATCATCAAGCAGTAGAAAAGTATTCCATAAATGCAGTTCGGAACTTCTAACACTGAGTCTTTGGGTACTATCCCAAATCCTTTGGAAAAACTGAAACAAAGCAACGAATTTTTATAATATTATCATATATCTTTATATAAAAGTTTCTAATTATACAATTTTAACCAGGTTACAAATGGGAGCTTTCACAGAGAGATTTAATATTAATAACAATTTATCATCCATCAAATCTTACGGCCTATTGCGAAAAATATACAGATACCCATTATAATCACGATAAGCGATGATAGACATAAAGGGGAGGTAAATTGGTGACGAAAATTGTGCGCACCCCATCCATTGAGTTATGCTCCATTGAAAGGGCTTTCAAAAATCTCCCCTTGTAACTGTTTGATGCTCCACAAGTTGGAAAATTATTTATGGAAACAGCTTTCTCGTCAGAAACGGTTTCTAAAATGGATTTTGAACCACGTTTCGCTAGCTTTACGTCTATGTGATTTCGCTAAGTAAAAGTAAGTACCTAATCCTTTACGTGTTTTTATTGCTTTTCATGTTTTAAGCGTTTTGCAGAACTCCGTCATGATGGGGAAGACTGTTCCAAACTGTCTATTCAAAAACCAATGAAAATGACGATGCAGCGTGGTTAGGTTCCCCGCCAGCTGGACCATAGGTTCCCAAAGTGGTCCCTACCGCCCCCCAGCGGGCGGTGGAGATTCGATTCCCAAGGGGGCGGTAGGGGCCTAGAAAAAATGGGGGGGGGCGTTGATGTTATCCGGGGGAGCATATATCGCTTTTGAAAATAAAAACTTAAATCACAATACCAGCTACAGTAAGTCTCTCATAACTTTTAATTTGCGTAAGTACTCAAAACAATCACGTATCGACAGGAACATTTTTGTCGACCGGTTTAGTGACGACTAGTGGTTAGTGACTCTGCCTACGAAGCTGAAGGTCCTGGGTTCGAATACCGGTAAGAGCAAATATTATCTGTGTGATGATATTTGTTTCTGAGTCTGGGATGTTTTCTTTGTATCTACGAATTTGTATTTATTAGATAATAGTCCGTCTAGTAGATAATGTATCCATAACACAAGCCTTATTGAGCTTACTATGGGACTAGTTCGATTTGTGTGTAAGATTGTCCCCTAGTATTAATTAATTAATTAATTTATTTATTATTACATCGTTACCGATGTACGCTCCGCAACAGATGGCGATGGTGCTCTATCCCCAAATGACGCAATTGCAACCCCCTCCCCCCCCTCCTGGTAAAAAAAATGTCGTGGGGGACACTGATTTTTTTTTATCATGCCATGGCCAGTCAAAAAAGTTTGGGAACCTATGAGCTGGACTGAATTGATGTCCTACTAAGGTCGGCGAAGTCCACTGCCGGACGACTTTTGGATAATATATATGATGCGATATACGAAAGGAGCAATCTGAGCTCAACCAGAATGTACTTACTCAGACGTGAGGACTTTGGAACAGCTGACTCTTTCAGATAAATCACAGAAGGCCTTGTACTGAGGATTAGCATCGGCCGCCATTTCCACGTACAAGGCGTATGTGGATATCAGAACGCCGAGTACGCCCATCGAAATGATGGTGCGGTCTAAGCTTCTTTTACTCATTTTGGTGTAACTGGAAAAAAGCAATTGATTACTTATTCGAACTGTGAAAAATAGGGAGTAATTGACAATCAAGGTAAAAAATGTTCTGACTCTTTATACTAACTATACCTATTCCTTTTTTGTCTCAACTAATCAGCGGGGTTTACCCTCTATCCAAAGCTGTCTAGGACTATATGAAGTGGCGATTACAATAAATTAATCTCTATTATAAACGGTTTACAACATTTAAAAAAATATTTTAAGATTAGATAACTGACCTCGCATCATCATAAGTACCTCCGCTTCTCAGAGAGAGGGCTCGGACTTTAATCTATTATTTATTAGGAAGCCAAGTGTGTTCGGCCAAGTCCAAATTAAGGCGAGCGACACTGCTGTTTGTATACTCAAACCTATTAGAACCGTATTTCCCACCCATAGAACTTTCCCGGCACTTGGAAACTTACATGAACCGGCGGCATTGGCATGACATGCTGACGAAAATTGGTTGTATAGAGCGTTTGGATCTCTGTTCGACAAATAAACAGTCAAGCTGGAGATTCAATTTTCCAGAAAGTTCGTTGTCCATTCGGTTCCATTGGTCTAACGGTCAGGCGCAGGAAACCTTTTCTCGTTGCGGTATTAATAGCAACAGAAGATATTTATGTAAACGAAAAATTCGTGTCACATACTAAGTTGTCATTGTCATAAGTTTGTCGAGTCGCGTAACTTTTATTTTAAAATCTAACCTACCTCTTATTCGGATCCTATAGACAAAATGTAAAGCACGAAGAATTATAGAGGTGTGTATCTTACTTGGTTCCAAGTACACACCTATACTTGGAACCAAGTAAGATTTTTAAAGCAAAATTTAAATTTACTTTATGCCACACCTGGCCATATAAAATGGCTTTTACCGCACGCTACGCGTACGGAAAAAAATGCTTTCTAACCAAGTGTAGACATAAAATTATGTACACAACTCGGGGGGTAATAAAGAAAGCCCTAAGAATATGGAAGAAATCGAAGAATGAAGTTTATCCCTATGAATAACTACTATAGGTACGTGATATAACTTATTAATCGTCATCAGTCAAAATAAACCGCTGTTAATCTTAAATAAGGGCTTATAATACAATACACCTATTTACCTACATGTAATTATATGTTACAGACCTAATTATAACTAAAGAAATAATTTATCAGTCGGTTTAATCACCAGAGTACATTAATTTTATCAAAGTACGGCGCTACAAATTTGTAAAACGTTTGACTATTCTATTATGCTAATATCAAAACGGTTTATCTGTCTTCGGTAAATTAAACAACGTTATCTAAGCCAAATTAAATTCCGATCTAAACTTAATTTTAAAAGATTAAGCCGATATAAATAAATGTTATTTCAAAACCAATTCACACGATCTCTTGTAGAATTTTATCGGAAGGGGAACACCGTATGAAATGAAATAAAAAAGTCGTTCAGTCAGACGGTTTACCCTCATGTTGTACTCGTACAAAGAGAAAAGACGATAAAATTATTTAAAAGTCATATACTTTACGTCATTTTTCCTTCTAACACCAGCTGTAACGACCCTTCGTGTATTCACCGCATTATGGACGCTACGGTATTAAAATTAATAAAGAAAACAAACAAATTGTTGAACGCCAATACCGTTTTGTAATTTTGAAGCAGAATGAAATAACCACTATAAAACTGTACGATTATTACGTGAACACTGTGTTTAGCAATGGTCGATAGGCGTTTTTATCGTCCACATTATCGCTAATATGTTTTATCAATTCCGAATTATATAAATCTAGTTGATAGTACATACATTTTTTTTGACGACCGCTTTAGCTTAGTTGGTAGTGACCCTGCCTATGAAGCAAGAGGTCCTGGGTTCGAATCCCGGTAAGGGCATTTATTTGTAACGACCCTTCGTGTATTCACCGCATTATGGACGCTACGGTATTAAAATTAATAAAGAAAACAAACAAATTGTTGAACGCCAATACCGTTTTGTAATTTTGAAGCAGAATGAAATAACCACTATAAAACTGTACGATTATTACGTGAACACTGTGTTTAGCAATGGTCGATAGGCGTTTTTATCGTCCACATTATCGCTAATATGTTTTATCAATTCCGAATTATATAAATCTAGTTGATAGTACATACATTTTTTTTGACGACCGCTTTAGCTTAGTTGGTAGTGACCCTGCCTATGAAGCAAGAGGTCCTGGGTTCGAATCCCGGTAAGGGCATTTATTTGTGTGATGAGCACGAATATTTGTTCCTGAGTCATGGATGTTTTCTATGTATTTAAGTATTTGTATGTATGTATCTATTAAATATATCGTCGTCTAGTATCCATAACACAAGCCTTATTGAGCTTACTATGGGGCTAGTTCGATTTGTGTAAGATTGTCCCCTAATATTTATTTATTTATTTATTATTTATTTTATACATATACCTACCCACTTTTCGAATCGCGTCACCTATATCCTTTCGGGTTTAATACCTAATGCAGTGCATATAAATGTTAATTTTTGACCCTGTGATACGCATTACAGCATGGCATTAAGTCCCCTAATCTAGTTAATTGTACCTACCAGTTGCGTATAAAATACCTAAAAAAACGTTCCCGACAGGACGATCATACATAAATAATTATAAAGTAGAATCGAACCTTATACAATGCAAGCCGTAGCGTAGCTGCTGTACCTACTCGTCTGACAGTCAGCCAGACAATACAAGATTTTTTGTTTTATTTTGCGTTATTGTCCTGTAAGTAACTACAAGGTGTGAGTGAAACTAAACAAAGTAGGTAATAACTAACAGTAACAACTGAATTTACATGATAAAACCGGCCGAGTGCGAGTCTGATTCGCACACGAAGGGTTCCGTACTACCGTCTAACAAAACGCCGCCAAAACAACACGTTAATTATATGGGGACCCCTTTTATGTTTAGATTTTTTTTATTTTTATTATTTTTTGTTAAATAGCGGCAATAAAAGTACACATTCTGTGAACATATTAAGCGTCTACCTATTACAATTATTAAAATCAAGCAAAAAGACGCCAAATACACGTTTCTTGAATAGGGACCCCCTTTTATTTTTGACCTTATTTTATTTTTATTTTTAATATTATGGCGGTAATAGAAATACATATTCTATGGATATATGAAACATTTACTTATCTAAGTATTACCATTTTTAAAATCGAGCAAAAACGCCAAAAAAACATGTTTCTCGTATGGGGACCCCCCTTTAATTCTTAATTTAATTTTCTTTTTATTATTTGATCTTTTAGCTAAAATAAAAATACACATTCTGTGAAAATTTTAAGTCACTGTGTGTTACGGTTCAAAAGTTACATTCCTGTGACTAACCGACACAAACACGTTTCTTTAATGGGGCCTTTTCTTTTTGATTTTATTTTGTTTTTATTATGTTGTTATAATGGCATCAGAATAGTACATTATACAACTAGGGTGGTAAAACAAAGAAAGGCCGAGATCACAGATGTTTGCGGCCCGAGCTGCAAGCGAGGGACGTAAATATGCGATCGAGGGCTTTCTTTATTACCTCCCGTGTTGTGTACATCATTTTATGTCTACACTTGGCCAGAAAGCGGCTTTTCCGTAGGTACGCGTGCGTGCGGAAAAAGTCACTTTATGGCCAGGTGTGCCATAAATAGGTACATATTCTGTGAAAATTGCCAAGTTTCTACCTATTACGGTTCAAAAGCTAGAGGCCTGTGACTCACGGACAGACAGCGGAGGCTTAGTAAAAGGGTTCCGTTGGCACCCTTTGGAACCCTGAAAATTCACAAAAATCTAAAAGAGTGATATTGACTTGGGCATACACGAACTCATACCGGTTTAAATACCTATATCATAATATGTTTTCTTTAATACAGCGTATCATATCTATTTATACAAATATTAGATACAATACAAATACTTGTAATACTGACATAAAGTTATAATCAAACACAACGAAGTTACGAAGCAAAAATAAACATTGTTCTTGTCATTGTTACCTGAAGTATGTTTTAAAAAAATGTCACATAATCACAGTTCTTTCGCGTTTTTTACCGGTGTTGTATTGTGTGTCTGTTTTACTAGTTACTATTAGGAACGGCTGGTGCTAATGTCGAGGGGCAGAGACACGCTACCTCGTTGATAACGCGCGTTAAACTGAGCCGACTTTATTGGATTGGAGCCGTGTCATGCGAGGATAGCCGACTTTGTCATTGATTTAATGACTGTCTGTCTAACGGTCTATAGGTTTGCTTGCGGCGTTTCTTTACTGGAACCGTTGATAACACTGGCCTATAGTGATTTCGGCGCCCTTGACAAGACTATCCTTTTAACCTAATTTGGTAAGGACTATAACGAGCCTGTTAACAGTTTTTAAGAGACATTTTTAACAGAGGGTATAAGTTCGACCCTATGTATGTAAGTGTCAGAATTGTACAGTTTTTAGATAATATGTTACTTTATAGGAATAAAAATAATACTAGGTATAGTCTAACTTAGGGAACTGTAAGTTTCATCCAAATCGGTTCAGTTAGTTTTTGAGATAGGGAGTTGTGTGTATCAGTCACTAGGAAAACCTGTAGGTACTTAACAGCGTAATTCGAATTACTACTGAAAAAAATAAGAAAATTAAGAAATAAAAAAGTAATTAAAAATAATTAAACCTACTTCAAAAACGGAAGATATAATAGTGTTTTATGCGAACTATTTTCTTGAGGTCGGTGCCAGCCTTAATATTTGGAATAACGGTACGAGACTGGCACCGACCTCAAAGGAATAGTTGACATAAAACTATTATTTCTTCCTTTTTTTGAAGTCAGTTAATTATTTTCAAATTACCTTTTTTCAGGATCAGCTCCAGTTTTTGAAATAATCACCAGTTTCGTCACACTATAGGTAACAGTGTATGGAACAGTTACGTTTGATCTCGGTATTAGGTACAAAAGAAATGAGCTGATCTGATACACTTCTGAATTTGTGTAATAAAATAAATAATTAGAACATCAAAAAAACTTTGTGTTTGACTGTGTAACATTAATATGTCAATGTCTGGAGCGTCATTACTAATCATTACCTACTCACATTAAATGTGAGCAGGTAATGATTAGTAATGACAACAATGTAGGTATACGGTTCTAATTGCAGAATGACAACTTAGCACTTCGCACCATGTACGCAACGTATATGATTCTAGATGCAGAATCACAACTTCGCACTTTGCACCATGTAGGTACCTACGTTTTATTTTGATAGTCAGCGCGTAAAACCCGAGAGCACCGCTTTGGGAAAAGTAACCTTAATCATCGACAGGTTAAGAATTAGAACTCCACACTGCTAATTTTATTAGTCTTTCACTTATCGTAGACGTCATGCTGCGCCGACCCCAAATGAATGGGAAAAGGGCAAGCGAATGATGACTTATCGTAGACGTCTACCACGGTATGTGTTAGAAAACTAGCGACTACAGCACGTGACGTGACTAACACATGGAGTCGCGTTATCATACTAATAACACCCCTGCCGGACCATATCTACAGCTACCGCGGACAGTATCACTGCCGTCCACAATCTAAAAGGCCGCTACTTTGTATGAAGATTCATACAAATTAGTGGCCTTTTAGTTTGAGGACGGTAGATCACCTAAGTACACCTTTACTTAGTTAAGTAGTTGTTTATACTTTAACTACTTGTCAGCATTTGGCGCAATCTCCCGTAATCCATGGACACAAGGACTTCAGATAGTTGTGGGTGGGCAAATTCGAAACAAATAAAATGTTAAACCACGGTTAACCAAAATAACACGTTAACGTATGCAAAACGTCAGCTCAATGACTATACGCGCCGTTTAAATTACTCGCTCCAATGATTCCGAGTCCGATCCCCTACTCTAGATCTTTTTGCTCGAAGTTCGTGATGTGGTGCCTTCCTATTCACACAAATATTGTAAAACAGGAGAGCGAGAGAAACAACATGATACAAACGTCAAACGAAAAGTTTCGGCTTATAGCCCCTGCTTATCTTTTATCTCTTTTATCCACCTATTTATAACAACATGATGCTCTTATGTTATGGTAACTGAATTTATCTCGCAGTTAAACATTATACATGTATCTACTTTAAATGTTATCGGCGTTTAGTGATAAGATGACTCTATTTTTAAATTTATATTATAAGAAATAATAAATATAAGATTATTTATACCTATAGCCCGTTTTCACACCTACCCATAATGACAATGATGTCGTTGACAACACCTGTACCTTTCACTATGTGATGGAGAGAAAGGGACAGTGGAAGCCGCCGATGACATATCAGTGAAAAGGAAAAACGGACAGTATACACGATCGTTAAAAACTGTGGAACTCGGGTCATTCTCAGTTAAGAGGTCTCATTTGTTATGAAAAACGGCGCGACATAAATTATAATATTTCAATTAAATTTTATAATATTTTTATTAAAACAACTCATTTGTGCATACCTGTAAGCAAGCCAGTCAATTTATTAATTTTATCGTGTTTTATAAGAGTCCAGGGGAGAGACTAAATGTATATAAACATATACTTTTTGGTCCTTAAAAATAAAAATTAACAACAAATTATTATTTATCAATTCGGAATACTTGTAAAATTATAATTTCACCATTCAATTCCGTTAAAAAATGATCTCATAAGGCCTGATGTATCCTGATATGGCCATATCTGGTCTGATATAATCATATATATTTTTTGATGTTATTGATATGCCATGATATGATATAATGTAACTTGATATGAAAATTAGTCATATCAAGCCGTATACGGATATATCAGGCCTGATCTTGCTTGATCTAGCTGTATTTGGCCAGGGGAGAGACACCAGGGGAGAGAGTTTTTGGTTAAAAAACATAAATAATTCCAATAGTATTCATTGTACGACATTAACCAAAAAAATATCATAATATATCCATAAATACCCGTAAATACACATATTAAAATAAAGTATTTTGATGAATAATCACAAAATAAAGCTTACCAGGGGAGAGACACATTCACTTGACCACAACTATTTTGACAAAGTGAAGTTACGCAATGACTGATAAAATAACTACGTGGCTAGCTTAAGCGAAGCTGGCTGTTAAGTTAACACAAAATCCGATAGATTGTATTCAAGGTCATAACTTTTCGCATTAAAATAAATTTAACTTCGTTTTTGATGAAATACTAAAAGCCAGGGGAGAGACACGAAATACGTGGGACAAATTTGGACGTAATATTTTTCATGAAAAAAATAAATAATGTAATTTTAATTCTTGAGTTAGAATGATTTATTTATCCTAATTTTTGTTAATGAATGGCTAAAATATTTTATTTGATTTCTATGTATTCAAAATTACTGATACATGTTGAGAATCGGTTCAGGGACAAGCCAGGGGTCTTTAAAGTACAATTGTGACTAAACTAAGCAAATTAAGATAATGAATTTGACTGGTCATAAAGAAGATGGTGAGTGTTAAAAGGTAACAACGTTATTTCGAAAAAAAATCCGAAAGATATATGATTTTTCATCGAAAAGACATCAAAATTACATTTTAACTGAGAATAACCCACTTATCTGTGTATGTTCAAGGATAATTTGTTTTTTGTTTATGTAATAAGCGGCAAACGAGCAGAGCAGACGAACCACCTTACCTGATGGGAAGCGATCATCAACTTACTTATTAGTACTTACTTAATCTGAATAATATTTTATAACTAAAGGTGGTCCAAAAGCTGTTTCAGTTTACATTTTTACCGCGAATATTTAGATGAAATATTTTAAATGTGTATTCGTGTAGTTAAAATTGCAATTTAAAATTGTTTATAGTGTTATAGTGTGTTATTTGTTATGCTCATGTCAATTTTAAATAAATAAAACTGCAAAATATAGCAAAAATCGTTTTTTGTTTTTTTAATGGCTGAATGCCGTGATGCTGTGGCCCAAATAATGTAAGTATGAAATTTCATTACGTGCCAAGTGTCAAGCAAGCCGCACCGGAAACGAGGTACTTTGCAGCCTATTTTTAGGCACGTAATGTCAACATTTCATAATTTTCATGCCATGTTTGAGAAAAAAAGGTTTGAGATTTAAAGTTAAACCAAGTCAGTACCGGGGGGGGGATCTCAACAGAACTCGATTTCCACCGACTTGCCTATTATTAGATCTATAAAATGTGTTCGCCCACCATTAAACATGTAATGTTTTTGATGGGATCTCATTAATTTCTTTTTGTAAGTGGTCTTCCTTCAATTATTACATTCCAATCCATTCTTTTCAATTTGAACTGCAAAACTAGCTTTGTAATCGCATGTATTTGTATAGGAGGACAAACTTATGTGTGCAGTTGTGACTGAAATTACAACATATTTAGGTTTTTAAGGACTTGATAGGCTAAAAACTAACTATATTTAAAATTTGGAGCTTGTAGGTCTGCTAGAAGTACCTTAGAATTATGATGATCAGTGAGTCAGTGAGTGAGTCAGTCAGTGACAAAACTAAGGAACTTTGACATGCAATAGTTCTTAAACTACACTTTCAAATTGAATGATATTGAGAATATATATAAGTCTTATTGAGTCCTATATATCCCTGAAATTTCAGGGTTCTAGCTTTAGCCAGTATAAAATTAGGGAGGCTGAAAATGGCCTGAATGGCTTCGAGAAAAGGATGGTACGGCCGTGCCTTTGTTTTGCTCGACTTGGCGGGGTAACTGCCGTGCCCCCAGATTCGCTCGTGAAAACGTTCGACTCAAATTTTAAAAGCCGTTACTGTAAAGGTGACATTATTGACTCCAACTTCGAATTAAGACTTTCGACTTCACAGACTAATCTTTATTCAAATTAAAAATGCAAATTATTACTGTAAAAAACTCTAATTGCCATAGGTAGGCCTTTTGCAAAGATCCCATCATTAGATCCTGACTTGGTGTAGTGATTAACAGTCACCTTTTAAATACAAAACTATTATCAAATCCTACTAGCAGCTTTCGAGTAATTGGGAAACATACATAAAAAATCCGCCGAACTGAGAACCTCCTCCATTTTTTGAAATCGGCTGTAGCGGCTGACGAATAGAGTTTAAGTATGCATGATTACACTGGCAAGGTACCATTTTTAAGTTCCAAAAATATTTTTTTTTTTATTAAAATACTCTAAAATAAAAAAGGAAGAATTAAAAGATTTTATGCCACACCTGGCCATAAAGTGGCTTTTTCCGCACGCTACGCGTACGGAAAAAGCCGCTTTCTGGCCAAGTGTAGACATACAATGATGTAGGTACACAACACGGAAAGTAATAAAGAAAGTCCTCGATCGCATATTTACGTCCCTCGCTTGCTGCTCGGGCCGCAAACATCTGCGATCTCGGCCTTTCTTTGTATTACCAACCTAGTTGTGTAATTTACTATTTAACAACCACTACAACAGCCATTGCTTAGTTAAACTGTATTGTAACATGTTTATATTGATATTTTCTCACAAAGCAAGCAATGTACCCAGGCTGCTGTTATTATTTATTTATTTTCCCAATACAACGATACGACAGCGCAGCGCTGCAAGCAGCTGTAACTAGCTGAATCCGGTTTTAAAGCGCTACATAGCGTAATATTGCGCCAGAAATCATAAATATCACAAACCAGAAAAATCATGGAATCTTAATAATCTCTGCTTTTATTAACATGATTAGTTGATTTTTTAGCAATATTTTTTTTTAATTTCACTTATTTCAACAATAAGTACTTTTTTTTTAATTATATGTCACGTAAAGTTGCTAGGTTAAAAAACTACTCAACATTTTCTGTTTACAACGTTATTCCCAATACAGTACATGGTTTTAGTCCTTAATTCTTAAGACATAAAGGCTGCATTGAAACCTTTTTACGCGTTATAAATCGTGCAAATATCATCTACTCAAACGTACCATCAGCAGTTGTAATATGCGAGAAGGAAGATACGCGCAAGCCAGTATGTTAAAAGAGTATATCCGAGTCGAGCGCCACATTGCCACAGCCGACCCATTGTGTTTTTACTTATTATGTTGGTATCCTTGCTTTAGTTCACCATCGCGACCGCGACGTAGCGTTGGCGTCGTGCAACACCTTTCATTGTATTGACTATTGACTGATTCTCAACATAGAGAATAATGTATAAACTTAATTTAACGTATTATTATCATAGTTCTTGTTAAATTATATTGTAATATGTCTTAGTTTAAGTGTAATTATGTCTCCATTTACGTGAATGTGAAAGAAGACAGCCCGTGGAGTGCTACGCGGCCATTTTACTTGCAATGCGGCAACGGTGTACAATCCGCCATTGGAAACGGCCTGTGTCTTTCTCCGAGTGCAAGATTTGTATTTTGTTGAATACAGCCTAATAACGACGGATAACCATGAGTGATATAAGTGCAGTGCGGATTTTAGTGTAGTGAAACACGGTGGTCGGGTGATTCGAATAATGTGCGAACGATGGAAAACGAAGTGAAGCAGCGCAATCAGAGAAATAGGCGAAGGGAACGGGCTCAGCGCATGCAAGCACAGCGAGAGAGTAAAGTTAAGGATGGGGACAGCGGCGAGGACGAGTCTCCGGCGAGAGAGAAGCCGCCTCGTCCTCCTACCAGGCGGAAAAAGTCGCGGGAGCCACTCGGAGAGGAGGACATCATCGATGGTTTCGCCATAATGGCATTTCGCACCTACGAAGATCTCGAGGTGAGTACACAAACCCGTCTGTTATCACGATGCAGCGCACGACCAGGTATAATCCGTGTTGACGACTTATGCCTGCTGATTGTCACCTTGTCGATATAGCTTGGTCTTTCTTTCTAAACATACAAACACTTATTAGAAAGAACACGCTCAAATACTATGCACTGTGCTAGTTACGGTCGCGGAGTAGTAAATTTTATTATTAGTGATATAAAGCAGAGTACATTTTTGGGACTGAATGCATTGGAATCTATAAGCTCCTTTATCAGCGATGTAACAGTTTTCTGCAATGGTAATTAACGAAATTCCATGCACAATTATCGTTAACTTTTATTATTACAATATTGCTTGCAAATTGGACATTTAGTATCGTATTTATTTCGTATTCTCATTATAAAAACAGCGCCTCGTAATCGCTTTGGACGTCGTCGCCTCGGAAGTGCATTGACCTATTGAATGAACCCTAGTGTAAAGAAAGATCAGTCGTTAGTGAATTTTGTGGTCCCTAGTGATTAGTATTGCATTTTTGCCGTAAAATTGAGATGATGTGAGGGACAAAGTTCACTAGGATAATACATCACGTATACATAATAATAATGTAGGTAGGTACCTAGTTAGAGCAGCTGACAAGCTCGTAGGCGCGATCTCGTTCGAGCGAGGTGCAGTGGTCTCCCACAAAGTGTAAATTCGGTCTAAGTGGCTTTCGCTCGTTTGTGCTCATTTATCGCTGTCCTCAACCGGCAATATGTTGAGTAGGTATGTTAGCATGTGCACAATAAAACTACATTCCACGCTATCGTTTTAAATTATGGCGACAGGCTTGCCGTTTGTGGCTCGCTGGAGCGCCGTACGCGTGTACTAAAGAGTCGAACAGGTTCCTTTGCTCCTATTTAATTCGCCACATGCGGTTCAACGCTTATGCAATTTTTGCTTACAATGGACGCGAGTTAATTGTTTACGTGAAACAGACTTTTTTCTTGTAGGAATTGCTTCAATCAGCCGACATATGGTCGACAAACGATACCATTTCCTGTTCATTGTTAAAAAGGCTGTAAGAATGAAAAATTGTTAAAATATTATTAATATTCGTCACAAGATAGATATTAATCGGCTAAGGTAATGTTATTACGTATATCGCAGTCGTCAACTTGCCATAACTACATTGAAGATAAGTGAAAATACCTAAAATCGCATGACGTGATGTTAAATTAAATGTGCATTTTTCTTATCAAAAATCATCAAATATCGCGTAGGATTACTCGTAGATTAACAGTGCTAAAATTAGTTGTACTTCACAATACATAGACACATTAGCTAACTTTATATATGTAATACTTGACTATAAGTTGCTATGTACGACGTAGGTACCTACTTAACACGCCCACAAATATTTTGTGCGATAAAATTTTCCTGAATAGATGTAAAGTGTGGTTCTACGTTGGTGCATATCTTATTCTTGGCGATATTAATAAATAACCTTACAATTTATTTGTTTAATGCATTGATAAGCCTAATGGTTGACTGGTAGAGAATGCCTCATGGCATTAAGTCCGCCATTTGTACTCTCTTGTATTGTGCAATAAAGTTTAAATAAATAAATAAATAAGCGAATGTACGATAATAGGTAGCTTTTACCAATTTTTCCGCGTTTGTTTATGAATCTTCGTACTAATCATATAGGTATATTTATTAAATAACTGTGGAAGCATACTATAAATTCGATATTACTACCTATTTGTAACCCATCCGCAAATTAATAGATTTGACCTTTTAAGTGGAATCAAGACCTCCATTTGACCGTCATCCACCTACCTGTGATACCTATGAGTCAAATGTAATGAATAATAAAATTCCATTGTGATCAAAGTGATTTAATTTTAAATCTAAGCAAGACTTATCCGTGCAAAATACCTCATTGAGATTTTAGAATAGATAACGAAGAGTCAAATTGCGTAACGTTTCTCTTACAACTTAATCTACGTAAACATTAACCACGTGGTTTTTACAGTGTTAAATGATGTCTAGATATGGTCTTATAGCTAAACATCTACATATTTAATTTAGAAAAAATGTTGTTTTAGAGTAGGTAGGTAATAAAATAGCTTAGACTCGTGTTTATAAACGTAAATTACCTCCAAATACTACTTAATTAATTCATGATAGGTACCTACATTTAATATGTTATTCTACATTCCCATCGTTCCTTTTTGCATATAACTATAATAATTTTCCTATGAATAGGTACCTACTTACTTTCATATTAATATTTACAACTACATAGGTACGTATTTTACATTACCCAGGCAGGTAGTATGTGAAAAACATTGGTAATTCTTTGAATGCGTCTCGCGAATCGCTTTTTATAATAGGTGTACTTAAAAAGCTTAGGTTCAATATGTGTACCTATGTATGCATAGCCACCTATTATACTTAATTTCAGAATTAGGTAACAAATAGGTTATTCTTGATTGGAATCACGTGCAGATAAATAAAAATATTGCTACGTACGGTCAAGTCCTAAAAAAAATACGTATGCATAAATCTTATTCCACGGAGATAAGTTCCGAAATGTGTACTTTTTTAGACGTGACTGTACAAAGAGCCAAAGAATTCGACAGGGCTTGTAACCATTGGCCTCTTTATTTACAAGTTAGGACAATTTTATTGTGCTTTTAATCATTAATTTCACAGATCAGGGTCTATAATTATGGGTCACCGTATAAAATTAAGGTCAAACGTATATAATTAAGGAAATATTTCAAAATATTATTAAGTATATTAATTAACCGGTTACAATCTCCTAAATTTACCATTGAAATCATGTGGCTAATGCTGGCACTGCACTTGGCCGTATTTGCCGAATATTCGTGCTGGATTTTTTTCCTTTCCTATGCCGCAGAAAAGAGATGCAATACGAATATTTGGCAAATACGGCCAAGTGTAGTGCCAGCATTAAGATCGCAGAGCATCCCAGAAGTCCGCAGGTGGGCCATTTATGTGTTGACCTAATTTTACGTGCGTATTTCTGGACGCTATGTACCTATACAAATAGAGTATTTATTGTTGTTGTGAGGTGTTTGATACTCGATTTAAATACACAATAGGTATATATATATAAATTATATTTCTTGTGAAAGGACCTCGTAAAACCTAGATGGTGACTTGCAAGCTGCTAGTGTTTGCATAATTAGGATTTATTATAGCTTAACCTACCTATCATGTTAACAATAAACACAATTAGATAAGATAATAGCCGTAAACAAGCCGTAATTGGGTAGCTGCTAAATATTTGTCATCACATTAATCTTATTAAAATATTTTAACTTTACGCAAAATGGGCGCATTGTGGGATGTCGAGTTGCGCAAAACTGACTGCGTAAACCTAAACCTAAAACCTTATTTCTACTTACTAACAAATTGAAATAAACTATTTAGAAAATAAATACGTTTTTATATTGTAATCAAAAAAAGTCTTAGTTACTTTATTGCCATGTTTAAACATAACATGCGTTGGTATGGTGTACTGTACAGATTTCGTTTCGCTAAAATACTTACCTGAATCTCCTTTATTAATAAACACTGAATAAATATTTTATACCTACATAACCACGCGCCACGGACATAATTAAAATATAAAGGCTCAATTTATAATAATTAATAATATTTTTTATTGTACTACTAAGCGTTCACTGGTACAAAGCACCTAGTACCTTTAAATTTATCGTGTAATTTTCCTTGATACCGTTTTCGACTAACGATTCTGTTAGATGTTGATGTCTACATAGGTATCTAACTAAATTCTAGTTAGCGTAGCAATGCGGTTTACGCTGGAAGAATATTTCATGCCTACCTGTTATGCAGAATTCAATAACAAAGGTAGAAGTTAAACTCATTTCCAGAAACCTATTGTGTACTAAGTAGTATATTAACTCTTAATAGTCTGATAAGGCACCTAGGTTTGTGAAGAGGTAGGTACTTATCTATTCTCACGCTGTCGTCGGTCGTGTTTGTGATATGCCGCAGGCAACCTAAAGTAGGTTGAACATTTAATTATTATCAATAACATCGTGTTATTAAGCTTTTATGTATCCAATTAAACATCTCAATCAGATTTTACTGACTATAAAATTGCTTCGCTAGTTTTTTATTGATCAATTTCCTAATAGTCATCGCGTTGCTTAGGCACTGGTTTCATATATAACTATTTTCAGTACCAGTTGATTTATTAACCCTATACCGCATGATTAATAACAGTTGAAAACAACGTGTGAAAACAACATTGCAAAATAAAAACAAGAAAGAGATGTTCCCAACTAATTTGTAAAGTTTGGCAAGACCCGTCTAACCTACCTGATAGCGGTCGAGGGAGTTTGGACGCGGCATGAAGAAGTTACGCGGCCGTGAAATATTGTAGACATCGGATTTTGGCGAGGCGAGCGAGCTCACGATCCATTTCCCTCTCCTTACGGTGTTTTTATCTTGTTGAGAACGCGGATTTTGCTCTTTTGTTAGAGATTTACAATTTATTTTGCCGGTTTATGTAAGTATTATTTGAAATGATGATAAGCTGCTTACAATATCCTGCTTAACAGAGAGAAAATCTTGTGTAACTCTTAACTTGTGAAGGGTGTAAATCGATGTTCAAGATTAGCTTGTTAGCTATGAATGCCATTTATTAAGCCAATTAAAAGTTCATACGTAATTATAGCCCCATGTGATCGTGTACACATTTGCCAACAGATGAGTAATTGATTATTGTTGGCTTGTTTATAGGCAATCAACGCTCTAAATGTAATCCGATTTAATTTATGGTGCTGTACGACACTGGCTCATAAATTTGTAGGGTAAGACATCTAATACCTGTAAAAGCCGCAGCAAAATACTCGGCCGAACACGTGTCTGATGCATCTGGCTGCGTGTGCTTATACAAAATCAATATCGGTCGCTTTAGAAGACGAGCCGCGACGGCTGGGAGCAGGGACCGAGTGTCTCGGCGCCCCTAGACACCCCTATGACCCATCCCCTCCAAGTTATTCCCTAGAGCTCAATGTTAGCACTTTTTGACATAATACTTACCTGGGTAAGTTTAAACCGCTTCGTTTCGCTTTTATTACCACTCGTGTTGCTGCTTGAAATTTCTACGCTGCCGTCAACTTTTAGACGTGGAGTTAACTTATGTTATTTAAAGTTTTAACTGTACTGTGTAGTCTCACGCGGAGGAAATGCGATTGTGGTGATCACGCGTGCATTCACTTTATATTTCGCTTGTGAAACTTATCGTGTCTCTCAACGAACAAAATTAAATCCCGTGTAAATTATGTTAACCTGTATCTTTTCTTATACCGATGCTGACTAGTCAATTCGTTTTAGGACTTCAGAACCATCAGTCCACCATCGAGAAATTTACATTCAAAAGAGGGCTCCGATCGCGAACTGATCAAACGAAATTTGTTATACCCACCTTTTAAAGGTAAATGTATTACGCACTTGAGGTACTCTTTTTAAGATGTGCCAAGTGGCAAGAATCATGATGCCGTTGAAGTGCGGCGCTTCGTCAGGGGATGTGTTACCGGCTCACCAAAAAGGTCTTATGGATTGGTGTTTAAAGTTTACAAGCGTCCTTTTTGATTGGCGCGAGAGTGTAGTAGGACAAGGGTAGGGCGCGGTGTATCTCGCCGATCTGCTCGCGACCGATAAGTTTGTGCACCCTCGGCCATGCCATCGCGATCTAATAGTCCGACGAGAGCTCACTAGAGCCAATGTGAACTTGTCCGCACTCCTCCACGTCGAGTGTGCACTCGACACCCTCTTATCGTGCTTAACGTTTAATGCGTAACTAACTCCAACTGAAGAATTAATTGTAAATAAAAAACACTGCTTGTTATCAGTACTCAAACGTGTAGAAAACGGAGAATTAGTTTTGTTTATACTCGCATATGAATGGATTATTATTCAAGCAGAGCCGTGTTAGTTTTGTAACACGCACGTTTTGTTGATTATTAACTCGTTAGAGACGTTGACATCTCTCACGGACAGTGACGGTAATAGCCTGTCTGACGTATATAGTACGGTATGGTGCTACAGAATGGGTTACGAAGTTCCTTCCCGTTATGAGTTAGTTTTCGTAACGTAATGCTGGCACTTAACCGCCACTCTGCTGTACAACTTTTTTACATTGTTCACGGGTGCACTTCAGTACTGTGTTAAAATTATTTACCTTTATACACATCATAAACCAAAGCAATAGTTAACACGAGGTGTAAAACATACATAATTAGCTAAAGCTTATTTAATTTGTCAGAGCGCATAGTCCCAGTGTAAATAATTAGTCAGCTGATTAATAATTAACTACGATATCACTGTTTACGATCAAGTTTGTTCGATTTAACACTACTTAATTTGTTTTTACAATTAGATGGCTATCGGTAATCTGTACTAAATAAACTTTAAAAAGGGATTTCATAATCCTTGTGTAGGTTGTGTCGCAGATCATATTCTGTTTATTAATAATTAATATTGTCTTAATGACTTTCACATATAAGAAAATATCTTGTGGTTGTATTGAGCAAGACAAATGTGTCTTCCCTGCCTATGTCTTGGGAGTTGTTGGCCAAAATTACCACTGAGTGAGTGGAACCCAGCCAACTGGACGGGACTATCCCACTGCGGAGTGGTTGGAGTTGGTACCCCCGCAGTTTTTTTGTGTATGATGGATCTTCAAACAAAAAGTTAGCTCTACGAGTATATGAAATCAATATTTCAAACCCACCACGCCTAGGAGTAGAATAATAATAAACCATTCGATATCTCAAAACATTTTCAATTATTAGCATTTGTTATGCTACTTCATATAAACATTTTAGAGTGTTTCGTTACGTTACCTAGTCTATTATCGCTTCACGGCCAGCCATAGCAAATGTTTACGGAGAAATTAGAAGCTATATCGCCTCGCTGTCGAGTCGGCAGACCGCGTCTCGTGAACATTTGATTTCTGGTGTCAACATCATATAACCCACATCAAAGTAGATTAATGAGCTCTCTGACTCCAGGGTGCTACTAGTGATAGTTAGACGATTAAATACGGTTATTGTGCTAAGTAGACTAGTAGATAAGCCTTTATGGTTGTTTGTTTTGAATCTGTTATACAATAAACATGATTGATTACTGCTTGTGATACTTTTTAGCGATGCTATGGAAGTGTTTACTAACAATTACCAGGAGGGTCGACTTGTAAAAACAATCAACCGTAGATATGCGAAATAACTGTAGGCATAAAACTAAACTCTCTGATTGACAGCGTAAAGTATATTATCCTAGTTATACTAAACTTACCTTTGGTCTGTTGCTGCAAAACTGGTCAATTTACGTACATATGTCGAAACCGTTTAAGAAAAGTTCAAAAGTATAGCAAAACTTTTGCCCTTTCAATATTCTGAATGAAAGAGGTAATATAAAGTTAAATAATTATAGTGCTTGTTCAATGAATACATGATTAGCTGATTATGTAGTTTTTATTTGGAATTGGCAATGGGAATTTTCTTCCCTTAAATGGTACTTAATTACAAGTTAGTAGTAGGTAAAAACTGTAAATGTATAAAAAAATTCAGTTCAATAAATTATTTTGTATTTGTTTATTTGTCGTATTAAATTTCGCTTAAATTATGTCAATTATTCAATCCTTACACAAATATATTATGCCAAAATATGTTTAAACCAAATATGTATCTGTTTTAAAATATTAATAAATATACACATAGTTAAAAACGCGTCTAGGAATTTGTGTCATATATAACCTCTTTGCAATACTGATGTCCAAAAAGAAAACCAATGAGACCAACGTCCAAATAGACATTTGGCCAGTGATAAAATTGCCCAAACTTAAAAATTACCACTTTTAATATTGTCCAAAAATAAAATGGTCCAATTACAAATACGGAGTTGTCCATTGATTAAGTTGTCCAAACCTAAAAATTACCAGTAATAATATTGCCTAACCTTAGAAATGTCCAATGCATGAGAATAACTTATTGCTTTACTCAAAGCTAGGTCTTGGGAAAAAAATTATGAAGTGCATTTTTGTGAGCCTTGCCCATCACTCTAAAGAGTTTTGTTTGACATAATAATGAAAGTAGCTTTGAGTGTATAGAATAAAGGCAGCCTGACGGGTTCTACAGTTGGACATTTTTATGGCTGGACATCAGTATATTGCAAAGGATATATAAGGTCCTAATTTATTAGTTGCAGATATTTTTACAGCTGATAGTACTCGGTCTCTGGAGTATATTAAAGCATGAAACATTATAGCTTTTACGATGTTTTTTTGGAGAAAAAGGAAAAACAAATTTGCTACGTAATAACACCCTGTTAATGTGATTACTAAATGAAAACTCATTGAACAGATTCTAGTAGCTCTTTTACAGTAAACGGCGATAAAGAATGCACATCGATCTTTGGAAAGAGGCAATCGGCTAATTTCGACTTCGTATAGCGATATCTGTGTCGCACACACCATGACGTTTGTTTTGTCAGTCGTGGTTCAAATGCGAAAGAGTGCAGTCGCATATCCAAGTCAATATATATATATAGAGTTGCTAAAACTTTTACAAAATTAAATTTGTGCTATGGCATCTATAGGAAAAAAAGGCAAGCCGTTACTTTGCCAGTCACGCGAAATTATCTACAATGTTTAAATACCAATATTACACTTTTTGTCGATCTTTAAACCCACATTTAAATATGCTAGTAGTATAACATCAGTTGCTAATGCTCAGTCAACACCTTGTAGGAATATGGGCGTGAATATATGTATGTATATTATTTTTCTCCAACAAGCAATAATTAAATATAATTAATTTTATCGTGTTTTACAGCTCTATATATTCCACGTGAAATCAAAACAAAACAACAATAAAGTACTTAGTTCTAAATTCAAATTCTGATGAACAATTAATGTAATAATTGATGTACATGGAAACTAGCATTCGTTTGTATTCGGAAATGCGATGATTGCCGATGTGCATTCTTTATGGCCGTTTACTGTACGTACCACTTAAGGTTGAACGTTTCAGAGAATTTTCATACAAATTTCAGTCCCGTTTTTCTCCGGCCGTGATCACTTTCTGTATTTGAAACATTATAAGTTCGATAGTACTTTTCCTTCTGATTCCGCCAATGAGAAAAAAATACCGAAAAAATAAGAAATATTCTAAATAAATCCATTTGAAAACTAATAAAATTTTGATCAAACCGTTGTTTGTGTGAGTGTAGAGTATCGTGTCGGTGTAAACAAAAGGGCGGCATTTATCGACAACAGCTGATTCTAGGTGTCAAAAGAATGCCTAGATTGTATAAAACCTACTCCTAAAACTTCTGGCCGCCAAGCTAATAAAAATTAAAACATAAAGTGCTGTCAGTCTGTGTCGAAGTTTTTCTCCATCAACAAATTTCATTTGTAACCGTTTTTATCGAATAGATAAAAATTGTACAAATACTTGAGTTAATTTTTGCTATGGATATAAATACGTGCTCTTATTCTTAGTAAAAAATATTGGATTTTTCGATGCAGTGCATTAGTTTTAAAAGCTAAAAGAGTTTGCTATCATTGACCATAAGTATATCGTTTGAAAAAAACCTTTTTAGTTATTGCACTCCCATGCTCGATTAAAAAAATATGTTGCCTACAGTCACATTTATATTTGAAGTTGTCAAAATTTTTAATACAATAGCAAAGATTTTCCTTGTTATTAATTTTATTATTTGAATAGAAAACGGTTAATTATATATTTCCTTGATCAACATTTTGCATATTACTTGGGTGGTAAGCTTGCCTGATGTGACGTAGTCACCGGAGCGTACTGCCATTTTACTAAAAATTATGAAAACAAACGTACGCACACTCGAGACCAGATAGATTACCCAAGTAAATCTTAATTTGCGTCATCATCAGAAGTTCGTTGCCATCACCCCTGCTATGAAAAGCTATAGCTCTACATGGAGATGTTCGGCTGGAATCAGCCAGACTGGAGATGGCCTACCTAGTGCGTTCAAGAAGTAAGAAGCGATATGAGGCAGCTGAAAGGCTTGCCTTTGTATTCTACCAGTCTATGAATAATATTCTATCGAACCCGTGAATCAACCTTATTTTTACAGCGCAATAATAACAGATCCTAAATGTATGACAGAGTAGATAAGTACCTAGAACTAAAAAGTTATAATAAAACAATACGATATAAAATATGTTTTTTTCTTGGCTTGTAAGTAAGTATACTATAAAAGTATACTAACTTAGGTCAGTAAATATACTAGTTACATGTAAGTTACATGCACAACTAACTATTCATATGAGAGAGGTCAAATTACAAAGAAAGAAGTAATAAACATGTGCAGATAATCAAAAAATCAGAAATATAACAATATATTGGATACCTAACAATATGAAACTAAAACTTTCATATTTCAACATCTTCTGAAACTAAGTCAAAATCTTTATCAAATAGATTAAAATGGCGCCAAAATAATATGTAAACAAACATGACCTGTCATACTGTCATAATAATAATTATTGACAGTCACTGACACTAATGACTGACAACGGGTACGCGTGTGTGCGAGAATGTGGAAAATTGCGATTATTTTAAAGAAATCTGATTTATTGTTCACAAGAAGACTGTTGAGCTGAAATTGGTTGCGATTTAAGCTCACCATTTTTTACTGGTTCCGCCAATACATAGAAATAGTAAATATTTAGTTTGGTTTAGCTAAAAATAATAAAAACACTACGCAAACGACGTACAACGCCACCTGAGCGGCTAAAATTGGTAACTTTCCGTAACGAATCCCCTTAACTGTAACTGGCCACTTCACAATTACATTTGCTGTTTTCCCGCCGAACCGTTACGACATTTACGACAAACAATTGTTGACATGACAGATAGTGTTATTGTGACATGTGATATTCCACATGGTGATTTTTTTTAGACGAAATCATAATTAATTTTTTTGTTAGGTAAATGAAATCAAAAAAGTTATATGAAAAGATTTCTTAATTTCTATTTAAAGTTAATTATTTTAATGTAAAGTATAATGTGTTAAAATATCTGCAACTAATAAATTAGGACCCTATATAATTGTCACGCTATACATTTTCCTCAGTTGTCTCTTTAAACCGTATCGTAAAAACTACGGTCAAATAAAAATTTTGCAACTATTATCATAATTAATAGTTCCGATAAGAAAATCCATACCATAATCTACAACCTGAAGATAGTCGATTCTTAGGTATTCTCACCAGCTGTGAATGTTTGTCAAGGCAACATTCACGTCATGCGCGATAACATTCCTTAAAAGTGAATACGTAGTTATAACGGCTACGTCAGGTTCGCGTGACGTGTCAAGACGTCACGAGCTCCGGTTCTGAATTAAATGATACTATGTGGATGTGGACAGATCTGTGCCTTATCTGTCATAGAAAAGATTTTATTCAAATTCTTGCTTTTCTCTCAAAACCTAAAACAGGACTGCTTCACTTAATTATCTAAAGGACGGGTTATTGAAATGCTTAGGTATAATTTTGTTTTTTTTTTTGCAAACATAAACTCTAATAAATTATCCTCAAGGATCACGTTGCACCATAGCGGAAACGTTATCAATGTTGTCCTACTATTTTTCGCGTTCAAGCCAGGCGCAGCCATGGTATCCAATGTCTTTATTTTAATTGTTGGATATACTGACATACACATTCCCAAAATACCGCATTCCTAAAATACCAGATTTTGAAAATACCAGATTCTCGATACATCAAATTCTCCGTATACCAGATTCCCAAAATAATACATCCAAGAAAGTTATTTAGATCCTTGAGTAACTTACGATTTTCTAACGTAGTGTAACGGGAATGTGGTAAGACAGGAATCTGATAAATCGAGAATCTGGTATTTTGAAAAATCTGGTATTTCAGGAATGCGGTATTTTGAGCACGAGCGTCATATTTAGCTGAATAACATACTAATAATGATAGACTGATTTATAACGTAACACCAAATGTTACCTTACTTACTAACCTTACTTCGTGACGAGAACTAAAATAAAAATATTGTAAATGTTGTTACATATATCATATTTATGACATGACAAGTCAAGCATATCATATTCAATTCAGGGATTTCAACCTACACATCTTCTCTGACTTCTTCGAATTTTCCTATAAGTATTCAGATCTCGTAATGTTAGGAACAAAATTTGTGAAGCTATAGAATTGACGAAATATATTGCTTTTAAGGTTCCGTTCCCAAAGGGTGCCAACGGAACCCTATTACCAAGGACCATTAAAACAATAGAACTGTCATTCTCCATACAAAAAGCTGTTCCCCGAATTTACAACGCCATCTATGTATAAGCTTGGTATAAGAATTATATTATCTACAATTATTCAACTTTGCAAGCGTGACACAGTATTTAAATGTTAGAATTTATTTATTATTAGCTGTTTACGAACTAATTATTATTGTACTATGTTTCTTTGTTCAATTATAACTTCGTTAAATGTTTAGTTTTTTAGCGCCATCTAGTTTTTGCCTGGAAATCCCCTTGCGGTCGGGGTACGATCGAAAGTATGGAGAATGACAGTCCTCTTGTTTTAACGGTCCTTTATACTATGCCTCCGCTGCCCGTCTGTCCGTGAGTCACAGGGTTCTAGATTTTAAACTGTAATAGGTAGAGACTTGAAATTTTCACAGAATATGTATTTCTATTGCCGACATAACAACAAATAATAAAAACAAAATAAAGTTAAAAATAAAAGGGCGTCCCCGTACAAGAAAAGTGTTTGTCGGTCAATCACAGGACTGTATCTTTTGAACCGTAATATACCTATGCAGACTTGAAATTTTCACAGAATGTGTATTTTTTCTGTCGCTAAAAGGTCAGTTGATAAAAAGAAAATTAAATCTAGGCTTAAAGACGGCCCCATAGAAGAAACGTGTTTTTTCGGCGTTTTTTGCTCGATTGTAATAATGGTAATAGGTAGATGTTTGATATATTCATTCATAGAATGTGTATTTCTATTGTTGCTACAACAACATAATAAAAATAAAATAAAGTTAAAATTAAAAGAGGGTCCCAATACAAAAAACGTGTTTTTATGGCGTCTTTTCGCTTGATTTTGATAATGGTAATAGGTAGATGCTTAAACTCTACCAAATTCTTTGTGTACACACAAATAATTTGGTAGAGTGGGGTTAGAATGTGCATTCTTTCGTTTGGTCTAAACCCACCTTAATATATTTACAGAATGTGTATTTCTATTGGCGCTATAACAACAAAATAAAGTTAAAATATAAAAGGGGGTCTCAATATAGGTACATGAAACGTGTTCGTGTCGGTCAGTCACAGGCTTACAGGACTGTATCATTTGAACCGTAATGGGTAGACTTGAGATTTTCTTAGACTGTGTACAACTGTTGTATTTTTAGTGTCACTAAAAGATCAAATAATAAAAAACCGGCCAAGTGCGGAGTCGGATTCGCACACGAAGGGTGCCGTACCACCGTCGAGCAAAAATACGTCAAAAAACACATTTATTGTATGGGGACCCCTTTTTATTTTTAACTTTATTTTGTTTTTATTATTTGTTGTCATAGTGGCAATAGAATTACACATTATGTAAATCAAGCATCTACCTATTACCATTATTAAAATCAGGCAAAAAAAAACGCCAAAACTACACGTTTCTTGTAAAAAGGGAGTCCTTTAATTCTTGATTTAATTTTCTTTTTTTATAATTTGATCTCTTAGCGACACTAAAAATTGCGGTGTCTTCCTTTTACGGATATTCTGTAATACATATATACGAGTTGATACAGAAAAAATATATTAGGTAGTGTTGTCTGTTCTACGAACTCGTACAATAATTCTCTTACTGAAGGATTGTCTAGGTACGATACGGTTCAGTGTAGTAGAATCAACAGATATGTATAAAGATAGTTTTATGTAACGCTTATTGGCAATTTGACTAACCAATGAAATAACAATCATAAAGAATTCTCTTTTCTACAAAAAGACTTGATTGACAGACCAATTTAACAATCAGCAAAAATCATAAATCAAACTTCGGTTAGTAAGTTGTTTATTCAAAAGATTACGATGTTAAAATTGCCTTTAATTCCATCCGTATTTTTTCCATAAAACTCCTTGGAGTTCCCGTTCTTGAACGGGAGAAGGAATCTTAAATAGCGACCTCATTTTACGATCGCTGTAGGCAAAGCAGTTAATTCCTGGTTCTAGTTATTGCCACTACTTATTTATTTATTAGTCACGATTATTCAAATGCGTAATTAAAATTTCACCAGAAGCCGCGCAGAATTAGGGCACGCCTGTCTGGAAATTTTAATTATATCCATGTTGAAATAGTGTAAATAACGAATTCGGTGGCAAAATAATAAAACTTTCGTAATGCATGATTTAAAATTTTATTAGAGTGGTTTTTTTTAATATAGCACCGTTTTCCATGCATCTATTGAAATACATGCGTGTATATTTTATCATTCTAATGCAATGTTTTATGCTGCGTTTATAAGTAACTAATTGATTTATGTATACTTGATAAATTAAAGATAGCGGGTCTGAAACTATTACGTATTGGCCGAATAATAGATATTTTTTAATTTTTTTCACAAATAGTCCCTGTCAACAATGATTCCTCGTTTTTACCTGGTTTTTGAAAGCAAAATATTTCGTAGTTAGAAAGTTCATCACAATCAATTAATAAAATGTACACAAATTGTGCCTAAATTGTTTGCAAAATCAATCATCTTTAAATTCTTGAAGAAACTGTATACCAATTAAAGAGAATAACGCGTACAAATCGACGAAAGAAACATTCTAAAATTACTTCTACATCAGAATATCAATGTTTGTAAAATTTCTGCTCCAAACTGCGAGTCTCTGAAATGAAATTAAAATATAGATGAATAACAATTTATTTAAGTGTTCACGTTCACGGTATACTCAAAGTGAAGTTATACCGGTGTCTTCGGCGCGTGGGGCGGCCCGAGAGGGTTGAGGGCCGAGGGGGCGATCGGCGACACGCGACGACGAGGCCGCGACAGCCGTTTACAAACATTTCGATACGGCCCTCATATTTGTTTCCACGCGCTACTACTTTCCCTCCCTCAATTACTTATATCGCTTTTCAGATTTATCGTGGGAAATTTATTTAATTGTATGACTTGTTTTGAATAAACACAACATTATTAAAGTGTAATTTAGTTACTATTGTACTAGGTCTGCATTTATTTCAGTAAATAGCGAAACAAGACCAAGACGTTCAGCTATTGTTTTGTTAACCATCAATTTCTTTGGTGAATTTGATATACCTGACTTGTTATTGTGCTCGGTCCCTTTCAAACTTACTTACGTTTTGCTTTTGTAAGCGGTTTTTTCTTGCATTTTTTGTTGCCGTTCTCGACAGTGCTCTTGTGGTTTTTTATTATATTTCTTTGTGAATTAAAAAAGCTTGTACCAGTTTAGACAAACTACATTTTTTATATAATACGGTTTATAATAATCGAATAAATTATCACTAATTTAATTATCATGTACTTATCACTTACTTTTTGTCCTGACTAAGCGACTCAACCGGGTGAGAAAAGTTACTCTAGGGGAAAAAATTACTTTTGCTTCTCATAATAGAATACTCCGTAGTCACTTCCCCGTGACGGGACTTTGTCATCATCACGAAGGCATTTTCGACTTGTTCGGTGTCATTATTGTCATTAATTTACAAATTAGGTTTTTTTACATTTACGCTTGATTTTTTACTTAATTTTTGCAATTTGGAAAATGATATGGATTTAGATGTTTTCCGCCACCTAATTAAAGCATCTCGCATCTCTCTCAAGTTGAAACGGAGAAAATAACCTCAATCTTGGTAATGCGTGTTTCTAATAATGTCAAAGGCCGCTGAATAAATCCAACAAAACGCTGTACAATCAATTAAATCAATTGGTATTTATTGCTTGTATTTAATCAAAACCGTTGAATTCAGATTAGTGTAGATTAGCTTGAAACTAGTAAAATTGAGCATAATCATTGATTAGTACGATTTACATTATCCGTGCCGCGGTAACCCACGCTGGCTTGTCTGAGGACTTAATTAATGATCCGCCATTCAGCTATTAATCACACAGCTTTGGCAAATTGAACTCCACGTCTGCGCCCGCGCTTAGCGCAACATTTAATTAAAATAATATCTATACTATACGTATAAATAATGTGGTGTGACTTCTTAATCTCTCACGCATTTTAAATAATTAAATGCAAACCAAATCCGACCATGTGAATCGAAAAATTAAGCACTACAAATATTAATCGACTTAAATTGTCATAAATTACAGAATATGGAAATGTTACAATTTTATAGCCTCTTAATAAGACATTCGAATTAATGTCTATATAGTAGGACATAATAGCATTCTTATTGACACCTGTTAAACTTGCACCCGACGACGTCTGCTTCTCACGTCGTAACGGGATAGGGGAAAAAATAGGACGTTATAGAACGCCTGACCGCACCGGAGTTGTCACCAAAATTCGTCGCGGTGCATAACCGGAACCGTAACGCTTTTCGTATTCGTTCGTTCTCACCTCGCTTGGATGTTTTTGTTTAATGACCGTGCTATGCCGTATAACATTCGTTTCGATCCAATTAATGTATAGGTACACACACTTTGTAGCCAACTCATTGTTTATTTAGAACATTAAAGTTTCTCACATGATACATCGACTGAATTAGTTTCACAAATTCACGCCAGCTATTTCGTCACACACTAATAATGCAAAATATTCGAGATAATGTTCGCGTATTAATCTAAATTAATTCGGGTTAATTCACTGTAAAGAGTTATTGGCTGTCGCATAAATATAAACATGATACGAATAGCATAAATTTATGTCAGAAAAGCTTTACATTACAAACGACTCCGAACCATTATGAATTTATCATCTTTGAATTGGTGGTATCGGGGCTGTCGTATTAGTGATTAATACGTTAGCGAGGAAGCAATTACGGCAAATGACCAGGCGCTGAGGTGTACCGGCGCGTAGGCAGGTGATTACAATGCGGTCCGCCGCCGGCTGGTCACCGTTCATTACTCGATACCATCTTGTAAACACCTGTGACACTTTAACTACAAAACATAATAACTTAATTATACACTGATTACAACTTAAACAGAGACATTATCATAACACCATTTTACAAGATAGCAACAGACAATAACTTACATAATAGACCCGAAATACGAGTAATGTTATGGTTCGAGGCATCTGGAATTAAGCTGCCTTTCCCACGGGGAACGCCGCCGCCGGCAGAAAAATAGCTCGCCCGATTTCTGCGAATCCGTGATAACTTTTTTATGAGACTGAAATGAATTGTATAAAAATCTTTTGAGGAAGTCACATAAATTTCTCGAGAGAATTTTGCTTTCATCGCAATTCTGAAGAGATTTATTCGCTGTTAAATTAACTCCTGTGTTTTCTTTTCATAATTTTTATTGTATAGGCAAAATGATTATTGGGTGTAACTTTGGTAATTTCGTTATTCGCCTTTTCTTTCGTTCTATTTGTAAAACCTGATAAAATAAGAGGCGTCGGTTGCCGTCTATTCGATAAAGATCGGAAGTAATTTATCTTTCTGTGTTCTTTGTGTTATTTAATTATTGCTGAAAATCAATTGTACGTGATTGTACTGACTATTATACCAGATATTATCTCACGATTATCTGATAATAATAAATCACACTGGCTGTCGGAATTATGAGTGTGGTACGTGTTGTCTATAAATAAAGGATGAAGTGCGTGTGATATACCCGGTTTGTGTGAAACGTTCTTGATTGTTATTATTTATTCACATTAGGTCGCGGTCGCGGCACGCGCCCGCCGCTCGCGACACGAGCCACTTTTCCACGACGATCCAAACCCTACCTAATTCCAATTCGTGACATTACCATCACATCATTCAAACAGAGGGTTAAGGTTTACGCGTTCACTTTGTACCCAGTTGTCACATTTTTTGATGTGGGTCCTCATCTTGGTTCGCTCGGGACTCGGTAAAACACCCTTTTTGTGCTGAAAAGCTCAATAAACCTTCTGGAAAGCCTCTATGGATTTAAATCTCGCTCGGGATAAAGCGATGTACTGGTAATGTTCCAAACAATTTGCAAATGCTCCAGACGGCGGTGTTAAAAATGATGTGCTGTTTATTGCGAGAATTCCTCAGACATTTAGAATCAGTTACTGTTTTTATTGCTCACGTAACATCGCGAGCGGTAACATCTGCCGTGGAGCTCAGTGCCGTGTCAATGGCGGGGATGTATCGTTTAATTGTTATGGTAATATCCCTACTCGTTTAACCCCGCCCGGCGCCCGGCGCCCGTCGATCCGAAAGCCGGACATTTTTTGTGTTCATTAATGCAAAAGCGTGTCAGTAGGCACCCTCTCGTTTGTGCCACTCCCACGAAGATTGTTTGTTTGTTGTATGTAGTTATGTCAAGTTGCATTCAAGATTCAATGCTTTATTTTCTCATGATGATCACCGTTACTAGGTACTTATGAAGGACATTGTGTTACAACTGTTACAAGATTTTTATTTAACCCGTGTCGTTCGTAGGTCCTTGTTTTTCCGATAAAAATTAAATTATATTAGTAAAATATCGGTCGGAATGGTATGTGTCTAATTTGAGAATAACAAATCGTTATTCAATAATCACATAATAAAAACTAACGTAGGTACCAGGGTACGTAAAAATAACGTTCATTTGCCAAATTATGACAAACAATTGAAATAATTCCCTAACCACAACAAACACCACTAGAACGGACTTCATAACTTGATGTCCCGTTCGAAAGGTACAAATATTTCATCATTACATTTGATAACCCCTCTATTGAAATCGCTTGAAAAATAGCACCTTCATTACCACTCTTGACTGTGGTCTTCCGCAAATAGATTCTCTAACTGTAGGAGTGCACTACAATTGAAGTGAGTGTAGCGGGAATACTTGTTATCATTTGCCATGTTACGCTTATAACTTGACATGTTTATTGTTTGGGTATCTATAACTAGGTTACAGATATAAGTACAGCATAAATGCGTACTGAATATCCTCCTAACCTCATAACATTTTACTATCCTTCGTAATTACTTATTTACATCTGGGCATCTATGGCCTTCACAACATAGCAATGAGGTTCTTAAAAAGCTAGTGATCAGGCCCCTCAAAGGTCGGCAACAAGTAGGACACTCTTCCGATGTTGTAGGCGACAATAATAACTCTTCCTTTTTTCAGACGGCTATTTTGCCAATTACGTCTTTCAAGTAAAATCGATTCGATTGTGTTTATGTTGTGTGTTAACGTTATGTTTTGCTTACAGGCCGCTGTAAAATGTGCATCCTCACCCCGTACCAACTCGCTGTCGACCAAACCGCGCTTGCCTCTGGCTGCGCTTCCCGGAGACGCCGCTCGGAATCACCCGCCCAACAATGTAAATTCGCACGTAAGTCACCCAAACTATTATTTCCCCACATGCGTGTGCATGTGTGTCCTGTACGTTACGTTGCTGAATGCGTGTGTATTAAAGCACATTAGTATGAAGCTGCTCACGACACTCACTTTACATCCGCTAAACCCTACAAGGCAAGCTCGAGTGTCGTCAACCGCGCAGTCTGGCATTTTCACCTTTTCACGGTTCGCTCGGCCGCTGCATTTTTTATTTCACTGCTTAAATTGATGCACACGAATAATAAACTATTGAACAATGCCTTAATTGCACTGTAAAAACATTTAAGGGTCATATTCCCTTTGTAGCTGGTAAGCCATTCTATTGACTATGTATGAAGTCGCAAGTCTCCGTGAGAGAAGCATGCATATTTATAGCGGCGTGTAATGTAGTAATGATAGATTGCGTCATATTAGGGCAACCGACAGGCGAGATCGGCTTACTGGCATGTGTAAATTTGCTTTCCATTAATTAAGTTAAATGCTAGCTGTCACGTCGTACAAAGTTTTCGTTTGCGCTACGCTGAACGGTGAACGTAAACAGAACTGTTGCTGCGTGCTTTTCGTCCGTACCTAAAGTAAATGCGCTGGGTGATCTCACACATCTAAATGCAGCGAGTCTAAATCTGTAGCCATCGCCGCGCCTCTTCCGGGCTATGCTTTCTCGGCAAACGCATAAAATGTATGCAAACTGCCACTCCACTTGTCAACGCGACTCGCCTCATCTCTGAGCACGCTGCTAAACCAACACGCGTGAAATGGCACACTGTTTACTTATCTTCAACAGTTTACCAAACCATTAACCGCAATATTGAATTAAGACGAGAATAAACTTAACCCTTTATTTGTACGGCAAATTAACTTTGTATAGGCGTTTAGATAACCAAGCCTGATATATACACGAATTAAATCGACAAAGAAATTGACGTTTGCATTGCTTGACGCCTGTTTATTAGCGTTGTATAACGAACTTGAATATTAATTATACTGCTCTATCAATTATTCACTCCCACGATATCTTTAATATTTAACATTGTGATTTCAAAGTTATTTCCAATTAAAATAGCAATCAGCTATTTGTTTTTTTTTTGTGTCGATTGTTCCGTCTTTTTAAACAGATTGATAGATTTGTTACTTATTGAATTTGACTACGTAGAAGGTCGGGCAAAGCGCATTATTCCATAGAGCCTTAGTTGTGGCCAAAGTACTTAGCGAGGCGGAAGTAAATCACAATGCACTTGATTCTCGCAGAGGATGAAAGCTGGATGGGCGGGACGATAGTCGGAGTGTGCAGTGACTCGATATTAAAATGCAGGAGCGTGGCTCGGCTTGGCGTGGAATGGCAGGGCCGTTGGAAATACTCTGTCTTTATCTATCTAGTCTATTTTATCAGCTCGATAGTTCAATTTGATCTATTATCTATACAGAAAACAGGACAGGATTAATGGAAAAAGACAGCTTGATCTTAATAGTCGCTTACAAATAATCCGCATTTGTATTAATGAGTAATTTGAGAACGTGTATCTATATCATTAGAAATCCACAGCCTTAAGCTTTTTAAGATAATTTCTAATACACGATATAAATATTGTTTACAAACATACTACTAGTATTTCAATCATTGTACAAGACCACCTAAACTAACAGATTAACAAGTTTGTGGTCATGCCGCCGGTTACTCAGCGATGCGATTAATATATGTAAGTATATTAAAACGGCTAACTTACCGTGAACGGAATTAAAAACGTATACCAGTTGAATCAATTCGGTAGAGATAGAGGTGATAGTGTGAACCGCAGACTATTATTAGTTCGCGAATTATTAATGTATCTGTCTGTGGAACCATCAGCCAGCTCTTTATTTTAGTTAACACGTCATGGTCTATGGCGACGGAACTGGCTAACGTTTGCAATTTTTAATTCATGACAAAGCCTGATCTTTATATAGATCGACGTTTAAATTGATATGGAAATTACAATTCCCCTCTTTACACGTGCGCGGTCTTATTACAAAAAGTCCTAAGGGTATCAAGATAATGTCAGTGAAACCATTAAAATAATTATAGTTGCATAAATAAACGGTATTTAACTTGTTAAAGTAAAGAATCAATATTTAATAGACGGCTAATGATTGACAGCATAATGGTAATTAACCCGACAACTACATCATAAGAGAACAAACTGGTTAGTAAAATTGTACATTGATACGTATTTATAAAGTCTGGGCGTCCGATATTAACTTCCGTGTGCTTCTCTAAATAGGTTGTATAATCGGTTCTTTTGAAAACACACGGTGAAATGCAAACAGTTTACCCTTCGCTCCCTCGCGCATGTCGACAGTCCTCCGGCAGATATGTCGCAATCCCATCCAATTTGCCTCCTGCCGCCCGCGCTGTTGCTCCAATAAAGTGGAAAATCTTGCTCTTCCGCTGAAGGAATACATTTTCCTCGACTCCAATAAAAAGCCACAACGCTCCACGCGTTTTATAACTCTGAAACAAACAACCGTACTATTTCTGTGGGCCTAGTGCAGGGGTCTCCAAATTTTTTTCCCCGAGGGCCATACACACAGACCACCTCCACTAGACGGAGCATGCCATACGACACGAGCTCACCACGCATATGTGCGATTAAATATCGGTAGATATTACTAGTACAACGCGTGTTTCACATCTTTTTATCATTTTATGTTTCGAGTTTGTCGTCGGATTGAACAGAAATATTTATTTCACGTTTGGTGCACACACAAGTCAGAAACATGGTCGCAACTGAAAGAGCGGCTGGTCGCGTAATGTCGTAATGCTATACGATTGACCATATCTGATGTGAGCGCGCGCCGCCCAACATGCTCCGTCTAGTGGAGGTAGTCTGTGGCCATACAGCACCTTTGAAAATGTCGCGCGGGCCACATGACTTGGTCGATTTGGAGTTACGTATAATCTTTTATCGTCCTGGGGGGAGGGGGGGTGCTCTGTGTCTCACAATCATGCCGCGGGCCGGATTGAATGCCTCGCGGGCCGGATCATAGGCCCTCCCGCTTTCTTCCGGCGGGCCGGATTGGAACGGCTCGCGGGCCGGATCGGGCCCGCGGGTTGTAGTTTGGAGACCCCTGGTCTATTGAAAAGGGGTATAAGTCACATTTAACCTAGGAGCAAAAAAGCTTAAGTCATATTATAGAATTGTGACCTTTTGGTCCTGGTGTAAATTTGACTTGTGGGTAGTTCTCTGCGATTTTATACCGCGATTTTTTTGTCATTACCATCGCCACTATTATTGACGGTTTTATAAAAGCAATCAGGATCATTATGATAAAAATAGCAGAGGCACGCGACTTCTACAAGATAACCAAAAACGACTCCATAGTTTATACGGAGCTCATCTATAATGTGGCGATGGTAATGATGCGATTGGTGCGACTTTTTAGTCGCAGAGAACTACCCTTGTACCCCTTCTTTTCACTAGACCCACAGATTTATGTACCGCTTTATTTTATTGCATTGTACCAAACGATATGAAATAAGTATGCCGTTTTTTTTTTCAAATTAATTAAACAACGTAAACTTTTTGTTACATATTAACGCACAATTTGCGAAATCACAGAGCTTTTAAACAAAAACATTTAAGCTGAACTAAAAGTTCTCGACATAAACGTGTTGTGAGGCGATGTCGTTTAGTTTTATTTGCCGACCGCATGCTTGCAGTTTACGGAGTGTATCGCGCTTTAACAGCGTGGAGCGAGCGAGGCGGCAGGGAATGAGCGCGATGGTTTGGCACTAGGGAATGCAATTACCGGGAAAATTCTGAAACCGGTAATTTACCGACTTGGGTGGTTCAAAACCGGTAAACCGGTAAATTACCGGTATTGGGGATTTGAAGTAAAAAGACGCGAAAATGTTGTTTTATTTAAGATTTCTGTATAAACTATCCATAAACTAAAAAAAACATCCCACATCGTGTAAAATAAGATTAATATTGAAAATTGCCAGTAGAGTAACGATTAAATTAAAACAACCAACAATTTAGTAATGAAATAATCACAAAAATCGTATATATTAATGCAGATAATTTTCATTGCTTATTAACAAATTATACAAAAAAGTCAGTAACAAATGACATTAATATTTAAATCCGTCACTTAAAATTATCAATATAAAAATACATTTATTTAATTTTAAAACATTCATAATATTTTGGTTTTCAGTTGTTTTTTTTTTTATTTTATAATTGGACGACGGGCAGAAACGTCCCCATCAACCAACAGAGATGACACAATTAATAGACCTTGGCAACACGATGGATTTTTACTATGGCGACGATCACCTCAAGAATGGGAATTTTCTTGGAAAATCGGATATTGTTTTCTATAAGAAGGGCCTAAAAACACTGAATTCCTCGCGTTCTCCGTGCTCCCTTCGTTTTGTAGAGCACTACCAATGTCTATCTACATTCACTCACTGCGTCCGCCCCTCTTCTGGTCGCGTAGTCCCTAACCGTTCTGGAGACTTCTCCAGGGAGTTAATGGCGTCCATGATGGACCCAATCCGAACGGTCACTAATTTTCGGACTCGTGGACCCTCCGGGTGCTGGATGATGCGGAACGCCAGCATTCTCTCAAAGAGCTTCCCGAGCTCATCCAGCAGAACGTTGGGACGATACCCTTAGGAGACTCAACACCTTCCTGAGGGGACCTACCCTGTTTCCAGCATTCCGGAAAGATCCGCTCCTTAAGGCAGTAACAGGCCAGCTAATGGGCCATCTGGAGTGGAGTATGCGTACTGCACAGGAAACAAAATAACCGACAAAGTAGTAGTACTCTATGACATGAGGGGAGCTCCGAGAACGCGCGGGTTGCAGGTGCAGTGCGGTGTTCCACAGGGGCCTGTTTTTGGGCCCTTCCTATGCAAAACGAAATACGATTCCAAGAAATTCTTGGCGTGATCGTCGCCATAGTAAAAAATCATCGTGTTGCCAAGGTCTATTAACTGACACATGTCTCATTTCTGTTGGTGTTGCGGACACTGCCCATACAGATTTGCCCATGGCCCTTGGTGATATTGAGATACAGTGGCTCATTCTATGTATTTAATAAGAGATAGAACACTGAGATTGAGTGTAAATTAAATATAAGAAGGAATCCTAGGTGGCCTAACTACTAGGTGCTAGAAAACTTTTTCAAAGTTTTTGAAACTAATAAAAGATAATTAAGTCGTTAAACCACATAAAATCATTAGATTTGGATAAAGTATGGGCGTTTTGTAGTACATAAATTTATAAACATCAGCGTAAACCAATATTTATCTATTTATATATGTTTCGGTAAAAAACCGGTATGGGGTTTTAATTACCGGTAATTTACCGGCTTCATTTTTGACCGGTTTACCGGTAAACCGGTTTACCGGTATACCGGTTTGCATTCCCTATTTGGCACGCTCCGAGCGAGCGCCGCGGCGGTGTCGGCTAATAGCTCTTCGCAGATTCAATTTGCCGTCGAATAGATAGCCTCCCGGTGCGCTCTACGCGATCATTAAGTTACGCCCTTAGCTTCGGCGACGAGCAAGTAAAGATTCATTTTAAACACGTACATACTAGACCAATTGCTAACTAAATTAATTACCTACGTTAGTTAGTAACGTAAAGTGTAGTCTGGCGGCATGCTACGTAATTTACTAACCGAATATTTACAGCGCAACGTAGCGTTACGACGTTGAAAGCGACTAAAGTTTATATTACATGTCAACATAGCGTTTTGAATTGGCCTGTGTAAACATGAAGTTATTGATCTTTCCCAACAGCTGTACGACCTTCTTGTGTTGTCGCGGGGAGGTCTGGCGTCTCGCCACGGATCGCTTGACCTCATACAAAAATGTTTTGCTGCATTCTGCATGATAGCCTACGTCACCTGTTAACCTCTGCTTTTCTGAAGATTATCCAATATTTATAAGCCGAATTTGCCTTTTGATGTAAAAGAAAAGACCCTCTCCTGCTCATCGCTACTTTCTTTTGCCGACCTTATGCATAACGGAGGGCATATTAAAGCGTGCTGCTTTACATAAATTTCAATCACAAAGCAGAAACGAATTTATATATACAGTGCGCCGCGAAAATGTTACCTTTATGATTTATTGGGAAATAACAATGAAATATTTATTCAACTTAATTATTCGGTAATGTAACCAATTGTAAAGAATTGCGTTCAATTGTATTGTTCCTCTTTGTGCGATGCAGTTAGCAAACAGACTAATTGCCTCCTGTTTGTTAACTATATAATGTACTTGGTCTCACGAGTGCATTTCCTCGAGAATAACGAGACTTTATTAAACTTATATGAGCTTAAATTTGAAGCCCATTATATCCTTTTCCTTTAGCTAAACTAAGTGTATATCACATGAAACATGTTACTCTGAACAGTATTATTAAACGAGATATTTCGCAGCTTGTAAATAAATCAGCGGAGCCTGTTAACTCAAGATAGCTTAGTATCACGTTGTCACTAGATAAACAGCTCGTTGGCCGGGATTTCTTTTCCCATTTTACGACGTAATGTATTTTTGCGAACAACACTGTGATGGGATGGATTTGTGTTGGAAAGACTGGCAGTAAACTTTGTTTAAAATTATTGTATAACAAAATGTTTAATCATGTAGTGCTTATTTCATATGAACGGCAAAATTATCTCAAATAGTTTTGATTTACATAGCAAAAAGGATTGGGTAAACAATGTTAGACTAGTTAGGTATTTTACCTAAAACCTGTTCTTGTGAGGAAGAGAACTGGCGTACAAGCAAACAAGTATTGGAATAGTACATTACTGCAGAGGCCGGGAAGTAAGGGGGGCAACCCCCTTTTCACGCCGTGGTATGTATAGTGCTTTTCTCAAACATGCAATGAAATAAATAAACTTACTATAATAACCTTACTTAATATTTTATAACACAAACTCGCTGTCAGAAAGTGACATTAGTGACATTATATCCATAGACAATGCAAATTCAGCCAAAATAAGCTGTTTCAGTTCACATTTTTACCGCGAATATTTAGATGAAATATTTTAAATGTGTATTCTTGTGGTTTAGTTTGCAATTTATAATAATTGGAAATTGTTTGTTATGTTCATGTCATTTTTAAATAAATAAAACTGCAAAATATAGCCAAAATCGTTTTTTGTTTTTTTAATGGCTGAATGCCGTGATGCTGGGGCCCAAATAAATGTGGAATGGAAATTAAAAAAAAATACATAAGTATGAAATTCCATTCCGTGCCAAGTGTCAAGCCGCATAGGAAACGAGGTACTTTGTGGCCTATTTTTAGGCACGTAATGTCAACATTTCATGCCATGTTTGAGAAAAACATTTTCCAGGCCTAGGCCGGCAACGTTGTATGAAATTCCATTAAAGGCCTCTCGTCTTGCCGCACCGGAAACGAGGTACTTTGCGGCCGAGGTAATTATAAGGCACGTAATGTCAATATTTCATTGCATATTAGGGAATATAACACTTTCTTGAAATGGTCGTCTAGCTAGACGTTGCCAGAAGACAGCAGCAGCCAAATTGTGTAAAATCAACAATGACTATGATGAAGAGGGATGTATTCATACCCCTAATCCGTGCAGCAATAACTGCAGCCCAAATTATTGATTGAGCGCAACGCGGTGAATATGTTAATTCAATCACAATACTATTCGTTCGGCTTGCCGCGTAGGTATATTAAACTGAGAGCGGTCTGTCGCGAAATTCCATTTCCCAGCCTAGTCCTACCACATCGTACCATATCCAATTGTATATTAATTGTAAAAGCAACCATGGGCTAACCGAAATAAAGTTCACATTTCAAAGCAATGTCAAAAAGATATGAGGTCGAAATAAGCAGTCGATCTGGAAGCGCTGCAAGCTAACGCCGCTTGATGTCGACGCCGGATCTGATTGATCCTCTGTGATGGCCCGCCAGCTTACCCGACAGACTCACATATGCTCGGAAATCTAGCTTTGTAGGTACTCGCATCTGTCCGGAATTCGGAGTAAAATATTGCCAACATTTTTGGCAGTCGTTTTTAAACAATATTACTCGTACTTGAGTTTCTCTATATCATTGGAGCGCCGGCAACCGTAGCACTTGTGTACAGTTAATTGTCATTTGAAAAGTAAAAGCTATGTTATAAATACTCGTTATGAAATCCATAGGTTCTACATTTTGTTTTGATTATACGTCTAGTAACATGAAACTGAAAAACGTAAGTAAGCGTTAATCTAGGTGCATGTACCTTCGTATTATAGCGCGCTTGTTAACTAAACTAATTCAGTGCATAGTAATTAGAATAAGGCTCCAACATAGCCGACAACTTCCAACAAGGGAGTAACGTGCCGCGACATAAATAAATTATGCAACACGCCACCGCACCCTGCCGCCTTGTCGCACCACGCATTACCTGATCTGCGACCCCGCCTCCGATGTACTTACTCCGACTAACAGATAAACAACACCCGCTATAACACTATCTCGTTAACGAATCATTGCAAAATAAACTCCCAGCATGAATATTAAAACCGCAACGTATTTATACGGATCATTGTAACAATGCAATCATGTTAATATTTAATTAATGTGGTATGCAAAATGATATTTGTCTACTCGCGGTCAGTGGCTAGGGTCCAAATTGAAGCATGACCGAGCAAGCATGGCACACAATTCGGCGTTTGTTTATGTTGAGGGGAGGTAAGCAAACGTGAATGTTGTCCGATGCTGTCAGGCGAGAAGCGAGCGCATAGAGTACCTGGCTAGAGCATCTATTCATGAAAAATGTAATTGAATGATTTATCTGGTTGGCCACGTTCTGCCGCCATCGCCATATGGACTCTCATGAATAAGTAATGTTCGGCCGCGGTCGTTGTTTCAATTAGCGGTTGTGTCGCCGTTCGAGCACGACTGCCTCCTGCCTCGCCACCCACCGCCTCTCAACCGAAATCCGACCCAACTCCATTGTCATAAAGAACCGATTGAGTGGGTCGCGCAATTGACCACATTTACTCGGGTGTATTTTGCCTGAGGAAATTCGATATTGCTCACCGATACTGAAAACAGTAACTTCATTCTTATTGTCTCTCAATGGATAGGTTTATTGTTTCTGTTTTATGTTTAAAGAGCTTTACTTAATTTTCCCAGTGTTTTGTTAAATGTTTTGTATAATACGTATTAGTATTCGATATTCTGTAATTGAAGGGTTTTAGTGAGCAAGAAAGCATATTTGTTCACCTGATTCGTGAGAGAATCTGTAGTAGATACGGAGCTGGGTTAAAAGTCAAAAGAATACAAAGAAATATTTGTAAGAGAAAGTGTCCCAGAAGTCAATTATAATTAGAGCAGAGTTTAACGAGCGAGAGTAATTATGTGGTAACATCCGCCGTTACATCCCGACCCTGCCGGATTACAGGGATCTCGCTCGCCTCCACGCCCGGGATTAAATTGATATGTGCGACTCTGCTTCACTCGTTTATCTATGTAAAGGGTCGGAAAGCAATCCCTTTTATTAGAAATGGGGACATAATCGCATGCGTGAGGTATGTTTTATTATTCCCTGTTATGGCCACTCGTAGACTTATTGGAGCCTTTATTGCGTTCTCGTCAAATAGCTTCTTAACATGAAATTTTATTCTCATGAACCGCTAATGCGCTTAGTATTACGAGGTTAACGTAGATAAATTTATTTTGACGGAGGTTCAATCTCGGCAGGATAAATCCGCGTGAGTGCGACGGATTCCGGAGCTTTTTGAGTTTTTGTTCCGGTCGTCGGTCGCTCCCGGAACCGACACCATTTATACGGAGCTAAACCGCCCGTGAGTAATGGCATCTACGCCGTATAACTTGCGGGTTTGAGCGGAATTTTAAACCTCATAGAATACGCTGAGACCAAATAGCGAAATGGAATTTCAGTCATGTCTTGACTTTGAATTAAGTCAATTAGTTTTTTGTTTCGTATTTAGAAGTCTGTTATATCCTCATGAATGTAAAGCATCAGATAAAGTGTGTAAAATATTGAGCTGCTTAAAATTCTGACTAAATTGAACACAAACTTTACATGAGCTTATTAACTTGGCAAAGTTCCGTACTAATATTACTTGAATACAGTACAGTGTCAACTTGATGTCACATCAAACGTATCAATATATATATTTTTCTCAAACATCCAATGAAATGTTGACATTACGTGCCTTATAACAGCGGCTTGACACTTGGCATTTAATGGAATTTCATACAACATTGCCGGCCTAGGCCTGCAGTGTTTTTTTTTTTAAATTTCCATTCCACATTTATTTGTGACACGGCATCACGGCGTTCAGCCATTAAAAAAACAATAAATGAGATTTGCTATATTTTATTTATATAAGATCGACATCAACATAACAAATACATAACACATTACATTATAAACAATTTCCAATAATTTTAAATTGCAAACTTAACTACAAGAAATGTATAAAATATAGAAAGTACAAATGTAATCAAATATAAACAAAACCTAAAACTAAATAAACAACTAACTAAAACTACAAGAATACACATTTAAAATATTTCATCTAAATATTCGCGGTATAAATACACCGTGAAATTTTAGTGGCTGTTTTCCGTTTAAGGGCATGAAAAAAATTTTTGACGTAAAAAAAAATGTCTTTCGTATGGAGGGTCGGCTAATTTGAACGACCTGCTCCATAGAAAATATCTTTTTTGGCGTTAAAAAAAATTCTTCCACTTTTTCCTAATCAGAACACGATACTGAACATGCCCTTAAACGGAAAACAACCACTAAAATTTCACGGTGTATATACTAAAACAGTTTTTGGAAAGGAAATTGAAAATGTTTCATTCTGTAATTCTATTTTTTGTCTACTTTACTTTTACTGTCTGTAGAAAATAAAGTTTGATTTTTTTGATTGTTTTAAATTTATATCATTGCATATTTGAGAAAAGCACTATATCATACATACCTCAGTGACCTCAACTCTCCCCGGCCTCTGTAGTAATGTACTAATATTCATTATAATATTTATTATTTATTGAATAAAATAAATTATTATCGTTTACAGAAAAACTATAATCCTCCCACGTATATTAAGAGTGACATTATTTGCCATCATTTGAATAAAACGATAATGTTGCTATTAACCGTTTATTGTTCTTTGACACGCAATGCACAAATCGTCAACTTCAACGGCAACAAGAAAATAAACTCCGTCAGATTTCATGCGATTCAATTATACTTACGATAACACGAATATAAAATCAGTTGGGCTCGGACTATTTCAAATTATGTAGAATAATGTGTAGGAGTTCATTGCGCGGGTAGGGGTAGGGGATTTATCCATTTAAGTTAGGGTTGCCATAAGCGTGGGGAGTCAGACCGGGACATTTAAAGAAAAAGTACTAAAGGTAGAAATAAATGAAGTGCCAGTGCGCTCTCGCTTTGACAACGCCGAGAGTCCGCGATCCCGAAAATGTGTTGATACTGTGTTGACGTAAATTCGTAAAAAGTGTCAGCGCTTACGTCGTTCTATCCACGTACGATCAGCCTAGCTAGCTAGTTAGTCGTGTTTATTGTCGGTATATTATTATTTAACAAGTCCAGCCCCCTACTAAATATCTATGATTTTTAAACCAGGACAATTTGCTTATAGGCCGGGACGCCGGGACAGCATGCTTCAAACAGGGACATGTCCCGGCGTACCGGGACGTATGGCAACCCTAATTTAAGTTAAAGCTGAGTTACTCGACGTTTTATTTTATTTTAGCGTCCCGCAGTCGTCGCCGAGTACCGCGACGGGCCCCGCTCAAACGCTTGGAGTCCTAGCGTAAAATACACGCGAAATGTGATAAATGGAAAACTCTTTTTATTGTCAGCCCCGGGCACGTTACGTTATGGGTCGTCTCCTCCGTGCCTTCACTTACTTGCTTCCTCGACCCGTCTTATCAAGTTTTCTTATATCCTAGTTACCGCTCAATTTTGCGATCCTTTATAAAAAAGCTTTTCCTCTGTCCTCCCCTCTTGGCAACAGAATAGGAACTTAAAGTATCAGTAACGAGAGTTGCCGGGAGCTTTAATATAACGATCTTAGTCTATTGGGAAATTTCGTTTTCCATTCTCTGAACAACAAGTAAACATTCCTAAAACTATGATTTATGTATGCTTATAGCTTATACAGAAAATGGCAATTCATTCAAATGTCGTCATTTCTTCGGATGAGACGTGAGCTGTTTTTTTTCTTTATCATATCTTTCATCATTTTTTATTGTTTCTATAATAAATGCCATGTCTAAAGAGAAACCTGAAAGTGTGGAATTATTCAAACGAAAATAATGATCGGGATAACAATTATGTAATAATTAACTTGAGCAACGTTTCAAGCTCAATTAACCTTAAGACGAAGAGTCATTAAATTATGTTTATTCTCCTTAATAAATTACTAATGTCGTTAATGGTAAACGTGAAACTTTTGTTTTAAATTAAAAACAAGATTTCACTGAACTGCTGCAACTAATATAGATATCCATTAATTTTGAGATGATTTTAATTTGAAACTATTAACAGTTGAGAATACGGAGAAGTCAGTTATAATAAAAAACCGGTCAAGTGCGAGTCGGACCCGCGTACCGAGGGCTCCGTACAAACTCGTAGGTAGATGCGTGAATAGTTCAAGAGAAACTGTATGGCTTAGTAGTAGCAATTAAGTAGGTATGTGTTACAATTTTTGCAATTTTTAAACACGGTTGAATTTAGGAAAACCGTTATATTTTTCTTGTAATATTTAGGATGATATTAATAATTGATAATTATTACAGATTTTTTGTTCAATAACTTCGTAGATAATAGGGATGGAGTGGTATTTTTTGATCGTTTTTGGTCATAAATCAAAAAGTACATGATTAACAAAAAAAATTAAAATGCCTTTGGAATCTACAAATTTAGCCCTTTTCTTTCATATCCCACTTGATAAAATAGCACAAGTTTTAAAATTCAACATCTCTTTAAAAAAAAAAGAGTAAAAAAGGAACAAGATTTTTTTATTTCAAATAGGGTCGGGACTCGGGTTAGCGACATTTAAAACTAAGTAATCCAAATTTCATATCGATACCAGCCGTAGTTCCTGGGATATCGGGCTGTGACAGACGGACAGACAGACAGAGTCGCACCATAAGGATTCATTTTTACCATTTTGGTACGGAACCCTAAAAACTTCGCAGCTTGCAGAGTATTTGTTACTGGTAGTTCAAGCTACGGTTTTTGCAGGGTATTACGCTGCTTCAAGACGCTGGCACGTCGGATGACAGTGGACGGGCCTCCGAGCGGCTCACGGGCAGTTCGGTAGCGCCTCGCGACCCCGACTCTTCCCGAGACAGGCTTAGTGACGTAAGTGACCGATCGCCTGTCGAATTTTCCAACCCGCTTTGTACTACGCAAGTTCTTCACTTAATCCTAGTATCTCGCTGTTAAAGACTGACTAGTACGGAAAGGTGTCACCATGGCAACTTGCGGAACGTTGTCTCGGCGAATTCTTGCGTTAAGTGTGGAGCTTGCTCTACTAGCGGAGACGATGAGAATAAGCGGGAAGTAGCTTTAAAATATCTGATGCAAACAAAACCTTTGGCATTATCATATGCTCGCACAGCCTCTTATTCTGCTTTCGTCCAAACACTTAAAATTATGTTGGCAGTTATATACCTAATAATCTCCGTTTATGTAGCTAACCAATTCAATTTAAGTTTTAAAATGCTTGGGAATCGTTGAATTGATAAAATGCTAACAACTCACTTGTAAAATGCTGTTTTAAGTTTAAATACGTGTATTAATATTATATTATTAAAACTCATAAGTTATTAATATTTACACGATGTTGCAAACCGCAAGAAACAAAATAAATAATGGTTACAATAACTTTTATTACCCTGCATTGCTCGGTCAGGCCACGCATTTATTTAATAGCTTTCATTGCTGCATGTAATAAATCTGTTTCAATAAAATCCCTTCGAATCTTACACAAAAGTCATAATGGGAGTACAAAAGAGTAGGGGTTAGCAAAAAAGCAATTTGCCGCCCCGGACGACCCGAGGAAAGGTAGAATGCTTGCGGCGCGCTTTCTCCAAGTATCCATCAATTTGGTTTATTGCCCTGCCTCTTAATTATCGTCTCCGCTTAGGTTTGCCGACTTTATAATGAATAAGAACCCACTCCACACCGACGCGCATGCACAATAAATTCACTCGATGTCCGCTGTAACTGTACTTGACTGTTAGAATGTGTAACGATATATCGTCTTTTATTTCGTTTGCTATTTTTCTCGTCTCTCTTCTAACCTAACAAAGCACCGAATTAAACACTCGTACAACGCCGAGTTTAGGATTCAAATCGCAGGAAAATCAAATACGAACAGCGTCACCTCGCACTGATTGAAAACAAATAGCGCTGTGGTGTGTAGTCTAGGGAGAGACGAGACAAACTTTACCTCCCCTAGTCACTCCAGTCCACTCATATGTTCGCTTTCTCTCTCCTGCCTACAGGCCAGTAGCCGCTGTAGTTCCGGAAAAGGCTATATCGTGAGTATAATCATTGTTGTCCATGTTTAGTGTACGCTGCTCCTCTCTGGCATGTCTCACAACCACTTTATCGCATCGCAATCTTTAACGGCGCGCTACTTTATTAAATTATCCTTTCCTTTTTGCCAAACGCCACATTGCATGGTTATTTTTTCTTTCTAATGTTATTAATTGATCAGGATAATTTAAAGCTTGAACTAACTCATAGAAAGCCGTGTTACACGTTAATAGGTGTAATTCCCGATCAGAGTGCGCAAATATACCCTGATCACGCAACGCACACATCCCCTGTTCGATATTCGACGCGCATCGCAGCTAAATCACGAGATTTGTCGAGGCGTTGCCGCTCCACACTACATAACATTACCTGCGCCCGCCCTGAATACTTCATGCTGTGTATTTATTTGAAATTGTAATATCTCAGCCTGATCCCTGCTTGTTTCCCTCGGCGCGAACTTGCCTCGTAAATATCGTGTAACGTTCTCGTCGATTTATGATACGATAATATCTTCTTCACCTGTTTATTGATATTCTACCTACTCCCCCAATTTAGGACGTGGAGGAATCCTTACTTTTACTTGAGCATACTTTAGCCGTATATCATCCTTATTGTCGGATAATATCTCTAGGTTTATTTGCTATCGAGGGTTGGACAACACATTTACATTTAACGCTTAAAGATCTTTATCATGAATGACAAAAAGCCAGACATTATATTAACTCAACGCTTCTGAAGTATTTATTAACACCTAATGACAAATGTAATGAATAAACAGTAGGTAGAATGCATGGAATTCCGCACGTTAATTTAGTTTTGTTCGTTTCCCAAACATGTACTAATTGTCGTTTTTCTCCTTTTGCAGTGTGATAGTGAAGGCGACGATGACAAGGCAAGTGATTTATTCTGTCTTTTAAACTTTATACAAATGTCGGGGCTATATTTACGAATCCCACGAATTAATTAAACTGGTGTCTGGGCCGCTGCGAGTTGGAAAAGTTGAAACAGAGCGTAGGAAATAAATGTCCATGTAATGTAAGTGGCGAAGTTGCTCGTTCCCGCTTTATTACTGAGCCGGACTGCTTGGTGCTGTGATTAATCTCACGGGGTTAGACGCCCAATGCCCATCCCCCGCACCTGTTTGCTAATTGTTTACCTGCTGTATACTAACCTATTGTTTCACAGCAAAAGATGCCTTAATGTTTTATTCAGATTTCTGCGATTAATGTACGTACTGGCGGGAGTAAACCAAGCAATCAACCCGGGAGCTCTTTGTTGATACTTATTTATATTACAACTTGAAATGTTTTCGTAACCACTTAAGACGTCCCTTGAAGCGCCGGCTCACTTTGTTATCTTATTATACACGAAATTTAGTTACACTAATTTAAATAGGGTTGCTGCTATATAATTTAATGTTTATTAGCTAGTAGGTAGTTAGGCTAGAAATGTCAGTGAGACACGACGTGCAGCTGAAGGGTAATAGGCGAGTTCGCTTTGTGCTGCGCCGTACACGCTCTAGGGGCTTAACTAACTCGTCAACAGGTTGTGAAATGCGAATCAAAAGCACCGGAGTTTGAGCTTAGAGCGCTCTCCGGCGCGTGTCGGGGTCGCAAAGGGCGCTGATTACGCGCCGCCGCCGCTCTGTTCCGTAATTACTAGATTGGTGCAGTATCGGAGTGCCTGTAATTAAATACATTACACCCGCCTTCGCCGTTAGTTACTCACGTCGGAGCGGTACACACCGCACTAAATGGTTCCTTACGCCAAATTTACTTAAGCGCTGCTAAGCTACGTTTCGCGTTTGTCGGTGTGACAATTTATTTCCTTAATAAATTGAGTCGTGTTATGCTCCAAATTGTAATAGTAATTTCGGATTAGTAAGTTAAAGTTAATGTTTATTTTCATCTCTGTTAACTATAACATACTGAGGTTATTTGTTTTATCTTATTACTTAGAATTAGTTTTGGCGAAACTTGGACTTAAACCGTGTGCTTCACTTTAACGTTAACTTTCTTTATTCAATTATGCAAGCAAAAGTTATTCTACGTATTAAGAACATCAACTTAAACGTTTTGGCATTTTAAATTAGGGGTCTGAATAGATAATTAGTTTGTCTGCAGTTGTTCCACTGACTGCCCACCTAATGATCCCTACTCTACTTTGTCTTAACCTTTTTGTCTCAACCACATTCCGTGGCCGTCTTTGATCGCTACATTAATTAAAAGTGTTTACACCAGATACAATCACTATAAATCAGACAAAATAAAACCGCAAAGTGTGATTGAAATAGTGCGAATGGGAAAAGAATAAAGTGAACTCGGTAGTACAATCAGCGTTGGCAGCCGAGCGGAGCCGAAAGCTTTAAAGACTGATAGGTAGTATTGTCCGGGAGCGCCGCGGCCGAAGCCTCCGTTCCCCTTAATCTAATTATCTGGCCGCTTCGCCGCCAGCCGGCCCGGACTCCCCCACCCTCTATCTCTCTCAATTTTCTTCACAGCGAAAACGTTTAAATATGAAAGTATTTTAGGCAATCCATCCCCCGCAACATTGAATGGAATCCTCAGATTTTAAATGAGTTTTAGACGTTAAACTTTCGTTTCTTTGGGTGGCTTATAAATAATTATGGAAATGTCTTTTGTTGCCTTTTTATTAATTGACTTTATAAATTAATAAATCTGTTCTTATATCTGTTCAGTCAAAAAGTTATTTATTGTGGCGCATGTAATATTGTATAACGGAAGTAAGCGGTGATCTATGACACTCAAATTTCAAAACCTTTTAAAACATAAATGTATCGTGTTGATCTAAAGTTGTTAGCAATGTAATACTTAACTTAATACTTTAAGAAATAAAAAAATAGACACCATTCAATTATTTTCACAACGCTGTAAAGTGGCCGACAATAAAATTTAATACCACCTATAAAATTATATTACCTGCGCTACGTTTAAGTCCTAAACACGAAACCAAATTAGATATCAACGTCTCCAACGTCAGCCGTAAACTCCTTGAAAGGAAAATAGTTTACGGTTATTTGCCTTATATCGTCTTGGGTCTTATTTAAATGATATTATTATCTCTTACTTCTAGCTCACGTTTATACCTTAATGAAAGCTAACTAACTAGTCAGTCCACGACTTAAAAGGAACTTCTTTTTACCATGCCACAAAATAAGCCACTTAATTTCGCTGTTCACAAACTAATTTTCACTTGAGAATTACACTGGGGTAAATTTTTGGCAGCTGAAGTTTTCAGCTTTTAAAACTAATTTCGCGTCGTGGCCCAAGAATTTACATATCATGTGGGAATTTAAAGTTTCTATCTCATTTCGTTTAGAAGTTCACTTCTACGCGACGGCCAGGATTGCTAAAACAATGGAGCTCTAGAGCTTATTATATTCGTATTCGAGAATTAAATTCGGAACAATAAGGGGAGTCTTACCAACCATAACTTTGATGTTATGTAAATAATAAGTTTAAAATTCACATTATAATAACATCTTGTCGAAAAATATATTTATTATAGACGCAGAACCAATATAACCAAAATACATCAATTGCTAATGCATAATTCCATAGCTCAAGTACCTGTTACAGCTGTTGTACTCGTGTAGTAATAACATTCATCAATAAACATTTAGAACATCTGTTCTTAACTTTAACTTAATCGAATTGGAAGTTTAGTAGCATAATAATGCCGGTAAATGGATATCTGAGAAGGAAATCAGTCTCGACTCCGCTTCAAGCGTAGTCGATTAATTACATTATCCTGAGCGAGTTGTGAGACTGTAAGACATGAGAGGAGCGGAACGTTTCAATCAGAAATAGGATCGGAATGAGTTAATTTAATTAGTGCTGGTCATTACACAGATAGGTAAAAATATTAGAAAAAAAAAACTCTAAAAAGTTAAAAAAATATATAAGCCCTTTATGTTTTTAAGGTAAGTAGTAACATTAAAAAAAAACCTGTCAAGTGCGAGTCGGACTCGCGCACCGAGGGTTCCGTACAAACTTGTAAGTAGATAGGTACGTGAATAGTTCAAGAAAAACTATATGGCGGTTAGCTTAGTAGGAGCAAATAAGTATGTGTACGATTTTTGAAAAATTCTAAAAAACGATGCAATTTAGGAAAACCGTTTTATTTTTCCTGTAATATTTAGGATGATATTAATAATTGGTAATTATTACAGATTTTTCTGTTCAGTAACTTCCAAGATAATACAGGGAATGGTATTTTTTTGAACGTTTTTGGTCATAAATCAAAAAGTACAAAATTAAGAAAAAAAATAAATATGGCTTTGGAATCTACAAATTAAGCCCTTTCATTTGATATCCCACTCGATATAATAACTCTACTTTTGTTTTTCCACATCCCATTTCGGACCCCTTTAAAAAAAACGGTGCAAGTTAGGAAAACCGTTATATTTTTCCTGTAATATTTAGGATGACATTAATAATTGGTAATTATTACAGATTTTTCTGTTCAGTAACTTCGAAGATAATAGGGGGGAATGGTATTTTTTTTGACGTTTTTCGTCATTAATCAAAAACTACTTAATTAAGAAAAAAATTACAATTGGCATTTTAATCTACAAATCAAGCCCTTTCATTTGATACTCCACTCGATATAATAGCTCTACTTTCAATTTTCAAAGTCCCATTACGGACCCCTTTTAAAAAAAAGTAAAAAAGTTGCAAGTTTTTTTTTACATACAATAAGCTCGGGTTAGCAGCTCTTAACACTATTCCAAATTTCAAGTCTATAGCATCAATAGATCCTGAGATATCTTGCTGTGACAGACGGACAAACATACAGAGTCGCACCATAAGGGTTCCTTTTTTACCATTTTGGTACGGAACCCTAAAAACTGTTTATTTCAAATAATTACGTTTTTTATTTATAATTCTTAACTACTAATCTTAATTTATAAAGATATAAGATTATTTTGTCTGGTCTGGGGACCTTCGGTTTTAATATTGCATGTAATAGGTCCCTCCAGGCTTTAATCGTAGTTGTTTTAATTTAAGTTTTATTTTATGCTTTTTAAATGTTATTTTTGTACTAAACTTCGCTTGTACAATATTATTACGTAAAAATCTCCGACCTTTTAATTTCAAATTAGAATATATCATAAACGGCTGAACCGATTTTTATGGAACCTACTCGCGATTAAATCACATTTTAAACAAAAAAAACTAAATCAAAATTAGTCCACTAGTTTGAGAGCTACGATGCTACAGATACTCATACTTATAACACCCCTAAATTTCCGTCGGGGGTTAAAAACATCTAAACCAGGGCTCGGAAACCGGTATTTGCTCCATACAAAAATACCGGTATTCTTTCCGTTCTTATCGTTCTTTAGTTTATTATTTCGTTTTTTAACCAATCTAATAATACGAAATCATGACTTAAGACATTACTGAGCTCTACATAAAAAGCATAAAATAATTCAAAATATTGGGCTATTTCAATGTTTTTGCAAAATACCGGTACCGAGCCCTGATCTAAACCCTTGCTCTACTAGTATTAAGATTATTTTAGCACTGCCTTGCTAGGAATTCTTAGCTGAACAATACCGTACCTATTCCAGTGCAACACTTGTGGCTTATAGTACATCTTGTTATTCTATTTAAGCAAATTGCTGACTATAGTGTCGGCTGATAGTGCCCGTACCTACAATCTGAAAGCGCCACTAACTCAATCCGATTCCACTCATGCTATTTGCACTCCCGCTTCAATTATGCCTCCACACTGATATGCAAATCCGCTTGCTTTTGACTAATTACGTTAGACGCTTCTGAATCTGCAGCGTCTCTATGTAGAAGTCTAAGTCATATACTTCCGTCTATGTAAAATATGATTTATTCATAAATTTACAAATTTAATCATTAAATAAAAAATATGTACTGTTACAGTGTTCTGTCTGTAATCCTTAACTAATAAACATGTAAGTTATATTACCTAGAGGAAACGACAAAAAGATATTTGACTGTTTCCAAATAATGGCTTAAGAACCACTCCATATTTCCAGATTGGTAAATGTTTCCTTGTCTCGATTTCTTACTTGTACAATAGCTACAGGAAAACTTTTCTCCGCCCTTTTCCCTGCGGCAAAAAAGAGCGAAACTCCTGATTCCCTCTTTGTTCCTGTTCTACAGATAACTGTTTTAGTCACTAACTTTACCCAAAGCTTTACACCAACATAAAATGTCACGAAACAGGTACGCCTTTAGAATTAAACTTGCACTCCGCAAGTGGAAGTTATGAATAGCTCGAGCACGAATCTATGCAAACTCTGTTATTAGCTTAGCAGTAACGGGAGTCAGCAACTGGCATTATGCAGGCAGCGTACCGGACCGCCCTGCGCTAACCGCGCCCTGTCCGCCGGGACGCGCAGTCGGCTAACTTACTCGCTCGCGGCTACTACTACTTGCACTGACATTATTTATTAATCTCCTCGCAATCAGGAACACGTGCCCCTAATAATCCTCCCGTTTGTGACATAGTGTGATGGGGAAACAAGTAAAATAGACGGTATTTTTGTAAGCGAGTCCTTTTGTGCCTTGTTTTTTCTGTTGATACCACATTGACATCTTGTTTTATTAATCACGTAACGACGAATATGGTTGAAAGGGCATGAAGTATTGATTTAAACAATTGTCTAGCCGTCTTCCAAAAAAAATACTAAATTAATTTAGAACCGTCCGTTCTAAATTCGTTTGTAATTTTTTTTGGATGTCTGCTTCGCGATTATTTGGAGATGGCTGGATCGATTTGGAAATTTTGCGACCAAATCAGGATCTGTGATGATGGGATCTTGGAGAAATCGAGGAAACTCTTTAAATATTATAGGCGCAAATAATAGCGATTTGGGCATTTCTCATAGACAAGTACAGTAGTAAAAAATATGCACGAGTATATTTTTTCTTTAAATAGAGTTCACTATACACATAATGTAAACCATATTATTTTAAGCTCTTTTTTTCCTTCTACCGGCTTACACTTTATCTTTTTAATCTGTTAAGTATTTGAGCCAATTAATAGCTAAAGTAACTGGGATAAGGAAAGCAATAGTTGTCTTAGCCATAATAGTTAAGTTACAAAGGACCTGGCTATTTCATGTTGGACATAATCCTTTCCTTTCGCGAAGCATTAGCTAAGACCCATTCGTTACCGTGTACTTTTGATTTTACGAAACACAACTTGAAACCTTAATTACAATTTGATCATTGAAAATGGAAAACCACAAGGCCGCTTAACAATAATTTGATTACCTAAATTAATGCATCCATTTAAATATCTCACTCCATCAGTAAATAATTACGGCCATAAAGCTTTATGATGTTATCGGGCCGACGAGGAAAGTAAATTATCGGGTTACCAAATTAACACAATCATTATTTAATTCGTGTCGAAATTAAAAACATGCTTCGGTATTTGCATACGAAATTCGGTGGATGTAATTTAACCGAGTTATAGTCCTGCACACAATATTGTCCTTTGTACACGGTATTCTCTGACAATATTACCGGCAGCGCTAATGGAATTGTCGTTCCATGTCCATTCCAAAATGAACGTGTAATTTACCGTGAAATTCTTTATAGAATTAATTAAATGTGACTGGAGTTGCAAGAGTTCGCATGATAGAGATTTTATCTGTTTTTATGAATAACGAGAATTGTTGTTTTTAATTAATGCCGTTTGTTTACGACCTGACAGAGGTGACAGCATTTAATTTCGAAGTATTTTTCACGATATTTGGGACATACTTTTTAGACTAGTCAACAGTCAAGTGGCATTGTACATACAGGGTGCCTCTAACAATGGGGTTTTAAATGAAAGGGTCGTTTCTACTCCTTAATCTGAGCTACTTTTGTTTTGGAACTTTTTAAATACAAGCCAAATCCTAATTTTATTTTTTTCATACAAACATACGAAAAGTGAGATTTTACTGCTTTCAGAATTGAACTTTGAAGATGAATTAACTACCTTAATTTAAGTAATTTGAAGATATTGCAAAACAAAAGTATCTCAGTTTAGCGAAAATAATCAGAGTTTATCATTTAAAGCCCCATCGTTGGAGCCAGCCTGTATAATTTGATTGTACTTTTAGAGATCCCTATGCGGTTCTGAAACAATTTTTTAACCGATGGTCAATGGCGGTGCATTTGACAGTCAAAACATGATATTTATCTCTAGAACTCACAGATACGGACTCTCACGCCACGTCTATAATAGGCGCCGCTAGTTCGTGCTAGCTCTTCCATCAAAGCCTTTTTTTTTCAGTCAATAAATCAGGTTCAGAACCGGGTTACAAAGCTCATCATCATTCATCAGGTGGCATATCACTTCTGGTCGATTAGACCGGCTGGCTTGTGCGCAATCTGTGCGAACACGAGCAAGGGTGCCTCGCCGCATTAATAGGCTCATGAATACTTATCGGATGCCGGTAACCTCTGAACGAACATACACGTACATAACGCCTATTGTGCTCTTCGATCGGTGATGTAATGGAAGAGAGAAAGCTCAAAATTGTGAAGCAATCGTTATTAACCGCTTTTAAACCTCATTGCGTATGACCCTCGTAAACTTAAGAACAATTAATTGATTCTATACACTTATAATTAAACTGTTTAATTTCAGCATTCTGATTGTTGCGTAAATCATGTATGTACCTATTTACTTAAATAGGATCAGAGTAGAGATAAATGTATTACACTTAAGTAGTGTTTGTTTATACATATCTTTGAAGCAAGCCTTTGAATAGCGCGCATATTATAGTTTGCTAAACTTAATTAAAATATCATAAGTCAATTTTAATGAATTTCTGTCCCATTCATTTCAATTTTGGTGAGATTGATTATCTTTCAATATTAAAGGTGCAAAAAATATTCACGTTCCATAAGATTCCTTGTAAGTGGTTCTCGAACAGCTTGTATGGAGTTTCAATGACAAGGCCGTCATCTTAAAAAAACCTGCATTTAAGATGTCATTTTTGATATGTTGTATACCTACTTTATTTATGGAGCTGATAACAAATGACGAGTCAATACAGTTGCATAAGCGGTAATGACAAACCCGTTGCGACCCGAGCGACAGACGCAATTACTGTCATGCCTTATTGGGTATAATTTACATCAAGTTGTTGTGAATATTGTAATAACTTAACTAACAGATGTTTGAGTTTGGATAGATATCTTGTTTAACTGTTTTTTTTCTTCACAGGTTCACATAAAGATACCAACAATTGGGATCGTAGATAAAAAAAATGTTAATGTTTTGTGTCGCGGTAAGAATAAACGCGGCTGAGTTTTTATTTGTTAAATGCGTTGGAATAAAAATTCTGAAATTAATATTTCAGTCAAACTTGTTTAACCTTTCCCTGAAGATTCCTCAAAATAATCTAAAAGTGAAATCACGCCGTATAAAATGTTTTCCATTCCTTGCATTGGCGCGCCTCTCGGTAATATACGCAGACCTGCGCGGTTAATTGAAAGAGCTCTCATCGGGTGCAATATTTTATGCCACGGAGGCCACAAGTGCTATCTGTCTCCCTCCAACGCCACCTTCTCATCATAAAACCATCTCTGTTGTAAGAGAACTCTTATTAGAAAAAAAAAACAAGAAAATAATTTAATCTACTTCGCAGAATCAGAATATAAATTCGTTTCAACATTATCTCTTTAATCGCTACTTCTATTTCATCATCTTACAGCTGAAGCTTATTTTCCTTTGTTCCTAATTTTATTTACGGAAAGGAATTCGTTATCAAATTAAATTGTACGCCAGCTTTTACACTGGCCTATTATTGTTTAAATTATTATCCTTGTGTATTTTAATTACATACACATTATGTATTCACAAGTGTATAAGACTAACTTATATAAGATAAGAACTTGTAACAATTAGTGTTAGAGTTGAATGTTGTTTTGCGGGAACATGAGCGGTAATAAATCGCCCTCGGTCGCGATGTTGCCGCGGCACGCAAGATTAAGGGTCACCACTACACCAAACTATCTCAGAACCTATTGGTCTAATGTCCACTACTTCAACCGATATACGTACGACCGTTCTGATACCCAGGATTAAATACTACAATGTCACAGTTCCGCTGATCAACTGCACAACCCCCTTCCGCCTCACGCTTTACGATTTCTCGCCTCTACTAAGCCACTAAATCCACCGTTTAGTACACCCTACATTTACGCCTATTTATGTGTCATATATGTTACACTTTATGTAGATAATGCCAATACCTCACACCTATGGCAATAATCTTATAAACTCTATAACTACGTGATTAACATAATGTTTCCAGAATGTTCCACTTTTGTCTTGTAAACGAGCATAAAGTGAAAGAACAAATTGCGAGTTTCCCCAGTATTTTCCTCGCTCGGAAAAATATATGTTTTATTAAAGCTCGGCATTTCCGAGAGCGAAGCAACCCTCGGGCGGGGGAGGTGGCCGGGCTGGGATGGGTCGCCGGCGCGCCAGTGTATAACAGACAGTAGAGGGATATAAAACATATTTACGCGCCTATAAAGTACTCTCGTACGCTCGCGCTCCACCATTTTCTTTTGTTCCTCACTCGCAGCCAATGATAATGCTTTCTCCCGTTCGGTTAAACTTATTTCTCTTCCGTCTTATCTGGCTTTTCTTCGGCACTTTTATTTATAACCGAAGTGGTGTAACGTAACAACGTGAAATAAACGATTCCGGTCGCTGCTCATATTTTAACATCTTGTCGGTTTCAATCGTGCAGCTGTTTCGTCGTATGATTTATGTAGTTCTAGGAAACAAACTTACGATTGGGATTTAAGCTGATAAAGTAAACGCGTATTTCCACGACATGAACACGGTTGTCGATTTTAATTAGATGTGCGATTACGTGTATTTACGGGAGGAAGAGCGATCCATTCAATTTTGAACTATTCATCAGTATTAGGTAAACTAATTGTTCTTACTTGCAACATGTCTATATATATTGTTTAAATTATCTTACGGTATATCTGACGTTTAGATAATAATATCTCAGAAAATTCTGCGGTGGAAATAAATTACCTAGATTTTATTTTATTATTTTTTATTTTATTTATTGGAGAAACAACAGAAGTAAATGCGTAACGGACATAATTAATCAAGCAGATAACAAGAAGAACATTAAGTGCTGAATTATGTTTACGGCTACTCAAAATCCTCTTCGTAACGGATATATTAAAAGTTTATGAAACGTTTTTTAACAAATCCTTACAAATATTTAGCTCACTTATATAAGCCGGCTATAATTCCAAGGATAAAGTCGTCGTAAAGTGTATCGTAAAATGCCCTTTAACTTCGTTAAAGGACGTGCGACTCCTTAGAAAAAGCACACTTAGGTCTGATCGCGTTTTATTAAACTCAGCGAGCAGAAAGTGGAGAACATACTTGATGCTATTCAGAACGGAAGCCAGAGCGTTAACAGTAAAGCGAGGAGCGTCTTAATCTTGCGCGACAGAACGGCTCAGAGTAGAAACCCCTTGCGTAGGTGAGAGGGTGAAATAACAAGAGTCCCCCCACTCCACCCCCCGCCCGCTAGTTCGCCGGCTTGCAAACTTCCACCGAGATCCATACTACTTCCTCGTGCTTGACTCTAACTGGCTCGACTTGGATAGAACTTAACTCGCGACGATGCAAACAAAACCTTAAACACAGCCGGCTTACAACTCTCGCATTTCCGACTCAGTTATCTACAGCTTTTGTTTCCGAAACCGACAATCTCGGTTACCGTGAGCTTTTTCACTTAGCCAATTTACTCTTTGTTGTTTTTTTAATGAAATTTCAACAATCGCGCCGTGTTTGCTTTTCTACAAGTAAGTATCGTACGCGAATGGTACTCAAATCTTTTATTGTTTTATATTCTAACAAAGCTTTTCGCTCTCGTGTTATTTTATTTAGTTTAGCGCTCGTCGCTTTGTTTTTGTGGAAATGTAGCAACAGTTTACGTTCGTATTTTTGTTAAGCAAATAGCTATGACGAGAATTGTTAAAATAGTGAAAACACTGTTGCCACTTTCTCGTGTAGGACAAAGACACGTCGTCAAAGGGCTGTAATTATCTGTAGGCGGGCGAGTGTTAGCACTCGACGCGAGGTCGAGAATATCTCTTGCCGGATCAGCAGCTCACTCGCGATGCACTCGGCGATTCCGTTTGTCACTGCACCCGGCTGCGGTCTGAGCCTCTCGCTCTGATAAACACACTCGTGTCAACGTTCTTTCAACATAAGCGGTATTCAGCCTACGACTGCCAGTTTATTGCTTTGCACCGAAATCCTTGAAAAGCACACGGAATTCACTTGAGTGTTTAATTTAGCCGTGCTTTATTTAACGCGATATTATTGAGTTGATAGCGTGTCGTAACTTAACCGCAATATAGGCTATTAAAACACCATCGACGAAGTTTATAAATGACATATAACGATGTTAATGCCGGTGTAGGGAGCACGACGCGAATGCGCGACACGTATGCCGGCCGCGCTATTTGCACATCGTGGTGTTCGGCGGGACCGGCCGCAATTAGCCGCCCGCAAAGTTCACCGGAATGCTTCACACACGAACACACCCTCGCCGTTTTGCCGACCTACATAACAGGGTTGTCTTATATGTGGAACTCGTATCATATGCTATGATTTCCTAGTTACCGCCGTGTAAAACCACAAAAGTAGTTCTTGTTTTTTATTTTTTGAGCTTATTTCATTTGAGGCAAACCGTTTGGAGTGTTGTTATCAAGGCAGCTAATGAGGCTTACATTTTTTATTTTTTTTGTGTATTTTACAAACTAAAAGAGTTTATAAATTGTGGCTGCCGACTTTGAGATACGGCGTGAATGCACGACACGTAGGCCGACCGCGCGGATATTTGCACATCGTGATGCGCACTTCGAAACCGGCGCAAAGCTCACTGATGAACACATTCCCCATTCTACCAATCTACACACAAGTTGCTGATTTTCGACATCTTTTAAGTAGTAGTAAGTCGCCTTGGAAGAAAGGCTTACATAATATGTAGCTACATAACGGCGACCGACGGAGGCTGCCTCCGGAGGCCCCTGTTCGTGTTGGCGGTAATTTGTGTAAGTAGTTACAGCTGCACAGAACAAAAATCACACAGGTGAGTGTCACCAACGAAGTTGCCAAGCTATAACGCTTTCTGCTTTCGTGCCGAAATACTTAATACAGAATAAGAAAACTACATACATAGTTTTCATAAATGATTTTCGGAATTACAAAATAAACTTAGCTTGCCTGACACCCCTGCTACCACTCACCCAGTTTAAAACAGAACTCCCAGAGAACCGTGTGTTCACTACAGTTTATTCAGCCACTTTATCGTATCGCGGCCCATAATTCAAGCAGGTGTTGAGAGCTAACTTGTCCACGGGCGTGCGGTCGGTCACCAATTGGTTCTCGGTTTCCGATTGCCTCTTTCTTAGTTCAATTGGCTCTGTTCTAGTATCAGCGGACGTTTTCCTGTTACAAGAAATGCTCTGCTCCTCCGTGAATTGTGTTTACTAACTTATGAGTTTTGTTCTGTTCTTATAATAGACAGATTTATTTCATAATGCTCCCAGCTATGTTTTATTTACGTAAACGAATTCTGATAGTCGTATAATATTCATTGTGTGTATTTAGTTTTTAGAGCAAAAGCTCAACGGCTTAAGCTATTGGGAGTTATTCCAGGCACGCGTAAAGATCTAGAAACTCATTTTAGGTTGCCTTTTCGTGAGAAACATATTTTAAGTTCATTATTTAGCTATTTGCTTGCGGGCAAATCTGTACAAGCGTTAAATAATGTTTAAAGTACGTCTGTTGCCAGCGAGCGAGCAGCCGTCTCCGCCGGAGAAAGATAAAGACTTTTAACGGTTCAAGTTTCAGCGGTCGTTATTTATGTCGTAAATTGCTGTAGACCGTTAGTGGCACGAGAAAATAAGAAAAACAAGCATGCGACGACGACATGATAAAGTAGTCGAATACTCGTACACTCCTCGACTCCCCCGTCCTTCGAGCATTAATAATTAGTTAACTTCACGACATCGCCTAAAGATGTAGACGCATAGTTAACGTCTGGGGTGAGTTTTGGTGGAATTATTATAAAGTAATCTAAGTTAGTCGACCCGTAGAGACGAGGGGGTTGACAGGTGTTTAAATACAGCTCCTCCCACGCCGCTTCACTGATTCACTGTTTTACATGGCGAGAGACGCTCGAGCGTGTGCGGTGGCAGGGGCTTTCTGAACTCTACCCATTAATTGCTCGTTCCGACGCAAAGTGAATACTCACATTTTGCCCTCTGATTCGAGCCAAAGTACTTGTCAGCGGGTTTTCTACTAGAGAGCATTTTACTGGCTTGTTATCTGCGTTTAAATGTTATTTTAAACGTGGGAAGGATTATGGCTTGAGGGTTGCAAGGATAACGCGGTAATTAAACTTTATTTTCAAGAGTCGTGAATTCATTTAGTTCGTTATAACATTTCTTAGTTAGAATCTTAATAACACATCTATTACGGGATCTGAATGTAGTGTAAATTGGTCGCAAAATACTGGGCGTCGCAACCACAATTAACCACATGCAACTCGTTGCTTTGGAGCGAATACATCCTGAAGCTGTTAATAATTGTTTTAGTAAGGAAGCGGAACCTTTGTTTAGCTTTATCGTAAGATCAAACTCTAATAACTAAATGTACACAAAGCACCTGTTGTTGTTTAATTATATCCACTTGCAAAATAGTCACACTAGTCAATTTTTGAATTGTGTAATTGCTAAATAATACTACATTAAATTTATTGATGGGTCACAGCCAGAAACCAGTTAGGCGCCAATGCAAGTAGACACACGATCAGGTATTATATCGCAAACATATTTATCTAACTCGATTCAGCGCCATTTGAAAACAAAGTTATCGTAAGTTAGTGCTATACTTTATAAGCACTACCAGTGGGAATAAGAAAGATAGAGCAGTCAGCAGTTATATGATACGAATCTGTTGAATCGCGCGGTCTGGTTATTTTTTTGTCCTCGCCTTATGTTTATCTTATTACTCTGCCGCTATTGAGCCGAGCCCGATCACTTACGCCTCCGCATGTTGTGCGCGCTTTCTTTTATATGCCCTCATCTTAATTTACATAATCGTATGTTCTGCTTAGCTCAGACTCGCGAGTCAGCGCTTCTCCAACGACCGAATATTTGTTGACAAATTATTATGTATTCTGAGATCTTATCTGTAAACGTTTATCGAATTTATGAAAGGGTTTATGAAATTGAGCTTTGAATGGCAGCGTGGGAAGAGTTATTTAAATTGAATTTTATCAAATTTAAAACCTGTTTTCCGATTGTTAATTTAGACAAAATCATTCGTAACGTTAGCACATGAGTAAACGCGTAACACTAGCTCAAATGAATAAGTTTTGACAAAATCTGTCAGTGACAAATAGCGTGAATTCACAGAAAAGTGTAAATTTACTTTCCTGTCGTTACAACCTCGGTAGATGTTCACTCAAATAAACGTCCGGCTGGCATCTTGACGGTCATTTCTCACATTTGTCGTGCAAAATATATTGTACCGAACATTCGATTTCGCCTTTAAACTCGATTTAACATCTGGTCGTAAACCGACTCGGAATAATGTGCTAGGAAGACAGATCATTATTTTATATGGACCCTAAAGTACTATCCCACCGCCCGAACCCTGATCGTTGTCGGATTACTCCCCTCTTTACGCCGGCGATGTGCGTCTACCACTTTGTTGTTTTATACTTCGTCTCGCAGCGACTTTATGCATCGCCTCATTGCTCTTCGCCGTTTCGCTTAGTTTCCGCTTTTATCCTCCACTCTCGGCTCATATTCCTATGTAAATTTCGGGAGCGATTAATGTTATTGTGTTTCGTACACGCTTATGGCATTCGATTCTCAAGAATTACCTCTTTATTTTAATAAAACGCTGCAATGTTGCATGCTTGTTACTTTAAAACCATATTGTCAACATGCTCGACCGACAAAGCAAACTTTGAAGCTACTTAATAAAATAAAGAATTTCATTTTTCGACAAACAGGCGGCCGTAGCGGGAACCGTTGTAATAACGCGTCGCCACACTCGCCGCCGCCGACCCTCGGCAAACGCTCAGAAACAAACTACATTTTTATACGGAGAGCAAACAAAATGAGTTAGTGGTGCCATTGCGTCGCTTTTTCCTGTATTCCTTGCGAGCGAGCTGAAAATTCGCTTTAATGCCTTTGTTCTACAGCTCTTTCGAGCTTTCATGTTCCGCATATATTTACCGTTAAGGTTTATTTTATGTTCAAAAGATTTCATACTCTACTTCAGAAAATCCGATTTACATTTTTATTCGGTGTATCGTTGTTATTACTTATTACGCGTACTATGATTGTGCATTAATCGCCGTAGTCGATTGTTAATCAAGTAGATACCATAAAATAATAATAACATTAAATACTCATTATACCGAGTTATGAACGGTTTTGACGGAGCACAATAGACAAATCAGTTTGCTTGTTAAAGGATGGTAATCACTTTGAATGTAAAATTAAATAAAATAGGTGGAATCTCCCGGGTGAGTTTATTCATTACTTTCCGCCGCGAGCGCCGGGGGATGGGGGCCGCCCACCCTCACTTCGCTCAGTTTATGGATATAACCTCGACAAAATACCCCTAAAATTGCACTGTTTTTATTACGTTCTCTTTATCTCTTTCGGTTTGTTGCTCCTTTTTTTACGACGTTATTATTTTATTAACGAACTCGATATAATACCCATTCTTTTCTTGGCGCTTAAAATTATTGCATTTCACTTTTCAGACTGCTACACATTTTTTATAATAATCTCCAACAATGAAACAACGTGTGATGGCGTAGTGAAGGGGCTGACATGCTCGAGGGCCCGATAAAATATGACGGGAGAAAAATAAAATATATGTTCAGCTTTGCGGTAACCGCGGCGGCGCTCGCGCACGCATTAACTCGTAATTAATTACTGTGGATTGTTATGACGCGCGGCGCGCCGACCCATTGTTTGTTTATGTTCTATAAATTTTTTTATCCGTCGCTGTCACTTTATTTAACTGCTTCACTTTTATCCAAAGTGGCGAAGAATGAACTAAGAATTTAATTTATACGATCACGCTACCGACGAAGGGAAAAAATATGTAGGCGAGGTATCGAAGGCCACATCTTTGAAACATCATTCTCCATTATGTAACCCGATAAATAAATACATGGCATTACCTGCATAACAAAATGAAATCGAGTCGTTTGTGTTGACAGATTGAGAAATCTTGTATGAATTTTCTGTATCATTAAATAAAAACATTGTTATGATGCCAAATAGTTCGCGTTCGCGATAAAACAAAGCGGCTGGCAAGCGACCAAGTCGCGCGGCGCGATCGCGAGCGCGACACGAGTGGATGAGCGCGCGATTTGCGACCAGCGCTGTACAATGCGTCACGACCAAAATACACAGGAATTGAAACCTGGAATTACGTACATCAAACGTTATCTGTTACATTGTTTTTATTACTTTAGATCATGTCTGTGAAATTCAGTCACAAAGATTGATTTACAATCGCGCGATCGTAAATCCTTGTTAAGACTGGGTGAGCTGTGATTCAACCCCGGCCGACGCAGTCTCTTGTCTCGCTTAGTGTGGCGCAGATTTGCACGGATACATTTTAAATGGAGCCGTCAGATCGCAATTACACTCCCTTTGAGCGGGCGGAATGCGTTATGTATGACATTCGATTCAATTTCACTCACAAAGCTCGCATTCTCTTCGCTTTGACAAAATCTGTCTGCGTAATATGCTTTGCTTATCTGTTTGTTTATCTTATTTTAGTATTATAAACGGTAGACATTAATCGTTTAGCTATATCTATACGCATCATCAGAGATAGCGCCTTGTAAGTTTGTCATTAGCCGCTCGTGCTTCAGCCGGCGTGACATGTGACAGATAACTCGCGTGCCACTGAGTGGTTTGATCGGAGCTGTCGAGTGCAGCCGGAATGATGTCCCGCCGTATGTTGGCACCGGACGAGTGCATTCCGCACGTCGGACGAGTCCACCTGGCCGTGGGCGGTCCGCCATCCCAAACACGCTTTGATGTCCCCTCGCGAAAAAACGAACACAACTACTCACTTTGAAACTCAATTAACCCACAAAACTCAACCATTTACTCATTTCATTCTCAAATCAAACTCAATTAATACCCACCCGGCATTGTGAAACGTCGTAAACTGTATTTCCTGTTAGTTTATTTTATTGTCCACTAAATGGCGCCGCGGCGATATATCTCGCGTGTGTTATTTCAGAATTAAATAAAAAAAACTTTATTGCAGCTTATTAATCGTGTCGTAAACGAATAACCGCCGTTAGTTACCAAATTAAACTTTACCGGCCTGAACATTATAGAGTTATATTTCAGGAGATCTTAATCGACTTTTGGCCGGTTACATTAATAAAAAATGTAATGTAAACTCGGGGTTTCAGATCCTTTGCAATTTGTAGGTGTATGCTGAGGTTAAGTCGAAGTTAATTAATTTACGGCGAGCGAGGTGAGCTCGATTAGCGGAATAAATTGGGCTTGCGGCGGGCGCAATCCCTGGCGCAGTAAACACCGCCGACAACAAAGGCAACTCGGCAATAGCCCCCTCTGCGCGAAAGGCGAGCTTAATGCTAACTCATTATTTATTCACATCTATAACGAGATTGTCGGTGCCCCCGTCCCCGTGCGCGCTCTACAGCCGCTTATTTGTCTCGCCACTCGCTCCCGTCGCCATATTTACTCTCACTCGCTCTTTTTGCTCGTTTAATTCTCTTTTTTGTGACGGAGTTATAAAGCTATTACGTTTTCCTTTTACATTTTCTCCCTCTAAAATTGCCGACGAGTCCTTGCAACGTACAGCGCTTCTCAATATTGCAGTAACACCGCTATTTAAATGTTTTCTCCCGTCGAACGTCTGTTCTATGTAGGTACATATCTCTGCTGAAAACTGTAGATATGCTGACGACCATAAAGTTTGAATAACTCTAAGATACATCAAATGGGAGAAGTATAGTGCGAATCTTGTGAGGTGCATTTTTCGCTTCGAGCCCTAATCTTTCAAACAAAGGCCACTGTTATCCATTATGGTAGCTTTGCTATAATAGATACAATGGCCTAGCGGCAGGCCCTACAAGCTAGCTAGCCCCAAACAAAGGCCATTGTATCTATTGTAACTAGCTTGTAGCGCCTGCCGCTAGGCCATTGTATCTATTATAGCAAAGCTACCATAATGGATAACAATGGCCTTTGTTTGAAAGATTAGGGCTCGAAGCGAAAAATTCACCTCACAAGATTCGCACGATACCTACCTAAGTTTCTCAAATAATCATAATTGTTTGAAACGTATTATCATAATCAGATTCATTAAACGACGTCTCTTTTATTTACCTCAGTGATCAAATTATGAAAATGCAAGATTTTTTTCCGAGGTAATCGAATCTGGTTACGATTCAATATTTGATTAACTCAATTAAACTGAACCGTAAAGCTTATAAGCGGATTAGTGTTCCTGTAATGTTGACAGGTCTACCAATAAACTTATTCTCATGTGGTATATACTGACAATCTGATATTCTGCTACGTCGACCGGAAACAATGTTACACTTGAGAATTTTATTTGAAAGATATGAAAAGCGGCAGTGCACTCACAAACGGCTAGATAATGCCAGCAGATACTCCGCGCAGTCGTTGAAAATTTTATGTCGCCTCTCACTGAATCGTCAACTGCACCTCCCTGCACCCGCGTCCTCCCTTCTGCTTCCGTCACCACCGTTAAAATCATGCCTGCCATTTAATTTCCACGCTGACAATAAGGTCGGTTGTAAAACTTAATTTATCGCCCATAATTATGTATTAGTTACGTCAAACAAAACATTTTATTTAAACAACAGGACAATACGCAAGCGAAAAAGCCAAATGTTTAAGTATACACAAAAATATAAGTGGAGTTTTCGCCTGGAGGGGCGTGGGTGGGATGATACAGGGGTTTTATTGTAGTCGGTACGATACGTTGTGCGAGATTACTCCAGCTTTAGAGAAATCCGGAGCAGCGGGTATTCCCTTTGTACTGTTGACGCTCCACCGTTTTTCCGCCCTCGCTCGTTTCTTTACCACAAATACCAATTGCAACTCCTTTACGAATGACACTACACTACCTCTTTTGAAAACTACTTCGCGGCGCTTTCCGCTCTTAATTTGACATCTCGGCGCTTTATGTTTGTGTTAAAACATGTTTATTTCAAGATTCACTTTAGTAGACAGTCTGACAACTAAATCGTGCTAATGGGACTGTTTGTTTCATCTAATTTGTAGCACTTATACGTATCCAATAAACGTTTTATTATATTGTTAACATAGTTATGTCAGAAATCACTGAAGCATTCATTCAGTCATAACTTGGCCCGCAATTGATTGATATTTGGCACGGTACTTCGCCTCGCATCACATTGTTGAGATTCACCCGTGTGATCTAAATAAACACAGTTTATATACCCGTGTCGAATATATTCACACATGGAGCTTGTGCTTATCCTCATTGTAATTCTAAGTATGAGCCTGCCATTGCCACTCTCTGAATATGTTTGTATGTCATGTGCGGCCGCTTCGCCTTGTTCGCTATGGCCTCGTTTATTTTCAAGTGCCTACCTTCGCTTTAAATTTTTTGTTCACGTTGTCATTTTCACTTATTTTGAAATACGGAACATTAGGAATAATTTCAATGCGCAAAAGTTCCGTGTTGTCTTTTCATATACTTTTTAACTCTGCACGATTTTAGTGATTGATTTGTTAGCCTCTTACGTGAACAAAATAAATGCAAAACCAGATAAATAGACGCCAATAAATAAAAGCTACTAAAATTCAACCGCAACCAACTGAAATCCACTAAAATATATTGTGACACTAAATGTTTGTAGGATTTTCGTGCGTAAATAAAAATCCCCTTAAATGTGAGCGATACAAAAACGCAATTCAACAATACGTTCACCGCAAATTGAATGAGGCTCGAAATAAATCCCGCAGTCGCTGTCTGACTCCCAATACCGTGTTCGCATTTCACCCCTGTTCGCCGTTTGTTAGCGATTCATTCGGAGAAACACTCGCACCTGTAAAACGAGAAAAGTTATATTAGTTATCTCAACAACAAAGCTTTAATCAAACAAATACAACCTATAACAAAATTATTAGATAGGTACGCCTTATTAAACACCATCTCGAGGCTAAAATGAAACTCGAAACAACAAGAGTCAAATCAGTGCTAAATACCTAGCCGCGATCGTTATCGGGGGAGCCATTTTCTCTCCCTCATTAGAGATCGAGGCCCCGAGGGTCGAGCGCCGTAAACCAGCACTTGAGTGTATCGTAAGTGTTAATTACTTTTGTCACTCCACAGGCGGGCGGTTAACAAATCTCAACGTTACATAATTCCTCCGCAGAGTACTGTAATTTACATGGCCTGATGCAACATTGTTTGGATAATAAATTATTATGCCTTGAAGCGTTCTTAACGGGCGGCTAAATCGATAAGCGTCGTTTTTATTGCATCATTAACAAGCTGCGAGGGGCGAAATGATTTCAATCTGCGTAATCAACGCCGGGAGCTGCCGTGTCGCTCACGCCGCAGACCTAATTCTAGCCTAACTGCACTATCTAATCACCCAGCCGCATAGCTAAACGTGATATAGGCCTGTTTAATATTTACCTTGTATTTGCTTATTTAAGTGGGCTTTCGCCCAACAATAATAATCTCGACGTAAGTAAACCAAACTTGCAGCATTTTTGTACAAAGTTGTAGCAATGTTAGTTTATATCAGCGGTCGGCAACCTTTTAGCAGCCAAGGGCCACATAGTAGCTTACGAAATTGACGCGGGCCGCACTATGTTAATAATTGGTGATTTTATACAATTCTGAATATATCGACCTTTACATACAAAATAGCCAGGGAGGCTCGCGGGCCGCAAGTGAGAGGTTCGCGGGCCGCTGGTTGCCGACCGCTGGTTTATATATTAACAAAGAAACGACAAATTATTGATTCGTTATTGCACGCTCACTGCACAAAATAATACTACAATTCATTCACTCGTGCAAAATGTACAAAATCTGATATGGAAATACGACCTGAAGGTTTTAAAAAAATACGAACTGTTTTTAGTGCGTTCAAAAGTGGGAAAAAATAAACAGCCCGCCTGTCGCTCGCAAGCGAATTTCCGGCACTCTGCCGTCCGGGAATTTCAATTTTACGAAATATAAACTATCGTTGTTTGTTATTTTATTTTCGATTTATTAACGTGTTCGAGTGGAACAAGTTGGAACATTTGGGATAAAACATCAAACAACTAATTGTTATGTTTCGACCAGCATCATTCAAGAGATTCGTTGTTATGGCTTCAAAGAGATTTTACATCGAATAAAGTTTCTCGTTTTGTTATGTAAGTCTCAGCTGTCTCGCTACGTATTTATTTTGTTGTAAATTTTATTTTCCAATTACATCTTTACTTGGAATAAGTCTCTGTACAGTTTTTATTTAATATAGTCATAATTTTTGTTCAGTAACATAAATATCTTTCTTAAAAATTAAAAATCATTATTTCACCTAAACGAATGCTCATATTGATTTATATAGGAGTTGACTAAATAAATCGTACAGTCAGCATCAAGTAGTGTAACGTTCAAAGCGCATTTTAATTATATCAGATTATATCGTCACTAGTAATCTGCTGCGTGAATATTCCCGTTCCCGGGAATATTCCCCAAACAAGGGAACATTGAAAATAGTACAAAGGAAATAAAATCTTTGTGGGAGTTAATTATACATATATTCTGGTATGCCGTTACAAATATTGTACTTCTCAAAAGAAACACTATTTAATTATTTATACATTTTTTCCCGGGTTGCTTTGAAATAATACCTTCTTTTCATTAAAATTCGACTAATTCTAAACGAAGGTTGGTTGCAATGAAGAATCATAATTATTATCATCAGCTCACCCACTGCTCGACATAGGCCTTCCCCAGTTTGAGCCGACGTACCCGGATGTATATCTCTCTGCATTCAACCGCTTCCTGCCATTCTCTACACATATTGTCATTGGCATTACATTTTTTTGTTGTATATTACATATTGTCATTGACATTGACAGCTTGATTTGACAGGGGCGATAGTTTCCTTTATTGTCCGCCCCTGTCTCCTTTCTCGTTTTGTGCGGCCACCTATAGTTCGGGCACGTTCCCTATACATGCAAATAAGCCATTGATAATGAAGTTATGTCAAAATGGACTATCAGTTTATAACTTGTTTCCCCTCCAGCAGGTTTAATTACTCTTTCAGCATGATTTAATTCCATCGGCCTCGCAAATAGGCTATCGTTAATTATATTTGCATTCATGCATAACACTGTACCTGTGAAACATTTGTTCCTCTACAATTTTGGAAATAGAGTTCAACTGTTAATTATTCAACTTTTTACGTTTAAAAGCAAACGAAATTAGTTATGTATTTCATTGTGTTTATTCTGTAATGAATATTTGTAACGAATGCTTTAAGTCCCGTCTCTCTACAACCCAAAATTTTAAATTTTACTGTTTTCTCATATCCATAATGTTTCTTGTCATTTGGAGAGTAAGCTGTCATTTTTATTGTTACTCGGTATTGTTATTTTTTCGTGTTGTCGCAATCTTATAAATCTAATAGCAAAGTCGCATGTAAAACTCAAATATTTCAACTAAAAATTATATAGGTGGGTTGGGGAGATTGAAAATTGATTAAGAGGCTTTTTGTATTAATACTTTACTAAAAGCCTTTAATGATAAACACGTTGATAAAAGTTAACTACGAAGCACTAATAAAGTGGTTACTTAGTGCGCGTTAAAATTGTAATTTACAGGTGCTGCCGGTTTATCGCCGGCACTTCGGCGCTGTGCTGTGATCCATTTTCTTGCTATAAAGAAAACGTTGAAACTCATCGCACTCCTAGCTTTGATTACCCAGGTGTTAGCTGCGGCCGCATTAATTGTATTCAATTTATTTTATTAATAAAACAAACACTCGCGCAATCACAAATAATGAACACGATTATACTGTAAAAACGAACAATAAAACGTTGTTTACGCCCAGTTTACTGCTTCGCTGTGAATGTTTTAGTGCCAGTCTTAACATCTGCGCAAATTTCAAATAGTTATTCAACGTTTCAGAACAACCTACAAATCGCTACATAATGGAAACATTACCAATCGAGTTGACACTAGCATTTACAGAGCACAATTAAAGCCTTAATAACTGAACAAGGAATTTGCCGTGTAGGTAAAACATTTGCTCGTTGTAATTACCGTTAATTAATAATGACTTAATAGCCGGTCGGAGTGGCAGGCGTGCCGCGCCAGGGTTGAATTACCAGCCAACTGCGGGAAATCCGCTATCAATCTTCTACTTATTTATGCGGTTAATTGTTTTTAACTGCTACTAATTCACCGTAGGAATAAAATACATTGCTTTGACAATTAGGTGAAGTGAATGTCGATATATTTCGATGTAGGTACTTTTAAATAAACGAGACTGCCATTTGGCAGGATCAGACCGTTCACTTTCTAGTAGATGAGGGGATGGTATTACCCAATATAGTTAAAATAAATAAATACGTTTCGCATATACGTGACTTTGAAATGTTTATAAGTAGGTGCAAGTAAATGTTAGATAACCTTATGTAAACAAATGCTCTGTACATAATTAAATTTGATTCAATGAATAATGTAGGGGATCGTATACCATAGCTCTCATATCGAGCGAGAAAATAAATTTGGAACGTAAATTTTCTTCCAAGTGGTATCTTTTATCGGCATGTAGGTGGGTATTAGCTTCCGAAAGCCGTTTACATGTGTAGTGTGAAATGCTCAGCGCGGAGGCAGATTTGTAGGGCGGGCGGGCGCGTGCGCGCGAGCGAGTGGGGAGGGGAACGCGGCCGACGACCGGCCGCGCCGCACTCCCGTCCCGGCCGCCAGCCTAACCATATGTCTTGCACAACACGACAATCTTCTTTGTCTCCGTTTGTATCGCGACTCGTCTTTATTTTTGTTCCCCATCGCATCACCCCGCTTCGGACACTCGCTATTGGATTGCAGTGCGCACGGATTGCAGTGATTTTGAGATCATTTATACAACTTTGCGGATTGTTTTGATTAAGTGATAAGTGCAATAACAAAGTTAAGAGTTGCCGGTAAACTTTAAAAAAAGTGTTTCTAAAGTTTTAAAATAGTTTCGGTGATTGCTTAGCGGAAGTTAAACGATGGAAAAGTGACTGACTGTGTTTTCATTGATGTTTTTCTATAGTTACAAAAGTGCAGTGATTATTATTGCACATTAGCTGTCGTATAAGTAACCATAGTGAGGATCAAAGATTCACCTAAAAGCAATGTTGAGAGTGGTGGCAAGAAAGAAAGCAAGAAAAAGACCGGTAGACAGAAAGCAGACCGCAACAGCGGAGCGGTGACAGGAGTGAAAAAAGAGAAGGCGAGTGCCGTCTTCTCCAGAACGGAAAAGGAGAGAAAAGAACACTCTGCGGCTAAGGATGATACAGAATATCAGGTATCGGCTATCAGATGGCTGAGATTAAAGTTATGTAGGTAAAGTTCCTTAAAAAAATATTAAGGTGCAAGTTTCCCGCGCCCTTACCAGTTCCTCTATGCAACTGTGACATCCTAGACCCGGAGAACCTACAGCTGTAGGGGAGAGGGGGGTGTTACCGGATAGTTAAGGAAAAAAAACAATAATTAATTATTACACATAGATATATTTCAATAGTATCTAACATCAAAATCAACAATTAATCAACAACTATTTGGCACAAACTCAAAGAGATCAGATTATTATGTAAGAGATCAATCGACATTTCCTTAAGTCCAGCCAATCCGATTTCACCCCTTATATGAGGGTAAAACCAGATACCGCAAAATATCATTGTGGGGTGAAAACGGATACTACTTATTTGCATTCATCGCATACAAAAAACAATAATTCTTGGGCAGTGCACCCGGTGCAACCTTCGTGGGCCCATTTCAGGCAAACCAAGATACCCGAATAATATATAAAAAGGATACCCGAATTCACCCCGTCTGCTTGTACCCCGACGCGTTGATTTTTCTACTTAAAATATGACGCAATAATTTAACGGTCAAAGTCAGAAAAAATATCCTTAATCGTTACACTAATAGTTACTGTATTGAAGAAAAATATTAACATGCCTGTTATCAAGCTAATAGTTATCTGATGCAAGATAAAACAAGTTAGAATATTACATTCATTGCCTTGATTTATATTTTTTCCTAAACACGACACAACGAAACGCTCTTCACCGGCCGCCATCTGCACGCTCAATGAGCGGCCGCGGCTCGTGCTTTTTAGTGCGTGTGAGCGTGTCAACGATAAAAGAAATGTGAAATAGCATGCTATCTGGTTTGACCCGCTATCCGATTTCACCCCGCCTTCCCCTAATGATCCCAAAAGTTCCGGAGAAAGGTTGTCCGTAGAAACAAAATTTGTACCATAAAACTAATGGCTAATGGCACATTTTTTGGCACAATTTGAATAAATTGTTAAACATGAAATAGTTTTTCTAATCTGTCAGTTTAGACAGATCGTTTTATACAACAAAGTATTACCCGCTTTGTTTAAAGTATTTTAATGAGTTTTACAAGCTGTTTATCTCCTACATCGTAAACATTAATTTGCATAACAAAGAACGCCTCATTTTACAAAAAAGGTGAAAATCCGCAAACAGATCCCAGGCAGGTATATAACACTTATTCACATTCAAAAACTAATAGAATCGTTATTGCTGTTGGTCACGACACATTCGAAACGCAGACACGCGTAGCTTTTACTGCTATTACACTACGATTCCGGTTGAATGTTTATAGCTGCGTAATTATACTTCTACTCCAGTCAACGGGGGGTTGAGCCGCATTATTCCACCGTCAGTGATTTTGCAGGATACGTACATACAGCGTCTAGATGAGGCTTAGATGAACAATATTTGCAAGATTAAACACAAAGTCAGCATATACATATTTTACATTATTACATGTACTGTTTAAAAACACACGAGGATTGACTTTGTTTCTAGCTGTTATTATATCTGTATTTCAAATAGAACTTTATCATATTATGATAAGGTAGAGCATTTTGATTTGACTCGCATTTTTTTGTACTTAATTAATTTTACAATTACGGCATAAAGCTTTTAGAAATTAAATGATTTAAGGAAAATATTGAGCTAAGCGAGGAAAGGAAAGACTAGGAATTAGAATAATTAAATAAAACAAAAAAGATGGCAAGAGAATGTGGTCTCAATCAAATAGAGTTTGACTTCATAAACTACTCAGTTTTAACACTTAAATATGTGGTGATGACTTAATTATATGTAATAATTAGAGGGTTACAGTATTCTTGTTGTATTATAGTAGTATAATGTTAATAAATGCCTTTATGCACGACAAACTGACGTCGGCTTTGCAGGCTCACTGCAAGCGCATAACGCAGCGATTTATCACCGCGCTTTATAGATAATATAATTTATGTCATGGTAGGTGATTGTTTCCTTTACGCTCTCGTAAAGGAAACTTAATTATCTGGTCTATTGATTTTGTTGTTATCTGGATAATTTGCTTTCAAATATGTTCCTAGTAGATTGTTTTCAGTATCACTCTTAAATGTATTTTTCTTTTAGAAACGAGTAATCAATCATTGATATAATTCACTGGAGATACGTCTCTATCGTGCGATTGAATTGAAAACTGACAGTGTCTGTTTTATGGAATCTCAAATATACGTTATCGTGATCGAGCCTGGTAAATGGACCCCAGAGGCAGGAAGTAAAAATCGAATTAAACGCTATCAATTAATCATTGCATGTTCCCCGCTTATTAAAGATTCAAGTACACAATTATTACAAAGTTAACAATTACAAGAGTTAATATAATTATTAGTCAACCATCGATAATAAAGTACACTTAAGTCGCGCTCTAATAAGTCGTTGCTACCTACATTTCCGTAATACTAGGGTACAGAAACCGTCCAGTATGAGCGTGTTCTTACAATCAGCGATTACTCGACCTATAATCATCTTCGATTGTAGCCTACAAGCCATTTATTTACTGGTGTTTTCACAAAATACACCCAGGACTCGGAAAAGAATGCGATAAACATGCATGTAATGTACATATTACATATCTCTCATTTTGTAATCATCACGTACGGATAGTTAAGTCTAGCGGACTGCCTGATACGCAATGCCTCTTACTTATGCAGTCGACAAAATTCTGTATGCCGCACGAATTCAGGTCATGAACATTCAATCTAGCACTACATTATTCATGAGTGATTAGATTTTATTAAGGCTTTACAATTTAGGCTTTAGGTAATTTGCTGTTACACTCATACTCGTGTTTAAGTTTTTGGATCTATTCGTCCGCGTTTACAAACTTGGTGCTGACTGTACTTACATCGTTGACATGGATAAGTAATCAGGAGCAAACATGCCTTGTCTGTTTTTAGTAAGCAAATTAAAACAAAACGTCTTATGACATGCAAAAAAAAAATGTTTATCTGCTCCATATTTATCCACCAGGCTCCATGTTTATGTTATAATTTTGTTATTTGTCACAACATTGTTTAATTCAACACTTGTTCAAACATTTGCCGTCAACATTTCAATGATTTATTTGTTTTCCTTATTTCGTTAAGTTACTCGACAAACGAAAAGTGAGGAAAGCAAACAGACCGAAAGCCAAATGCAGTAGTGGGACTCGACAATAAGTTACTGAAGCATTGTGAATTATTCATAGGGCAAGGCGAGCTCATTGTACACGTTACGAATGGTGGAGTCTTTCTCTTTTTGTGCGATTCCTTTGAAATTCTCGCGGGCCGGTCGCGCGGTTATGTCGGCTTCTATTGCCGTTTTATCTGGTCATCATCTATTCTCTATTGGTGTAAACATTACCTTTCATCGTGAACATCTTTATTATTTTCGGGTTTGTCGCATATTGTGAGTTATTCTAACTAAGCATGTTTACGCGTGAGAAAGTTTTATTTATTCATGTTGCTGTTAAAATAATTTTGGAGCGATAAAATAAATACAATATGTGTACAATGCTGTATCTAATCTAACGAGGTTAGTAGTTCTATGTATGCCAATTTGCAAAACAATGTTGATCACATGAAACATTAGAAATCGTTGTAATTTTTTAGTTTTATAAACAAAACACTTTTTGTTGTTATGTTTTAACACAAATACTTTAGTTGATTTATGCTTCGATAGCTCCGATGCGATGTAGTGATAACAAAAAAACCTGATACAAATGCAGTTGGAATAAAATTATACCAATTGTAACTCAGTCGGCAGCGAAACTTCTTAAAGCTTATTTAACAAAGTAGCAGGTAACTTCTCTCTAGTTTACAACTAGTTATTAATACTTTGCGCTGGAAAGTTAATTCTTTATTCAAATTGATTAAACGTTGAACGGGAAAGCTCATAACGTAAAAAAGAAAAGTCACCGTCGACGATCGCGTTGCGAACCGCTGTTTGAAATTTACTGCGAGACGGAATTCTCCTTGAATTTCAAGTTCTATCCTATTAAAAGTTTGTCAAAGTATTAGAAATTCGAACGAGGGGCGAGCGAGAAGCTATCACGCCATTTTTCCGGCTCCCTTCGGAGAGAGGCGGGAGGCGAGCAAAACGGCCCCCCGGGCTGGGATAGCAAGATTATGTTTCGCTATCTGTTTTGAATTCGTAATTTGAATATAATTAATTCAGAAATTCCAACGTTTAATTTATTTTCAAAGTTATTCTCTTAACTGCGTTTTGTAGCCATCCCATCTACCTACGTTACAATAAAAGCTAACAAATAATTTTCGCTCGAGCTACCCATTAAACTCGTGTTTTTACAAATGAGCTTTCAAATTTATTTTCAGAACATAAACTGTCCCGACAGCGAGACAATCTTCAATGTTCGGGTTGTGTTAATATTCTAATTTTTATTTTGACATCGTTGACTAATGCTGTCGTTTATTTTTATTGGTGGTTTATTTTAGTGGCGTTTGTTTCTGGTCGGAGGTGGGCTCGCGTCGACCGCTACTCGCTATTATTGCTCGTCGACGCATCAGTCATCGCGCTAATACCTCGGTGGATATCTATTTTAACCTGAGACGGTTTTGACAGGCCGCCAACGCGGCGTGCCACCGCCACAACACCAGTTCGCGGCACCTTTGAATATCTTATAGCAGCGGACGCGAGCGCGCCGCCGGCACGCGCGGCCCATACTTGATTTATCACTCCATTGTTGCGGAGCGTCGACCCACCCTCTCCGGATAAGGCTAAATATTCAATTGCCGGAACGCTCCTGAGAAGATTTTGTTCCCTTCAAACGATCGATTGACTAGGTACTTTACCTACATTACATTTAACTCGTTCCGCATGCCATCCAACGCCAATTCAGAACAGATTTATATGCTTTTTTTTTTATCAAAGAGAGAAAGAGAATGTTTCAAAAATATGTAAATATATTGGTATTGTATGTTGTTTTTGATGCAAAAATATACTGGTATTATTGCTCAAATCTGTAAATATGCATATATTGTATGTTAAGTACATTAATATGCTAAATACGTGAAACGTTATTTTGAATGGCGTTTCCTTGACGGAATTTACAAAAGCCACGCCTGTCCATCGAATGAAACAAACACGCAAGCATAATGTAACATTATTTACTGTAAAATTGCTACAAATATATGTTTCCCTCGGCACCTAACAGTTGTTTTTTATTTGACCGCGGAAGGGAGAGAATCTGTTCGATAATAGCTAAAGTTGCGTTTAATGGCCCGCGAGCGAATTTCTCCTCGTAAAAAGGTCGCTTCGAATTTCAAAGGAATTCTTTACGGAAACATAATTCTTGCTCAAATACAAAGTTCAGTGGACTGAACGAACATCATATTTCACTAAACAATTTAGCACTATTTTATGATGTCCCATTAAACGTGCTAACTTCATGTTTCAACACTTGCGACATCGAAAATCCGCCTAACAGGCGCACCGCTAAGTAGCGCTTCGCTGTAATATTCAGTTTCTTCACCGAGTTGCTCAACGTTTAGAGCCTGTTCGCAAATAAAACGGGCATTGTTAAATCAGGTGTACCTAGGTAACAAAACTGGAGAAACACTGCTACTTAAATTACGCTGGTCGTAAATGGCCGCCCGGCGGTTACCCGGCTAGTTTTATTGAGCCCTGCTCTGACTGGATCGTAAATATCCCCAAGTAATTACTTTCCATTCCCCCTTAAATTTGCAGTCTATCTTTTAGAATAAAACACATAAACGCTTCGCCTCTTTGAAAGTGTTTTTCGTATTTGTTTCGACTTTTTGTTTTTTGTCATTTGTAGTAGGTACTTACACGTTGAAAGAAATACGTTATTAGAATGAATAAGCCTTCACAACACGTTCGTAATTATAGGTTATTAGTATACCTACGTTCCCCTCAATAATTAGGCTTCAAATACTGGCTTTCTGTGAATAATTGCCGAATAATAAGTCAGCGTTTGAACGATATAACATTTAATTATCTATCAAATTTCTGTAATATTCGTAATTTTCAAACCGATGACTGATAAGTTATATCTGAATGACTTACTCTTCAATTTAATTTTCTAGGCACTTATTCTTTATTTCCGTGATGCTAATTTTACTGATGCAAGATATGTTACCGAAGCCCTGTTTAGCTTATTATTACCATTCAATGTCTGCTTGTAATTCCTATTAACATTGTTTTATGTGTCAGACGTGATTGTATTTGCTCGACGGACACAAAAAACCCCGTGGGCGGCGATTGTTTTAGAGCAACAGACATAGGTGGAATACTAATAACCACTCACACGCCGCTCGGTGTCTGCATACAAACCAGGCAAACGACTGTATGATGCGACCAGCGCTAAATTCTAGCTTTCACTCGAATGTCGTAAGCTAGGCGTTGAAATACGGTTTTAGAAATAAGCACTTTCTATTACCTTAGCTTTTACTTACGTGTATATTTTCCTTGTTACAGGCGAGCCCAGACAATAGTAGAAATGTCTCACCAAGATATCACGATGCGTCAATGGAAGATGTGAGTATTTTTAAACGCATTTTTCCTACCTGTCATGCGTCAGTGGCGAAATGTAAGCCAAAGTAAGCCTACTTCGACTTCGAAGCTTAGGAAGTTTTGTCGTAGCTTCAAGAGCAGTGCAACTAGGTATCCAAACATTCTAAAACTAGAAAACTGTTGACGAATAGTCACCATATATATAAATCTATGATTCTATCTACATTGAGTTGTTTTGTGACAGGAGCTCGAAATGAATCTGATATATTCAACTACATTTCAGGTATCGGACGCTGGCTCTCTGTTCCGGGTGACGGGCGCGGGCGGTGTCGGGGGCGCGGCGGGCGCGGGTGCAGCGGGTGGCGGTGCCAAGAACGAGCTGGTCGCGCGCGGCGGCAGCGGCGGCGCACTCGCGCTGTCGCGGGCGCCCGTCGGTGGCAGCGCCAGCCCCGCGCCCGCACCGCTACCGCAGCCCGCGCCGTCGCCCGCGCCCGCCGCCCTGCCTCCTCCCGCGCTGCCACCGCCGCCGTTCCGCGCCGACACGCCGCACCGATCCAACGGCGCGCACATACCCGCCCTCGACGGCCACGCCGCCACGCAGATACCCGCGCGGCCCGTGGGTGCCGCCGGGCCCGACACACCCGAGCGGCCCGCCAGCAACAACAAGCTGCAGCCCGGCGCTCGCGCCGCCGCCGACAGTCCGACGCCGGCGCCGCCCGCCCCGCCCGCGCCGTCGCCGCTCTTCCCCTCGCACACCGCCTACCAGGCGCACGCGGCGCCCGCGCTGCCTGACTTCAGACACACCAACCACGAGACGCGGACCGAGCCCGCGGAGCCGCCCGCCGCGCCGCTCGACCTGCACGCGCACCACGCGCCACGCCCGCCGCACCTGGCTCCGGCCGCCGCGCCGCAGCCGCCTCATCCTAGTCTCCCGAGCCGCGTGCCGCACTCGCAACCACACCCCGTCATGCCGGGCCACGACGTTCGGAACGCTCCGGCCGCCGCTCCGGCGCATCCTTCCGTTCCTATATCGTTCCCGAGCCGAGTGAACGGCGTGGGGGCGCCGCCGCCGCACTCGACCGCGTCGTCCACGCCGAGCTGTCTTCCGAGTAGTCAACCCCTGGCCGCGCGGCCGCTCTCTCCGGCCGCGCCCGCCTCTCGCCCCTACCCTGCCCCGTCGATTGGGTCTAGTCATATAAACTCGAGTTTAAGTTCCAGTATTCACGGCCATTCGATACCGTATCAGAGTCAATCAAGTTTACAGAAACATTCCGTACAATCGGTATATACGAGTCGGCCTCCTCATCTCGCTCCTTTCACCGTGCCTAATCACGTCTCGTCGAATCATGTTCAATCATCTATAGCCAATCAACCGACTGCCACGCACTTAGGTCATCCAATAAACAGTCATTCCATTATCAATCATGTGAATCATCTTCCTACGAGTAATTCTAATTCTCTAGCGACCTCAACTCCGAATCACATTGGGCCTCCATTATCTCTTCCTTCTACGACTGCCAGTTCTATGTCGAGTTTTACGTCAAGTCTAAAACACCCCAGTCTCGGTCTACCTCCTCACCCGGCTCCTATAATTCCCCCGATGACTCTTCACCAACCTCAGCATAATCACATGGACGCGTCTCCCGCATTAAGTGGTGCGCCGACCGTGGTCACGAGTAGCAGCAATCATTCCCTCGCGCCTCCAGTGATAGACTCTCGGCAAACGGCCCTGAGCGAAGCGCAGTCCAGGAGCGATGTGGCGATCGTGAGCTCGACCCTCGCGTCGAACGGGTTCCCGCCGCCGGCCGTTTACTCCGGGGCGACCTTTCCGCCACTATACGCGCCTTACGCCACGACGCTACAACACAGCCCATATCTACCACCCGCCGCAGCGTCTCCTAGAAACTCAGCAGACACGGTTAGTATTTCAATATGGAATATGTTTCCTTAATTCAATCAATCAATTCAATTCTGCAAATTGATGAATGTTTGGTATTATGTATTTATTATCATTTCAGCGGACAAGTCTTTCTGCGTCGCCGCTGGTTGCACCAAAGACGCCGAAAGGCGTGCGACCTCACACTCCTGGTTCGACGGGCGCCGCGGGCTCGATACCTCCACACGCGCCTCATTCATATTCGCCCAGAGGACACAGCCCTAACAGGGAAAGGGAAAGCTTTAGGTATACTCATTTTCTAATTACTGACAAAAGAGATGTTAATACGTAATTTTATCCTAAAAAGTTCTAACATCCGATCTAACATCATTCCTAATGTGATGAAATATATCACAAAACTTTACTATTACCGAATGGCCTGTGCGGTCTTTACCTTAAAAAAAATACAAATACGAATTCTCTCAAAATCCACGAACAACGAGTTGTCAACGCCTATACTTCCCATTGACATGGTATTGTAAGCTACACTTTGCAGTTTCACTGTTTACATATTGTTGCGATCGGTCTTGATCTTGCCTGTAGATTCTGCAATCCGTTTGCTCGCGACCGATCGTAGGTCGTATTGGTGGTGAAAGTGCAGGGTGTGTTGAACGCATAAGAATTAATCGCGCGTAATCTACCTTAATGTGATGTTCATAGCACATATTAAGACTACGATGGTTTGATTTCAGCAGCAACATCAGCAGTCTCTCCCGCAGCACACCGGCCTCGGCGAGCAGCACGCCTCTGGCGTCTACGCTCGGCGCTCCGCTATCCGCGCCGCTCGCGACTCCGCTGGCGACGCCGCTCGCGGTCAGTAGAATATTTACGTACGCTGGGTAACGGGAGGATACTGAAAGGATTTTGCGGATTGTTCAGAGGTACATATCTCTTAGCATTGAAGATATCTATTGGAGGAATCGCTAGAAATTCACTGCCGAAACAGCTACCGCAAAACTTGTCCAATCAGAAATGTTACGACTACTTTATACAATATCTGTGGAAAATTTTCCAACAACGCAAATAATAAACGTAGAAGGACCACCTATGACTATTTTACACCGAATTTTCTTTCCGAAATGTATTACGTTTTATATATGTGACCAAGTGACCATATTAAAGAACTAGATCGGGACATAAAATAACTGATCTTATGTTTTTTTCCTAATTTACGTCATACTTATTAATATAGGTTTCTACTATACTAACGAGAGTAAACTCATGCTGGCTTACATTCCGTTCCAGGCGCCGCTAGTGCCACTAGCCGGGCCGCTACCGCCGCTGGGCGCGCCGCTAGCGCCGCTCGGCGCGCCACTCACGGCGCCGCTGGCCGCGCCGACGCCGACGCCGGCGGCGCCGACCACAGCGCACCTGGCTCAGTCGCTGGCGCCGGTGCCCACCGTGCCCAGCATCAGCTCTAGTGCCAAACCGCCCGCTCACTGGGGGGTGACGTGAGTACAATGCAATCTTTTATACCACCTATTTCAAACATTTTCAGTGGACTTAAAAGACGCATAAAGTTAAGTTGGGTTGATCTATGATTGTCACTCCGCGAGATTAAATGTTATTTCCAGATATTTTAGCAACCAACCATCACCTAACAAATAGAAATAATGCCATGCGAAACTTTGATAGTAGCACCGGTTGAAACGCTTTTTGTTCATGTATTAATACTACCGTATTATGACTAAAAACTCGGTTAACTGCTATGAATTTGTGTAGAAGTTGCCCAGGCTTTAGTCCTAGGGCGGCAGAATATGTTTATCTACCAACGTAGATGCTATGTCAGTATCAGTGGCGTGCACTCCATAAAGACAAAAAGACACTGCCTACGCTTTAATTTCTTCCGTAGTAAGGGCAGGGTAGAAATTAGTAAGCTAGACGGTATCTTGACACGTTACCTCTACTAATTTCTACCCTCCTACCTTTTTAGGATGGGAATTAGAGCAGTGGTTCCTAACCTTTATTATCATATCACCCACATTCTCATCGAGATTTGTATTATTACCCTTCCAAAAAATAGGTATTATAAGCTTATAAGAAACTGCTCAAAGTAAAACGGCTAACATTCATGCATATTACCCCTGAGAAAACTTCGTTTTACCCCTGGAGGGGTAATTACCCCCAGGTTCGGAACCACTGAATTAGAGAGTAGGCAGTGCCTTCTTGTCTTTATGAAGTGCACGTCACTGGGCAGTATAGTGATCGTACTGTGGCGCTTGTTTCCAGCAGGCCCGGTGCGGCGGAGCGCGGGTTCGCGCCGGCGCCGCCGCTGTTCGGCGCGCCGCTCGCGCCGCCAAACCCCAACCCCTTCTCGGCAGAGTCGCTCTTCCAAACCAGTCAGTATCTCTTTACTTGTTTAATAGTACATTACACAACTAGGGTGGTAAAACAAAGAAAGGCCGAGATTGCAGAAGTTTGCGGCCCGAGCTGCAAGCGGGGGACGCAAATATGCGAGGGCTTTCTTTATTACCTCCCGTGTTGTGTACATAATTTTGCCAGAATGCAGCTTTTCCGTATGCGTATTCCGTAGCGTGCGGTTAAAGCCACTATGGCCAGGTGTGGCGTTAAATAAATTAACGGCATTTAGGTGTGAAATACCTCCATTTTATCAAATAAAATATTAATATAAAACACTTTCGTGACTAAGGTATGTAAGGGATGTAGAGATGCACTAAGAAAGCATTATAAGAGATTCAATCTGCCTGAGTTGTCAGCAATCCACGCGGACGAAGTCGCAGTGTGACATCTAATATTATGCATAAATGTTATAAATTAATTAACGCTAACCATCAAATTATGTATCCAAAACCACTCGAAAAAATCGAACTACTTTCATATTCGTGCCATTAACGATTTTAAAATAATAAATCCAAAAAAATTGGTACCAATTTGATCATGTTGAGCATCCATCTTCAGAAGTCACTTTTTCTTAGAAACTGCATACTACTAGCGTTTCGATACTTCATAAAAAGATGATCTATCATACCCTAATTCTCGGTAAATAGTTCTCTTGTATAATATAACGCAAAGCCGCAGCATATTAAATGCCTTATCTCACTTTGCGGGCGAGTTTCCATACAAAACCAGTTGCGGTGAACTCGCGAGGTATATTTGTACGGAAATTCGCCCTAATAGATAAGAGTCAACGAGCTCGCGGCGCGGAGTACAAAGCATCTTAACGTTATTCGTTAAAAACAATGTGATTGAACATTCCAGGTCCCAGCGCAGACTTGCTACGGCGCGAGCTGGACAGCCGGTTCCTGGCGGCGGCGGGCGCGGCGACGGCCGGCGGCGTGCCCGCGCGCACCGAGATGCACCACCACCAGCACCAGCACACGCACGTGCACCAGCACCCGCACCACCCGCCGCACCCGCACCAGCTGCTGCATCCGCACTCGCCCCTGGTCAGTACACACATAACGACACTGATGCCGACCGAAGCAGTGCCGGATTAGCAATATAGCAAAAGTAGCAAATGCTACTGGCCCCGCGCATTGGAGGCCCCCCGCGCCCACTCGCAAAAGGGGACCCCCCCCCCTCGTTATGTAATTCGTCACGTATAAAATTTCCGGTCAATCGGTATTTAAGCATATCTAAGACCAACTAAGCGCCTCTTTGAAGAAATGCTACAGGCCCCGCGCTGGCTTAATCCGGCACTGGACCGAAGCACAGTGTAACCAAAGTATAAAGACAACCAAGTAGTACGACTTCGGCCGTTTAGGAGCGCGCGACACGTATTTACACAGACGCACGATCCCGCGTCTGTGTGAGTGCACTCCATACTGTGGCATGGGCGCGCAGGGGCAAATGCCTGTGTTGCGTCCGTACACGGCTCCCGATGTACCTTTTGTTGGAAGAAAAACTACCGTATACCCAGCAGTAACTTCAAAGAAAGGTACATCGCGTTACATAAATGCATTCGTGGCATAGCGCGCCAATAGTTGCGCAGCTAATATGGGTCCTTGGGAATAAGTAATTCTCTGAAACCCCCGGAACTCGATTACTTGGTTAGTCTGCCCGGCTGAACTGGGGCGGAGAGCAATATTAAAAATAATACAATTTCAATAATCTATGTCGACTAAAGAATTAAAAAATTTAATTAAAAAAAAAATTACTTAAACTTTCACGATTGCACTCATTATAACAAAACGACACTTAATGTTTTAACGCGATTAAGTCCAGTTTTGTTGTCATGATGAGCTTAAATTCTATTACTTAATATTGGCCCAGCTCCGCTCCGGTCTTTCAGGGCAGCCTTATTATACAGTGACCAAAGGCCGGCGCTTAGAAAAAGACCTCTCTCTTTGGATGCTCCGAGATGTATATCAGGAAGCGAACGAGAGTACTGCTTTGCTCGTTCAATGATCAGAGTCGTGCGGCCCACAGCCATCGGAGTCCAGCAACCTTTACCAGGTCATCAGTCCTTGTCGGGGGGCCAGCCCAACAAAACCTAGGGTCGGATACCGGTATTTACTCCATACAAAAATACCGGTATTTTTTCCGTTCTTTGGTTTATTATTTCATTTTTTAATCGGGCAATCTAATAATACGAAATCATTACTTAAATAAATGATCGAGCCCTACATAAAAATCATAAAATAATTCTAAATATTGGGCTATTTCGGGGTTCTTGCATAATACAGGTTCCGAGCCCTGCATCAAACTCAAATCACTAAAGTCTTGTACTGCCGCCATAACGCAAAAGGGCACATTTAACATTTTTTTTCGACTCCGATTTCTATACATAATCGGAATCAGTAAATTTCACTGACTTCGAATATGTTTAGAACTCGGAAAAAATGTATTTTGTGCCCTTTTGCGTTATGGCGGCAGTGTACACTGTACACACACACAGTGCACTGACACAGACTTCGCGTCCTGTGCAAATTTGTTGACCGTTGCCCATTGTGTTTCAGTTCAAGGACGTGAGCAAGATGAGTTCGTTGTACCGTTCGGGGCTGGGGCTGGGCTACCCGTACTCGTCGTCGCTACTGCACCCCACCGCGCCCTACGTGCCGCCGGCGCCGCTCTCCACCTTCCCGCCCAAAGTACGCACAATACATAATCTCTCACTTATTCATCAACTCCGTTTTTAAATAGGTTCCGTACCTCAAAAGGAACATCTGTCACAGCCAATTTGCTCCGAAATTACTGATCCGATTGAGTTGAAATTTGGTACATATGTTAAGGTCAATGACCCAAACACGAACATGTCACGAAAATTTATGAATTTTAATCATGGGGGCCATTTTTGGTGGATCAACTAGAAAATTAATAATAAAAGCTAGCGTAATATATCGTGTGACATATCAAATAAAAGGGCTCGCTGTGAAAAACTCAAATATATTTTTTTTATATCAATAGTTTTGAAGTTATTAAAGAAAATAGACAAAAATTGGCAAACCAATATTAAGCAATCACTGAATCCCACTGAATAATTAGTTTCTTTTTTAAACTTAATCCAACAACGGCATTAAATCAATAGATAATATTGTTAATTAAGTACCTTTTTTTATATATTACTTTCATGCAAAAGTCGGCAGTCTAAATGAAAATGAACGTGATACTTACACAAATTCAATGTTACAAGCAGTTTTTCTCATAAGGCGCCGTATGCGCAGTATATGTTGAATAAGATATTCGAACGCTAGTAATAGCAATATTAAATATTGCTATTACTAGCGTTCGAATTTTTTTGTTAATGTTTGCTAATGTATCTCATATAGTCTCGTAATGTATCCGATTCACTTAGCTTGCCGAGACTGTAATTAAGCTCTGTACGTTACTAGTTTTTATACTACATTTAAAAGTATACTACTGGAAAGAGGGTAACTGTACGTACACAGAATCTTACATACATCATTGTTACTTAATTCTTTCTTTGTCTACCTCTACTTTTCTTAGCGCTTACGTTCTTTATGTTGCTTTACGATCATTAACCCTGCCTCGCCTCATTTTAACAGCCCGTAGTGTCGGCCGCAAGTGACTCCGCAACTAAACCACCACCTCGCCCCGCAGCCGCGGTAGGTTTCCACTTTGGCACTTCATTACTTCGCATGCATTTCACTACTACCATAATTTTTTTATTATATATTTTTTACTCTCGACCGCGTCAGTTTCTAGTTTTCTCATCTGAACCATACTTAACGCGTACTTGCAGAAAACCGGCAAATGGAACGCGATGCACGTGCGGATCGCGTGGGAGATCTACAACCACCAGCAGAAGGAGAAGACGGGCGGTGCCGCGGGCGCGCTGCCGGGCGACAAGGACAAACTGCGCGCCTTCCCCGCGCCCGCGCCCCCGCCCCCCACCTACCGCTCGCCCTACGACCTGCCGCCAGCGCCCTACCTGCCGCACCACCCGCACCTAGGTAGCGCCCGTTTCCCGCCCGGCCCCGCCGCGCACCCCGTCACCCTCGCTCCCACTGATCGAGGTTTGCGCGTTTCAGGGATATCGCCGTTCGGACGCTACGGCGCCGGCGCGTTTCCCGGTGCGCCGACCGCGTTCGGTCTCTCCGCCTACGGGCGGGAGCTGGCTCTGTCCTCGCTCCACGGCGTGCACCCGGGCCCGCTCGGCGCGCCGCTGCAAGACTGGCGCGCCGCGCCGCGGCCGCCCGTGTCAGTCGGCATGCCCGCCGCCGTCGCCGCCGCCGAGGCCCGCCGCGACCACGAGGAGCGCGAGCGCGCCCGCCGCGAGCGGGACGAGCGCGAGCGCCGGGAGCGCGACGAGCGCGAGCGCCGCAAGCAGCGCGAGCACCGCGAGCGCGAGCTGGCGCGCGCTCGCTCCCCGCTACGCAACGGCGTCCCCGAACCGTCCGGCGTCAAGGACGAGCGCAAGGAGCCGCCGCGCCCGCCGCCGCCTTCGCTACCCTACCCGCCGCCGCCGCCCTGGGACCCGTACCGAGCGTTCGACCCGCTCCAGCACATGCGCTTCGCGCCCATCGTGGAGGCGGCCATCCGCGCCGAGGAGGACCGCCATAAGATGCTGAGCGCGTACGCGCACCACCAGCAGCTCAAGTCGTCGCCGCTGCTGCACCGCGGCCTGGCGCACCACGCGCCGCTGCCGATGGCGCACCACAGCGCGCACCCGCACGCGCACGGACACCCGCACGCGCCGCTAGCGCCGCTACCGCCGCTGGCGCCGCCGCTCGCCCCGCTCGACCTGCTCAAGAAGGAGGAGCCGCGATTATAGCGACGCGGCGACCCCGCCGTCTCCCCCCCGTGTACATAGAGCATAGACCACCTCCACTAGACGGAGCATATTATACGACTCGCGCTCACGACGTATATAGTTGATTAAATATCGATAGATTAGTACAACGCCTGTTTCACATCTCTTTTATCATTTTATGTTTGAGATTTTCGTCGGATTGAACGGAAATATTTATTTCACATTTGGTGCACACACAGGTCAGAAACATGGTCGCAACTGAACGAGCGGCCGGTCGCGTAATATCGTAATGCTATACAATCGACCATATGCGTGGTGAGCGCGAGTCGTTTAACATGCTCCGTCTAGTGGAGGTTGTCTGTGACATAGAGTAGCGTAAACGACGTCGCAAGTGAGAATACGACTAATTTAATGTATATCGTTTCGTATCGGTTTAGAAAAATATTTATTGTAACGTCGCTTGCCGACCGACGGTCGCTCTACTCGTGGGCCGCCCGTCTCGACGCGTTCTTAGTGTAATGTTGATCGGTATCGTAGTTGAATGTCGTCGCGAGGGAGCGGAGAGAGGAGTCGAAAGCCGAGACCGCAGCTCCGGTCGAGAGAGAGAGCGATAGAGCGAGAGGCTCCGGCGAGACAAGGAGGCGAGAGGGTGGTGCGAGCGAGGCGGACGCTCGCTCGACATGTGCAATATAGGACGAGGACTTTGGGCGCTCGTCGCCGCCGGCCTGTACACTACTGCTTGTTTATTTACATGGAAATATCTATAGAGTTGTTATTGTGACCATTATTAGTTAATTATACATCAAATTGCTGATTATGTGAGGGATAGGATTATCGGAATCGCTATCAATATAATTATACATATTTATATATACATATAAATAAAATGTAAATATTAGTGTGTAAATTAGTGTTAAAATATAGATTTGGTTTATTTAACTTCAAACAAAGGAAAAATCCCATAAATTATTATTGTATCGGGAGTTTAATTTACGCTTCCGTTAAAAATCTCATAATGGTGTTTCAATTGTACCAGTGGAGTAACTTTATTTATTTACCGACTCCTTCATTAGTGATCATGATATAAAATTACACTCGACAGTAATAGCGGTGATTTTTTGTTTAAATGCATTTAAAAGTATGTGATATTATTATATGTATGTATTGTGAAAAAAAAAAACCATTTTGTCTGACTTCAAGTAGTGTCTATTCTCAGGTTTATAGATCTAATGAGTACCTATATGCAGTAATGTTCAAATTTGTATAAAAGTATTCCATGAATCATTACACTTTTTTTATTGAACAATGTTTGGATTTGATATATTTGTGAGCAGTATCTGGGTTCATATTTGTTTACTTATGTTGAGACAGCAACTATGAACGTTAATGTGCCATTCAATCATTATAAATGATCATTGAGTCAGACAAAATTGCAGTTAGAACATGTCATGTGGCACATTAAAATATTTGTGTTCTTATCTCGCGATAAACGATGAAGTGTATGTACTATAGTTTATACAAAATCATTCTGTATACTAAAAAGTAAATGAAAGCTTGGTGCGATTCAGAAAATACCATTAAAACTTTTGATTTTTATACCAATAAGATTTTTTTATACCTTCCTTGCCGCCTATTGGTACAGCCGCTTGCTCTAATTTTTTTGAACAGTAATTTCAGTACTAAACAACAATATTCCATATAAAGGAGACGGGCAATTCCATGAAAATGTAACGGAAGTGGTTATAATCTCGAATGCGCTTGTCACATGACATGCGGTCTTCCTCATTATTAGAAAGAGGTAGATTGTTAGTGCAGGCAGTTTTGCTGGTTCTGGATAAAAAACTCAAGTTTATATAGTCTTGTTTTGATCCTGACTGAAATGTAACATTCTCAGGCGAAAGATTTCGCAATAGTGGGCTTATACTCCAAAAATCTTCGTTTAAAGTTCGCATTCTTCCGTCCAGCTCTTTCAAATATTCTACAACAAGAGAGCAAGAGGGCTGGCACGATAGGGAACGTGCACGAACTATAGGTGGCAGCACTAAACGACAAAAGAGACACGGGCGGACAATAAAGGAAACTATCGCCCCTGTCAAATCAAGATGTCAATGGTAATATGTAAGTGTCAATCTCAAATATAGTAAGTCGCTACACTGACGTTAATCGTCCTTCAACGCGATAAATTATAGTACATTGTGCACCGAGGGTAGTAAGAAGGGGATTACTAACGAGAGTCTATTAGAAGCCCGACGCCGTAGGCGGAGGGCTTTTAATGACTCGAGTTTGTAATCTTCTTACTGCCCGCGATACACACAATGTTTTTCATCACATTTGCGAGGAAAAAAAATAAAACATAAAAATGAAATAAACTAAACGCACCCGCTAAGAGACAACTTCAACTGTCAACTTTTTCAATATAGTCTTCCACAGATAATGCTAAGAACTGCGTTTAGTTTTTAAACTTGACAGGCAATGTCGCCAGATTGTACCGATTTTCAAAATAAAATTTCACACTAAATTAATTTAATTGCATTAAAATAATCGCAAAACTACGGAAATAATAGTAAAATATACCATATAAGTTTTATTTACACTAAAATTGATTTTGTAGCCAAGTTTTGAAGATGTGAAATAGCCTTGTCTGATTCGAAACCTCCTTAGTCTGAAATGACGTACGACTTTTAAAACTAAACTCATAACTCCCGAGGGAGTTATAGATTTTCATACAGTTTTTCCTCCCGTGGGAGTTATAGATATTTGTAACCCACGGGGGGTAAATCGGCTCGAGTTGGTCTATAAGCGCGCGTGTTATAACACCCTTTACGAGCAAGTGTGATGAAAACGTTATTAACGGCGTTTTCGTCAATGTGGTCCCAGCATGAGAAGGTATATGTTTTAGATTGGCGGCACCAGTTGGCAGCACCTTCGTCGTGCACGTTCCCTATACAAACTTCGACCTGTTCGGCTAGCGCAACTGGCCGCGACTTGTCTTGCGTCAGGGCATAACCTATTAGACTTACTTTCGCACTATATGTAACGAATAGAATAGGTAGTATTTGTCGGGCGACAAAGAGCCGTGCGTCACAGTTATATCAAAGTATAAAGACAACAAAGTAGTTCGTTTTCGGCGTTTAGGAGCGCGCGTCTGTGTGAGTGCACTCCGTACTGTCACAGTATAATAGCAGTAGTTTTTCTTCCGACAAAAGGTACATCGGGCGCGCGCAGTGTACGGACGCACTACAAGCAAACATTTACCGATGCCACAGTATGGAGTGCACTCACACAGACGCGCGATCTTGCGTCTGTGTAAAAACGTGTCGCGCGCTCCTAAACGGCCGAAGTCGTACTACTTGTTTGTCTTTAACCCTTTGACCGCCACAGACGGCCACAGCCGTCAACGGAAAATCGTGACTGTCACGCCAATGACGGCTCTAGCCGTCAACGTTTTTTTAATGAAAACCTTTTGAAAAACAGCCCACTTTTATGTTGGAATTATTTCTTTACCGATCTTTATTTTACCCCTGTGGCGTCAGTGGCACGGCGTATCGCTTCACCCTTGAGCGTTCAAAAGGTCTTTATACTTTGGTACTGTGGCATGGGTGCGCAATAGGCTACTTGATGACAGTTCAAATCAGCTTCTTTTTATGAAGTGTCAAAACGCTCCGAAAGTATGCAGTTTAGTATGAAATACTATCTTGTGACGTCATGCTCAACATGGTGCCTTATTTTTAGTTTTCGTCATTGTAAAATCGTTGATGGCACGAAAATAAGTTTGAATGATTTTATCCGGGCTGTTTTGGAAGCGTAATTTGCTGGTTAGAGTTAATGAATTTATTTTGATTGTTGTCAAATACCCTATTTGCTTGTGGTGCGTCCGCACACACATGCGCGCTCCCGATGTGCCTTTTGTCGGAAGATAACCTACTGCTTATACTGTGGTTATATGATAGAGTTTGTTTAACGAAAGAGCGAGAGGGACTGTATGAACTTCGAAGTGGTTAATAAAGGACAACTTCTATTTCGTCATTACTTTGAAAAAAATACGTATCTTATCTGACACTAGGTAAAAACGCAGTAAGTGTATATGACGTTCGTATGTAACTTTGAGTTAGTATAAAGTGGTCAAAAACGCAAGTGGTCCACAACGTAAATTCACCCAAAAATCACTTGGGCAAATTTGCAGATAGTCAAATACGTAATCGGTCAATGAAGCAACTCGTCTAAATTCAACTGGACAAAGTCTGAAAATTTATAAAGCGCTTAACACTCATAGAGGTTTGTTATCAGGGATTTAAGACGAGTTGCTTCGTGGGCGACCAACTATTTAAATGACATGCATTTTCTACGAATTGCTTTATCGGCGATCAGCTATTTAGACCACATGCATTTAAAACGAGTTGGTAATATTACAGTAGACGAAATTATTTTGTGACGAGTTGCTTCATAGACCGATTGCGTATTCGACGGTCTGTAGATTTGCCCAAGTGATTTTTGGGTGAGTTCACGCTGTGGGCCACTTGCGTTTTTGACCACTTGATACTAACTAACCTTAACTTTTGCCGTTTTCTCTACGACGTTTTTAGATAGGTACGAGTTTTTTTCAAAGTAATGACGATTTACATCTTTATACAAGACCGGCAATCGATCTTTAGTAACGATAAGCAATGAGGTAGGTTTTTTTAATAACTGTCCTGTAATTGATCTTAGCTACACCTACACCTGATGGTAAGGGACTACGAGGCCAAACATGTGAGTCACTGTTTCAGTAAGAGCCTATTCCAGTGCAAGTATTGTTACCGACGGTTGGTCAAATCATAGATCCTTCGACCAGAGCTTTAGACCAGATTTTAAAATCCAGAGATTATAAAAGCTTTTATGCCACACCTGGCTATAAAGTGAACGTACTGCGCGTACGGAAAAAGCCGCTTTCTGGCCAAGTGTAGACATAAAATAATGTACACAACACAGGAGGTAATAAAGAAAAACCTTGATCGCATATTTACGTCCCTCGCTTGCAGCTCGGGCCGCAAACATCTGCGATCTCGGCCTTTCTTTGTATTACCACCCTAGTTGTGTAATGTACTATTTGCGTACTCCATTAAGCCCACACTTTTTTTATGTACTACTAGGGTGGCGAACAAGCGTATTGAAATTCGATCGTTATATCGTGTAAGAAATAGGTAAATATTGCGGGACAATCTTTCACAAATCGATCTTGTCACAAACTAAGCAAGGCGCTACGCGATAGACGGTCGGATGCGGGTCAGCTCCGTCCGGCCATTCCATCCGAAATCCAAAAAAAATTGAATGCTGCCACAAAATGGTCCCACCTCAGCAAAATGCCGACCCAAGAGCCAGCGCTGATCTTCCGGAATTTAACAAAGCTCAATGCTTTATCGACTAAAGTTTAGTCTAAAAATGAAGTCCGGTAAGGCTTGGATACCTATACTATATGAGTACTAGGATTATCATCTTCAGTTTTTATAGAAGTCCAGGCATGCTACAAGACAACCAAGAACGGTAGTCCAGATCTGACGTACACCAGGACTGACTTACTTCGCGATTCGGTTGCGCGGTAGGTAAATCTTGCCGCTTAGAAGCGGAAAAAAGAGCACGCGTTATGCGATAGAGAGACGGTTGGATGCGGTTCAACTCCGTCCGTTCTGTGCCTACAATGCAAATCGATGGCAAAAAAATGCGAGCAAATGTCTAATAATGCTACCAGGAACCTAAAGCGGTTGAACCACCCGCGAACTATATTTTTGAACCCACTGGCGACTTTGTTTGCAGCAGTAAAATTAATTTGAACCTTTAGGTGCATACGGTATTGAGTATTGAAAATGATACAACTCAAATGACAAGGAGAAGTCAACTTAAGTAACGTCAATTTCAAACTTTGTCAAACTGATCACGAAATCTCTAATTGACGTGGATTTAATTTTCACGTGGACATTTAAGAAATAAAATGCACGATACGGTGTGCATCTATGGGTTAAACGCCGTGGTTAAACGTCTCTGTTTGCTTTGGTTTTTATCGGGTAAAAGTATCTCGTGTTAACTGGGCTCATCTACCTGTACACCAAATTTCATGGAAATCGGTCGGATAGGGTGGACGGTTTTAGGGCCTAAACATATACGCGCTCCGCCATTAATTAATGATATTTTATGCCACACCTGGCCTTTTCCGCACGCTGCGCGTACGGATAAAGCCGCTTTCTGGCCGAGTGTAGACATAAAATGATTACACAACACGGGAGGTAATAAAGAAAGCCCTCGATCGCATATTTACGTCCCTCGTTTGCAGCTCGGGCCGCAAACTTCTACGATCTCCTCGGCCTTCTTTGTATTACCACCATAGTTGTGTAATGTACTATAACAGTGGTTCCGAACCTGGGGGAACCCTTTAGGGGTAAAATTAAGTTTTCTCAGGGGTAATACTCATATTAAGTCGTTTTTCTTTGAGTACTTTCATATAATTGACTGTATTACCTGTTTTTTGTAGGGGTAATGATACAAATCTAGAGGGGGCCTGTGGGTGATGTGGCAATAAATGTTAGGAACCACTGTAGGTACTATAAAAATAATTATTATGGGCGACGCCAACATTTTCGGCGGTGCGGCAACACGATTATGTGTTTGGACCTTATTATGTTATGGGATATTGTTCCCTTTTCGGAAAAAAAAATGCGATTAGTACCATCAAAGACACGACCAGATGCAAACCTTATCCCAACAGCACCTGGCCATAAAGTGGCTTTTTCCGCACGCTGCGCGTACGGATAAAGCCGCTTTCTGGCCAAGTGTAGACATAAAATGATTACACAACACGGGAGGTAATAAAGAAAGCCCTCGATCGCATATTTACGTCCCTCGTTTGCAGCTCGGGCCGCAAACTTCTACGATCTCGGCCTTTCTTTGTATTACCACACTAGTTGTCTAATGTACTATTTATTTATTTGAGACACACATAGAATGTCTTCATAGTTAATTACTTCACCCTTACAGACGAGGTGGCTGATAATGATAAATCTCCGTTCTCAAATAAAACAGGGCTACAGCTGCAACTACACGATGTATTTACTGCGAGAAAAGATTATGTACATATAAATAAAAATTGTCTATTTTCTGATTTAACCATAATGTATTTGCTAGAGTTCTTCACTTCCTGTACCAGATTTGGATAGTTTTCATCCTCTTAACCTTCTTTTGCAATTGGAGCACACCATAAAGTAAGGCTTCGGCAGATGGTGGGCACCCAGGTACATAGATGTCAACGGGAACAATTCTGTCACATCCCCTAAAATAGAAAAAAAAACGAAATTAAAGAAACCTTCTTTGAATTATGTGACCTGATTTTCAGCAAACCTAGACAACAAGAAATTTAAGAGAGAAATTTCATAAAAGATTATTATACTGAGTGCAATTTTCATACAAGCAGAAAAACTTGTACTATAAGAACTCTTTTTGTATTGGGGGTTAACTACACATTATTTGAAAGACTAAATTATCTCAGAGCTCCATACATATTGGTTGTGAAAAGAAAATAATTAGTTATTCAACTACATCAATATTGCATTTCCAGAGAAGGCGAATCAATAGATTGTTATGACTGCAACTGAGTATCAACCCATTGTTGTCATCAACCTCAAGAGTGTGCTAAGATGCTTGAATACACCGCACAACAAGTAAAAGATTAAAAATTATCAATATTATCATGTTTCAACAAGTATGCAAATGTAAGTGATTTGATTCTTTAAATATACTCGACATCTACAGATATATATATAGATACAGATATATATAGTAATCGCAAAGTTGGGTTGGCAAGAGTGGTGCCATCAACCCAGAGCACAAAATAGTTGCTTTGCATGTAACCCATGTAAAAGAATAAGACAGATTCATTTGTCACAGAGCATATATCAATAAAGACCTACATGTACCAGCATGAAATTCAATTTCGATTTTGACATAAGTCTAATTCGCAACCTCTATGTTCAACATAACATCGAAATGATTAATGCTGACATTCTATTAAAACTTAAGCATTACTCTGCAATATTACTAAATCTATATTTGAATCTTACCTAACAACAGAGTAGGAGTAGTGGTAATATCCACCACCATTAGCACAGCTTCCCATGGAGATGACCCATCTTGGGTCAGGCATTTGATCATACACTTTTCTAAGAGCCGGGGCCATTTTGTTTGTCAAGGTGCCAGCAACAATCATGACATCAGACTGGCGAGGTGATGCACGGAAAACTACACCATATCTGAAAAGCACAAGATTATGGGCCAATTAATATAACTAGGGATGTAACGGTACCGATATATCGGTATCGCTGATATTATACAACCGATATTTGAAGAGTGCGAAAAGATTTTGCTGTATGAAAAAAAATCTGCAAAAAGTAATTTCAATTTCAGACTTTTATGTATTGGTCTATTACCTTGTGCAATGATAATTACTATGTTCATTAAATCTTTGGTTCTTAATAAAAAAAAATTGAATTTTGAGTTGACAATTTATTTATTTTTACTTTACACTTTCAAGGTTGACTCTCTGGTAAATATAGCCAGTAGTCATTGCCATTAGTTATAATAAGGACATACAAATATCTGAAGTTCATACTTCATTATTTAGCTAAGATATCGGTATCAGTATCGCCGATATTAACTACTATATATTGGTATCGTATCGGCAAAACTGTGTATCGTTACATCCCTAAATATAACTATAGCAATGCTATGTTTCATCCACTCATTCCCAAAATATTGCATTCTCAGAATACCAGATTCTCGATATATCAGATTCTCCGTATACCAGATTCCCAAAATAATACATCCAACAAAATCATTTCAATCCTTGAGTAACCTACGATTTTATAATCTAGTGTGAGTAGAATGTGGTAATACAGGAATCTGATAAACCGAGAATCTGGTATATGGAAAAATCTGGTATTTTGGGAATGCGGTATTTTGGGCATGAGCGGTTTCATCATTACATTGTACAACAAGTCTGTACTAAAACCTGGCTTCTATAGAACTCCATAGCAGTTTGCTGGGTTTTAATCACAAGCCGGCAGAATAGGCTACTTGACAGGTTTCTCAAAAGTCAATCCGATTGTTTAATGGTGTGTATTGAGCACTCAGGAAGTGGTAATTTTTAATTCTCTTGTGTATTTTTTCCGAACAAAGCAAATAAAAATGCACTTTTAAAATTAGCCGCCAAAACGGTTTCTCGGACAATATGGCGTCTATGACGACACATGATAGTAAACCGACAAATGTCAACGAGGATCGCATAACGTTCTACCTTTAAAAATAGGATTGACAGATGCTGTCGATGCTGTTTACTATGGTGTGACGTCATCGGCCAATCCAAACCGTTTTCGATAAAATGGCGACAGATAAAATATAATTAATTTTCATCCGAGTTTTATAAATAAATTATCCATTTATTTTTAGTAATATTGACGTAAATTGGTTTTAATACTTATAATTAATACATATATCCATAATTCTTCCATTATTTTTCACACTGTCAAGTAGCCTATTAATGTTCCCACAAACCTACATCAAGATAGTTGCAGTAAAGTTGGTAAAATGTTGAGAACCAAGCATATCAACTTCTGAATAAAGAGACACAGCACAAAATACAAATTAATTAAGCTTAATACTAAACAATTTTTCTACTTCAATAATTCTGAGATGAGATAGTAAATATTGCCATTGGAAGTGAACCATCAGGATTTAGTATGACTCAACTCACAACAGATTTTTGGGATTATGCAAAAATTGCATGCAAGGTAGGGCACCTTGCGACATCTACTTCAATATATTTGAATCAATTGAATATTTTGAACAATAAAATGAACATTAAAGATGGCAAACAGTGCACAGAAGTGTTTGACAGTATTTTTATTTAAATTAGTAAGGCGGATCAAAATATCTACACATTATAATAAAAGCGATATTAACAGTAGTATTTTTGTATGTAAATTACCACCAAAAACAAAGCAAGAATGTTTACCTGTCCATATCATAGCGAGGTGCAGCAATGTGCATCATTTCCACAGCACAGCAAGCTAATCCAAAGGTCATAGGCCAAATGGAGCCCTTTCTCCCCCAGTTAAGCAGATCGTCCAGTCTGGCAACGGCAATTTCTGCCATGTTACTTGCATCTTGGAAAGGAGAGTATGGGCGCTTTTCGTTCGGCTTTGGGGCTGGCAAATGAGTTTGACGAACTTGGTCGATGATAGGGGCAAAAGCTCCTTTCTTTACTACAGAAAGAGCTTTGGGAGTTGCTGCTCCCAGAGCCTTGATAGCCTGCATGATTACCTGAAAAATATTTTGGTTATGTACAGAGCTTTTGTTGGTGAAAACTATATGCATAAACTGTACACTAAAAAAGTACAATTACTTACAAGCTTACGAACAAACTACTAAATAGAATTATGTCACTGTACGCTTAGAAAATAAAATTATAATACACAAAATTTACGTAAGACCGATGACGTGTTTATGAAGTTAGCTGATCACTTAAAAACTACGCATAATATCTTCTAAGGTAATCTACTTCTAAAATAAAATGAAGTTAACCTGAAGATCTTTTTTACAAGAAGCATTATAAAATATTTTTTTTATTACCATTAGTTGTTACATACGCGGCCAATAAACGATTTAATTTTTGACTTGCATACCTCGCAAACGCTTATTTTTTAAAGATTGTATTTTTCTGTTAGTATGTATTTTGTGGAGAACGACGATTTTAATGAGCATATTCGTAAATAAAATGAATTGGCAAAAAACGCATAGTAGAGGCAAGTAGAGGCGTGAAACAAATGTTATATTTTTTATTTTCTTTCTAAAGTATTACTCTCATTCAATCTCTCATTAAACTTAATGATTACGGAACGAAAACTGTCAAGTGCCAGCTGATTTAGCTGTCAATGTCAGTGCAACAATGCGACGTTGAAATTGAAGTTTTATTGAAATTTGAAAGTTACTTGAAATGTGTATATTCGTACTGTGCAAAACTCAAATCGTTTAGTTACAAAAAAGGAATAATTACAATGCAAAAAGTAATAAACGTTCAAATAGTGCATTAAATGACCGAAGACTTTATTTTTTTTTATGTAATGGCGTAATTGTTAACAGGAAAGAAAGTGGTTCAAGCCCATTTTCGACTTCGAAGACGATGTGCCACCTGCAAAGCTGCGAAAAAGCAAAGATGGGGCCTTATCAAATTCTAGGACCCCGGCCAAAAATGTAATAACTCCTCGTTTGATCAATATAGTGTAAACGTTGTATTCTAATTAATACCTATTCTATTACTTACAGAACAATCGCAGTAGTATATCCGACACAGCTGACAAAACTCCTATTAACATCAATCACAAGAATTGGATGAAAAACTTTGATCCAGTAACAGTTGAAGACTTAGCTGTTAATAGTAAAAAGATACAAGAAATTGAGGAGTGGTTGAAACCAAATATTCACCACAATAATAGTGAGATATTACTTCTCACTGGCCCTGTGGGGTGTGGGAAGACCATTACAGTTCAGATGTTGGCTGCCAAATACAATGTAAAAGTCACAGAATGGATCACCCCACTGGATGTTGATATACCTACTGAATATGGTATGGTTTATGGCTATTTTGCTGTATTGGTTACCATTTTCAATGTCTCAATGTAGATAATATTTATTTAATTTCAGGAGATTACCAGTTCAAAGAAAAACAATCTACAAAGTTCCTTGATTTCATATTAAATGCGGCAAACTTTACTTCTCTATTAGACAACAATAGCAGCAAACTTGTATTAGTAGAAGATTTACCAAATACGTTTATAAGAACACCATCTGAATTTACCGATATTCTACAGTAAGTTTTTTTTTTTTTTATTAATAGCATGAGTGTTAATATAAAAAAATATTGATACAGTAATTGTTTCAATCAGGTGTGGTGTAGTCCCAGCTGATACATTGTAATGCATTCCAATCTTCAATTTTTATTTCTGGATAATAAAATAAAAATCTAACATTGTTTTGGAATTTCAGCCAATACAAACAAAGAGCTAAATCACCAATCATATTTATATGTTCAGAAAGTCACACAGATAGCAAGAATACTGCTGTCAATTTGTTCACACCAAGTTTGAAGGAGCAGTTCAAAATACAACATGTCACGTAATTATCAACAATTATTTGATTAATTTAATTGGTGGATGGTTGTCCTTACTTCTTTACTTGAACAATTTAGTTTGGTAACATTAATCACTGTACAATTATTTTATCATCAAAATTAGATCATAATCAGCTTTCTCATAATCATTTCGCTTTAATTACTAACTTGAATTAATTGCTTTCAGATTGAATGCAGTTTCAGTCACAGGATTAAAATCAGCTTTAAAACGGGTCTCTGAAATAATTAGTAAAAAACATACCAATATGTACAATAAACCAACACCAGAACTAGTAGACTGTGTAGTCAACTCCTCAGCAGGCGATGTACGATCTGCAGTGTTGAACTTACATTTTGCATGTTTAAAAGGTATTAGCCACCTCTCAGAGCTCAACATAATTACGCAGCCCTCCACAATATGCCATAATAGAACCCTCAGTTTCAATGTGAGGCGCGCTCAGGGAAGAGCACCAGCAAAATGGTCTGACTCCATTATGAGGTCTGTTGGCGGCAGCATGCAGAACGCGGTTCATACGGCCTATGACCGCACCCTTTGGAGATTAACAATGTGTGGTTGCGATCCTCAGTGAGTCATTTTCAAAAAAAATATATAGTTAAGGGCCTAATAAAAACAAAATCACGATCGCTTCCTCTGCGTTACGAAAGTTAGGCATACAAACTATATGGGTTACTTTCGTAACACAAAGGAATAAATTAAGTTTTGTTTTAATTATATCCCTTAAATGTGTACAATTTTTTTGAAAATGACTCAGTAATGAATGAGGGAACGATGAAGAAGTCACCTCTCACTTGCTTGGCCAAATTTAACGTCTCTTAATTACGTTGTTGGTCTTGTATCAACGTCACACTTATGGGGGCCATATAACCCAACCTGCCAAATCAAGGTCCAAAGCATATCCCGTAAGAAACGGGAAAGAGTCACTCAACTCATTCAAATTTCTCAAACATAATCAAGGACCTTAAAATAAATAGCCAGACGTAGCCGCGCTAACACAACTAAAGCACCTCTAGTGAGCCGGTGGCTTTTTACTTATGAGCTGCATGCCACATCAACAAGTATAGTTTTATGTAAATTATTTATTGTATTTTTGCTTTGAAGACTGTACGGTAGAGGCTTAACGGAGCATAGTCAGTCTGACAAAAGCTCCCTAAAAATAAAGATAAAAAAAAAAAACAAGTATAGTCGCCTATAGTAAGAATTATCTAAGGCAGCGGTCGGCAACCTGCGGCCCGTGAACCGATCACTAGCGGCCCGCGAGCCTCCCTGCCTATTTTGTATGTAAAGGTCGCTATATTTAGAATTCACATTCAGTATAAAATCACAAATTATTAACAAAGTGCGGCTCGCGTCAATTTCGTTAGCTACTATGTGGCCTTTGGCTGCTAAAAGGTTGCCGACCGCTGATCTAAGGAATCCGAATGTTCGTAAAGAGAATGAACAAACATTTGGACACCCTAGATAATTTTAACTATACTACGAGCAGCACGCACACATTGACCTGAGCAACCAGCTCCGGTTCACTAGAGATCCCTCTAGTGAGCCGGTCGCTTAACGCTAGTTATCTGTTAACGAGGCTATTTACTTTAAGATCCTTGCATATGTAATTTTAAATCTTCCCATGGTTATACAGCATTTTAGTTCTCTTGTGGAATACACCTATAAGAGACCTAAAATGCTACATGAAAATAATTTTAGGCTCATACCAAAGTTTGGAGACAGATGTGATTGTTGAAAAGGAATCTAAAGCCAAGAAAACTGCAAACAGCAAGAAAAAATCATCAAGTAAATTTGTATCTCTAGGAAAAGACCAAACTGTTAGCATTCTACATGGAGTAGGACGGGTACTAAATCCAAAAGGTATTTCATTTTTTCATCTAAACCGCTGTGATAGAAACAAGAGTGAATTCAGTCACATTGTGATAGAAATGATTGCATGTAACATTGGTTCTTTTTTTCAGTTGTTGTAATCGACAATGGGACTAAACAGTTGACACATCCACCTAAAGATATAATAGACCAGTTCTTGAGCCAGCCAAGTTCGTTTATTAATTTCCTTGAAGAAAACTATTTGAGTCACTACTCCTCGATTGACCACGTAGACGGTGCTGCGTTGAGTCTGAGTGACGCAGATTTCATGCTGGCAGAGTGGCGGGTGAGGTCTTTAACATTTACATTCAGACAAACATCGACATTATACACCCCATCTCCATCCAGGCGCATCCAGGGCACTGTCACTAGCTCAATATTACAGGGATCTGTGTTACTTTTAGGGTAGTTAAAATTAGATTTTCCGTCACTATGACAATGTTCAATTCGTCATGTTAAACAGAATTTAATATTGAGCCAGCGTAGTGGTATGCAACTAATAACTTTGTTTCCATTGAAAACTTTATTTAATTTATGCCACACCTGGCCATAAAATTATGTACACAACACGGGAGGTAATAAAGAAAACCTCGATCGCATACTTACGTCCCTCGCTTGCAGCTCAGGCCGCAAACAATTGCGATCTCGGCCTTTCTTTGTTTTACCACCCTAGTTGTGTAATGTACTATTATTTATCTCTAGGAAAAGATGTGCCAAGAATATGGATTGTACACTGCTGTGGCTGGACTAATGGTAGCAAATAAGGCCCCCGTTTCTGCATGGAATCCTGTCAGAGGACCAAAGAACATGAAGATTCAATATCCGTAAGTGGCAGATTTTCACTCTATTTTTATGATAATTTTGATTTGATAATGATTCCGAATGTTTTTTGTTGCAGATTGCCACAAGAAATGCCAATGTTAGAACAGAACTATTTGTATAAAGGAAAAGTTTTAGTAGCAGATTACCAAACTTATTGTAAAATAGTAGGCAAGCAACAATGAAAGTGTATGGAATATACATTTTATGCCACACCTGGCCATAAAGTGGCTTTTGAAAAAGCCGCTTTCTGGCCAAGTGTAGACATAAAATGATGTACACAACACGGGAGGTAAAAAGAAAGCCCTCGATCGCACATTTACGTCCCTCGCTTGCAGCTCGGGCCGCAAACATCTGCGATCTCGGCCTTTCTTTATATTACCACCCTAGTTGTGTAAGTACTTTTGTAACGGTTTTATCAGGTTTTCAATGAAATCAAACCAATTAAATTATTGCATGAACATTTATTTTATTTTTCTTACTTCGTAACAGGGTTGTCATTGTAATTTCAAGGACTGCTTAGATTCAAAGACATTCTGATTTACTTGGTAACAGAGACGGGATCTTGGGATCTGAGGAGAATAAAAACGTTACTAGTAAGTATTACAATTTATTAAAGTCAAATGTCTCTGATTATACAAATGTGAAATTGCTATTGAAATACATTAAAACACTTCACCAATACTGCGTTCTTTGGAGTCGCACTGATCACTCACTGTTCAGTTTCCGTTTTGCAAGCTTTTATAACGAGAAATTATAAGTTAATGTCGTGATAATATACGCATTGCGTTCATGACACTATACTTACCTCTCCGTAGTATCTACGGGAGACATATTCTAAAAGAATGGGAATCGGACTCATACTTACCTCTTGCGAAGCTTCTGGAATGTGTCATGGTAAAATGGAGACCATTTAATTTGGTAGCTTTTCCCCGTAAGACAGTGCGCATCAAACCGCATTTCATTTATGGAACCGTTTAGATACAGTAGTATAATGAATAAAAAAGGAATTGAGAGAAAAACGTACCAAATCTCCAATACCAATCACGCAATTCATTTTATAACTTGTAACACGTTCACATGCTGTGCACGTGTGGTTTCTGTGTGTGTACGTGTAAAGGGGTAATTCATCTTTCAGGAGCCCTTACTTTATTCTGATGTTATAGACACTGTCATGTAGGTTGCAGTGGCGTGGCGTCCATAGAACCCGATTCCCACCGGTTTGCCTATTTTTCAAGTATCTACTACTCCTGAAGAAAAAGTAATCCAAATCGGCTCCGGCTTTACTAAGCATATATTTGACACCACGCCACTGGTGTGTTAGTGTGTGTGTGTTGGTGTGTGTGTGTGTGTGGGGCGGGACTAGCGGGAGGAGGAGGAGGAGGACCTGGAGCGGCGGCGACGCGGCGCCGGGCGCGGCGAGCGCGAGCGCGTGCGCCGGCGCCGCGGCGGGGAGCGCCGACGCACCGGGCTGCGCCGTCGGTACCTGCGCAATAAATTGTACATTACCATAGTGTATCTGTGGCGGTAAAACAAAGACTGTCTCAGATCGCAGATATTTGACTCGATAAATATGCGATCTAAGTCTTTCTTTATTACCGCCCGTGGTAAGTACTAGTACATTATTTACCTAGGGCACGGTATACGGTAGTTTTCTTCCAACAAAAGGTACATGGGGAGCGCGCATGTGTGCGTGCCGTGTACGTCACAGCAAAGTCTTAGTTTTACAAAGACTTAGCAAAACGTCTAGGTCGTCATATGCACAAGTAGGCAGAACGACTTAATTGCATAAGGTCTCAATTGTATATGGACTATCTTAGCAAAAGGTCATGATCGTCAAAATATCTTAGTTACAAAATGTCCAAATATGTAAAACGTCACAGTTGCAAAACGCCTAAGCTATAGGGATAATGAATAATGCATTCAATCTATCCTGAATAGATGAATTTAAGAAAGATAGCCTCGTTAACTATGTAATTTGACAAATGACCTATCGTTGGAAGCATATATAAAGGATAAGGATTTTGAAATACTGGTGAGGCAATAATGAAATTATGTTTGTCGTTATGCAACCTAGACATTCTACCGCATTGGTCGTTATGATCATCTGGCCCATTTGTCTATAAAAACTTTATAATATTACGACGTTTTACAACCAAGTCCTTTCGCCTCCTATGGTATATTGCAGAGAGGACATTTTACACATTGAGACATCTCTCTACCTGGACAATATGCAACTAAGGGCTCGTTCAGAAATCATGTGATCAAATTTGGCCTATTTTTGACCCCCCCCCCCCCCCTCCCCCTTGGTGATAAGTGCCGTAAAAAGGGCGGTGCCACCGGTGCCCAGGCACAGGGCGTAGACTCTGGAGGGCGCAAGAATGGCCAAACCAGGCATGACTCTAGGGTACCTATAATATCAAAAAAAAAAAACAAGGGCACAGTTATAGCAAGCTCGCACAGGGCGCAGAAAAGGCTATTTACGGCACTGCTGGTGATTAGTAATTGTGACGGTAATTAGCCTGTTGACTCGATTTTTTTTCTGTCCTAAATCGATTCTACTATTTCTGAGGAACAAATATCTATATGACACCTAATACATTGGTATAAGTATAACAGCCACAAATTGTAATCAAAAGTAGCAGATCGGACTGAGCATTGAAAACGCTCTATACAAAACGGTAGGACATTATGTCGCTTACTATGGCTAAATACAACTTGGACCTCCTGAACCGAACCCGTACCTTTTGTCGGAAGAAAACCTACTGCTTATACTGTGGTAGTACCCGGTATAGGGTTAGTTACCTCGGCGGCGAGTGTCTGCGCATGGGCGCGTGGCGCGGCGGCGGCGGGCGCGGCGAGGGCCGGCGCGGCCGCGACGGCACCAGCACCGGCGCCGCCGTGATCTCCTGCCCGTCGATCTGCCCTGAAATTCAGAATTAATATGAGTGCTGCCGTCATAAGCTAAGAAGTCGTATCTATCTATCCACGCACAGTGCCGGATTAGCCATATAGCAAATGCTATGGGCCCCGCGCCCACTCGCAAAAGGGGACTCCCCCCTGGTTATGTAATTCGTCACGTATAAAATTACCGGTCAATCGGTATTTAAGCATATCTAAGACCAACCAAGCGCCTCTTAAGCTGGCTTAATCCGGCACTGTCCACGCACTTCCTTTCAAGCAAGAGTGATTAAAAGACTCGTATTAATATGACAGTATAATACAGTAATTTTTCTTCCTACAAAAAGTACATCGTGCGCTTGAATGTGTGACGAACGCAATACAAGCAAAGACTTAACAATGCGCAACACTGCTCCAGTATGGACTGCAGTCACACAGCCGCGCGATCGTGCGTCGGTGTAAATACGTGTCGCGCGCTCCTAAACGACCGAAGTCCGACTACTTGCTTATCTTTATACTTTGTTAATATAGCTGGTTTTGCCTTGCGGCGGTATGATGGTAACAAAAGCAGATTAAGGATATGGTACAGCGACCTGGATGCAATCGATCAGAATAGGCTACTTGATTACAGATCAATCTTCTCTGTCAAGCTTCATTTTATAAAGTGTCAAAACCCTCAGAAAATATCATGAAAATTATTTTTGTTATTTTCAAATCATTGTGGGCCTGAACATTTAAGTTAAATTGATTCTATTTAAGCAGTTTTGTAAACATAATTTGATGGTTAGCATGAATTAATTTTGATTGTTGTCAAATATCTATTGATGATATCTACAAGTATCTATGATATTAGGTGAAAAATAGAAGGCCACCAGGTGTCCATCAAGATAGCGTACACCGTAAAGATATTCAGAATCTGATGCAGCCAATAAATAGTACCCAAATAGTACCGACGAAATACCTAGGTGAAAAAAATAGTACCCTTAAACTTTTCGAAATATAAGGCCTGTTCACGGTGTACGCTACCGGGCGTCAAGCTGGCGTACACCGTTTGTATCTCGGGAACGGCGTTGTTTTTGGAAACGCTTTATATCTCAAAAAATAGTACCCAAATAGTACCCTAGGGTCCTAAAATTTCATTTCTCTTGCTATCGTGGAAGCCGAGATATAGTGAGCTCTTTCTATAAGAAATTCCCGGGTACGCCAGCTTGACGGTGTGAAATTTTGTACACCGTTAAGTCATGGAATATCTCGGCTTCTACGATGGCTAGAGAAATGAAATTTTAGGGCCCTAGGGTACTATTTGGGTACTATTTATTGAGATATAAAGCGTTTCCAAAAACAAAGCCGTTCCAGAGATACAAACGGTGTACGCCAGCTTGACGCCCGGTAGCGTACACCGTGAACAGGCCTTATATTTCGAAAAGTTTAAGGGTACTATTTTTTTCACCTAGGTATTTCGTCGGTACTGTTTGGGTACTATTTATTGGCTGCATCAGATTCTGAATATCTTTACGGTGTACGCTATCTTGACGGACACGGCCACCAGAGAGGAAATGGATACAAAAAAAGGTATGGTCCAGGATTTTGATACAGACTTTATAATGTATAAAGACTTTATACATTCAGCCTAGTGAAATTAGTCATGTCATTAAGGTTATCTGTGGGAAAATTAGAGCATTATTGGCTTTTTTTTTCAAGAGCAGAGTTCTAATGAGTCTAATGCCTTAAAATAAGCAAGCAGTTGGTTATTATTATTACCTTGTATGACCAACAAATGCCTTCCTTGTTAATGGGACCATAATGGATGAATATCTTTGGAAAGTGGTACTAGTATCATCTTTAAAGACAGCTGAAAATAGTTTATCAAATATCCTACCTCCATCCATATGCTTCATCGCATTTTCTGCTTCATCCGCATTAGAATAGTCCACGTAGGCGTACCCGCGGCCGTTGTGCGGGTGCAGGCGGTCCATTGGGAACTCTATTGACTTCACAGTGCCATAAGTGGAGAATATTTCTTGAATGTGGTCCTTGGTAACATTTAGGGTCAACCGACCGATGTGGATGCGTGTCGGACGCGGTGGAGGCGAACGCTCCCTCTTCTTCCTTGCTGGAGATCTGGAAAGAAGAATGAATGGGTGAATAAAAGTAACTTTCAAAGTAATGGTCTAGAATTTAAACCTATTCTACTCTCAAGATCTTTTCACGTAAATGTACTACTTTAATTAGAGAAATGATCATCTGGTATTATATTTTTTGGTCGAAGTAAAAACTTTCAATACAAACGCAAAGACTGTTGATGAAGCGTAAAATTGTACATAACTATACATTTACACATTCTGATCACGATTAAGTAAAAAACTGGGAGTTATTTTAGGAATATGCAGTAGTTGGAAGGTTAACCGTTTCTGGCCTAATTTATACAATTGTGCAATAAACTTTGACACATAATGTGTGCGTGCAGACACTAGCACCGCACACGAATAGTATTTTTTTGGAGGAAGGGTTAATAAACATTTGCATGATATCAAAGTTGAATCAATACCTGTCATGCTTATCCTTGCTTTTGGATTTGTCATTGGACGATGGTCCGGAGATTTTCTTCTTATCTCCCACTGGTGACCTGTCCCGGATCTTGTCCCTGTCAGGCTCCCGGCGATCCTTCACCGGACTCTTCTGAGGTGATGTCCTTCACACAGTATTTTATATGAACATCATACTTAATTCAAAAAGGCAAAGGTATAAATACGGTTCACACAATACAGTCCTATATTAAGGATTACAGGTTTATTGTTAGCACAGGTATAAGTTGCGAAGGATTACTTTATTTTCTATGCTGAAATATCTGAAAATTGGCATGCGAAATAGCAGTCAATAATTTTAACAACTTCACTGCGGCAATTAACACATTCAGTGCCAAGACCCGATGTCTATACATCTATGAAGTTGCCGTGTATGGTAGAATGAATATCAAACAGTTTTCTAGTTTTAATACTGTACGCCAAAGAGGCAAAATAAACAACAGGCCCTCAAAAACCGCATTGTTAGCCAAAAGCATATTGGGTATGGCACACAAAATTTACAATAGTTTGCCTAAAAACATAACAGAAAAAGACGATTTAACAAAATTTAGACATTGCACGATTTACTGGCGCAGAAGGCGTATTATTGGATACAAGACTATTTAAATGATAAGTTTATTTAATTACCTAATTCTAATCTAATGACCTGCCTTGATAGTACCTAATATTAATGTATTGTAATAACGTAGTATAAGTTCAGAAATAAGCTCCTTGCATATGGCAATATTATTTAATTATTGTTTGAAACAATTTGTTCCTATCTTTAAATTTGTATGCCACACGGCGAAGCATAGTGCTTCCATTAATAATGTAACACCTCTTGTACCTATGTCTTACAAATAAATATATGAGTATGAGTATGAGACCCTGACTATGGGGTTCATTTTATATGGAAAATTGGAGACTTGCCACTGAAAGTTTCAAGCTAAATCGTAACGAACAGTGTAAGTACATGTTAATGGTGAATGTATCAAAAATCTTTACAAGTTAATTCAACTTACTTCTTCTTGGCCCTGGAACGATCATTGCTGCTGCTGCTTGAAGAACTGGAAGAGGAGGAGGATCTCGAAGAACTGCCGGAACTGCTTGATGACGACCGCGATGATGAACGAGATGAACTGCTCTCTGAAGAACTACAACACCAAGAATTTTTAAATGCCATAAAACTGTAAATTGAGTTTATGCATGTTTATGTACTGCTCTCACAATGGTGAAATCAAAATACAAGTCTAGTTACTTTGTGCATAACCTAAAAATAATTGAAATAATATTTGGTTAATACTGTTGAGTCACCATTTAGGTTAGGAAACCTAATTAAGGGTTTATAAAAGGACTAACCTGCCGCTACTATCACTGCTACTAGATCCAGATTCATCTTTTTTCTTTTTATCCTTTGGCTTCTTCTTGTCTTTTTCCGACGTTGCGGAAGGAGATTTGTTGCGAGCCCTTAAACAATAGGTTTTATTTAGTTATCCATATCTACATACAACATTTTTACGTAGAATGAGTAATTAAACTTACATAATATAGACAAAACACACAAATTATTTATAACAAAATCACTATTCGCGTCTTGTTATCACTCAGGCATCCACCATCTTTTTTCTTCCACCGGTCCGGTGGCGGGCAGTGCTGTCATTGATCAACCTTTTGCATTTTTAAATGCCCTGGATTCTAGGAAATGTGCCTATATTGGCCTATTGTCGCTTGAACCTAATGCTACGTCCACACGCTTGCCAAACCTCGACAAAATCATCACAAATTCAAACGTGTGGAATAGTGTGGATAGAGCGTTTTCCTTGGCTTGTGCAAACTTTCTTGTAGTTTGTAGTTTGCGTTTGTTGGTTTGAAAAAGTGTCCACTTAAAAGAAGTAAAATAATTGTTCAAAATCTCCCCAGAATGGCGCTAGAGTTGCAAAAGAGGAGATATTATATAAAATGAAATGAATTTAGCAATTGTAGACGGAGTAAAGAGTGCGGTGCGCAGAGTTGAAAAATGTAATAGTTTTTGTGATTAAAGTAGGTATTTAATAAAGCGACAGAATAGTCCCAATTTTACCCATCTTTAATAAATAGTAGTACCATCTCTGTTGCGGCCAGTCATAATCAAGTATGAAAGGCCCGCTAAATTTAAATCTATCTATTCTATACATATAACGCCAAAATGACGTCACTTTCCCAACTAGAATCCAGAGCGACAATTACGATTTAAAAAAACTAGAATCCAGAGCGACAATTACGATTAAAAAAATAACTGTCAGGCGTTACAGCGTTGTCAACATAGGAAGTTCGGGAAGACAACGATGCTTTTGCTCCTCTTATTTGGGCTGGATTATATTTATCACTTGCCGATGTGTACTCCATCATCATAATTTCAACACGCGGCAGATTCGTGCTATCAGCCTGAGAAAAACCTTCTGATGTCTTCATTATATGAAAAAAATCGGTGTCCGGTAAAAGAATGCCAAGTTAATAATGTTTGAATGCGTTATCGGAGTCCAGTGGGAAAGTGCCAAGTCTTTTAAGGTCTTCGAAAACGTGCAAATGAACCAACGGTAAGAAAATTAAACTTCTAAAGCCGCTAAGCAGTTGTAACAATTTTCAAAACAAATAAACGTCAGACGGCAAGTATGTCAGAAAATGACAACCGGATACCATACACTTTTTAATCGTTTCAGCACTAAGGTCTCTCTCGATAATGCAGGGAAAATGACGTCACACTTCCGGTTCACACTAATTGACGATTTTTTCCAAAATGAATGGGAAAAAAAATCCAAAAATATTTTTTTTGAGCATAAAATACAGTTTTACCCAAATGGTTTTCGAATTAAGATCTTTTGAAAATATGAAATGTTGTCAATTGCATATCCGCGCCAGCTCTCATGATTCTACATAATACTTAATTTTTCTATTTGTGGGTAGTATGAATTGTATCACTTGACAAGGTATTGAAATATGTAGGAATTATTCGTTATATTAATACAAACTTAGAGTGGGTGCGGAAAGAGAATAGGATTAATTTTGGGGGGCGCTGTAATGCTTTTCTACCGTATGTGCCGTATTTTCTGTTCTGTGGCCATACTGGTTAGGTTAGTTCCGTTTTTCTCCACGCCTATTCTCTTTCCGCACAGACAGTCTCAATTACCTCAGAACGTCGTATAATAATAGTACATTACTTCAGAGGAAGGGAAGTGAGGGGTTGCCGGTCGAGTACATATAGATGGCCGAGCGCATACGCCCCACACCATACAGTTTATTTTGGCCCATTCGTCCGTATGTATGTTACGGCCGCTTTCGTAGCCATCCACTAATGTTATCAACTTGAAATTTGGAGCACGTAACAACGAACGTGTCTGACAAAGCAAGTTCAACTCTATTTCCACTTAAAATCTATGGACGTTTTGGAATATGCCGCTACCTATATATTATCAAACCGCGTTTAGAAAGGGATTGAGCTCATATGTCATTTTTGAACTAATGCATGATATGACATTGTCAGTGGTAGAGTATGCAAATAAATTAAATTGTTATTTTGGTACAATGAAGTTCTAAAGCATGGAAAAAATATCAAATTATACAGCGTGTTTTTATTGATTTCCGATAGCATTAAGAGATAGTTCTTCAGATCAAATAGAGTTACTTTCTTAAGCACCGTTTTTAAAGTATTTTAAGTATGATTTTATAATTTATGTACAATTGGTAAGTGTTGTCATTGATGTAAAGTCAAAACTGTCACAATTGCAATTTTACATTTACGCTAAAGGAGGTGAAAGTGAGAGGTCACACTTGTGATCAACACGATTCTGATTTAGTTTGTATGAAAAAGTAAAAACAAGTCTCATTTTGAATTTAAAATAAACCCATATACAAGTTGATTGCTGTTAATGTACTAAGCGACGTGTCGAGTTAATCGTAAATAAAACAACACGGTGTATTACTTAAATAAAATACAAATGTTGTAAATAATTACTTTAAGAACCATAAAAATCATATTTAGCTATTAATTCTATTATCTATAAGGGTCTGCACTTATGAAGATATCAAAGATTGGTTTATGATTATATTTAATCATTTATTAAGTACACTTGTGCTAACGGTACACTCGAATCCCTTTCTCAACGCGGTTTGATAATACCTACAAACAAAGTCATAGGCAAGCTGATGGGCATCAATATGGATATTACGCCCACTGCACTGCTAAGTTTTCCTTTTTAATACACGATTTTAGTTATGTTGACGATAATATTCGACAGTAAGTAATTTTACAAGTGGAATAAAAAAAAAGGCAGCAAAACTTTTCTGTTTGGCGTTGTTTCAGTTTGACTTCCCGAATAAAATAACCACAGAAATATATCGAGGTAGAAGGGTAGAAGGAAAAAGTGTATGTAAAGAAGTGACAACGACCTACTTTGCACACCGTCAACTTCAGTTTCCGTCAATATTATTATCAGATTTGAAAATCTGCAGTAATGGTATATTGACTTCTTCAAATACCACCAAATGAAATGGAAAAAATCATGTTTTCCATCACTAAATTACGCTATTTATTATATTTTGACGCCAAACGCCTAGCGAAAAACGTTATAGGGCATTTCTCCAGAAATATGTCTGCGACTCATTCATCTGTCTCCATACATTTAGCATGAAAAAGGGCCAGATGAATGAGGTGACCGCAGACATATTTCTGGAGAAATGCCCGTTACACGTTTAGTTTCCATTCAAATCGTCGAACTATTTTCGTCTATCTCGATCATCGATATATTTCTGTGAAAATAATACCCAAATAAAATGTATGTTTATGTCTAGAGCTGCTAATACCACTATCTAAATATTCTAAATAAGTAGTACTTTTTGATATAAGTGCGGAAACTATGTCATTTTTCACGAGTCCTGAGGTGTATTGGCCCGAGCCGCTAGGCGAGGGTAAATACTCGGGACGAGTGGAAATGACCCTTCCGCACATGTATCAAACTCAAACTACGTTTTTTAATACATTTGCAAAAAAATGTCTATGAAACAAAAACATGGCACCGGCTGCTTACCATTCAGCTGCTTACCATTCAGCCGAATCAAATGAAATTATTTTGAAAAGAAACATACAGAATTGAATTTAATTAAAACATAAAAAAGCAAGAAATATATTTATTATTACTCTGTACTTTACTTATTTGCAAATAAATGTGTTATTTAGTGTTCAAAAATTAGCTGGAAAGTAAAAAGCACTAGTGCGCAAAATACAACTTTGCGCACGATTTACAGCTACGAAAAGTATCACTTTTTGAGCAAGTGTATTAAATAGTACATTAAACAAGCAGATGTTTACGGCCCAAGCTGCAAGCGAGGGATGTAAATATGCGATCGAGGGCTTTCTTTATTACCTCCCGTGTTGTGTACATCATTTTATGTCCACACTTGGCCAGAAAGCGGTTTTTTCCGTACGCGTAGCGTGCGGGAAAAGCCACTTTATGGCCAGGTGTGGCATAAAAATATTTTTTGCCCAAACAGCCATGAAATACCACCTCATTTAAGATAATCCGGAACATTAATCACACTCTTACTTAATACCAGCAGCAGTAGAGTGGCCGAAATGATTAGCTATAGGCCCCATGCGGGGCTACATGGCCAGCACATTAGTCGCACTGAGCAGCCCATGTTGCATTACACCCCACCCACTATCAATGACCTTTCTGTTCCTGGTTATTACTGAGCGTCCCCTAATATTTTTATAGCGTTATCGTTTGGGAAGGGGCGCTCGCGAAGGCTTCTCATTGTTACATTTCTGGAGCGCTTGTCAATGCTCCCGTTCTGGTTATATTTTTACATTGAACTTGCAAGGAAACAGCATTCTTCCGACTTCCGGATAGATGTCCATTTCGTGTTGTTTGCCGCTACAGTGCATATCGATATAGAAAAAAAAATTGTGGATAAACAGAAGTTACAGAAGCAGAAGCCAGACAGAAAATTGAAAGTAAATATAGTACGTATATATTATGTTAGATTCTAAAATATAAACATTGATACGGATGTTGCCAGGCACTCTCTCTGGGAACCGGAGATTGCTCGCGTCTGAATATATATACGTACACAATCACACACATAAATAGTCTCATCTTTAGAGCTAACATATTTTTAACTGAATGCATGAAAAGGAGGAGGTTCTCCAGTACATCGTAATTTTTTAAATACGTATTTGTCGCAGTATACGATGTAAATTGCTGACCCCCGACGTTTACGAACAGTTTAAAAAAAAGTTTTTAAATTGAAAGCGCATGTTTTCAGATTGGTCCGATTTGTTTCAAAACACAGGTTTGATGAGACGTGTGGAAAATTCAACTTCAAATATTTTTATTACATGGTTATGTGTGTACAAAGGTCTTATATCGATGGCAAAAAGAAGTAGGAAATGTAGGAAGGAAACCCTTGGCGGTTACTACGTTTCCGCTTTTTGCCATCGATATTTAATAATATTTTTAGCGTCCTCCGTATCCTTTTTTTTTTTTTTTTTTTTTTTTAACCCGGAGAAATGCATGAAACTGCATACCACTACGTAACCTAAGGCCATCGGGGGTGACAGCCAGATGTTACGCATTGGTTATGTGGGGCTCTCCGCTCCAGAAGGGATTGGCCTACCCACTAAAACTCAGGGATGCTTCCACCCTGTGCCTTCATGGTGATGCTGTGGGATCGCTAGCAAGCCACCACGACATCACCGGCACCTTCGCCCTAGGGCGAACCCTCTCCGTAAAAAGGCACACTGTAGCATGGCCAGTGTGCCTTCCCTCACCTGCTTCCCCCCGACCAACGGCCGTCCCCCGGGGAAACCAGGAACCGGCACCGAACACACGGGGTCCAATCGTGTATCCTGCGCCAGTCCCACCCTCGCCGCCACGGGAGGACAAACGCCCCTGTCCCGCAGCCGTCCACGGGAGGACAAACGCCCCTACCCCGCAGACACTCCCGCCTGTCCTTACGGACCGCGGTGGGCCAGTCCTCCGCCTCCCGACCCCAGCACATGAGGTAGCGGCAGCCTGCAAGGCTGAGTTCGCGGGACGCAGAGGACTAGTCCACCGCCACCACGCAGCGGCACAGGTCACCCGTCTGGTGCCTGCCCGCAGTGCCCCCCAAAAGGAGACGTCGGAGGGATGCTGCCCATGCCCGACGCTCCGCCCTCGCGTGCCGCACCTGGAGAGTCCTCTAACAGAGGAAACCCGGTGCGGGACCCCCCAACCCCCCCTGACAGGCTCATTCGCAGCATCGGCAAGTGATCAATTAGGGGCCCCTAAGAAATCACTTGCCGTTGCTCCCGGGGTGCACCGGCCAAGACGCTTCCCTTTCCTGCGGATCAACCGGATCAAGAGGAATGAGAAGAATCCAGACACTCTGGGAGGTTTCCTGTCTAGCACCCCGTCCTCCGTATCCTGCCTCACGGAGGCTTGCAATTTCAATCCGGAATTTTTCAAATATTGTGGGCGCATGTATAGCATTTTCATTATTTTTATAGTAGATATCTCGTGAATTTGATGGTATATTAATTAAATCTAGAAACTCTGACCTGAACATAGATGTAAATGGTTCCCCGATTCTATTCGACTCGGGTGGTTATTGTAGGTACCTACTTATAGTTGGTCTTTAATTAAACACGTCATTTTAATTCGATAGTTGTTAAACTTTGATATTCACGGACCATTTCCACAATTTTAAATTTACCACTGAACCCTGTAGGTAAATAATTATAGGAAAATAAAACAATAGTAAAAGAACTCAGTAGGTCGCTTGTGGACCACTGACAATCACGTCAAAAAAACTTTCATCTCGTCTCTTTAAAAAAACCTCACTCATTTCATTTATATGTCACTTACCAAAGTAACATGCCTTGATTCAACTTAACAGGATTAAGGTCCGAGCTTAAAATAGGTAATAATGTATTCTATGGATAATATTTGACTAATCTCACAATAAATGTACTATTGTAATCAAATCCAGCGTTAATGAGTTAAGCGTACGCATTAACTCGGCATTTGTAACATAAATCTGTGACGTGATCTAAAAGCTTTAAATTAAGTTCTACATTTCAAAACTTATTCCAGCTAGAGCCAATCTTGGTTGATTCAATAATCTTCCTAATGAAGATTACAGATTACCAGAGGCATTTCAAACCGAATATTATAAATGCGAATGTAACTCTCTCAGACTGTCTGTTATCTTTTCACGATTATGCCACTGAACCGTATTAGATGAAATTAGGCACGGCAATAAATTCAGATCCTGGGACTGGGAAGGACATAGGATAATCTTTTACCCGGAAATCACGCCAGAAGGAGGTGGAAATTTGCAAGGGGAATCAATAATTACTTAAATAAGGGATGTATTACTAAAACTTTAATTGTACGCATACAAAGACGCGGGCAAAAGCTAGTAATGCATAGAATTATTTTCTGATGAAATTGAAGTGCACCTATGGAGTCACTTTTGATCCCGATGGTTTTAAAGGCGATAGATAGATATCACCCGGTCGAGATGGGCCGATTTTTTGCAATCGAAGATAATTCAGAACTTATTTTGAAAATACGTTCCCTTAACCGGAAGCAATGAGTCAACTTGCGTAAAAAATTATCTGTACGATAATTTGACCTTAATTTATACTTGTTCTTATGCCCTTGTCCTTAATTTAAAAAAATGCGTATCTACTTAACGATACATTTCACGTCCCTCCCTCGGCAGAAAATGGCGGACATATTTCTAGGCAAAAAAACACAACACAATGGGCCTTCTGGTATTAGTACCAGGAGGCCCAGGAAGGTAACGAGTTTAGTGCTTAAAGTACCTAAGTGTCCTTTATCTTTAGATATTTAATAATGTTGTCCCGTTTACCAAACATGTTTAGAGGTGGCCGTGAAACCGTCATCCCAATATTAATGGTAAAGTGTTATTTTTTATGAAACGTGTCTTCACGTAAATCTATCACGATAACGCTACTGAAAAACATGTCAGTTCACACGAATTGTAGTACTACCAGCTTTGTTTTCCGATAGCGGGCCTTTGTGGATTTAGAGAGCTTACAGAGCCGGGGCAATATCTACTCGATCGTAATAATAACGCTGTTATAAAAATACTCCAACATGAGATGTAATTTAAAATGTTGGTCGAACAACAAATTATATCGAATATGCTGTACGCTTTTATTCATCAACTTATACATAATTAATTGTGGTAAGTACATTGACAAGGAAATAGAACTTACATCTACATTCAAACTAAAGTTGGGTGGACCCCACGCGAGTCGAATGGAATCGGGGAACCATTCACCCGGATTAAAGCTGAATGATGTCCTACAAACAGGGTGCCTGCGGCAGGCATTTCTCCTCTGGATTTCTATGCTGAAGCGTTAATCAAGGATCGAGCCAGCTCTGTGGGCTGTACGAGCTTTTTACTTAACATCCAGACCAGTTGGTAGGCATCTGAACTACATTTTATGTTATGCTAGCATTTACCTGTGGCTTTACCTACGTTATTCCCGTTATTACTTATCCCAAGTAAACTCCCAACTGGGAAATAAAATCCTCTCTATTTTAATCCAGGACTTGATCTACGTGTATGTCAAATTCCATCTCAATTCATTCAATTGTTACCGCGATATTTAGTAACAAACATCCCAAACCCCAGAACACTCAAACATGCTCCCAAACTTTCACATTGGTTTTATTAGTAGAATAGAATTTGATTGTATAAATGGTATATTTTTTTACAAACCATGTCATCGAAAGAAAGCTGCATTACCTGAGTATCTACATGATATTTCTAACCAATAAAAACTTCATAGATGGATTTTATTAGTTAACGTTTGAGCTATGTTGGACGGATGACTATACGAATGAACGTCCCAGGACAGTGGTTATTTACATATTATGTAAAGACATTACTACTTGACACTTAGAACAGGAGTCCCCAAACTTTTTTCGCAAGGGCACCTTTGAAAATCTCGCATATAGGCCACACATGACATGGTTGACCTTAGAGTTAAATAATCATTTTTCTTCATTGGAGATTTGACCCGCCGTAGTTTGGAGACCCCTGCTTTAGAAATTTAAAATAACCCCTGTTCAACAAAATAGGAGGAATTAAAACAGCGCATACAACAATTTTAAGAGCGAATTGAATAGCTCCGACCTCTGGCAATCATGTCATAAACCCCACTGTCCAACAGTGATATGATGAGAATACCTGACAAGTAACGGATATACCTAACAAAGATATATACTGGAAAAGAGTACGCTTTGCCTCCTAGGATCTCCCATTTTTGAAGGCAGTTTTCCGGAGTATATTCAAAATTCCATATCTAGAAAATCACTCTCATCGTTTGCTTGAAATTAGTCCGCATTACACATTATCAATTGTTCAATTCTGCCTATTCGTTCCTAAATGAACTTCCGTGCCCCGCTGTTCCCCACTTTGGAAACATCAAAATCTTTTGTTGCAAATAAAAACGTGGCGAAAAACGGAACTAACCTAACCAGAATGGCTTTTCTTGCAAATACGGTAGAAAAGCATTACAGCCCCCCTCCCCCCCACCCCATTTAAATCCTATTCTCTTTCCGCACATACTCTAACCTAATCAAAAGTAATTTGGAATCCATTCTCAATACTCAACTCAGCAAGCAATCCTGGACTCAAGGATCCCTTCCCATCCGGTACGGTGGTTTAGGGATCTGCAAAATTTCTGATGTCGCATTACCACCTTTTTTGTCGTCAGTCCACAGCTCGATCAGCCTGATCAGTTTGAGTCATCCGCCGATCTCTTGCGTCGGTCAATGTGCCGGCTATTTTAGAGCCTACAGGCATTTCGAGAAATGACGGCAAGAGACCGGACGCGATGTCATTGATTCCGTGGAGTATGGGACGGGTGCTAGTGTGGGATGCGACTTGCGTGGCCCCGTCACATCTCCACCGAAACTCAACAAGGGCGGCAGCAGCGGCAGAGGCGGCAGAAACCGCCAAGGTAGGAAAGTACAGTGGTCTCGGCGCAGAATATGATTTTGTTAATTTTAGCGTCGAGACCCTTGGTCCGTGGGGCCCTAGCGCCCTAAGTCTCTTCAAAGAGTTATCGAAGAGATAAAAATAAAATAAAATAAAATAAAATAGTTTATTTTTGCAAGTAGGCCCTCAAGGGCTCTTTTACAAGTCTGAGTCTAAATATGTATGTATTATTTCATTTCTTTTCTTTTGGCGCTTCGGGTAGTGACCTTCTGGTGAGAAGAAGCGCCGGAAGAAACTCACCAGTTTCTCTTTTTTAAAAACAGGTATGACATTATTACATTCTATTTCATTAATACGTTATAATAAACTTATAACTACATTTTCAGAGATGTAAAAGGTCTCTAGGCGTCAAAACAAGACAATTAAAATAATAGAAATAAATTGATAATAAAAATTCATGGAGATGTAAAGAGTCTCCGTTGTCAAAATATTAAGTTTTGGAGGTGTAAAGGACCTCCAAACGTCAAAATATAAAATAGGAATGTTTATACTAAATATATTACAGAAATGAAAATATTCTGCAACTCACACGATATAACTTAAAAACTAAATTAAAATAAAATGAATACAGTTTTTTCTTAGAGATGTATATGGTCTCTAAGTGTCAAAACAGTTAACAAGTTCAAAAACAGAAAAAAATCAACAAAAGAGACATTATATTAAAATGTAGTTATTTCCAGTTGCAGTTAATCCCAAGGTGCTTCATCATTCATGTAGTCTTGTGTGCTGTAATAAGCTTTGGACATGAGTTTACGCTTTACACAATTCTTGAATTTGCTAACAGATAATTCAGTTATGTTTCTTGGCAGTTTATTATAAAACCTTACACAATTACCCATGAATGATGTTTTTATTTTATGGAGCCGAGTGGTGGGCACTGCGAGCTTAAGTTTATTTCTAGTATTAATATTATGTATGTCACAATTCTTCTTAAAATTCATGATATTCTTATGTACATACATAATATTCTCATAGATGTATTGACAATGCAATGTCATTACATTAATGTCCTTAAACTTATCTCTAAGTGAGTCTCGATAGTTCATCTTATATATCGCTCGAATAGCCCTCTTCTGCAGAACAAATATAGTATTAAGCTCTGAAGCGCTAGCACTGCCCCACAGTAGAATACCATACGACATAATACTGTGGAAGTAACTAAAATATACTAATCGAGCTGTTTTGATGTCTGTTAATTGTCGGATCTTGTTGACTGCAAAAGCTGCAGAACTAAGTCTATTCGAGAGATTAGCAATATGGGGACCCCACTGGAGTTTATGATCCAATGTTATACCTAGAAAAACTGTACTATCAACTAGTTCCAATTCCTCATCCTTCACAATGACACTTGCTTGCTCGCGATTTACGTTACGCGTGACAAAGTTTATACATTTAGTCTTTCTTTCATTTAACAGTAAATTGTTAACATTGAACCAATTTACTACTTTAGAGATAGCATTGTTTACATCGTTGTAAGCTTGCTGCTGTCGCTTAACTTTGAAGATAAGTGAGGTGTCATCTGCAAACAATACTATATCATGGTGGGTCTTTACGAGGTATGGCAAGTCATTTATGTAAATAAGGAACAGGAATGGTCCCAATATTGAACCCTGCGGTACACCCATCGAGACCAGTGACCCTGGTGAGTGCTGTCCATTCACGTCAACCCTTTGTATTCTACCTTGTAAGTACGACTTAAATAAATTCAGTGCCGATTCTCTAACTCCATAGTAGTGCAGCTTCCCGATCAATGTTTCATGACAAACGCAATCAAATGCCTTGGATAAATCACAGAAGATACCTAAAGCATCACATGACTCCTCCCAGGCATCGAAAATATGTTTAATTAGCTCAACACCAGCGTCGGTTGTCGAGCGACCCCGAGTAAAACCAAATTGCTTATTATGCATTAAGTTATTTGTATTAAAATGTTTCATTAATTGGGACAAAACTAATTTCTCGAAAATTTTACTGAAAGTTGGTAGCACAGATATTGGTCTAAAGTTAGTGGGGTCAGTAGTGCTACCTGATTTAAATAAAGGTGTTATTTTACTATATTTCATTAGATCAGGAAACTCACCGCAATCAACACAGTTATTAAACACGACTACCAAGTCAGGCGCTATGATTTCTATTAGGGATTTAACAGCATGGACAGAGACTCCCCAAAGGTCACTAGTTTTTTTAACATTAATTGATTTAAACGCCTTTACTACATCCGAGGTACTGACATGTTCAAAATGAAAGTATTTACTACATTCTGGGGCGTTGTCTTTTAACAGCGTGACGGCAGACGAAGGTGATGAATTTAAATGCTTAGTTGTGGATACTGGTATCTCGGTAAAAAACTTTTCAAATTCTGTTGCTACTTCTAAATTGGAATCTACAATTTTGCCATCAATTTTTAGTTTAAGATCGTTTACTGTGTGCTTCGATCGACCAGTCTCCACATTAATTACTTTCCAGGTTGTTTTAATAATATCAGAACTATTTCTAATTTTCTGGCTTAAGTAATTACGCTTAGCTAAATGACAATCTATCTTAAATTTCTTCGAATATTTTTTCACGTGCTCTTTAAATTCATCACTCGTATTGAACCGCCGTTCCTCATACAAGGCATACAATTCCTGTCTACGTTTATGTAAGTCCTCAGTAGCCCACTCACTAAAAACTGGTGCACCACTAACCACGACCGATTTAGAAGTAAATATTGCGTTATAATGTTCCATAAAAGTGTGAAAGAATGAATTGTACATGTCGTTAGGAGTCGTGTCGGAAGATAAAAAGGGTAGCGCCTGAACTAGACTGTCCCTCATTCGTTCCACACGGTCCGTGGTTACTGGTACAAAATTAATTTGTTTTCTCAAGATATTATTCCTTAATGACTCAAATACCATTAGTTGGCCAAGATGATCTGATTCTAACTTGCTGATTACACTTTTGGTATTAGGAAGAATATCAGTGAAAATGTTATCAATGCAGGTGGCGCTAGTAGCGGTCACTCTAGTTGGCTCCATAAATATGGGTCTGAGATTACAAGATTTGAAAAGATTCAACAATCTGACACTTACTGTTGAATTTTCCAAAATATTTACATTGAAGTCGCCGCATATAAGTAATTTCTTACTAGAAGTAGCAATTATTTTATGTAACACAGATTCCATTACGTTTTCAAAAAGTTCAAAATCACTTAAAGGCGGCCTATAGACACAAACAACAATAAATAAATCTAATTCTACGGCACTTAGTTCTATGGTCCGTTCAACAGACAAGGATACAATATCCTTACGTTCCTTAAATTTTAATTGTCTATTTAATATGATTAATGACCCACCATGTATGGAACTTAGTCTGGTGAACGAACTACCCACCTGGTGATTCTTAAATTGAGGCATTAGTTCATTATTTTCTAACCAATGTTCGGTTATACAAAGAATATCTATATTGTAATCGTTCAAAAAAAGTTCAATCGCTAAGTCTTTCCCTCTAATGCACTGAATATTTTGATGCACCAGGTGGATGTGACTTTTATGTTTGCAGCATTCATTGGATTTACTTAGAACCAAATTGCCAGAGACAGAGTACTCCTTTGTCTTAACATTTAATTTAAATTATTGGTTATAATAGGAACCAACTCCAAGTTCACATTATTGGACTGCTCAATAGGAGCAGAACCTGCCAAATTCTTGGCAGAAATGTCTAATAAATATGATAGCGACAAAGCTATTTGTCTTCTATAATAATTAGAAAGGTAAAACTTACCTTTAGTCAAAAATACCCTACTTACATATTTGTTTGTGTCTATTATTGTAAACTTACTACTATATGTACAAAAATTATACAGGTATATATTTAAGTTGTATCTAGTATCATTTTCTGTTTTTGACACTTGATTGCAATAGGGGAATGTGAACATAATAATTTCTTTTACTGCAAGGCTGTCTAACTTTTCTAGAAATTTAATCAAATTATTTTTGTTCGCACTTCGAGACTCAGGGAAACCACGAGGGACCGAAGAGCTGGCACCTTCCTCGCTCAGCGCATCAGTATTACAATCCAGCGAGGAAATGCTGCCAGCATCTTCGAACTAGGGGCCATTTTTAGATCTATTTTAGTTTTAGCTTATATAATTTTAATTTAGTTTTTAGTATATTTAATTTTAACCTTGTTTCTATATTGATGTTCTTTTGCTTGTATTTCTAATAAATATACTTACATTCCTAAAAAAAAAAACAAAGATACAATTACGAGTATGAACACTACCTAGTTAAAATCTACAGCTAATCTCCACTTCCCAAGCCCTACAAGAGCAGTTGACTAATAACTTCGTCAAGTAAAATTTTAACTTCCAATAAGTTTGTTTCGCAATTCAAATCTATTTGTGAATTTAAACGAAAACATGTTTACCTGCAAGTACCTATTTTACAACTCGATTAGGTTTATCAAAAATTTACATTTTAATTCCGAAATAACTTTTATGTTTGTTTGTAAGTCTTCAGAATCGAAGTGAAAATTAATGAAACGTGTTTTAGTTTTATCCTTCTGGCTGTGTGAACCAGCTGCGGTTCCGCTCGAGTGGAATTCAATTTGTGATCAAAATATTGAGATCAGCGGTTGTAGAAAAAAAAAGTCAGTTATTTGACTTATTTGTCTTTTCTTTACTCTTCTCTACATCCCACCCTACTTTATTCAACCTAACCCGACCCAACTTACCCCGTGTTCCCTACCTTACCCTGCCTCAACGAACTCGCTCTATCACACCTCACCCTAACCTACACATCCCCTTCCTACCTCGCCCTATCCTACTTGACTATACCCCACCTGTAGGCTTAAGATGCTTCGCTTTGTCATGCGATAAATAAATGATAAAGCATTCGTCACTCTCACACACACATATATTGTTAGAACGTGACGGATGCTTTATCATTTATTTATCGCGTGACAAAGCGTAGCATCATAAGCCTACTGAATCCAGTTACAAAAAAGAAAAAAAAAATACCTATAACTACAGAATTTTAACCCCTGGATGATGCTTAAAAATAAAGTAACCTATCCTCGTTCTTAGGGTTCAAACTTTGTGCCTAGTTTCATGAATCAAAATCGGCTGACTCGTCTATACCTGGGTCTGTCTACGCAGAATATTAGTTTTTCGGTCACATAGCCAGGAAAGAAGGCCACAAACAGAAGGGAACAACCACAGACCACCTCCACTAGACGGAGCATGCCATACGACACGAGCTCACCACGCATATGTGCGATTAAATATCGGTAGATATTACTAGTACAACGCGTGTTTCACATCTTTTTTATCATTTTATGTTTTGAGATTGTCGTCGGATTGAACAGAAATATTTATTTCACGTTTGGTGCACACACAAGTCAGAAACATGGTCGCAACTGAAAGAGCGGCTGGTCGCGTAATGCCGTAATGCTATACGATTGACCATATCTGATGTGAGCGCGCGCCGCCCAACATGCTCCGTCTAGTGGACGTAGTCTGTGGGAACAACTCATCGTTACTGGCAAGATTGATGGCAAACGACCCAGAGGCCGCAGTCCATCTAGATGGACAGATCAAGTCCGTATCACTCTGGACACCCAGCTACATGTCGCACTGTCAAGACATTTCAGTTTTTCATACCGCAACCCTACTCTAGAATAAAAATCGGGCAGTGCGAGTCGAACTCGCACACCGAGGGTTCCGTACAAACTCGTTAGTAGATACATGGATAATTAAAGAAAGAAAGAAAGAAATATTTATTTGGATCTATTACAATATTGAAATGGTATGGTATTAGTAATGGAAGCGTGTACAATATTGAGATGTGTCCAAAAAGGAGGCCACTCAGCATGTGTCGGGGCACAGGGTGCCGACGACGCTGATTTTCAGTGGATAATTCAAGATAAACTGTATGGTGGGACAAACTTAACTTTGCTCTTGAAAAACTGTTGTCCCTATACATCGACATATGTCGCGGTTAGTAATAGTAATAAATTTGTCTTAAAATTTTTGCGAATTTCTTAAAAACGCTGTAACTTAAAAAAACCGTTTTATTTTTCCCGTAATATCGGTAATTATTACAGATTTTTCTATTCAGTAACTTCGGAGATAATTGGGGGAATGGTATTTTTTTTAACGTTTTTTGTAATAAATCAAAAACTACATGTCTAAGAAATAAAAAATTGTTTTGGAATCTACACATTAAGCCTTTTCATTTGATATACCACCCAATATAATAGCTCTACTTTTGATTTTTGACATCCCATTTCGGTCCCTTTAAAAAAATACTAAAAAGGGTATAACATTTTTTTTGTCCAATAGGTTTGGGTTAGCGATTTTGAACACTATTCCAAATTTCAAGTTGATAGCATCAGTAGATCCTGAGATATCTTGCTGTGTCAGACGGACAGACAGACAGAGTCGCACCATAAGGGTTCCTTTTTTACCATTTTGGTACGGCACCCTAAAAAGTGTCTATTTACAATTAATTAAAAAAGTTGCCTATTTTGCCGACGGGAATGAAGTAGTAACGTCACACTACAAACGCTAAACTAAAAACCACCATGACTTAGGGTCACTTAGCCAATCAAAGTAATATTTTGTATCTGTGGTAATATTGTACCACAAGTTAATAAAATAAGTAATTAGTGGTATAGGTATATGTAGTTTAACGAGAGTTGAGGCCACGTATACAACAACACTGTCATGTAATGACAGCGGGATTTTGAAATTAGGTACTGTTCTTTTTTCGTACCGATAGCAGGTTCAACAGTGAATTGCAAGATAAACCAAAAAGTTTGTTTAAACTTTACCCTTGCCTTGTGTTTATTTACTTGGAACTATAGGTAGTTTCACGAGAGTTGAGGTGAATGATTACACACACAGCTACATGAAGTACTCATTGCAAAAAAAGTGAATGAATGAAATGAATGAGTGGGTAAATAAACACAGTGCTATAGTTTAAAGAAACTTTTTGGTCTATCTTGCAATTCACTGTCATTGAACCTGCTATTGGTACGAAAAATGAACAGTAATTTCAAAATCCCGCTATCATTACATGACAGTGTTATTGTGTGCGTGGCCTAAACTCTCGTGAAACTATCTACCTAATTCCACTGGATGATCGGCTAGTTTTTTGACTACATGTTTTAAATAGGTACCTAACTAAACGAACAGACAAAGGTAGTTCGTGCATCATCAGAGTATGCGCATCATCTTATCTATAATACATAGGTCCATATTGATAGCGAATTTCCAGCTAAATAAGCTAGCACAAACATGTTTATTATGGTCGACTAGCAAGCGAGCTACCTTTTATGACAGTTTGAAAGTTATCTTATTAAAGCTCTTACTTTCAACATTACTCTAAGTATATTCATTAAGTTACTCGGCATGAATGCACGACAAAGTCCTCAAATACTAGGCAAGGCACAAACGTGGTTACCTACTTCAAAGCAAATTTCAAAGTAAATCAGTAATTAAAAAATATGTCACACAACTTTAAAAAAATCGTCGCTCTGTTTTTTTCAGGCAGTTTCGCTACTTGGTTGCTTATAATTGATTTTAGTTTTCGAGATACATGTTTACGTCATCAGCATGCAGGGTGTTCTTATATTAGTTTTTATAAATAACCAGCAAAAATCAAGCATATTTTAGTATTTTATATTTATTAATGTCGTTCCGTAGGTACCTATTGAAATCTTGAGTTCTAGCGCCCCAAACTACTTACCTCAAAAATTATTTTTTGTCACCTCAACGCACTAGATCGCTCTGATGTCCCTCAATACAATGATACAAGTCGCATTTTTTTTACCCGACTGCGGCGACGCCCAAAGGAGAGTTATGTGTTTGACCTGTATGTATGTATGTCCGTTCCTATGTCCGCTCGTAACTACTCAACGGCACAACCGATTTTTATAAATGATACCTACATCATTAGATTCGTCTTGATGGCGCGAGTGTCACTGGCTATGTTCGTTAAAATACAAAATGGCGGAGTGCACCGCGGTTGGGTTTTTCTTTAGTAATTGATAATGGTGTCTATAATTGTTAAACGCAAAATATTGGCAGTGCAAGGTATACCCAACATTTAATTTTTTGGCTCCGGAGCTCGTGGTTCTATAAACGCCTTAACACTACTTCTTTGTTCATTTAGTATAATCCTTATTTACACCGATTATTATACTTATTTAACGAAAGCTCATTCGTCGAGCTCATTCATCGTGACCCGGGCTCCCAAGTGGGCGAGTGGTTATTATAATGTCATCCGTTATACACACAATAAAGGTACGAGTATACCAATGAAAACATGTAGGAGGTAAGATTCACAAGTTTAGAAGAAATATGTAACTTTTGACAGATATTGAGGATCATTTTTCATGAATTTTCTATTGCTTGCGAGCTGGCTCATTTCGTTCATTTATAGGAATACACACATTCTAACTATTAGGTATTGGAACTGCCAAAATGAGAATACTTACCAACCTAGTGATATTTGATTTGAATTATTGATAGGTTTTGTTATCTACTGTGTTGTTTGAGCGATTCTGAAATCATCACATACTGCACAATTCGACTGTTGACTCGATTTTTTTTCTGTCGTAAATCAATTCTACTACTTGTGAGGAACAAATATCTATATGAGACCTAATACATTTGTATAAGTATAACAGCCACAAATTGTAATCAAAAGTAGCAGATCACACTGAGCATTGAAAACACTCTATACAAAACGGGAGGAACCTATGACGTCATCGGTTCCATCGCTGTATCGCTGTACTAAGTTGTATGGAAAAAATAGCATTTTGCCATTTTAAGCACGAAAAAGTGCCTTTAAGCACATAGTTGTCGTACATTTATTTTTTCAGTGTTATTTAAGCATTCCGAAATTGACTTTAATTTTTCTTTAAGACGATAAAAAAATATCTTTTTTTTAAACTTTGTGGTCTCATAACTTTATATTTTTTATACATTTTTGGTTTATTTTTTTGTGTTATGATAATTTAGTATTTTCCAATCCATGTGACTATATTATGTTGTAAAATTCAATATTAGTCAACATCCGAATTCACATCAATATACTGTAGTTAATTAGCACACATGTCTATATAAAGTCATTAATAATAGTATTTTATGCAACAGTTGTATAAGAAGGTTCAAAAAATGCGAATTGCGTGAGTTGCGATACGAGCCGCGAATGCGGCGAGTATCGCAAATAGAGACGCAATGAGCGTTTTTTGACTTAATTATACAACGTTGCATACAATACTTTTTCTACGACAGGTTTTAAAATTATAAAATACAAACAAGGCATAACCTGCAAAGAAGGCAAATATGACGTATGACTGTCAGTATGTGTCTATGGTAAACTTTTTATTTTTTAAATGAAGTTGACACGCAGTGAATATATTAAAAATACTTTTGTTTTTATGTTGGCATCAATGAATTTAGTTCAGAAAGTTTTGTTTTTCTTAAAAGCCGTAGGATTTTAATTGTTTGCTAAGTTGGTAGTTGTGCATTTTTACCGTAAAGTTAAAATTGAGCGCTTAATCCTTGACCTCAGTTTAACCTAGATTTAGAAGTCTGTGGTTGCTAGCAATAACGTAAAGTGGCTATAACGACACTAGTGCTGTTATGGGGAATAGAGTATAGACTTCTCTGAACTCATATTATATATGTTCTTATATTAGTGTTCGTGACCAAGTAAAAGACAGATAACAGTACAGGAGTAGAAAAAATATATTAATGAATTTATCTGTAAGTACCTTATCTAGTGATTTTATTTTTTATGCCATACCTGGCCACAAAGTGGCTATTACCGCACGCTACGCGTACGGAAAAAGCCTCTTTCTGACCAAGTGTAGACATAGAATGTTGTACGCAACACGGGGGGTAATAAAGAAAACCCTCTTAATTAATTAGGTAATTGGACATAATATAATAATGATGTAATAATATGTACTAGACGTAATTAATTAACGATTTATTGGTGTCATTCTAATTTATTAATATTGTATTTGCATGTATACTTGTATACGTATGGCAAATAAACAATTTTGACTTTGACTTTGACTTTGACCTCTGAAAAATGTCTATGATCTCCGCCTTTCTTTGCATCCATTAGTTGTGTATTATAATTTATAAATAAGTATGAACTATAAGTATGCCTTTTGGAAGCGCCGCTAGTTGTGTGTGTGAACGTCTTTACACATTAGGCCCATCTGGTAACATTAATTTTTAATTTGTATTTTTAAAGTGGGTAGGTTTGCACAAACGTAATTTTGACAGGGAAAATTTATGATTTTCTCAGTCTACCCGCGACCACGAACGCTGAAAAGGGTTATGAAACATCGGGACTTAAAACTTTAGTAATATACGCGATTTAATCCGTTTAAGTTGTTTTATTCCAATGAGTGATAATGGCGGAAACTGAAGACAATATTATGTATACTTTTTGTACACATATATGTACCCAATTATGGAATTGCGTAGTAACATATGAGTCAAGTGAACCATTATAATTCGTTCCGAATGCGGAAAATGCGTGAAGGAGAAAAATAAATACCTCCTCTCGGAAAAATAATATCCGATAGGTAACGTTGTAATATTACTTTCACATAAGTATCTAAATGCATTGTGATGTGCAAACTTGGCTTGCCGGTCTACATAGCTCCAGTATACAATATGAATTGTTGGAGAACCGATATCGACAGCTCAAATTGTCGATGATAAAATATGAAACTGTTATAATTGACTGAAAATTAATTATTAAGACGGGACAATAAGTCTATGTAAATCTCACATTGAGACTAAGTGTGGAAAATTGTATTCTCAGGGCATTGTGCTGAAGATCTTCGGGATACTACAATGCTGCTGCAACTCTTCGTTGAATAGCAAATGTCCAGCTCTACGGTCACCAGTGGCTTCGATTCGCCTTCTTATTATTGCAAGTTATGCGTGTTGTTTTTTACTTTATTATGACCATAAATTGTTTACTTTTTTATACATAAAAGGAAAGATAATTGAATTATATTGATTGGTTTTTCTCTGACATATTGTATGAATTAGTTAATAAAGTTAGTTAAATGTATTATAAGAAAAGATAGATCCACAATGTGTGTACACCTGAAAAGGTAGGATTTGGTGGAACTAAATATTATTATGTGCAATTTGTTTTACCTCTGTACTTGACCCGAATTCCTCACACAATAAATGATTACTGATTACTGAAGAATTAACTGCATCAACCAGTTCCACTGGTTTGATTTTAAATTTAAAAGCTCAGCGTCTAAGTCCGCGGACAGTTCTTGCTTCATTATTGTATTTTTACATTCGGTAATTTAAAGTTGTAACTTGAAAATTCATTTCGTATTTTGAAGCTTCACTGTTACAAAGAGTGAGTGAGTGAGAAAAGAGATTTAGTCAAAAATGTGATTGTTTGGGCAATGAAGCTGCACACTTCCATTAATAAAGCTTTTGAACAGGTGACGTCGAAAGGGTTGGCGGAACAGGCAGAACCGCGGGGGAGCTCTAATGCAGCGTGGCTCGCCCGCCCTTATAAAGGCTTGGGCGGAGCGCGGCGCCCAAATAGTCGGTCGAGCTTACGCGCGTCGCTACTATTTACCGTACGTACCTACTAGTAAACATAAATAACATATTAAAAATAGTTAGTAGTCACGTATTTATTATTGACACAACTTGTTGATTCGGTTCGTAATTATGATTAACCGTAAATACATTTTAAACTTTGATTGCAATTATTTTCAATATACTCTTACTGTGCCTCGATTTAAATTCAGGTTTTCAGTGCCGCGTGTTGTTTCGGTAATTTGGTTATTTTGTGCCAGTAAGTAAGTTCATTTCTTCATAAATGGAACCATTTACTAAGAAGTGATTAATCGACTTTAAAAAATATAGAACTTTTAGTGTGCGCTATTTCAAGTATTTTTTTAGAAAAAACTGTTTCGATACAATTGACTCTTGAAAGACTCTTATTTATAATAAACAAAAACTTTAGGTTTACCAGGTCACACATAATAACTTATTATGTAAACTAAAAATAACTCCATGGTTAATAACTATTTAAACAAACTTTAAATCACTTTAAATATTAAGTATTACCTACAAGAACTATGGAAATATTGAAAGAAATTTGACAAACTTTGCTTGAGGCCTTTACGCTAATAAATGTATAAGTTTGATAATTAAATTTAAGTGTCATTTTCTGCCGAAATCTTAAACAGGAAGTTCCTTATTTCAAATATAGTATCGCATCTCTATCACTATTGTAGTATTGTACAAAAGTCCACTAGAAAATGTCCCTGCAAAATAATAAAAATGATACAATACTTTAGGTAAAAATGCCACCCTTTTGGGGATATTTAGAATATATGTAAAAACACCATATTTCTTATATTTAAAGGTTATTTTATTTGATTCAAAACTCATTACTTATCTTACAAAGCTGAAAATACGCCAAACCCGCTTTATTTCTCTGCGGTATAATTACAAGCAACGGAATCACATACGTAGGCACTAATTATCCAATAGTAGATTAAAGGGCGAATACAATGTAGATATTATATGTAATTAATTTTCGATAAGTACCTAAAAATATATGTTTTAACGTAAATAGTAATATTTATTATATCGGTTATTAATAATTTCACCACGAACCGACACAAAGGACGGCACTGTTTCTTAAAAGCTGGCCACATTATTTTTACGTTTGACATTTGTAGCTGTCATATTTGTCTCCGGAAATAAAAAACAGACTATACACATATTATAATAAAATCGTAGCAAGGCTATGTTTGTGCTCGCATCACGCAAAACCGACCACAAAACGGACCGATTTTCATGAAATTTGGTCTATAGGTAGATTATGACTCCAGTTAACACATAAGATACTTTTATGCCACACCTGGCCATAAAGTGGCTTTTTCCGCACGCTGCGCGTACGGAAAAAACGCTTTCTGGCCAAGTGTAGACATACAATTATGTACACAACACGGGAGGTAATAAAGAAAGCCCTCGATCGCATATTTACGTTCCTCGCTTGCAGCTCGGGCCGCAAACATCTGCGATCTCGGCCTTTCTTTGTATTACCACCCTAGTTGTGTAATGTACTATTTCATCACACTTGCTCGAAAATGGTGTTGTTACACGTAGGTTTTGCGGGCCGTAAATGACCTATTACGTCCTAGGGCGTAATGGTTTTTTTTTATTTGAATACGCTGATTAGGTTTAACTCTTATTTGTCATGTTCAAAGGAAACGCCAACTTACATTTTTAGGGTTCCGTACCAAAATGGTAAAAAAGGAACCCTTATGGTGCGACTCTGTCTGTCTGTCTGTCTGTCTGTCTGTCACAGCCAGATATCTCAGGAACTACTGCTGCTATCGGTTTGAAATTTGGAATAGTGTTAAAAGTAGCTAACCCGAGCTTATTGGACATAAAAAAAATCTTGTACCTTTGTTACTTTTTTTTTAAAGGGCTCCGTAATGGGATTTTCAAAATTGAAAGTAGAGCTTATATATCGAGTAGGGTATCAAATGAAAGAGCTTAATTTGTAGATTAAAATACCATTTTTATTTTTTTTCTTAAATAAATAGTTTTTGATTTATGGCGAAAAAAGTTTAAAAAAATACCATTCCCCCCCTATTATCTCCGAAGTTACTGATCAGAAAAATGTGTCATAATTACCAATTATTAATGTCGTCCTAAATATTACAGGAAAAATATAACGGTTTTCCTCACTTGCACCGTTTTTGAGAAATTTGCAAAAATCATAACACATACTTATTTGCTCCTACTAAACTAATCGCCATACAGTTTTTCTTGAACTATTCATGTATCTACTTATTAGGATTATTATTATTATTAGGAAGACCGTTATATTTTCTGTTCCTAACTTGAATACTTATTAAAAATTTACAAAAATCTTAACATATTAGTTCTACCCTCCCTACGAGAGCCATCTAGCGGAGAGTAGCAAAACTAAGCGATGATTTATTTCAGATTATATAAAAAATGTCTATTAAATACAATGATCACTCATCAGGAATCGGGAAAAAAACATAAAGTAACAATAATTATTAAAAACTCTATAATAGGAGTATGTTAGGAAATTTGACACTAGTAAATACCATAAAAATGAAATACCACTAGCGCCATCTAGGGACACAAATCTAAAATAAGGTAGCTTGTGGCTAAAAATGATCCATGAGAACTAACTTAGTTGACAAACAATTATTTCAATCAGCCAATAACAAAAAGTAACGTTTAAACTTAAATTACAAGTAAAATTTACGCGCTATTTACTATCAATAGATGTCGCTGTAGCATACGCTGCATCGCGCTGTTAAGATTTTTCCTGGTTGAATAGAGCTAAAGCGGGTTTAAGGCAGGGTTGCTGTTAGTCGTAAGGTTGGTCTACTTATTAGTTTATACGGAACCCACGGTGCGCGAGTCCGACTCGCACTTGACCGGTTTTTTTTACTTTTATCACTGACATTTATTTAAAGAAAACTGTTATTGAAAACACATATCTCGGTAACATTAAATAAATGTTTAAATAGTGTATTTCAGTATTTTGCAAATATAAAATCAACTAAAATGTCCGTTTTAGGTCTTCGTTTGGTTTCCGGACGTGACTTGACATACGCATTATCTATGGATATATGTCACTTTCTGTTTTAAAATGTTCTTCTCATACTGGGTGGATTACTAAGGTTATTTATTTTTCAACACACTTGCTCATAAAGTCACTCTTATTTGGTGGTTCTTATGCGCGGAACGCAGCTTATCACACACAAGTGCTTTTTACTTTACATTACCGCACACGTAATTACTGCCAATTGACCAATGAGAGCACGTGGTCGTGGGACTCGGCGCGTGCAGCGTGTTCATGGGCTTGCGCCCACACTACACCGACACCACACGGCGAGGTGACGATAGACGAGGATAGATAATTCTAAATGATAAGTATTATTTTTTATTCGCAAGTGTGTTGAAAAACGTCGTATGATACTCGTGGGCATTGGTCATTACAGTCTCGGCTATATCGGCTATGCAACACAGCCTCGACTGTAATGACCAACTTCACCCACTCGTATCATAATGTACTATTTCATCAATTTGCTCGTAAAGGGTGTTGTAACACGCGCGCTTATAGACCAGCTCGAGCTGATTTACCTCCCGTGGGTTATAATAGTACATTACATAACTAGGCTGGTAATACAAAGAAAGGCCGAGATCGCAGAAGTTTACGGCCCGAGCTGCAAGCGAGGGACGTAAATATGCGATCGAGGGCTTTCTATATTACCTCCCGTGTTGTGTACATCATTTTATGTCTACACTTGGCCAGAAAGCGGCTTTTTCCGTACGCGCAGCGTAAGGAAATAGTCACTTTATGGCCAGGTGTGGCATAAAAATCTATAGCTCCCACGGGAGGAAAAACTGTATGAAAATCTATAACTCTCGAGGGAGTTATGAGTTTCATTTTAAAATATAGAACCTACCAGGTTTCAAATCAGCCAAGTCTTATTTTCCATCTTCAAAACTTGGCTACAAAACCAATTTAGTGTATATGTCAACGGAAATGTATGTAATCCGTCATTGTACACAATTCCTAGGAAATGTATATAATTCCTAAAATCGCCCGGAAATGTGTGAAATAATAGTACATTGTGTATCAAGGGCGGTAGGTAAGGAATTACAAACGAGTGTTTGTTACAAGGCCGAGGCGAAGCCGAGGGCTTTAATAACACGAGTTTGTAATTCCTTTACCGCCCGTGGCACACACAATGTTTTTCATCACACTTGTGAGGAAATCTAATTAAAATTAACCTTACTTAACCTAAATAAAATTGTAAAACTGACAGTGACATTAGTGACATATCCATAGACAATGCGCAACGTTCGGAAACCATAGCGGTACGCGGTACAGACCTAAAACGGTTGATTTTATAATTGCAAAATACTGAAATACACTATTGAAACATTTCATTAATGTTACAGAAATATGTGTTTACATGTATTTGCAATACCAGTTCTCTTTAAATAAATATTTCAGTGATAAAAGTTAAAAAAGTAAGTTGGCGTTTCCTTTGAACATGACAAATAAGAGTAAAACAGAACCAGCGTTTCAAATTTAAAAAGAAAACCATTACGCCCTAGGGCGTAATAGCTCATTTACGGCCCGCAAAACCTACGTGTAATGCACCATTTTCGAGCAAGTGTGATGAAAATTATATTACACAAATTTCCTAGGAAATCTATACATTTCCTAAATGGCATGGCATTTGAAAATCGTTACAATCTGGCGGTATTGCCTGTCAAGTTTGAAAACTAAACGCAGTTCTTAGCATTATCTGTACTACAAAATCTGGACTACTTATATTGAAAAACAATTTGATTTTCGTCTTATTTTTTTTTCCCCTCGCAAATATGATGAAAAAATCTTATATTAGTGTTCGTGACCAAGTAAAAGACAGATAACAGTACAGGAGTAGAAAATAGTACATTACACAACTAGGGTGGTAAAACAAAGAAAGGCCGAGATCGCAGATGTTTACGACCCGAGCTGCAAGCGAGGGACGTAAATATGCGATCGAGGGCTTTCTTTATTACCTCCCGTGTTGTGTACATCATTTTATGTTTACACTTGGCCAGAAAGCGGCCTTATCCGTACGCGTAGCGTGCGGAAAAAGCCACTTTATGGCCAGGTGTGGCATAAAAATATGAATGGTCTCCCACACTAATCATGATTCATGAATATAATCTATTCCCCATAACAGCACTAGTGTCGTTATAGTCACTTTATGTTATTGCTAGCAGCCACAGACTTCTAAATCTAGGTTAAACCTAGGTCAAGGATTAAGCGCTCAATTTTAACTTTGCGGTAAAAATGCACAACTACCAACTTAACAAACAATTCAATTCCTACGGTTTTTAAGAAAAACATAACTTTCCGAACTAAATTCATTGATGCCAACATAAAAAAAAGTATTTATAATATAGTCACGTCACGTCAGTCAGTAATTAAAAAAAAAGTTTACCATAGACACATACTGTCAGTCATACGTCATATTTGCCTTATTTGCAGATTATGCTTTTAATTTTGTATTTTATATTTTAAAACCTAGTCGTAGAAACAGTATTGTATGCAACGTTGTATAATTAAGTCAAAAAACGCTCATTGCGTCTCTATTTGCGATACTCGCCGCATTCGCGGCTCGTATCGCAACTCACGCAATTCGCATTTTTTGAACCCACTTATACAACTGTTGCATAAAATACTATTATTTATTTACATTTTACAGCGAATTTACTTACACTGTCAAATGCTAATGTGCAGCTTTTATTGATATAAGTACGTACCAATAAATAACTATTTAGCCTTAGGTATAAGGACATAAGTTTTTGGTCAAATCCTAGGGGACTTGCGTTCGCGGAACTTTGTAAATAAACATGAACGGTTCTAATTATAATTAACACTGGGATTTCATCTGAATACTTCAATGTTTGATCTTTATATGGAAATAAATGAAAGCTGTGAACCGGGTGTGTTTATTTCTAACTTCTTATATGACGTAAATCGCAAGTAATAGGCTACTGATGACAGTTCAAATCAGCTTCTTTTTATGAAGTGTCAAAACGCTCAGAAAGTATGCAGTTTACTGACTTGTGACGTCATCCTTAACATGGTGCCTTATTTTTAGATTTTGTCATTTTAAAATCGTCGGTGACACGAAAATGAGTGTAATTGATTTTATTCGAGCAGTTTTGGAAACCTAAATTGATGGTTAAAGTTAATTAATATATTTTAACTGTTGACAAATACCCTATTGCACTTTTGTTTGATCTGTTATTTCTCGTTTTTGATATATTTTTTCATTCATAATACAGGTTATTTTAATAGGGAATATGCATGATGTTTTTTAGATACTTTAATAAAAGCTCATTCATATAAGAAACAGTAGGAAAAAATATTTTTCGAAAAACTATAAAAATAACAAAGATTTATCTCTATCTCTTCCTAGCAAAACAAAATATAGTACGGAGATTGTATGGCGGCCGTGTACTATGACGTCATAGTCCATATCGGATTTCTCTGTCTAATCACTGTCTGATTAGTGCTTTAAAATGTTTATATCTTCCGTATTTCTCGGTCAATTATCATTTTATTTTGACTGTATATCATCTTTTTTACGGTATTTTCATATTTTGTTAATGTGTTAAAAAAATAATGCATTCCCTATTGTAGTTCACAATGAGTTCAGAAGTAATATGTAGATATAATATATGTATGTATGTAGGTTCCTCATGCAGAGAGTAGGTACCTAACTAATACAATATTCAGATGTGGACATGTTTAGCTCAGTCGGAGTGCCACCGTCTACGAAGCTAGAGGTCCGGAGTTCAAATCCTGGTAAAGGCAAATATTTGTGTGATGAGCACGAGTATTTGTTCCCGAATCAATGGATGTTTTCTATCTATTTAAGTACGTATTTATATATATAAGTATGTATATCGTCGTCTAGTAATAGTACAAGCATTGCTTAGTTTGGGACTAGCTCGATTTGTGTAAAATTATCCCCGGATATTTATTTATTTTGTTTTGGGCAGCATAATTGACATACGTAATATTTAACATTTTTATAGTAGTACAGGATTTTAGTGCGCACAATGCACATGTGCATGTATGTACATGTATGTACATATAAAATCCATGAACTAATATATCGATATTTTATTTATCGATATCAAATCCCTACAACCTGCCCCGAATTAGCACACGTATGTTCATAGCTAGCATTTACATGGTCACGGCGTCGCCTGTGTCATTCCCGCTATTATCAAAAGGAAACTTCCTACGGGGCATAAAGTATCCTATGTTTCAATCTTCGACCTTGCCTACTTGGGTCACTAGTTGAGTGACTAGGTCGCAAAATGACCACATCGCTCATAGTCCACATCTCATAATGTCCGAGTCACAAAATGACCACATCCCTCCTAGTCAACATCTCAAAATGTCAGAATCGTAAATTGCCTACATCTCGTCTAGTCCGTACCTCACAATGTCCAAGTTGTAAAATGACCACATGGCCCCAGGACAACATCTCAAAAGGTGTAAAATATCAGAATAACTAAGTCGTAAAATGACTACGTTGTCGAAAGTCGGGACAGTTACGTATAAAAAACAATGTTAAATATGTTGGATATATGCGTTATTATTAACGGGTCGAATAATTCGTGTAGTTTTGAAAATGGGCACAGGTTTTCCTTAGACTGCCAAGATAAAGGCACTAAAAATCTCTGAGTCAGTCGGGTGACCTAACGTCAGGATTGTCAATAAATGTCACTTTTTGCAGACTTTCGCTTTTTATCTCGGAAACGTATGGAACAGTTGGAACAGTTGCTTCAGAAATTAACTACATTAAATTTGCTATAAATTAAGTGTTTTTACATTTTTACTGAGGCTATGATAGTTACAGAGAATTAAGGTTTTGAATACCTAAACTCCGAAAACCAATGGTGCTCTTTCAAACTTTATAGTTACTTTGCCCATTAGAGCTGATTTAGAGCTGATTCTCGGCACAGTTGTTTCTCGAATAGTCTTAAATGCTTTAACATTGAGAACCATCAAGAAACTTTGTCGTCTTATGTCGTCTATATTTGAAGTTTTTTTTCTCTGAAACTATGTAGGCCAGCGAAAATTGTATAAGGACATATTTTGGCGAACCGCTAATAGATGGCAAATTAATTTCTGCCAGTAATTCTCTACATATTTATACAAAACAATGAAAAAAAGTCTATATCTCTTTATTTTTAACCACGTGCGACGCCAAAAAAATATATTTGCTGTTAATAAAACGACAAAATGAAAAATATATAGGGTGGAAAGTTTCAGCGAACCGGTAAGGGTAGTTTATCAAAATACCTGCTGTCATCGAATAAATGATATAATATGAGTTCAGAGAAGTCTATACTCTATTCCCCATAACAGCACTAGTGTCGTTATAGTCACTTTACGTTATTGCTAGCAGCCACAGACTTCTAAATCTAGGTTAAACTTAGGTCAAGGATTAAGCGCTCAATTTTAACTTTGCGGTAAAAATGCACAACTACCAACTTAACAAACAATTCAATTCCTACGGTTTTTAAGAAAAACAAAACTTTCCGAACTAAATTCATTGATGCCAACATAAAAAAAGTATTTTTAATTTAAGTATATTTTAAATTAAAAAAAAAGTTTACCATAGACACATACTGTCAGTCAAACGTCATATTTGCCTTGTTTCCAGGTTATGATTAATTTTGTATTTTATAATTTAAAACCTCGTCGTAGAAAAAGTATTGTATGCAACGTTGTATAATTAAGTCAAAAAACGCTCATTACGTCTCTATTTGCGATACTCGCCGCATTCGCGGCTCGTATCGCAACTCACGCAATTCGCATTTTTTGAACCCACTTATACAACTGTTGCATAAAATACTATTTATTAATTGCCGACCACTTAAAAACGCACAGTTGGCGAAAAATTTTTACAATGCCAATACTGTCGACGACCGGCTATCAACCAAAGTAGAAATAAGGTACTGTAATAGTACATTACACAACTAGGGTAGTAATACAAAGAAAGGCCGAGATCGCAGAAGTTTGCGGCCCGAGCTGCAAGCGAGGGACGTAAATATGCAATCGAGGGCTTTCTTTATTACCTCCCGTGTTGTGTACATCATTTTATGTCTACACTTGGCCAGAAAGCGGCTTTTTCCGTACGCGCAGCGTGCGGAAAAAGTTACTTTATGGCCAGGTGTGGCATAAAAGTCCTTTTAGCGAAAGCAACTAGGTATTCCAATATTTTCATGCGTCTTCGAGATAAAAGCAAAAGTCTTAAATGACGATCCTGACGTTAGCTCACCCTCCCAGACCCGGGTAATACAATACACAATACAATCATACTTTATTGCACACCAAAAGATAAATTACAATGCAAACGGTATTCTTAGTGTTTTTATCTTGATAGCCTAAGGTACAGGGCTTGCCCATTTTCAAAACTACACAGATTATTTTGTCTGATATCCATAACTGGCGGTAATTTTCATATGCTATAACATACCTGCTATTTTCATTTCAATAAGGTGCACGGTAAACAGTCATGGCTTCTCTTATATGAACTAGGTCGTAGGTAACTATTTGACTTGAGTTATTGTGTATATTTGGTTTCAGTTTTGCTAGCTAAACTAGACTAGACTGTACTATCTATGAGTGTAGGCTCAGCAGTGGGATGTATATAGGGTGATAATGATGACAAACTACTGTGAAACATAATAAAATAAACAAATTGCTTGTTTTAATTATTTTGACGCAAAAAACTATTTATTTACTATGATGATAACAGAAAGGATTTTAATTTATTAAATATAGAGCTGTTGTCTAATTAATATTTATACTTCAGTTGAGTACCTACTTAAGTAATTAATATGAGCATGACATTGTTATTTTTAGGGTTCCGTACCAAAATGGTAAAAAAGGAACCCTTATGGTGCGACTCTGTCTGTCTGTCTGTCTGTCTGTCTGTCTGTCTGTCCGTCTGTCACAGCCAGATATCTCAGGAACTACTGATGCTATCGATTTGAAATTTGGAATAGTGTTAAAAGTAGCTAACCCGAGCCTATTGGACATAAAAAATATCTTGTACCTTTTTTACTTTTTTTTTAAAAGGCTCCGTAATGGGACTTTGAAAATTGAAAGTAGGGCTATTATATTGAGTGGGGTATCAAATGAAAGGGCTTAATTTGTAGATTAAAACACCATTTTTATTTTTTTTCTTGAATAAGTAGTTTTTGATTTATACATTTTTATGTACCATTCCCCCCCTATTATCTCCGAAGTTACTGATCAGAAAAATGTGTCATAATTACTAATTATAAATATCAACCTGAATTTTACAGGAAAAATAGAACGGTCTTGCTAACTTTAATACTTTTTTAGAAATTTACAAAAACTTGGAAATGAAAATCCCTAGCGGCGAGTAGCAAAACTAAGCGATGGCATGTTTCACGCTAGGGGATTTCCGGGCAAAACTAGATGGCGCTAAAACACTAAACATTTAATGATGTTATAATTGAACAAAGAAACATAGTATAGTAACAATTAGTTCGTAAACAGCTAATAATAAATAATTTTAAATACATTTAAATACTGTGTCACGTTTGCAAAGTTAAATAATTGTAAATAATATTATAATTATTTTACCAAGCTTATACATAGATGGCGTTGTAAATTCGGGAAACAGCTTTTTGTATGGAGAATGACAGTCCTCTTGATTTAATGGTCCTTGCTATTAAATAGAATCATTACACGTCAGGTTCTAAATATTACAGGGAAAATATAACTGTTTTCCTAACTTGCACTGTTTTTTAGAAATTTGCAAAAATCATAACATATACTTATTTGCTTCTACTAAACAAATCGACATACAGTTTTTCTTGAACTATTCGCGTATCTACTTCTGAGTTTGTACGGAACCCTCGGTGCGCGAGTCCGACTCGCACTTGACCGGTTTTTTAAATATGCTTTGGTTATTTTTATAATAATCACAAATTACCTTACAGTAATAAATATAAAGTTATAATTTAATTATGTTATCATTATTTTAATCAAGTTAAGCTTTACAAGCTTAACTTTGAGCTTTTCTGGATCTTGCTCGATAGCTGTAAGATTCTCTCAAGTAATTGAGTGGTATTTTAAATATTTAGTCCATTTTAATTTACCTGTTTATGGATAAATAATATATAAGCTGTGTACCCTGTTGAATTTTCATGCTTGTGGCTTCTAATTAACTATTTAATGGGATGATTTAAAAAAAAATCTTTTATAATTTCATGCCCATCTAAATTATAAATGCATATTCTAAGTTATATCCAGAACTCTTATGCATCATATCATGCTTCTAAACCCTCAACTTTGGCCTGCGCGTTGTACTTAGATTAGTTTGGAACTCAATAAACCATCATTAAAAAACTTTATTGAATCACCTTTCTTCAGATAGTTTAATGATGTTGATGCTTAGTTAGGTAACGTTGAAATATGAATATCGATTAAGCATTTCTCTCACTAGAGGTCCTTCAGTTATCTGTGAGCGAGGCTACTACTATTTATTTTAAGGTTCTTGCTATGAATATTAAAAAAGAAACATTCTTAGCCATTGATTTGAAAAGGGTTGATGATCCCTGAGTTTAAGGTATTTGTGACTGATTGAAAGCTCACGTGTAAATTATAACGTAACTGTCAAGCTGATATGAGCAACTGGCCTGCGTAGGTATATCTGTGGTTGACTGGACCAATAAAACACCATCCATTTCATCTTAAGTTGCTGCATTTTATCGCGTATTTTTTCTCGGCGTCAACGGCCTTAAAGTATGTTATCCTTGGGCTAAGAAAGTAAGTAGCTTGTCATCTACCTATCAATAAAGCATTAAACTCCACGTTATGTGAGGCTCAATTTTTCGGACCCATTTAATAACGAGCAACATCTATCATTTCGTGTATTTTCCTACCTTTTTGGTTATGGTTTATTATTCAGCATGTACTTAATATACTTTCTGGAGAGTTGCCAAGAACCGTTAAATATTTTAGAGTGACTTAGATCTAACGGTTTATGTTATATGCTGCAATTGAATTATTCAAGTTCAAGATGTATAATTAAATTCGAATAAATTATTCGTGGAATAATTTATTCGCGGATGATTTATTCGCGAATGAATTGCCACGAATAATTATTTACTGGAATACCATATTGACTTTTCTCGAAAAAATAACAAAACTGAAATACTGTTTTTGCAGTAACGGAACGAACTAAGATTTTTGCCTTATATAAAACATACTTCTATTATTTAAACTGCCTTTAGGAAGCCTGAGCCTTTTTGAACCAATATAAGTATAGTAAAAACCAAGTCATTATTCGTGTTGTACCTTAAATATTTTTTTGGATTTATTCGAATAAAATAACGAATAAATCATCCGTCATTTGAAAAGTCGTGGAATGATTTATTCGCGGATGATTTATTCCAATGATCATTTAAATAAAGCATTATTCGAATGATGCCCATCTCTGCTGGAGATCTACAGCGCTTAATGCGATCTTCCATAACTGCGTCCAATTAATGACTTATTATTTGATTTATATGATATTTATGATTTAATATGCACACGTTCTTCATTAGTAATGAAAACTTTCCTGCTTAGCTTATATTAAGTTAAATGTTATTAAGATACCAACTCACTTAACTTGCAGTGAGCAAATCATGAATGTATCTAGAATGTATTTATTTCTAAAGAAGGTTGTATTTATGTATTTTAATGTTTTAATTAATAGTTTGATATGATTGTTTGCGCGAAACAACCTGAGACGTTCCAAAAAAGCAGAAAGGGAACTGTGAGCCTAACAAATAATGGGCGGCCTATTTGATATTTAAACACCGATAGCACAGACAGCGCAGAGCCTATATCGAGATCTAGGAAGTCGTCAAATGTTACAGGCAGATGTATAGCAATTTTTATAGTATCACGTGAAGTTGCTAGTGTCTTACAGTCTGTTTCGTATAGGAATAGACAGAAGAAAAAAAAGGTTCATTATAGTGCCGGTTTTAGGTTGACATTCAATAAATGACATTTCTAAAGTAGATGCTCAAAAATAAAATATTGATGATTTCCATACTTTTTGGTTGGCTGAAAATAACAAAGTATCCTTATAAAATACCCAAAGAGCCAGAGATAAGCAACACTCAATAATACGAGACAGCTCAGAGCTGTACTATCAAATAGTTACATCGAATTTGTATGTTTTTTAATTGTATACTGTTTCTGTTATAGTTTGTCATTCCTAAGTATTTGGTGAATAGTTATTTATAACATTCAATATGAGTGATTCTGCGGGGCAGTGGAAAAGGCGTTTGCTCTAGCGTGTGTTGTCACTCGACCATCGCGAAGAAGAAGAAGTGAAACTTTACAGAAAATGTTCTGAATCTCTTCTTCTGTGTCCCTCTAGAGTCTATTGTTATCCGGTACGAACTATAGATTCAATGTTTGAAGTCGGTAATTCATTAATAGAAGAAATATTTTACTTAGAAAACTACCGTGACACTCAAAAAATATTGAAATAAAAACAGATCACTCACGTTGTACAAAAGACGAGACATCCACTCGACATGTTTCGGGAGCATTCGGCATTCCCTTAATCATGAATAGTATTCGTCGCCCGCCGCTCGTCTTTTGTACAACGTGAGTGATCCGTTTTTAATTCAATAGAAAAGTTATTGTTTAATGCCCTCGCAGCATGATTATTTCTAGCAATGCATCCACATTATGCCCCGTATGATGCGTCTTGAAAGTAGTCGAAACATTTTTTTAAAGCCTGACTAACTCGCAACCCTAGTGGGCGTAGCGATTGTATGACCGGTGGTCGGCCGTGGCGTTCCCTGGGGTCGAATCAGGTCGCTAGCCGGACCACCCCAAGTGAATTGGACTGGGTGGGTGCCGGGGGCGCCTGGGGTAGCAATATGGCATCAGTATAATCCGGTTTGGCCCGAGGCGTTTGTCCCGTTCGGAAAGGGGATCCACTTTCCTTATTTTTCGCTTGCGCTTCGCTCTATCCCGGACATCCTCTTATTATATGTGCGACATATTCTGTTAATATTTTTATTTAGATAAGATTATAGGTAATCATCGTTTAGTCGCCGCTTTACTAAGGCATGGTTTATATTGCGCAGGTCAATGTGATGTGCCAGCGATGATGAGTGGTGTGGCGTTAATGCTGTTGGCGTTGGCGTTCTCGGCCGTCGCCGCCGCGCCCGCGCAACTATATGAGAACCCTGAGGTAAAACCGCGGTATATTGTTGCGTTGTGTGGTGCAGTAGCGATACGTTGCGAGGCGCTGATACTGTGAACTGGTGCAATAACGATGATGAGTTGTGTGGCGTTCGTGCTGCTGACGCTGTGATTCTCAGCCATCGTTGTCATGCCCACGCAGTTCTATTAGAGCCCTGAGGTAATGCCGCTGTACAGGCAATAGGTAAGGAATAATTATTATAGTGCAACAAAAATATCACAAATCAAAAATTGTTACCAGTTCGCTGTCAACAAATATCCTGTTACTAATACCATCTACATCTCTAAACAATTACTTTGTCTCAAAATGCCTATTTATTTTTTCTAATAAGTTACATTACATATAGTCGAAATTCAGGAATTATAATACCAAGTCATTATGGAATTTACAATACAATACAATACTCTTTATTGCACACCAAACACTTACAGAAATCCTTAAATAAACAACATACTAAAAACTAATGGTAGACAACAGGCGGTCTTATCGCTAGGAAGCGTACCTCTTCCAGACAAACTTTGTGTTTAGGAAATTTAGTCAAAGTAATAAGTATGTCGGTATGTAATGAAGTCGGAACAAACCGGTAACGAACGATTTTGCTTAACTTCACTAAATTTTATCAAATCTTACCTTTTTTTACAAAAAAACTTGAGAAAAAAAATCAAAAACCCGCGTGCTCCCGACCAATGTTCGAAAATCCCGGAAAATTGTTTTTTTTTTCGATAATATCTATCTAGCAACTCTAGGTGTAGTAGCGATGATGATATGAGTGGCGTGGCGTTGATACTGCGAGTAGTGCTGTTCTCGGCAGTCATTGCCGCTCCTGCACATTTCTATGAGAACCCTGAAGTAAGACCGCTGTTCATACATGTAGCGTAGTAGCGCTGATGAGTGTCGTGTCGTTAATACTGCCGGAAGTGTTGTTCTCAGCCGTCGATGCCGCGTCTACACAGCTCTATGAGAAACCTAAGGTAACCTCACTGTGTATTACCTTTAGATATTAATTCACATAAAATCAATCAAAATGTGTAAACAAGATAATGGCAAGAGGCCCAACGGGATGTCCCTGGTCCCGTGGACCTGTACTGCGATGTTTATACTTCGTGTATCTAATAAAACTTTTTATCTGAAGATATTCACTCGTTGCAAGCTATCTAACACTACTAACTTTTTATTATTTATTATTAGTATTTCGAGTTCTCAATACATACCATTTTACGTTAAATTAAACTACAATATACTCGGATAGAATGAAATTGCGGGTCGACTGGGCCGCCCACGCCCTCTGAACTTTCAGAGCATGCCAATAATGTTGCTCTTTAGATTAATGGTTCTATCAAAGCTTATATGAAACAAACCTTTAAGAATAAGAATTTTGTATGAATATTATTTATACCTTGGAGAACTTTTTTTTATTACTAGTACCTCCCACACTACTATAGTTTGTACTACAACCCGAGTCACGTGGTTTTTTGTTTAAGTACCTTTTTTAAAAACCTAAAAGTACAGAATATAGTTATTCGCAGTATATACAATAGCGTAAATTTTTAGTCTATTTTGAGTATTAGTATACTTGAATGTCAATTTAATGTTCAAATAAATGTGGAAAATGGATCGCCCTTGATAAAGCCATAAATATGCTAATTGGGTCATTTTCAAAAAACATGTCGGTAGTGAAGGTATTGATTTAACAAAATGCTAATTTTGTTCCGTTGTCTAACGAAAGTTACCATACAATTTAAATGGTTTAACTTTCGTTACACAATGTGACAAAATTAACATTATGTTCATTGTTGAATAAGCTCTTAACTACGGGCATCTTCTTTTGAAAACGACCCATTTGTCGTCATCACTTGAATTGACAACATTTCACATTTTAACTCACTAATTTTATTAAGACAATTAAAAGAACATAGTTATCTACAATAAAGAACTAGGTACCTAGTGCAAACTGAACCATGTTCGCTATTGTTCTTTTCGGAAGACTACAACTTGCTACAACTAAAACTTTTGATAGTACCTGAAAGCGTGGGGTTTATTTATGTAACATTATTTGTTAACAGTACGTACTAATTATGAGTAATTGTCGATGAATGTTCTTTCTACGAAACGTAGGTAGGTAAGTTAAATTGTGTTTTGCCAATAAATTGGGTTAAAGGTCACCATTTTCGTCGAATTCGATTTGCGCCATCAATGTAATTGCGTGAAGTGGCCTTACTTTTACAATCTCCCAACTGTAGGTAATAGTGCCATTATTGGTGACTAATTCGAGAGAATGAATTTGTGCAAGTTTTTCAGATCAAAACATTTTGTTCAATAGATGGACATTAAACGTAACTTTATTTACTTTATGACCTGACCTCGTATAAATTCTTTTATAGAGTTGCCTCGTATAGACTTGAGCTATTAAGCACAATCTTTTACTATTTGCACGTGTTGGCGTACTGTTAGCAAACAAGCTAAACACGCGTTGCAAGTGCAACAGCGCTATCTATTATTATATAAGTCCTTAGGTTTCTTTCTAGTTACCTTCTTTACTAGTGGCAACTAACAGATGCGGACATAAATGTTCACGCTTAAACTCTTCTCGCGTAAAAGCATTTCAGCAAGCAAGTAATAAAACTTAGGTATTTTAATATTGTCTTCGGTAAACGCGATTTAATCCGTTTAAGTTGTTTTATTATTATTTGGTATTTTATTTCATTGACTTTTGTCTCAAATGTTTCAACGCGTCTACCCCAAAGATTGTGACTTACCATGGTTGTTGCCTTATTGTTGGAACCTTGCAAGATTAATTAATTAATTCGAGATTAATTTTAAGCTTGCTCGAATCTTTTGTTAATTTTTGTTTCTTTATATGAATACTCTGTTACACTATCGTTTTCCAGAATCCCTATGATTCTAGGAATTTGTCCTAGCTCCGAATGATCAACATGTTTATAATTAATCAGTGGTGAACGGTGTTGGTCACACATACTGTATACAGTTCTACTTTAAGTTAATAATTAAGTTATTTTGTAGTGATTGTTTGTTTACCTAAATAAAAAAAAAATAAAAAAAAGATTAGCCAGACTTTTTTATTACGTGGTCGACAGTGACGTTTACTAAGTATCACAAGGTGAAACCAACAAAGTACTGTGTAACTACACGCAGACCTACCTAATGATGTATTACTGACTGTGTGTTTACTGTGACCAACTGAAGAATTTCTTTCGAGGAGGGTCTTATCCTCAGATATCATATAGCGCTAGTAGATTCAGACTTGTGAAAGTACTCCTGTAATCTATTTGTTGAATAAAGTTATGTATGTTGGGGTTTCGTTACAGGAGGTGGTGATACCTCAGAAGCGTGCAGCTCTCGTATTGGACCGGATTCTCATCGCGCTACAGAAGGCCTTGCACGAGCCATCGGTGGACTCCTACGACGGCCCGCACGTCTCAGCGCTACGCGTTCCTTCGTACCTTGAGGCCAATGAGGTGGTGAGTTATCACTCACCGCTTAGAAGTTTCACAATAAAGAGGAGAGAGGAGAGGAGGAGGAGGGGGGGAGGAGGTGTGAAAATATATTTTACGTCATCCTAGGCCGAAAGAGGCATTTTCCAAAAGGCCGCTTCCTGGCCAAGGCAAGATCGCATATTTATTTATTTCATATACATATAACACCCGTGATCTGGGCTATTCCTTATTATACCGCCCTAGGTGTTGTGTTATATACTTACTATTGCAGATGCAGGTGCAAAATCTACCCGATATATAATTTTTAAATTTTCGCTTTCAAGGAAATTTCTACAATTTGTTAACAGACGTTATTGCTATAATAAAAACCTAATATAGGTATTATAAATGTTTGGCTGTAGCACTTAGTTACCTACCGTAGATTTCTCAATACGACATTTTTCATCAGATTGGAAAAATCGTGAGTTATCCGTCATTTTTAATTTCAAGGCGATTTCAAGGAATACAATCTTGAAACGAGAAAATAATATACCTATATGCTTCCTGCTATCTTTAACACGTAATACGTTACCAAAATAAGTGACATAGTAGATACAGTATTACCCTCTGTTACAAGGATAACAAACACCCCGATAGATAGTTCCCTAGGGAGAAACGAAGGGACGTTCGCAAAATAGTACATTGTGTATCAAGGGCGGTAAGTAAGGAATTACAAACGAGTGTTTGTTACAAGGCCGAGACGAAGCCGAGGGCTTTAATAACACTCGTTTGTAATTCCTTTACCGTCCGTGACACACACAATGTTTTTCATCACACTTGTGAGGAAATCTAATTAAAATAACCTTACTTAACCTAAATAAAATTGTAAAACAGAAAGTGACATAAGTGACATATATCCATAGACAATGCGAATGTCAAGTCACGTTCGAAAACCATAGCGGTAAAGACCTAAAACGGTTGATTTTATATTAGCAAAATACTGAAATACACAATTTAAACATTTAATTAATGTTACAGAAATATGTGTTTACATGTATTTGCAATAACAGTTCTCTTTAAATAAATATTTCGGTGATAAAAATTAAAAAAGTATGTTGGCGGTTCCTTTGAAGATGACAAATTAGAGTAAATTAGAACCAACGTATTCAAATTAAAAAAAACATTTCGCCCTAAGGTTATAGGTCATTTACGGCCCGCAAAACCTACGTGTAACAACACCATTTTCGACCAAGTGTGATGAAAATGACCGTTAAAGTTCTAACGTATAAAAGGTATTTTATACATTAATCCAAATAGGATACATATTTCTATTAAAAAGCTAAGAAGTAAAAGTCTTGTCGGATTTTAATTACAGCCAACAGCGGTGATAATTACCTGTGCTGATCTTGTAGCTTCGTTTAGCTTTTAAGATATATTTTATTGTCGACAGAGCGCACTGCAACGGCGAGGCCAGGCGGGCGCCGCCGGCCGCGGCCGGGTCCTCCGATGTTACTTCAACGCTGTTACCTGCTTTTAACACAACTTTATATCATATCTTAATTCTATAACATTTACTCTAGCTAATAACGCCTTTATTTCTCTGTAGTAGAATTATTTGATAGATCCTCATTACTATATTGTAAGATTATAACAAATAAAATATGGTTTCCTGTTATTGTTAACTGGTTTCTATGATTATGTAATAAACAGTATCTGCCTGCGTCGTATTAGTGAATTAACCCTTCAGGGCCGCTACGGGCCATGTGTTTCACGTCCCACTCTTTTGTTCTACCGGACAATGCGCTTAAGCTTTATGAAACGTTCTAGTCAATATTCGCAGCTTTCCATTACAGTGCATTGTAGCATTTTAATTACATTGGTCTTTTGAAAAAGGGGAACTGAACTTACCGCTCTGTTCTTTACTTAATACGTTGAATAGAAGTTTGAAATGGTTTCTTATTATGGATCTTAATATCGGTTACATTATTTTGACGTGAAACGTCTTTAAAATCACACTGAAATCATACGGGTACCAGATAACAGGACCGTGACGAAAAGGTCTACTAACCGATTAGGTTTACTAACATCTCTAATTTAGTGACATTATTTAGCTTATACTCGTACTAGACTCAGCTCACCGTTATGACCATTGACTTTTCATCGAGTGCAGGCGAGGTGGCGGGGAAAAGCCATTGCGTAGAATTGGGGTCGATATTGGGACATACATTTTTTTTCCAGCTTTCTTGTAGAGTCGAGTTCATTTACATCTACACATATTATAAGGGAACAAAAATATCTGAATACGCTTTATGCTCCTGATAACAGGGTCGTGTTCAGATATTTTAGTTCCCGTAAGTCTGTAGGTAGATTTCAATGAACTCGACTGTAAAAAATACCTTTTTGTGATCATAGTCCTCACTGTTCATATTTTTTTTTTCGATTATTAGTACTTTGAGTACTACTAACGTTGATTTCATAATAATGAGTTTTCAATTTTTTTAGGGTTCCGTACCTCAAAAGGAAAAACGGAACCCTTATAGGATCACTCGTGTATGTCTGTCTGTCTGTGTGTCACAGCCAATTTGCTCCGAAAGTACTGGTCCGATTGAGTTGAAATTTGGTACATGGGCTTTTTTATTTAAAGTGCGTTCTTAACTGACAGTTAGCAGGTCGTCATAGAACCGACGATTAGTGTCAAACTCCATACATTTCATCACGGACTGACAGGTTAGACGGTATTTGAAAAGGGAACTAATTTTTACGGCTGTTATTTAAACAATACGGAAGTTATCATGATCAGTTGAAAAATTTAATGGGCAGTCATTTAATTTTTCGGCGGTTAGTAAATTAGTGAGTCAGTAAAACATAAGCAGTAAGTAATAAAAATATTGGTCTGTTATTTCATCATTCAATGTCAGTGCAAAAATTACTCAAGTAGTTTAATAACTTAATGAGCAGTAAAACGGTTGAAATGGGCAGTTCGAAAATTAGTTTGGCAATTCACAGTGAGCGGTAGCATCCGAACGTCACTTTGATTGAAAAGAGAGGTAAACTTTCGTTAAAAAAAGCCAAACCTGCTCTTATTATACAATAAGTTTCTGTCGCTGATTCATTTTTCATCATTGACGGAGCCACAGTTAGGTACGACGACGAGCGAAGCGCCTAAATTATCATTTGCATAACTCTTGTTTTGTCGAATATTATTTTATCTAAAACTCACTTTGTCGATTCTTATTTTAACTAATAATTATATAGCCGAATATCATTTTAACTATTTTTTTTTGTCTAAAATAAGCGTGTTTTGTATGGGTAATTTTTCTCTAAATTTGATAATTACCAAGATAAATGACGGATTGTAAAATGTAAAATTTTCAATGATGGAATATTATGTATACGATATTAGCCTGCGAAAATCTGAATCTAGGGATCTCGCTGGTTAGGACGCGTGCCGACACAGCGCGCCCTAGAGTGTTTTTATAAAGCCGGAGGCGTGGAGGGAGAGCAGCCCTCGCCCGCCATGACGAAGCGCGGGAACGAGTGAGGCGAGCGGCTGAGGCTGGTCGCCGAAGGCGACCAACAAGCCGAAGCTGCGGAGCCGAGCGAAGTGACCGTGCGCCGTCATGCAAGGGCGGAAGGGCTGCTGTTCCCGCAGCGCCGGAGATACGGAAAGTCACTATTGACATTAAAAACGAGCTGCTACCAGAAAACTGTGGTGTGCGGATGTGTTATGCGCTCCGATTTAAAGTCATTCGTCGAAAATTTTACAAGTGCTAGAAATTTGGTTGGTTTATAACAAGACCCCCGCATTAAGAAAAACTCAATACAAAGGTTACATTAAGCAAAAATGTAGGTTAGGTTAGGTTAGAACTGCGTCCCCCAACAAAAACGAACTGCTGTCAGAAAAGTGGGTTAGGTTTGAACTACGTCTCCCAACAAAACCGAACTGCTGTCAGAAAAGTAGGTTAGGTTAGGTTTGAACTGCGTCCCCCAACAAAAACGAACTGCTGTCAGAAAAGTAGGTTAGGTTAGGTTTGAACTGCGTCTAATACTAATAATATTATACAAAACCATAAATAATATTTTTACAGCAGCCCATAAAGCCTCTCTGCTTGGGTAAATTATTAGGGCGTAGAACGAAAAGGGGGGACGGGGGGGCGGAGCCCCCCACAACGGGGGCTCGGGGGGCGAAGCCCCCCGCATTAAAAAAAAATCAAACCATAAGTTCAATTAGGTTAGGTTAGGGTTCGAACTGCGTCCCCCAACAAAACCGAACTGCTGTCAGAAAAGTAGGTTAGGTTAGGTTTGAACTGCGTCCCCTAACAAAACCGAACTGCTGTCAGAAAAGTAGGTTAGGTTAGGTTTGAACTGCGTCCCCCAACAAAAACGAATTGCTGTCAGAAAAGTAGGTTAGGTTAGGTTAAATGAAACATTATACGAAATAAGTATAGAACAAACAAAATTATGCAAAATGTATGTTAGACAAAAAATAATTATGTTAACCTTCTTCACATTAAATGCTGAAATACACAAGGAATACATTTTACCGCCTCATCGTTTATAGAACTGCTCAAATAAAATTTATTACTAACCAATTACGATTTGTTAACTGTACGCGCCTAACCGCCCAATTCAACTTTTCCACTGCTCAGTATTTATTGCACTGCTCATTTAAATTATTTTACGACTCATTTTTATTTAGTTTACTGCTCAGTTTTTACTGCTAAACTAGTTTACAAACATGCGTTTTTTATTTTTTTACCTACCATAACTCGAATATTGAACTGCCGCTTTAATTCCATGCCATTTGAAAATAGCTTAAGTTTCGCCTAACCGTAGATTTTAAAATAAAAATGCCCACATATATTAAGGTTAATGATCCAAACACGGACATGTCACGAAAATATATGAATTTTAATCATAGGGCCACTTTTGGGGGTTCAACTAGAAAATTAAAAAACTATATCGTGTGACATATTAAATGAAAGGGCTTACTGTCAGAATCTCAAATCATTTTATTTTATAATTTTTATATCAATAGTTTTGAAGCGATTTAAGAAAATAGGCAAAAATTGACCATTCCCCCCGCCCCTTATCTCTGAAACTATTAAAAGTAGAATTTTGAAAAAAAATATGGTAAATAGTCCTTCCCCTATAAATTACAGGAAAACCTATAAGAAATCTGTGCAATAAAGTATAATTGTTTTATATTGTTTTGAACGTACGGAACCCTCTCCACGCGAGTGTAACTCGCACTTGTCCGGTTTTTTTATTCATAATGTAGTCACTGCGATTATATTCGTACTTACTCGTAATGTTTTGAAGAAAGTTTTTATTTATAAACTTATTTAATATATGTATCTAATGCACTTTATTGGTATCAATCAACTCGGTTCTGTGAGGATTGCAGTTCAAAGCAAACCTAACCTACTCTAATGGTAGCAATTCGGTTCTGTGTTGGGTCGCAATTCAAACCTAACCTTTATTTCTGGTAGCAGTTCGGTTCTGTGAGGGACACAGTTCAAACCTATCCTACCCTACTTTTCTGGTAGCAGTTCGGTTCTGTGAGGGTCGCAGTTCAAACCTAACCTACTTTTCTTGTAGCAGTCTGTTTCAGTGAGGGTCGCACCCTAACCTAAAAATATTTATGCTACTAAAATATATTGCTAGAAATCGTTACGTTAAAAAGTTTATAATAATAAATAGTAGTAATAGAGATATTTAAATAATAAATATTAGAGGACAATGTTACACAAATCGAACTAGTCTCATAGTAAGCCCAATAAGGCTTGTGTTTTGGATACTAGACGACGATATATTTAATAGATGTATCTATTAAATATTATCTAATACTAATACTTAATACATAGAAAGGGTCGCCTATTTTTGGCATAATTTTATTTGCCTGAATGTTCTATTTGCCCGAATACTATTTACGCATAATTGTTATTTTACAGATAATATTGACTTTTCAGAATAACTATAAAAGAAACCTAACCTAACCTAATATGTTCTAAATGGCTGATGTAAAAGATTTTGCAAAATATTTTCCGTTAAAGCTAGAGAAAAATTATGCGTAAATAGTATTCGGGCAAATAGAACATTCGGACAAAAAAATTATGCGAAATAGATGGCACCCACATAGAAAACATCGGGCTAAATTTCCGCATCTCGACGACAAATATGTGCCTTTTTTAGGTATGTAATACATTACTTATCAGTGGCGTGGCGTAAAAGATATCCTTGGGCAAGCCGGTGCAGATTTGGCGTACATTTTCCTGAAGAGCTGTAGAATAAGGTGCTCAAATGCCTGACATTAGGCAAGCCGGTAGGAATCGAGTTCTTTGGACGCCACGCTACTTACTACTAGCTTATATAAGCTATATAAGTAATGTATTACATACCTGGGAAATAAAATTTATAAAGTCTCAAGTCAACATACTGTATGAAGGTAATTTTTATTAACATTCCTGATTATACATAATTGTTTTACATTATAGTATTTTAGTAGTACCTAAATAAGTTCAACGTTTTTGTTTCGGTATTAAAATACCTAATGAACTTACACGCGAAAACATTGGTTATTGTTGTATGTTATCTTAGGTCTTGGCATGTTAAAATTAACAAACAATTTTCCCAACTGATCGGCTATATTACCATTAATTGCCGACGGCGCCGCTGTAGGCTGACAACATAACAATATCGGGAACAACAGGTGTAATGAAGTTTGAATATTGGTTTGGCTTTAAATAATTTTCTGTAAAAAAATATATTTGTGAGATAGGCTCATTACTGGGGACTGTTCCTTTTTCAACCGACTTTCAAAAGAAGGACGGTTCTCAATTCGTCTGTTTTTTTTTTTATGTTTGTTACGCGATTACTCGAAGACGGCTGGTTAGATTTAGAAAATTATTTTTGTTTGAAGGAGCATACTTCCGAGGTGGTTCCATTGCAACCAAATCAAAATCTGATGATGAGTTCCAAGGACCTTAAAATAAATAGCCGGACGGAGCCTCGCCAACAGAGAACTGAAGTCATTTCTATTAAGCCAGCTGCTTGTACTTACGAGCCGAACGCACACATCAACTAGATTTTTCCTATTGCGAACAACACGTACACATAGGTAGCCGGCGGACTAGACATGCTTCAGTTCTTTGTTAGCGAGGCTCCGTCCGGCTATTTATTTTAAGATCCTTGATGAGATCTTAGAGATATCGAGGAAACTCTTCTAATATTATATAGGAACACACATAGCGATTCGGGTATTTTTCATAGTCACTCGTGCTCAAGCACTCGTGCACGCGAAGTCGATTATTATAAAATGTCTGCCACACCTGACCATAAAGTAGCTTTTACCGCAAAAAAGCCGCTTTCTGGCCAAGTGTAGACATAAAATTATGTACACAACACGGGAGGTAATAAAGAAAGTCCTCGATCGCATAATTACGTCTCTCGCTTGCAGCTCGGGCCGCAAACATCTGCGATCTCGGCCTTTCTTTGTTTTACCACCCTAGTTGTGTAATATACTATTTTGATTTTATTGATATTTACGAGACTTATTTTTAGAACGGAATCTTTTTATTTCTCACAAAACTTGAAATCAATAAATATAATAGTATGTTAGTAAATAGTATTTAAAAATATGTAAGTAAATACAAGATTAGTAATATTTTACAGGTAATTATTCTTTTATTTATTTAACTTGCAATGTATATGTAGGTATGTATGTTTGTTCGCGTTCAAGCGATTGAGCTGAAATTTTGCAAGAATATGTAAATCAGATGACAATGCAATATAATTATGACATGGACTGAAACAACCTTAGAGTTTGCGGTTATATCAAAATACATGCTGTACAAACGAAGCCACTGCTAACTGACCACCCATTCATTTACAAATGTACAGTTAACAGTGTGTTCAATTGTACGCTCCTCAATCTTACAAAGTAAGTATGCTTAAATTACCCGATATTGATGTGCCTTACTTTTCCTTAAATACGTTAGAATGGCAAGTAAATAGGAAGCCTGGGAATTGAATTGCATTGACGTTAAACGACATTAAAGTGCAATATTCTACCTCCTTTGCAAAAAACTCATGTGACTATTTCCCTTTTAATGTACTGGCTTTTGTTTAGAGTTAGCGTAGCGCCCTGCGTTGGAAGGATTAAAAATAATAGCATTACTTTATTACGGGAGGAAAGGTTAGCAGTGGAGTTTGTTTTGCATAGAGTGCATAAGTATCTGAAAAAAAACACACATTTTTAACTTTATTGCTCGAAAGCCATTTTATTCCTTGAACGAGACCTATTTGTTACAGGAATGCTTACTTATTATTATTAGGGGGATCTATTCACCGTTAGACTACTTTTATAGACTGTACTTTTAGGTCTTTTAGGTATGGAACAAGAGGACATGCTGCGCCGACCCCAAATGAATGGGAAAAGGGCAAGCGAATGATGATGACTTTTAGGTATTTAAAAAAAGGTAAACAAAAAAACCACGTGACTTGGGTCGTTCAGTCAATCAAAGTAACGTTTTGTATCTGTGGCACAATGCCACTAGCTGGTTTTTTATTAACCTTTTTTTAAATACCTAAAAGTACAGACTATAATCATGACCAATTTAATTCGAAAAACACGCTTGAAAATAAAATAAAAAATGTATTCAACTGCCGCTAAGTAATAAGGGGGCGATTCCATTATCGCGGGTGCAACATTTTGACTCATTCAAGGCCTCCTCCTAATAAAACGAAAAACATTTATTATAAAAATATTGTTTTAAGGATTACATTTTAACCTCATTTCTACAGATTTGTGTATAAGAATTTAAAATAAATGTTTAAATAGCCACAAGATAGGGTTAAAGTGCTATCGCGGGTCCAATCGGCCCACCTCTCCGGATCACAGTATAAAAACAGAAATATCTTTTAATTGTCAAATATTTAAAATGTTTTGCGTATTTATATTGAAAGACAATAAACAATCAACTATAGAAACATAAAAAAAGTATTAAAAACTGAAACTATCAATAAATTATTCACTGTTAAAACGATCGCGGGTGCAACATCGTATGATTCGCAGTTGTAGACCAAGCAAATTACCTTAACCTGGACATAATTCGATAACTGTAATTTTCTTTTTGTGTGGTATAAAGTATTGTTAGTAATAGTTAAAATAAATAGAACTAATCATTTTAGGGTTCCGCGTCAGTGTAAAATAACCAAAAAACTAAATTTTCATCATATTATGATTTTATGAGTACAGCGTAATACATAACTTTTTAAAAGTACCTCTATTACGATATGACGCTTGCATCCCAGTTAAAGTAATCAAAATTATACTAATTAACCGATCGCGACTGTCATTAATAAAGAAGGTTCAGTAAGTTTCACGTTTTCTGGCTTATCTTATCAGAAATTATAGATAACTGTAATTCGCCAATTTATTTTAAATACTATATTATGTGAGTTGATAAATTATTAAAACTTATACAAATTCTCTTTACGGATCTGTAAAGTCTCAAATATTGGTAATTTTTGGATAGCCCTAATACATAACTACTTCAAAAGTGTTTACTTTTTGCTGTCAACATATTATTAGTACAATAAAAAATAAATTAAACAGAAAGTGTCCGCGTTTATTCATTAATTGATTTTTTTTCTTAGTTACGTTTCAATATGGACGTTATTTCTGGCGCTCTAAGGTCGTCATTTCATTGTGCCTCAATTCCGGCCGTGCGTCGCGAGACTTGCGCGTCGCGGGCGATACTCATGTAGGTAGGTATAAGTCGTCACATTCAATCTTTTATAGTCAACGATCGTCAAACTTTTATAACCACATGCACCACGGTTCAACTAGGGCGGAGGCAGAGATTGTTTGAAATATTGTCTTCTTTTGATCGATAATAAAGATAAAGAAACTGTTTATAATGAGATATAATTATGAATGTCGTGGAATCACATTTACCTATTTGTAAGCTCTCAGTTTTCTGTACAGAATTATTTAAATAATAATGACAGCGCACAGCTTGAACCGCTGAAGATATATAAGTCTGAAAATTGGAACATGATATTCTACAAAGTACGTAAACATGTGCTAAGGAAGGCTTTTTCGAAATTTAACCCTTAAGGGGTGATATAGGGGTTGAACGGTTGTATGAAACTCGTTCATTAGGAGATTTGAAAGTTTGTATATAGATTCTTTTTTAACACACAAGATGTTTAATATAAGATTGTTACTAAACGGGTGACGTTTACTAAGGGGGTTAAAAATGGGTCGAATGTTAGTTTTTTTATACTTTATAAGCTGGCAAACAAGCATGTGGGTCACCTGATGGTAAGTGATCACCACTGCCTATGCGGGCGGTTCTCCTCAAAACATTATTATTGACCAAAAAAATGACTATTTTAAAAATCCCGCGACAGAGCATCTTTATTAAGCCAGATGTATACATACATGAAAAACATAAAGTTTTATCATAAAGGCACGGAACAAAACCCATTAATTTTCATTATATTTACTTTTTTGTTTAAAATGGTGTTTCTGATAATGACTCCTTAAGATAATAATGACGTTTTTGTAGAAAATAAGGACGGCTCGTTGCCAACAATGATTTTCACCTGAGAATCAGGTCTGATGTATATTGATTTAAGTGTTTTTTTTGTTGTTATGTTTTATCATATGGACGACTAAAATAAAATTTGAATACATCGACACTGGAAATTTCAAATTTCATAAGGGACATTTTGTCGTAAGCACACTAAATACACTATTGGAATCAGTAGGTATTTCTTTTCTGTCTATCTGTTCTATTGAAATTTTGATAACACTTCAAATAAAAAAGTTATGAGATGATTAAAATTTGTCGTAACTTCCTAAAATTTAAAGTTGACCCATACAACATAGTGCCCATACGGTCACTTTGGTATAGGGGTCAATTTAGCATACAAATTTATATTTTCATACATTTTATGGTTACTTATAGGGATGTAACGATACCGATACCGATACCGATATATCGGTATCGCCCATAATATACAACCGATATTTGAAGAGCGCGAAAAGAATATTTGTATGAAAAATATCTGCAAAAAGTAATTTCAATTTCTGACTTAATTTATGTATTGGTCTATATATTATACCTTGTGCAATGATAATTACTATATTAATTAAATCTTTGGTTCTTAATAAAAAAAATGAATTTTGAGTCGACAATTTATTTATTTTTACTTTACACTTTCAAGGTTGACTCTCTGTTAAATATAGGCTATATTACATAGCCAAGTTTTAGTTATAATAAGGACATACATATATCTGAATTTCTTACTTCATTATTTAGCTAAGATATCGGTATCGGTATCGGTATCGGTATCGCCGATATTAACTACAATATATCGGTATCGGTATCGTATCGGCAAAACTATTTATCGTTACATCCCTAGTTACTTACTTATGTGCTACATTTTTTAAGTCCCTTTTAAAAAGGGACCTTAACAATGTAGTAATATACGCGTTTTAATCAGTTTAAGTTGTTTTAGTACAATGAGTGAATATCTCGAAAACCGAAGACAATATTATAAACTTATGCTTTGCTTAAACAGTTACGACAATACTGATTATCTCGTAGGGTTATTTGGAGCTCTAAGCGCTGCGCGTACGGAAAAAGCCGCTTTCTGGCCAAGTGTAGACATAAAATGACGTACACAACACGGGAGGTAATAAAGATAGCCCTCGATCGCAGATTTACGTCTCTCGCTTGCAGCTTGGGCCGCAAACTTCTGCGATCTCGGCCTTTCTTTGTATTACCACCCTTGTTGAGTAATATACTATTATGTGCAAGCAGCCGAGTTTTGAATATATTACACCACAACCAGGCTTCGGTATTGCAAATAGCCCCAGGAAACTTTACATACCTGTTTCAGTCAAAAAATAAAAGACAAAGCTAATTGTTTACTATTATTAAACCGCGCTTATAATACGATTGAGCACATATGTCGTTTTTGAATGAATACTTGAAATGACATTGTCAATGGTTATGTGCATATAAATGAAAATACTTATTTCAGTACAAAAAAGTTCTACTTGGGAAAAAAACATTAATTATATCACCTACTTAAATAAAATAGAAATAATGTAATAATTCTACTTCGAAAATTATTCCCTCATAACACTATTGTCTTCAGTGCTATCTGTATCACCACCTGGCATAAAGAAAATAACATAGACGATTAGTGTGCTAAATAGTGTTAAGTATGAACGTTGTAAATAATTACGTTCGGTCACAATTGTATAACATGAAAATTATGTGGAAAATAATGAGATATTTGTCGAGTACTGTCGACTATAATATTTTTTTTTTATATAAAACACACACACACACACACACACACACACACACAGCATTTACCAAGAAGTACGTTCTAAATGTATTACAGTGAAACCTGGATAACTGGGACCTGGATAAGTGAGAAACCTCCATAGCTGGAATTCATGCTGAGGTCCCGGCACCTAAAGCACTGAATTACCTCTGTTAGTGGGACACAACAGACCTCTATATCTGTGATTAGTTCTTTCGATTTTATCGTCTTATTTGCCTCTGTAAGTAAGACGACCTAAAAATGACCTCTGTTAGTGGGACACAACAGACCTCTATATCTGGGATTACCTAGTTCTTTCGATTTTATCGTCTTATTTGCCTCTGTAAGTAAGACGACATAAAAATGACCTCTTTTAGTGGGACACAACAGACCTCTATATCTGGGATTACCTAGTTCTTTCGATTTTATCGTCTTATTTACCTCTATAATTGGTATTTGTTTGAATTTTATAGGCACCTCTGTAACTGAGACGACAATTTTTTTTTTTTCCGACTCGGAATGTATTGCAGATAAATTTCCGTTTGTTTACAAATTTTTAACCTGCCTACGAATTTCGCACGTGGTAATTGTGCCTAAATTACCTCAAGTTTTAGTTTGTTTTTTCTATAGTCCGGATGTTTAGGTAATTGATAAATAATGAATGCTGAAACGAAGGTTTAAATTAAATTGAAATATGCAGAAAAGAGTGCTTAAATCTTTATCACTGCGTGAAAAATTAAATTAATACCTATCCCTTTATAAATAAAAGTCGAAAGACCCGCGATGAAATCTGTGTCGTTTATAAAAAACATGTTTGATTAGTTATATTATTTTTAATACCTATTCTGATGTTAAACAACTCATGTACATATGTGTATACATATATATTGTTTATTTTATTTAGTAATCGCATCTCTATAACTGAAATAACCTCTTTTATTACCCTCTATCAATAGAACCCTCTGTAAATGAGACAGATATTTAGTTATACCTGGATCTAAGACGCTGGGTAAGTGGAATACCTCTTTAAGTGAGACAAATTTGCGGGTCTCTTGAGGTCCCAGTTATCCACACTGTATCTATAAGTGTCTGCACTTAAACTAAGGAGATATTACAGATTGACTTATAATTATATTTATTTATTGTATGTACTTTTGTGCAAACGGTACTTCGGAATCGTATTCTTATCGCGGTTTGATAATAATAATTATGATAAATTTATTGGTCGTCATTGGTGTCTCTGACAATGTTGCCGAAAATGATGTTGCCAATAATGACAAATTCTAGAAAATGCGGCTTTACAAAACAATTTGGTATATTAACGAGACAAGATTGCACTAAATAGTGTTAGTCCCATGTGTACTTTGATATGGTTATATAATAATACTCCACTGTAAATAAATTATGAAGATACGGTGAAAACTGTGAGAGACCATAATGATGACAAACTGGAGAATCAAAATGAAACACTTTACTCGAATCTCGCGACGTGTATCATCTCTGAAGTTTGCCGATCTACTGAAGTGCGGGGTGAAGTGTTACTTGAACACCAAATGACACTTCTTTTGCGATTTATTATAGGCAAAAATCGTACATAAAACAGTGTTTCCCCGAGTGACGTTATTTTTTTGAACATTTTTTGATTAAATTTTTGGGCAAGTTGTAATAAACTTTTTGAACATGTTTTTGATGAAAAGCAATCTTTATTTATTTAAGTATAATACTGATATGCAGAACTTAAAACATTCCTTATATTTATTTTTTATGACATCAAAAATTGGAAGAAATGGGAATGGGACACGCCTATTATTGCCATTTTAGACACAATTTTCTCAACATCTTTTTTTTGGTTGATTCAAGCTCATAGCTGTTTTTGCATCATCTGCTTTATTTATCTAAGTAACGAAATAATAAAATACTTCGGCTTTGGAATTATTTAGTACCTAGTCTGGATTAGCATAGCGAGACATAAATTTTTACCCTCTTAAATATTCGCCCATATACACCCGCATTACCAAGACAACTGCAGATGCGTTGCCAGCCCAGAGGACTACGACGAAATGCCTCTTGTGCCAGTAGGCCTAATTGCACCGGCTGTCTTACCCTCCGCACCGGAACACAACAGCGCAAGCACTGTTATTATGGCGGGGGATTAATGGGTAAGACCGTGGTAGCTATCCGGACGAAAATCAAAAAACCTACAATTTGGATATTCCATATTGAGTCAATACGCGGCGCGGTCAGTACCTACAAAACTCGTTATGACCCGCTCGCCGCTCACGCCGCGTGCTCTCTCCGCCCGTGCCCCGCACCCACCCGCATGCATCTCGCTCCCCGATATGTTCGCGCGTATTTTGAATTACATTTTAAATTTCTGAAGCGTGACATTAACATGTATAATTTTGATGAAAACATGATTATAGTAAACTAAAACCTATTACTAAACAAAAAAATCACAGTTATGTTTTTAAACTACTGTGAAATACATTATTATTAAAACGTTAAAATTACATGTTTAATTTTGATCTAAAATCTCTAAAAAGACGCAATGTAGCTTAAACAGGTACAGCCATCACAGTTACCATTTTGGCTTGTCTAGATATTGAGATCGGATGAAAACTGTGAAAAAAAACGTACATGCGAATTAGGTTTTTGTTTAAGTTTGCAATTAAGTGATTTAATTTAAATGCACCTCAAAATTATACTTACAAAGTTTTTGGTTATTTATTTTACTTTTAGAGAAAAGTCAGGTAGCGTACGATATTTTGTGTTTTTTTTTAAATACGTTACGACCGCGGATTTTTTACATAATATATCTAATTAATATTCGATACTTAATACGAATAGCCGACAAAATAATAAAAACAGCGAGTTATCGAATTATGTCCAGGTCAAGCTACTTTTATGCGCCTATTGGTCCTAAATCTTAGAATGCTAAGGTTTTCAAGCGCTTTAACATTCTTAATATGAAGTGAAGTCCATAACAATTAAATTAAGACCTCACCCTGCACGATGGTATCAAAAAAGTAATAAATTTTGGGACTTGAAAATTGATGTCAAGGTTCGTCTCTAGCGGAATCGCCCAAGGGCAAATACAATAATAGTAGATTGTTCAAGTAGGGACTAAAACGAGCCATAATGACACGAGGTGTTTAGCCACCCGAGCGTAGCGAGGGTGACTATAGATCGAGTGTCATTATGGTTGTTTAGTCCCGCGTTAAACACTCTACTTTTCACTTTGAATGCGAGGAAAAAAACGACGTTCTATTACACAAAATTACAATATTTATTGTTCCGTACTTTCGGTATAAAGTTGCACTATACACATTAATTGTTGAAATATTGTGCTCAATACGATTAATGAACATTCAAAAAGCAAAGAAAAAAATTTCCGCGGTTCTTTATTTTTTTTTTTACTTAGTGAAGTCACTCAGGCTTTAAATGCTGGCATTTTTAGCCAACAGGTTCAAACGTGAAAACTACCTATTTTAAAACTAAGATCATGCAAAATAAAATTAAGTTACCCCTAATCTAGTTAAATTGATTTATATTCGTAATAATTAATCATTATTACTATATTACGGGGGGATGTACCCCCGCGCTTCGCTACGCTAAACATTGTGACGGGTCGCTCCGTATTATAAATTAATTTGTAGCTAATATAAAGTGTTTTGAGCAGTAAATTTACCAAAAAACTGTGGACTGTGACTAAGTTTATATAATAAGTGAATAAAATCTCGACACAGTGTTCTAAATAACTAAATTTTAGTGGAAGTTTGTTAATCTAAAATAAAATCTACCGTGCAGAAGGTTAACTTATCTTCCGCTCAGCGCGTCTGACAAAACGTCGTAAGCGCCGCAATCTGCATGGCGCTTGAGCCCTTTTTACGGAGACCGAGCCGAGTGCCCGCTATTTCTTTGTTGTTGTGTTTTGTTTCGTACCGATAACTTCTCCATCGTAATTAAACACCGTTTACGAACTGCAAAACGTTGAATTGGCTCTTAAAATGAGTTCCTGTAGTGGATGCCATCAGCTAATTAGCGTAACGGACAAGTTGTCTTGCTCTTTATGCTCGAACAATCATCATTATTTATGTGTAGGCATGTCAAAAGAGAACTTTGGAAAGTTATCGGCAAAAGCAAGGTCTTCATGGAAGTGCCCCGAATGCAAACCCAGCCGCAAGGGTGGAGATAACAGCGAGACGCCTGTCAAGCCCAGCGATCCCGGCGAGTTGAGCGATACCGGTGATAGCACCTCGTCACTGGACCTGCTGTCCAGTCGCATGACCCAGTTCGAGTCCACTATACGTGCATCTATCGAGTCACAAATTCGGGCTGGCTTTGAAGGTATACGTCAAAACATCGACTTGATCCCGGACTTGGCCAGGAGCATGGAATTTATATCGGCAAAGTACGATGAAATGCAGGAAGAGATGGGTCACCTCCGTTCAGAAGTGTCGGATTTGCGTGCGGAGAACAACTCACTAAGGGATAACGTCCAGGACCTTAACATCAGGCTGGCTCAGATCGAACAGCAGTCGCGGGAAAATAATATTGAAATTCAGTGTCTTCCCGAGCACCCCAATGAAAATTTGATTCCTACTGTGATCCAACTCGGTGCTGTTGTGTCGTGTCCCATTGCGGAGAAGGACATTCTATTATGTACTCGAGTAGCTAAGTCGACGCGCATTTCGACGAGGCCTCGTTCCATAATCGTTAAGCTGCCGTCCCCTCGCGCTCGTGATTCTTTGCTGGCGGCCTGCATGGCCTTCAACAAGGCGAACCCGACAGATAAGCTCAATTCCTCACATCTTGGAATTGGAGGGGATACGAAACAGCCAATCTATGTCGTGGAGCACCTTTCTCCGGGGAACCGAGCTCTACAAGCAGAAGCTCGCATTTTTAAAAAAGAAAATGGTTACAAGTACTTATGGACCCGCAATGGACGCATTTTGTTAAAAAAAGAAGACAAATCTGACACTATTTGGGTTAAAAATATTGATGTATTGTCAAGTCTCAAAACCTCCTAGGTGTATCTTTTTTTTTTTTTTTTTTTCTTGTATAATTATTATAATGTAACTTTTTGTTTGAATATATAAAATTGCAATGGCTAAACTCCGAATATATTACCAAAACGCTAGAAGTATCAGAGGTAAACTTCATGAATTGTATTTGTCATCCTTAAATGTAGATTATGATGTTATAATCATAACCGAAACGTGGCTCAATGACAGTGTTCTCGACACCGAAATATTAAATGTTAACTATAAAATTTACCGTCGGGACAGGGGTAGCACTTCTAGTTCAAAATCTGATGGAGGAGGGGTGTTAATAGCGATTTCCAAAACAATAAATTCCTCAAGGTTATCTGCCCTTGAGAGTAACCATGAAGATATTTGGGTTAGAGTCACCAGCAGTTCTAAGACAACTTATACTTTAGTTATTTGTGCTGTTTATATACCTCCTCCTGTGTCTTGTGATTCCTTATATAAGCATTTGAATTGTATAAGTAACAGTATTTCATCTTTTAACGAAAGTGCTACCTTTCTGATCGTTGGTGACTTCAATATAGGAAGTGTTTGCTGGAGTCCGAGCCTTAATAATACCTTGTCATCGATTGCGCGCATGGATTCCTGCTCAACGGTGCTGGAAAACGCTATTTCAGATTTTATGTCTCTTCATGACCTTAACCAATTTAATCTTTGTAAAAATAAAGATAACAAAATATTAGATCTTGTACTGTGCTCCAATTGTTATGTTACAACCAAACCTGCTGATGCACTTTCTAGGATTGACCCGTATCATCCTCCTTTGCTGATTGCTATTGACTTTCCGATTATTTCATATTTAAAAAACGTTAAGATTCAGCAGCCTAATTTCTTTTCTGCTGACTATTCCAAAATTAATGAAAAGCTCGATGAGGTGGATTGGGAAACCATTCTCAAACCTATGTGTGACGTAAATGACATGGTCGAGGCCTTTTATCGTACAACTGAAAACATTATTAGAAAGTACGTGCCCTTAAAAACATGTAGGCAGGGGCAATATCCTGTCTGGTATACTAGAGATTTAATAAAATTTATTAAAAATAAAGAAAAATTACGTCAAAAAGTAAAAAAGTACAAAAATCCCATTGATGAATTTGAATATAAGATGGCTCGATCTAAGTGCCATCAACTGATTGAAGAAAGCTACGCTGTTTACATTAAAACGATTGAGGATTCCATAACAAAAAACAATATGAAAGCTTTTTGGTCATTTATAAAATCTAAGCGGCAAAACAAAGGTTCTATGCCGGGTGAAATGCAACTTAAAGGTGTAAAGCTGTCAACGCCTACTACAATATGTAACGCTTTTGCTGACCACTTTTCTTCGGTTTATGTAGATAACGACTCGGGGAGTACTCTTCCACCAGTGCCTGTCAGCTCTGTCTTCCATGGTACATTAGGCAGGATACAAGTTACACCAAGCATGGTTGAGCGCGCCTTTAAAACTTTGGATAAGCGTAAGGGGGCGGGACCTGATCATATTCCGGCTATTTTCATTGCGAATTGTGCTAGTAGTTTAGCGTATCCTCTTTCCTTTATTTATAACTTCTCACTTGATAGTGGAGTTTTCCCTACAGTCTGGAAAAAAGCAAATGTCCTACCCATCCCTAAAACCGGCAGTGCAAATGATATAGAAAATTATAGGCCTATATCCCTCCTATCGATTTTAGGTAAGGTATTTGAATCGTTGATAAATCCTATTTTGATTAGTCACTTGAAACCCTTTCTTATACCAGAGCAGCATGGTTTTTGTGGTAAAAAGTCAACAGGTTCAAATCTTGTATTGTTTGTCTCAGAGCTGACTGAAGCGCTGGATAGGGGCCAGCAAGTAGATGCTGTTTATACAGATATAGGCAAAGCGTTCGATCGTGTTAATCATAACATTCTGATTCGTAAACTATATGACTTCGGGGTCCATGGTAAAATACTTGATTGGTTTAAAAGTTACTTGACTTCAAGATCCCAAAATGTAGTGGTTTGCGGTCTGGAGTCAAGAAGCTTTAAAGCCCCTTCTGGAGTACCGCAGGGCTCTCATATCGGGCCCACATTATTTCTAGCTTTTATTAATGACATGTCCCAGGTAATTCGTCACTCAAACTGTTCTCTTTTTGCGGATGATTTAAAGATCTTCAAAGTTATAAATACTCCATCTGACTCATTGCAGCTACAGGAAGATTTGACTCGTATTCATGAATGGTCTGATCGGAATAAACTACCTTTGAATATTAGCAAATGTAAGCACATTAAATTCTGCAGAAAACGTAACCCCTTAGCAACGTCATATAGCATTGATAATGTGGTCTTAGATGAAGTTTCCGTAATCAGGGATCTTGGTGTTATATTCGACAGCCATCTGTCATTTACTACTCACATAGACGAGATTGTTAAAAAGGCATACAAGTTGTTAGGTTTCGTTTGGCGTAATGGAAAGGTATTCAAAGGCAAAACAGCTCTGATAACTGCATATGTTTCTTTGGTTAGGAGTCTCTTAGAATACTGTTCCAATGTCTGGAACCCCCAATATAGATGCCACCATGACAGAATTGAAAGGGTCCAAAAGCGTTTTCTGTATTATCTATCCATTCATCAAAAGAAACTTCCTTCCCTAGCAACCTATAAGGAGAGACTACATTTTTTCCGTATACCATCCTTGGAAAATCGTCGATGGATTTCTGATCAAGTCTTACTTTACAAAATTTTAAATGGTTCAATAGATTCTCCGCAGCTCTTAAGTAAAGTTAGTTACTCAGTGCCCAAACCTTACTCCCGTATAGTAAATTTCCGTCCTTTTGCAGTCAACAGCTATAGAACAAACCTAGGATCGCACGGTGTCATTCCAAGAATTTGCAAGCAGCACAATAATTTATATAAGGCTACTAGAGTGGATCTTTTGTCAATGACTCTGTACAAATTTAGAAACTTCCTCCAGAAATGCAATTTCTTAGACTTTACAAATTAGTTATTTAGATTTAATTAGTTTTATACGCATCAGTGTTATTATACTATATAGTGCGTCTCTCACTTTGTATAGCTGGCTTATAAAAATCGCATGCTGTGTTTGCCTATAAGTGGATAAACACTCATGCATGCTATGTATTCATTCTATCTATAATCATTTTGGTGTTGTATCTGTTGGCAAACCTATAAATAAATAAAATAAAATAAAATATATTAAATCGTTATTTTTTTTATATTTTTGCACAGTTGTCTTTTTAGGTTATTTTCACACCCAAAAATTGTCTATACACAATCACTAAAAATGGCGCCAATATTCCAACCACAAACACCCCGATTGGCTGTTTAGGGGTTTTCAAAGTCAATTAAAAAAAATTTACTTTAATCCCTAGCGATTAATAAGGAACTTTAGTCCCGATATACAGAGACTAAATTAACATTTTAAGAGCATGAGAAGTGAAAAGTAACAAACTCCACTGCAAACCTTTCCCCCCGTAATAAAGTAAGTAATGCTATTATTTTTGTTCCATTCAACGCAGGGCGCTACGCTAACTAAACAAATTAAGTACCTAGTAAAAACTAATAAATAGTTTAGGTAACTCTCATAAGGAAAAGGTTATTTTGTCTCACGAGATGCGAAGGTTGGCTTTGTTTTGATATTCGATAAATACGAGGCCTTTTAAAAGGGTATAATTTTAACCTCTAAAGGCAGTAATTGAAGGGATGTTTACAAAAACAACATAACTAAGTAAGCTGGTTGGCACTGCTGACATTAAAAATGATTATCTATAAAGTATCAATCAGTCTAGTCAGTTATCTTGTTTTTGTAAACATCCCTTCAATTGATATTTGATATCCAATCAAAATTACAAAAAAATATAAATATACATAACTGATTCCCAACAACACGGTTGATCGACTGATAATCAACGTTTTAGAGCTCATTGGTTTTGCCTACTATAGAATCAGTCAGAGTCTAGGGTCCAACGTTAAAGTTGGAGATGATGAGAACTGCTTTACGGCCATTCTCACGAATTATGTGTGCGGTCACCTAATTACCGCGACGCTGTTTTCATACTAAATGTATGGAGACGCGGTAATTAGACGCAGTCATACTTCGTGAGAATGGCCGTTTAAAGATAAGTATAACAGCTCCGACTTTAAATCGAAAGCTTATTTAATCGGTAGGCACTTCATTACTTCAGTATCTTCAATCATTTAGCATGAAATAAAAATGCCCGTGCCGTGCGTATGCCGAATTTTGCCGACATCTTACAAACACCGCAGTATAAAGCACAGCGAATAATCATCTTTCCCATAATCGACGTGATCGTAAACGTTAAACAATGTAACGACACCTAGCGGTAACAGTAGAAGATAGCCTGAAATCCGGAAAAACTTTCATGAAGACTACCTGAGATACCAGCAATAAATGTACAACGCCTGCTTGTCTATGATTTCAGGTGAGCTATAATATGTCCTGTTTGACAGTAGGGTGTAAAGATGGCGCTACTATTTAGCTCTTGACATATTCTTGATAGTAGATAGATAATTATATTTTTCTGAATTGAGGAATTTCAGCTTGGAATTTATTCAATTGATATAAATATATCTAAGGAGAAATCTAGTGCTATTTTATTATTACAAGATGCCCGTAACTTTGCCTACAAGAGACTAAAAATCCTAACTGTCATTTCGGATTAATTGTAGTCTAATTAATGTATTGTATAACCAACCACCTGGAGATGCCCAACTATCCTTATACCAAAAATTATTGAAATTGTTTCAGCGATTTTTGCGTCATGTGGCCACAAAGACCCATACATAAAAAAAATACATTTAGAGATCTCCAAATAACCAGTATCAATTGTTTTCATCAAAATGATTCGAATGTATAGATATCTAATTTTAACAATTTTACAGATGAAAGGTTTCCATGGAACAGGACTTAGAAAAAGATGCCGTGCAGCCATCTGTAATTATGATGAAAAATCTGCAATTCCCTAAGTTTTCAGCGATACATTTTTGTGATACCGGCTAAATTATCATTTGTTTAATAATGTACGAGATAAATTGAATACTTGTTAACATTATGAGTAAATTACATAGAAAATCAGTAAAACGTACTCTCGCATAAATCAGTAAAAAAAAGTTTTGACATACTCCGACGAGACACTTAGCAACACATTTTTTAAACAAAAATTGACAGATGGAAATATCGTAATTCGTAGATAGGTACTTTTTGAACCAATCCGTTGCGCCTCTTTGTTATTAGCGTGTAGAAATCTAAGAGACAAGCCTTGCAATGCATTTAATCAGTTTCTATACAGCGTGAAATATTAATGACCGTCCAAATTTAGTTTAGTATCGTGCGTTAGTTTGTCTCGGCGACTCAACGCGGTAGCAGGGTTGAGGTCGCAGGGAGGGGACAGTTGCCGTCTCCCGCGCAGTGTGCTACCGCGGTATCCACAAACGTATGTCTTTTTAGGATATCTTTCAGCTGCTGTTTCTCAATATTTTAGTACTGAAAGATACTGACTGAAAAAACACGTATTTTCTATTTTTTGCCAAAAGAATCTAAGTACTGTAAAAATTTGAACGGTCAAAAAAAATGCAACCTGTATAGACTTTCCACTCTTGTAATGTTTTCCCCTGTAAAGTGCACAAAGGTTGAGTATCGCTTTCGACAATAATGTTGACTTTACATATTGGTGTCCCAGGACATCTTGTTTGGAGAATTTATATCTAGATTAAAGTCCGATTTGATACATTAAAGACCCCAAAATTAGGCGTAACTAAAATCTGGGTACCTTTATTCCAACCCCGTAGGGCGTTTCTCGGGTGATTTTAGTGGCATTGACTTCGATGGCATCATTAAAATCGAAGTCCTGGGGGATTTCCTTGATATTTTCAGATATTTAGTAGACATTAAGGTTGTCTACCAAATACGCGAAAATGTTGTGCAAAATCTCCTAACACTTTGACATCAATGATGCCACCGAAATCAATGCCATTAAAATCAGCGGAGAAATGTCCCGTAGATAGGTAGTTTGTAAAAACCTATGCAGCAGATCATGTGAAAAGGCTTGTCGTGTCCTCAGACGATTCATCTGCGTTCCGCGGCGCGACAGGTTCTTTATGCAGCCGGACAAAAGTACCGCCTTATTCGGGAGACTTTCTACGCTGCTGTGAAGTTTATTATTAGTACATTACACAACTAGGGTGGTAATACAAAGAAAGGCCGAGATCGCAGAAGTTTGCGGCCCGAGCTGCAAGCGAGGGACGTAAATATGCGATCGAGGGCTTTCTTTATTACCTCCCGTGTTGTGTACATCATTTTATGTCACCACTTGGCCAGAAAGCGGCTTTTTCCGTAGCGTGCGGAAAAAGTCACTGTATGGCCAGGTGTGGCATAAAATTACTTACAGTCTGTTCCGTTTAGGATAGACAGAAGAAAAAAAAGGTTCTTTATAGTGCCAGTTTTATGCTGACGTTCAATAAATGACATCTCTAAAGTAGATGCTCATAAATAAAATATTGATGATATTAATATTTTCGTCTAATTTATTCACCAATGCTTTTTACTACTCTTTACCTAAGAATTACTAAATAATAAAAAAGACTAGTCCTATTTGCTTTAAAATAAAGAAAGTGTCCTTAAAAAATACCCAAAGAGCCAGAGAGAAGCAATACTCAAGAAATGATACCATGATAATGAGGGTAGAGGTACATTTAGTTCTGCTCGTTGACCAGAGCTGTCATTATTATACTGTACTATCAAATAATGATGTTGAATTCGTATGTTGTTTTAATTATTTACTGTTTCTATTATACTAGTAGTTAACTATTCTTAAATAATTGCTGAATAGTTACTTGTAATAGTTGTAAAGTTTAATGTAAGTGATTCTGTAGGGATGTGTAAGAAGCGTTTGCCCTGGCATATGTCGTAACACGACCACGGCGTAAATCAAGATGCGAAAGTCCATTGCATGGATTAACAAAAAAAAGTGTTTTAATTTTACATTAAATTAATATCAAGTATTACAACTTTACAGCAAATGTTTAGAATACCTGCTTCTGTGTCCCTCTAGAGTCTATTGTGTTCCGGTATGAACTATAAGGTGATTCGAGTCGGTTGGTTTTCCAAACAAACGTAAAGAGGGTCAATGTTTGCTGCCACAGCACCAATTATGTTTAAAATATGATTTATTTTATAGTTTAATACATTTTGTCTGCGTGAAATGACATGAGGAGTCTCAAAAAATCAGACCAGCAATTGGGACTATAAGGTCAGTGGCATAACGGCAAAGGTTTTTTGCTAAAATTTCACATTTGTTTGACATTTTGAGAGTTCTCATGTCACTTCGCGCAAATAAAATGTATCAAGCTATAAGATAAAACACATTTCAAACATAATTAATGCCGTAGAAGCAAACATGACCCTTTTTTGGTTTGTATGGAAAACTTGCATTTGGGCGATTCCGCTAGAGACGAACCTTGACATCAATTTTCAAGTCCCAAAATTTATTACTTTTTTGATACCATCGTGTAGGGTGAGGTCTTAAATTAATTGTTATGGACTTAACTTCATATTCAGGATGTTAAAGTGCTTGAAAACCTTAGCATTCTAAGATTTAGGACCAACTGCGAATAATACGATGTTGCACCCGCGATCGTTTTAACAGTAAATAATTTATTGATAGTTTCAGTTTTTAATACTTTTTTTATGTTTCTATAGTTAATTGTTTATTGTCTTTCAATATAAATAGGCAAAACATTTTAAATATTTGACAATTAAAAGATATTTCTGTTTTTATACTATGATCCGGAGAGGTGGGCCGATTTGGTTGCACCCGCGATAGCACTTTAACCCTCTCTTGTGGCTATTTAAACATTTATTTGAAATTCTTATACACAAATCTGTAGAAAAGAGGTTAAAATGTAATCCTTAAAACAATATTTTTATAATAAATGTTTTTCGTTTTATTAGGAGGATTGAATGAGTCAAAATGTTGCACCCGCGATAATGGAATCGCCCATTTACAAACATGGGATAATCGCTAGTATACAAGGTATAAGTATAGTTGTAAATTTGTAATATAGTAAAACCATTTTAACACATCCAGCGCCAACGAGTGCCACGGGTGCTACGACGTAGTCCGTAGCACGTTAATTGCCGTTTGTAGCGCAAAACTCGCGTAGGCCTAGAACCCGACTATCGGATGGCACTGAACTGAATGTATTAATACAACGGTGAGCATTCAAACCAAGCAAAAATATTCGTAATTTTTGACTTTGAAATTGTCTATATAACTGCAGACCTTGGTTTAAATGACTGTCTCCAAAGACACATATGTACGTAGTACGTACAAATTAAAAGATATTAATTGAACTCCTTTTTTGGGCAGTCGTATAAATATTCTGAAGTGGGTACTATTCATCCAATTACCTACGAACCAAAACTGTAATCTAAATATATAAAAGAAGAAGTCCTGACTGACTGACTGACTTACTGATCAACGCACAGCCGAAACTACTGAAGCTAAAAACTTGAAATTTTTACAGTAGGGTGGTTGTATAATGTAAGTAAGGGATAAGAAGGGATTTTTCGAAATTCATCTCCAAAGGGGGTTAAATGGGGGTTGAAAGTTTGTATGGGGACCAAACGATTTTTGAAGTAGGAAATCTGAAACTTCGAATATAGACTCTTCAATATAAGTTGAGAAAAGTAATTTCACCGTTTTGTGAAATTCATCCCCAAAAGGGTTAAAAGGGGGGTTGAAAGTTTATATGGGGTCCACACGATTTTTAAAGTCGGAGATCTGAGACTTCACACATAGACTCTTCAATATAACTTAAGAAAAATAATTTCACCGTTTTTTGAAATTCACCCCCATAAGGGCTTAAATGGGGGTTGAAACTTTGTATAAGGACCAAACGATTTTTGAAGTAGGAGATCTGAAACTTCGAACATAGACTCTTCAATATAAGTTGAGAAAAGTAATTTTACCGTTTTGTGAAATTCACCCCCAAAAGGGTTAAAAGGGGGGTTGAAAGTTTTTATGGGGTCCACACGATTTTTAAAGTCGGAGATCTGAGACTTCACACATAGACTCTTCAATATAACTTAAGAAAAATAATTTCACAGTTTTTTGAAATTCATTCCCAAAAGGGGTTAAATGGGGGTTGAAACTTTGTATAGGGCCCAAACGATTTTTGAAGTAGGAGATCTGAGACTTTGCACATAGACTATTTAATATAAGTTAAGAAAAGTGATTTCACCGATTTTTTAAATTCTCCCCCAAAAGGGTTTAAATGGGGGTTGAGAGTTTATATGGGGACCACATGATTTTTAAAGTAGGAGATCTAAGACTTCACACATAGACTCTTCAATATAAGTAAGGAAAGTAATTTCACGGTTTTTCGAAATTCATCCCCGAAAGGGGTTAAATGAGGGTTGAAACTTTGTAAAGGGACCAAATGATTTTTAAAGTTGTAGATCTGAGAGTTCGCACATAGACCCTTCAATATGAGTACAGGAAAGTCATTTCACGGTTTTACGAAATTCATCCCCAAAAGGGGTTAAATGGGGGTTGAAACTTTGTATAGGGACCAAACGATTTTTGAAGTTGGACATCTGAGACTTAGGACATATACCCTTCAATTTGAGTACAGGAAAGTCATTTCACGGTTTTTCGAAATTCATCCCCGAAAGGGGTTAAATGGGGGTTGAAACATTGTAAAGGGACCAAACGATTATTAAAGTTGGAGATCTGAGAGTTCGCACATAGACCCTTCAATATGAGTACAGGAAATTTATTTCACGGTTTGTCGAAATTCATCCCCGAAAGGAGTTAAATGGGGGTTGAAACGATTTTTGAAGTTTGAGCTCTGAGACATCGTACATAGACCCTTCAATATGAGTAAAGGAAAGACATTTCACGGTTTTTCGAAATTCATCCCCGAAAGGGGTTAAATGGGGGTTGAATCTTTGTAAAGGGACCAAACTATTCTTGAAGTTGGAGATCTGAGACTTTGTAAATAAATCCTTCAATATGAGCAGATAAAAAAGGTTTACCGTTTTTCGAAATTTATCTCCAAAAGGGGTTAAATGGGGGTTGAAACTTTGTATAGGGACCTAACGATTTTTGAAGCTGGAGATCTGAGACTTCGTTCATAGACCCTTCAATATGAGTAGAGAAAAGCAATTTCACCGTCTTTTGAAATTCATCCCCAAAGGGGTTTAAATGGGGGTTGTAGCTCTGTATAGGGACCAAACAAAAGTAAAGTAGGAGATCTGAGAGTTCAGACATAGACTCTTCAATAAAAGTTAAGAAAACAAATTTCACCGTTATTTGAAATTCATCCCCAAAAGGGTTTAAATGGGGGTTGAAGCTTTGTATAGGGACCAAACGATCTTTGAAGTTGGAGATCTGAGACTTCGTACATAGACCCTTCAATTTGAGTAGAGAAAGGCACTTTCACCGTTTTTTGTAATTCATTCCTAAAAGGGGTATAACGGGGGTTAAAATTTTGTATAGGGACCATACGATTTTTGAAGTAGGAGATCTAAAATTGATGAATTGAATAGATCTGAAATTATTTCAAGATTTATTAAAATTTATGTCCAAAACGGGTTGAGTAGGGGTTGAGTTTGGTTAAGGACCGTATCATTTTTAAATTAAGAGGTTTGAAACTCCATACGTAGTATATATTAGAAGAGTAATGACGATGATTTGAAACTATGTACTCTTCAATTAGTAGATTATGTAAGTAACCGGTGGTTTATGAAGTGAATTTAATTATTTTGAAAAAATCCTTAAATGCACAAAAGAATTGATTTTTGCGGTAAATGCTCGGTCTTAGCCCCGATATTTGAGCAATTTTTTTAATTACAACATTTACACCTACATCTGTCAACAAACATCAGAAACTATTTATGAATACTAATTGCCTTATTATAATTTACATCGCAGACGAAGTTGCGGGCATAAGCTAGTCTAAATATATAAAAGAAGAAACTGACTGATTGACTGACTGACTGACTGACATATCAACGCACAGCCCAAACCGCTGGTCCTAGGAATTCCAAATTTAGCATGTAGGTTCCTTATAAGGTCTAGAGGTGCACTAAGAAAGGATTTTTCAAAATTTACCCCCTATGGGGTTCAAATAGGGGTTCAAAGTTTGTATGGAGAGTCTACGATTTTAGAAGTAAGAGATTTGAAACTTCATGTTTAGACTCCTTATTAGATTACAAGAAAAATAATTTCACCGTTTTTCGAAATTTATCCCCTAAGGGGTTTAAATGGGGGTTGAAAGTTTGTTTATCAACGCACAGCCCAAACCGCTGGTCCTAGGAATTCCAAATTTAGCACGTAGGTTCCTTATAAGGTCTAGAGGTGCACTAAGAAAGGATTTTTAAAATTCATCCCCTAAGGGGATTAAATGGGGGTTGAAAGTTTGTATATCGACGTACCGCCCAAACCGCTGGTCCTAGGAATTCCAAATTTAGCACGTAGATTCCTTATAAGGTCTAGGGGTGCACTAAGAAAGGATTTTTCAAAATGTACCCCCTAAGGGGTTCAAATAGGGGTTCAAAATTTGTATGGAGAGTACGATTTTAGAAGTAAGAGGTTTGAAATCTCATGTTTAGATTTTTATTAGATTACAAGAAAAGTAATTTCACCGTTTTTCGAAATTCATCCCCTAAGGGGTTTAAATGGGGGTTGAAAGTTGGTATACCAGCGCACCGCCCAAACCGCTGGTCCTAGGAATTCCAAATTTAGCACGTAGGTTCCTTATAAGGTCTAAGGGTGCACTAAGAAAGGATTTTTCAAAATTCGTCCCCTAACGGGTTTAAATGGGGGTTGAAAGTTTGTATGGAGAGTCTAAGATTTTAGAAGTAAGAGGTTTGAAACGTCATGTTTAGACTTTTTATTAGATTACAAGAAAAGTGATATCACCGTTTTTCGAAATTCATCCTCTAAGAGGTTTAAATAGGGGTTGAAAGTTTATATAGAGAGATCGGAATAGGTAGAGTATATTTACCTACACTTCGAAGAACAAAGTCGAAAAGTGGAGACTCCCTTACAACTAAATTATTTTCCGGGACTTAAGCCCCGGAATTTTACTAAAAAAATATATTATTGGTATTCTTTCGCACATTTCTCGAGCATTCTCAGTATAGCTGTCTGTTTCTAATAGTGCTGTCTCTTTCACTCCTTCGAAAATTTCGCCATGACTATACTGAAGTGTAGTTCAAAGACCCATAAGGGGTCCTGAAAACGCCTGAAAACGGGTTTTCAGGTTATTACGCCATCTTATAGAGGGTGTTCTGAAACGGACTGAAAACATGTTTCAGGCGCCTGAAAACAACGGCAACTTAGGTGAATTTTCGATCTTCTACTATGTGAAAGAGCCACCGGCGCAAAAGTAATGTGTGTATGTGTGTTGCGCCGATGGTATAGGTTAAAACTTCAAACGTGATTTTCCGTGCTTTAGAAGCGTTTTCAGCAGGCTGAAAGGTGATTTCAGGCCGTTTCAGAGGTGGCTCTTTCACATAGTAGAAGATTGAAAATTCACCCAAGTTGCCGTTGTTTTCAGGCGCCTGAAACATGTTTTCAGTCTGTTCCAGGACACCCTCTATCAGATGGCGCAATAACCTGAAAATCCGTTTTCAGGACCCCTTATGGGCCTTTGAACTATACTTCAGTATATGGCGAAATTTCTCGAAGGAGTGAAAGAGACAGCACTTTTAGAAAGAGACAGCTATACCTACTGAGAATGTTCGAGAAATGTGCTAAAGAATACCAATAATATATTTTTTTAGTAAGATTCCGAGACTTAAGTCCCGGATAAAATTTTTGTTGTAAGGGACTCTCCACTTTTCGACTATGTTCTTCGAAGTTTAGGTAAATATACTCTACCTATTCCGATCTCTGGTTATATTAAATTGTATATTTAAACTTTTAACATTCGAAAATCTTCACACTAATATTATACTTAAATGTGAAAGTTTGTGAAGATGTTTGTTACTAAATAACGGGGTAACAACTGGATGGATCAAGCAGAAATTTGGCATTTAAGTAGACCAAGTCCTGGATTGAAACAAAGGATACTTTATATCCCGGTAAAGAGTTTCTTTGGGACAATAACGGGAACAACGCGGGCGAAGCCGCGGGAAATAGCTAGTCCATGATAATAACCAAAATAAAATCTTATTTTACGTATAGTCGACCCGATTTTGCGATTTTGATCTAGTAATAAAGGAATACGGTTGCAGTCAGCCAATGTTCCAATCAGAACCGGCAAGAATTTCCCTGTTTTATTAGCAGAGAATCAGTTCCATTGTCTCTTTGGTGCGATGGTGAAGGTTTTCACTCGTGAATGGTTTTGCCCCATTTTTCCAACTACATTGCATCCGTATAAAAATTTTTACACATTAAGGACGTAGATATGGAATGTAAGCAAATGTATTTTAGGAGTGATCTAGTGTTTTTTCTTCGACGTCGCGTTTTTAAGTTATAATGTGTCATACATAGTTCCTCTTCCTCCCCTTCTCCTATTTGTTCATTTACAAATAGACAGAATATGGCTAATTGAAGAAAAGGTACCAAATAAAAAGGCAGACAAAGAAAATGTTTACACAATCTCAATTATAATAATTTCCGTGGAAGCTTTAAATTAATTTCTAGCGTTTCCTTTTTCCGACTTCGTTGACTCTACTAGAGTTTTAATTAAAGAGCTATTTCTAGAGCTAGTTTGCAGGTACAAATTTTACACAATTTGGGGGTCTGCAGCTGAAGTTGCAGTTGGTAATTGGCTCTCCATAGTGTAGAAGCTCGAGGGTTTTGAATTTACTCATTTTCTTACATTAAAGTTTAATAACGTAAATACAGACCCCGATTTCAAGAAATATTATGCAATGCACGTTTATAAATATGACAGAAGTTACATACCCTCTATATCTGTTCACGACTCCCAGACCCAGACGTAATGTTTTTAAATAAAAAATAAAGGGTAGCAAAAATAGACACGGTCGGTGTGAGACAAGTTAATCAGGACCTTTATTTTGTGTAGCGTAGGTTGATTAGCTTATTGTGCGACTGGTCACGATCGCCGTAATGACGGCCGAAACTAAAAGATTAAACGTGCTATAATTTATACGTACGCAATTAGCTATAAACGTAATTTGGTAGCCATGTATGAAAGATGGGACGCGGTCCGTCCACAAAGGACCCTCCGGCCTCCGAAACTAACCAAATTATAGTCCGCGACGGGTGTAATCATCCCTCACCCAATAATTATTAAAAGTATCAACCCTAAACATCAATTACGCGAAATGATAGTTTCGTCTAACATCAAACAATTTAATAGACGTTTGTTTTGTAAGTGTGTTAATAAATTAAAAAAAATATTGTAATTTGCAAACTACATTTCACATAAAATATCAAGTGACATAGACGTAGGCTATTAATAAACCCAGCGTACATTTTTTAGCTGCCAAAACACACATAAAAAGTAAAATTGTTAAATAATTACTTACATTAAACCGTCAGAGGTTCATCACGCAGGATGATGTGCTCGTGTTGACAATAGTAGTTTATGCAACAAATACATAATGAGAGGCCTTAAACGGGAGTGTGAGTGTTCATAATAAGATCACACGAGTGTTTTAGGGTTTAATTATGTACAATTCGCCCGTTGACTCGATTAGTTTTCTGTCGTAAATCGATAATTTAAAAAAAAACAGCAATTGTTATTGGTATCCAATAAAGCAAAGAAATAGAGTTTAATACTTGTTCATAATGTTATTTTATTCCTATAAATACATATTTGGATTTTGCATAGGACTTGGCACTCATTTAGATCTCTTTTCTTTTTGCGGCGATGCCCACAGCCTAGCATAATTTTTGTATTGAACTTGGCTCTCCTTTTTTACATTTATGTTTTGGTGTGATTTAGTATACATAAATGGCTTTCTAGTGTTAAACGAAATAGAGAGAATATTGCGTCAAGTAAAATAGTTACTGTACATTTTTTTTCATTCGGTGGACCGTTTTTTTCTTCGATAAAAAATGTGTCTAAAACTAGTTTGATAGGGTGCGACATTGTTTTGTTTTGCCAAGGAAATTCCGGGCTCTGCTAATGACTTAATATTCAAGGTGCCATCTATTGGTACAATGTCAAGCACTCGTCGTCTTATCAAGACTACATTTACACTAGGCATTTTATAAAAGAGAAAATACATAATACATACATAATTTTCTGTTACGCACCTACCAGAAACGTTGAGTGGAAATTATGCAATACTTAATTAAAAGTTAATTAGTTCTCAAGTAATGGTATAACCACAAAGACGCATACGAATATGTACTCGATAGCAATATTAAATTTGTTTCAAACATTAAACAAGAAAGGGGCATTCCACCGGAATGTCGAGCACGTGGCGCCATTTTTTTCATACTTCTAACAAAGTTAGGAAGTAAATTTTTGGTATGTCAATATTTTATAACTTGGTTTCTGAATTGATAATGTCATTTAGGACTTTTTATTTGTTTTTAAGGTAGAACCCAATTATATTCGGTTTGCTTGTTATTAGACATTTGAGCACGTTTCCTTACTACTTTTGAACACTTTTCCACCGCATTTTTTTCGTGCCGATATCAGATCGTCTGGAATTTCTTGGCATGAACTTAGTCCAATCTGAACTTCGGGTTGTACATTGAATCTTTAGCCCAAACTGCAGCCAAGAAGCTTGGGATCCTCTCCAAGGTTATATCAAGTACACGTCAGGTCATGGATGGAGTACTGCTGCCACCTTTGGGATGGATCCGTCCAAGAAGCTCATAGGTGATCCTGACCTGGTGAAGCAAAAGCTGCAAAGCCTTGAACACCGCAGAAAGGTCGCCAGTTTATCGGTCTTTTACAGGATACATTTCGGTGAGTGTGCGTTGGGATTGCATGAACTGATTCCGCGGTCTCCATTTCGTCATTATGGGACTAGGCGTGGACTTGGGTTTCACCCTTACGTTGTCGATATACCTACCAACGACTCACACTAAGCGCTTTGCTTCCACTTTCCTTATTAGGACAGCTAAGGAGTGGAACTCTCTTCCAGCAGAGCTCTTCCCGGAAAAATATAACTTGGATCTTTTCAAGTCGATAGTGAATGGGCACTATCTAGGTAAGCATGCTCCATCATCGACTTCATCTTCACTTACCAGCAGGTGAGATCAAAGTCAAATATTTAACGTTGACTATGGAAGCAAGGATGGCTCTGGTTTTTCCATTGATAACTTCTTCTTCTTCTTCTTTAATACCACCTTCTGGCCTGGGGGAGACGTAAAATTTTGTACTTACCACGGTCGGCGATAAAGAAAGCCTCAGATCGCATATTTATCGCCCTTGCCTTCGGCTCGGGCGTCAAGTGCCTGCGGTCTGAGACATTCTTTGTTTTACCAAGTAATGTGCTATTACGCCTATATCAGCTGGAAATTAATATAAGCTTTATGGGTCAAAAGCCTTCTAGTCTAGTGCATCAAAAATTAATGGAAGATAGTAAATTTTACTCAAAACTGTGTCGAGTAACCATGTCTTATAAATAAACGTAACAATTTCTGGCAATAACTAAAAACACTTTATGCCACACCTGGCCATAAAGTGGCTTTTACCACACGCTACGCGTACGGAAAAAGCAGGTTTCTGGCCAAATGTAGACATAAAACGATGTACACAACACGGAAGGTAATAAAGAAAGCCCTCGATGGCATTTTTACGTCCCTCGCTTGCAGCTCGGGCCGCAAACTTCTGCGATCTCGGCCTTCCTTTGTTTTACCACCCTAGTTGTGTAATGTACTATTCTGTAACAACTGTGACTCGATACCTACCTATATATAACGATATAACAGACTAAGTTTTCACGGAAGAACAAGTAGGTAGCTGATTCTTGTCTGATATTAGTTTTACAACAAACATTTTGAAAAACAGTTTCAAACGAATAAATATCTAAAGAGTTACACTTAGTAACGAAACTTTTGTTTCGTTTGCAACAAAACTAAGCCATAACAAACAAAGAAACTTATTCTTAAGTAACTGGATTTCATAATACCTATACAGTTACTTGTCAGTTGCGCGTTTCTGGATAAAAGTAAACAAAAACCACGCATATTCATTGCTCTATTAAAGAAAAACAAACTTTTGCATCTATAATGGGGACGTGGACTAATATTGAATTTTTTCTACTCGTCGACTTTAATCTTTCCATTAGGATCCCATAGACTAAACAATAAATGCTAACTTTTCAATGTTATTTAGTCTATGACACTCTCTACTCAACTATAATATTTATTATAATATGCTTTAAAAAACTATAATAATTTTGAAAATAGAACTTTCAAACTTAAAAAAGTGTATCCTTGTGTAAAAACCTCCTTTTAATGCAAATTCGATGATTAAATGCGTTTCAGAACGTAACACCTGTCAAATTTGCCTCTACTTAAACACGCTCCTGCCACGCGATTGGTGCAATTAGTCCTGTAATGAGCCAATCACAAACCGCTTTACAACCAATGCTGCCGCTCAATTGTTTTCGGCCTTTAAATAAAACTTTGAATGAATAGTTTTAGTGGAAGTACGGTGATTGTGATAGTTTATTTGTTTGCTTGATGTTGTTTTAGTTGGCTCATAGAAAAAGTATTGTATACAATAGTTACATAATTAGCTCTTAAAGTTCTCGTACCTTATATAGGCCACTCGGCAAGCCTCGTGGCCTAAACACGGTACTCGACTTTAAGAGCCTTCATTATGTTACGATTGTATAAAATACTATTACAACATAATATAGTCAACAAGATTAGAAAATATTAAATTATCATAACACAGAAGAAAAAAACAAAAATATGATAATAAAATTTGTGTTACAAGTAGATTGAACCTTATATAACTTATATTGCTTCTTACTTTTATCCCAGTAGGAAGTTCCCTTGGGATAATAACATGAATAATAACACAAGCGGAGCCGCGTGTAGGTAATTGCTTGTTTTAATATGTAGGTACTATACGAGTATATATTATCAAATTGTAAAGTTTGTATATCTGAGGGAGTAGTATTTGTACATCCCGTCAAAATCCAGTTATGTTATTATCAAACCGCGATTAGAATACGATTCCGAAGTACCGTTAGCACAAAAGTACCTACATAGGTACCAGTGGCGTAGTGTCCAAAGAACTCGATTCTATAGCTGTTAAGGAAAATGTACGCTAAATCTGCACCGGCTTGCCCAAAGATATCTCTTTACCCCACGCCACTGATAGGTACAATGAATAAATATAATTTTAAGTCAATCTATGATATCTTCATGGTGTGCAGACACTGATAGATAATTCCTTAACTTTTATTGAAAAGTCTATGTTCGAAGTCACAGATCTCCTTCAAAAATCGTTTGTCCCTATACAGAGTTACAACCACAATTTAACCCCCTTTGGGGATGAATCGGTGAAATTACTTTTCTCTACTCATATTGAAGGGTCTATGTACGAAGTCTCAGATCTCCACCTTCAAAAATCGTTAGGTCCTCTATACAAAGTTTCAACCCCCATTTAACCCCTTTTAAGGATTTTTGAAAAACGGTGAAATCACTTTTCTGTACTCATATTGAAGGTTCTATTTACAGTCTCAGATCTCCAACTTCAAAAATCATTTGGCCTCTATACAAAGTTTCAACCCCCTTTTGGGGGTGAATTTCGAAAAACGGTGAAATAATTTTTTTCAACTTATATTGAAAAGTCTATGTTTGAAGTCTCAGATCTCCTACTTTAAAAATTGTGTGGTCCCCATATAAACTTTCAACCCCCATTTAACCCCTTTGGGGATGAATTTTGAAAAATCCCTTCTTATCCCTTACTTACGTTATACAACCGTACTGTGAAAATTTCAAGTTCCTAGCTTCAGTAGCTGAGCGTTGATGAGCCAGTCAGTCAGTCCGGACTTCTTATATAATTTTTAACAGACTTCCAAAAGAAGGACGGTTCTCAATTAACAATATTTCAAATTTTCTACTCCTTCATTTTATGAGCTGGATAGAAAATAGGTGGAATTTTAAGCTACCCGTATTTTTTCTTTTTCGTTTTAACTCAATTTTTCAATTAAAAATAGCAGTTTGAAAAGTAGCTCATTCTAAAAGGGCGTATGTAGAAAAAAAAAAAAGACGTCACTTTCCCAACTAGAATCCAGAGCGACAATTACGATTTAAAAAAACTAGAATCCAGAGCGACAATTACGATTAAAAAAATAATTGTCAGGCGTTACAGCGTTGTCAACATAGGAAGTTCGGGAAGACAACGATGCTTTTGCTCCTCTTATTTGGGCTGGATTATATTTATCACTTGCCGATGTGTACTCCATCATCATAATTTCAACACGCGGCAGATTCGTGCTATCAGCCTGAGAAAAACCTTCTGATGTCTTCATTATATGAAAAAAATCGGTGTCCGGTAAAAGAATGCCAAGTTAATAATGTTTGAATGCGTTATCGGAGTCCAGTGGGAAAGTGCCAAGTCTTTTAAGGTCTTCGAAAACGTGCAAATGAACCAACGGTAAGAAAATTAAACTTCTAAAGCCGCTAATACCCCCGTCGTGGCGAACATAAAAATCTGGGTGAGGTCGCAAATAATCGCACAACGCTGAATATGTTGGGATGTTGTTAGGATACATATAAGTAGTGTAAACTCGATTTTGCAGTTTCGAGAAAGTTGTGCTAAATGTATGGTGCTTGAAAAACACCGAAATTTTCAGTCATTTTTCAGATTTTGGTCTGTACCTTCTAAAAACCGGATTTTTGGATAAAATTGTCTATGACATTATTAAAGAAGATAAAATTCCCTACAATATCAGTTTAACAATTACTCTGTATGTCTAGAAAATGTTGAGATATAGCACTTCAAAAAGTTGCAAATTTTCCTATAAAGTTCGAAATTGCACTTTAAGCTAACTCTCAAGCTGAATAGCAGCTGAAATACTGATCTTACAATGACAATTAAATTTATGAAATTATATAGCAATTATTGAGCTTTTTTTAAGTATAATTTGAACCCTGTACTAGCGATAATTCTCTTGTTATCGGAAAAAACCAAATCATTAGATAACTCAGATTTCTTAGGAAAGAGTGCTCCTAAAGGAAATTGTTAGTATATTGCGCAGTTATTCATAGGAAGTTTTAAAAATGACTTTATATTTTTAAACATCATTCATTTAAAAAGTCCTGAGGGGCCATGATGATCGCGTACATGGCACATTATGTAAATGACAAAAGCATCGTCACATTTACATACGTGCGTAAATTCGAGAGTGTTGAATACTTTATTATTTATTTATACTGTGATATGCGCAACCATCATATGCCCGCTAAATTAGTCTTAGATACACATCATAAGATCTTAGTCATAAAAATAAATGTGAAAATTAACGTAAAGTGATGGCGAGTCCTCGGCTGACTCCAGTGATAGAATTGCAGGACGCAATGTAAATTGGTATATATCGCAATAACTTACACTAAAGAGTAGCTATGTAGTTACCCTTTAATTGCTGACATTTTACGGAATCAGGCAAAAAGTTATCTTCGATGAGATAAAATATTAGATTTAACGTTTGTCAATGAAACGCCACGCAACCGGTAGGTATACCTACCATATATGTGTAGTTATACGTAGTTATACGTTTACACCTACCAGTTTTCCGCGTCTAATAATGCTCCTATTTTGTGTAAGTACTTATAATATTAGACTTGCCTTTACGCAATTGGCTAAATGATCGTATTTTTCTGAATTACACCTAGAAAAGTGTCGTCAAAATCATGTTCATGGCTAAGAAGTCAAGCAGTTTGTATGGATTTTTACTAATAATATTAGCTTGTATTCTACTATGTACTCGTAATTAGCCTCAGGTCTTCCCCTAACAAACTCTGCAGAGAAAAAGGTTAAGCCTAGCTGTCCGGCATGAGCTTTTTCTTCTCCATAGCCTTTCAGTAATTGTAACAAATACTATGCTACAATCCATCCTGATGTTTTAATTTCAATAGTAAAGATGACCTCTATCAAGCAGTTGTGATAGAGAGACTGAATAGCCAGCAGTTGTGTGAAATACGTAAATTATATTCTAGATAAGATAACAATATGCGTAACGTAGGCAAGATGACCAACCTAATGTTACGAAATACGTGTACGATCTTCTAACAGTGCCAAAGTCCATCGCCCTGGTTTAACCCCAATGGAAGATATTGCTGCCCGATATTCCTACATAACCTACCACTCGGTGCATAATAAGTGGTAGGAGATAGGGAAAAATAGAAATTTGGGTGGACAAGGAGCCCCGCATGAGATCCTTATGAGTGGGGTAATAGTTAAGAAACGGGAAGCCGAGTCAAAGTTTTCCTCGGCTCAAAAAGGGCAGAGGTGTTATCTCAAACACAGTAGGAGCTTTCCACGAAAACATTACGTCAGGGACACTACCTTTTTAATACTTTTTACAAGTAAAATTAAAATCTGAATATCGGTATGGTAATATTTTAAAACTTGGCTTTAAGATTGGTAGTGTTTCTTAGTAACTAAAAAAATATTAGGGTTTGCTATCATAGCATTACGTAAGCGACAAAAAAAATGTTTTCATGGTATGTTCCAGTAGGAACTAGATACTCACTTATAAGTTGTAACTTATTGCAATAAATACAATTTTACATGGTGTTCTGTTCACGTTAATTTTCACATTTTATGACCAAGATCATACAATGTGTATTTAAGACTAATTTAGCGGGCATATGATGGTTGCACATATCACAGTATAAATAAATAATAAAGTATTCAACACTCTCGAATTTACGCACGTATGTAAATGTGACGATGCTTTTGTCATTTACATAATGTGCCATGTACGCGATCATCATGGCCCCTCAGGACTTTTTAAATGAATGATGTTTAAAAATATAAAGTCATTTTTAAAACTTCCTATGAATAACTGCGCAATATACTAACAATTTCCTTTAGGAGCACTCTTTCCTAAGAAATCTGAGTTATCTAATGATTTGGTTTTTTCCGATAACAAGAGAATTATCGCTAGTACAGGGTTCAAATTATACTTAAAAAAAGCTCAATAATTGCTATATAATTTCATAAATTTAACTGTCATTATAAGATCAGTATTTCAGCTGCTATTCAGCTTGAGAGGTAGCTGAAAGTGCAATTTCGAACTTTTTAGGAAATTTTGCAATGTTTTGAAGTGCTATATCTCAACATTTTCTAAACATGTTGAGTTGATGTTACACTCATATTGTAGAGAATTTTATCTTCTTTAATAGTGTCATAGACAATTTTATCCAAAAATCCGGTTTTTAGAAGGTACAGACCAAAATCTGAAAAATGACTGAAAATTTCGGTCTTTTTCAAGCACCATACATTTAGCACAACTTTCTCGAAACTGCAAAATCGAGTTTACACTACTTATATGTATCCTAACAACATCCCAACACATTCAGCGTTGTGCGATTTTTTGCGACCTCGAATGTTCGAAATGACTGGGTCATAAGCAGTTGTAACAATTTTCAAAACAAATAAACGTCAGACGGCAAGTACGTCAGAAAATGACAACCGGATACCATACACTTTTTAATCGTTTCAGCACTAAGGTCTCTATCGATAATGCAGGGAAAATGACGTCACACTTCCGGTTCACACTAATTGACGATTTTTTCCAAAATGAATGGGAAAAAAAATCCAAAAATATTTTTTTTGAGCATAAAATACAGTTTTACCCAAATGGTTTTCGAATTAAGATCTTTTGAAAATATGAAATGTTGTCAATGTTTATTATTATTATTTTTTTGTGTGTTTGTTCACCGATTACTTGAAGACGGCTGGGCCGATTTGGAATTTTTTTTTTTTGTTTGAAAGGGTAGACTTCCGAGGTGGTCCCATTGTAACCAAATCAGGATCTGATGGTGGAATCTTGGAGAAATCGAGGGAACTCTTCAAATATTATAGGCACACATATAGCGATTTCAGTATTTTTCATAATTTCTCGTCCATCTCTTATTAGTAACAAGTTTCTAGTGTTAACCGACTTCAAAACAAAGGGTAAATTTGTATCTAGGTTTCTTCCCCGATTACTTGAAGACAGCTGAACCTATTTGGAAAATTCTTTTTTTGTTTTAAAGGGTATACCTCCTAGGTGGTCCCATTGCAACCAAATCAGGATCTGATGATGGGATCTTGGAGAAATCGAGGGAACTCTTCAAATATCATAGGCACACATGTAGCCGGTGCCAGCTAAGGAGCTCAGCATAGCCAGCTTTGCGTGGCAGTGGCAGGCACCGACTTCAAAAATAACAGGTTAAAAACTATAAATATCTGTATATGTATATATGAATCGTTGATTATCCATTTCTTTGGGGTAATTAACATATTATTTTCTGGTTTTTAGTTTAAGTTTTTGGAAGTCGGTTTTTATTTTTTGTTTACTTACTTTATTATAATATAGATTGATTTACCACGTATGCTTCATCAAAATGATTGACTACGTACTACATATTACAACTCACCTTATTCTTGGTAAAAAATGGTCATTTGCAGGCATCGGAATGATGCTGATTGCGTAGTTGGTAGCGCGCTTGTGTTGGTCCGGATAGCTGTAGGAGATGCAGGTTCGAATCTTACCTGAGACACATAATTTTTCAATTTTTCTCTTCTAATAAAATATTTAGAATTAGTTGGCAGTCGTTAATGCTACGATAAAAAAAATAGATAAATCCCATCGTAAAAGTATGTTTTGGTAGTGGCAACTCACATTGGTTTTTAATTAAAATTTGGAGTTTAGGTTATACCTATATAATACAGGGTAGGATTATGATCTTAACACACGTGACGCGTGGATGCGTCCTCACGTACACGTGCATCACGGTATTGGTTTTGCAGCAGATTCAATTATACCTCGGTTTCCGGTCACGGCACTGATTGAGCCAGCCTGCAGGCAGACTCGAGGCAACCCGAGAACAGGGGATTACACAATACTACACCCTGTAGTACCATCCATCTTATCTGTGTCCGTCCGCAGAGCGTTTTCCAAAAAAGCCTATAAATAAGATACAATAAAGTCGTAGAAATTTCATGTTTTTTAGCGCGCCACCCAAAAACGACTGGTCAGACTTCCTTTAAATTTGGTATTTATTCAGTTACGTTACCCTGGTCAACACATAGATAGGTGATTTTTTTATGTAAAATTTCAATTAATAAGGCTTTTCTGTTTCTATAACTAGTGTTAAAAAAAAATACACGCGAACGGAGTCGCGAGTACCGCTAATAAAAGTTGTGTTTGTACAGAATACCTTCCTATAACCGATCAACAACAATACTACCTAGTCTGTCGTGACCCCTAGCTTCGCCTAGGGTGCCTATCTTTACCTAGTTGATTTTCCTAAACATCCTCTAGATCTAGGACAAGACTATTAAATATTAAGTACTGAATAGGTTCCTAATATTGAATAGTTTTATATGCAGCTTGTCCTAGAGGAACTTTAGGAAAATCACCCAAGCAAAGATAGGCAACCTAGGCGAAGTTAGGGGTCACGACGGTAGTAACGCAATGATTAATTTCGATACAACTACTACATAAGTAGATGATCCAGCCAATAGCGTCACTGGATAGTGATTAAGAGCCTTCGCATCGCATGCATGCGTTGGTATAAAGAAGGTGTCGGTTCAAGTCCAGCCTAGGCCATATTTTTTTCATTCAATTTCATTCGTTGGTATCAATTACATTTCTGACTATACAGCGTGTAAGTCTTATACGGGCGAATATTGAAACGGTGGTCAGCGTAGGACCTAAGAAGCATATTTAGATAACTATTCCTTAAAACCATTATGAAAATATTTACCATACAAAATAATTCGGGCCGCAATGTAACGCAACACATTCAAGTTGACAAACAATTTTTTAAAAAGCTCGTATCTCGCAATGTCATAACAAGCATGTATGCGGTACATTGCTGCTCGGTAAATTTTCAAAAATTAATTACGAGGTCACTATTAAGTGTAATTTAAAAAATCATATTAATTAATGATAACACTACTAAACGCTATATCTGGTTTAATTGTTCGCCCGTATAAGACTTACACGCTGTATACTTAAAACTGAAATATTTAGTCCACAGAAATACACTCGGGTGCAAAGAAATCGAGCCACCTGTGCAACTTTCATGTTTGTTCGATTTATTCAAGATCTGCACATGAAAACAAACAAATTAGGATGTCGTTAGAAAGGTAATTTATTCAGCTTTTAAATAAAGCTAATTTTATAATCAAGAATGGTGTCATTACGAAATTATGGGTGATAATGTTGTCCCATTACTAATGAGCTAATTAATGCACGTGTGGATTATGCCGTTTGGGAAGGTATAAAATGATAAATTTTCAGTAATTGCCCATCAATTGTGAATTACAACTCTACCTGTGACATTGTTCTCTATTAAATTTGCCAGAAAGTTAATAAAAAATGGATACTACCCCTGCTGAAGCCGCCCAAGCCGTAGCTCTGCTCCAAACCGGGCTGAGTCAGCGTCAAGTGGCCCAACAACTGAATTTAAGCCGATCAGCAGTCCAACGAGTGTTCCAGAGGTACCGAGAGAGTGGTGCCTTTACGAGAAGACCCGGCACAGGCAGGGTACGGTCTACCTCACAAACAGACGACCGCTTCATCGTCATGACTTCTCTACGGGCGCGCCGACTCAACGCTGTTAAGCTACAGCAGAAACTGCAGGAGGTCCGGAATGTGTCCATAAGTCGATGGACTGTGAGAAGACGTCTCAAGGAACGAGATCTGAGACCACATCGAGCTGCCAATGGGCCCAAGTTGACTGCAGCTCATCGCACAGCTCGCCGTGTTTTCGCTCAGGACCATATCAATTGGACCCTTGAGCATTGGAGGACCGTGATGTTTTCTGATGAGTGCAGGATCTGTCTTTTTGGCAACGATGGAAGAGAAAGGGTCTACCGAAGACCAGGAGAGCGATTTTCGCAGTGTTGCATCGAAGAAACGGTCGCATATGGCGGTGGATCTGTCATGGTCTGGGCCGGTATTTCATTGGAGGCGAAGACCGATATTGTATTCGTCGTAGGGCCTGATAGGCCTAACGCAGGAGGCTTCACTGCTCATCGCTACATAGAGGAGATCTTAGCTGAACATGTGGTTCCATTTGCGGGCTTTATCGGTGATAATTTTTTATTTATGCACGATAATGCCAGGCCGCACACCGCCACAATCACCAAGAATTACCTTAGGAGCGTCAGTATTCCTGTCATGGATTGGCCAGCAAGAAGTCCTGACCTTAATCCAATAGATCACCTCTGGGACGAATTGAAATGGAGAGTTCGAGAAAGGAATCCAGTTCCTGAAACTCTTCGTGAGCTGAAAACCGCCGTTGAAGAGGTTTGGGCCGACATCCCTCAAGAATACATCCGCAACTTGGTTCGATCCATGCATAATCGCAGTTTTGTTTTCTACCCTGTATGTATGAAAAATCACCCGTTTTTCACGTGAAAATAAGCTCATTCGATAGAAAACAAAATTATCTTTCAAACGATACCCCATTTTTCAGATTTCCTTTTACAGTTTTTCCATAAAATTGATTTTAGAAAAAATGTGAAGGTGGCTCGATTTCTTTGCACCCGAGTGTATATCGAGATAGAAGGAGACAGTTCATCGATTTGTACGGGATCAAAGCGTGTAACGTTTTTCGCTTGGCGTTTGACGCCAAAAGTGTAATTTGTGATGAAAAACATAAATTTTCCATTTCATTTGGAAGTATTTGAACAATTAATTATACCATTATTATCAGATTTGAAAATCTGATAATAATATTGACGGCAACTGAAGTTAGCGGCGTGCAAATTAGGTCGCCACCACTTCTTTTTAGCACGCGAGGTACATACACTTTTTCCTTATACCTCGATATGTTTCTGTGATTTAGTCATGAGCGTCGTTATACTGTTTGTATAGACTGTCATCGCTTCGCAATCAAAATTCGCTCGCTTTCGTGGGGCCTAATAACTTACCCTATTACATCACAAATTATACGGACTCAATTTACAAATCTGTGCACTTTAAAACGGGGTGACTAGGGACAAAATTGACTTGACACTCAAACCTCGATAATATTTTATTTTAACATGTGCAAACTGAATTGTATATATAATAAATGTTGCGGTCATTTGTATTTTAGTTTTTTTTTATGATTTTGGGTAGGTAGTTCCATTTCATAACTTTAACGATAAACACAAAATACCTCCTCACCCCGTAGTCCCTCGTGGTTGGGGTGAGATGGGATTTCATACTAAGATGAATACACTTTTGAATTATGAATATATAGCTCCATTTGTAATAAGAATATATTATTTAGCCTTTAAAAACAACCTCACCCAATCTGTCATCCCTACTCTCCCCATTCATAACCCAACTGCCCCCGCAATCCCTACTCACCCAATGGTGGAGTCAATAAATACGTTTTTACTTTTACTTTACCCCATTTTACGGTACTACTACTATATATTAAATAAAATAAGGAATAAAAAATTAAAATAATGAAACAATGCCCGCTTATTTATATTGGTAGCAAAATACCGTATCAATTAAAAAACTCATTAACAAATCACCAAAAGCTAAGCAATATACCTACTAATATATGTTGCAAAGGGAGGCTTTCCATTAAACACCACATTAATTACCTTTGCAGCGTATTTTAATCTATTATTTTCTCTTGAAAAATATCAGTATATATCATGGTTACCTGAGCGCTAAATCTGCAATGTGCTTGTTAGTTTGTATATCTAAGGATCGGGCCTTTGAAGGCGTGAAAGTGAAAATATATAACGAGTACCTATGCAGTTTGTCGTTTCCACAGCTGAGTCCTGTAATAACTTACGACTATTTTAAGTATCACGTATTATTCAAGAACTAATTTTAATACGATTATTATGATTTAGTAGATATGTATGTATACAATAGGCAATAAAAATATATCGTTATTTATTTATCCTTATTTTTTCTGATACGGTTGAATACATGATATGTGTGTGTGTGTGTATATATATTATGTGTATATCTATTTAGTTATTTAGTAGTATACCTATATGTTTATATATGTAGTTAGATTATCTCTAATATGTATAGTTGGTTATGTATTTGTGTTAGGTTTTTATGTGTATTCAAAACTTGCCCCTTGTCTTTGTGTATGAATCAAGTTTGTTAGTTTGTCTATCTTCTGTGGTATTAGTTATTCTTTCTCATCTGCTCAAAGGTTAGCTGGAAGAGATCCCTTACAGGGATAAGCTCGCCTTTGTACATAACCATTGATTTTTGTACTGCTTCTGTATGATTTTATGTACAATAAAGTTTTTACATACATACAAACAAATAAAGTGCCCTAAACAAAAGAAAACTTTATTACTTAACTCCAATTTAACTAACGATTTAGATAGCTCAGTATCTACCTATTTGCCTATCACTTGGTGTCTCCAGTTAACTAATAGATCTAAGATATAGCTCGCTAAAGGTGTCCTACTCTTAACCAAACAGTGTTCGTTTTACCAAAGAAGTAACGAAATATAATTCTCAAACCAATGTCACCTTTAAAGTCATCAAACGATAAACGCCAGCCGTGTTGCGTAAATACAAATTACATATTTTGATAATTGTTGGTCGGCCCGCGGGACCTCATCACCAGCAACTTATATTGGTTCTCAATCCAACGGGTTACTGATTCGACCTTCGTCTGTTAATTACCTAATTCCCTGTGCACGGAACCTTGATTAACTGTAAAACTAAACTCGGACTTATAACACGCATGTTTACATGAGGTTTTATACAATTATTAATACAAGAGCTTAATACATAGAAAAATTAAACCTACTGTATCCAAGGCCGGATTCGAACCAGCGTGTTTGTCTTGCCAGGACAATGTGCTAAGTAACCCCTACACCACCTGGTTACTTGCCGACTACGTTGAAATTATCGTCGCCTATTTCGAAACGTTACAAACTTTCTAATAAGAACGTTTGAACTATTATATGTGTTATTAAGTAATTTAAAAAAAAATGTAGTAGGCATTTATCGAACATTCCAAAGATTCATATGTATAACCCACTGTCGCTAGCGCTACGGTGAGTTACCATAGCCAGTCCACAATACAGACGCAATGCAACATCGATACACCGTCGCTACTGAACCCGTTTGCATAAACGATACAAGGCGACGATCGCAACAGTTACAAATTGGACTAGGCGTAGCGCGACTGTATCGCTGCCACCTAGCGTTGCAAATGCGGTAGCAGCGAAGCAGACGATATACTTACTACGACTATATTTACTTAACCTAAAGCAACTCGCAAGTTTCTTCTTTGACAAGGGCGTGGCGAAAAGGTTGTCAAAGGAGTCGCAGCATAAAAAAGTTTGGAAACCCCTGGTCTAAATATTAATAATTGTAAAGGTTCCTCAAACGATTAAGTTGTTTGAAAGATCCATAATATTTTTTTTGGGAACCTTACACGATTACCCATGAATTATTAACCATTACATGAATGTCCTCAAATTTATCACTAAGTGAAACTGAAAACATAACACACCTTTTTTGGGCAGTCGTGTAAAAAAGAGCCGAACCGGATGTTACATTTTTGATACGGGCTCTATTTCATTAAATTCTTGGTTCAGGTACTGTATACCAACGACGACTATTGGGATTTCTCTTCTAAATAAGTTTGTATGTAACTGTACCAAGCGGTTATTGCATAAGAGCGTTAACAAACTGCAATGTTACCTACCTACTTAAAAGTGCAACTTGCGCCGTAATAATTCTGCGCTGCAAGGTCACTGAGGTGCATAAAGCAGGCTTCTTTCGTGTGGACGGCGCCTTGAACGAGATGTAACGAGTAAGTAGGTATAACATTCGACTATTATGTACTTGTTTAAGTCTAAAAGTGAATTTCATTTATTATTACTAATTTAATATATCGTACCCTCGGTAAAATAACGCAACATCTGTAATTTCATTATTACAGATGCTGCGTTATTTTACCAATATACAGCGTGTAAGTCTAATACGGGCAAACAATTAAACCAGATATAGCGTTTAGTAGTGTTATCATTAATTAATATGATTTTTTAAATTACACTTAATAGTGACCTCGTAATTAATTTTTGAAAATTTACCGAGCAGCAATGTACCGCATACATGCTTGTTATGACATTGTGTTATACGAGCTTTTTTAAAGTAACTGTCAACTAGCGTGTTTGTCAACTTAATGTGTTGCGTTACATTGCGGCCCGAATTATTTTGTATGGTAAATATTTTCATTGTGGTTTAAAGCAATAGTTATCTAAATATGCTTCTTAGGTCGTATGCTGACCACCGTTTCAATATTCGCCCGTATTAGATTTACAGGCTGTATAGAAAAATAGCGAGTTATATCGCAAACACTGGTAAAGATGAATTAAAAAAAACTGCAATAAACGTATGTAAATCTCACGTACCTACAAGCAATCAACCATCTACAAGCAATGGGAAAATAAATAAGTAACGAGAAACTGCCAATTTTTTTTTTAATTCACTGGAATGTTAATAAAATAATTTATTTCTGCAAGTAGGCCCTCAAGGGCTCTTTTACACGTCTTATATTCTTTTCTCTTCTTTTCTTTTGGCGCTTCGGCTAATGACTTTCTGGTGAGAAGAAGCGCCGGAAGAAACTCACCAGTACTATTACTATTTACTAGATTCAACTATACTCCACCCAAGCAACACAATACATACTAATTTCGTATTTAAGGCCAACCGGGGTAATTGCGTCTATGGGGGCAAATGCGTCTTTTAAAGATTCCATTAACCCTTAAAATATGTGTATACCTAATGGCGTTATAAACACTAGAAAAATATTTAAAAAATCTATAGCAATTTTTTGGGTTATTTTTGCACTAATAATCAAATGTAGGCTAGATCCTACATGATCAAATATTGTTTACTTATAGACTGAGAAGTGTATTAAATTTAGTAAACTTTTAATCGTTATGATATGTGCTACAATATTATACTAAAAAATAATTACTTATTCTATTAAAAACCGTTAAACACACTCAACGAAAACCTTAAATATAATATAACTTTTTCAAAATTGCCGCCATTTTGCTCAAAAACTCTAATAACTTTTTTTTAAATACAATTTTGCCAAAAATGAGTCATAGATATGAAAATACGTTCATTTTCCATGCAGAATTAATCTTAAGAACAAAATAAATATTTCTAGTTTTCAAAAATGAATTATTTTTTGTTTATGTACGCTGCATAGTACACCATGCATTTAAGGGTTAAATCCGATCTCTTTAAAACTACAACTAGCTTACCTGCCTGTAGTATACTGTGTACTTTACAGGCAGGTAGGGTAGGGGTAGTTTTAAAGAGTTCGGATTTAATGGAATCTTTAAAAGACGCATTTGCCCACAGAGACGCAATTACCCCGGTTGACTTTGTATAAACACGTGAAAAAGCCTACCGAGGGTCACTCGCTAATGTGTTTTCCATATAGAATCAAGGGCGGCGGGAACAGAGGAAATGCGTCTCTTAATGTACTTAGTTTCTTCGGTTTTATAGCCGTTTGGTTTTTATCGGCCGTTACTCACAACTATCATCGTTATATGGTGCCTTGGCTTTTTAGTTTACTTTGGGTTGAGTGCTACAAGGTCCGGATAATACAGGCTGCTTTCTGATCATTAACATATATTTGCGTATAAATTGGGTATTATTTACATAGACATATGTTTTATTTCCAAAATTACAAACATTAAAATTGGCGCAGACGCCTGATCATGCCATGAGGCAATCGAAGAGCGCTGTGAAAAAAAAGTCAAGTGCGAGTCGGTCCCGCACACCGAGGGCTCCTTACAAACCCGTAAGTAGATACGTGAATAATTCAAGATAAACGACTGTATAGTGGGACAAACTTAACTTTGTTGTTGTTAAACTGTTGTCCCCATACATTGATATAGGTCGTGGTTACTTTAGTAGCAGCAAATAAGGTTATGTTACGATTTTTAAAAATTTCTAAAAAAATATGCCAGTTAGGAAAACCGTTATATTTTTCCTGTAACAGGTATTTAGGATTTACTACAGATTTTTAGGTTCAGTAACTTCGAAGATAATAGGGGGAATGGTTATCAGTGGCGTGGCGTAAAAGATATCCTTGGGCAAGCCGGTGCAGATTTGGCGTACATTTTCCTTCAGAGCTGTAGAATAAGGTGCTCAAATGCCTGATGTTAGGCAAGCCGGCAAGAATCGAGTTCTTCGGACGCCACGCTGCTGATGGTTATAAGCCCTTTCATTTTATACCGCACTTGATATAATAGCACAACTTTAAATTTACGACCTCCCATTTCAGCCCCCTTTAAAAAAAAGTAAAAAAGGTATAAGATTTTTACTATGTACAGTAGGCTCGGGTTAGCGATTTTTAAAACTATTCCAAATTTCGATAGCAGCAGTAAGTAGTTCCTGAGATATCTGGCTGTGACAGATGCACAGACAGACAGACAGACAGAGTCGCACCATAAGCGTTCCTTTGCTACCATTTGGTACGGAACTCTAAAAATAAAGTTGTGAGGCTTCTGTATGAAGCCATGACTCAACCGAAAAAGCCAGTGACACCGAAAGAAAAAATACGGATCTCACTATTTTCATTTATTTTTCTTTCATTATGTTTAATTTTTTTTTAATTATTAAATAAGCATTTCGTATAAAGTTTACTTAATCTTAAAGTGCGTCGGTTGATATCAGTTCCCATAAATCGAACAGACTCGTGCACGTGACTCAAGAAATACAGAGTGTTAGGTAATGAATGAATAACCTGTGAATGGTATCAATGTTGAGAAAAATCTCAAAATTGATACCCTCGCCTAGTTTTTTGCTGTACCGCACAATTTTGGTTCTTGTTTGTCTCATTTGTTCTACCATAATGGAGAGAAAGGGAGAGGCAATGCCGTGCCAGGTACCTATTTTTTTCGAATCACGCTAAAGAAACATGATGTTCCTTTATATGTTTTTAAAATGGATATATCAAGTAAATAGCACCAATTTTCTACATTGGATTGATATATTGAAAGCAATCGATCGGGACTTTCTATAGCAGGTCATTAGTATCACGATAGTACCTAGTTACCAATGGCGTGGCGTAAAAGCTATCCTTGGGCAAGCCGATGCAGATTCGGTGTACATTTTCGTTAAGGGCCGATACAGACGGACTGCAACCCAACTGCAACTCCCTACGATTTGTATGGGAACTGCATCACAACTGCGCAGTCAGCGTGCAGTTGTGATGCAGTTCCCATACAAATCGTAGGGAGTTGCAGTTGGGTTGCAGTCCGTCTGTATCGGCCCTAAGAGCTGTAAGGTGCTCAATTGCTTAATATTAGGCAAGCCGGTAGGAATCGAGTTGTTTGGACGTCACGCTACTGCTAGTTACTAATACATAAACAAATATGTTATTACATATACCATCAGTTTAATTTGCGACGATCTCAGCTGCTTGAAATCCGCTGGATAATTACAGGCGACATTCGAGTGACATCTACCTAAACGCGAATGTCACCATTATGCTAAATTACTATCTAATGCTTTGACAAATTAATAATCGTGACAACTGATATACATGTTGGCGTTTTGTTTGCTACACGATTCCCGTTCACCCTACTTTTTAAAGCTGGTTTCAAATCAAAACAAAAACATCTTATTTAAACCACATTTTACTTAAAAAAAACCGACTGCGGTAAATAATACCGCGCATTAAGGTGCATAAATCCGGCATTTTGGTTTTTAAAGTGTCAAAGTCAATTTAGCCACGAGTCATCTTGCGAGAATTAAATAAATGGTAGATGTACCTGATGACGGTGTCTCTGTGCTAGTTTGCTCTGGGGTAGTTTCGACCGTGGGGTAATTTTGAAACTAAGGAATTTCTACTAAACCATACAAGATTTTTAAGGTATGTAATTAGTCGAAGCGCTATTATTGTCTAGTAGTGTTAGCATGTTACAGTTAATACAAATGTTGTGTGGATTACGAGAAATTCTTAAATTTCGGAATCACTCCATGTCCGAATTTACCCCAATGCCCCCTACTGTTATTTCATGCATGCATAATTCAATAACAATAAACAATTTCAAGCCAACAACACCTGCTCTACCCCTTTCGGCCGCCGTCGCAACTGTGTTTCACAACCAGTTGTCTACGAGATCCTTTTAGTACTTCATGGCAACCAGTTGTGATGGAAGAATATTTATTCTTCTTACGCACCCAGTTGCCAACAAGGACAATCCTAAAAAGCCTAGTTGCTATGGAAGATTTCTCTGTTCAGGTTAGGTCTCTGTTAGGTTTACATAGACTAGTTTTTCGCAACTTAACGTCTGATATGCTATTTTGCGTCAATACTGTCCTTACCTGACCATGCCGCTGTGATGTTATGTTTCCGTAATTGGGCTTTTTTATTTAAAGTGCGTTCTTAACTGACAGTTAGCAGGTCGTCACAGAACTGACGATTAGTGTCAAACTCCATACATTTCGTCACGGACTGACAGGTTAGACGGTATTTGAACATAGCTTAAGTTTCGCCTAACCGTAGATTTTAAAATAAAAATTATTCATTTCATGGCCTAATGCTTACCTGGACTGGTAAGGGCCGTTTTGGCTTTCGGTGTGGACGGATGCACTTGTCTGTCTACCAAGTAGTTTACCTTGATTTTTTGAGTATGTACTATGTAGTATCTAAGTGCTACTATAATAATTTATGTGTAATAAATAATACCAGTATCAATTCACTGAATAGGTCAGCACTGACAACTCGCCAATATTCTTATTTATATTTACTTGGTATTAATTTAGTTAATTTCATGCAGGAAATCCTGGCATGTTTGTTTACGTAACATTGTGTACACTGTGTTCCGACCCGAGAGGATAGATTTGGTTTCACGCATTAAATGTGACATAACTGACATAAGTAATATACAATAAGTGGGTCAAATCTTTGTAGACTACACTAGACAATACTTCATACAAGCTTGTGTAGAATAGAATAGTTTTATTTGCTTAGAATAAGTATATACCCAAAGTGTCTTTAGGTGTAGTACAGACGATTTGTAGCTTATGCAATATGTATTAGTATAATATGTACTAGCATGCAAAATATAATCAGTTTTTTTACACTTACTTTATACAGTAATCTGGGTCAGAAAATCTTTGATGTGATAATATATTTTCTCTATTAAGTTACTAGTTAGTTAGTGCTCTTTTGAATTTGTTAAGTGGGAACTCCCGCATATGTTTCGACAGCTTATTAAATATTTTCAATATTATCATGCACACACTGCTTCATGTACAATGCCGACCTTGGAACACGAAAAATGTAACAGTTGCGACCGAAAATCTATTGTGATTTTAACAAAATGAACTATTTTGGTAAACCAAAAAAATTATTCTATCATTAATATTTACATACAGTCATAATTGGTCAAAGAACCCCACAGTAGCCGGTCCAGTGCCGCCTTCACCAGGTCATTAGTCCACCTTGCTTTTATATTTCTTAGCTATCTATGTACGCACTACAAACCGCGAGCTAATATTGTAAAGAATTTTCCATTCCGTACAAATACAAAAAAAATCAGTCAAGTGCGAGTTAATCTCGCGTGGAGAGGGTTCCGTACGTTCAAAACAAAATAACACAATTATACTTTACTGCACAGACTTCTTATAGGTTTCCCTGTAATCTATAGGTGCAGGACTATTTTCCATATTTTTTTTTCATAATTTTAGGTCCAATAGTTGGTTTTGAATGGTCGTTTGGAATGGTAAATTTTTGCCTTTTTTCTTAAATAACTTCAAAACTATCAATATAAAAATTATAAAATAATATATATTTGAGTCACAGTCAGCGCTTTCATTTAAATTTAAATTTTCTACATGACCCCCCAAAAGTGGCCCCCATGATTAAAATTCAAATATTTCCGTGACACGTCCGTGTTTGGGCCATTAACCTTAATATATGCACCAAACAACTCAATCGGTCCAGTATTTTCGGAGCAAACTGGCTGTGACAGACAGACAGACAGGCACACGAGTGATCTTATAAGGGTTCGGTTTTTTCCTTTTGAGGTACGGAACCCTAAAAAAACTAGTTATTTTTGAACTTAGTTACTTACTATATTAATTACTACTTTATGTAAGTAATGCAGTGGCGTGGCGTCCAAAGAACTCGATTCCTACCGGCTTGCCTAATATCAGGCATTTGACCACCTTATTCTACTGCTCTTAAGGAAAATGTAAGCCGAATCTGCACCGGCTTGCCCAAGGATATCTTTTACGCCACGCCACTGGTGTAATGTGAAAAATAATAGGTAAAGGCGTCCCGCTGAAAACTGGCGACCGCAAGGCGAGAAAAAATCGTTTACAACTCGTAAATGCAATACCTACTAAATAGTAATGGATCCAATCAAAGCCGAGAAAATGTTATCATTTATTACTTTGCAATTTGCTACGAACACTTAATACCGCTGAGACGGAGAAAATTAACTACTTAATCTAAAGGTTAAGTGTACAATATATGTTCCTATGGTATGGTCTTCGTTAACTTTTGTATGTTTTAATAAGATCTGCAACATAATAACATAACGTAACGGACATGGGCAAAACATGTAAGTATACATCGGGGCCCATTTTTCTAAATGGGCAAGTCTGAAATTATAAAACACATAAAGAACAATTCTTTCTAAGTTTTTTAGGGTTCCGTACCAAAATGGTAAAAAAGGATCCCTTATGGTGCGACTCTGTCTGTCTGTCTGTCCGTCTGTCACAGCCAGATATCTCAGGAACTACTGCTGCTATTGGTATGAAATTTGGAATAATTTTAAAAGTCGCTAACCCGACCCTATTTGACATAAAAAAATCTTGTATCTTTTTTACTTTTTTTTTAAAGGGGGCCATAATGGAAGATTCGAAAATTTAATATTGTGCTGTTGTATCAAGGATATCAAATGAAAGGGCTTAATTTGTAGATTCCAAAGCCATTTTTATTTTTTTTGTTAATTATGTACTTTTTGAACGTTCAAAAATACCATTCCTCCCTATTATCTTCGAAGTTACTGAACAGAAAAATCTGTAATAATTACCAATTATTAATATCATTCAAAATATAACGGTTTTCCTAAATTGCACCGTTTTTTATAAATTTGCAAAAATTGTAACACATACTTTTTTGCTCGTACTAAGCTAACCGCCATACAGTTTTTATTGAACTATTCACGTATCTACTTACGAGTTTGTACGGAACCCTCGGTGCGCGCGTCCGACTCTCACTTGACCGGTTTTTTTTTAAATCTATGTATGCAGTTTTTCATTTCACTAAAATCGATGACATGGTTCCTAAGAACAGATGAAATGAAACGAAATGAAATAATTTATTTCTGCAAGTAGGCCTCAAGGGCTCTTTGACATGTCTGATTCATTTGGCGCTTCGGCAAATGACATTCTGGTGAGAAGAAGCGTCGGAAGAAAGATCTTTGTAAGTATGTCTTATAAAAAGTAGACCTCTCCGCCCCACTGGCTTACGCCGCCACTGCTAGAGTTATCGTCTCCGACAAACATTAATCGCGGAGTCCTGATTTGGCCCCTTAGTTTTCACCTAAACTTCAGCTACATTCACTCGCTTGTTCAAATATGACGTAAATTAGTAAATATATTCCATACAAGGGTAGGTACTTGTATAAACTACCACTACCTAGTTCATTTAAAGCACTCAGAGCTCCATTATAGATGATAGCGGAGTAGGTACCTATACCTATTAAATGTTAGTGTTAATGTAAAGTTTTATTAGTGCCACTCACCTTTGGCTCTCCATTCAACAGCTGCAAATAAAGATTAAATGAACTTGAATCTCGCTGTTTTCAGTTTCTTTTGGTATCTTCAAAGTCTCATCTTCAATGTTTTGTTCTTCATCCTAAAATTTTATCTTGTGTTTAGATAAACACAAGATAAAATTTAGGTCAATATTTGCCTTTGCTTAGATAAGCAAAGGCAAATATTGGCCAAATATTGGTTTCATGTTGCCTTTTTTAACCGACAAAAAGTATGAGGTGAGAACCGTCGGAATATTTTTTATGTAAATTCCCCGATTACTAATACGACGGTTAATAAGACGATTAATAAGACGGTTGGACCGATTTGGAAAACCCCTTTTTTGCTTCAATGGGTATGCCTCCCAAGTGGTCCCATAGCCACTAAGTTAGGATCTGGTGATGGAATCTTGGTGAAATCGAGGGAGCTCTTCAAATATCATAGGAACAAAATCGTCTACCGTAGGTTGAATTGGAGTATGGGACAGATAAATCAAAGTCCCTTACGCCAATTGAACCTAGGGTCGACGAAATAGCAATTGGGTTGATAAGCACGCCTTAACGAGAAACCTTCTTAAACTTTTTTAACAAAACGTATTGTCAATGTCTAAATAAAATATGCTCGTACGTTTCAAACTTTCACTCTCACACAATATTAGAACGTGACGGATGCTTTATCCTATATTTATCACGCGACAAAACGTAGCATCATACGCCTACAGGGAAGTAAGGCGTGCAAAAAAATTGTCGTGAGGTAAACGATCGTTTGCGATCCGTCGGAGTTGGACCCACCTACTTCCCTGGTCAATCCAAATCCAACGGTCAAGTTGGCTCAGTTCGAGTTGCACAGGGTGGTTCCGCAACACTTCGGGGGCTCAAATACCGCGCGCCACCGGGTTGCCTCTCGGACACTGCAACTACGCGTTATTGCTCTGAATATTTGTTAATTGAGTAGGTAAAAGAAGTTTAAAGTCGGTTATTTTAAGTATTAATTATACACTAGGGTGTCCCTTATTCACCACCAAAACTTAACCAAAAATCAGCTCATTCTGAGTACGGGAACCCATGCCGAATTCATCCTAAATTTCTCATACTAACGCGAACTTACCTCAACCGGTGAGCTAAGTTCGCACCTGATTTCCTTGGCACAACATACAATTTAAGTCCAAACTTAAAGCAACCGAGATATGATAGATTCACGGATTGAGCTTTTGCTTTGACAGTTTTTGTTTAATTGAGACGAATTTCTACAAGATAGTGGTCAAACCGAATCAGAGTGTGCAACTTAAGGGACACCCTAATATACACGGAACAAATTTTACGCAAATGCGCACCGAATATTTCTTTTATATAGGTTTATACCTACTGTATTAGGTACCATTGGCGTGGCGTATAAGATACCCTTGGGCAAGCCGATGCAGATTTAGTGTACGTTTTCCTTAAGAGCTGTAGTATAAGTTGCTCAAATGTCTGATACTAGGCAAGCCGGTAGGAATCGAGTTGTTTGGTCACCACGCTACTGGTAGGTACTGCATATTAAAACATACAAAATCGTCCCGTTTTATTATCATTGGTTAATGATTAACACCTACGCGTAAAGATCAAAGGACAACGTACTCATATCACTTGCTCCAATAAACATCCATTACCTTTAAGTTCCAAATGCCAGAGAAATACTGAAGATATTTTTTGTAGTCTCGTATCTTAATTAACGAAAGTTCAAAAATCGACTTTGCTTTATATTACATAAGTTTCAATTTCGAATGGACACAAGCCCATCCGTGCAACGCACCTCTCGTCCGTAGACACACGGTCGATGATTCTAATAAAACGTTAAATGTATTAGCAATAATAAAACGTTAAATGTATTAGCAATTACTATTAATATTACACATGAGGTTTTGGTAGGGCCGCACATGAAACGGAGCTTCCTCGAGATATCTGTTAATATTTATTAGTTACGTAGTATTTTAGCTGCGTAATATTTCTCGTTTTACCGTGAAAATAAAATAAGAACCCGGGAAAATAAAGACCAAGCCCACGATAAATACAGAAATACCAGTAGGCTTATGTTTTTCTGTTCTGTGATATGATGAGTACACTTTGTCGCGCAATAATGCCTGTCGCACGTAATGCCCCTGGTGTTGCAAGCGTCCATAGGCTGCGGTGACTGCTTACCATCAGGCAGGCCGTACGCTTGTTTGCCACCCTAGTTGTATAAAAAAAAATGATAAAGCATCCGTCACTCACACACACTATTTGCCAGAACGTGACGGACGCTTTATCGTTTATTTATCACGCGACAAAGCGAAGCATCATAAGCCTACAGGATAAATAAAGAGTTTTTTTGTGAAATCCATGCAGTGAGCAGCCGAGTCCTGCATTATATTAGTGTCTTAACCAAGGACCTTAAAATAAATAGCCGGATAGAGCCTCGCCAACAGAGAACTGAAGCCACCAACTTACACCACGCGGGGGACACACAGTGTACACCGAAATCGCGGCGTGTCCCCCATGCACACTCCACAAGATGCGGGGTAGGTTTTAGTCCGTAGGCGTCTGGGGATACAGTCGAGACAACGTACGCTGTACCTCTAGCACAACTGTGATACGCGACTCTTTGTCGCGCGACAAATGTTACCTATCTCTTTCCACTCAATATCATGTGACAGTGACAGGTGATGCTATGTCACGCGAGAAATGAAGTCGCGGCCAGTTATGCTAGACGTACTGGACTCTATTCCCGAGCGAGTCGGGCATGCTGTCAAGACCGGCCTGGCAGTATCCAATGAAGATTTCCTCTCTCCACGCAAAAAAAAGGTATACATCCCAGTGCTCGATACGTTAATGCCCAATATTCGACACCCTGCGTCACCTCTGTTGCTAATGACGTAAGGTGATTCGAGTCGGTCGGTTTTCCATACAAACAAAAAAAGGGTCATTATTTGCTTCCACGGCATCAATTATGTTTAGAATAAGATTCATTTTATATATTGATACATTTTGTCTGCGTGAAATGATGAAGTCTTAAAAAACCAGACTTAACGTGCAATTGTGCCTTTAAGGTCAGCGCCATATTTACGAGTATTAGCATCATTTGAAACTTAACGTTTTTTTGCTAAAATTATATATATTTTTGGCTTTTTGAAAGTTCTCATGTCATTTTGCGCAAATGAAATGTGGATCATTCTCAAAAAATGATGTCCGTAGTTAGGGCTTTATAAAACAACATCTTAATCTTGTTCCTTTGTGTAACGAACGTTAACCAGGTTTCACTGTATAAACGTCCAAACTTATTCACAAACTTTCACATCTATATAATAAACAAAGTCGGGTTAGTTACACCATTTATAACTCGAGAACGGGTGGATCGCTTTTTATGATCTTTGATTTTTTGGGTTTGTCCCTGCCCCGAATAACAGAATAATTATTAAAAAAATTAAAAACTAAAAGGCGGAACGAAGTTCGCCCGAACAGCTAGTTTATGATATTTGTAGGATTTATATACAAAAGATAATAAAATTTGCGAAAAAGTATGTACCAACTCGTATGTGAGTATTCTGGTATATGCGTATTTTCTGCTCCATCTTTTAGTATATTTATTAGTTCTTTGATTGTCAAAGTCTGGCTTCTACGCTACCGGATTAAAACGTATCATGGTCGTCTTTAGATAATGGACGGATAGTAAAGTACTCACTTTGATCCCTTACAAATATTTTATTCAAGAATATAATACCGGTGACAAAAAACATTGTTCTGTTACCAAACATTGTTTTCATATTTTAAATTGTTCTAGGCGCCTACGTTGTCGTTTATTACTCAGCAAAAACAAGAATGCGGTCTGAAGCCACTTTTCATTACTCAACACTTTACTTGGATTCAGTTTCCGGATGGATAACTCTTTAAAAAGTGTTTTATAAATGACTACATTTTAACCCTAACTTCGCCCACGATCAAAAGTATTTTAAAACAATCGGTGAAATAGCTATCAATTTACTATAATGGCAAAATTGGTTGAAATCGGTTCATTGCGGCGTGATGAGGCAAGTATACATCAGGAAAATATTGTTTTTCATTTGCTTCCCTTGAAATCATGATATAGGTAGGAAACGTGTTTTTACCATTTTATTGGGTTTATAAAACTTACAGCATGTGTCCAATGTCATCGTTGTCATGTCAAAGTCCCGAGAAATTCGTTAAAATTCGTGACTTCACGTTTTTTACATATCAAATTCGTGTCATATGAAGTTGTTGCCTCTCGTTTCCCAAAGGGCAACGTTTACGTATAGAAAAGCGTCTGTCGCTATGTAAAAGTAATCCCATCAAAAACATTACCTACATGTAAAAAGATGCAAGTCTCACAACGCAGTTCTCCTACAACAAAAAAGTTTTGAGATGTACCTAATGTCAAACCAAGTCAGTAGCGGGGGGGTGTCCACAGAACTCGATTCCCACCGACTTGCCTATTATTAGATCTATAAAATGTGTTCCTCTACGGTTAAATAATAGGCAAGTCGGTGGGAATCGAGTTCTGTGGACACCCCCCCGGTACTGACTTGGTTTAATATTACATCTCAAAACTTTTTTGTTGTAGAACTGCGTTGCGAGACTTGCATCTTTTTACATGTAATGTTTTTGATGGGATCTCATTTCTTTTTGTAAGTGGCCTTACTTTAATTATTACGTTCCAATCCATTCTTTTCAATTTGAACTGCAAAACGAACTTTGTAATCGCATGTATTTGTATAGGATTACAAACTTATGTGTGCAGTTGTGACTGAAATTACATGTTTAGATTTTTAAGGACTTGATAGGCTAAAAACTACCTATGTTTAAAATTTGGAGCCTGTGAGTCCGCTAGAAGTACCTTAGAATTATGATGATCATCAGTCAGTGAATCAGTGAGTCAGTCAGTCAGTCAGTGACAAAACTAAGGAACTTTGACATGCAATAGTTCTTAAACTACACGTTTAAATTGAATGATATTGAGAATATATATAAGTCTTATTGTGCCCTATATATCCCTGAAATTTCAGGGTTCTAGCATTAGCCAATACATAATTACGGGAGGCTGAAAATGGCCTGAATGGCTTCGAGAAAAGGATAGTACGGCCGTGCCTTTGTTTTGCTCGACTTGGCGGGGGCACTGCCGTGCCCCCAGATAACAGCTTACCCATAAAATAATTTTCCAGGAAAAAACAAGAATTGTGATCCATTTGTTATTATAGCCTAAATGCAATTCCATAAAAAAACTTTATACATAGATGTGTTATCAATTTTTATCTATCTACCTATACTATATATTCTCGACTGATTTTAACTCGATTTTTAGGGTTCCTTACCGAAAGTGTGCAAAAATGGTCACAGCTAGGGCTGTATCTAATGAACCGTAATAGGTAGATTTTAAATTTTAACAGAATAATGTATTTCTATTGTCTCTATACAACAAATAACAAAAAAGGAATAAAATTAAAGGCTTGTTTTTTGTTCGACGGTGGTACCTTTTTGATGACGGATCCGACCCGCACCGCAATATGTGATATCTTTGGTTGGTAATATTATGGTTCTTATGGTAGATTCCAGATTTTGACTCAGATTGCGATTCATTTAGCCAAGAAAAGAATTAATTTTACAATTCACGCATTCCCTCGAAGCTTAAAACGATCCCAACTCCTACGTGTATGTTATTGACATGTTTTACGGGAAAATAAATACACAGACTCCTGGAGTGATTAAGCCCGGGCGATGTACCAATGGATGTTAATAACACTGCTGGGGTTGTCACCTTTCAATGATAAAATTGATCAAAACACTCTAATTGCTTGCTACTCATCAAAGCTGTTCATTTACGTATGCTGGCTATTTTAAAAGAGCTTACTCAGATTTATAAATATGAGTACTAGCGGTTCCCAACTCCGTTCGTGAGAATTATCTAAATATATAAAAGAAGAAGTCCTGACTGACTGACTGACTTACTGATCAACGCACAGCCGAAACTACTGAAGTTAGGAACTTGAAATTTTCACAGTAGGGTGGTTATATAACGTAAGTAAGGGATAAGAAGGGATTTTTTGAAATTCATCCCCAAAGGGGGTTAAATGGGGGTTGAAAGTTTATATGGGGACCATACGATTTTTAAAGTAGGAGATCTGAGACTTCGAACATAGACTCTTTAATACAATTTAAAAAAAGTTATTTCACCGTTTTTGGAAATTCATCCCCAAAGAGGGTTAAATGGGGGTTGAAAGTTTATATGAAGACCACACGATTTTTAAAGTAGGAGATCTGAGACTTCGCATATAGACCCATCAAGATGAGTACAGGAAAGTAATTTCACGGTTTTTTGAAATTCATCCCCAAAAGGGGTTAAATGGGGGTTGAAACTTTGTATAGGCACCAAACGGTTTTTGACGTTAGAGATCTGAGAGTTTGCACATAGATCCTTCAATATGACATGAGAAAAGTAATTCCACCCTTTTTTGAGATTCATCCCTAAAAGGGGTTAAACGGGGGTTGAAATGTTGTATAGGGACCAAATTATTTTGAAGTTACAGATCTGAGAATTCGTATATAGACTCCTCAATAAAGGTCGAAGAAAGTAATTTTACCGTTTTTCAAAATTCATCCCCAATGGGGAACATCCTAAATGGGGTTTGAAACGATTTTTGAAGTTGCAGCTCTGAGACATCGTACATAGTCTCCTCAATATGAGTACAGAAAAATAATTTCACGGTTTTTCGAAATTCATCCCTATAAGGGCTTAAACGGGGGTTGAAAGTTTAAATGGGGACCAAACGATTTTTAAAGACGGAGATCTGAGACTTTGCACATAGACCCATCAATATGAGTACAGGAATGTAATTTCACGGTTTTTCTAAATTCATCCCCAAAAGGGGTTAAATGGGGGTTTGAAACTTTGTATAGGCACCAAACGATTTTTAAAGTTAGAGATCTGAGAGTTCGCACATAGATCCTTCAATATGAGATAAGAAAAGTAATTTAACCCTTTTTCGAAATTCATCCCTAAAAGGGGTAAAACGGGGGTTGAAATATTGTTTAGGGACCAAATTATTTTTAAGTTACAGATCTGAGACTTCGTATATAGACTCCTCGATAAAGGTCTAAGAAAGTAGTTTTACCTTTTTTCAAAATTCATCCCCAACAGGGGTTAAATGGGGGTTAAAACGATTTTTGAAGTTGGAGCTCTGAGACATTGTACATAGGCTCCACAATATGAGTGTAGGAAAGTAATTTCACGGTTTTTCGAAATTCATCCCCAAAAGGGGTTAAACGGGGGTTGAAATTTTGTATAGGCACCAACGATTTTTGAAGTTGGAGATCTCAGAGTTCGCACATAGATCCTTCAATATAAGTAGAGAAAAGTAATTTCACCCTTTTTCGAAATTCATCCCTAAAAGGGGTAAAACGGGGGTTGAAAGTTTAAATGGGGACCACACGATTTTTAAACTAGGAGATTAGTTGCAAAAAGTAATTTCACCGTTTTTCAAAATTCATCCCCAACGGGGGTTAAATGGGGCTTGAAACGATTTTTGAAGTTGGAGCTCTGAGATATCGTACATAGTCTCCACAATATGAGTACAGGAAAGTCATTTCACGGTTTTTTGAAATTCATCCCCAAAAGGGGTTAGATGGGGGTTGAAAATTTGAACTTTGAAGTTAGAGCTCTGAGAAATCGTACATAAACTCCTCAATAAGAATAAAGAAAAGTAGTTTTACCATTTTTCGAAATTCATTCCTAAAAAGGGGTCAAACGGGGGTTGAAACTTTGTATGGGGACCAAACGATTTTTGTAGTAAATCTTGAACTTCGTTCATAGACTCATCCATAAGAGTAAAGAAAAGTGATTGCTGTTTTTTGGAATTCATCCCCAAAGGGGTTAAAATGGGGGTTGAAACTTTGTGTAGGGTACAAACGATTTTTGAAGTTGGAGCTCTAAGACATCGTATATAAACTCCTCAATAAGAGTAGAAAAAGTGATTTTTCGTTTTTCTAAATTCATCCCTAAGAAGGGGTCAAACGGGGGTCAAAACTTTGTATGGAGACCAAACGGTATTTATAGTAGATCTTAAACTTCTTACATAAACTCATCCATGAGAGTAAAGAAAAGTGATTGCTGTTTTTTTGAAATTCATCCCCAAAGGGGTTTAAATGAGGGTCGAAACTTTGTATACGGACCAAAAGATTTTTGAAGTTGGCGATCTGGGACATCGTACATAGACTCCTTAATAAGAAAAAAGAAATGTGGTTTTACCGTTTTTTCATCCCTAAAAAGGGATCAAAAGGGGGTTGAAACTTTGTAAAGGGACCAAACGATTTTTGTAGTAGATCTTGAACTCATCTAAAAAAGAAAAGAAAAGTGATTGCAGTTTTTTGAAATTTATCCCCAAAGGGGTTTAAATGGGGGTTGAAACTCTGTATAGGGTCCAAAGGATTTTTGAAGTAGGAAATCTGACACTTCGTACATAGATCCTTCAATAAGGGTACAGAAAAAATGTTAAACCATTTTTTGAAATTCATCTCCAAGGGTTATAAATGGGTTATAAATGGGACCAAAACTTTATAAAGGGACCAAATGATTTTTAAAGTAGGGTATCTAAAACTGATTAAACTGAATAGAACTCAAATGATTTCACGGTTCATTAAAATTTATCTCGAAGACGGGTTGAGTAAGTAGGGGTTGAAAGTTTTTTTAGGGACCCGTACAATTTTTAAAGTAAAAGGTTTTTAACTCCATGCATAGCATATAGCAATTAGTAGATTGTTTTTTTGTGTAAGTAACAAGCGGTTTATTAAGTGCATTTAATTTTTTGGTAATAATCCTTAAATGGACTTAAGAATTGATTTTCACGGTAAATGTGCATTGTGCAGTTTTGGGCCCAATATTTGAGGGTTTTGTTTAATTACAACAAAGTTTATGAACAAATATCAGAAACTATTAATTGCCTATTAAGATTAATTGCCTAATTATAATTTACACCGCAGACGAAGTCGCGGGCATCAGCTAGTACGATCATAAACGCGACATTTTTAAAAAGGAAGATAAAAAGTATGTACTTATAAGAATGTGTGTACACCCGTACACCATATTTTTAAGGGTATTTTAGAAGATTTAGTGCGTGATCAAACACAGAATTTCTATGATTTCATCTACATAATATGAAGATGATATTATCTTCTATCTACATGTATAACTGTTCCGTGACTACTGACTCGCATACAATGTACAGCCTAAGTCACTGTAGATAACGGGATGGAATTTGAAACAATGTTTTTTAAGGGACGTAGAGGTGGGTGCCCCTTATTAGGCATAATTTAAAACTCCTATTATTAAAACGCATAACAGTCTTGGCATACGATGATTGAGCATACCGCTTAAATGGCATATTAATAAAAATGCATACAAGTTAATTGGCATACCGACTGATTTGGCATACCTGAAATTTGCATAATATTGTTAGGTATACCGAACGCATAAATTTATGCGTTCGGTATAAAAAAAGCGCTTCTGGAAAACGATTCTAAGTTTACATCCGTTGTTCACAGACTCCTAACTTTTTGGGTTTTTCTTATTACTAGGTGATAAATGCTGGCTAAACTAAATTGCTACAAAAAAAGTACGTTAGGTTAGGTTAGAACTGCGACCCTTACAGAAACGAATCGCTTCCAGAAAAGTAGGTTAGGTTAGGTTTGAGCTGCGACCCCAACAGAAACGAACTGCTACTGGAAATGTAGGTTAGATTAGGTTTGAACTGCGACCCCAACAGAAACGAGTTGCTACCAAAAATGTAGGCTAGGTTAAGTTAAGTTACATTTGAACTGCAACCCCATCAGAAAAGGAATTTTCAACGCTCCATTAGGCATATTAAAATTATACTTTTTAATATTTATGAAGAATAATGTTATACTAAGTCATTGTTATGCGTAGTAATGGTATGCGAATTAAAATATGCGTTTTAAAATATACAATTATGCGTAACAACGGTATACGTTGTCAAAATAGGAAGATTTACTGTATACGTTTTAATATAGACCCCGTAGAGTTACTTTAAAATAGTACATACCAGACTGTAATGACCAATGCCAACGAGAGTCATACGACGTCAACACACTTAGGAATAAAAAAACTTGTAGTTAGAACTTCTGGTTTGTTACTTATTTTGGGCGTGCTCTCATTGGTTAATTGGCGGTAATTATAGCACTTTAATAGTGCGGTAATGTAAAGTAAAACGCACGCGTGTTTAATGAGCTGCGTTCCGCGCGTAAAAAAAATGAAAATACATTTTATGAGCAAGTCTGTTGAAAAAGGATTTTACAAAAGTCAATTCCTAAAGGTCTGAAATAGGTGGTGAAAGTTTGTATGAAAAAATCCAAAATTCACGCGGACGGAGTCGTAGGGCGTCATATAGGTAAATTTATAGATCTAAGTATAGACTAGGTTCCATCTGCTTCTCCAGCGTGGAAAAAACTTAGGAACCACTGAGTATTGACCTCGGGAACCATGCAATTGGCTAACGAGCGGACGAGCTCGCTTCCTTCCCTTATCAAAACCTAGTAAGTGCTTCAGACAATTTTAAAGAAGAGCTGAACAACATTTTTTTGTTTATATTTTTACGCCCTTTTTAAAATTTGATCTGAAGCACTTACTAGGTTTTGATATGGGGCAGCCGAGCTGCCTGATGGAAAGCAGTCAATGTCGCCCATGGATATCTGCAACCCCAGAGGTGTTACCTATACGTTGCCGATCTTCGAGAGCCCCGTTTACTCGTTTCTTGAAGTAGGTATCCCATGTCATAGCGCGCTGGATGGCCTATTTTGAGTCTCCGGCTCATATCCAATACTTAGAATAGATTGTTAATAATAGTTTTAATTGTTATTACTTTTATGCCACACCTGGCCATGAAGTGGCTTTTTCCGCTCGCTGCGCGTACGGAAAAAGCCGCTTTCTGGCTAAGTGTAGACATAAAATGATGTACACAACACGGGAGGTAATAAAGAAAGCCCTCGATCGCATATTTACGTCCCTCGCATGCAGCTCGGGCCGCAAACTTCTGCGATCTCGGCCTTTCTTTGTATTACCACCCTAGTTGTGTAATGTACTATAAGGTTTTAGTTTTTAGTTTTAGATTAATTATATACATTTTGTAGCAATGCTTAAGTGAATAGCAAGAACTTGAATTTATAAATACATATAAAAGTACGATTGAGAGTGGGCTTATGAAACGACCCGACAGGCGAGTGTAATAATAAGATCACACGAGTGTTTTAATACCTAATTATGCACAGTTGCATACAGTGCTTCATCTACACACATTATAAGCTCTCTATGATATGTTCAAAAATCGCAAATTAAAAATGTCAAATTCAAATGGTGTGACGGTTATTTGGCTCCATCGGAAAGTACGGCATGATGATTTTCGTGAATGGCGACTCGACGATTGTTAGCTGTGCAAAAATTAGCTTGGTACAAATGGGTCAATTCTTCGATCTTGGCAACAACTAGACGGTTAAAATGTAGCATGTCTATTGCTTCATTGTAACTCTGACCCCCTGTCGACGACCACCTCCCCAAACGTGATTTACTGTACTACGTGCTAAGTAAATCCGCCCGCTTTTATTTTTCCTCGTTTATACGCAAGTCCGAATTCGATACTTCTGAAAAACTCGTGGGCATCGAGAAACTCGCGACTTGAGATAAGACCTAATATTAGCTCTTGGATAAAACTTGTAATGACAACACGAGCCTGCTTTAAATGCGTTACCTCAAGTGAGTAGATCCTGGAATATAAGAACATAGTTAATTTTATTTAGAGATCCCGTTTCTGTAGTAAGCTTAGCAACCTTTGCCATATAAGCACGTGAATTAATACAAACTTTGCTTACTGCTGATGTTGCTCTAACTAAACATAATACACTAAGTTGTTTTCCTGATTCGAAGTTTGATCGTCGAAATTCCAAGGAAATTCGCAATTAATCTAAAGATTCGAAATGGCTAGGTATATTCACACAGTAATCTACGAGAATCATGCACTGTTTGTGTACTACTGAGGTTGATATGCTTGGCGATCTTTGAATGTAATAATGAACGTGTCTGAATGGATAATGATTAATGACTATATGATTTGCCGAGTTTGCAAATTAAGCAGATTTAAAAAAAAATTTTTTTCGGTATTACAAAAAGGAGCAATACCGAAATACCGGAATACCGGTATTACATTTTATTATACTCATTACATAAGTAAAATTGTATTTTCTCCATTATATTAGACAAAATGATCAGTACTTGCTAGTATTTAGTTAAACATATTTTTCTACTCCTGTACTTTTATCTGTCTTTTACTTGGTCACGAACACTAATATAAGAACATACATAACATGAGTTCAGAGAAGTCTATACTCTATTCCGCATAACAGCACTAGTGTCGTTATAGTCGCAAAACGATACTGCTAGCAGCCACAGACTTCTGAATCTAGGTTAAACTTAGGTCAAGGATTAAGCGCTCAATTCTAACTTTACGATAAAACTGCACAACTACCAACTTAATAAATAATTAAATTCCTACGGTTTTTAAGAAAAACAAAACTTTCCAAACTAAATTCATTGATGCCAACATAAAAAAAAGTATTTTTAATATCGTCACTTCGTGTCGCTAGCGAGTATACGTCAAATAAAAAAAAGTTTACCATAGACACATACTGTCAGTCATATGTCATATTTGCCTTGTTTGCGAGCTATATTTAATTTTGTTTTTATATTTTAAAACCTAGTCGTAGAAAAAGTATTGTATGCAACGTTGTATAATTAAGTCAAAAAACGCTCATGGCGTCTCTATTTGCGATACTCGCCGCCGCGGCGGCTCGTATCGCAACTCGCGCCATTCGCATTTTTTGAGCCTACTTATAAAACTGTTGCATAAAATACTATTATGCATGTTATACAGGGTGAATTTTAAATCGTGAATCGTAATATTTTTTTTGTAGTCTATACTTAGTTAACAATAACTTACAATGCTTTTAAACCTAAATTAAGTATGTTTTTATTTTGTCCACTTTTAATTTGATTTATCCTTAATTTTTAAAATCTCGTGGTAACCCTACATTCATGTTTCGTACTTGTCATGAAAATTTCAACATTAGATATCGAACCTCCTAATATTGAAGTTGGCTGGATAGAATTTTGGCACGTATTGTCAATAATGTCAACATCGTCGACATTATCAACATAAGTACCTATTTAAATCGTATTTACTCATAAAATAATTCAGTTTTATTACGATTAATGGTATAAGCGCCTCCACCATTTTGTTCATAATTAATTAAGCGGGTCTTTAATTGTAATTAACACTAGTGCTCTGTATTAGTCTTAAGTAGCTTTACCGGTAAACGTGGTTACGATTCACGATTTAAAATTCACCCTGTATTATGATTATTGTTTAATGATTCAGTATTCAGGGGGATTCCTGTCAGACTTAAAATATATATTCTGAGAAAAATTAAGTATCAATTAGGTAGGTAGATATTTGTCTGCTTCTGATATCGGTAAACAGACTAACTTAAGTCTTGACTGATTGATGAATTATTTAGAAATTAACAAATAAAATTTCAGCCAATCGAGGACAATAATGGTTTATTGAAACTTCAGTGTCAGTTTAATGAAACTTTATTATTAAAGTATCGTTTTAGTACCTAATACTTTATATTGATTTATCAACGTTTCTAAATTGATTCAAAATATCTCTAAGACCAGTTAAATATTTCGCGTATACTTTATTTACAATAACTCCCTAACCCCTATTCGGTTTTAAATGCAATAATATATATTTATACGAGTAAGTAGTTATTAAATGTATTTTTACAACAAACATAATTAAGTGCCTGTTGTTACCAAACACACTCCAAAGGCAAAAAAGGCGCCAAAGTCATACATCTATGTATAGCAGTGGCGTGGCGTCCAAACAACTCGATTCCTTCCGGCTTGCCTAATATCACGCTTTTGGCCACCTTATTCTAGAGCTCTTAAGGAAAATGTACGCCAAATCTGCACCGGCTTGTCCTAGAATATTTTTAACGCCACGCCACACGCCACTGATGTATAGTATATATATATGCACGTCGGTATATGTGCCCCCATAATTAAAAAAATGTATATAGGTAGAACCTTCGTTAACACAGACTACCAGATATCCTCTAGCCTCTAGCAATAAATAAGACAATGTGGTTGAGATGTTTGCAGATACTGTGAGCGAGCTTTATATAGGTACGGATTAGTACATTGTGTATCAAGGGCGGTAAGTAAGGAATTACAAACGAGTGTTTGTTACAAGGCCGAGGCAAAGCCGAGGGCTTTAATAACACGAGTTTGTAATTCCTTTACCGCCCGTGGCACGCACAATGTTTTTCATCACACTTGTGAGGAAATCTGATTAAAATAACCTTACTTAACCTAAATAAAATTGTAAAACTGACAGTGACATTAGTGACATTATCCATAGACAATGCGAATTCACGTCACGTTCGGAAACCATAGCGGCAAAGACTTAAAATGGTTGATTTTATTTTTGCAAAATACTGAAATGCTCTATTTAAACATTTAATTAATGTTACAGAAATATGTGTTTACATGTATTTGCAATAACAGTTCTCTTTAAATAAATATTTCAGTAATAAAAGTTAAAAAAGTACGTTGGCGTTTCCTTTGAACATGACAAATAAGAGTAAAACAGAACCAGCGTTTCAAATTTAAAAAGAAAACCATTACGCCCTAGGGCGTAATAGGTCATTTACGGCCCGCAAAACCTACGTGTAATGACACCATTTTCGAGCAAGTGTGATGAAAAAAAATTTAACGGTTATTAGTATTTATTCATTCTTTAAGTATTTTGTCATAACACTAAGTACCCTCGTAACGCCCTTTGTAAGACACGACATATATCAGCTTTATGTGATATTAAAAGTTACATATGTTAATACTAAACAATTTTATTCCCTTGTTTAAAATGGGATAGGTAGGTAACAAAAGGTTTTATTAAAGGCAGCAAACAACGCAAAAACACCTTGCGGTTAATTAACCGGGTATCCTGATCGACTTTATCATTACGTCAGTTAGTCTGGAGCTGACTTTAACCTATTTATTGTTCGTTATGAAACTACAGATACCGTCATTTTTTTTAATGTTTAGGGTTCCGTAGCTACTTCAAAAGAAAAAACCGAACTCTTATAGGTTCACTTTGTTGTCCGTATGTCCATCTGTCTGTCTGTCTGACCGTCCGACTGTCCATCAGTCAAGACCCTTTTCTCAGTAATGTAATGTGTGGAGGTATCAAGCTCAAATTAATACCAAATACTCTTCTAGGCCTTGGCCCTTGGAGCAGTGAAAACATGAAACTTCTAAGTCAACACAATAAAAAGATATGGCCGTTTGTACTCCGTGTGCACCGCCTCTAGGGATCTTCCCGTTGACGAATCATATAATTTGGCAAGAAGCAATGTCACATAGCACAAGTTAATGAAGAAATCCTAAAACCGTTTTGTAATTACATCACAAAAGAAAAAAATTTAAGTAGGTAATCGGAAAAAACGAGAAAAATCTTCGAGACTCGATTCCCGTGATGGACGAACTATTTAGATACCTACAAGTCTGTACGGAACCCTCGGTACGCGAGTCCAACTCGCACTAATTGATTACGTATTTTATTAATCCCGTAACCGCTTCAGGCAAATGTATTTTCCAGTATTTAAAGCTTTCATTCTTGTCCGAATCGAATTTAATTTTCATACATATACATATTTTAATGAATAACATTATTTCAATTATTACATAAACGGTTTTAATTAATTCGTTCACTTACATCAATTTGCGATCAAAATCGCGAAAAAGGGAATGTCGCACAACAAGCTTCATTAAAAGCATAGTTACTCGTTAGCAACTGTTGTTTTATGTATTATGTAATACTAGAGAATGCCCGTAAGCGCGTTCGCAATCTTTACCCTCATTTTTACTTCACCTTAATTGAATAAGAAGTATCCTATCTATAGGCATCTAGAGATACAGAAATAAAGCAGTGAACGCAAAAATTAAGCATTAAAACACTCGTGTGATCTTATTATGAACGTCGCGGTCGGCTCGCCTCATTATGTATTTATTTATTTAAACTAGGGATGTAACGATACATAGTTTTGCCGATACAATACCGATACCGATACATTGTAGTAAATATCGGCGATACCAATACCGATACCGATATCGTAGCTAAATAATGAAGTATGAACTTCAGATATTTGTATGTCCTTATTATACCTAAAACTTGGCTATATTTAACAGAGAGTCAACCTTGAAAGTGTAAAGTAAAAATAAATAGATTGTCAACTCAAAATTCAAATTTAATACTTTATTAATACAAGCATCGATAACCTAATACAAAATAAAACCCTTAAAGAACATTAAAATAGAAGCATAGGTAGTTAAATTTAAATGTACTAAAAACTAAATAATAATTAAATAAGCTAAATTCAAATTTATTTTTTAAAAAGAATCAAAGATTTAATTATCATAGTAATTGTCATTGCACAAGGTAATAGACCAATACATAAAATAAGTCAGTAATTGAAATTACTTTTTGCAGATTTTTTTCATACGGCAAATTCTTTACGCATTCTTCAAATATCGGTTGTATATTATCGGCGATACCGATATATCGGTATCGGTATCGTTACATCCCTAATTTAAACTTTATTGCACAAAAGAAAACTTATCGTACAAAACGCGAACTTAATGCCATAGGGCATTCTCTACCACTTATAGTGGCAAACGAGCAGACGAGCTGCCTGACGGAAAGCAGTCATCGTCGCCTAAGAATATCTGCAACACCAGAGGTGTTACCTATACTTTGCCGATTTTTGAGAGCCCTAGAGTTGCATAAACTACTATTGGAGTAAGGTCAGGTGGGGTAAGACGAACACCGGGGCAAGACTTGTATGGAATTTTCTAACCAGTGTCCTTCTTACCCCAGGCAAAATAAACTATATTCGTCTTATCCCACCTGCTGCACTGCTGTAGCAGTGAGAAACGAGAGGCGAGCTACCCGATGGATTATCGTCTCTCATGTACACGCTCTTTACTACCTCCAGCGTTGTGTAGTTTTATGTCTACGCCTGGCCAGAAAGCGGCTTTTTTCCGTACGCGTATAAAAGACTCGTTCGTGGAACAATTAACGAACATGTCCTTGAATCAGAAAATATAACTCTCAGTGTAAGCAAAATTACTGGAAATTAGTTATTTTCGAGGCCAAATAATAAAGTCAGTGGGACTCGCATCTACGGGTGGTACCTAGGCTAGACACAAGTATTGAAGTAAATGGTCAGTAGTCACGAGTGTCCTCAAGGGTAATCTCGGATTCTTTTTAAGGTAATGTCTATTTGAAATGTTATACAAATGATATTATGCATTATATTAAATAAAGCTATTATTTTTCGATACACGAAATAAATAGAAGAGAAAGAAGAGAAGCAAGGTCGCAAGTCGACACAATAGGCATGTTCACTAATGTTGACTTTTACTACCAAATGTAGTTAGGTATATATAGTTTGGAAACTACCAAATTATAATAATAAAGTAGAAATATTTAAAATTTATAAAGTTGTGAAACCTCAAAGTTTTACACATATTCGCTATTTTTTTTATCGTCCAAAAGAAAAAATGAAGTTAAGAAGTATAACGCATGTGATTAAATTCAGTTGTGTGGAATTCATATTGTGCAGAATCGCTACTAGGAAGAAACAAGATTGCGTAGAAATAACGACTGTGAAGCATTACGCATGTGATTAAATTCAGTTGTGTGGAATTTATTTTGTGCAGAATCGCGAATAGGAAGAAACAACAATGGCATAAACCTAATATAATCCAGTGACGGGGGTGCCGTCTAAAATTTTATTTTTTGGTCGAAAATGTTTAGTATATAATATTAAATCACATACTTAATTTTTAACATACAATTTTTTTTGTATACTACATATATTATCTCATAAGGCATTTTTGGTCTAAAATGTTATAGGCTAAAATTTAAATTGCTAAAGGCATAATATTGTTTGGTCTACTTGTTTTTCAGCCTAATATAAAAAGTAGGTTAGGTTAGGTTTGAATTGCGTCCCCCTACAAAAACGAATGGCTATCAAAATGTAGGTTAGGTGAAGTTTGACCTACGTCCTACAACAAAACGCTACCCAAAAATAGGTTAAGTTAGTAAATTATTAGGGCACTGAAGCAAAATGGGGGACCGGGGGGGGGCGGAGGCCCCCACAAAGCATTAAAAAACATAAACCAAGGGTACATATAGGTAGAAAATTAGCTTAGGTTAGGTTTGAACTGCGTCCCCCAACAAAAACAAGCTGTTACAAAAAAACACTACATTCGGATTTGTGTTAAGTATACCAACAAATAATAGAACAAATAATTTTTGACGTAAAAAAGGTATGCTAAACAATATTCGACAAAAAAACGTTATACCATACTAATCTTGTACTTAAAATTCTTTCGACCTAACAATATTAAACCAATAAATATTTTTACAAAAAAAAACCCGACCGCGGTACACTTTAAAAGTGCATAAAATCCGCCAGTTTGTTTATTTTAACGAACTTCATAACCAGTGACACTCGCGCCATCAAGACGAATCCAATGATGTATCATTTATCAAAATCGGTCGGTTGTGCCATCGGTTGTGCCGTTGAATAGTTACGAGCGGACATAGGAACGGACGGAACGGTGTCCAGCAGTGGACGTCTTTTGGCTGAAATGATGATGATGATGATGATGATAGGAACGGACATACATACATACAGGTCAAAGACATTACCCTCCTTTGGGCTTCGCCGCAGTCGGTTAAAAAATTTAGACTAACCAAATTATGGCATTTTAATTTTTAGACAAAACGCTAGTATGCAAAAAATATGTTACGCAAAAAAATGGACCAAAAACTTAGACAACCCGGTATAAACCCCAGCGATGGAACGGATGATGTCATAGGTTCCTACCGTTTTGTATGGGACGGTTTCAGCGCTCGGTGCAATCGGCTACTTTTGATTACAAGTTACTTATACAAATGTATTAGGTGTTATATAGATATTTGTTCCTCACAAATAGTACAATTGTATTACGACAGAAAAAATATCGAGTCAACATGCGAATTGACCGAGCGAGTGCGAAGCGAAGTCTCCGTTTCAGCTTGAGCAAAAATATTATCATATGTCCGGCTTTTCTCCTCTACAGGTGTATTTCTCAACCGTTTCTTGTGAAATTTTATGAGCAGGTTGGATAATGCAAAACTTTTTTTACTTTAAATAATAAAATTGAAATAAAACAATAACAATAAGAAGTTCGAATATGTACATATTTTCGTCGATTCAGTTTTTGAAACTTTTAAGTTTTGATTTTTTTATTTGTCACTCGCAAGGTTCACGGAGCCTGTAGTAAGTTAGAACCACACGTAATTTTGATAAAATAAATATATACCTATTCCTAAAGGACACAACAAGCTTTATGCTCCTTCTGTACGATTATTATGACTATACTATACTACTCCCTCATGACAGGGATACAGAAATAAATTTGGGGTTTGTTAGACCCAAGCTTTATTCTGCGTAAAAGAGGTACAACTAATATAAACAATAATTTATTTATAGCAATAACCTACAACCTGTGAGTAAAATACATCTTATTATCAGAGTAAATATCCATACATTCTCTATGCCAATTTGCCTGTATCAGGGTGAATAGTTGAGGACGTACATAGTACGTTTCCGATAGTAAAGAACTATTATAATATGCACGTATCTCAGTAATTCTTGCTTTTATATAAAGAAGGGTATCTCTGCATATCATTAATCATATCATTTTATAATGTAATTTTAAAATGAGAAATAAATAATCTAATCTAATCTAATCTATCACTAAAATACAAATATTCTACATAGAAATATGAGTAATTTCTAAAAATATGCTTGAAATTTCCTTACCAGCAATGTTCCAAATCCCAGATTTGATCACTTCAGGTTCAAAAACATTCACTTAGATACTAAAGATCGTGAGTTTTTGTCGTTTTTTGAGTAATAGAATAGTGGTTTCACTAACTCTAAAAATTATACGTACTAAAGAACACTTTTAAGTAATTTGTTATGATGTTGAAAATTGTCCCGGTACCTCCCTCTCCTCACCATTCGCCAGCACGGTTGACGTTTTAAAAAAATATTTGACTTCAAGCCTTGCGCGCGAACTGAGGTGGTTGGACACTTCCAAAGCAGTTCCACGCCAAAATAAATCATTCTTCAAGTCTAAAAGTACGAGTGGTATTTTGTTTTTCTCCGCACCATTCGAAAATCTTGAGGTAATTATATTCATGTATTTTTTATTTTTTTTAAATTATGTGTTATAGGGATGCCTTTGCCTTGGCATGTTAAGTAATATTTTAAAACCTTCTTTTAATATAGTATTTTGCGAATGGTTCTAAAATCTCCACACCATTTCGCTCTTTACCATTTAATTTCTTTGTCATTTTTGCGAATGGTAAAGAGCTATTTAAAATGGTAAGGAGGTTTAGTAGTAGTTTGCCGCAGCACTAGAAGCTGTTTTCAAGCTGATCTGGAGAAAACTTCGCATCGACGACAATGGCGAGTACCTCACTCACCTTCAATTTGCCGATAGTATTGTAGCCATGGCTGAGACTCTGGAGGACTCTTTACTTATCTTTAACACTCACGTAGAATACCATACAATACAAGCATACTTTATTGCACACCAAAAGAAAAATAACAATGCTAACTTATATGAAAACAGTGGTAAACAATAGGCAGTCTTATCGCTATAGAGCAATCTCTTCCAGAAACGTACCCTCATTACCATTTTTTTAAATGTCCTTGCCATCCCTAAAATTCTCATTACCATTGCTATAATTCTACTTACCATTTGTATCATTTCTCTCTACCATTCGCCCAAAAAGTTTAAAAGCTTATATAACTACCTCATTTTTGCTTTAATTAGGGTGCCTTACCATTTTTTGCTTACTTAGACATCAAACCTTAACATTATAGTATTTTTTCTACTCCTGTACTGTTATCTGTCTTTTACTTGGTCAGGAACACTAATATAAGAACATACATAATATGAGTTCAGAGAAGTCTATACTCTATTCCCCATAACAGCACTAGTGTCGTTATAGTCACTTTACGTTATTGCTAGCATCCACAGACTTCTAAATCTAGGTTAAACTTAGGTCAAGGATTAAGCGCTCAATTCTAACTTCACGATAAAAATTCACAACTACCAACTTAACAAACAATTAAATTCCTACGATTCATAAGAAAAACAAAACTTTCCGAATTAAATTAATTGATGCCAACATAAAAAAAAAGTATTTTAATTATCGTCACATCGCGTCACCAGCCATATCAAAAAAAAGTTTACCATAGACACAACTGTCATGCCGGCTGTACACACTCGGAGAGACCGGACGAGACACGCGTGACGTCCATGTATTTTATATTTTAACCTAGTCGTAGAAAAAGTATTGTATGCAACGTTGTATAATTAAGTCAAAAAACGCTCATTGCGTCTCTATTTGCGATACTCGCCGCATTCGCGGCTCGTATCGCAACTCACGCAATTCGCATTTTTTGAACCTTCTTATA